>BSBN01001219.1:1468075-2936151 GCA_027924645.1 Cunninghamia lanceolata | reverse complement strand
TGAAATTCAAGTTGTAGAAGTCTTTATTTGTGACTTTGTCCTCCAAAATCTTTTTGGTTCCTCTATTCCATATTGTTGAACGAATATTTCATTTACTCCATAACTAGCCTATTAACAGACAATCTATGCATAACAAATTTGACTATGTGGTCATCCATAATGTCAAAAAATAAGTTTCCATAGAAATATGTATTATACATACAAGAAACCACTAGGTGTGGATAACAATGAGGCCAATAAAGTAGAATTAAATTGATTTTCTGCATGTCAATGTTAATCATGTTATAGTAGAAATTTCATGCATTGATTCCAATTCAAGTTCTCATACATAGAATTATCTTTTTGAAATTCAACCCACCATCCATAGTAGTATGCATCATTTTCAAAACTCAAATTATCAATTCTTGACATAATACATTCGAGTTGACAAAGACTTGTATTTTTTCATTTTGAGAAGTCGAAGAAATAACATTCTACATAGTCATACACAAATAAATTGTCTATCGTACGTTATACATTTTTGAACTCAATTTTTATATAAAATATAGAAAAGGTAGTTGAACTCAATTTTTATATAAAATTTCTGATAAAAAATAAATTTTACTTGGTAACTTACCTTCTAGCTACCATGATGAATGCCATCACTTTAAATTTTAGACTTCTCTTGAATCTTCTAATGTTTGATGCTCAATAATGTAATACTGAACCTAAGTTTCTTATTTTTCTATATTTTTAAGACAAGTGCCAAGTATACGTACTACAACTTAAACAATAACAATAATATAAATAAAGTTTATACTTTTAGTACAAGTGTTAAGGAAATTGAATGATGCCATGCAACTTCATTAAATTGACCTCCATCATTGCCACTAAATTCTAATAAAATATTGAATGGCCATTGGTTGATTTGGAGGTTTCTATTCCCAATATCTTTCAAAGTTTCAAGATTTGATAGTTGATATGATTGATTTTATTGTCGAAGATGGTGATGGTAGTGGTACCAAAGTAGTAGGTAGTTTCTATTTTAATTTTTATTGATGGCTAACTCACTTGTACACATAGTGTTGTTATTAGGCATTGCAATATGAAATATTCCACATATTAGCCAAGATTAGGAGATAATTGTAACAACTTTAATAAAAGATTAAGGTACCACAACCAAAGCCATCAAATGTGTGACATTATTATCATTCCTTCCTTGCACACTTTAAATTCTAATGTCTATTGTCATTATAAATGGTCTCGCCTTGGATATCTCTTCAACAATCAAGATCAAGATTCAGTTTCATCAATATATTTCATTTTGTTGCAAAAGTAATAATGTTTCACAATGCACAATTTGCCAGATGGAAGCTCTACACAAGGTATAAATTTAAAGGAGCCCCCAAAAAACCTATAAAATCTTGGTGAATCCTAGCCATAGGTAGTAATTTTTGAGGTGAATATATGCCTATTTTTGAAATAATTTTTTTTTTGTTGGCAAAATTTTCAAATATTTCCTCATCAGTGATTTTAACTGGGCGAATTATAGATAGATTGAAAAAAAAAATTGTTGGCGAATTATAGTTGTATTTAGAAAAATAAAATAAGTTAGGTGGCGAATTATATAGATATTCAAAAATATAAATTAATTATATGGCGAATGTGCAGGTGAGTTTTTATAAAATCATAATGTGGCTGGTGAAAATATCAAATGCTAAATGATAATAATTAAGTTACTTGACAAATTTATAGCTTTAAAAAGACTTACATTTACATCATCAGATGATCACAGATCAATGACGTAAGTTCTATTTCAGGTTGAAGTTCTGACACACCCAAACTTGTAGATAAAGTCTTCAGAATAGAGACAAGTGTCAATAAGTAAACAATTCAGAATTTAGATAATGAAAAATAATAGATAATAAAACAAAAAATTAAAAGGAATATACAATTGCAATTTACATCGATGTACTTATAATATTATAATAAAATTTGATCGTCATATGATCGTAGATCAACAACTTATGTTCAATTCCAGGCTGAAGTCTTGACGCACACGATTTTGTACATAAAGTCTTTGGAATAGAGACGAGTGTCAATGACTCAATGAGTGAACAATTTAGGTTAATGAGAAATAATATATAATAAAACAAAAATTAAAAAGGAAGACTACAATTAAAATTTACATCGATGTACTTAGAATATTATAATAAATTTTGACCGTGAGATGATCGCAACTCTACGACTTATGTTCAATTCTAGGCTGAAGTCTTGACACACCTAATTTTGTACATAAAGTCTCCGAAATAGAGACAAGTGTCAATGACTCAACGAGTGAATGATTACGTTAAAGTAAACATGTATTAGTTTATGTGTGTTTAATGAGTTGCTTGATATCTGTGTTAAAAGGAATTTTCATGAGAATGATTAAGGATGAGGTCTTAAAGGTGATGATTGGATTGAAGCCATTCTTACTAGGAGAGAGGATGCAATAGCCTCCACATGCCAATAATCACTATGGTGTTGCATAGTAAGAACCCCTTCTTTTTACCCTTTACTTATAATGTTAAGTGTTGGTCGTCATTAAGTTTAGATTTAAAATGGATAAATGTATCCATTTTCACAAGTCACATGATCAAAGAAACAACCAATCATATGGTGACATATAAGGTGACCGATAATACAGGCCTTGATGCACATGTTTTGGTCTATTTTTTGGAAGTTTTCAAACAACACAGCAAAGATGTAGTTGATGTGGCTACATTGTTTTTTTTAAGATAAGTGCTATCTTAGGGGATAACTCCTATATTAAAAACAAAAATCAAATACAATGAAATCAAGGTGGTATAGACCCATCCATCGAAACACTAATTCTCTCTAGTGTTGGAGAGCAAAAGACCTAAACAATCCCTATCAGCCCTTTATGGTTTGCCCCAGTTTGCTCCTTCTAGTCTTTACCGGCCACTGAAACCTCAGCACTTTGCTTCTTTTTCAGTGATGTCCTTGAGCCCTAACCATCGCATACATCCATGTCTACCACTGAATAGACTGATTGGGAAACCTCGTGATTTGCAAGGTTGTCCGCTGCCAAATTGGCCTCCTTGAAGATATGGGATATTGTGAAGTCCCCTATTTCTCCTAGCAACGAGCAGGGCTTTGTTCACCCAATCCTTGAGCTTCCAATTTGGAGTGGCCTTTTTGATAATAGCTTGGATGCACAATGGGAATCACCTTCAATGTCCACATTTTTGAGCCTCAATTTTTCTGCAGAATTCTAGCCCCATTGTCAAAGCTTCGAATTATGCCTCATTATTTGTAGCACAACTGATCTTTTTAGAGATTGCCCCATGCACCTATCATTGCTAGTCTCTAATAATATAACTTGCACTCACCATGCTCAGATTTCCTTGGCGCATCATCGAGTTTAGCTAACTCTCGTATCCGTTTAGCCTCCTGTCTGATCTTCTTTTTATTTTTGAGCTTACCCTTGGGCCTTTTTAGGCTCTTCCATTGATGCTACATGTCCTTATCCTAGCTTGAGAATATTGTCTCAGCTTTAATCTTGCATTTTGAGTTGTAGTTTCATAAATACTGATCTCAATTAATTTATAGACCTCCTCCACAGACCTAAGTTCTTCCCTAAACACTCTCCAGTTTCTTTCTTTCTAGATCTACTAAACCACTATTGAGGGTGAGACAATCCATAGATCTGCCCTTAGGGATTTTCTTTTGGTCCTGGGCCAGCTCAGCATGATCCCCACAATATCTCCTTGTCGTGGTGCACACCATTTGAGGGTCAATTGTAGCCAATCCAAGTACTTGCTAGCAAAAGGCATTCCAGGAGGAGATGGTTGATGGATTCACCATCATTACAACATAGTGGGCACCTTGAGGTTCCATGAATCCCCAACACTACAAGCCTCTCTGCCATAAGGATTCTTTTGTGGAGCATAGTCTAAAGGAATGCCCCAGCCTTGGGGAGAATCGAGGAGTGCCAACATAATCTAGTGGGCCATTCTTTGTTTACCCTAATCGCTTGTTGGATTGCATAACTGGTCTTAATGGAGTATTCCCCTGTCTTTGATCCACACCAAATTATTTCATCTTTCTGTTATTTAGAATAATTTTCCTTTTGGCTAATTCAATCTGGAGATCTAATTTGGTCACCTCTAGTAGCGGTAAGGTTTCAACATTGATCCATTCAAATTTGACTTCCATATCATCAATGATCTTGACCACATAATCGGCCACCTTTGCACCCACCAGCATTTAGACTCTACTAACCATCTCTGCCATACCCATAACATCTCTGAGTGGAGTGTGTCCATTCTAGGAATCCATCCAAAAATCTTCTGTCCTTCCATCATTGAATTTCTAGGTGAGATGGTTAACAATAATATTTCTGCTTTCCCATAAGAATTTCCAAATCACTAATCCTCCTATGGAATTGGTCATTTTGAGGATCCTACTTGGTTCAGGTTCATCCAAGTATTTGCCGTAGAAGATCCTGCACCATAATTTATTCAAGTCTTTGTACATTTTCCATGAAAGTTTGGCGCCCAATGCCAAATTTTGTGCTCTCATTTTTCTCACCCGGTCCCCCGCCTCCTTTGCTACACATGCCTTGTCCTAATGGTTTAATGGTATTTTCTTCTCCTCTTTCGATCCTTCCCATAGGAACCGCTTTAGGGAGCTTTCCAAGTTAGATTTGATTTTGTGGGTTACTGGTAGTAGGACATAACATAGATGGGTACGGCCGATAAGACTGATTGGATCATTGTAATTCTTTCGGCCAAGGTTAGCCATTTGCTTTTCCAGTCCATCACTTTGCTTCTGCAACTTTCCACTACCTCCTCCCAATGGTTCGACCTACACATTTCTATAAAGATCAGCGCACCCAGATATTTGGCCAAAAGGGAAGCAATAGAGAATCCAAGTAGGTTTGCTATTCTTTTTTGCATTTGTTTTTTAGTATTAAAGAAAAATATTTTTGATTTTTCATTATTCATGGCTTGTCCAGACAATCTAGTATAATCTTCCAAAGTTTTCTTTATTGTTTTAGCTTCCATTATATTGGCTTCACCAAATAGCACTGTGTTGTCTGCAAATTGGGCATGTGTGATAGGGTCTACATTATTTGCCACCTTGATCCCTTTCCAGTGGCCCTCCAACCAGTGCTTCTTGATGGCCCATCCAATGCTTCAACCATAATCACAAATTGAGATGGGGAGATGGGGTCTCCTTGTCTCAACCATTCATAGCTTCAAAGAAGCCACAAAGGGAACCATTAACCAATATCGAATATCTCACTCTCGAGATATAATATTGGATCAAATCCAACCAATGATTATTGAAACCGAACTTGCTCATTATAGCCCTCAGAAAGTCCAATCCACCTTGTCATAGGCCTTCTTGACATCTAGTTTAAGCATCATTCCCTTTATCCCTTCCTTATTCATCGTATGAATTGTTTCACTAGTTATTATGATGTCGTCGCTAATTTCTCTCCCAGGGACAAATCTGTTATGTTCTTCAGAGATTACCTTGTCTAAAATTAGCTTGAGACAGGTGGCCAGTACCTTGGAGATTATCTTGTAAAGAACGTTACATAGGGAGATGGACATGTATTGGGAAAAGTGGTCACCTATGCTTTGCTTGTTACCCAACAGTTCACAAAAATGTTTGACTGTTGCCGCCTCAATCTCCATCCCACTTGTAATAGTCAAGCCATTTGACTTGGTAATTTCATCAATTCTATTTTTTGACCTTCTTGCCTTCATTGACGTGTGGAAGAATTTTGTATTGGAGTCTCTTGCCTTTAGCCAAACCTCTCTGGCCTTGTCCCTCCAGTAAATTTCCTCACGCGCTAGCACTCCTTGTGCTCTTGCTTTAGTTTCTGATCCAACTCAAAATCTTCTCTAAACATGCCATGTGCTATTACTTGATTGTTCAGATTTTCCAAATCTTTCTCTATACAAAGTTTTTCTTCAAATATATTTTTGAATATCTCCTTGTTCCACTTTTTCAGCTTCACCTTTAGGTATTGTAGTTTTTAGTGTAGTAACTGACCGTCCCTGACACCTTACATTCTTTCCACCAATATTCCAAATTTCCTAATATGTTCTCATCCTGCCACCACATATTTTTGAATTTAAATGCGCTGCTCCTTAGTTTTTCTACCGTTTTAATTTTCAAGGATACTGGGTAGTGATCTGAGACAGACAACAAAAGGATCCTTGCATCCACACCCATTGACTCATTTAACCAAAAGGGATAAATAAAGAATCTATTGAGCCTCTTCGAGATATCAGAAAAAACCAATGCTTCTAGTTTTCCAAGTGAATACAGCATTCAAGGTTTCGCAATCTATCGCTCCCACTTCTTCCACAAATGCTCTAAAATCCATAATGTTTTTGTTTACTTTATTCAGCCTGCCACTTTTTCTCTCAATTCAAGGATTGCATTGAATTCCCCTCCCATGATGTAGGGGGATGGATGTATGATTTTGACTTTATCTTTAACCTCTTCCAAATGGCCAACTTATCCTCCATTTTGGTCGGCCCATAGATATTAAATAAAAGAAATGAAAATCAAATAGTAGTTGCTTACTAGGCTCATCATCTAATTTGTCCATGCTTCGATCAGGTTGACAACAACACTGTTGTCCTTCCATAAAATCCCGAGCCCACACACCAAACCACATGATTCATGAAACAACCGCGACCAACTTTTGTAATTACTTGACAAACCTATTAGCCTCCACATTTCCAATTTTGGTTTCTTTAAGAATGACAATGTCCACATTGATCTTTTCAAGATGATGCTTAACTAAGCATCATTTGTCAGGGGTGGTTTAATCCCCTAACATTCCATGTTATGCAATTTATTACTCTCTAAGGAGGCTTCTCCTCCCTTGGGGATCATGAATTTTACTATACTGGAGAAGCCCTTCTCTATTGCTTCCTCTTCCCTCTTATATTTCATGGATTTTTCCCTTGCCTTTCTTTGTCTTTGTCAGCCCCATAACCTTTGAAGCCGATTGGATAATGCACTTTGTCTATGATTCCTAGATCGTGATGATCTGACTCTTCCCAGCCCTCTGATTTAGAATCTTCCTCTGATGCATTTGTCACCACCTCAACTATTTTTCTGCACAAGTCCGTAGCACTTGTGCACCTAGAATGACCCAAGTCTTTCTCTAGTTCTTCATTCAAACCCATGCGAGGGCTATCCGTCATGTTGCCTTCTATCTTCTCTGAGCCTGCTTGCGAGCCCCCAAGTTTCTCTCTGCTTTCTTCTGTGGGAGGCTTGTGTATCTGTCTATTTTTGTTCTACCACCTTTTGTGGTTTTTCGTCCTGCAGATTCTCCCCCTTATTTTTATTTGATTTTTTGGGGATCCATTTTTTGCCTATCCTTATTTTGAATTTGCACTCTTCCTCCTTATGATCCTGCCTTTGGCATCTTGTGCAAAACATCTTTTCCTCCTTAGTTTTCAGCTGTTGTATCCAATGTGCTCCTTCCATACACAATTGGATCTCCTTTAGAATTTGTTTGACCATGACAATTCTTATTTGAGTGTATAGATACAAATCTCCTTCAATGAATTCCCCATCAATATCCACTAGTGTACCCAGTGTTCTTCAAATTTTCTCAATGCATGCTTCTGACCAATATTCGGTAGGTAAATTGTAGAGTCCACCCATAGAGGCTTGTCATATGGGCATAGATTGACCAGGTTGAAATTGGGTTGCCATTTCTGCATATACAATGGCCAGTCACCCATCATCAAGAGTCCTCCCTGTAGCACTTGCTCTCTTTCCTCTGAGGATATGAAAACAACACAGAAGAATCCTTTAGGCAAGAATTTGATCAGCTACTCTAACTTCCAATTCTTAGTAATCCATGCCCTAATATTCCTTCTATCCATTTAGGGCCCAATGAATCTAGCAATTATTGCTAGGTATTCAAGATTTCAGCATCCTCCAGGGATTACTCCGCAACATCAATCATTTGTAAATCTTCATGGTCCTCCTGTTGGCACCCACACTTTTCGGGCTTCCTTCTCTTTCCGGCGGTAGTTGAACACTGCCATTCACATTTTTTGGTGGATCTCTGCTCTGCTCCATATTTCTCATACATAGACTACCACCCCTATTAAATATATTTTTGTATTTATATATGATGTGGCTACATTGTTGATACCCATAATCCCAATCAATAACTTTAAAAACTAAAATTTTAATAAAAACTCAACTTACTATTTAGGATCTTCAGGGGTGTGAAGTTAGGGTGCATAGATATTAGGTCCTCTCCCCTATTTTTATTTAGTTTCAACATTGACATTCACAATATACACATAGTTATTAGAGACAGTATTTGAATATACCTATTTCACTTGTTGATTTTTTCCTTTATTGCACTAATCTTTAAGCCTTTCTCTTTCAGTTTTTAATGCAAACATGTTATAAGTGTCATATATAAATATAATATAAATACATATAGATTATAAATATAATATAATAGAATACATAATACAAATAGATATAAAGATTATTAAATATAAATATATATAAAGCACTAATCTTTAAATCCTCTCTCTTTCCTTTATTGCACTAATCTTTAAATCCTCTCTCTTTCATTTTAAATGCAAACATGTATTGAGTAAACGATTCAGATTAATGAGAAATAATATATAACAAAAAAAAATTAAAGGAACACTACAACTAAAATTTACATCGATGTGCCGATGACGGCGTGGTTTGGTGGTTATGTCACTCGGTTGTAGTGGTGGCCACCAGAGTTCAAACCCCCGCCAGGCCAACGAGCTCGCAAGGCTTTACGCCTTCGCTGGGCCAACGAGCTCGTGGGTTTGAAGTGTTCTTGCTAGGGGATGAGGTCCCCCATGTTGTGGCCTCACCGGTTCATTGCTCCAGGCAAAAGCATCCACGTGGAGCCGGAGGGCGTTGTCGCACCAGCGTCGTCGGTCACATTAAAAAGTTTACCAGGCGCATTATCTTTAAAAAAAATAAAATTACATTGATGTACTTAGATTATTATAATGAATTTTGACCATAAGATGATCGCAGATCTACAACTTATGTTCAATTCTGGCCTGAAGTCTTGACACACCCAATTTTATACATAAAGTCTTTAGAATAGAGACAAGTGTCACACTATCAAGGGAGTGAACGATTTAGATTAACCTTATTATTTACATATATTATAAATTATGATACTTTTAGAATTATCAATGGCAATATCATAAATAATAAAAGTTTCTGAATTATGTTATTAACAAAAATAATACATAATAAAACAAAATTTTAAAAAGATGACAACAATTACAATTTACATCGATAACCCATATTATAATATTATAACAAACAAAAGAGTTTACAACATCAATTTTTAGATGGCCCTAAGCTAAGGTGTCCTAACACGAACCTTGGATAAAGGCGTATGTAGAAAAAAAAATTCAAACGATGCAATTTTTTTTGAAAGCTTAAAAACAAAGTTGTTAATGGCCACCATTGACGTGTCCCCTAACAACTGCCACTTGCAAAAGAAAAGATGCAACATATACAACCAACCATGCCCTTCTTAATAAATAGGCACATAAACCATTATGTATAATAAGGGCCCCATAAAAGCATTCCAATGAGCTTGTAACAAGTGTCGTCCTTGCCTCCTGAAGAATGCAGTTAGCTGCATCCGAGCGCTCTAACACATGTAAAGGGAAAATTCTAGCCTTATCCCATGGTCTCACATCAATGTCATAACCATTTAAAGCTAAATCAAATTTGTCCCCAGGGTTCATGGATTTTTAGTGGCGAATCTTCGCCAATTGGCGAATAGTTCATATTTGTGAATTAGAAATTAGTGAATACATTGCCACCAGCAGGGGGCCAATTCACTCAGATTTTTTAGATTTTTAGTCAAATGCATTTCAATTCGCCACCCAATTAATTTTTGAGTCATTTATAGTTAGTATTTTTGCTATGGTATACTACGTGGTTCTAACGGTGATTTGCTTGAATTTTGAAGGTATGTTTTAATTCACCCACATATTCACCACTATCATTAAATGGTTGGCGTGCATGAGGACCAATTTTGTCAATATCATTAAATGGTTCATGTGTATGAGGACCAATCTCACTAATACCATTATAACTCCATGCTAATCCCAGGGCCATATTCACCTAGAAAATTATAACATATGTGTTTGATGGAGGTCCATTTCGCCTAACATTTATAAGTGTCCTATTAATAGTACGCGAGCCAAATTATTATACTACCATTTGAAAAATTTGCAGCATTCACCATATATGCATTGATATAAATGCATTTGAAAATCTAATTAATCCTTTACACATTTTGTTCAACTCTGAGCTCACGAATCCTTGATTCATTTTAGATCATAGAGAAGTTATAGCTACAAGCATTGGCGATTCACTGAAAGGTAAGTGATCATTTCTTTACTATGTAATAATATAAGATTCATGTTGATTATTTATGTCTTTGTTTGGTTTCATTGTTAGAGATGATATTGATTGAGTAGGAGTTAGGACTAGGGAGATATCTTAATCTAGGACCTAGGGATCTATATTCTATCACCTATGATTCCTTCTTGTACAAAATGACATTTTTTTCTGTAGCTTTTAATTCGTAAGAGATGTCGAGCAAGTAGTTGTTTGAGGGTGGTGAAGGGAGGTCATCAAAATGGAGAAACATAAAGTCGTACTTTGGCAATGTTGGCAGTCCATCTGATGGAGCTACAACATCATAAATTGTACCATCTATTGACTTGGATCACAATGCCATGAATGATATTCCAGGGAATACCCAAGGTACCAGGAATGATGACAATGCCACATATGATGTTCTAGGTAATACCCAATGTACCGGTAATGATGAGAATGCCACATATGATGTTCCAGGGAATACCCAAGGTAGCGGGGATGATGACAATGCCACATATGATGTTCTAGGGAATACCCAAGGTAGCATGAATGATAATATGAAAAAATCAAACTCAACAAATGATAATGAAGTTATAGAAATCAATGAAGATGAAGATTTTGCAAGTGCACACAAGGGGAAAATAAAAGCCAAATTAAAAAAGGGGTGTGAGTGGGAAATGTCAAGGAATTTTCAGATTGATTTGGGTATCAAAATACTTATTCATTAAACTAGTGGAGAATACAAACAAAGATGAACCTCCCACATAATGCAAGTGTAAGATTTGTAGTTGGAAATATCGTAGGGACAAGAGGTTGCATCTAAAACTTGACACCATAGAAAAACATATTGGCAAAGTTTATGAAAAATAAATCATAGATGGGCAGGAAAAATCAATGATAAGATGGAAAATAAAGGAAGAATGTCTTCATGTAAAGAATGCCCTTGAATATGATGCACATATGCAAAGAAAGACGAAGATTCATGTAGGTGGAGGTTCAATTGAAGCTCAATTTGGAAAGATGGTGGGAGAATTACAAATGGCAAAAACTACTCAGTTGGGTGTTGGTTTTCATATTTTAACCAGAGGGTGTCCTATGATAGGCTGCCAAGAATATAATAGTTTATTATCTTTTATGGGCATTCCTAACTTTCCTAACACACATTGGTCAATAAACAATGGATGGGAATGGTCAAGTTGTCTTGCCGAGGTGGAAAAACATGATTTATAGGAAAAACTAAAAGAGTCAACTTTTATTGCATTATCTCTAGATGAAGTTACAACAATAGATAATACTTCTTGGATAAGTATGCATGTGTATACTATGGCAAATCATGTTTGCCAACCTCATCTACTCTCTATTTATAAAATGAAAGAGAATACAACATCACAAAATCTATTTGAGCTAGTTAGGAAATCTTTGAATGAAATTGGAGGTATGGATGACTGTACAATTGCCAGAAAGTTGGTGTGTGTAGGGGTGGATGGAGCTTCAGTAATGCAAGGTCATAGGAATGATCTATGTGTAAAGATACAAACTTCTATTTCACCATACATGATTGGCATTCACTACATGACCCACATAATGAATTCAACATTTAAAATGGTGAGCAAGTTTCCTGTAGTATCAAAAGTTGAAGATGTAGTCCGTGAGCTCTACTCATACTTCTACTGAAGTCCCAAATGATTTTTGGAATTTCAAAATTTTGCTGAGGGAATAACTGTAGGAAACAAGCTTCTTAAGTATGTTGATACCAGATGGATCTCCTTGCATGAACCAACGAAAAGAGTTTTAGTAGAATATCAATCCTTGATTGGTGTAATGTACAACCATCGCTTCACAGTTGATAGGGCTTCTAACCTGTTTCATAGGTTAAGTGAAATAGAGACACTCCTCGTTTTAGTTGGTATTCTTCCCATGCTAGAGGAAATGAACATGCTTGTGAAAAAGCCCAAGAAAAAATAATGTATATTTTAGAATATACTAGACTACGTAGAATGATATGCATGACCCTCGATAATCTATATCTATCAGACCAGTCCTTCATAAGTCCAAAATTTAACAGCTAGCACTTGATAACAAATATGACCAATCCTACTAATTTTTTACAATTTAATAATAACGGGGAGTTATGTGTCTCTTTAAAGGGATTTGAGATACCAATGCACTGTTTTAACAAGGTCAAGCACACTATCAGAGAATAACCTGTTTCAAGGGAATATTTTGACAAGATTGTTAATTTTGTAAATACTACTTTAAAGAATGTTGCAAAATCTCTTTCCTCAGAGATTAGAGATCGATTCCTTCATGATGAATTGCTTGAAGCCATGTCTGTAGCGTATCCTCAATATTGGGTCAACTGTCAGCCAAGTGATTTTCACAACAAGATAAAGACCTTAATAAATCATTTTTACAAAAGTATAGAATTCGATGGACAACAAATAGAAGTAATTTTAAATAAAACCAAGCTTATAGAGCAATTAGGTCAATTTGCAAGTTCAATGAAGGAACAATTTAAACTCATGGAGGCTCCCTACCAAGATAGATCGATAGAAAAGCTTTGGCCAACCTTAAGTCAAAGCAAACTATTGCATGATGCATTATTAGAATATTTCAAACTTTCTAATTTATGTCAAACCATGATATTGGGGTTGGTGGAGGATGAGAGAGTTTTCAATGCATTGGGATTCTTGAAATCAAAGATAAGAAATAAACTTGACAAGAATTTAGAAAATTACTTGAGAATGTATACAACTAGACATGATATCTGGAGTTTTCCTTTTGATAGGGCACTTGTAATCTAGAGGTCCTTATGTAAAAGAAGAGGGTTGTGCAACACTTCAAACAATAATAGCACATGTGACAGTGACACAATGAATACTAGTACCACATGTGGTGGTAGTGGTGTTGATGAGACGCTCTTAAGTGGAGATATGGAGATATAAGAAAATGAAGAACATGATCAGGATGACACTGGATATCATGGTCAGAGGGAGGAGAATCAGGATGACGAGATGATTTGGCAATTTGAAGGGATTTAGCAATTACTAGGTATTTATACTATATTTCATGTTCCAAACTCCAAAATGTTGTTGATGATATTTTATTTGTCTATCAGTGATGTACATTTTTCATTTTTGATTTAAAAAAATATTTTCATATTATTATTGTGTGATATTGATAAGTTTTACAAGCATTCAACTAAATGTATAGTAATAAACAATAATAGGATATTAATATACATCATTAGCAAATATTTAATGTGTATGTAGAAACTAGAGTTTTTCTGAAGTAGGCAATTAAATAATATAGATAATTTGAACACATAAATGGATTTCAGTCTTATATTGATTTTCAAATGAAGGAATACATAGAAGTATTACATTTAGAATTTACAGTAACCTGCTCAAAACTAACTCTGCACAATGCTATGTTGGAAACACATACTACTATATCATTTTATTATCTATTGTAGTGTGCTCCACTCTTCATCTAATGGAAATGCAATATGTCTTAACTCATGGTAACCGAGTTGTGAGTTTGTTAACAATTTATAATATAATAAATTGAGACTATTACTTGACTTCAATGTATGAATCAAAGTTGTGTTCAAGGTTATCAGTGGTTTGATAGAATCCAAAAAGTTTGCCTCATCAAGCTTTTGAGGAAACTGGTCCTTATCCAAATTCATTTTATCCTCCATATTATTTTTGAAAGCAACCTTTCCAATGTATCGGTATGATGGGTCAAAAGCCACAGGCAAACTAAGCTTTTTCAAGTATTCTTCCTTTGTTTGCAACCTCTTTGTCAATGCTATAGCTTGGTCCAAAAGTACCTGTGCATTTTCTAGCTACGTACATTTTCAAATGATAGATGAGGCCTTTATTGTGGCATCAATACGGTTCTGAATTCCTTTAGATTCCAATTCTTTGTCACTAGTTTTGTAGATTGATTGCAAAATTTTGTTTGCATCTAACTGTCGTGAAGTTGCCATGTCTCCATTTTCAACAATGTATTATTTCATTGAATTACTATAAAATAGTAGATCATCAGTGTATTCAAACAATTTAGACAAATCATCAATCCTCTTCATTATTTTCTCCCAAATTTTATGTTTTATATAAACCGTTGTGTTTCTATAAAATTCAGATACTTTATTTTGGGAGGATTTTATTTCCTTTTCTGCATTCCTCAGTTTTATCTGCAAATTTTTAGAGTTTATTATCTCTTTCTCCACATTTTCTTCACACAACTATCCTTCTTTAATTGCTTCCTGCAGTTGGACATTGGCTTCATTTAGGGTTTGTTGTAATTTTCCTGAATTAGCTTTTTCATTATCATAATTGTTTTTTATTTCACTTAACCTTTTCTTCAGTTCTTTCACTTCCACCTCTGTCTGTTTATTCACTTCACTTGAATATATAGATACAAAGTTTTTTATCCTTTTCTCTAATTCTTTGGTCATACTCTCTACTACTTTCCTCTTGGCTTTTTCATTTGCTATGTCTGCCTGTAACTTTTCTATTTGAGTCAGCAACTTGTTATGTAAATCACAAAATCAAATGAAAATGATCAATATGAATGGAAATAACATCATTGAATATATTTTCCTTCTGTTGTAACTCAATTACTAGAACCTGTCTATATTACAACTCTATTTTTTAGACAATATATTAAACAAAGGTTAACAGGAAATTAAAAAAACCATTCCTTTCTCTCTCTCTCTCTCTCTCTTGCTTTAGCATGATGTGTACACCACTTCATTGTTTCTTTTTGATACATTAATTTTGTCAGAATTTTTCATTCTAGAAAAATCCACTTGGATGGTGCTCACCTCATAGTCAGAGCATTGCATCTGATCCTCTAGATTATCTTGAACTTTGGGCACAACAATCATGTATTCCATTTTTTTGGTTTTTGGATCAAATGTAGGCAATACCCTGGTTGTTGCAGGCTCTGAAGTTGCAGTAGTCTCTATCTCTAGCACTTGCTTCTGGTGTCTTTTAGATATATTTGCTGTCTTTTCAAACTCAACTTTGTAATCAGAACCTGTGACTATTGACACAACTTTGAATGGTGAAGGAGTAGTTGTAGTGTTGGGGGCATCTCTAATTGATTGAGGCTAAGAATTAGCCATTCATGTCCCAGTCACACTAATGATAGGAGGGGGGTGCCTTATGGAAAAAATTGCTTTGATGTGGACGTGGAATCAAATTCAAAACCTGTCATAATCTTTTGCCTCTTAGTCTTCACAAGGCCTTGTTCTTTAAGTTTGTCTATAGTATCATCTAATAATATTGTTGGCCTCTTCTGGCTTTGTTGTTGTGGCTCTTGCTGACCACTACTACTACTATTACCTATACCATCACCAGATTTTCCACCAGTAGCACTAGAATGTCCACCATCTCCTACAGGAAAAGAATGAGAAACTTGAACATTAGAAGACCCTTGCGGTAATATTTGTGATTGTATCTCTCTGAGGATTTAAAGTTGGAATAAAACTAATCTCCTTATCTTTATGTGTATGCCCTTTGGCTTGCTCATTGGATCCAATGCCTTGAAGATCATTAGGTTTTCTAGGGTTTACCTTTGGTACCATGCAAATGCCTTGTCTTGTGGGCCCTAAACCACCACCTTCATAACCTAATTTTTGGGATATTGATGCTCCTGTAGTATATGTTTCTCTTGTGGTCTCACTCATATGAGGTTTGAATGCATAGGCACTAAGATCTCTGGGTTGGTCTTCCTCCTCATCATCCCTTTCAACATTAGTTGCTTGAGTTTCAGAGGGATGTTCTATATCCCACAATTTGTTGAACTCTTCATCTTCTGTGATTTCTTTGAAGTTTGCAGTAGCTTTTGGATCACCTAGATCCTTCCTCATAGACCAAAAGGTATTAATTTTTGATTGTGACCACTGTTCCTCTGTACAAGCATCTCTTAGAGTATTTGGAATTTTTGTATACGTAGATGTTTGAGCAGATCTTGTATAGAAATTGTTGTATCTCTTGATTGCCACCTTTGCCTCTCTATGTGTTTGTGGAATTAGATGCAATCCTATTATTTTTGATGACAATATTTCAAAAGCAATACCTCTTTGAGTAGCAGTTTCTTCCATGACTTTTCTGACCTCATCCCAAGAATTCTTGTTTCTCAACATTTCTAGAAGGGGTTTACTTTCATGTTGAATTCTAGTTGGAGTGTTCTTATTGGCCACAAGCCTTGCTTTAATCATGTCACATGGGTCATACTACCAGTAAGAGTCAACATCAAATTAAAAAAATTGTAAAATTTGATGTGCCACAGTGAATGCTTTTCTCTTGAATGTGAACCCTCCACATGAAAAAGGTAAGGAAGGAAATATGATCTTCTTTTGCTGATTAACAAAGTGCAGTTGATTTGTACTGTCCATCTACCATATGTATTCCAATGCAAAAACCCTCTCTGTCACATGTATTGGAAGTTTGTGGGGCTCTACTCCTGATCCATAAAATCTTAGGACAATATATTCCTCCATGAAGTACCAGTCAGCCAATTGTATTTCTTTTCCCAGTTGAATGCTATTTCTACAATACTCGAGCAATCTAGGCATTGGAGTATTTGTAATGGCTTGATACAATGGAGCCAAAAAGTAGTCCACAAAATGATTGTAGTTCTTTTGATTATGATACATCTTTATCTTATGGGTCCAATCATGTAGTCCATTTTTATCTTGCCCAATCTAAAGCTTGTTGTCTCGAAACATCCCAACAAACTTCACTAGAAATAAATAGCACAAGTAGGTTGTGAACCTAAATGTCTTTATGTTGGAACTGGAAGTGGGAGCTTCATTTTGACTTCATTTAATCATTAAAAACTGATCATGCATGGATTTTGCAATGTGCTCAAGAAAATTGTATTTGGCAGGTGCAGTGCATTTATGGATATTGTATACCATTTCAAGGAGGCTTTCTTCCGCTTGACTAATTATCCAATCCAAGACAAAACACTAGGATGGAAACTGTATCCTAAACCCATGTTTTAAAAATATCAATTTTATAAGGAGGCTTATGATTTTGATTGCATAGGGCACCATCCAATGTTATAGATTTGAGAAAATTATTTTTATCATTTTCACTAACTGCTTCCTAAGTACTAGCAAGCTTTTCTAGGTTTATGTGGACGTTTTCGCAATCTTTAGCAGTAAAACCCAACAATTTGCCAAAATATTCTGCATTAATGGGTAATATTACTTCTTGGCTATCTTTTCTAACAATTGCTCTTTTATTTTCATCATAATTCTAGGCACAGACCATGATAAATTCAGGGCAAGGGAAAAACTTGGGGGACATCTGGCATCCCAATCCAACCACCCATGGTGCAGTGATACCTTTAATTGGTATTGTTTTTTTGGGTCAGGTTGCACTTAAGTACCTTATTCTCCAATGAATATCTAAGTGTTGAGGTAAACCTAGAAAAGATTATAGGGTCATAAATGTCATGGTGTTCATATGTAAAACCTGGGGTTTTAAGCAGTCTGACGTAGTCTATTTTATCTCTTTCTTTGCCTTTTCCAATATTTGGTCTGGTAGTACTGGTAGACATGCTTGTAAACACTCAACCCCAAACCTCAAGATTGAAAAAACTGAAGTCTCAAGGACAATAGTAATAGGAGTGAAGTATTTATGTATTTCACTTACCCAGAAAAGATGAATATAAAGACTGGCACTGAGTGACTCCGTGGAATCACACAATCGATATTAAAATTTTTGGTGCACTGCAATCTCCTTGAGTCCTTGACCCTCTCGCTTCCAAATAGTATTAATTAAAATTGCTAAGTGCCACATGTGAACACTGAAGTAAAGTGAGTGAAACGTGTTACATTCTCTTCTTATAAGATATAAATTTTATTCTATTCTTGTGGAAGTTAATTTTTTAAAAGTTATTAGGTATATTCTATTCTATTCTTTAGTACAAGTTTGTAGTTGTACTCCCACTTCAAATGAAATTTAAGGATGGCCTACAAGTCTGCAGACTGAATTAATAATTTAATACAACACGTACGTCAAGCAGTGGAATCAAAAACTATTGTATAATCTCAACTGTTGATCTTTGTAAATCTAATAGCTCTAGATTGATTCTGGGGGTTTGAGTTTGCAAGTCTAGCACTTTAGACATTTCATTCCGGAATTCAACTACATGGCCGTCCATTGAAACATTCATCGAATGGTGAAACATCGAGTTGAAGTCTGAAGCTCCCTTTATATCAACTCGGGCCCACTTTGATGACTCATATAATAATAGTAAATTAGTAATGGCGCAAAATTAATGCACAAAATTAATAGTAATAAGTTAATACAACTATAGTACAGTGTACACTCATCTTATGCAGAATCTCGAGTATCTAGTTGCATACTAATTATAATTATATATTATATTATAATATAGGTTATATATATTATATAATAATTATAATTATAATATTATATATAATATTATAATATAGGTTAGATATATTTTTATAATATATTATATAATAATTATAATATAGGTTAGATAAATTATTATAATATATTATATAATAATTATAATTATATATTATATAATATACTAATTATATCATATATTATATTATATAATATATAATAATTATTCTACCGTTGATCTTTGTAAATCTAATGGCCTAGATTGATTCCAGAGGTTTGAGTTTGCAAGTCTAGTGCTTCGGACATTTCGTTCCGGAATTCAACTACAACCGTCCATCGAAACATTCATTGAATGGTGAAACATCACATTGAAGTTTGAAGCTCCCTTAAACCCTTTATATGAAGTCGGGCCCACTTTGATGACTCATATAATAATAGTAAAATCAACGATGGTGTTTTAATTTGTTATACCAAGAGCGATCAAACAGTGAGCGCATCGCGCATGCTTCTAGATAGTAGCAAGTACTGAGGTTGCGATGATGCAATATGGTGACACTTGTCCAACCAAGGAAGTAAGATTTATACTTATGGTTACACAATACACTTATGGTTACAGTTCTATGTACGATTAGGGTTATAGTCACAATTTAAATTAGTGTAACTTGGTTAGCATATTTAATATTTATCTATATAATATATAATAAAAATATTATTATATTTATAATATATATCATAATCATATTTATAATATAATTATAATATATTATATTAGATATATTATGATAATATATAATTATATATATTATATGTCTAATATAATATAATATAATATATAATTATATATGTAATATAATTAGTTGATAATGGCTTGCTTTTCTACTTTCACTTGCTTTGCTGCTCCCGATCAACACAATGCTCCAGGTCTGGGTGCGATCCCGTCTGGGTCACAGTCTTTGCTGGGTATCAGTGGCATGGTTGACTCAGGGGAGAAGCCAAGTGTAGGTGCCATGCACCCTCAAGCGAAATCAGTGAATCTTCCCAACCCTAGTCCCTTCAACCCTGCAGTAACTTCAGCAACGACCATTAGGAACTTGAAGGATGCATTGCGATCTGGATTACAGGCTAGGAGAGGAGGCTTTAGGGTTTCCACTGGTGCATTGGCCTCTCCCTCCTCCAGCGAGGTCACTCGGTTAAATCCCCTCTTTTTGTCTGCCCCTCATCCACAACCCCTGAGGTTTGCTTGGATAATTTAGCCATGGACAGGGAGGTGTTTTTGCAGGATTATGCCCTAATCTATAGATTCACAAAGATATGGCCAAAATTATGTGATCTTCACTCATGGATTTCTGAGAATTGGAAAGAATCCATGGAGGTAGAAATTTGGATTTACCCCTGTGCCGAGGGGTTCTTTATACTTGAATTTGATTCTTTGGAGGATAAGAAGCTGGTGTTGGAGAACAGTCCTTGGATCTTCCAAGCTGATTTCCTGTGTAGGAAACCATGGTTCCCCGCCTTTGATCTACACATAGAAGTTTTCACTACAACTTATTTTTGGGTGCGGCTACCGTATCTTCCTCTACAATTTTGGGAACTTGACTACCTGCGGGCCATTGGGAATGCCTTAGGGAAGTATCATTGCACTTCCAAGGAAACTATCGATTATCAGAACTCCACCTTTGCTTGAATATGTGTTGAGATGGATTTATCCAATGACCTTCCTGCTGAGATTCTATTGAAGGTAGGAAATAGGAGTTGGAAGCAACCTGTTGACTATGAGAAAATTGCCTTCAGATGTAGGCGATATTTCTCAATGGATCACTTCACATCCCATTGTCAAAAATAACAAGTTGTGGGGAATTTAGCCTCCTCTAGCAAACCTTCCTGGTGGGATGGGGCTGGACCTCAGCATTACGTCATTCCTCCCAACCCCCCTCAAGACTTGAATCATATCCAAGCTCCTCCTAAGGATATTAAGGCTAGTTCCCCTCCTCCTCTTGGTGATCGTCCTTCGACTTCGGCTGTTGTCCGTCACGATAACGGGTCTAAAGTGGATTCCCAGATCTCGCAGTAGTCACCTGCATTGATGGATACTCTGGCTTGTTCTCAGGTGCTACTGGAGAACTCAGTGGTGATGGGTAGTGAAGATGGCCCAGAAGTAGAGAACTGCCATCCAAAAGATAATGGATGGACATAAGTAAAGAGGAGGAAACAGAATCCTCGCCATCAAATGATTTTGAGGTCCTCCACGAAAGGGGAATCTTAATAACTTCACTTCAGTCATATGAGCTGGTATGTAGATTTTGGTGGTGGCAAGCACTTTTGCTTGTTTGTAGCTTATCATAGGATTTTTTACTGTGAGTGGCAACAATAACCTTTTAGATTTGGACCAGAAAAGTTTTTTTGTAATCTAGGCTTTTGGGTGGTGCTTTCATGGTGCCACTTTCGCCCTCTGAAATGTAATTTTTTGAAAATATCGATATATTCTACCGCAACTTCAGTTGTGCATTACGCATCAAAAAATAAAATAAAATAAAATAATATATATATATATCTAATAGAACTATATATTATAATATATATAATTATTTTAGATATATTATTATAATATATTATATATATAATATTGATGGTGGTGTTTTAAGGTGCTCGACTAATAAAGATCTAACGGTCCAGTGCACCACGCAACTTTAAAGTGTTGGTCCTTCATTTGAGGTTGCGATATGGCCCTAACATACGATGACCGTTGATTCAAGGACCAAGGTCTGGTCTTGATCAAACTATTGATATTCAAAAGAAGTGATCATTCGCGGCATGCAAATGCAGGCTGCCAGACTATGTTTAATTGAGCAATTAATGAGGCGATGACAAGATATAACCTCCATTTTGAATTCCATTATACACATTGTAATTTTAAGGCTCCAAGCATACTAAAGACTTCTGTGAGTTGAAGCAAGTTTTGATTGAGTAGCTGGTGATTGCGACTTCAAAGTTCAGGTGACTGTCCTAGCCCCTAATCACTGATAAACTGGTATGTTGATCAATAGGGTTATCTATGACCTGCATTGAATGTTAAATGTTTGTGGTTTTGTGGTAGTATTGTAAGTTGTAAAGCCCCTCCCAAGTTGTTAGAGATGTCAATCCCTCACCCCCTTTTTTCCTTGTAGTCTGTCCTTTTGCCTATAATCATGAGTCAGAGGTCTGACTATGGGGGTAAAATCAAGAGAGATTTATCCCAAGACCTTATAAACCAACTCCTGGGATCTAAAAAATATAAACATGCCCAGGGTACTCAGGAATTGACAGATAGGTTTAATGATTTTCATCATTACATTAAGGATGCAATCCTACCAATAGGAGGGTGCAAGCTATTTGAGTTTGGATACAACTATTGTGCCCTAGAAAAACCCATTTCACACATTTGGGAATTGGATATAGGGAAATTAGTTGTCCCCAATGTATTTGTAAATTTGGACCTCATTTGAGCAATTAGCCAGAGACAATTCAAACACTCAAGTGCTATCAAATTATAAGGGTGAGCAACTTTTCCATCTAAACAAAGAATTGATAATTGAAGTGTTTGGTCTGAACCCCCTGGCCCATGAAAGAATTGATGTTTAGGAGCTAAAGAAGGAATACAACATAAACTGGTAGGCTTACATAACATACAAGTTACCTCTTCACATGCCAAGAAGTATGGGAAAGCATTTGAAAATATTTGACCATGAAACAAAACCTTTCAGCATTGACATGTTTGAAGACTACTTTATGAAGACTTACTATGCCCTCTATCAAGTTTTTGGGATCGATTATAATCCCTTGATACCAAATCATTTATTGGTCATGATTGTTGATATACAAGCTAAATACCAGTATAGAAGGTTTGATTATGCTAAATTTCTGGTTGAACAAATCCATAAGGAATTGGTAGGATTAAACAGTGAGATAATGCCCCCACCTTTTCTAGGTATTCCTTGTTATGCCATATTTTATTGCACCATGGGAGAAGATTATTGGGCAGTGAATTGTAGATCCAATATCAGGCCAAGGATGAAGAGCCTATGCCAATTCAGGGTAGAGTTCACTTATGGGACTCATTTTGTAGTAATGCAAATTACCTGGGGTTTGAGGAGCATTTTGCATAAAGGGTGTTGGGACTATTAGGAAAGGAGAAGCCTAGACTCTCCATGTGTTGGGAATTAAGGTGTCTCAACCTTGGTAATTCCTTGCATTAGTTTGATTGTATTTATTTATTCATTGCCTATGATGTAAATTAATTGTAAATTTCATATTGTCATCTTGTGGGATGTGGCACGGTGATGTGTCATCCTACATGGAAGATGACAACTTGTAATTTTGTCCTCACATGAGGAGATAGGCATCCCACTTTGTGGTAGGAATATTTTTCCATGTGTCGGCATCTTGGATGTTGTGTAAGGGAATATTGACCGTAACAGTCATGACAGATTCCTATGACGAAGTTATGACATGTAAGAGTCAGAAATAGGAGATTTTATGACAGGTGAAGACATGTGTCTAAGAGCATCTTTGAAAAAGGCATCTTTGGGCACCCCAAGGTGGACTATGACATGTTGTAAGAGAATATGCTATTTATAGCCTATTTATGATAGATTCTCTTACAACTGTAAGTTGTAGCTGCTATGACAGATTCTATGACAGTCGTAAGAGTTGTAAGTGCATCTGTCATAGCCCATTTTAGAAATAGGTGACCTCTTTAGGATGGGGTCTATGGATAAGTGTTAGAAGCATCTTACAATGTTGACTAAGTGTCCATAGGCATGGGTTTTGGGCCATGAGGCCAAGTTGGACGCCCATTCCAAGATAGAGGCAATTTTGCCTTGTATTTTCTATATAAACAGGTGCTTGGAGGAGAAGATGTACTACAGGTTTTACAGGTACTGTTATGCTGCCGGATCATCTCTAGATACGAGTGCCGAAGACTCCTACAAGAGCATTGGCTCTGATTTGTATTGTAATCTCTTTGTTTACGTAATACAGTTGAGCAATGTTTTAGAGTGTGGGGTTTTTCACCCGTAAGGGTTTTCCCCATGTATATCTTGTGTCTCTCTTCTTCTGTCATTCTTTCTTCCTTATGTGTTTGCTACAATATCTCATGTTAATGATTTAATGTTGCTGTAATAGTTAGGATAAATTTGAATTTGCACTCTCCTACCCTCATTAGATTAGTGTGGGAAGCGATTTCTGCACACCAAGCTTCCGTTCAGTTGGTATCAGAGACTGGCTAGTTTTGGTCTTAGCTATTGGGTAGGGATTTTTTTGAGCTAATCTTAGGTTGAGTGGGAGTCTTGTGCAAAGTATTATGTATCTTATTACAGTAAGGAGATGGTAACCACATCCGAAAGGTTAGAGGTTGAGAAATTCAATGGCATTAATTTCGAGTTGTGGAAACTCAAGATGGAGGACCTACTTGTTGATCGTGACCTATGGGAAACCGTATCCGATGTGAAACCTACAACAATATCACAAGATGATTGGGACATCAAAGATCAAAAGGCTAAGGGTCTCATAAGACTCTATTTAGCTGACTCTGTTATGTTAAACATCCATGAGGAGAAGACAACAAAGGATCTTTGGAAGAAGTTGGGTGATGTTTATCAGGCCAAGTCCTTGGTAAACAAACTCTTTCTGAAAAAGAAGTTGTTTGCTCTAAAGATGGAAGATAGAGGATCTATTGTGGACCACATGATCATTGCATAGTTGACATCTATGGGTGTGAAAATGGCAGAGGAGGATTGTTGCATGACCCTGCTTTGTTCTTTGCCAGATTCATGGGATCATCTTGTAATGGCTATCAGAAGCACCACTACCACCTTCAAGATGGAAGATGTGGTGTCCTCACTGTTATATGAAGAAATGTAGAGGAAGACATCCAAATCAACCAAAGAGGCTCTTGCGGTTCATGGAAGACCCAAGGAGAAAAGGAAGAAGAAAGACAAGAAAGCTGAGAAGGGTAGATCCAAATCTCGTGGGAGATCCAAATCTCCTGGAAAGTCCAAGGCTCTCTGTTGGAATTGTGGCAAGTCTGGACATTTCTAAAAGGAATGCAAAGAGGAGAAGAAAAAGAAGAAGAAAGCTCCTGATTCAGATTCTAACAAAGATGATGGTGATGCCTTCATCGTAGTCCTGGCCAACCATGCATCTGATGATGTGTTTGATTGATTCTGATGCATCATTCCACATGACCTCGCATCAAGACTGGTTTACTAAGTATGAAGAGTTCGATGGTGGAAGGGTGTACCTTGGCGATGACTCTCATCTGAAGATTGTTGGTTGTGGAAGAGTTTCAATCCGATTCCTTGATGGACGAGTGAAGGGAATCACTGGAGTTATACACATTCCAGGCCTTGCACGGAACCTGCTATCTATAAGTATGTTGAATGATGCAGGTGTGCAGGTTGTCTTTTTGAAGGATGGATGCAAGATGACAAGAGGATCTATGGTGCTTGTGAAGGGTACTCAGAGGGGTACTTTGTTTCAGCTGGAGGCATGCACTTCACAGTGCAATAGTTCTTCTGACTCAAGGAAACGAGTTGCTGTCACTTCATCCCCACCATCTGAACATGCAATGAAGAAATCTATTGTAACCAGTTTCGATAGTTGTGCACATGCCATGGAAGCCAAGCTTCATGCTGAAAAGACTATGTTATGGCATTTGAAATATGGCCACATTGGTGAGAAGGGTCTGCGTACCCTAAA
The DNA here is from genome assembly GCA_027924645.1 of Cunninghamia lanceolata. Classification (NCBI taxonomy): domain Eukaryota; kingdom Viridiplantae; phylum Streptophyta; class Pinopsida; order Cupressales; family Cupressaceae; genus Cunninghamia; species Cunninghamia lanceolata. The sequence continues at coordinate 2,910,568 of BSBN01001219.1, read as the reverse complement.
AAATAAAAACCTCATTGAGGGGTTAAATGATTGTAATCTTGAGTTTGACTTTTGTGAACATTTCATTTATGGAAAACAAAACCGTGTTCAGTTTTACTCTAGTTCTCACAAGTCTTCTGGTGTATTGGATCTAGTTCATTCTGATGTGTTTGGTCCTGTGAATGTTCCTTCAATTTCAAAATCTATATATTTTTGAATCTTTCATAGATGATTACAGTAGGACATGGGTTTATTTTATGAAAAGTAAGACTGAAGTCTTTAGTCAGTTTAAGGAGTTTAAAGCCTTTACTGAAAATCAGACTTGTAAAAGATTAAGTGTTTGAGAACTGACAACGGTGGTGAGTTTTGTTCAGCAGAGTTTGATAAGTTCTACAAAGATCAAGGGATTGGAAGGCATAAGACAACTCCATATAGCCCGCAGAAAAATGGAATTGTAGAGAGGATGAACAGGACATTGATGGAGAAGGATAGGAGTATGCTTAGTGGAGCAAGCCTCAAACAAAAGTTTTGGGCTGAAGCTATTGTCACTACTTTCTATCTGGTAAACAAATCTCCTACATCAGCTCTTGTTGGCAAAACACCTATGGAGGTGTGGTCTAGTAAGAAGCCTTCAGTAAGGCATCTTCGTGTTTTTGGTTGTGAGGCATATGCACATGTGCCTAGGGAGAAATGGTCTAAGTTGGAGAAAAAGGATGTTAAATGTATTTTCATTGGCTATGGTGTTGGTGAGAAAGGATACAAGCTTTGGGATCCCATGACTGAAAAAGTGTTGTATAGCAGAAGTGTTATCTTCAGAGAGCTAACACCTTCTTCTGTTGTTCTACAACCAGAACAGTCAGAAAAGAAAGAAGACGTGGTTTAGTTTCCTTCTACCCCTAAGAAGATTGAACCGACAGACCCTATGAGGCCTGATGATGAGGAGAGCTCTAGCAGCTCTGGAAGCGAAGAAGAAGAAGCAGAACCTCAACCTCAGCCATTAAGGAGGTCTACATGAACAAGAAATCAACCTGATAGGTTTGGTTATTCATTACTTGATTCTAGTTGTGCTTTTGCTTTACTTTCTAACACTGATAAGCCTAGAATTGTGAAATAGGCTATGGGCATGAAAGATGCAGGTTCCTGGAAGGAGGCCATGGAGGATGAAATGACTTCTTTGGAAAAGAACAAAACATGGGACTTGGTGCCTTTTCTTGATGGACGGAAATCCGTTGGTTGCAAATGGGTGTTCAAGAAGAAATTCGGTGCAGGTGGCAGTGTTGAAAAGTACAAGGCCAGATTGGTTGTGAAGGGGTACTCACAAGTGGAGGGAATTGATTATGGTAAAATTTTCTCTCCCATTGCAAAGCTAATATCCATTAGATTTCTGTTATATCTTGCAGCTGCTTATGATTTAGAGGTAGAATAGATGGATGTGAAGACAACTTTCCTTCATGGTGATTTGGAGGAAGAAATCTACATGTCACAGCCAGAGCATTACATAGAGAAAGGTAAAGAAAATTTGGTTTGTAAGCTTAAGAAGTCTTTGTATGGTTTGAAGCAGTCTCCTAGGATGTGGTACTTGAAGTTTGATGCCTTTGTGTTGTCAATTATTTATCTGAGATCAAAATCGGATCATTGTGTGTATTACAAGTTTGACAATGATCGCATTCTCATTATTGCATTGTATGTTGATGATATGTTGTTGATTGGGAATGGTAAGAATATGATTTCTGATTTGAAGTCTCAGTTGTCAGCACAATTTGAGATGAAAAATCTTAGGGCAGCCAGGTACATTCTGGGAATGGAGATTAGAAGAGACAGAGCAAACAAAAAACTTTGGTTAAGCCAGAGTAAGTATGTGAAGACCGTGTTGAACATGTTCAGCATGGCAAATTGTAGACCAGTGAGTGTTCCTGTTTCATTGGGAACAAAGTTATCTGTTAGTGATTGTCCGAAATCTCCTAGTGAGGTGGAGGACATGAGAAGAGTACCTTATGCTAGTGCTGTTGGCAGTTTGATGTATGCCATAGTCTATACAAGACTAGACATTGCCCAAATAGTGGGAGTCCTTAGTCAATTTATGGCTAATCCTGGACGAGTACATTCGGATGTAGTTAAGAGAGTGTTTTGATATTTGAGGGGTACTTCCAAGTATTCCATATGCTATCATAGTAATGCTACAGGACCTCCGCATTTAGTTTGTATTCATGGATTCATGGATTTTGATTAGGCAGGTGACATTGATAGTAGGAGATCCACTAGTGCATATGTGTTCATAATGTTTGGTGGTGCAGTTAGTTGGATGAGTAAGCGACAACCTGTGGTTGCTTTGTCCACTATAGAAGCTAAGTATATGGCTGCAACTCATGCTTGTAAGGAAGCCATTTAGCTTAAGAGATTGTGTTCAGATATTGGTGTGGATGCAGGTCAAATTACGATTAGTTGTGACAGTTAGAGTGCAATTTGCCTTGCGAAGAATCCAACTTTCCATGCTAGAACAAAGCATATTGATGTACAATTTCACTTTGTGCGAGACATGGTAGAGGATGGGAAGGTAAATTTGGAGAAGGTAGATACTTTGAAGAATGTTGTAGATGCATTGACGAAGCCAGTGGGCACATAGAAGTTCAGATGGTGTTCGGAGTCTATGGGCCTCTCAGCCTATAGCAGTTAAATCCTGTTAATTCTATTGGCTCTTACAAGGTGTTTGACAAGTGGGAGAATGTTGGGAATTAAGGTGTCTCAACCTTGGCAATTCCTTGCATTAGTTTGATTGTATTTATTTATTCATTGCCTATGATGTAAATTAATTGTAAATTTCATATTGTCATCTTGTGGGATGTGGCACAGTGATGTGTCATCCTACATGGAAGATGACAACTTGTAATTTTGTCCTCACATGAGGAGATAGGCATCCCACTTTGTGGTAGGAATATTTTTCCATGTGTTGGCATCTTGGATGTTGTGTAAGGGAATATTGACTGTAACAGTCACGACAAATTCCTATGACGAAGTTATGACATGTAAGATTCAAAAATAGGAGATTCTATGACAGGTGAAGACATGTCTCGAAAAGCATCTTTAAAAAGGCATCTTTGGGTGCCCCAAGGTGGACTATGACATGTTGTAAGAGAATATACTATTTATAGCCTGTGTATGACAGATTCTCTTACAGCTATAAGTTGTAACTGCTATGATAGATTCTATGACGGTCATAAGAGTCGTAAGAGCATCTGTCATAGCCCATTTTGGAAATAGGCGACCTCTTTGGGATGGGGTCTATGGACAAGTGTCAAAAGCATCTTACAATGTTGACCAAGTGTCCATAGGCATGGGTTTTGGGCCATAAGGCCAAGTTGGATGCCCATTCCAAGATAGAGGCAATTTTGCCTTGTATTTTCTATATAAATAGTTGCTTGGAGGAGAAGATGTACTACAGGTTTTACAGGTACTGTTATGCTGCTGGATCATCTCCAGATACGAGTGTCTACAAGAGCATTGGCGCTGATTTGTATTGTAATCTCTTTGTTTACGTAATACAGTTGAGCAGTGTTTTGGAGTGTGGGGTTTTTCACCCGTAAGGGTTTTCCCCATGTATATCTTGTGTCTCTCTTCTTCTGTCATTCTTTCTTCCTTATGTGTTTGCTACAATATCTCATGTTAATGGTTTAATGTTGCTGTAATAGTTAGGATAAATTTGAATTTGCACTCTCCTCCCCTCATTAGATTAGTGTAGGAAGCGATTTCCGTACACCAAGCTTCCTTTCACCGTGGAGATAATGGATTTGCTAAGGCCTTTAGAGAGAAAACCAGATGGTGTGAGGGATCACAATTGGGGTGATTGGTTCCTTTATGGGAATGTAACCATAATTAGGGTTTATAGGGAAAATGTCAGACCCCACTTATTGCCCAAGAAAGTGTCAAACAAGATTGCATTTTTGAAGATTATGTGGTCGCTGAATGAATCTGATAAGTTTCACTTGGGAAATAGTAAAAAGGGGACTTTCCTTACTTCAACAATCAGTTTCCATGGTTTCTTTATCAGTGGTAAAGAAGGTTTGGAGGCCTGCTTGGAAAAATTGTAACAATACAGACTGCCCACAACATAGCATAGGAATTATGACCCTGAACACCTTATTGACAACATAAGGAGACAGAAACACAGATCAAGGTTCGAGCATTATTTTGATGAGGAGGAGGATTTTCTTAGAAATTGCATTTCAAAGGCATAGATGAAATTGAGAAGAGAAAATTGGGGTCTCATTCTCCTTGGAGAAAGGTAGAGGAAGTTGAAGAACCCTGCATACAATGGTGCCTTCAAGAGATTGGTGATCCTATTCATAGGATGCAAGTGATGTTGGAACATGTCGTGAAACTCAAGTTTGTAGCCAAAAGGAAGCCACAGTCTCCTAAGAGGTAGCAACTACTTGAGGAAAATATTGAAGAACCTACTCAACCTATGGTTGAGGAGGTTGCAGGAGAGGCATGGAGTTCACTTCCTCCCCCTGAAACAACTATTGAAAATCAACATTTAGTTATTTATTCATTGACAAAGGAGGTTGAGGAAAACCAATTTGACTTGGATGAGGTGCATCAGGTGTTAAGTTCCCCTCCTAGGAATGAAACACGGTTACCTCCCCCATCAAGAACTTTATTGAGCCTGCAAGAAAGCAATGTAGTTGTAAAATATGTCAAGGTATTGGCTTGCAAGGAATTTCTATCTGATGAAGAATTCATTAAATCAAAAAAATTCAAGCTTTACTTTTGTAGAGGAAGTCTGAGATGTACCTGAAGAATTTGAATGAGGAATAGGGTAAAGCTGAAATTGAGGATAAGGTGGCAATTGCTCAGAGGGTTTTGAAGGAAGTTGACTTGGATGTTAGTAGCATTACCCCTGAGGAAGAAAGAAGGTTAGTAAAGGAAAGTGGTTTATTACTCTTGCCAGGATGGGATATCTCATCTACTATTGCTATGGATACTATTAAAAGGCAAGATGAATTTGATGATGAAGTATTGACACATGAGAAAGTAGAAGAATTATCTGGAACAAATTTTAATGCTAATCATGAGACTTTGGCAATTTAGGATATGGATCCATGTGATAATAAAGCACAAGTGGCAAGGGATATAAATGAGTTCACAGGCCAGTTATTTGTGAGAAGATTAACTGACACAACTACCCCTCAGGCTGTATTGTTGGTCTTAGCTACAACAAAATTTAGTGAAGTTGCAACAAGGAAGCTACAAGTAGAACTAGACAAACATCGGGAGGATTATGTGAATCTATTACATGAGTACAAAAAGCTCAAATCACTTGTTCCTTCCACTGGAATTGAAGTCTTATCGACACCTTCTATGTCTAGTCCAATGAGTTTATCAGGATATGAAGGAGACTCTATGGTTATTACTAAATTACAATAGAGTTTGAGAAGGAGCAACAGTCTGATTGACAAACTCAAAGAAGAGCACAAAAGTGAACAAGTAGCTTTGATTAAAAACTTCTTGGATCATCAGATGAGTAAAGTGTTGAATAAAGGAGATGATGCATGGGTTTGTCTAAGTAACTAAAAAAGGCAATTGAAAGCCACACTATGAATGAGTTAGCATTAAGGGATATTCTTGGTACTTGGATTTCCCGTGTGCAGGTGATGAATCATATTTATAATAGTTCTAGCATAGGTTCTGATGTGCCAGATGGAGTGATTGGCACACATGAAGTCATAGGACTTTTGAATGAAGTCTCTGGTTTTCATGACCGACTTGATTTAATGTTGAAGGTAGAATTAATAGCTTTAGGTCTCTTGAAAAGTATTCCCTACTGCCAGTTTATACTAATAATGGCACTAAAAAGTCTCTATCAGATTGGAAAGCAGAATTTGGCAGCATAGTTCCTGTCTCCATCAAATCAATCATCACTAGGAGCAAGATTGATCATGTGCAATGTAATGCTAAAATGGACAGGCTACTGAATTTAGAATCCGGCTTGAGTAGTTTCATAAAAGAAACTAAAATATCCTTAAATGCCAGGTACTTGACTTATATGCAAAGAGTTGATAAAATTTTGAAGTACAGTTGGTCGATAAAGGAGGAATATAATGCATGGATGCAGAAGTATGTGATGTAATCACCATTTGTAATTTTATGTCTGCAACATATGTTTAAGCGCAATAAATTATAGGGGATTGTGGTCTATGAGTACTTTTGTATGATGTATTCTCCCCACTTGAATTAAATGACAAAATACAAATTATTTATGCATCTTATCTCTATTTGTGTTTTTTTAAGTGACGATTGAGAATTAATACAAGCAAGGATTTATAAATTATAACTTCTCTCATGATGAATCTTACTAGCAGTTAAACTTTTTAACGTGACCGGCGACGCTGGTGCGACACGCCCTCTGGCTCTACGCGAATGCTTTTGCTCGGAGAAATGAACCGGTGAGGCCACAACACGGGGGACCTCATCCCCTAACAAGAACACTTCAAACTTGCGAGCTTGTTGGTCCAGCGAAGGCGTAAAGCCTGCGAGCTCATTGGCCCAGCGAGGGTTTGAACTCTGGTGGCCGCCACTACAACTGAGTGACTTAACCACCGAACCATGCCCTTATCAGCCTCGTTAGCGTTAAATATAATATATGATAATAATTATATTATATATAATTATTATTATAATATAATATATTTTATAGAATTATTATATAATATAATATATGATAATAATTATATTATATATTAATATAATTATTATAATATATTATTTATTAATAATTATTATTATAGGGCGGGGAACCTGGCTCAATTGGCTAAGTAATTCCATTGCGGTAAAGATGGTCACGAGGTCCAGTCTCCCCCTATTCCCATGGTACCAGAGAGTGTGTCGTGCCAGCGTCACCGGTCATGTGAAAAAAGTTTACTAGGCACAATTTTTTTTTTATTATGATAATATAATACATATTATATAATATACAATAATAATTATATAATATATATATATATATATATATTATAATATATAATAATAATTATATCATATAATCCCCCTGTTAATGGGGGTGAGGGAGATGATTCCCTGCTAGCTAGACAAAAAGTGAGTTGGTGTCCCCCAGAAGAGGGGTGGTTTAAATTAAATTTTGACAGAGCGTCCAAAGGTAATCCGGGATCAACAGGGTTTGGGGGTATTGTTTGCAATTGGGAGTAAAAAATTGTGGGGAAAGTTTTGAAAAGGCTTGAATTTGCCACAAACAATTAGGTAGAATTTGAAGTGCTCCTCATTGGCCTGCAGTTGAGTAAAATGTTTGGAATAAAAAATCTTAATATAGAAGGGGATTCTCTTATAGGTTGTTAATGCTGTAAGAAGAAATTTTATTCACAATTGGAAATTTAAGGTATATCTTGAACCAATTATGGAATTATTAAAATATTTTGAAGAGTTTACAATTAACCATATCTTTAGGGAGGCTAATGGGGAGGCCGATAAAGCGGCTAATGAAGCGGTCAGTTTAAAAGAAGAGTTGATAGTGGACATCCCATTAGATAATCATTAGTCTCAATGAGGAAGGTGTTGATTAATCGAAGGATTTGAGTTGGCAGAAAAGAGTTAATGGTAAGAGTTTTTCATCCTTGATTATAAGTGGTATGCACTAAAATTAAGGATATTAAGCAAAGGTGTGAGTTTAATAATACCATTAAGGGCCATTCTGTGTAATAATGTCAAGTGAGGTGAAGCAAAGGACGACCAATGAAGATGACAGGAGAGCATACGAATAATGATGCTACATTTATTTCACGGCATGTAAATCGGATGTTTCAAGTGTAAGAAGGCAAGATTACTTTGCATTTTTTGGTGATTGGAGAAATTCTCTTTTCTTGAAGTTTGGTTAAACAGAGAGCTTGGTAGGTGCCATGGATATGCCAATCATGCTTACAAGCTCTCACAGGCAAATGGCTTTTTTAGGTTTGGTGACAGAGAAAAGGTTGCAGTCAGTCTTCAAAACAAAGAATGGCATCCTCCTGTTGGCTTTCCAATGGGTGACAGGTGATGAATTTTTGAGGACAGAGCACCGGCACAGGGTGAACTTGGACATATCCTCTATGTTTGTTGCTATTCTGTTTGAGGCCAATGAGGCAAAGGAAGACATTAGAGTGTTAACCAGAGATTTCATCAAACTGAGTTTGTTGGGAGGTTTGGACGAAGTGATAGATATAGCCAGGTATGGTAACAACGTTCCTTGGCCAGAGGATTTTGAGAAAGTCAAGTAGGATAGAGCGATAGTTAAGTGGATGCCTTTTATTACTTCAGGGCAGTAGGGGAGTGAGATGAGTAGGAGGTTCAAAGTAGAAAAGGCCGTGAGTTTTTTGAAATAGGTGGTGGGGATGGAAGTTAGCGATGCTGGAATCTGGTTCAAGATACCTCAAGCAGAGCATAAAGAGGAGGGAGGAGTATGGGAAACCCAGTAAGATAAAGAATGTTTGATGTTGTTTTTACAGTCAATATATATTGATGTATATATTTCACAAGCTATGTATAAATTATAGATTGTATGGGTAGAAGTATGGGATAGGTTTTAAGGGAAGTAGGTTTAAATAGATCCTTTTTGTTGTGTTTAGATGATCTTTCATATACTGTTAAAACTAGATGATGGATGTATTTTGTTAATATTATGGTTATCAATATAAAGGGAGAACTCCCCAAGAATGCACAAACTTAGTAAAAAAAAATAATTATATCATATAATCATTATTTTATATATAATTATTATTCCTACTATGACCAAATGGATACATGACGCCTTATCGCATTGTCGCAACTTTAAGTTTTCAGCTTAAAGCAAGGTTGTGATGAGGTAAATCCTTATGACAAGACAATAGAAACTGCCACATGTCAGAGGCTCAGAGGGGATATGCCTGATAAACATTAAACATATATCAAAATAATATTAAAATAGATCAGGGTGATTAAAAACATGGATCCACAGGGAACATGTGCTGTCTTTGTGCACCATCGCAGCTTCAGAAATATAGGCTTAAATGGAGGTTGTGACACCCGTGACAAAATTAGACTTAGAATAAATTAAAGGGGATCGGGGTCGGTAACTTAGAACAAAGGGGTCGATAAATCAATGACCACCAAGGGGATAAAAGAACAACTTAAGCTAGGGAAACTGGCTACATAGGTCAACGATCAATTAGAAGGATAAACCCTGAATGCCTTAGACAACACCAACCACATTGTTTTTACTTGGGGATTTTGCAGAGTGAATCGTGATAACATAAAAACCCAAAAAAATTGAATTGACATAACACATCCATTTATCTTTTCCCTTTTTATACATCACTATACATTTCCATTGAACTCATTTATCTTTTCCATGTGATGAATGTTATTTAATATTGAAAGTTTGAACCATCTATATACATTGCAATTTGCCATTGAACTCATGTTAATTTCAAACCGTAATTACTTCTATATTTTTTATTAAAATTTAACATTACCCTTCAAAAAAATTGGGGAATTACATCGTACATGAACATCTAACCAACCTTAAAGTTCCAAACAAAACTTCTATCCTTCGACCTTGAATCCTTGCTTTGGTCCTCCAAAATCTTTCTGGTTCCTCTTTCGATGATGCTTAATGATTATTTCACTGTAGTCCATAACTATCCTATTAACAGACAATGTCTCTGTTACAAATTCAATTATGTACTCATTCATAATGTCACTAAATGATTTTCTATGGATCCTTGCATTATATGTACAAGAAACCACTAGGTATGGGTAGCAATAAGGCTAGTAAAGGAGAATTAAATTGATTTTCTCCAGGTCACCGGCAATTGAGTTGTAATACCAATTCCATGCGTTAATTCAAATTTCTAGTTTCTCATACATGCATGCATGTGTGGGAGATTGAACCCATCACTCATAGTAGAATGCGTCATTTGCAAATGTTAAAAGTGTCCATTCTTGACATGATTTATTCCACTTGACAAAGGCTTCTATTTTTTCATTCTAAGAAATGCAAAGCAATAACATCCTGCATAGCCACACACAATGCCACAAATAAAATTTTCCATCATACTTATTATTATTCTACATCTATGAACTCTATCACAAAGTTAAATTCAAAATCATGAATAAACACAAAATAAGCACTTGATAACTTACTTTCTTCGCATAACTGCTGTAATGAAAGCCATTACTTTTAACTTTTATAGTTTATTGATTCTTCTACTATCTAATACTTAGTAATGCAATATAAGGTTGAAACAATAAACACTATCATATATACATGACAGATGTACTGTCGTGAAAAATAGGTAATAACAAGCAACTCCATTTAATTGACTCTACCATACCCTAGAAATTCACATTAGTTAACCTATGTGGTTTGTCACTTGCCATTAATGAGCTCAATTGGTATTGGCTAATCTAGATGGTTAAGTGCTTTCAATCATATCAATCGTACGACTCTAATTAATGATAAAGGTACTGCAAGTACAATCTATTTTATCTATCGTGCGACACTATTTCAAATCCATCCCAATTGAGATCACAATTAACCCATCGTAAATGGAAATAAATGTTGGTGCCAGGTGCGACTGTTATGTATAATGTGGCGTGCTGTGGGGTTATTGTACATTTTCAGACGTGACATAATATATATAGCCCTAAGCCTCTTCTATAAGTTTATTAGGCATCTTCCTTCTTTTTTGGTTATTTTTGTTTTCACAATTTCGTGGTGAATTGCTATCATTGAGATTCAAGACGAGTCATTTGATTTCTCGTCATGTTTCTCTCTTGCCTTGCAAGTGGGAAACAACCGATTTGGATAGCTATGATGAGAAAAAACTGCGGAAGGTGTTTCTGATTGACTCCCCCTGGTTGATGATGTTGTCTGGGATATTATTGGTCATGATATTCTTTCACAATATCCTCAAAAAAATCTTTTTAGTGACATCGTCTGTGCATTTCTGTCAAATTTAATGGACCTGCTCAATGATCCAAGTCTAGTGAAGATGATAGGGAAGGCAATGATTCAAGAATCTCTTATCCCTGGGGATAAGCTTGATTTAGCTTTAAATGATTACGATTGTGATATCGGACAATGGGATAAGGCTAGAATTTTCCCTTTACATTTGTTAGAGCACTCAACTACAACTAAACACATTCTTAAGTAGGCAAGGAGGGCAATTGTTAGAGGCTCGTTGGAGAGCTTTAACATGGCCCTTATTATACATAATGATTTACCTGATTGTTAATTAAGAAGGGAAAGGTCTATTGTCTATGCTATAGATTTTCTTCTTCATGTGGCAGTTATTAGAAGACAAATGAATGGTGGCCACTAACAACTTTATTTTGAGTTTTTAAAAATTTAAACTATTTTGAATTTTCCCTTTATCTGCGTACACCTTTACCCAAGGTTCATGTTAGGGTACCTTGGATTAAGACTATGTAAAAAATCCTCTGTAGATTGTAAACTGAAACTCTTTTGTTTAATATAATATGGGTTATTGATATAGATTACAATTGTTGTCAACATTTTCATTTTTTGTCTTATTATCTATTATTTTTCAATAATAACATAATTCTAGAACTTTTATTATTTATGGTTAGATCGATTGAATGACTTTGGAAGTATTATAATTTAGAATATATGTAAAAGATAAGTTTAATCAAAATCATTCCTTGAATCCTTTGAAAAAGAGATTAACAATGTGTGTAATTAATGAAATTAACAAATTAGAATTAGAATCATCTCTCATTTTATTGAGTCAAAAAACTTAAACAACTGTTACAGAAGATGACAATAATTAATGAAATTAACAAACTAGAATTAGAATCATCTCTCATTTTATTGAGTCAAAAAAATTAAACAATTGTTATAGAAAGATGACAACACAAAGATGACATTCCTTTATAATAAAGGTTACATGGCGAAAGACGAAGCCCTTGATCCCTTGCTGGATGAATATTTCTAGTTGACAAATAACTAAACACTGTGTATTTCCCTGGTATTTTCCTTACAACACAATGAAGAAGAAGCCTTTGTTTGAGCCCTGGCCGGTGGAGTTGGAAGAGTATGTGAATGGAATTGGGAATAAAGTTGTGGTTTTCATCCAAGTTTAAGAAGAAAGGCTAACATGGTGAAATAAGAAGCCTTATACAGTCTGGACTATATGGAAGGAAGCCAAAAGACTCATCCTACTAAGCTAGCTGCCAGAAAGATGAACTAATGGATTGGGAGAGACCACTGTCCACAATCCATCACTAGGCTGTTAGAAAGATGCTACAATGGATTGGGAGAGAACACTAATCACAACCCATCAGATAGATGCAAGACCATCTAGCATACAATGTTGCCAGTTGCATTTGCCTGTGGAACCAAGGCACTTTCCAACTGTAGTAAAAGAAGATTATTTCCAGAAGGCACCATTCTCCTTCCACTTTATTTCCCAAGTAGCCAGTTGTTATCTTACCAGATCCTCCCATATCATACATGGAGTTCCCATGGCTTGTTTTTCTTCATCTTACAAGAACCAGGTCCTTCAAGGTAAGGATGACAACTCAACTGTGTAACCATTCTAACTACTTCCTTTGCTGAAAAAGAATGCATTCTAACTAAATAATTCCCTTTGAATTAGCTAACAAGGAACAACCAAAAGTTGAAATTGATTGTCAGAAGTAACTTTCTCCATCCCTTTGTAGCCATGATTGCTGAGAATTCAAAAAATCATTACCTATCTGTCAGTATATCTTACTAACCCTAAAAATAAATCTCCAGACACAAAATCTCACTTTATATCATGCTCTGAGAGTGTTTGGGCATCCAATTCAAGAAATCCTCATATGGACTTGACATCTTACTTGTATGGACTTGACATCTTGCATCGAAAAGTACCTTGGCCCCCTTTACAAAGCTTGAATTTTGCATCCACTTGATTGCCTTGGGTGACCGATGTGACCACAAAAACGTCACCCATTAGAGTAAATTGTTCCACTGTTTTATGAATAAATGATGAACGGTTGTAGTTCTATTCTGGAAGGTAGATCTCCAATGCTACACATTGCCAACAAAATCCTCTGGAATCAACTAGGAGCCTTTAGATATTATTAGATCAATGGTTGAGATATATAAAATATATAATATATTTATATTGATTATTGTATACTATATTAGTATATTGTATATAATATGAATTATTTAATATAAAATAAAGGTCAAAGTGGCGGCAGAGCGCAAGCCCTCAACTGTGAAGATGGGCCCACTTGTTAATTTTGTGATGTACATGAAACATCACAATGCAATCATGATGAGCCACATGGCATAAAACACAGTCCACTTGTCTCTATTCTAGAGACTTTATGTAGAAATTTGTGTGTCAGTACTTTGGTTCGAAATAGAACTTATGCCGTTGATCTAAGATCATTTGACGATAAAAAATTATTAGAATATTAGAAGTACATTGATGTAAATTGTAAGTTGTTACCAAAATTTTTATTCTTTATTCTTTTTTGTTCCCTCCTTTATTCTTTATCATTTTATTCTTTAATCTAAGTCGTGACCTTTTACTTAAGTGTTTTCCCTTCGTAGTCGGTGGTTTCATGTTTCTTAAAACCTTTGATTGCGGGTTTCAAAGTTTTAGAACTTGTCGATTCCCTGACTCTTCTTTAAAGTCTTGAGTCATGTCTTCATTCTCATTCTTGTGTTAGTCCCAATGTTAAGTCCTTCATAGTTGATGAGTCAAGAGTTCTTAAAACTTCTGAACTCCCAATCATTGGTTCTCAAGTTCTAAAAATTGCCGATCCTCTGACTTAAAGCACGGTTCACTTTTTGAGGTGCTAATTTTCCATTTATTGACATGCGCAATGGAAGTGACATCTATCCTTTCATAATAAATAAGGAATTTCATGAGCGCAATTGCACATTTTTTGAAAGGGACTTTACGCAGCTCATTTATGAATCATATAGCAGTACATGCCGCTGAAATCAATGAAATTTATGGAAACATTTTATTAGGTTTGCAACCCTCGTAGATACCTTATTCTGTATTTTCACTGGTGTACTTCAGAGGAGCTTTGGACTGCATCTTCTATAGGTGTTGAACACGGGATTTCACAACCAAGTTAGCTAATTGGTTCTCTTTCTTGCCCATTTCTTATAGTGATAAATTTGAATTCTTTAAGTCGTTGGGTGGGAAGAACAATTATTTTTCATGAGTCCAGACTGTTTATTTACACCAAATGTTCTAGAGATTTATTTGGCACTGTTAGCAGTTACAAAAGCTTTTGTTTATTGGTTTCTCAAACAAGTAAAGATGAAGTATAAATATTAGGGTTCTCCTTTGGCTTCAATTATTGAGAATGGTTTAGCTAAGGTGAATAATACCGAGCTAGGACATATAGATTTGGATGATTTTTGGGCTTGATTAGAGCAAAACCCCAAGTCACCTATAGCTAAGAAAATCCTAACAAGCGGGTTAGCTCGTGTTGGGAGTTTCCCACCTATTGTACCATGTCCAGACCTGGTTGTTGTATGTGCAAAGAACTATTATCCTGAGTCATAAGAGATAAGAGCTTTTGATGGCTTTGTGTTTACAAGAATTGATTCTGAAGCAGTTTCTCACGCCTTGAAGTTGCCTGATAGAGAATAATTTATGGATATGGTTGTCACCATGGGGTGGGGATTTTTCCATGATAAGAAAGATTGGCACTTGAACTCAATTGCCAGAAACTGGTTGAAAGTGGAGAAAAAGAGAAAGTCTCAAGTTCCCGCTAACCTGAAAAGAGCCCATTTCAAAGAAGAGATTTTAGACATAATCACTCTATTAAACTGATTCATTGAAAATGTAGAGTCTGATTCCTTCGAGAAATGGATGTGCTAGTTTATTTTGGTGGTGTGCAGCGAGTGCCAATATGTCGATTGGGCCAATTTGATCAGTGACCATATGAATAAACAATTGGCTAACTTCCATCAGAATGTCTCTTTTCACATGTGCTCATATTTATTCTACATTCTGGCTAGTAAAGAGGTTGTCTAGGTAGGGTTGAGGACTCAAGGGTCTTTCACGCCAGACACACCTGTGTACGAATATTTCCCTCAGTTGAGGAGAGAAATTGGTTTGAAAAAGTATCGCCGTGTTAGTGATGATTTTCTTATGTTTTCTATAAAAAGGATTGAAGGAAACCTTGGAGTAAGAATTTCTCCTGAGGCAGTCTCCTTGGTTATGAAATATGGGAGTTTCTATGTTCGTTTTGATCGGTTCACTTATCTTCGAATCGAGGTATATGAAAATGCCCCATTCAAATTGCCAAAATATGTGTGCGATTATTTTATTCTTTTAGAAGTCTATCACCAGATGGCGACTGTGAACATGTATCATGGGATGAAGAAGAAGGGGTACACTTTCCCCATGTCACTGTCATTTTTCACTTGTAATATAAATGATAATGTGGGAAATATAGAGAAGATTTTGGCAGAATATAATTTTGGCCCTCTGTCTGTAAGATCATTCTTTGATAGTAAAAATTTTGTTAAGAGCAATTTCCATGGAGGGAATCTTTGTGAGCACTAGCCACACTTGGAGGATTATTGGGAAGATTGCGTAGATGAGAGAGAGGTACAGAGAAAGGATTGGATGAGGCTTACCTTGGACCAAATCCATGCCTTTAACTTGCCTCTGCAAATTCCAAGTGGTGTTGAATTTGATGATAATTCTGATATGATTAATGATGAGTACCATGATGTTGTCTCTAGACCCCTTCCTTGAGTACAATGGTCAGAAAATGAAGTGACTGATATTAAGGTTTGGTCATCCTTTGTTTTGGAGAAGACCGAGAGGTGTCTTAAGGGTAAATTTTGAGAGCACGCTGGTTCTTTTGTGCATAAAGAATCAGGAACAAGAGAGCAAGGAACCTCCTAGGACTCTAAAATTCAAAAAAATTCAAGTGGTGTGGAGACAACTCATCACAGAGTTGGTTCACAATCTGGTGGGGATGGAGAGTAGCCTGAAGACAATAGGAAACTAAAAGGTGTATGTGAATAGGATGGCCAACTTGCATTCGTGAAACTAGGAGTAGAGAAGAAGTTGGATGCTTTACAACAATTGCAGGTAGATCACATGACTTCTCCTGTGTCTCCTTCACCTGGCAATGATTCTTCCATTTTTCAATAGATTATTGATGATAGTACTTTTTGTTCCTTGTTTGAGATTCCATCCTCCCTTGTATCAAATGAAATTCATGTGCAAGATACTCCTAATAAGCCAAACAGAGTTGTCTTGGGTGCAAGTGATCATTGTGGCATAGTTTTGTCTTCCCCTTCCTGGCTAAAGAAAATTGTTGAGAAAAAGAGGAGATATGCCCTAATGACAGACATAAACATTGACACTGTAGCTAAATTGATGCAGACTACACCTAAGCCTAAGAAGGCTAAGAGGATGTCTTGAATGGTAACATATTTTTCCTCAAGGCATAGAATTTTGGAGATTGTAGACCCCATCAGGGATAAAAAATAAAATGAAGTCATAGAAGTAGATTTTAATACGAGCAAGATTGACATGGGTCCACCTACCGTTGAAGGTGATATATATCATGCAAAATTCTCTATAGGCATGCTAGCAAAGAGAGTTAAAGATGAGCAACAAGAGAACATAAAGCCACAAGCCCAAGTGAATTCTTTGACATCTTTCATTTAATCTATTTTGAATATTACTTCTCAATCCTTTGATGCAACTCTGAGTGTTTCTGTTGATGGAATGGATCCTAACATGTTGCAAAAAATCAAGAGATATCAAAATCTAGCTAAGGCCATCGAGCAATGGGTAGAGCAAGTCACCATTGATGGTTTGATATACATCGAGGAGGTCATGAAACTATATACCCTCACTTCTGATAAATGGAAAGGGTTAGTTGCAGAGTTACAAAATGTAAAGAGGGACAATATTAATATGCTCCTGGTGTCTATAGAGATACAAGATATGATGAAAATTGATACAAAAATTCTTGTAGCTGAGAAAATTTTAAATGATCCAAAGGAGAATGATTCTGTGTCTTGGCTAGATGCACTAGAGTGGAAGAGGTCTGTGCTAGGGGATTTTAGTGGTGAAATAAGAAGAATTTTGAATCAATATCACATTGACATGGTTGATCTTAAAAATAATTGTACCATCTTAGACATAGAGATTTCAGATGAAAGCAAAGAGAACTTACTTGATGTCAAGGAAGTAAAGCAAAATTTTAAGATGCTTACTAAAGAGCTTGTTGGTGCTAACACAATTAATGGTGAATCACTAGGTAAGCTTGAGCATATAGCAATGTATCTCAAAACTTTCAAGCCTGAAATTGATGATGATTATAAGAGACTAACAGATGTAGACATAATGATAAATAAGTGGAGACTTTGGGCATAAATTATCGGTAGTCCAAGTAGAAAGATTGTAACTCCCATCATTACTAGGTATAGGAGTTACAAGGAGAAACTGAGAGCACAGGTGGACTCGACTGCTGTTGGTGAATAGGACAAGGAAAGTGAAACGACTCTGAAGGAAGACCAAACTGCTACCACGTGATGGCATTTCTTATTTTTATGTTGTTTCTTTAAAAATGCTCTAGATACTCTTGTGGCAAAAGACTTATTATTATTTTATGTTTTATATCGGCTATCCCCAAGAAGCCGTTATTATTTCAAAGATAGTTATTTTATGACAAGGCTATATATACTAAGCCTGCCGATGCATTTAGGATCTTTTGGCAAACTTTGTGTTGTTGATAGGATAATTTTGTGTTATTCTATATTTTAGTTATTTTCAATATATGAATGGAAGCTTGAGGAGTTGATTTTTGAAGTCGTAAACTTTGTGTTATGGTGGATGAATCTGTATTATTCTTATGTAACCTTTTGAATTTTCTTTTATTAAATTATTATCTATTAATTTTCATTAATCTAAATCGTTCCTTCATTGACACTTGTCTCTATTCTTGAGAATTTATGTAGAAAGATGGGTGTGTGAGAACTACAACCCAGAATAGAATTGATGTTGTTGATCTTTGATATTGAATATCCATCGATCTAAATGTAAATATTTTTTAAGCTATAAATTTACCAAGTAAATTAATCATTATAATTTAGCATTTGGTATTTTTGCCAGCCACATTATGATTTTTCAAAAAATTGCCAGCGCATTCGCCAAATAATTTATTTTATACTTTTGAATATCTATATAATTCGCCACCTAATTTATTTTATTTTTTGGAATACAACTATAATTCACCAATGAAATTAATTTTGTTTCAAATCTATATACAATTCACCAGCAAAAAAAACCAATGTCGACAAATTTGAAAAAAATTGCCAATGAAATTATATATTGTTTTTAAAATAGGCATAGATTCGCCAACATTTTTTTGGCCTCGGGATAGGATTTTCTAGGATTTTATAAGTTTTTTAGGGGGGTTCCTTAAATTTATCCCTGCTCTAATGCAAGCGATGGAAGAAACAAGTCAGTGGCTCTTGCAAACTGGCACTTGCAAATATACACAAATCCTGTGCCCCACCATTCTTCAAATTTTGTTGACATCGCTTCTCCTTCTGTGGCGCTAGAGTCAACTTCGGATGCTCCTTCTCTTCCTTCTTATTCTGAGATGATTGGTATGGTGGATGTTTGTTCTCACCCTGTTCGAGAACGTCCTATTCTTGAAGTCGTTATCTCTTTCTCTTCTTCTGAGATACCACCTAACACATCTGAAGGACCTCTATATGTTGCTACATAAGTTAATGGGAAACCTATTAAGGGTGTCCTCATTGACTCTGTTTGCATAGCTAATGTTATTACTGAGGAATTTTTGTATGTGCATGAATAGTATAAAGACGTTTATGAGAAATCTAATGTATTTATACGATGTCATGACTGGTTGTCTCGTCCTACTTGGGGTTCGATCACCCTTCCTATCTAGGTCAGACCTAAGACCTTGGACGTTTCTCTTTCCATTATTCCTACTTCAAACCATTTTTGCATGAAATTGGGCCAGCCATGGCTCACTTCCATGAGAGCCATCCATTCCATGGTTCATAGATGCTTGAAGTTTCCTTATGATGGTGTTGTACATACAATCCATCATAGCGGATTTACACCACTTGCCATGCGAGGAAACTTCTCTCTGGACTACTTCTAGCCAGCCCCCATTGAGCCACTCTGGCCTCGCAATGATTTTATATTTATCTGATATTAGAAATTCAAAGTGAGTAGGGTAGCCCAGTTGTCCATTGGCCCTTCTTCTTCGTATTTCCTAGTTGTTCCCCCTATGGTGCCTCTATCTTCGAAGGATGCTTCTGTTCCTTCTTGTGCCTCCCAGGTAGATAAAGGAAAGTAGCCCACATAGAGCGCACCTCCCTGCTCCCCTGCACTCCTATCTTGTACTCTGCAGTGCACCTCCAGTCTCTTATATGAGAGCTTGAGATTGACCTATAGTACAGCCTCATGCACCGCATGCTCCTTGGACTTCTTAGCCTTTGTTAGTTGGTCTCGTTCCTCTTGCCTCTTTGGTGGCATCAAGAAACTCATCTTTGTTGAGAACTCTCCCTCCTTCTTTGGTGTCTCCCCAACCTTTAGTGTTTTCTTCTGTTCCTCCTTCCTCTCCAGTGGCATGAGGAAAGCAACCTATGTTGCGATCACCTTTCCCTTCTCCCTCTCCTGTGGTCTCTCCACCGTTAGTGGGTGTCTCTATTTCTCCACATATCCCTATGATAATGGATGACATAGATCCCATGATGGAAGACCCCTCGGCTCCACCAGTAGAAGCCTTGGCCCATACTAGGTAGAATCATCTTGCAAGAGATCACAAGCATCGCTGCTATGCCATGGCCCGAGTGCGTGTTGCTGATGCACAACCTCCTCCTGAGGATCCTTCTCCCTTGTAGATGCTTGTTGATCCTGTTCTTCCTGAGGAGCACCAAGTTCCTCCTTCTCCTCCTTCGTCCCTTCCATCCTTGACCCTCGCCCCTCCTATCAGTGCCACTCCTAGCGGCACCGTTGCCACTCCTACACCCACTATGGATGCTCGCCATGCTATTTTTCTTGATGTTCTCCACCCTGCTATAATTAACCTTGACCCTCTGCCTTTACTGCCTAAGCGAAAGCCTGAGCATTATCCCACCCTGTTGTTTCATTGACCTAAATGTGCCCTCCCACTACCTTCACCACCTTCCCCTCCTTTTTCTTCTTCTCTTCCATTGTTGGAGGATGTTACTCCATCTATGTCTCCTCGTGCTTCTGCTACCACTAATAGCACTATAGAGCCACGATTAATTCATTATTCTAATAGTGACTCTCTTGATTCCCCTTTTGAGGAATGAATCACTAATTTCATTGCTGATATACCCGAGTTGTCCACGATCTTCACACGATCATTGACCCTCGTTCTTGGTGCCTTGGAGACTCCAGCTATTACTATTGCTCCTCTGTGCCTGGAACTAGGTGAATCTCCTTTGACTTCTCTTACCATGTTTCCATTGTCAGCTCTTCCGTTGTCCCCTTATGGTTATCAAGATTGGGATTAGGATGACCTTTTCATGACTGACTCGAGAGCTTTACTTGTGTTTTGTGTGTATGCTTTCTTGATCATGATGTTTCTACTATGTTGTGATTTTATATTATTAGTTCTTCCTAGAGGACCCTTGATGTCCTTGTAGACATGTGGATACAGGAAGAACACATTTGTTGTGACATTCTTCTACTTGTTCCTAATTTCTTCTCTCTGTTGTCTTTTTGTTTATTGCTGTGACATTTTGGGGATGATGCAAAGTGTTGGAAGATTTAGCTTCCTTCCATGTTGATCCAAATTTTTGTATTTATTTTTATTTGTCTCTTTGTGACCTTCTTCCTTTATGCTCGTAGTTCTACGTGCTTGGGGAATGATGATGATTTATTTAGTTGTCCCTTGATGATTACCCCTTCCCTACGCATATAGACCCCAAAGTATGTAGATCCCTTAGTGTCTTTTTGGGTGTTGTTGCCTGTTTTATATGGTAGTTGTTAGCGTTGCTCAGTGTCATACCATTCTTACACAAGCTTTTGTGTATCATGCCTGCAACATTGCCTTTGTTGTCTTTTCTTGGGGGCAACCCTCTTTTAATTTTTTGAGATGCATCTTTGAGAACATATATATTTTCTCAGGCTCTCTTCCCCTTTCATCCTTTAAAATTAATTGCATACTGATGCTTTATGCAATTATTTTAAGGTGGGGGCATAATTTCCTGCTTTACACCTTTTTGCACACACCACATCAATGGTTCTCTCATGACAACGTTGTGCTCTGGGAACTTCTTGTAGCTTGTAGTCCTAACCAGATGCACTTGCTCAGCTTGACCATGCTTTCATCTACTCATTTGGCAATCTTTATGAGTCACCTAGCAACGCAGTTTGTTAGTCCTAGTGGCCCACAAGAGTTTGGTATGGTTCCTATCTCTCATAGTGTGCTAGCCCTAGAACCATACTTGTCATCCTTCTATTTCCCGTAGTGTGCTAGAAATGCCTTTATGCTATTTTGTTTCCTTTGTTTGCTTGTGTGTGTTGATAGTTGTAGATTGTGTATTAGATTATATGATTTGCTAAACACTGATATCTGGGCAAACCATATTTAATCTAATCCTTTTTACAATGTTGTCTAACACTATGGTTTTGCAGGTTCTCAGCCTGGGGGCTTCGTACCTTTGCTCGAAGAACCCTCTACATCTTTACAATAATCCTTTTTGGAAGTAAAATATCTTATATTATTTCAGTTCTACTTTAGCTTGCATATGCATGTAGTATCATGCGCCTACTAAAGTGGGGGCTAAATGTAATGTTGAAAATTGCATACCCTTGAATTTCATGCTACATTTCACAACCACCTTAGTGCTTGCACCTTCTCTCTACATTATAGGCTAATATTTTTTTGATTTAGGCTATTTTCTCTCATTTTCCTCAAATTTCAGTCTGATGCTTAGATGGTCATATGATTCTAAGGCATCTTGTGTGACTAGGAGCTTATTTTACCTAGACTTGAGCGCTCCATGCAGATGTTGACGCGATGCATGTAAGAGTTGTCTAGATAGGAGCCACCCAAGATCTAGGACTTCATGAAAGCACAAGAGAGACAATATGAGAGAATAATAATTCTATTCTATCAATGAATGCAAAATTGTTCTTATGTTCCGATGTACATGAAGAGCCTTGCTTATAAAGACAAGGCTAAGAGCCAATATGTCTTAATCCTCTGACATGAGACAACTAGAGCACATGTGTAGGATACGACAACTATCAACAATTAGCAACAACTAGACACAACTAGAAACAACTAGAAACATCTAGTAGACTCACTAAGTCAACTTAACATGTGAATTATGTGAGAGAATATTATTTAACTAATAAATAGTTAAATAATATGAATTATTCTCACAATAAGGGAAACTAGATAGGAAATATCCCTATTCACACTAACACCCCCCTTAAGTGCAACTTAGGTAGAAGCTGACAAAATGCAAAGATGGATGGGTCCTGGTTACTAGGCCATTTTAGGTACCCATGTACAAACAAGTATCAAGTGGAGTAAAGGAGAAAACCTCATGGGAAAACTCCTCTCCAAAAGTGAGAATGCATACAAACATGTACAAGTGATGGAATGATGGAAGAATCAATACCCCCCAAATACAACATCCATCACAAATATACAATCAATAGCCCCCCATAAGAGGGAAAGAATGAGACAAGATGTCCCCCCATTATGAAGTAGCTCCTGTGCCAATGGTGAATGCTTAAAGAAGAAGACCAAATAGGATCTAAAACCTGCAAAAAACATTCCTCCCCTTGGGAAGAAACCAATCCACCGGTGTATGTTGAAGAAACTTCAAATCCAAAACAAGAGATGAGGAAGGAAGTCTCATGAAATATGATGTCTTTGAAAGATGCTCATGTCTCTCCATGTCAATACTGAATGATACCACAATCAAATCAGGAGTCTTAGGCCTTACTGATGAAAGTGACAATCTAGGATCTAGTGGAAACTAAAAATCATCAAGCTCCAAAGACAAAGATGGGTTGACAATAGTTGTGCTATGACTATCATCAAAGAGGAGAGATAACCCCTCAAATGTGTCCTCTAAATATGCAAGATGGGACTCACAAAACAAATATGAAATGCCTGTCAAATGCTCATCCCACAAAGTTGTATCTGAAAGACAAGAAGTATCCCGCTAAACTGAAGCACTTAACTCTGAAGAAGCAGGAGGTGGAGAAGTTGGAAGTGTAGCACGTCACAAGAACCGATGAAGAGACAATGATACCAAGGTTCAAGTGACCAAACTTCTTCTCTGAAATGTGATTCACACAAGGAGTGTGAATGTCAGCCAACAAATTTGAATCATCATCAGGAGAGAAACCATGAAAGGTATATAGCTGAGATGCATGATCAACCACCCTAGTAGAAATTACCTATGTGCTCTCCAAGTCTCTGATAATAACCAAATTAAGTGTGAATTCCATTGTCTTCCCTATACCACTGCGAGTAATTTGATAAATGGAAAGAAGATTATTGGTCAAAGAAGGCACACAAAGTACATCATTGAAGGTACCTTCACCAATATCAATGGTTCCCTTCCCAATTACATTCATATATGTGTTATTACCCATTAAGATAGGTGGCATATCACATGGCTCAAATGAAGAAAACATATCCTTGGAAGAAACCATATGATGAGAAGCACCTGAATCAAGAAGCCATTTACCAGATGTAGAACTTGTACTTGCACAAAGTGCTTTACCTTTATTTTTGGGTTCCTTAGCTTTCCTTGCATGACCTGATTCAGAAAGTTTTGGCTGTGTAGATGTTGAAGGAGTAGAAGAAGAACTAGGCAATGGAAGATTGTTCTTTTGAATAAGTTGCATCAACATGTCAATCTGATTCTTAAAACAATTATGTTCATCATGCCCTGATTTATTACAATAAGAACATGTAGGCTTCTCCTTCTTA
Organism: Cunninghamia lanceolata; assembly: GCA_027924645.1. NCBI lineage: Eukaryota > Viridiplantae > Streptophyta > Pinopsida > Cupressales > Cupressaceae > Cunninghamia > Cunninghamia lanceolata. The sequence goes on along the minus strand of BSBN01001219.1, from coordinate 2,886,586 downwards.
GGTGAGTTTTGTGCTTGATCTATTTGTGGATTTTTCTTAGATTTCTTTTGTTTCTTGTCAAAAGAACATGATGCTTTCTATTCCTTGGGTTGTCCAACAACCAAATCATGAGTCTGTGATGGCTTAATGATACCCATAGAAATAAGCTTCTGTTGCTCATGCATTAACATCTCATCAAAGGATGAAAATGAAGGCATAGTGAAAGTAGATCCCACAGTTAACCTATGAGTGTGAAAGCTAGAAATAAAAGCTGCATAATCAGGACCAAGTTTATTCAACACATTGTAGATCAATTGGATGTCTTTTTTCTCAATACCACATGCTTTACATTGTGCTCTTAGATTATTATACTTAGTTGTGTAATCCTGGATGTTTCTAAAGTTCTTAGGATCAAGACTCATCAATTCATTATCAATTTGATAGCCCTTATCTTCATCTGTTGTACCATACAATGCTTCCAACTTATCCCAAGCATCATGTGAATTTGTACATGCCTCAATCTGAAACAAGAGATCTAGGGAAATGAAACTACAAAGACATCTAAGAGCTTTAGTATTCTTTATCATCTGTTTTATCTTTTCCTTATCATCTGTGGGTTCAGGTATCTTGTTTTCAACATATAAAGAATGTCCAAGATCCATTAGGGCATTCCATGCATGTTGACTCCAAGTTACATAGTTATATGGTGTTAACAATGGAACCCTTGAATTATACATTATGTAGAGAAAAAGAAGAGCACAAATAAATATATCAAATCACAAAATTAGTCAGCACTGTAATTGAATCCCCCCAAACCAAAAAAACCACCAATTTCAACTCTTTTTCCAATCAATGAGTGATATGTACCCAAAGAGATTCAAACTAAAAATTTGATGTCAAAAGAAAAATCTTGAAAAATGGCATGGATAGAATTGTAGAGTACAAAAATACCTTTCCAATGCCTATAAAAAGTTGAAATTCTGATAAAGTGGGCAAAAGTTGTGAGCTCAGGAGTGAAAATGCAAGATCTGGCTTCAAACATATGTATTAGGCATCTATAGAAAATATTAGAAAAATTCTTGCACCATTGCGAAGTGCTCAGAACTAGATTTCTGATGATAACTCGTTTGTCAATTTTTGATACTATGGCGAAAAGTTATGGCTCATGGAAAAAATCGCCCTATTAGGGCTAGAATGGGGCGAAAGGGGGCCCCTGGCATTGATGTCAACACTGACGGAATATTCTCCCTATGGCCAAATATTCTCTACCTGGAAAAAACTGTTATCAAAAATGCAAATCCACATGTGGTTTCCAAAAAAACACCTGTTGCTGAGTGAAAACCACCTTTGCAGGAAAAATACCACCTGTGGTAGGTGTGTGAAATTGCTGGTTGGAAGACAAAACTACCCTGATATATAGGGCGAAACTGTTGATTGTAGGGTTAAAAATTATTGTTGGTTTATTGAAATTGACTGCTGGTTTATAGAAATCAATTGCTGTTTTGTTTAAGTCTCCTTACTATGTATTACCGCCAGGTTTTATGACTGTTGGAATATTTTTAAATTGCGGATTTTTTTAATTTAAAATTAAAAAAAAAGGAGGACAAAGCCTTTTTTGTAGGCTCTGCGGGGAGGGTTTATAAACCCTTGCCATGCAAGCTTTTGCCCGCAGGATACCACACGGTCTGCGGACTACAGATATCGTAGGCCTATGACCTAATATGGGGCCGACAGGTTGTGCAGGCCCGTCGACACCCTGCCAAATATATACATTTTTTCCAACTTTGCAAATTAAAAAACTAGCGGATAAAGAATTAATACCTGGATTTGATGACGCTGAAGATGATATTGATGTTGCGTAGGGAGAATCTGCCTGTAGAATATTCTATAAAATATTCCCTATGGATTTTGTACGATAGATTTGTAAAAAAAAATTGCCTTTCATTTCAACTTTGTCCGACTTGGGTGATTTGACACTCGATCTATAGGTTTTTGGGCATCCTGCACATGATGGCAAGGTCAATTTTTACCCAAACTTCCCCAAAATTGGAGCTACCTCCCGGATCAGGTAACCACTCCTTAGATTGAAAACCTCATAGATTTGGCTTCCGATGTCTAGTCTAGATGAAACAAAAGGCTATCTTGACTGTCTTAGACCTCCTAAATGTAATGGTGTGCTCAGATTTGTAGTAGCACACTCCAAAATGAACCTGCAATATAAGGCATAAAGAGGAAATCCTCACAAATCTGGTATTTCCATCAAGCCTTTCTGATTCTCTAGGTCATCATTCGATGCAAGAAAATAACATACCCAACTATCAAGATCCACCATGAATGTGCATTCAAATCTCTCAAAAATTTGGCTAACAAGAAGAGATTCCACAAAGTGAGCTCTACTAGCATGTAAGAGTTGGCTAGATAGGAGTCACCCTAGATCCAGGACTTCATGAAAGCACAAGAGAGACAATATGAGAGAATAATAATTCTATTCTATCAATGAATGCAAAATTGTTCTTATGTTCCAATGTATATGAAGAGCCTTTCTTATAAAGACAAGGATGAGAGTGAAGATATTGTAGTCATGTGATAAGTGTCTTAATACTATGACATGAGACAACTAGAGCACATGTGTAGGATACGACAACTATCAACAACTAGAAATAACTAGAAACAACTAGTAGACTCACTAAGTCAACTTAACATGTGAATTATGTGAGAGAATATTATTTAACTAATAAATAGTTAAATAATATGAATTATTCTCACAACAAGGGAAACTAGATAGGAAATATCCCTATTCACACTAATAATGCACTAGCATACTGCATCCGTTTGCCGCTAGGTGACCATTCTTGAGTGTTACCACCCACCTCTAGTGATCATGAGACTTATCAGTAATGCCTCTTCGAGGCATAGAACGTCTCTTAATGTGCTATTTCATGATTTTTCCCCCTTTGGTTGAATTTTGAACAAAACTCTTAGATTTTCCCTCATTCTCACTCGATTCTCATTTATTCACATTCACTTTCATGCACTCTCACACTCTCTCAATATGATACAACTCTCTTAGCTCTACTCTACTCAAACTCTTGGTAAATTCACTCTTCATAGCAGCTATACAGATTTGAACACTCTCTCATGGTGTGATATTATCTCTATTAGATCTTGGAGGTTGTTGGGTTGGATTGATGCTTATTTTGAAGGCTATCTCTTGTTGGATTTGGAAATTTATTCAAACTTAGACTCTTGATAGATTGCAGGCTTCTTCCTTCTATTTAAATGGGTAAGATTGCTCTAGTCTTTTGTTGTTTAAATCTTGGTATTCGAATTTGCTTTGTGTTGCATAGTTATGTTATGGTGTAGACCACCATTTTCTTTGTATTGTTATAGTGTAGACCACCATTGTGTTATCTTACATTGGCTGCATGCTTGTGGGTTTCTTCCATGTAGACCAGTGAAGCGAATCTTCTTAGTTTACTTATTTTCTCAGTGCTCTTACCTTCCCAGACACACTTAGGATAGGAACACACACTTTTATTTCCTTGCTATTTTATACTCTTCATCAATCACTACTAGTGGAGGTAGAAATATCAAATCTGGGACTTGATTGAGGCAAGTCCCTAAGCAACACAACCCATTTCTCTCTTTTTGTAGGTGTTCTTGGATTTGAGGCATTACAACCACACAAAGTTTTTTTGTATCTTTCTCTCTTCTTTGATTTATTCTATTTCCTTAATAAAATTGCTTTCCATTTCAAGTTCTATTTTACCTGGATAATGCTGGGTATGTTCTCTATTGAAATCTGTGTTGTGCAGACATTCTAGGTCTGTACAGACCTGACAAATTTTATTTTTGGCATGTTTTGGACTCCAACACCCAACGTAGATGTCCTTGCGGCGTGCTGTCCTCTAAGGCAGTGAGCTTCCCCTTTCAACTATAGGTTCCACTTTTCTCCCTCTTTTCATTTCTGTTATCAATTTCTTACAATTCTGCTTACAATCACTAAATTTTGTATTCTTTTATTTTCCCTTCATTGTCAATCACCTAGTCAGGTTGTATTTCTTTGATTGGGACACATAGTGGTTCTATTGTAACCTAGAGTAGGTTCTTGAACATCTAAAACCTTAGATAATAGAACTCGAGTGTAGCATTAGTGGAGAATTCACTTGATTGAGGTTGTTCAATCGAGGAGTAATTTTTATACTCTACACCAATTGATTGCAAGGAAATAATTCTACCACAAATGCAAAACCTTCACTTAGATCATACTCTAACATAGATGAATTGAATTTTTCCTCCAAAAGCACATACCCAAAAGCTAGAAGGGAAACTAAAGTGGAATCTTGTAGTATATCCATTATATTTGATAGAAAAATAGACACTATAGTGCTTTATTCTAGAATGCGTGGATAAGCCATCAAGATGTCCTGACCAACAACACACTTGGTTGCATTTTTAACTCCATCATAGTTGAACAAAAAAACATGCACTAGCTTGATTGAATCATAAAATCCAACCTCTAGTGGCTCCCAATAACATGGGCAAATATACACTGATCCATTGAAAATAAAAGACTCCATGATAGGAAAAGAAGAGAAGAATTGAACTACAACTAAAGATGTGAGATCAAATGGATATAAATAGCTCAAATAATTGATTGCCATCATTATCATCAATGGTGATCCAACATCGAATGAGCAAATTAAAGGAATGCCAACAGTCACATGATCAAAACTTGGAAATAGGACACCCTAACAGTACCAAAGTTGGGAGATGGCATTTAAACTGCATTTTAAGCTTTTGAAGGAAAACCTCACATATGAGAAGTTAACCCTTCTACATTGAAAATTATCTGCTCATTTATCTACATAATATGACCATAATGTATAATAATAGCCAGCTCGAGTGAACTAAGATAGGCTAGATGTTAATAATTCTAGTACCCCCTAACAAATTTTGAAAGCATTGACGCAATTAAAAGTTAGATGTTTCAGTTTATTTGGAAACTCTCATGGTTTTAGATACCTACAATAGCACAAACTAACAACAACCACAAATTAATAGTCAAATCATCATTCATTCATTGACACTTATCTCTTAAGAAGACCTATTCCAAAAACTTTAAGTTCACATTTGTGTGTGTGAGAACTTTAGCCTAGAATAGAACTTGAGCCGTTGATCTATGTTCATTGGACGATGTAAAATTTATCAAACAATTCAATCTTTATAAAGTTAAAAATTTACCAAATAATTTAATTGTTATCATTTAGCGTATAATATTTTTGCCAACCATATTATGAATTTTTTTAAATTGTTGACAAATTCACCAAATAATTAATTCATATTTTTTTGAATATATCTATAATTTGCCACCTAACTTATTTTATTTTTTGAAAATAACTATTATTCGCCAACTAATTTTTTTTCAAATATATCTATAATTCGCTAGAAAAAACCAATAGTGTGGACAAATTTGAAAAAAAATCTCCACATAATTTTTTTTCAAATATATCTATAATTCGATAGAAAAAACCAATAGTGTGGACAAATTTGAAAAAAAATCTCCACATAATTTTTTTCCTAAAATAAGCATATATTCACCATAGAAAATAATGCCTTGGGCTAGGATGTGCCAGTATTTTATATCTTTTTAGGGGGGTTTTCTTAAAGTTATCACTAGTCTTTAGTGGGGGAAACATGAACATTCCAAATGTGGAGGAGTAGTAATTGTATTTAAAGACTAGAAATTCTTTATATTGGCAACATTAGAGGAATAAGAAGGAATTGGTGTTTTGTAGTGAAATCTTGTTGAAGTTTATTTCTTTGCATTTTTTAATTAGATTTTGTTTAGTATTATTTATTTGCACATCCACGCAAGTTAAGTTCTAGGTAGAAATTCTAGGTTTAAGCAAGATGGCACGAGGACGTGGGGGGGTATCCATAGATGAATAGGAATATGCAACAACTACAAAGGCAAGTGGAAGGCCTTTCAAAAATTATTGCAGGGTAGACATAGAGGTGAAGAGGTGTAGATGACACATATGAAGAAAGAGGGTTGGGAGAATAAATTTTAGAAGATGATTTATCATCCATTCAAGAAGAGGAGGAAGAGCAAGCTAAATCACAATCAATCAGAGAGAGGATCTTTAGGGCATTAGAAGGAGGAAAAAATGGAATAAATGTCGAAGTTTCAGATTATGGGCATAGTCTAAAACTAGAGGAGTTGATAGATTGGTTGAATAACATGCAAAAGTTTTTTGAATGGAAAACTATGATAAAGGAAAAGAGAGTAAAAATTTCATGCACAAAATGGAAGGGTCATGCAATGATATGGTGGGATCACTTGCAAAAATAAAGACAAATGAAGGGTAAGGAAAAGATCAAGACCTAGAGTAAGATGAAGAAGAAGTTGAAGGGAAAATTTCTCCCTATGGATTATGAACAAACCCTCAATAGAAGATTTCACAATCTAAGGCAAAAGGAACTTAGTGTATAGGACTAAAGATGAATTTTACAAGCTATCCATTTGAGTTGAGCATGATGAAACAAATGGATACAAGATATGTAAATGGTTTAAATTTTTCTATCCTTGAAGATGAGTTAAGCATGCATAAGATTCATAGTATGGAAAATGCCTATCAATTAGCTTTGAAGGAAGAGAAGAAGCAAAACACACTTAATTTTATGAGATCATTTAGGGTGCAAAGAGAGTCATCATTTCCTTCTAGCGAATGAGGTGGGTTTGATCCCATAGAGGGAGAATCATCTTGTGAAGTGGACAAACAAGAAAATTATAGACAAGGGTTTTAGAATAAGCAAAGAGGATTTGAGAGAGGCAGAGGCTATGGTGGTGCCGAGGAGTTTCAAAATCAACAAAGGTGGTTTCTAATGAAATGGTACATAAACTAGGTTTGCAATGTGAAAGACATCCTCATCCTTATCATATTTCTTGGTTTAAGAAAGGGAATGAAGTTACTATTAATAAGAGGTTTTTAATCAAGTTTTCAATAGGAAAGACTTATAAGGATGAAATTTGGTGTGATGTTGTCCTAACAGATGCATGCCATGTGTTTCTAGGAAGGTCATCACAATATGATAGAAAAGTAATTCATGATTGAGCGAAGAACACATACTTTTTGGAAGGATGGTTTCAAGGTAGTTCTATTACCTCTTAAGGAAGAAGGGAAGATGGAGAGCATGTTGTACACATAATTTTTTTCAAGGAGATAAAGGTGATAGGGTTCTATTATGCCTTAATAGTAAAGAAAGAAGAGAAAGGAGTTGTGAAAATACTAATAGATGTAGCAAATGTATTAGAAAAATATGCTATACTTGACGAGTTACCACCAACTAGAGACATGCAATATCACATTGATTTAATTCTAGGATCATCCCTATCTAATCAAGAAACTTACAAGGTGAGCCCAAAAAAATGTAAAATTGAATGACATATAACTGAGTTGGTAAGAAAGGATGTAGTAAGGAGAAAGCTATAGGACAACAATGATAAGTATAAGACAATATTTACATGAGGCAACTTGGTAGTTATGATAAGAATTTGATACAGTGGGGAGGATTACAATAGGAAACTAGTATTGGGATCTTAGAATGGGAATTGAAGAAACATGATAGGAACAAATGGCAGGAGCTTTTAATTAGAACAACTTGTAGGAGTTGAGTTTTTTAACCAGAGGAGAATGGTGCAAGAGTAGAAACTTGTAGAGACCATAATTTTTGATCTAGGAAGTTATTTTGGCCATTTTTTTAGATTGAAGATATCAGAGAGATCTACATCCCAATAATTGGCCCTAGATAGTTATAGCCCATTTTAATATTTTTTGGGGTCCAAATTCAACCATCTAAGGCCTAAAAATTACAATATTTTTTTTTGTTATTTTTAGAAGTTTTCAGACTTAATAATTTAGTGTCTGAGTGACATATTGGGTTGCAAGTCACTCTCAAGATTCATTTAATTATTTAGTGGGTATGAGATAAATTTTAGGTCCATCTGTGCTTAAATGTAAAAGTACTAAAAATACTAGTTTTTCTAAATTAGCTTTTTCAGTTACTCTAGCATTCTTTTTTTGGATTTAATTTTTGTGGGAGAATTTTTAGGCATTAGTGGGGGAAACAAGAACATTTCAAATTTTGAGTCATAACTGTATTTAAAGAGTGGAAATTCTTTGTATTGGATGCATTAGAGGAATAAGAAGGAATTGGTATTTTTTGGTGCAATCTTGTTGAAGTTGACTTCTTTGCATTTTTTTATTAGATCTTGTTTAATATTATTTCTCTGTACATTTGGCTACCTCACACCAGGATTGTTACTTGCCACCCAAAAGAAAAGTCACCACAATGTATTGCAACTTGGATGCAATGTGGCACCTTACTATTGGTTGAATGTTGTCATGAGGTTTACTAACAACCCCACCATGTTGATATGGGGTAGGCCATGTGAAAATCAAGTCCACCACGTAGTCCTTACTACCACCTCATACAATCAAAGCCATTGCATGCATACAAAGAAAGCCTCAATGCATATAAACAAGATCGGGACTAATGGGAGGGCGATTGGCCTAGCCATTAGCTGCTAGTTATAACGAGTTGTTGGTTGGTCACCATATGTTAAGATTAGCTATGGAGGTAGCTATCCTAAGACCAAGATGCCTAAGAGATAATCACAAGAACCAAATAAGATCCCATGATAGAATAATAATCTATACAAAAGATAATGTCATGATATGATACAAGTACAATGAGAAGCCTTGGTTATAAAGGCCAAGGTGAGATATAGGACAACATAGGATTAGGACAAGTGTAATAATCCTATGACATGAGACAACTAAAGGATAAGATCACATGTGTACTAGAAACATCTAGACATATCCCTAGTGCCCTAAGTCAACTTAACATGTGAACATGTGTTAATAGGACCTAACTAAGAACTAGCTAGATAATGTACCTTGTTCACACTATTACGGTGAAATCAGATAGGTAATACCCCTGTTCACACCAACACCCCCCCTTAAGTGCAACTTAGGAAGGAACAGACAAATTCAAACATGCAAAGATGGTTCTTGACAACAAAGCCTAATGAGGTACTCATGTACACAAAATATCTCACAAACAGAGAAAAGGAGAAAACCTCATGGGAAAAACTCCTCCCCAAAAGAGAGAAAACATGCAAAGAAAGCATGAAAAAAGTGAAGGAAAGAAGGAAGGAGGACTCAACATGATCCCCCAAGGACTACTTCCATCACAAAGATTAAATAGATATCCCCCAATAGGAGATAAAACAAGAGAAGGATGAAGAAGCCCCCCAAAAAGATGTCATAGAAAGTTTAGGAACATTAATAACTCACTAAAGCACAAACAAGATGCAAACAACTACCGAAGAACAACTTCTACACTGCTAAAGAACCTCCACTAAAATTAGGATGAAGATCATGATCAAAGAGATACAATTCTACACGAGTAACCCCAACAACACTACTCAACCAATTTGATAGTTGAACATGCAAATGGAACATCAATTGGTATGAGTAACACCAACAAAACTACTCAACCAATGCACAAATGGTGAAATCACACCAATATACTACAAGGCAATAATCTGGTGTTAGATAGAAAAGAGAGACCAAGCCCAAAAGGTTAAACTAGGTCAAACCCTCTTCTATTCAACATTAGAACACAAGCCGAGCTTGGATGATACCCTTGAAAGAGAGCCAAACTATAGGGGATTTGTCCCTTTGTTGTATAGAGGAGAATTGACCAAATCCAACCAATCAAGCTAGGGAAAAGTAGAAACTCGAGTTAAGCAAGATCTGTGAAAATACGATTGTCAGAAACAGATATCAAAAATCTAACACCACAACGGGGATCATTAAAGGACATAGTAGAACCTGGATCCAGATTTGGGAGATAGAAGGACTAGGGTGCTTGGGTGCCCTAGACCCTGATTAGGGTTTTGCATAATGTTAAGTTTCCTATGTCTTCACCCTCCTATGTTCCTGCTTTCTGTAACTTGTTTTCTGGAGATTCTTTCAAATGCTACCTGCACACATACAAGAAGGCAAATGGTTGGGTGCTATTTAGGAGCTTACCTCAATCAAAATCCATGAATGGTGTTTCCATCTCCACAATAGCAATGATGAGAGATAAAGAGAGCGCGCCCTAAGAGGGCAAAGGAAAATCTGAAGTAGAAAGAAATGCTATAATAAAAGCATAAAAGAAAGGAGTCACCATGAGCATGGAAACCCTAGCTTTCTTTATGCAGCATCACAACTTGACTCAATAAGTTGGTGTAGCCTTAAATAAGTAGAAATATCTTCACAAGACCTGCAATAAGTTAGTGCCACATCAATAATCCACCATAGAGAGCTTTAGAGAATAATAGAGAGCATGCGAGAGAAAGTGAGAGTTAGAATTGTTAAAGAACTTACAAATGTTCAAATGAATAAACTAACTTGCTTTTATATGCATTTCCACTCACCAAAGATGAATAAAACCAAATGGGACTGACATGTATAAGCTAAGGAGGTGTTCTAAGTTGACACCACAAGAGAGGGGCTAAATGACCCATCTGGGACTAGGGCGCTTGGGCACCCTGGTTCTTTAGCCCCACAAACTTTGAGGAGTGTCTAATGTTGTGGGCTTACACTAATCCTAAGTTTATTCTGTCAGGTTGATTCATCGGGATCGAGATTAAATCATTTAATGTTCAAAAAGCTGTTAAAATAGGTCTTGATTAACAAGGGTAAATATTTTAGGTCCACCTGGGTGCTAAATTGGGTGTAAAATGATAGTGTACACATTTTACTCCATAACATTTAGCCCCCACTTTAGCATGGGTATGAAATTATGTTCAAACCCACACTAAAGTATGGAGAAGACAAATTTCAATCACAAAAAACATAGAAGTCATAGAATGTCACCACAATTGAGGGGTGATCAAGCCCCCAAGTTTATAATTCTAGGAGCCTATGATGATTTGCATACACATAAGACACATGACATAATTCAATCAAACATGAAGCACTTAGAAAACATAAGACAAGACAAGGCGTACACAAGGAATACACTTTGAGCAATCACAACGTATACATGCAATACACAAAGCATAGATTCCATACACAAAGTATACACACTTGACACGAAGCATACACATATAAGGCATAAAGTATAAAATAGAATACACATGAAACACACATGGAATACATGCAAAGCACTTAAGGAGAATACATAAGGAATACCTAGAGAAAACACGTGAAGCACACATGAGGCATGAATAATTCATAGAGAATCAGAATATGCGAGGAGAACATATGTATCATACAACAATCATGAGAAGCACATAACAAGATACCTTGAGTCAGCATGACAAAAGGGACCTCAATCTAAATGTTGTCTCAATCACCATGCATCATTCCCCAAGATGCAAAAATAAGAATGCTAAGGGGTTAGTTAGAAATGAGAAGTACATGAGGAGTACAAACACATAATACACAAAATCTACATTTAGAAAAGTTTTTTGACTCAAGGGAATACACAAACTACCTCCCGTAAGAGGATTTGCACGAAGCCCTATAGAATAAGAAGGAGTTGCAATCATACCCAAAGGTACTCTAGCCAAACTCAAGTTGGTGGTTCCAACCCTTCTCCCAAACATACAAGGAGCTTCAACTTGGGAGAACACAATAGAATCAAGATCTTGCTTCCAAGCTTGCCACAACCCTTTCTAAGAGAATGTAGTAACAAAGATAATCAACAAGTGTTTTGATAGAAATATGAGAGTAAGGCTCATAACATGATATATGCCCCCACCTTAAAGTGATTGCTAACTCCGTCAGGGAGAAATTGCCTTTAAGGTAGAATAAGGAAGACATATAGAACATGCACAAGAGCTTTCTAAAAGCACATGCCCAAATGAAATGTGTTTTCAAAAGCTACATACAAGGGGTTGTTCCTAGGATGAGAAAACCAAGGCGATGCTTACATGCATGATACACAATGGCTTGTGTAGTCATGGTATGATGTCAAGGATTGCAACAAGGTGCCACATACATAAAACATCATAAGTTACGAAGATGACGAAGGAAGATCACATAAAATTAGAGTACATGTAAATTGAATCATGAAAGGATGCTAGATCATCCAAGAAAAATAATGCAATTGTATATCATGACATATATAAGAATGAAGATACATATAGAGGAATGACACAACACATTCTTACTCCTTGTACCTTTGTGCTAACAAGGATGCCAAGGGAGAACTAACAATCAACAAAACATCACAATTCAGGGATAACAGTACATACAAGCATAACACAAATGAGAAGGAGGAACCAGGCTTGTGAGTCAGTCTATAAAAAAATGTTCTCCCCCAACTTTCTTATGATAAAATGGATGGAGGACAAGCTACTCTAGGGAATACATCAAGCATGGTGAAGAGTGCTAGAGCCATACCTTGTTCAAATTTATTGAATTTTGTCACCCAAGACTCGACTTTCCTTAGTGGAATGGCCAAGTGTTCAATGATATGCATATTAATGAGGTGTTGAATGATTATTTTATTGAATCTTTTTGTGTGTTGGAGGAGGAAGAGTGATTAAGTGGTCTTTGAGTAGACTTGATAACATAAACTCTTATTGAGATAGAATAGAAGATATAGGGGGTCACAACCCTTTTTGTTGTGAACTGTTGTCATATTTTGCTTGACCACAAAATATTCTGTTTCCCTCCTATCAGAGAAATATGATCAGAGAAAGCCTGAATAGAAGGAGGAAAAGGCATAAATCCTTCAATTACCCATGCTCTTCCTTGCCAAAAATTCCAAACACTTGCCTGGAGAATCCTTGAAGAAAACCTAGAAAAACTCAGAAATCCTTAAGCTTCAACTATCTTCCATCGCAGGGATTTCTCAGTTTCATGCTTAATCATTTTTGTATGTACCTTTGTATGTATCATTGTATGTATATCTCTTGTATCACATATACAATTGTATATACAAAGGAAGATGCAAAGTCAGATACAAAAGGCGGGATACAAAGGTGAATGTGCATCAGGTTATCTTTGTATATGCAATTGCATATACAAATGCATATACAAGGCAATATACAAGGGGGAGATACTAAAGGTGTGTCTATTTTTTTATGTATATGCAATTGTATCTTTGTACATACATCCTATATACAATGGCATATACAATCCTGAGATACAATCCCAGACTCGAAAGAATATGCAATTTGGTTTAGAAAGGCAGATGCAACTGTATGCATCTTTGTATGTATGTTCGCATTGTATATTTGCAGATACAAGGTCATATACAAAGTCACATGCAAAGGTCAGATGCAATGTTTGCATGTACAAGTGATTGTATGCAGTTTTATTTGTATATTTGCATTGTATATGCGATATACAAAAGGTGATGCAAAAGGAGGTACATACAATCCGGACGTGACTAGGGAATTGAATGTGGCAGATAATCCGTTGGGGTCCGCAATTGTATATCGCATATACAGGGTCAAAGGGTGCGACATACAAGAAGGTAAGATACAAAGCCGGACCCGATGTTAATTTCAATTTGCTTTATAAAAATGTTGGGGTCCACCTTTGTATGTACATGCGATTGTATTGCATATACAAAGTTATATGCAAAAGTAAAGATACAAGGTCGAACCTGTTTCAATGATCCAATATGGTTGATAATCCTTTGAGTTTCGCAATTGTATGTACATGTGATTGTATCTCATATACAATCACATATACAAAGTCATATACAAAGGATTTTTGGTGAGACAGGCCTTATCGACGGCTCAGTTTGAGGTCTCTCTGATGGCCGATAAAGATGCAAATGTTCAGCGATGGGTCCCAGTTTCAGCTCAGTGGCCAATTAGATAGTGCCATGTGTTAGGTAGATTCAAAGGTAGATTCATAGGCTCATTTAGATGGTGATTCAGGTCGCATATACAATGGCCGATACAAGATGAAATACACATCGGTGAGGTGCTTTCCGAGGTCTCCCCGACAGCCCGAAATATACAAAAGTTGTATATGCAGAAAAGCGAAGGGATTTTGTATGTTGCACCAAGTGAACCTAAAAGTGCATGTGCAATTGTATATACAATTGCAAGATGCAATTGTATATACAATTGCAAGATACAATTGTAGATGCAAAGCGATATACAGATGCAAGATGTAGTTGACCGTAACTTTGACCGCCCATATCTCCTTCATCCTAAGGAATTTCTGCACGCTCCGAAAGGCAAATGTGCTTGTTTTTGCCTCTTCTTTCATCTGATAGGCTTTCAGGAAGATATCTTTACTTTCAGAATTTGATGCAAATCTACAGGCTCGATCAACTGGACATTTCAGCGACCAATTTGGCATATGCAGGGGCTGTTATTGTTGCATTTATTCTAGTTGGTAGGCTTTGCAGGTGGATTCATGGCAGATGGCTTCACTCTTCAATGCGTATGGGCTCTGTGTCTTGCTGACAGATCTTCATGTGTTTGGGGACAACTTTGGGGCTCTTCTCCTCAATGCCCTATCCTATCTTGCGTTTGGGAAACCGTTTTCTGATGGTTGTGGACCTGCCAATGACATGGTTCCTGTCCTTTCACCATGCCCCTACCTTTGCATCCCTATTCCTACATTGATGAATACATTCTGCATTCCTGGGATCCTGTGCAATTGTTTCAACGTCCCTAGCACAGGAATTTGATATAAATGACATTGTAACTTCAATGTAAAGGGGTTGAAAGATTTAGTAATCTATGCTTCTGATTCCAAACAGAACATTCCTCTACTGTAACCTTGCTTTTTGATTAAATACCTGCTGGTTATTTTACCTCTTCATGCTATTTTGACTTAGTGTGATCTAAGAATGATGTGTTTGTAAATGTTTAATTCCTTCTAATCATCTCTTGCTCCTTGCCTCTATTAAAATCATCTTGATCTGTGTATGTTTATTGGTTGTATCTAGTCATTTTGTGCATTTTCTCAGTTCTGTGAGGGTTCTTTTATTCAACCTGGTGTATCACCTAATTTCTATTTATGTTTCCTTCTACCCCTTTTCCCCTGCAACACTAGCACTAGGTTTAGATATTTTCCTCTAAGCATTAGGCTTAGAATGAGGAACCGGCCTTCTCTGGAGGTCTGATCTCAGTTCGCAAGGTCCCACACTTCGAGATCATTCCCATTGTGTCATTAGAATGCTTGGACTCTCTCCAAGCAGGGTGCAATTCTATGTGACAACAGTTTCTAGCACTCTCGGTTGGACCATTCGAGTTTGAACAGTGCTACGTTACAATCATATTGCTGGTTTTGATATGCTACCAACATTATTAGGCCTTTAAGAGACATTTTTCTGCATATCTGGCGACTCATACTGAGAAAGGATAAGTAGATCAATGCTGTTACATTTTTTATGAGAAAAATACAAACTCGGAGTTCAAGTTCCTTTGATTATTTGCAGCTGTCTCTGCCTAGAAGACAGAGTAGAATTGTGGTAAGGATGCCAGTTTCAAAAAGAATACAATCAACCCCACCAAGTTTCAGGCCAGTAGTACCTGTAGTTCCTGTATCGGTTCAAGCAAACCTACCTCCAGCTGTTCCAATGGAAAGGAATTAGCTGTTTGTGGCTTTTGATGGGGGTAGCCCATTGAATTTGATAGTGCATGATAATATACCCATGGTAGCTTTGAAGAGCCTGCCCTATTTCACTGGGGAGGATCAAACTACCCCAATCAAGCACATTAGAGACGTAGCTTCTCTATGTGGTGTTCATCATGTAACTCAAGAAAATGTAGCCATCAAGCTGCTGGCTGCCTCATTTAAAGGAAAAGCATTTCAGTGGTTCAGGAGTTTACCAGTGCAAACCATTGGAACTTGGGATGATCTGGGTGATAAGTTGAACAAACAATTTTAAGATAAGTCAGATAACTTATCGCTGGTTGAACAACTGACTAGAATAAAGTGAGCTCCCCAAGAGCAAATGATGGATTTCAATTTCTAGTTTCAGAAGACATGGAACAGAATTCCTGCCACGGTAAGGCCTTCATTAGAATATGCATTTTTGTATTTTTTGAAAGCTCTAAATAGTGACATTTCAGTAATGATACAATCTTTGGGAGGTACAAGTTTACCTGATGCATATGAAATAGCTATTAGAGCAGAGAACAACCTAATTCAGGCTGGGAAAATAGCACCTAGACCACCAATGCCCATTTTTCCCGAGATTCAAGCTTCAATGCCTTTGTCGATCCCATCTTTTGCCCCTTTACTTGCTGCAGCAGCATTGCCAAGTACTGCCAATCCTGAGACTGTTGTTTCTAACTCATCACAAGAGTTAAGAGAGATCAAAAATAGCCAACAGAAAATAGAGAATATCTTGCAAACTTTTGGGAATGAACTGGTGAACATCAAAAAATAGCAGTCCTAGAACATACAGCCTTATCAGCCACACAACCAAGGGAAAAATCAGCCTTATTAGGGGCAAAACCAGTCATACCAAGCCAATAGGCCTCCATATCAAAGCAATTACCAGGGTGCCAGGTAGAATGTGAACCAGAGGCCTTTCTAGCCTTACAATCCCGTACCCATTAATGCAGTTAGAGACCTCATCCCTGTTCAGAATAACCTTGCAGCCAAGTATGAATGATGTTTTCCATGCAATTAGCCACACAGTCAGGCAACCTGTTCAAATGGAGTGATAAATCAGGCTCTAATGGTACAAAATGTTGTAGTTTCACAACCAAACACACTTAATGATGGGGCTGTATAGCAGCAAGAACAACCTCAGAATGATACTGCCTTCCTAAACTGGCAGGGAGATGTGTTTTGTGGCGTAAACAGAGATGATACTTTAGTTGCAGCAAATAAGAGAGCTAAAAAGAGGGTTTATGAGATAGATCAAACAACAAAAAAAGGAAAAGGACCTGCTGATCCTTCTACATCCTAAATTCCCCATATTTTGCAAAGGAATACTCAAGCAATTGCAGGGAACAACCTCATTTGCAGGCTGATATTGCTGCTGCAAAGTCACATCAGAAGGTAAACGTCACTTCACCTTTTAATATCATTGAAAATATGAAGAAAATGAATGTGACAATATCTATGTGGGATTCCTTAGCCATCCCAGGTCAAAAGGACATGTTACAATCTATCTTGTCTGATTTAAAAGTGTCAAATGATGCAACTGTTGACCCAGCTAGGGCTGTTCTTACCAATTCATCCTAGGACAATAGTAAACAACCAAATAAGAGTGCTAAACCACTTCTATTTTTTGTGTTATTAATAATAGGAGACAGGTTAGTACATAACTGCATGGTGGATAGTGGTGCAAGTAGTTCTGTAATGCTAAAATAGATTGCAGACCAATTAGGATTGAAATACCAGCCCTTTGAGAAGGGTGCGCTCCAACTAGATGGCGCAACTGTTAACACTGTAGGTGTGATAAAAAATCTAGGTCTCACTTTGCATACCTGTCCAAATGTTTCCATTTCTCAAGAGGTGTTCATCATAGATTTACCTCCTTATTTTGCCATGTGTTTGTCAA
This sequence comes from Cunninghamia lanceolata, assembly GCA_027924645.1. NCBI lineage: Eukaryota > Viridiplantae > Streptophyta > Pinopsida > Cupressales > Cupressaceae > Cunninghamia > Cunninghamia lanceolata. The sequence continues at coordinate 2,869,048 of BSBN01001219.1, read as the reverse complement.
GGGAGTTCACAGCCAAGATAGGAGGATATTCATCCTTAGATTGGTCCCACATGTTTTTTAGGACCCGATATGGCACAAAAGTGACCATAAAATCTGAATTACTTGCCAAAGATCACATAGAGCCTTATGTTCCAAGTGCTGTTAATGCAAATTGCATTATTTCTGATGATCCTGAGCTTGTTGCTGCTCAAGAACTGCAAGCTGAGAGTATAAGAGAAGTGCTATTAAAGGAGTGGGCCTTAGAAAATATTGTAGCTGATCCTGAGGGACACATTCAAGAAACTGGTATGGGGGTTTACATGCTGCACGAACCTGAAACAACAATTCCAAACCTTGTAAAGAATGTAGAACATCAGATAGAACAGCAAGATGAGGTATGGAAAATGTACTTTGATGGCTCAAGGAATAGGAATGGATCCGGTGGTGGTGCAATGTTTGTGTCTGCACAAGGTGACAGATATTATTCTTCTTTCTGTTTTGCTTTTTCATGTACAAATAACACTGCTGAGTATGAAGGGTTGATTCAAGGTTTGCAGTGGGCAAGGAAGAGGAAAATTGGCTGTTTGCAGGTGTATGGGGTCAACGAACTTATTGTAAATTAGGTGAGGGGACTACATATTACAAAGAATGATGCTTTGAAATGCTATAAACATAGGGTATGGGATATGATTGAGGAATTTGATGCTTTTAATCTAATCTCTATTCCAAGAGATCAGAACCATCATGTAGATAGGTTAGCTGCGATTGGGGCTCAGTCTGATATCCCCAGTGATATTCAAAGAGAAAAGGTACAGCCTCATGTGAAAATAGTTGATAGGCCCTCTATCCCTGACAATAACATTCATTGACAGGGTTTTGAGAGTGATGAGCAGGTTCTGCGTTTCCTGTTAGAAGAGGATGAGTTCTCTGTGATGAATCATAACAAACTCAAACAACAATATGGTGATCATCAAGTTGTTCAGTTAAGGACTAATAAGCTGCCCAGAGGGTTGGTAACCTTGGAATCCATTTTTGGTACTGATGATCAGCTGAAAAAGAGCAAAACTGGCATAAAGTTCAAAGAGGAACATTACGAGGAGCTGGAAATTTTTAAAGGTAAGTTTCTCAAAATTGGTAAAATCTATTCACCTGAGGATAGGAAAACTTTTATTGCTCTTTGTCAAGAATTTGAGGTTGTGTTTGCTTCAGAATACTCAGACTTAAAGGGGTTTGACCCTCATATTCCCCAGCATACTACAAAGTTAGAGCCAAGTGCAAAACCTGTAAGGCAGAAACAAAGACCTTTAAATCCAAAACTTGAGCCTCTGATGATTAAGGAATTAACCAAGCTGATCGAGGGAAATATCATTTTTCTGATCAAGCATACTTCTTGGGTCTCGAATCTTGTTCCTGTGAGGAAAAAGAATGGAGAGATTAGGTTGTGCGTTGACTTTAGAGACCTTAATAGAGCCTCCCTGAAGGACCACTATCTGTTGCCCTCAATGGAGCAAATTCTGTAAGTAGTAGTTGGTTCAGGAAGATTCTCCTTGATGGATATTCTGGTTATAATCAAGTATTAGTTAAGGAGGAAGATCAGTTTAAAACTGCTTTTACCACCAAATGGGGCACCAAGGCCTACAAAAGGATGCCTTTTGGTCTGTCAAATGCTGGGTCTACTTTTCAGAGAGCTATGGATATGGCTTTTAAAGGTTTGCTTTATAAATTGGTACTTGTGTACCTTGATGACATCACATTTTTCTCTAAGGATGCAGCTGAACATTTATCCCACTTGAAACAAGTATTTGAGAGATGTAAAGAGTTTGAGATATCTCTCAATCCCAAGATATGCATTTTTGTTGTGCATGAAGGTAAGCTTTTAGGACACATTGTGTCAAAAGAGGGAGTTATCATTGATACAAAAAGAGTAAAAGCTATTTTGGAGCTGCCTTTACCTAGTCACAAGAAAGGACTGTAAAGTTTTATTGGTAGAATTAATTTTCTGCGAAGATTTATACCTGACATTACAAATTTATTGAAGCCATTGACCTCTATGTTAAAGAAAAATGTAGTTTTCAGTTGGACAAAAGAGGGCAAAATCATCTTTGAGTCCATAAAAGAAGCATTATTAGCTGCACCAACTTTGGTAAATCCTGATTTCTTAAAAGATTTTATTTTGTATGCTTATGGTAGTTTAGATACAATTTCTGCAATTTTGGTACAACAGCAAAGTGAAGGCTTTGAGCAGCCAATTGCTTTCTTTAGTCAAGGACTGGAGGAGTATGAACAGAGGTATAGTTTCATTGAAAAACATGTCCTTGCATTGGTAAAGAGTCTCAAGAAGTTTAGGCATCTTATTTCTAACAATAAGGTACATTTGGTGGTTTCTCACCCTAGTGTGAAAGAGTTTCTGTTAGGTAAGGATGTTAATGAGAAAAGGGCTGGTTGGATTGCCAAAGTCATGGAATATGACGTAGATATCAAGATAACCAAGGTCATCAGAGGTAGAGGACTTAGTGAACAACTTGGTACTAGGTCTGAAAATGAAACATAGAAGGAAGAAGAGGTGCTTATGACCATTGAAGGTGAACATCATGATGATACAACAATAGTTGGAATAGGTTGGGTTAATTACGACTCATTTTTTGCAAACTGGTGAATGTCCAACAGGTTTAGATAGAACCAAGAGAAGATATTTTAGACTGCAGTCTATTCCATATGTTTTAATTAATGATATCCTTTTCAGAAAAGATTTTAATGGTGTGTTGTTAAGATGTATTGATAATGATCAAACTAACAAGGTGCTGCATGAGTTTCATGATGGAACATCAGGAGGTCATTTTTTCCCAAGGACTACTGCTTGAAAAATAATGAGAGCTAGATATTACTAGCCCAGCTTATTCAAAGATGCCCATGCATGGGCCAGAAAATGTGTTAAATGTGCCATTTTTGCAGGCAAAGAAAGGCTGCCAGCTTTACCTCTGCAGCTGATTCAAGTAGAACAACCCTTCATAAAATGGGGCATTGATTTTATAGGTCCCATTAAACCACCGTCAAGTGCAGGCCATAGGTGGGTACTTACAGCAACAGACTATTTCACAAGGTGGACTGAAGCAGTGGCTTTGAAGGAAGCCAATGAGAATCCTGTTTTAAACTTATATTATGATTTGGTATCTAGATTTGGAGTACCTGAGTCAATTATCTCAGACAATACTTTATCCTTTGTTGGATTGAAGATAACTGACTGGGCTGTGAAGAATGGAATCTATTTGAACACTTCATCAAATTATTACCCATAGGGTAATGGTTTGGCTGAATCCACAAATAAGAATCTCATAAGGATTATCAAAAGATCAATGGAGGATAACCAGAGAACCTGACACACCAATCTGAAATCTGCTTTATGGGCAGATAGAATAACTCCCAAGAGGTCTATTAGAAACTCCCCATATATATTAGTTTATGGAAAAGAGGCAAGATTGCCTGTGTTTGTGGAGCTTCTAGCACTTGATAGCATAAATCAACTGGAGATGTTTGAAGAAGAAGACCCCATGGCTGTTAGATATGCTCAACTTATGGAGCTTGAAGAAATGAGAGATAAAGCTATGAAAGCTATGGAGCATCATCAGCTTCAGACAAAAAGAATTTTTGATAAGAAGGCCACTCCCAGAAATTTTAGGGAGGGTGATATGGTACTCAAATGGGATGAGTTGAAAAGTAGGCCAGGGAAGCACTCCAAGTTTGACAGCATGTGGAGTGGTCCATTTATCATTACCAAATGCAAGGAGCACAATGCATTTCAGTTATCAAACATGGATGGAGAAAATTTGCCTATCCCAGTCAATGAGATACACCTAAAGAGGTGTTTTGAGGTATGAGTTGCCTTGTAAAATAGTAGATTAGGTTTCTTGCTTTCAATAAGTGCTACTGCACAATAGTTTAGATACCTTTTGTTTTCCCTAAGTGCTGTCTAGCACAGTTTGATGAGTTGCTTTTAGCATTTTGTTTTGGTTTTGGTCTTCCAAGTGTTCTTCATTGCTGATATGCTGAGTTACTGAGGTCAAGATTGATTGTCAAAGGTATTTTTAAGTCTCTGTATGATCCTGTGCCTAATGGATAAGGTCTAGGCAATTGGTTTAATGTTTACCAGGCAAACATTCCCGAGAGGTTGCCAAAAATGTTGTCATATTTTGCTTGACCACAAAATATTATGTTTCCCTCCTATTAGAGAAATCTGATCAGAGAAAGCTTGAATAGAAGGAGGAAAAGGCTTAAATCCTTCAATTACCCATGCTCTACCTTGCCAAAAATCCCAAACACTTGCCTGGAGAATCCTTGAAGAAAACCCAGAAATCCTTAAGCTTCAAGTATTTTCCATCGCAGGGATTTCTCAGTTTAATGTTTAATCATTTTTGTATGTACCTTTGTATGTATCGTTGTATGTATATCTATTGTATCGCATATACAATCACATATACAATTGTATATACAAAGGAAGATGCAAAGTCAGATACAAAAGGTGGGATACAAAGGTGAATGTGCATCAGGTTATCTTTGTATATGCAATTGCATATACAAATGCATATACAAGGCAATATACAAGGGGGCGATACAAAAGGTGTGTTTATTTTTTGTATGTATATGCGATTGTATCTTTGTACATACATCCTATATACAATGGCATATACAATCCTGAGATACAATCCTAGACTTGAAAGAATATGCAATTTGATTTAGAAAGGCAGATGCGGTTGTATGCATCTTTGTATGTATGTTCGCATTGTATATTTGCAGATACAAAGGGCAGATACAAGGTCATATACAAGGTCATATACAAAGTCACATGCAAAGGTCAGATGCAATGTTTGTATGTACAAGTGATTGTATGAAGTTTTATTTGTATATTTGCATTGTATATGCGATATACAAAAGGTGATGCAAAAGGAGGTATATACAATGCAGACGTGATTGGGGAATTGAATGTGGCAGATAATCCATTGGAGTCCATAGTTGTATATCGCATATACAGGGTCAAAGGGTGCAATATACAAGAAGGTAAGATACAAAGCCAGACCCGATGTTAATTTCAATTTGCTTTATAAAAATGTTGGGGTCCGCCTTTGTATGTACATGCGATTGTATCGCATGTACAAAGTTATATGCAAAAGTAAAGATACAAGGTCGAACCTATTTCAATGATCCAATATGGTTGATAATCCTTTGAGTTCCGCAATTGTACGTAAATGCGATTGTATCTCATATACAATCACATATACAAAGTCACATACAAAGGTTTTTCGGCGAGACAGGCCTTATCGGCGGCTCAGTTTGAGGTCTCTCCGATGGTCGATAAAGATGCAAATGTTCAGCGATGGGTCCCAATTTTAGCTCAGTGGCCAATCAGATAGTGCCACGTGTTAGGCAAATTCAAAGGCAGATTCAGAGGCTCATTCAGATGGTGATTCAGGTCGCATATACAATGGACGATACAAGATGAAATACAAATCGGTGAGGCACTTTCCGAGGTCTCCCTGACATCTCGATATATACAAAAGTTGTATATGCAGAAAAGTGAAGGGATTTTGTATGTTGCACCAAGTGAACCTAAAAGTGCATGTGCAATTGTATATACAATTGCAAGATACAACAGTATACAATTGCAGATGCAAAGCGATATACAGATGCAAGATGTAGTTGATCGTAACTTTGACCGCCCATATCTCCTTCATCCTGAGGAATTTTTGCATGCTCCAAAAGGCAAATGTGCTTGTTTTTGCCTCCTCTTTCATCTGGCAGGATTTGAGGAAGATATATTCACTTTCAAATTTTGATTCAAATCTGCAGGCTCGATCAACTGGACGTTTCAGCGACTGATTTGGCATATGCAGAGGTTGTTATTGTTGCATTTATTCCAGTTGGTAGGCTTTGTAGGTGGATTCATGGTAGATGGCTTCACTCTTCAATGCATATGGGCTCTGTGTCTTGCTGGCAAATCTTCATGTGTTTGGTGACGACTTTGGGGCTCTTCTCTTCAATGCCCTGTCCTATCTTGTGTTTGGGAAACTATTTTTCTAATGGTTGTGGACTTGCCAGTGACATGGTTCCTATCCTTTGACCATGCCCCTGCCTTTGCATCCTTGTTCCTGCATTAATGAACACATTCTACATTCCTGGGATCCTGTGCAACTGTTTCAGTGTCCCTAGCACATGAATTGTAACTTCAATTTAAAGGGGTTGAAAGATTTAGTAATCTATGCTTCTAATTCCAAATAGAACATTCCTCTATTGTAACCTTGCCTTCTGATTAAATACATGCTGGTTATTTTACCTCTTCATGTTATTTTGACTCAGTGTGATCTAAGAATGATGTGTTTGTGAATGTTTAATTCCTTCTAATCATCTCTTGCTCCTTGCCTCTGTTAAAATTAGCTTGATCTGTGTATGTTTATTGGTTGTATCTAGTCATTTTGTGCATTTTCTCAATTTTTTGAGGGTTCTTTTATTCAACCTGGTGTATCACCTAATTTCTATTTATGTTTCCTTCTACCCCTTTTCCCTTGCAACACTAGCACTAGGTTTAGATATTTTCCTCTAAGCATTAAGCTTAGAATGAGGAACTAGCCTTCTCTGGAGGTCTGATCTCAGTTTGCAAGGTCCCACACTTTGAGATCATTCCCATTGTGTCATTAGAATGCTTGGACTCTCTCCAAGTAGGGTATAAATCTATGTGACAACATGAACATGATGGAGAGAACGTAGGAGAAGGTCAAAAACCTAAACCTACTTTAGACAAGTGTGGTGTTGGTTCCACAGGTTCCTTAATTCCTTGTTCTTTGCATTCTAACCCATTTCCAATGTATCCTTGTATAGAAATGATTTTGAATCCATGCCCATAACGCATCTCCAACTTCACAGGAAGAGGAGATATCATATGGCTAGCTTTATTGAAATGAGAATTGTCATCATGTGTTGAAGAAGAAGGATCATTCTTTCCATCATGATGAGGAGGGTCAACCTTTGTTTCAATAAGCCCATAGGGGTTGAAATCTAAAGAGACCTCGTCATTATCATGACATGCATTAGAAGAAGATGATTCATTAGATTGGGATGATACTTTATCACAAATGGCTACCATTTCTATAGAAGAAGGTGGGTCATCATCAATATCAAAAGTTCCATCATTATTACTCTTGAGTTTAATTTGTTAGGAGTATGAGATTGTGTTGAAGAAATTTCATTTACCTTCGAGGTTTTTGAGTGTGAGGGTGAGATTTTATATTCACCCGCAAAGGAGGGTGTAAATGTTGATAACTGAGAGGGGTGGTGAATCAGTTATCCTAATTATTTCTGCTTTCTGAACTTTATTAATAATCAATGTAACATTAATTCAAATGAGCAAACATAACCATGAAATGGAAATACACATGACGCAATATTTTTGATGTGGAAACCCTGTTAAGGGAGAAAACCACGGGGTGATTAACCCAAGATTGTATTCTCTGTTAGAAGAATGGAAATACAAAATGGCACTTGCCAATTAGGGCTCACTGCCCGAGCACACTACTCACAAGAAGGCACACTGCCTACAAGAGACACACTGTCTACAAAAAGAGTGTTATATAATACTTGAACTGATTGGTAGCATCCACTTATGCTAGAGTTCAGTTCCGGTTAGGCTCAGTACACTAATCTGCTGCATTTCATCTTTCCTCTTCTCTTATGCTGCTTTCCCTTTCACATACTGGACCTTCCTTACTTCTTTTTCTCTGCTCTGATTTTATTCACACATCAATAACAACCACGACACTTCTCTCAACTAAATCCATCGTGTATATATATCCGCACAAGTGATTTCATCACCTTTCTAGTCGGCACCCGGAATAGTCAATCTTTTCACAAGCTCTGATCTGTCGGCTGAATCCTTGCTTACCAAGTAATGCGGATCAAGCATATACTTGTATAAGTCATCAATCACATCGGCCAAACATAACTTATGCCTTAAGAACCTTTTCCATCATCAGTAACACATCCGGAATAATGTCTGATGTTCTGCCAGTCAGTTCTTCCTTTGTCCATACTGTCACTTGGGAACCCGACACTCAAGCATTTATATCTCTTTATCCTTTTCACACCGAAGGCTCAAACCTTGGAATCTATCAGTCAAGATACTCCTCTTGACTTCCCCAAATCCGTACTTCACCAAGATACTTCCTTTGAGAGATTCGGACCTATCTGTCAGACCTTACTGACTGCTCTGTTCTTGCTTACCGGACCACAACATTCTTCACTCTGACTTCCGGTAGAGACATATCATGCATTGCGGATGTGTGGGATAACCTTTGTTGCCATCAATGACAACATTCATGAATCCATATAATGTCTCTTGCCAACAATCTCCCCCTTTGGCAATGATGGCAACACTTAGTGAAAAATGACTAAGTGTTTACACTATGCTCCCCCTTGGCTGATGCTCTGTTTTCATATACATTTTCTGGAGCTCCCCCTTAGTTGGATTCCTCATTTTTCACTACTCTTCACTCCCCCTTTGACATCAATGGCAAAGGGTAGGGTCCGCATACCAAAATTTTCAAAAATTTAACTATACTTAGCCGCATATACCATACTCACATAAACTGAAGAATGTCTGCAAAAGATGTCTTCAATTGGACGAGTTCTGCAGCCCAACTTTGCTTCATCCTGTCAAAAATTGAGATGTGACCACTCAACAGGAACGCAAAAGCTTCTGCCCTCTTAAGATCTGTCGGATCATTTGTTCGGGCGGTAGTCTGAGCATCACTTATGGCCTCATGCATGGCCTCTAAATTAGGGATAATGATCCTTCTAAGTTCACCCATCCGGCTAATTATGTTCTTCCTTTCCTTCTCAAAATTCTTTATTACATTTGTGATTGCAATAGTCTGACACTTTTGATTTACTATGGAGGATGAGAGAGGATCAAAACTTTGAGACAAACATAGTAGTTTATCCTCTTGCTCTTTTATTTTCTTCTCAATCTCCATTGTTGCTTTGGACTAGGAAATACAAAATTTGTATACTTCTCTGCCATCTTTAAGAGCATTTTCTAAGCTCTTTATCCCAATATTCATATTTCTCCTATCATTAATGATCAACCCGTGTACCCCTGAGAATCTCTTATCCAAAAACTCCTTCTGGACCTTTTCTTCAGCTGACTTCTCTAGAGAATCAAAATGTGTACTAACACCGCTGACTAGAGTTTTGAGATTACCGGAAGAGGAGGCTGTGGGATCCTTCTGAAAAGATGGCATGATCTTTTCCAAAACTCCAGATGCTACCTCTATAAGCTCACAGTCTTCCATGTGAGATTCCAATAGTTTCTCTTTGACCTTCGCATTTGCAAATGAAGCTATTTTCATTGTTTGCACCGGAGATAGAGAGTCAAAATTTAATGGCCCTTTTAATAGTTCCAGTTCATCAATCTCCATAGTTGCTTTTGTCAAAAAGTCCTTGACTGATTCTATAGTGTCTCTTGCCGGAGACAGATTTTTCTTTTCTTCTGCAGTTACAGAACTATCTTTTGGAGCTTTCTCTCCTGCTACATTCTTATCACTGGCATCTTCTTTTCCCTTTACCTCTACTTCTTTCTCCTGTATTCTCTCTTCTTCTTTTGATCCAAAGTCAGCAGGGGAAACTGGAGGAGTGATGTTAGTCTGTTCATGAGCCACATCTTCCTTTTCCGGAACAGAGGATTCTTTATCCTTTTCTGTACCGGTGTCCATTATTTCTTCTACCATTTTCTCAGTGAACTCTTCTGCAATATTTGTGGCCAAGGGGTCCTCACCCAAGTCCTCTATGATAGGAAGATTGAATCTTTTGAAGGCTTTCCGGAGGACCTCTTCTGTGTCCTTGGCTACCTTGTCAGTCTCACCAAGCATGACCTGATTCATTCTGGCTTTGCTCCTGAACTCATCCTTGCAATCTTTAAAAATCATATTCATTTGCTTTGAATCAATTGAGAGATATAGCTGAATAGCTATCTGTTCCTGGATCTCAAGGTCTTTTTGCCATGGCATTAGTCTTTCTCATTTCTAACTCCTTTTCTAGGCTCTTGGGAATAAGAGATATAATTTCAATAAAAGCCTTATTATATATGTTCAGATACTTAACTGTAGCTTCTTGCAAGATCTTTTGGTCAGCCTCATTATAATCATCATACAATTTAGCCATTGGTTGAAGGTTTCCATCCACAGTGACTGATTTGATTACACTTTCTAAAGATAGGGTGGGCTTTTCAACAAATTCCTCTGACATTTCTTCCTTGTCTTGACCTGTGGAAGGTTCACCGGATCCTTTCTTCTTCTGCCTTTTTATTTCCTTTATCCCTTCATCAGATTCAGTTTCCTCATCATCCTTTAGGCTAACATAGGACCTTGTTGCCTTTTTCTTTGTTCTCTTTTCTCCTTTTCCGGATGTCTGGACTTTCGGTTTTGAGCTTTTTGAGCTTTTGGCTGAGACAGGTGCTGATCTCTTTGATGATCTTGTCCGGGTGGAAGATTCTATTGGAGCACTTTCCTTACTTCCCTTTGCTTTCTTCTCTTCCTCAGCCCTTTGCCTCTTTTCCCTGTTGGCATCAAGTGCCTCCTTTGAGATGCCAAAGCCTTTGGCAACATCTTCTACCTCTTTTCTTACTTTCCTTTTGATCTCTGACTGTCTTAGCTCAGTATGAATTTTCACACTTAGTTCTTCAAAGGTTCCAAATCTTTCTGCTTTTGGGTCCTTTGGCTGACTGAGCATGTGTTGAACATGCAGCTCTACAATTTGTTCATCAACTTCATACCCCATAGGCATGATCCAGACTGTCCTTGGCTCTACTGCCTCCATTAGGCATTGATCAGTGTCTACCATGAAGCACACTGTATCCTTGTATTTCTCAACTACTGATTTGGAGATTCTTTCTCTGATTTGCATTGTATTTTGAAATTGCTTGAAGTGACCCCACAGAGTTGTATTCCTTTCCTTAGCATCCCCAAGTTCATGCAAGTAGTCTCTGATCTGAATTGCTACCGGTTTGTCATTTTGCCATTCCCATCCATTTGATCCGGGTAGCTCATTCATGAAGTAGAAAAATAGACATAGTAATAGTCCACCATATTTAAAGGAATTCTTCTTGTACTTTTTGATTTTCTGTATGTTTTCCATTAATTGGCTCAAAAGAAGTTCACAGAGATCATATTCTACATTCTTTCTCAGCATCTCATAGGCAGTATATACTGTAGTTTCGGATACTGAATTCTCCCTACTGGAGTGATATATCTTATATCCTATTCTCATAGATGCAAACTTGACATCCGGGTCAGTAATATCTTCAATGGTCATTGCCCTTTTATCAAATTTTGATCCGGTGGCCTCAGTTAAAATGTTTTTTTTGACATATTTGAGGACAGGTATCCCTCCGAGGGAGTATAAACTAGTTACTACCCTAATTGCCTCCTTTGTGATCTTGCAAGGTCTGTTCAGCCATAGAAAGTTATCATGCACCCTACTCAATACATACCGGACCCATTCATCTTCTTCAAAATAGGGGAAATGAATGAACTGATCAAAATGTTTCTCCTGGATGCCCTTATATTCTGGTTTAAGCTCAAAAGTATCATCTATCAATTGTTTGTGATAGATGTCTCTTAGTTTGAATTCCCCAAACTCTTCAATATTTGCATGTATGTAAACCCTAATGTCTTCTATGTGCAAAACGCCATGTGGAACACTAGAGAATGCTCCTAGGGGATCTACCTCCAATGATTTGTATGGATGTTTCTTTTGCGCCTTTCGGTTTCACGGAGTTGGCCGGATTGATTTCTGGATGAGTTGACTTCTGCAAATGATCTTTGATGAACTTGTGGAATTTTGTTGCAGAGATTCACTTTTCGTTTCTTCTTGAATGCAGAATGAACAAGTGATTAATGAGAAAAACCCTTATATTGCTCCACAAACCCTAATGTCAGGTTGCAGTAAATGCTCGACCTAAGTTATTCCAATTTGCCTTATTCGGATGACTTGGAGAACCGGATCAATCCTGATCTTTAAACATCATGTGGATCTTCCAAATCTTTATCATAGTTTGTTTGGATGTTTCCCTTATGAAACCTTCAATCCGCAACTCTTCTTGTGCCAGTTCCGGTACCAATTGACTGGCTGGGGGAACAAGGTTTTCTTTGTGTCTCCCCCTGAGCCAGAGCTTAGTTTTTAGTTTTCGGAAGGAATATCAACACCAGAGTCTGGTGCGGATCCATCCTCTACATTCTCTGTACTTTTCTTCACCCAAATCTTGTTCATCTGACTTTGAACTTCATCCACATTCACTTTTTGTTTTCCCTTATCTTGATTCTGATTATGATATACCGGACCTCTTTTGTCCTGAATCTTGCTTCTACAGAATTTTGCAATATGACCGGATCTATTGCAAATTTGGCAAACAACATTTCTTTGCATATTTGATTGATATCCTCTTGATCTGCATTGATTAGCCATATGACCTATTCTATTGCATGTAAAGCATCTACCATTGAATGATTTGTTCATTTGCATATTTCTGCATTCATGAGATTTGTGACCATACCTTTTACAGTTAAAACACTATTTGGAGAAGGATGAATTAGTCTGATTCATTCTCTTTCTACACTGATTAGCTTTATGACCAAAGTTATTGCAGTTGTGGTAGTATCCATTGAAGGATGGATATCTTTGAGCATTAGGTTGCCTTACCAGAGGTCTTCTAGGCCTGTTCCTTGGATTTTCTGATCTAAAATTCTTTTGACCGGATCTGGAGCTTTCTCCTTTCTCATCACACAAACCACACTTGTCATCTACCCTCTTTTGACTTCCAAGAAGAACTTCAAGTTGAGTAGAACTTATCTTGAATTTCTCTTTATACTCATTTGCTGTTTGAAGATCTCTTTTGAGAGAGACAATTTGATCCTCAAGTTTTTCTTCATTATCTTTAGCATTTTCAAGATCAGATTCAAGATGTCTGATAATTCTATCCATCTTGTGGCAATCTTCTGATTTCTCTTTGAGAGATTGTCTTAGATTATCTTCAATTTTTCTTTTCTCTTCAACTTCTTGGGTAAACTTCATAACTCCTGATTCCATTTCATGTCTTACCATAATGATTTCTTTTGATAGCTTTTCACACAACTCAGTTTTCTCCTTCAGCTCTTCATTTGCATCATTTGCTTCACCTTGTCTTGCCAATTGCTGAAGCAGCTCCTTTCTCTTTTTCATAGAGAGACTTAATTTGTCTTTTAGTTCTCTCAAGAAATCATCAGCGTGTTTGAGTCTTTCCTTTAATTCATTGACTTCAGAGTTTGACTGTTCAAGATCATCAAGGGCAGTCTTGAGTTGCTCCCTTAAACCATATGCATCCATTTGAATTCCTAGATCTTCCTCAAGCTGTTAGACTCTGTTAGGAGGAACTTGGCTTTGATACCAATTGTTGATAACTGAGAGGGGGGGTGAATCAGTATCCTAATTATTTCTGCTTTCTAAACTTTATTAATAATCAATGTAACATTAATTCAAATGAGCAAACATAACCATGAAATGGAAATACACATTACGCAATATTTTTGACGTGGAGAAAACCATAGGGTGATTAACCCAAGATTGTATTCTCTGTTAGAAGAATGGAAATACAAAATGGCACTTGCCAATTAGGGCTCACTGCTCACAAGAAGGTACACTGCCTACAAGAGACACACTGTCTACAAAAAGAGTGTTATATAATACTTGAACTGATTGGTAGCATCCACTTATGCTGGAGTTCAGTTCCGGTTAGGCTCAGTACACTGATCTGTTGCACTTCATCTTTCCTCTTCTCTTATGCTGCTTTCCCTTTCACATACCAGATCTTCCTTACTGCTTCTGCTCTGCTCTGCTTTTATTCGCACATCAATAACAACCATGACACTTCTCTCAACTAAATCCATCGTGTATATATATCTGCACAAGTGATTTCATCACCTTTCTAGTTGGCACCCGGAATAGTCAATCTTTTCACAAGCTCTGATTTGTCGGCTGAATCCTTGCTTACCAAGTAATGCGGATCAAGCATATACTTGTAGAAGTCATCAATCCCATCGGCCAAACATAACTTATGCCTTAAGAACCGTTTCCATCATCAGTAACACATCCAGAATAATGTCTGATGTTCTGCCAGTTAGTTCTTCCTTTGTCCATACTGTCACTTGGGAACCCGACACTCAAGCATTTATATCTCTTTATCCTTTCCACACCGGAGGCTCAAACCTTGGAATCTATCAGTCAAGATACTCCTCTTGACTTCCCCAAATTCGCACTTCACCAAGATACTTCCTCTAAGAGATCCAGACTTGTCTGTCGGACCTTATTGACTGCTCTGTTCTTGCTTACCGGACCACAACATTCTTCACTCTGACTTCCGTTAGAGACATATCATGCATTGCGGATGTGTGGGATAACCTTTGTTGCCATCAATGACAACATTTATGAATCTATATAGTGTCTCTTGCCAACAGTAAAATCTAACGAACCCCAATTATCACTAAAAAATACATTCGAAGGGTAGACACTATCCTAACAAACACTATTATTAGCAGCAGAGCATAGTGGTTTGGCTTTTGTTAAAGAAGGGATCAAATTACTTAGAGGAATTTGATATCTTGCTTCCATTTGTAAGAAACTTTCTTGAATTGAATCGTCTTTGATTGTATAGGGCTTGTTTTCAAAGACAAACTTTATTCAGTGATGAAGAGAAGATGGCACTAACCCCATGGTGTGAATCCATAGTCTACTAAGAAGAAGATTGTATGTGAGAGAATTAGGCATGACATAGATAAGGGTAGGCAATGTCATAGGTCCAACCTTAACATTTAAGGTGATTGTACCTAGTAATTGTTTACCAACATTATCGAAGCCACAAAGGATGAGTTTATCTGGTTTAATGAGAGAGGTATCAACATTGATTTTATGTAACAAGTATATGCCACCAACATTAAGACCTGATCCACCATCAATCATGGTACGTCTAACTCTCATTTTATTACTAATGATGAATATCATAAGAGGCTCATATTGGTTTTGCACTTCTATGGGAGGTAGGTCATGTTGTTGAAACATGGTGTCCATTTTGTCGCATGCATACAACTAAATAATGATGGTACATCATTCAGTCTAATAGAAGGTGGAACAACTACCTTTTGTAGAGCCTCTTGGAGCATATTGTGGTATGTAGGCAATGTTTGTATTAAATCCCGTAGAGAGATCTTAGCTAGAGTAGCGCGGAGCTACTTGACAAGATCATATTCTCTACCAATATGTTGAGGAATATGAGGTGCTTGAGGAATAATAGGTTGAGAAGGTGGAAGAGAAGTGGGCACACTTAGTGCTCACTTAATTTGTTTGTTATTGTGGGTATTGTATGTGTGAGCAACCGTATGAGGTTGCCGTAACACATTTTGAACACCTTGATTCCTTTGAGTAATTTGCTTTGCAATATTGAGAAAGTAATAAGGAGGTCGAGATGGTTTTGGAACACCTCAATCCACAATCATAGGTTTAGAGAAAGGAGGTAGATTAGGTGCCTCATGTACCATGATTTTAGGACTATTTTGAACATTAATGCACTTATTCACTATCCCATTAGCGAGCGGAATAAGTCTATTAATGATGATAGAATTGATATCTTTTTGAGATGAATGCCTAATGTCTTCCCATGGGAAATCTATTATAATAGAAGAATATTCATCCACTAATGCTTCATCTTTTGATGGGAGAGCATTGGAATGAAGAGAGGGTAGAGTGATGTTAAGAAAATTGTTGATGATTGTATCTTTAGAGATGTCCAAGGGACTTGAACATGAAACTAAAGGAGGAATACCAAGGGTCTTCACATCCTTAGTGATATCCAAGGTATTTGAACATTCAACCAAAGGAGGAAGATTAATAGGATGATTCATGGAATCATCATGTGCTATGGTAGAAGTAGAAATAGTATGCTCAACATCCTCTAATGCCGCATCTCTAGAAGAGAGATTATCCAAATGAAGAGAAGGTAAAGGTAAAGTAATATTAAGGAAAGCATCAATGATTTCATCCTCTTGTGCCAAAATGTTCTTACTTTTGGGAGAGGGATCCAAATCACAGGGTGATGTAGGAGAAGCTAGGTCATCATCATATGCCTTAGAGGTGATGTCAATGATATTATCATGAATTGTAGTAGAAGAACTATCACCATCATTTTTCTCATGACTATTCATGGAGATGAATTTAGAGGAACATCCTGCAACAATATAATGAAAAATGCATGAAATAATAGAAATAGCAGAACACAGAAGGAATTTATTGATCGCAGGCCACTTAGAGGGGGCAACCTCCTTTGAGAAAGATCAATACAATAAACTCATGGATGCTTTCATTGTCCTCAACACGTACTTATATACTAAGTCTAATCTAAACAACTATTACTTCCCATGAATGTGGGATTATACAATATACTCATGGGATGACTTACAAAGCATATGAGTCCAAATGTAATATACTAACAAAGTAAAGAGAAGGGTTAAACATGGGTTCCTAACATCCCCTCCCTCTTAGAAAAGCTTTGTCCTCAAAGCGTAAAATGTGGAAATTGTTGCTGAATCTGAAGGAGTGGTTCCCTTGTAGCAATCTCTGGGTGCATTCCCTACCACTAAATTAATACCTCTATGATGGATCAGGAGTGAAGAGAACAAGTGCCCCTATTGAGGATTACCTCTAGTGCTAAAAGGATGGATCCTTCATTAACCAGTTGTGGTAAAACAGTTTGTGCTTTGTCGTTGGCGCCAAGAAATTTCTTTAGATAAGAGACATGAAATATTGGATGAACACAGAAAGATGGAGCCAGCTTATGATCCCCAATCTGATTCTGGGTGCGGAGAACCGTGTCGACTGCCTAAACTCATGAACTACTGGGGGAGTATGGAAGGAGCACTGGCGATGCCTGACCATAGATTGCTTCATATGGAGTCCTATTAGATGCAGTGTGGTAGGAGGTATTGTACCATCATTCAGTGAGAGGGAGCCACTTTGCCGACTGATGTTGTTGTTCTGAAGTATCACATGCAGCCATAACCTGTTGAATTGCCCTGTTCATTCCCTTCTAAAAGAAGTGATGCCATGCCCGCTCATAAGTTTTGAGGAACCCAGAGTGCCCTACCGATGGAGAAACATAGAGTTCATAGAAGACAGCCTGCAGGATAGATTCCAACCAATTTGGAATAGACATAGAAATAGATGAAAGAGAAGCTTGGTCATCACATGTGCGAGAAAGAGAATCTGCCACAATATTGTCCTTACCCTTCTTGTAAGCGATCTCATAGTCATAACCCATGAGTTTATGGATCCATTTTTGTTGTGCTGGGGAGGAGACCCGTTGTTCCAGGAAATAGTTCAGGCTTTGGTGAGCAGCCCTGATGCAAAAATGATTCCCTAGTAGGTATGGCTGCCACTTCTGTACTGCATGCAAAATAGCCATCATTCGTTGTAGAGCCAAAGGAGTAGTGGAGACCATAGATGGTTGCATCTGAATGGAGTGAAGTTGAGCAATGACACCATGTGAATTCTTCTTAAGAAGCTTTTCCAGGCGATGTGAACTTATGATGTTGAGAGACCCCGGTTGTAAGCCCTTCAATGTGTGTTTGTGACCATTGTCTGAAAATGCAATCCAAAGTTTAGAAAAATACCATAAGATGGGTCCAAGTGTGTGTAACCATTGGGCACCCAAAACCACATCACATCCACCTAAGGGCAAGGCAAACATATCGGAGCACGGGTTATAATCTCCAATAGAGATACGCACATTGCGACACTTCCCTTTGCAAGGTAATGTGCCCCCATTGGCAATCATGACTTCAAAGTTCGAGCAAGGATGAACAAAACAATCAGCTTGTTTGGCTATTCGAGGGTCAATGAAGTTATGAGTACTACCAGAATCAATGAGTATTGTAAGAGGGAGATTCTTGAAGTAACCCTTGACCCGCATGGTTTGTGGGGTGGTGACTCTGTCTACGGCATGGAGAGAGATCTCTGGGGGGTCTTCCTGAGAAGTAGGGTCAACAGGTGACTGCTGAGTTTCAACCTGATCAACTACTGTATCCTGAGCATTTGCATAAACGTCAGTTTTAGGCGGAGAATCCACATCCAAGAGATAGAGCTTTTGCTCAACACATCTATGTCCCTAAGTGAATTTGTCATCACAATTATAACAAAGCCCTTTTTCTCTATGTGTCCGCATATCTGCTTTAGTCAAATGCTTGATAGGAGTTGTTCTAGGAGCTCGCATTATTTGAGGGCTTTGGGGATCCATATTTTTGAATTGAACAAAATTGGATTTGGAACGTTGTTGCGCTGTGATCTTGTCCTCCGCCAACTTAGCCAACCTTAAGGCTTCCATCATTATGCTTGGATAGAACATTTTAATCTCAAAGTGAATTGCATCCTTCAAACCACTGATGAAACAACTCCTGAAGAATTCATCAGACAATCCTTCTGTGTGATTGGCTAGTTTTTCAAATTCTGTTTGATATTCTCTCACAGTGCCTATTTGGCACAGTTTTGTGAGTGCTCTTGTGAAGTCATCAAAAGCACTAGGGCCAAATCGTTGCAAAATGAGTTTACAAAAATCTGTCCATTTTGGCTCTTCATGAGCTTTGATGTACCAACAGAACCATTGAAGGGCTTCATGTTCCAAATGAAAGGAGGTAAGTGGGACTTTGTTGACATCAAAAGTATTATGCAGATTGAAATATTGTTATGCTCGGTATATCCATCCAGTTGGATCATCACCATTGAAGTGAGGAAAATCAAGCTTCGATCCACGAAAATTGCCGAAAGAAGAAAACCCTATATTTGCAGAAGACTCTGGCTGCCGTCTATTGTTCATAGTTGAATGCTAAAGATTGAGCCCAAGAATTTTTTCATCCAGATCTTGGAGTTTGTTCTTGATGGCTGCAAGTTCCTCCTCCATGTTTTTTTCTCTTGCGTGAGTGACAACCATAACCAGGATTTTTTTTTAACGATCTGCAACGGGATTTGCAAATAGATCTAGATAGATTCAATCTGCAATTTCTCAGCTAGCAATAGATATGGACCCAAGGTATGTTCATCTTCCTAAAGGTTCAGGAGATTCACTCGGCTACCAATGCTGTCTAACAGCTTGCATATTGGGGCAGTACCCCTCACTCCATGGCTCAGGTAAAACTGATAACCGCTTTGCCACAAATGAAAGCTCTTGGTTTACCTCATGGATGGGAACTAGTCAATCAGGTAGGGGCCATTGCCCTTTTCACCGGCAGGTCCTCTCAATGGGCCAGCTACTTCGGGGTTCCTGTGGTACTCCTCACAATGAGTTTTAGGGCTATACCCAGACACTTCCCACAGTTAAGCGGATAGGGATTATTCCCTGATCCAAACCTGCAATTGAAATGAACAATACAGATGCAAAGAAAAAAGAACTACTGCAATAATCACAATGCCTGGAGGCCACTGTGAAATTTTTTTGGCAGAAATTCCACCTAGAGAGCCCAAGAAAGCGCTCTGATACCAGATGAGAGGAACCTCCTGCAACAATATAATGAAAAATGCACGAAATAACAGAAATAGCAGAACATAGAAGGAATTTATTGATTGCAAGCCACTTCAAGGGGGCAACCTCCTTTGAGCAAGCTCAATACAATAAACTTGTGGATGCCTTCATTGGCCTCAACATGTACTTATATACTAATGTGGGATAATACAATATACTCAGGGGATGACTTACAAAGCATATGCGTCCAAATGTAATATACTAACAAAGTAAAGAGAAGGGTTAAACATGGGTTCCTAACAAAGGTAAAGTAATATTAAGGAACACGTCAATGATTTCATCCTCTTGTGCCAAAATGTTCTTACTTTTGGGAGAGGGATCCAAATCACAGGGTGATGTAGGAGAAGCTAGGTCATCATCATATGCCTTAGAGGTGATGTCAATGATATTATCATGAATTGTAGTAGAAGAAGAACTATCACCATCATTTTTCTCATGACTATTCATGGAGATGAATTTAGTAAAGTCTTATAATATTGATAGAAGTAATATGAAGAAGCCAATAATACATGTAAGTGTGATATGGACTAAAAATGTACAATTGAATTTAGACATGATTTGAGTATCTAAAATTAGATTGCAATCAATGATCTACGAGTGCAAGATAAGTGGGGCTTTCCAAAAATGTGGTGTTTTTGGTAACCACAACAACTAGTCTTGCAAATGTAAGATGTGTAGTATGTGCAAAAGATTTTCCTAAGTAAACACGAGGGATTTAGAAAATTTTTCTTTAAATGAAGATGCAGAAGTGTCAAATGAAGCTAGATAGTTTTGTTTATGTTTTTGCTTTCAAATTTCAAAGAGAAGAGGAATGCATGAATGTTATTGCTTTCTAATTTAAACAAATATGACACATGTGATGAGTTACAACAACCTAAAATAATATTTATCAATCATTCAACATAGCAAAGATCTGAAAATAAGACTTCCAATATAACAACTAGATGCAAGACTAGCTAGGGTTTCATCATCAAACCCTAGATCTTAAATGCTTGTTCCCTAAACCAAAATTCTTTGATGCAAGAATGTAATTTAAACACAAATGATAATTATGAAATACTACAACAATGCAACATCAGATTTGAACCACTAATTATCATCAGCAAAATCTGAAACAAGATATGAATCACAAACCCTAGATTTCAAATTAACTAGATTTTTCCAAAAATGCAATTTTTTTATAAAAACCTAGTAATGAATATATTCAAATGCAAAATAAAGCACTATGAAATGATTAATTGCATCAATACCAATCAGATCTGATGCAAAAATCAGAAATTTAAATTTTTCTATGATGATCTAAAACCTATGCAATGAAAACAATGCACTAAATATGCTTTTTCTAAGCCTAAAATGTTTGATTTTTCACTTTTCAATGCAAATATGCAAGAATGTATCTTATTTAAACATAAAGATGATATTATATAGAAAATTAAATCAATTTAATCATGCCACAAATATCTGAAACAACTCACTAATCTCCAAACCCTAGGTTCAGGACTAGCTAGATTTTTTAAAAATGCAAGGTTTTTGCAAACCCTAACAATGAAACAATGTTAAAATAAGCTATGCAACTATGCAAAATGATGAATGGATGTAACCTAATCAGACCTATGGAAGTAAATAGCTCAGATATGAAGCAAGAAGGATGCCAAAATGCAAGAAACAACGGGTTCACCAAAATGTTATATAGAAAAGAGAGACCAAGCCTAAAAGATTAAACTAGGTCAAACCCTCTTCTATCCAATATTAGAACACAAGCTGATCTTGGATGCTACCCTTGAAAGAGAGCCAAACTATAGGGGCTTTGTCCCTTTGTTTTATAGAGGAGAATCAACCAAATCCAACCAATCAAGCTAGGGCAAAGTAGAAACCCTAGTTAAGCAAGATTTGTGAAAATATGACTATTGGAAACAAATATTAGAAATCTAACACCACAGCAGGGATTAGAGGATAGAGTAGAACTTGGATCTAGATTTGGGAGCCAGAAGGACCAGGGTGCTTGGGTGCCCTAGACCATGATTAGGGTTTTGTAGAATGTTAAGTTTCCTATGTCTTCGCCCTTCTGTGTTCCTACTTTCTGTAACTTATTTTCTGTAGATTCTTCCGGATGCTACTTGCACACACACAAGAAGGAAAATGTTTGGGTGCTATTTAGGAGCTTGCCTAAGTCAAACTCTATGAATGGTGTTTCCACCTCCACAATAGAAATGATGAGAGATAAAGAGAGCGTGGCCTAGGAGGGCAGATGCAAATCTGAAGTAGAATGGAATGCTATAACACAAGCATAAAGGAAAGGAGTCACCATGAGGATGAAAACCCTAGCTTGCTTGATGCGGCATCACAACTTGACTCAAGAAGTTGGTGTAGCCTCAAAGAAGTAGAAATATCTTCACAAGACCTGCAATAAGTTAGTGCCACAACAATAATCCACCATAGAGAGCTTTAGAGAACAATAGAGAGTGTGAGAGAGAAAGTGAGAGCTAGAATCCTTAAAGAACTTAGAGATGTTTAAATGAATAAACTAACTTGCTTTTATATGCATTCTTGCTCACCAATGATGAATAAAATCAAATGGGGCTGACATGTACAATCTAAGGAGATGTTCTAAGCCAACACCAAAAGAGAGGGGCTAAAGGAGCCATTTGGGACCAGGGCGCTCATGCACCCTGGTCTTTTATCCCCACAAACTCTGGGAGTGTCTAATGTCATGGGCTTAGGCCAGTCCTAAGTTTATTATGTTAGGTTTATTCATTGGGGTCAAGATTTAATCATTTAATGTTAAAAAAGGTGTTAAAATAGGTCCTGATTAACAAGGGTAAACATTTTAGGTCCACCGGGTGCTAAACTAGGTGTAAAATGCTAATGTACACATTTTACTCCATAACATCTAGCAGTTGAAAATATAGGTTCCAATAGTCTCAAGAACTCTGATGATTTGAATAAGGTAGAAGGTTGCCTCCATAAATAGGAATGCAAGAGTGTTTTTATGGTATGTGTTCCATCTCATCGAAATGCATGGGTGACTAGTCGCTCAATCCACCTAGTATATAGGAACAAAAGCTAGATACATAGCCACTCTAAGAGAAACCAAGAAAACATTAGCATAAACAATATGATACCCCCCATAATGATGACAAGGGAGAGGTATGACAACATCACTGAAACTGTGTGTCATAATGTAGTGCATGAAGGTGAAGAAGCAACATTAGAAGATACACAAAGTAGTACCTACAACTAGAAAAGGGTGTGCCAAAAAAAGGCACTCTCACATGAAGGTAGACAAGGTTGTGATTGCAAATAACAAGGCACACACAACAAACCCCCCATTGCACTTTATAAAGTAGTGCAAGTACAAAAATGACACAATATGATGTGCAAGATCCCCAAACTACAAGTATAATATGTGGCACCTTTAAATTAGTGCATTTGCAAATCAAAAATTGGATTTAATAGAAGCAATGTCTAGAAGGACAAAAATGAGTTAATGTCATGAGGTGGACAATGAAGATAATGACCAAGAATGCCTTACAAACCTCAAATAAATGACAAAAACTAAAAAAAGTGAAACTCTCCATAACAAATAATGTTGTAAAATATGCCCCCCAGAAAAAATTATAAAATTGAGCACATTTTGACAAATTGGAAGCCTAAATCGACCATTTATAACACAACAATTTTAAAAATTTCTAGAAAAATAGGCATTCCAAAGCAAAAAACTACATGTACCAATGGATTCCTTGCATTTTTTGATAAATTAAAAAAGAAATTTGCTCAATTTCAACATCATGGGCAAAAGTTATGCCTTGTTGAAAAAATCAAGCAAAAATAACTTTCGGAGGCAAGTCCCAAAAAATACAGCAAATTGAGGAAAAATTGCCTGCGCCATAGTGAAGTAAACGAAACCACCTTTCCAATGACTATAAGAAGTTGAAAATATGACTTTCCAAGTGAAAGTTGTAGCAAAATGAAAAAAATCCCCTATTTTGGCACATGGAAGGGCCTAGGGGGCTTGGTAGACAAGGTGTCTGATTTCGGGACACTATGTCCCATTTTCGGATAGAGTGTCATGTTTGTAGATAGAGTGTCCAATTTTTGAACAAAATAGTTAGGGCGGACATGGAGGTTGACTGAGGTGGTCAGATGCCTTCAAAGGCCAAAAATGGGCCTGAGAACACTAGAATTTATTGCTGGATCATGGTGGCCAGGTCTGGGCTGATGAAGGCTGAAGGATCTGAGACCAGGTGCTGGGGCCAAGTTAGCCAAGAGACACTTGGTATATATAGAAGGGCCTCAATAGGAGTGATTAAATTAGAGCCAGAAATGTGATCCATAGGGCAGTGTTCGCTATGAATTCCAAATGCTAAATGCCGAGGGTCGGAATGCCTGGCTAGAGTGCCAAAAACTCATAGAACAAGTCGAATAGAGCCATAAAATGAGGATTCAGGGCCAAGAGCTTGACCAAAAAGGCAAACCAAGGGACCATTGGGGCTAGCTCAACACAGTCGAAGGGGTTGAGAAGGTTGCAAAGGAGCCAAAAATGAGCCCAAACGTGACATAGGACCATGGATATTCCATATCCAAGGAGGGCCTAGTCCATGTGCCTTTGGGGCCAACACGAAAGCCAAATGATCCAATGAAGCTGATCAAACAGGTCGAGTCATTCAGGCTGAACAAGGGCCAAAATCTTGTTGCAGAGGCTAAAGATCTAGAATAGAGAGTGGATTGGCCTATTAATCTAGATTCAAAATGGGCCTACCAAACTTGATTAGATGTCTATAGCCGACCAACCAAATGGGCCTGTAATGGACATAGGGGCCAAATCTAGGCCAAGAAGGCTTGTGGAACTCGAGAAAGCCTTGAAATATAGCTGGAATGCCTTGTACTCGGGTCAAGGCCTACCAAGACAAGGAGGCCAAAAATGGGACTGTCTTGAAACAGGACAGAGTGTCCTAGAACGAGACAAGTTGTCCTAAAAATTGGATTGGGCCTTGGAGGGCCTACAAAGCTTGTAGAAAAGATGATCGACCCACAAAATTTTTTAGGGTGCAATATTGCCCTTTGCTAAAAAATTGCCTTTTGTGAAGGTAAATCCGTATGGTATGGATATGGAATCTTCATAAATTCCCCAAAATCGATGAATTTTTTTTGACTCAAAAATATGAAGTGTTATATGTCAAAATTCATCTCTTAGGCCTTTTGAACACAACGACGGGGTCTGTTTTGCACCAAAATGCACTAAATAAACCTTGAATATAAAGTCACAAAGAAGAAATCCCCCCCAAAACTATTATTTCTCTTAGCCTTTCTAATTCTCTAGGTCATCCAAGGATGCAGGAGAAGAACATACTTAGTTTCAAGAAAGAAAAAATAAATCACAATCTGAGATCTTCTAAAAATGAACTAACTCTAGACAATCTCCTTCTTTGATACTATGTTAGGATTAGCTATGTAGGTAGCCATCCCAAGACCAAGATGCCTATGAGATAATCACAAGAATCAAAGAAGATCAACATGATAGAATAATAATCTATACAAAAGATAATGTCATGATATGATACAAGTACAATGAGAAGCCTTGATTATAAAGACCAAGGTGAGACATAGAACACAGGATTAGGACAAGTGTCATAATCCTATGACATGAGACAACTAAAGTATAAGATCACATGTGTACTAGAAACGTCTAGACATATCCCTAGTGCCCTAAGTCAACTTAACATGTGAACATGTGTGGATAGGACCTAACTAAGAACTAGCTAGATAATGTACGTTGTTCACACTATAAAGGTGAAACCAAATAGGTAATAACCTTGTTCACACCAACAACATACACATAAAACAATAAATCTCATGTGATTAGTGGATGGGGTAGTGGGTTAGACAAGTCACCAACCAAACATAATATAAAGTGCATAGGACATATTAGCAAGGAATGCAACATTTCAAGTTATAAGCACTAAAGATTATTTAAATAATGCAAGGCAATGATATGAATGTTAGATTTAAATTTTGGCATAGGTAATGCTATTTTAATAATAGGGACGTCAAAGAATTAATTTAAATGTTTCATAGCAAGGCAATGTAAGGTAAAGGCTGAGGGGACTAAATAGGGTAGGTTGGATAACTCAGATGCAATGAAGGTATAACCAAGATAAATAAATGAAAACCACACATGAGGAAACACCTAGACACAAAATTGAATCATGAAGAACATGGGGGTAAGGAAAATACAAATCCATAGGAATGAATACAAATGATTTTGAAAGGGGGCCACAATATGGTAGGGCTAATAGGATTTAGTTAGGGATGGTTGCCCCTTGTAGGCACTGCAAGGATTCAAAAAACATTGGGTGGTAAACCACAAAATCTAGGGAATGACCACAAGGATACAAAGACACATTCTTAGGTATAAAGATAAATAAAACATAGATTCACAATGATAAAACAAAGAGGGGAAACTTGCGGGTGAAAGTATAGAGCTATGTCTGACTTTGGGCCAACAAAATAGTTTTTCTCAAAAGGTTTTCTTTTGCCCAAAACTATGTGGCACAAAAGGGTTTCAACTAAAACTCTCTTGCCTAAAAACTTTAAATTGATATTAATTTGATATCAAAATTATAATTTATATCAATTTTTATAGTAAGGTTTCAATTGAAACCTTTTCGAGCAAAATAGTTTTGACTAAGCTAATAGCCCATGTGGCACCTTAGCCCCACTTTTGGGGAAAATTCAACAAAAGTGGATATTCAAATCCACATTTCTCCAACCAGGGATATTTTCATGAAAATCTGAAAATACTCTTTTGTAGGGCTCAAAGCCTAGAATTGAAGAATATATTTTTTAATATTTTAATTATTATTAATTTTTTAAATTTTTACAATAAGTAGGTCATTATAATCAAACATAATTTTGATTAGAAATTAAAAAATATAGAAATTTAGCTGTCTTTTCAAGTTGTTTAGCTGATGTTCATTTCTCTTTGTATACTAAAGCTATGATTTGCTCTAATGTGCTTATGCAGATTTAGGGGTAATCTAGCAAGCTTGCACTTGAAGTGGCACATCTACAAGAGTTGCTTGACCACTGGGGTGATGCCCCATGAGTTCCACCACCTCGCTCCTCCCCTCCATGAGGACCTGATATGGTTGTAGCCAATCTGTTAGACGAGATTGAGGATCTCAATTATGTGGCTTTTACCCTCTAGAAAATAGGGATAATGCAACCCATGTCTTGTCTCAACCTTCTTAGCCACTATTTGCCACTTCTCATGAGTGTGGTGCTCATGGCTGGCCAAATTTTGGAAAGATTCCTCACCTAAAGTTGACAATTTCTATTATTTGTGCTCAACAACCTATAGATGACTCTCTTGAGGAAGAGGGTGCTCTCACTGGCTAGGAGCCTATTGATGATGGTTCTATCCTGTAGGGGTCTGGACAACACTGAAAGGGGGGGTGAATCAGTGTTGTGTAGATTTTTGCAACTTATTATAACTTTTAATTTACAAGACTCAGAAAGAGAAAGTCATCAATGAACTATTACACATATATGTATAAGTTTGATAATGAAAATTATGAGTAGGACCACATAGAGATAAATCTTAACATAGAAGCAAGAACACACATAGAAGCATATCATTAACACAAGAATTACTAGAGTGGAAAACCCTCTCTAGGTAGAAAAACCACTCAAAACTGCCTTACTGGCTTAACTGAAAACATGTCTCATTGGCTACAATATGTATCTAGGAGCACCAACTCCAATACCAAACAGAAGCACCCACTTCCAACACTAATATACCTCACTGGTAAACAAATAGGTCTCACTGACCAACAAGCCTCACTGGCATACTGTGCCTCACTGGCAAATCAAATCACCAATAGATGTAATAAATAAATCAGAGGGATACTCTGTTTCCATTCAATACAAAACATATATCTGTCAAATGGTCATTCTGTTCATAATTAATCCTACATCCGGATACACTCAACAATACTGCATATCAATCCTATATTCTGATCCATTCAACAACACTTCCTCATTTTGTATGTTTCATCTCTATCAATCAATACACCTGAAAGACAATTTTATACAAGTTGAATATCCTTCCACCTGCAAAACATATTTTCATTATCCTCTTATCAAAACCTTTCATCTTCTCTGAAAGAAAATAATATCTGATTGCATCAAATAGATCTCCATTCTGTATTCTGCAAAAAATAATTTATCTGCAAGAAGAAAATCTTATTCACAAAATAAATGATCAATAAAACATTTTGTCCCTTTCAAAGATTCATCTTCTCTGCAAAAGAAAACCTTCAAAAAATTTCTTTCAAAATAAATGATCAACTTTGATATTCTTCTGTGTGCAATTTTATCTTCAAAAGACCTTTCAAATTCCATCATTCTCCTGCAAGAAATCATGAATAATTTCCACTATTTATTTTCTCTTCATAAAAGAAATCCGTTCATCTTTCATATCAATTTATTAATCTGCCCTCATTCTTGTCTCTGCAAAAACTTCAAATTTTTTTCCTTTTTAACCTTTATCTTCCTCTGCATTTTCTTTGTCCATTTGAATGAAGAAATAAAATCTCCAAGAAAAACTATCCTTCCTTGTCTTCTTAATTCAATAAAAAAAAATCTCTCAAAAGATTTCTTGCAAACATAGCAATATAATTTTCATTCTATTCTAGAATAAGAATGACATTAAAACAAATAAACTTTCTAAATAAAGCCAAAAATGGCTTAATTAATGGGCTCCAAGCAAATTCGACCATATCTTCACATTGTATTATGATGCCTTTTTAAAAAAAAATCCAAACTCTTTTAATAATAATCGGGCTTTTAGCTTTTTGAATAAAGCATATTCAAAACTTGAAAGAATTGGGCTCCATGCATTCTATAAAATATACTCCCCAATCGGTATAGAGCATTCAATGTTTTTTCCTTACAACTCGTGCTCCCACAAATAGCAACATTTGAAAATAGAAACTTAAGCAAAATCAATAGTCTTCTCCAAAGAAATTGGGCTCCACCTTAGAGGTTTTATAAACTATAAACTATGCTTTTCTTTAAAAATATTTGAAGATCTCTATTTGCTGTTTTTCTTATCATGTTCTAAAAATATTTGTGCTCTTTTAAATTCTTAAGAATATGACCTTCGACCACCGTGAGACATGTGCCATCGGAGGGAAGAGGCCGGTCACCATAACGTTTATAGAACCCTTAAGAAAGTCACCTTTAGTGACTTAACCTGCTATGAAAGGTTAACTTGAAAACATAACATGAGGTTAGGATTAAAAAAATATTTAGAATGTTAATTTTATAAACCCTAGTAAACAACTTATATCTCCATCAAGGATTAAACAAGCTTGTTCCTTTGCATGAACCTTCTTGGTACTGAAGTCAAAACCATCATGGACCCAATGAAGTATGGTGAACCAATTAATACCAAATGAAACCATCATAAACACACTTCAACTCAACTTCTGAAGCAACAACTCAAGCATCCTGTGTCTGAAATTCTTGAGATCAACCTCTATGAAGATATCATCATTTCACACTTGACAACTCAAATAAATCACCTTGTGAACTCCATTTTAAAGCATCAATCAATTAACAACATGATTTCATCTAACTAATCATCCAACAAGGAAGGCATCTACTGCAGACATAGTGTCATCAATGTGTGATCCTGTAAGCACTTGAAACACCAATAAAGTGAGTATGATTGATACATGAATGTTATCCAACACTTGTAATATTATCATTCTTTTGTCACCAAAATGAGTGATTTCTTATCAATGAGCTAACATAAGTCAACCTTGCATAAGATGATCTTGATGTCCTGATATGAAGATCAATCCCAACATCTATGACAACCTGAAAGACACCTTAACACAACTGTGATCACAGCTGTCACTATGAAGACCATTCCATGTTAGTTGTATCAAGCCACTGTCACTTGTAAACAACATGATGTCAAATGAACTCCATCACCTTTTTGACATCAATGACAACCTGACTCCATCATATCCTTAGTGATGTTTGGAGAAAACTAGATAAAAGACCCCCTCTTTTTGGTATTGCTTCAACTGCTTTATTTTTATGATGTTTGGGATTGAACCTTTGTTCAACTTCTTTGTTTTGGACTTTGTCCCACATAGAATATGAAGGTGTGCCTTTCTACCACTTGTCTTTTTTATTGTGAATATTGTACTATTATCTTTTTAGTTTATAAAAAGTAATATAGGATTTATTCATCAAAAAATATATATCAAAATTCATTTTAAAAATTTAAGAAAAATATAGTGCACTAAAGGAGAGAATCCTCTCCAAAAGGGTATAATTTATTTTTGTTTATGATAAATAGTTTAGACATAAAGTGGCATCCCATCAAAAGTATTACATTTTGAGTAACCTCAACTTTTAAAATTTATTTAAAAATAAATATTCATCAAAAAATTATTATTTTTTCTCCATGCACTAGATATGCAAGTTAGCTAAGGGGAAAAAATCAAGGAAGAAAAATTAGATTTGCTATATTAAAAGTGGCGTCCCATAAACCTTATTTTTTGAATTTATTTTCAGTAATTAAAATATTCTCTTAAATTTATAAAAAATTATATCCAACTAATTTTACAAGAATTTAAAAAATTAGAAACATAAACTAGACTAAAAGTTCCACATTTCATTAGGTTATATCATTTTAAAATTCAAAACATATATGTCACTTTCAAGCACTCCAAGTTGAAAAACTGTATTTGTGTTGATCATTTCCTTTATAAAAGTGGGACACAGTTTTGAGATTTCACCCCTACTTACAACATAGATATGTAGTAGAGGTTAACCACATACATCATGTCATCATAGAAAATTAATGGAAGATGAGGCTTGCATACTAAATCATGGCCCATGACCATAAATGTTTTTTAGCCATGTACTCCCCTCTATCAAAGACAACTTTTTAAAATTGGCTACATATAAAAAGATTGGTAATGTGCAATGTATGGATACAAAATAGAGTACCTTTCATGCTCCTTTAACCAATCATGAGAATGTTTGTAATCATTGGGCAACTGAGAGTAATGTGCACAATATGTCTGCTCCATCTCAATGTTAGATTTGTGTTAAGCACACAAGATAGGACCATGCACATCCTAATTAACTAAATTAGCAAATAAAGAAAGGCCCATAAAAAGATAAGAATCCTAGAATCCGATGGCTGTAATGTCTTCAAGTGAATCAAGGCTAAAAGTGAAGGCTTAAAATTCATAAAGTAATGAAACAAATACTTGATTAAGAGTTTGATTCATACAATTGTAACATATTCATGCACCTCAAATTGGGAGTTTTGAAACTCAGGCGCACATAAATGAGCTGCATGGAATTGACTCTCAAGTTTAAATATACATTGTAACTCCTTTTCAACAATACATGTATTTAAATCCCAAGCAAAGGATCCAAATTCAAGCTCCAAAAAATTCTTCAACAATGGAAGCTTGCTTCCAAAGAAAGAGAAAATTTTGTATTCACTTGTGTGATCACCAAGTTCTTGGACAATAGGTAGCCCTAATGTCTCATCATCACAATTGCTAATATAGCTCTCTAAAATTGAATGATATAGATGATCCAAGCCCTCATTTAGATCATCTGTACATAAATTTAATATGTGGGGCAACTCAATAGAAGAATAGAGTTGTTATATTTACCCCACAATCAGATACTCCTCATAGAAAGTGGCTATAGTAATAGCATTGTTCTAATAAAATTCACGAAAGCTTTCTTCCTCTCCTTCCTGCAAGCTCACATTGAGGTCCCACTCAAATAATACATGCCCTATTGTAACAAACTCCAAACTTAAGTCAGAACTTGAGCCTTCAATATGACAATCAACCCCACTTTGCAAAGAGTCAAAGCCTAATTTGAGAGATAATGAAGAGTTGATGACACCACATTCATGAGTGCTTCTATAAGTAGGACTACTTGAATCAAATAATTGATCCAAATCAGCAACTACATTGTCATCTAAGAAAGAGAAGGTTTAAAATTCACAAGCAATGACACTAGCACTCATAACCCCATTATGATATTTATCCTTAAGATCAAACTCATCCTCATGAAATCACACATCCATATAAACATATATATCCTCATGAGAAAGATTAATAATTGCACTATCCCCCTTTATTGATAAATTCACTTTCAAGAGTAATCTCATTAGGCTACAAATTAGCATCTATGCTATCATTTAGATCAACATGACAACTCATAGATGTGGAATCCTCACTCTCATCTTCACAGGAACAAGTGATTATCTAGTAAGGTCCTCATTATCAACCTCATTTCCAAGGGGAACAAAAATGGTAGTGCTTCAAACAAACAATCACATTCATGTTCATCAAGCTCAATATTTGTACACTCATCATCAACATTACCATTGTTAGAAATAAAGTCCTTAAGTTGACCTATTGAGAAAGTACCTATAACTTCATTCATATGGCTATTAAGAGAAGAAGAGCTACATATCTCAACTATTTGTAAATATATCTTAGCAAGATGGCCTTAATGAGCATTCTCAATACAAGGCAAATCATAAAATTGAGCCTCCTTAGCATTTTTAGAATCAAGGTCATTACGCTTATAAGCCTCACTAACATATGGAACATACTCCTTTTGCGAGTCATCAACAATAAGCACATCATTACTAGTATTAGCATTTGAGGACAATAGGTTGACTATGTACTCTTTCCTCATCTTCTCAAGGGAGTCAATCCACTCATATGCTTGTTGCAATTTTACATGCTTCATTTCCTTTAGTATTAAACTTAAACCAACCTCATAGGCCTCAAAGAATGTATCAATATAAATAGATGTATTAGGCCTAAAATAACTTGGGATCTCTTTGAGCAACAACAAAGCTATGACTAAATTCATTACTTGATTCTCCCTGTCTTTTGATACTTTCAAATTCTTGGACAACCACATTAGGGACAACATTGCTCAAATACTTCTCATCCAAGCCAGCAATCAAATTATCCAAAGAGGAGATATGATGGACAAGAAAACCATCAAGCCATAATCTTGCACTACCATGGAGATATCTAACAAAGAATCTCATCCACATATTCTCATCATTGAACTAAAAATTATCCATAAAATCTGCAAATGCACTCACATGAGTACTTCCTTATATATGGTCACACCCATCACACATACACATCTATTTCAAAACCTTTCTTATCATGGTCATCATCTCTTAATGAACCCAAGAGAGGCTAGTTGCTTGTAGGTGGTGTCAAGGGGGATAATAGAAGATTGAACAACTAGGTCTTTTACAACATCAGGCTAGGGTTTGATTGTAATTTATACTCAAGCATTCTTATATGATTTTCAAGTTATTTTTGTTGTCTCATAATCTCACATTGTTATTGCTTAACAACATCAAGGATTGAGTGAAGACTTGGATATGACATACAACCATTGGAATAGCAAGAAAAGGGCCAATTTTTACTCTTATGGCATGAATAAGCCTCATAATAACTAGATTCATACTTTTCGTCGTAGCTAGGGTTGGGAGAGAAGGGAGAAGCATAGGAAGAGGCATGCTTAGAGGTAAGTTGACTCCAAGAGGCCATGTATCAAGCAAGTAAATTCATAATAGGCCCAAGGTTGAAACTATGCTTTTGTACTTAAGATTTTGAATGGAAGGAAAGATAAAAAAAAAAGAAAGGAAGAGAACTAATTGAAACTTTAATACATGATGCTTTTCACATGATAATGTAGGTTGAATCACAAAAGTCCACCATTTATATTAGCACCAACATTGGATCATTGGACAACAAATTCACCATTTGTAGTAGTGTAAACTTTTAAACATTTGGACAATAGGGTCACCACCTTACAAGAGGAAACATTGAAGCCAAATCTAATCTCCAAGTGCAAAAATAACACTATATTTAGTCACTACTACTAGAGTCTTCTTTTCACCTTAAACCCTTTGAACTCTCCTCAACAATGGCACTTTAGACACCTAAATTTAACCATGTCTTATGACATTGCCTTTTGACATTACCTTGTGACATATTTTCTTCTAGGTCCCTTTCATGACACCTTACATCATTCCCATTAGTTAAATAAATTACATTTATTTAACTAATTCCTTTTATCCATTTATTCTCGTCTTACGACACTTAGTGACACCTTGCCCTGGGTCCCCTTTCATGACCCCTTCCATCATTTCCATTAGTTATATAAATTACATTTATTTAACTAATACTTTTTAACTAATTTATCCCCTCTAGTCAAATTAAGTAAATTATATTTATTTAAATCCCATATTCCTCCAACTAATTTAAATAAATAAAATATTTATTTAAATTATCTCTCACATACCACTTGTCTCTCATAATTTAAATAATTTTATTATTTAAATTATCCAACTCACATCCCTATTTTTAACCTCCTTAAATGTGCATCATAAGCACTTCCTTAAAATCCTATTTATTCCCACTTCCATCCTTATTTTAGTCACTTGTCATCCTCATTTATGGTACGTCATGAGCACTAAAATTGGCTTTCAATCCAAGCCATCCACCGAATCCCTTACCCTTCTAATCTTGGCCATCCATTTGATTCCCTCTCTATCTATAAATTAAACTTTCATTTTCATTTCAAATCCTCACACTCTCTCACACACTTTTGTACTCACATTCATATTAATTCATATTTTCTATCATTTTCATAGTAGAGTTATTTTGGTTGTGTGAGCAACCCACAATACATCCATAGGACAAAATCAATGGAGCTTGGATGCACTCTATTTCGTCCTATCAGAAGTATAGATTTTGTGCAAGGTTTGAAGGTATATTTGTATTGTTTATCTTTATGTTATTGCTTTGCATGATTTTAAGGATTTCAAGAATGATTGTGTTGCCTCCGAAAACTATTATCCACAATCCTAGATATTGCTAATAAGACCTAAGCCCAAAAATGCATTATCAACCTCATGTAATGAAGTAAAGTCATATTTAGACCAAGGATAGTTAGGGACTAGGTCATGAGGTAGGGTAATTCCTCTTTCAATTTAGTCTTTGCATGACCTAGGGGTACTCCTTGAGGTTTCCAAAACATGACAATTAAAGATAAATGAGAAATTGAACTCAAGGCCTTAAAGAGGAACTATACCCTGAGCACAAGAAACTCCAATTGATTGTCACTAAATACTTATGTGCTAGTTCACCACTATCAAGGATAGATACCCCCTTCAAGTACCTTACAACTAATGCATGAAACCTAATCTATGCATCATAATCTATTCCTAAACATATTCTCAATCTCATACTAAACTTCATGTAGGGATGTAAGGCAAAACCACAATGCATATCTCTCTAAAGATGCTACTTGGATGACTCATAAAAGATGTATATTGCTAAAGAAATAAGATATGTAGAATGAGAAGAATAATTAACACTAAAGAACTAAAAGGATCTTATGTTTTATGATTAACAGTGTGATGAGAGGCCAAACAATAGATTGTTGCCTTCATCTTATTAGGCTATAGAATTAAATCTTGAAAGCATTGAGTAATGCAAATGTGATCAAGATTTGTAGCATAAAGATGATGACAACAAGGACTATGCTATGCATCTACATACATAAGCTAGGCTCTGTGCATAGAGGATACAAAACAATGGAATTGCAACATAAGGAAATGAGTCTACTTCATTAATCCACAAATAGACAAATACACTCCATGCATTGCATTGAAAAGATACCTTGTGAAAGTTTTACAAGGATTTTACAACCTTCAGTTGATCAACTAATCAATAATGATGTTTAAACCAACAAATGTGGTTAGAAGGATTTTACAAGCTTTAGTTGATCAACTAATCAATGATAATGCTTAAACCAACAAATGTGGTTATATGACACACAATCATTCCCAAGAGCATACCTTCATTCATGGAGACACTCATAGTCTTACATCCATATATTAAAAATCTCATAATGCAGTTACAAAATAGGATTGGCATTCAAGCTTAAATCGTTATAGAACTTGTAAAAAACACCCGACTTGCATCAATCTCCTGTTATGTACCTAGGGATATGATATTATAATGTATTTAGGTGGATGGAGATGCCGACAAGTGGCACACATCCCTTAAGTTAGTTATATTGGGTCTTATGGATAACTTGTGTAATTAATTATATCAGATGTTGAGTAGGCCTTCATTAGAATTACCCTTCCATTAACTGTTATTAAGAGGAGGTATATATAAAGGAGGTGACTATCATTGTAAGGATATGTAGAGTATGATATTGTATTGGAGATCTCTTGGAGATATAGTGGCTTCTTCCATAAGGAGTGTTGTATGGTGTTACCCTATCTCAAGGGTTTATTATATTTTTGCTTGTATTGGATATTAGGGCATCTTGGTCCACAAATATCTCTTGTGTTGTGTGAGATCTATCTTCTGCATTATTTATTTCCATTATTATATGGTTGGATCCTATCATTGCCTCTTAAGGCCAACTCAACAACAATCGATTATAATTCAAAATGTAGACACCTAAATTTGATAGTGTCTTAATGTCACATCCTATCATCATTTAATTCATCCTACCATCACTTAATTCTCCAAACATCACCTAATTTATCCCTCTTTCCCACTTCTTAGCATTAATTAAATCATTTATAATTATTTAATTAACTAATCAATTAATTCATTCTTCTAAGTATTCTAGATACTAATTAAATAAATTAAATATTTATTTAATTATCTAATTATCCATTCATATATCCCCTTCGATTTCCTTCCATTTCTAACTCATGTGCATCTAATTAATTAAAATAACTAGATAATTTCATTAATTATCCTTTCTCATCCTATCTTATCCCTTTCGATTTATTTCTATTTCTAACTAGTGTACAACTAGTTAAAATAAATAAATAGATATCTTATCATATCTTCTTCATGATTTATCCTCATCCTTTCCTTCTTTTTTTCCAAAAATCTTATCCTTATTCATCTTCAAATCTTATCCTTATCAATCCATTTAAAAATCTATAAATTAAACCCTTTATAGGCCATAATCATCCATCGGTTGAATGCAAACTTATGTTGTCGAGTTGAGTACCTTACATCCTCGCATTCTCAATCAAATTGATCTTGGAGCACAACTACCATCACTGGTGAAACAAGATTGCATTGGTGAGATCATTTATTTTTCACTCTTTTTTATTCAACTTTAGCTCAATTGGAGGTATGGTTTAGTTTAGATTAAAGGGTTTAATATTATTTTAATCTCTTTATATTTTGTTCTAAATTAGGCATATACATTTTGACATGCCCAGTGAGACTTTTGTCCCTTATCTAATCTTTGTTTGCAATTTTTTGTAAGTTTGGTCTTGTAGTTTAACTCTTTCTTGTTTTGAAGATTCGAGGGTGAGCTTTTGCTGGAAGCATCTTATGACAAAATGTACCTCATGCTTGTGTTCGAAAGGCCAGAGAACCCCCATTTTCATATAAAACTTGTCTAATTTCGATGTTAGAGAAAAAATAGCATATTTTAATTTGCAAATTACATTGTACGATCACCTATGAATAATGTTTTTGGCAATGAACAGTGTTTCCAGCGATGAACAATGTTTTTGGTAGTGAAGAATGTTTCAGGTGATGAATAGTGTTTCTGGTAGTGAATAGTGTTTTCGACAGTGAGCATTATTTTTGGTGATGAATAGTGTTTCTAGTTATGAACAATGTTTTCGATGATGAACAATACTTTCAAGCCATGAACAATGTTTTCAGACTATGAATAGTATTTTAAGGCCTAAAATAAGGTTTTTTTTAAATAGTGTAACTTTTCCTAGTATATATCATATTTTTATGTTCTTATAGGGGTTGGAAAGCTAACTTGGAGCACTACGTTGTGAATTAGGTAAAAATTCTAGATTCAACCTAGATTTTTAGGTATAATCATTCAAACTCTCTCTTCCTTTGTAAACTTCAAATGTGTATAGCTTTCGCATATGAAATCTAAATTTAATGATTTTTTTTTGAAATCCTATAGAAAATCAAGAAGAATGCTATGATGTCATCTATTTTTTCTGTGTGTTGATATTTGTTGTTGATTTTTGTAGGGGTTTAATTATCATTTCTAATGCATCTTTCATGTAACCAATTGCTTGTCAAAGAACATTTCTAAAACTACTAATGTGTTTGTGCAACTACGTTTGTCAAAGATCAAATTCTCAACACTAATTTAGTTGCATACACCATTTTTGCTTAATTGGAAATGAAAACGTGTCTACTATGTCTGTAAGAGTTTCTATGTGTGTATTCTCTTCCCTCGCACCAAAAGGTGATCTTGGGAATCATAAACACTTTCTAGTTCTTTCTTTTGAGTTATCCAAAGAATCTAAGTTGTGTATGCTCTTCCTTCATGTTACAAAGCCATATTAAGAATCAGAAACACATGGAATTATTTGTCTTTAGGGGTCCTACCTTGGATTTCATCACCAAGGGGACGACCTCAACTCTAATGTTTCTGTGGAGTATAAAAAGTGGTGGGTGAATCGAAAGACATGCCTTTTGGAAGTTGAAATTTTGTCATTTAGGCTAAGTCCCCAAGAACTTTATACCTCGGGGAAGTGAAGGAGAAGGGTAGGTTACCCTCTTCTCCTAATTTTTTGGCATTGTTTCACTTTCATTTCATGGACTTGGGCCTCAACGTACCTAGTGTATATTGAGGACTCCCATAGAAGTATGTATATCCTAGATTAAGATTTTCCATTCATCTTTTTCATGGTGCACCAATAAGAAGATAACCCTGAGAAGTTACTAATATTGTGCTTCTGAGTTTGTTGAGATAGAGCTCACTATGGATAGGGCCTTGGCCTCCATGGTAAGTGGTTTATAAGTGGTACATGACCTTGCATTCCCTAGCTATCTATAGCTTGGTATAGTATATTTGTGGGCCCATAGAGATTGATACACCCACTTGAATAGAATAGGTTTTTAATGTGCCTGATGTGCTTTCATGTGCTAAACCAATAATCATCCTTAGCATCCAGACTTAAATGTTGGGAATTAAGGTGTCTCAACCTTGTAATTCCTAGAATTGGTTATTTGATTATTTATTTATTTATTTGCTAAATTTTGTATTTACTTGTACATTCAGTTTTGGCATTTAGTTTGTGGTGGCATTGTGACATGTCATCCTACTTGGAATTTGCTTTGAATGGTCAAGTCAAACACATGTGGATTTGGGCATCCCATTTGAGGTGGCCATGTGTCAGCATCTTGGAATATGATGAAGGAGTTATTTTGTATGATAGAATCTATGACGCGTAAGAGCCAAGTATAGAGATTCCTATGACAAGTGAAGACAAATGTCGAAAAACATCTTTACATGTGGAGAAGGCATCTTCGGACGCCCAAGTTGGGCTATGACATGTTGTAAGAGGAATATGCTATTTTTAGTCATTTATGACGGATTCTCTTACAACATTTAAGGTTGTTATGTTAGGCAGATTTTATGATAGCTATAAGATGCGTAAGAGCATCTGTCATAGCTATTTTTATCCTAGAGTGCTCCATCCTTGGGAAGTCAAATCTGCCATGTATGACAGATGTAAGAGAGGTATTTGTAGCTTGGAAAAGTGTCCTTTGATGTGGGAAAATGGCCATGTGGCCAAGATGGACGCCCATCTCCAGAAGCTTCCTGTTTATGCCTTGTAACTCTATATAATGCATTGTTTTAGAGTAGTAGTTGCATAGTGTTTTTACAGGTACTTTTATGTTGCCAGAATTACACCAGAAATGACATTTATAGACTCTTGGAAGAAATTGCATTGCAAGTGTATTGTAATCCTTTCACAGATTTGATAATACATTGTGTAGGTTTTGGAGTGGGGTTTTTGACCTGAAAAGGTTTTTCCCACAATATATCTTGTGTCACTCTCTTTACGTGTTGTGTTGCTATTGTAATCTTTATGTTGTGTTTAACATTGCTGCAATTGTAAGGATTAAAAAGAATTTGCATACTATTCCCCTCATTAGATTGGTGTAGGAAGTGTGTTCCGCGTACCTTACTTCCTTTCAGTTGGTATCAGAGCTTGATCACCTTTGATCCTAGTTGTTGGGTAGAGGTTTTTTGAGCTAATCTTTGATTGAGTGGGAGTCTATGCAAAGTATTCTATAATCTTGTTGTAGGAAGAAGATGGCAGGCACATCCAGAAGAATAGATTTGGAAAAGTTTAATGGCAACAATTTTGAGTTGTGGAAACTTAAAATGGAAGACATGCTTGTTGGCAGAGACCTATGGGAAACAATTTCTAGAACAAAACCAACGGCAATGGCATAGGTAGATTGGGATCTCAAAGATCATAAAGCTAAGGGTCTTTTAAGACTTTGTCTAGCTAATATCATCTTGTTAAATGTTCATGAAGAGAAGACCACGAAAGAGTTATGGAAGAAACTTGGTGATGTTTATCAAGCCAAATCCCTGATAAACAAGTTATTCCTGAGGAAGAAACTGTATTCTTTGAGGATGGAAGATGGAGGATCAATTACAAATCACCTGAATGC
Organism: Cunninghamia lanceolata; assembly: GCA_027924645.1. Taxonomy (NCBI): domain Eukaryota; kingdom Viridiplantae; phylum Streptophyta; class Pinopsida; order Cupressales; family Cupressaceae; genus Cunninghamia; species Cunninghamia lanceolata. The sequence continues at coordinate 2,828,842 of BSBN01001219.1, read as the reverse complement.
CTTCAATATGTTAGTTGCACAATTGACTTCCATTAGTGTGAAGATGGAGGAGGAGGATCGTTGCATGAACTTGCTTTGTTCTTTTCCAGACTCGTGGGACCACCTTGTTATGGCCATTGAGAGTACTACAACCACCTTCAAGATGGATGAAGTGGTGTCTTCATTGTTATCTAAAGAAATGCAGAGAAAGTCTTCTGAATCAACAAAGGAGGCTCTTGTCGTTCATGGTAGACCCAAAGAGAAAGGGAAAAATAAGGACAAGAAAGCTGAAAAGGGAAAATCCAAATCCCATGGGAGATCCAAATCTCTTAGACAGTGCAAGGTAGTGTGTTGGAATTGTGGCAAAACTGGGCATTTCCAAAAGGAGTGCAAGGAGGAAAAGAAGAAAAAGAAGAACACCCCCGATTTAGATTCTGACAAATCACAAGATGATGGTGATGCTTTTCTTGCTGCCCTGGCTACCCATGCATCAGAAGATGTGTGGCTGACTGACTTCGATGCTTCTTTCCACGTGACCTCACATCGAGGTTGGTTCACAAAGTATGAAGATTTCGATGGTGGGAAGGTGTACCTGGGTGATGACTCTCACTTGAAGATAGTTGGCTATGGAAGAGTCTTGATCTGATTCCCTAATAGATGAGTGAAGGGGATCAATGGGGTGATGCACATCCCTAGTTTAGCATGAAACCTGCTCTCTGTAAGTAAATTGAATGATGCAGGTGTGTAGGTTGTCTTCTCAGGTGGAGGATGCAAGATGACAAGAGGAGCTATGGTGCTTGCTAAGGGTACTCAGAGAGGTATTCAGTTTCAGCTAGATGCATGCACCACTCAGTGCAATAGTTCTTTTGTTTCAAAGAAAAGAGCTTCAGATTCTTCATCCTCACCATTGGAACCAGTAGTAAAGAAATGTGTTGCTTTAACTTCTGATGGTAGTACTTTCTAGGTACCTAAGGGTGCTCATGCTTTGGAAATGAAACTTCCTATTGAGAAGACAATGTTGTGGCATAAGAGACTTGGTCACATTGGTGAGAAGGGTCTTAGAGCCTTGAAAAATAAAAACATCATTGAGGGGTTAAATGATTGAAATCTCAAGTTTGACTTTTGCAAACATTGTATATATGGAAAGCAAAACCGTGTTTAATTTTACTCTAGTTCTCACAAGTCTTCTGGTGTTTTGGATCTTATTCATTCTGATGTGTTTGGTCCTGTGAATGTTCCTTCGATTTCTAAATCATTATATTTTGTATCATTCATTGATGATTACAGTAGAAGGACATGGGTTTATTTTATCAGAAGCAAATCTAAAGTCTTTAGTCGGTTCAAAGAGTTTAAAGCTTTTGTAGAGAATCAGACTGGTAAAAAGATTAAGTGTTTGAGAATTGATAACGGTGGTGAGTTTTGTTCTGCAAAGTTCGACAAGTTCTGTAAAGAATATGGGATTGAAACACATACGACAACTCCTTATAGCCCACAACAAAATGGAGTTGCAGAGAGGATGAACAGAACATTGATGGAGAGGGCTAGGAGTATGCTTAGTGGTGCTAGCCTCAAACAGAAGTTTTGGGCTGAAGCTGTAGCCACTACTTGCTACCTGGTTAACATGTCTCCCACTTTAGCACTTGTTGATAAGACACCCATGGAGGTGTGGTCTAGTAAGAAGCCCTCGTTAAGACATCTTCGTGTTTTTGGTTGTGAGGCATATGCACATGTGACTAAGGAGAAGAGCTCAAAATTGAAGAACAAGGCAGTTAAGTGTATCTTCATTGGCTATGGGTCAGTGTGAAAGGGTACAAGCTTTGGGATCCTATGGCCAAGAAAGTGTTGTAGAACAGAAGTGTTGTTTTCAGAGAGGTATCTCCTTCTCCTATTGTTTTACAACCAGAAGAAAAAGAAAAGAAAGAGGATGTGGTTCAGTTTCCTACTACCCCTGAGAAGATTGAACCGGAAGACCCTGTTGGACTTGATGATGAGGAAAGCTCTAGCAGCTCTGAAAGTTCAGAAGAAGAGGTAGAACCTCCACCTCAACCTTTGAGGAGGTCCACATGAAATAGGAAGCAACCTGATAGGTTTGGTTATACATTGCTAGATTCTAGTTGTGCTTATGCCTTGATTACTAACATTGATGAGCCTAGAACCATGACAGAGGCTATGGACATGAAAGATGCAGGTTCCTAGAAGGAGGCCATGGAGGATGAGATGGCTTCTTTGGAAAAGAATAAAAATTGGGACTTGGTTCCTTTGCCTGATGGATGGAAACCTGTTGGATGTAAATGGGTGTTCAAGAAGAAATTTGGAGCAGATGGCAGTGTTGAGAAGTACAAGGCCAGATTGGTTGTGAAGGGGTATTCACAAGCGGAGGGAATTGATTATGGTGAGATCTTCTCTCCCATTGCAAAGCTGACATCTATTCGGTTCCTGTTAGCTCTTGCAGCAACTTATGACTTAGAAGTGGAACAAATGGATGTGAAGACAACTTTCCTTCATGGTGACTTGGAGGAAGAAATTTATATGTCACAGCCTAAGCACTACGTGGTGAAAGGTAAAGAAAATTTGGTTTGTAAGTTAAAGAAGTCTTTGTATGGTTTGAAGCAATCTCCTAGGATGTGGTACTTGAAGTTTGATGCCTTTGTGTTGTCCATTAGATTTATGAGATCGAAATCAGATCATTGTGTGTATTACAAGTTTGACAATGATCGCATTCTCATTATTGCACTGTATGTTGATGATATGTTACTAATTGGGAATGGTAAGAATATGAGTTCTGATTTGAAGTCTCAGTTGTTAGCACAGTTTGAAATGAAAAATTTAGGGGTAGCCAGGTACATTCTTGGGATGGATATTAGAAGAGACAGAGCAAACAAAAAACTTTGGTTAAGCCAGAGTAAGTATGTGAAGACCGTATTGGAGAGATTCAGTATGGTAGATTGCAGACCATTGTGTGTTCTTGTTTCATTGGGGAAAAAGTTATCTATTAATGATTATCCAAAGTCTCCTTTTGAGACAAAGGATAAGAGCATAGTACCTTATGCTAGTGCAGTTGGTAGCTTGATGTATGCTATGGTCTATACAAGACCAGACATTGCCCAAGCAGTGGGAGTCCTTAGTCAGTTTATGGCTAATCCTGGACGGGTACATTGGGATGTAGTGAAGAGAGTGTTCAGATATGTGAGGGGTACTTCCAAGTATTCCTTATGCTATCATGGTTATCCTACAGGACCTCAACATTCTATGAGTATTCGTGGATTTGTGGATTCTAGTTGGGCAGGTGACATTGACAACAGGAGATCCACTAGTGCTTATGTGTTTACCATGTTTGGTGGTGCTATTAGTCAGATGAGTAAGCAATAACCTGTGGTTGCTTTGTCCACGACAGAAGCAGAGTACATGGCAGTAACTCGTGCTTGTAAGGAAGCCATTTGGCTTAAGAGGTTGTGTTTAGATATTGGTTTTGATGTAGGACAGATTACTATCTATTGTGACAGTCAGAGTGCGATTTGCTTAGCAAAGAATCCTACTTTCCATGCCAGAACAAAGCACATTGATGTTCAATATCATTTTGTTTGTGATATGGTAGAAGATGGGAAGGCGATATTGGATAAAGTAGACACTTTGAGGAATGTTGCAGATGCATTGACTAAACATGTGGGCACAGATAAGTTTAGATGGTGTTTAGAGTCTATGGGCCTCTTGGCCCCTAGAAGTTAAACCTTGTCATTCTATTGGCTCTTGCAAGGTGTTCAACAAGTGGGAGAATGTTGGGAATTAAGGTGTCTCAACCTTGCAATTCCTAGCATTGGTTAATTGATTATTTATTTATTTATTTTCTCAATTTTGTATTTACTTGCACATTTAGTTTTGGCATTTAGTTTGTGGTGGCATTGTGACATGTCATCCTACTTGGAATTTTCTTTGAATGGTCAAGTCAAACACATGTGGATTTGGGTGTCCCATTTGAGGTGGCAATAATATGCCATGTGTTGGCATCTTGGAATATGACGGAGGAGTTATTTTGTATGACAAAATCTATGACACGTAAGAGCCAAGTATAGAGATTTCTATGACAAGTGAAGACAAGTGTCGAAAAACATCTTTGCATGTGGAGAAGGCATCTTTGGGTGCCCAAGTTGGGCTATGACATGTTGTAAGAGGAATATGCTATTTTTAGTTGTTTTTAACGAATTCTCTTACAACATTTAAGGTTGTTATGTTGGGCATCTTTTATGATAGCTGTAAGATGCGTAAGAGCATCTGTCATAGCTATTTTTATCCTGGAGCGCTCCATCCTTGGGTAGTCAAATTGCCATGTATGATAGATGTAAGAGAGATATTTGTAGCTTGGACAAGTGTCCTTTGATGCAGGAAAATGGCTATGTGGCCAATATGGACGCCCATCTTTAGAAGCTTCTTGTTTATGCCTTGTAACTCTATATAATGCATTGTTTTGGAGTAGTAGTTGCATAGTGTTTGTACAGGTACTGTTATGTTGCTAGAATTACTCCAGAAACAACATTTGCAGACTCCTAGACAAACTTGCATTTCAAGTGTATTGTAATCCTTTCACAGATGTGATAATACATTGTGTAGGTTTTGGAGTGTGGGGTTTTTTACCTGAAAAGGTTTTCCCCACAATATATCTTGTTTCACTCTCTTTATGTGTTGTGTTGTTGCTGTAATCTTTATGTTATGTGTTTGACATTGCTGCAATTGTAAGGATTAAAAAGAATTTGTATACTATTCCCCTCATTAGATTGGTGTAGGAAGTGTGTTCCACGTACCTTGCTTCCTTTCATTAAACCAATGTGCATGTTGTGATTGATGTGTCTCCTTCCAAATAACCATTAAGTAATCTTGAGTCCAAACAATAAACATTTACAATCATAAAATTGTAAGGCCTAAAATTTTCTAACAATTTCTTTTGTGTTTAATAGACATACTTTGAATATTGTTACTTATAAGCTTGTAGCTAATTCAATGACATGGTTTAATATTAAAATGCAAAGAAAATAAGGTTGATCTTTAGTTTATTCATTAAGTTTTTTTTGTGCACCTTTTCACTATTTATTATTTATTTTCAAGGACTAATTAATAATTGAATTTGTTTTTTTGAGGGAGTAGTTACTCTATCATGCAGAGGTGGGGGCTAATTTTAGAAATGAATGCCATGTTTTAAGGGGGAGTTAAAGAATATTGTAGTGGAATGTTGATTGTAGGTGAAGAGTTAAAGAAGGGTAAAGGAGGCATTATGAAGGATAGGTTATATTCCTTCTAGCCATGGAGGGATGGTGGATAACATTATACAGAGTTTTCTACTCGCACAAATCTCCCCACTACGTATTTCCTCAACATGGCTGATGGATCTAGAGGTATTTTATGAAGAAGGTCTAGAAATATACCTCCATTACTGGCATAAACATGGAGAAGGCAAGCCAGGTGTGTAGGCTATGAGATTGATCTTCTACCTGTACATTTATATAAATAGGCAAGGTCAACTTCCAGGTATGCAAGTGCTTTTCATGCCTTGTCAACAATTTATGTTCCTTGTTTGTACTTCCACATTTTTATGCAAGCATACTTCAGCATTTCTAGATATAATATCTATAAAAACTACCTGCTATTATGCTTTAATGGATGTCCTTTCCCTCTTTCTCATGTAGGCAGGAAAGATGTTGGAGTTAGGCTTCCATTAGTCATTTATTTTTTCTTGAAAGTTTCCAACCAATCCATTTTTGTGCATATTCCTGTAATCATGGCTTTCCATGACTTTAAACTAGCTATTTGCATTTGCATGATTGAATAACCCTTCATACTTTTTAACACTCTTTCATTCACCTTCATTTATAACACATTGAAACTACTTTAAGCATGTCCCTCGAGCACACCTAGGCCTTAGATCAATTATACCAAATCTTTCAAACTCTTTATGCACCCTATTGGTATTGAGTTCCTCATTTGAATCTTCTTCACATTTTGTATCCTAAGTACAAGAAGTTTGATCTCAAAATGCACCATCCTTATTTGTTTCTTCCTTCACTTTCTATTAATTATATGTCTGAAATGAGAAAATGGTAATGGTTTAGAGCATGAAATACATATTTACAGAATTCTAAGTTGAGTTTTAAATGTGAGTGTGGAGGTAAAATTTATCCATTCTTTTTCAATAGATTTTCATGCTTCTAGTTTATTATTGCTTATATTTCATTTATCACAAAAGATTATTGAGATATATAATTTATGCATATTGTTGTTTATTCAAATATTTGTAAAAGTGAATTTATATCCATATGATGGTAGATTGTAATTTTTTTGGAGGTATAATTTATTATGATATTTCTTTTTGAGAAAACCAAAATAAATATTTTATATTTAAATACATAATTTTTAAAAGCTTGTGTGCCTGGTAGTGTATGCTGATGGAACCCTTCCTCGTAATTTTCTTGCTCTATGAATTAAATGCTGAAATTGGATAAGTCTACATTTCTTAAGACCAACGGTGTATCTTGTGAAGACAGATGGATAGTTATCGCAATATCATGGGCTTCAAATCCGTCAGGGTTGTTGGAGTTGCGCTGATGCGCTGATATGTGATTTTGAGTTGGTGGGCCCAGAATCTTATCTACCAAGTCATTTGCTACATGCTCACTCTCTGTTGGATCGTGGTAGCGTGTTGTGAGGAGGTGTTGTGGAATATCCCTTGCGCTATTGCGATAATAGGTCAACTGGAAGGTGGGACTCAGTTTTGTCTTGATGAACTAAGTAAATGACTAGTGTGCGAGTGCGAAGACAACGGTGTGGGTCTCTATCAGGTTTGCACTGCTGCGATAAGATGACATATGGCATGACTATATTTTCTTTGGTTGGTCAAACTGTTATTGTTGGCATTCCCTGATTGGATATTGACTTCTTCAATAGTCGAGGTGGATTTTTTCTTTCTTCTAAAGATATCTTAAGCATCTTTTTTGTTCAGATCGATGGATCAAATTCAAATCCAAGATTTTATTGGCATATTAGATCATGATTTGACAAGTAGCACAATTCCTCAACAGTCTCAGCGTATAAGACAATTGACAACAATAAATTGAAAGATGGGGAGTCATGTTGCCTTCCCAACAACCTATGATCTGAGTCTGAAAATGGGACGAGATAGAGAATATTTATTTCAATCTGTTTGGAAATGTGTAAATCTTCCAAAATTTTCTCATACCCCAAAATTTATTGTTGTCAAAAGGAGTAGCATGTCGGGCAAGGATTGGTCAAAGGAGCTTGTTTCAAAATCAGCCAATTGGAAAAAAGGAATAGAACTTCTCAAATCACAAACATTAAATGAGGATTAAAAGATGTATGAAATAGTATGTTAGTTGGCCATAGTCCGATATAGCCCTATTTTCCTTTATAAGGGAATTTTTAATATTGTAATGGGGACCCTAATTTTATAGAAGTTATGCTCTGGGATTTGGATACAAGCTATCCACATATTTGGGAAATTATTTTCTGTAGTAGGAGGTGACTGGACTCTGGGTTGCAGAGACATATTTTGCTTTGTAGATGAATAAATTTCTGAATGAGATCATTCTTTCCAGTTTGAGTTATATGAGAAATACTTGCTTTGTGTGTTATTTGTGATTGTCCCCTTGGGTATGAGCATTTTTCCTTTGAATGAAGTTGTTAAGGGTTTATGATTTCATCAATGCACATTTGCTATATTGTATGTTTGGTTTGTTGCATTTGTTCAAGGAATGGATTAAATTGCTTTGGATCAGATATAAGGGGAAGTGTGTTGTATCAAGGGATTCGTGAAGAAGAGTCACAGGTAATACCTTTTTCTTGGACATATTACTTTAATGCAGTAATTCTATTGTTATTAGTTCTCTAGATATGAAGTTTTTGTTGTCATAAAAAAGTATTTACGCTGCTAGGTTTGACTCTATTGCCTTGATAAAACACCGATCTGGAATCTATTTGCCCAGAGGTCCATAAGAACATTACATTTAAAGACAAATCATTTGAATCATTTCTTTTTATGTTTTATTTTAGTTTAGGTAATGCATGTTCTCATATTGAAATAGTGAAGATAATCCAAGAATATTGCTAGTCTAGGGCTAATCTTACAAATCTTGGTACAAATATATGAGAACATATCTGCCTGATACAATAAAAGACAAATATACTGATGTTATGATAATGGCTACCCCTAGGTTTGGAAGAGCCTAAAGTGTAGGGGAGATAGGTGAAAAATAATATCCCACTCTGTTGGCCAGGTCTCCATTGAACTTGATCATAAGAAGTGGAAAATCTTTAGAGTTTGATGTGCACAGATCTGGGAACCAACATGTGCCAAATAGTTTTGGAGATTGTATTCATAGTTATTGTTGGATAGCTCAATCCAAGGTTTAATTAACTATTTTTTTATGGACTATTGGACCATATTTATATATAAAAAAATAGTCTCTAGTAAGAGAGCATGGAGAATCAATTTGACAAAATGGGAGAACACTCTATTACCATAGAGAGGAATTAAGTCAGATTTTAAGGTTTATTCCCACTCATATCATATGTCTGGACTAAGGTCTTTAGAATGTCTTTGATTTGTCCTAGAACATCTTGCAATTTAATTGGTTGTGAAACTCTCCATATGCTTCATATGGTTGAGAAATTGTTGAATGCACCGTTATTGGTTTAGATAGCTTGCTAATATCTAGTTAACCTACTTATTAGAAATGGGAATTCAAGGTTATTGCTAAAATCATATAATTTTTTGATGATATTTAGTTGTGTGTTGGTGATGCAAGGCATTTATTTCTTGGATATGTTTTTTTTAAGTGGTTCTGAAGCTACCATTTTGTTATTCTGTGATCTGGATTCTTATTTTCAAAGTCAATATTCTATATCTAGTTAATTGAGATGGCACTTGAAGTAATTAGACACATGTAAATAGTTCCTAAGGTTAGTGGTTTTCATAGAATACAATTGCTTTGATTTTCATGACTTAGAGTATAACAATTGTGAAACTATGCAACTCAGTTGAATTTTCTAATAGGATGAACTTGTTGGGATTTCTTTGAATAAAAGATATTCATTTTGTGTTCATAAAATTATTCTTTTCCTAATATATATAAATATATTCATGTATTAATGCATATTTTTATTGTCTATAACTCATTAATGTAACCTTGTCTTTGCAAAAAGACATTATATGGTATCATGTTCATTCCCTTCAACAACACACCTTAATTAGGTGAATATTTTATGGTAATCTAATCAAGAACAATATTGTGATAAGTATAATTCAATAGATGTTGTGTAAATATTTCTCATTGCTCTGGAGAGTGATTTTAAAATTCCTAATATGGTATTAGTTTGGAACTAGTTATCAAGACATATAACCCTTTTATTTTCAGCTTTGAACCAACATAGAAATATAAATTATAGTAATAGTTATCATTTACTAATCTATTCTATGATTAGATATCATTTTATGTTGGGATCATTTGTTGTGATAAGATAATAGAATCTTGTTGTATTCTTATCTATTTCTGGGTAGTATCTTGCAAAACTTTGAATGTTGAGAATCCATTCTTTATACTTTTAGTTATAGGTCCTTAGACATCTATGGTGGTCTTACTGATATTCTATTGTGGAAGTTATAGATAAGAAGTGTATCAATATTTGGTGTCCTTTTTAACCTTTATGTTCATCATGCGAATTTGACTCGGGTAATTTGTTACATAAGTTGTTTATCTTTCGTATCAAGTTTTATATTTCCATTTTTGAAAACTAGTTATTGTTCTAGTATTCATCAAATTGTATATATGATGAGTCAACCAAGATTGGTTGATAGTACAAGTTGATGAACTACCAAGCCTCTGGTCATGTTACGTAGGCAAGGCCATCTTGTGTGAGCCTCTGAGGCTTAGGTCTAGCCCTTAGATTCTGGTGTTCTACACCATGCTACTGGGAAATTAATAAAGTTGTTTTAATTTTCTTTTGAAGCTAATCTATTATTTAGTTTTGCAGAAGCATGGCATCATTTAAATTATCTAGCTATGACTACTAATATCTTAATGTTATGCAAACAAGGTGAGATCACTAATTAATAGAGCAAAGCAGGTAAATTATGATTGATGGGAGGTAAAACAAAAAATAATAGGTAACAATTTATCATTATTGGATATATATTTATATATTTTTACTCCTTGATTTTATTTTAGTAATTCAAATTTATAGTTTTTGCATCGAATAAGAAAACTTCCTTATGTACTATTAAAATCTTAGCTACAAGTTATCTTATGTGATTCAAGTTTCAAAACTTTAGTCTATTTGTGGTTTATTGTGTGTTATGATTAGAGGAGAGAAATTTGGGCATGAAAAAATCCAAATATCCCATCATCCTTAGCCATCTCCATCATGGACCCCTGGTTTGAAAAATTCATTATGCAAGCCAAACCCCCTATGCCTACCACCTTGCGTGAAGATTATACCAAACCTAAAATTACAATCAAAGAAGGTCTTCAAACCATGCATCCATTAGATGAGATCTTCTATCCAAATCAATCTAAAAATCCCTTTGACAATGATGACGATGATGATAGTCTTGCAGATCAAGAGGAATATACTGATGATGTTGATAGCCTTGTGGATCAAGATGAATATCATGACGATGATGAACTTGATGATGAAACCCATGGCAACATCATTGTAAGAAAGTTGGCCATAATCGATAATTACCCAATCATGCATAATCTAGAGCCTTTCGACCAAGAAAATTCCACACTAGCTATCCCTTAAGCCCAAGAAACACACCTATTGGTCATACCCATGGTGCCTTTGACAAGGGAAATACCATTCTAGCCTCTGCATCTTCTACAAATCCTCCATCCTCACAACCTTTGCATACCAACTCATCCCATCAAACCAACCATCATGTCCAATCCAAACATCTAATTTGAATACATCGAAATGGTTCTATTCAGATTTTCTCTTACTCCAAAGACTGTTAGTGAAGGATCCTAAGCACAAAAACACAAACAAACATGTGGAATCATGCCATCCCACTACTCCAAATCTACCCAAGTGTGTCATTAATGATGCCATCAATCACCCACCATGTATCCATAATCCTAACCCCATTAAATACCAAATACTTGAACATTAAACATCCACCATCCCTCCATCTACCCAACTAGAGGATCCTATCCAAACAATTGAAACTAAACACTCCTCCCCCATCACATTATCCAAGCAAATCCAGCTATGTCAAGAGCCTAGTCTAAAGCATGTTACAACATCTCCCCATCCAAATCAAGATCAAAGAATCCCATCTAATACTTTTCATGATCCCTTAACTCCCCATATCAACCCCACCCCAAACCCATCACACTCTCACCTCGATCCTAATACATTTATCTATGGTGGTTCTCTCACAATAGAAGACCAATTTATATCCACCACACATCCTTCCCCATCTCAAACTGGACTCACATGCTATTTTCAAAAAAATAAACATCCCATCGCCAATCACATGCTCAAGAACATGAATTATCAAGGAAAAGGCTTAGGCCTTCATGACCGAGGAATTTTGGATCCCATCCATGTCAAAATCCATTCACGATTGCATGGCCTTAGTTACATATCTCAAAGAAAATAATACAAACATATTGTTACCACCTTCATAAATCATAAGAAAGCTTCTTCCAATCCAAAAATAGGCGCATCCTATTGCTCCTCCAAAACATTTGCTGCCATCCACCCTCCTCCATCATATCAATCCAAAAATTTTACCAAAATCCCTCCTCCATTTTGTCATCCTTCTCTTTCCATCCAAAAATTCACAAATCCTTTCATCCACAAATCCCTTAATCGTTCCATTGGAAAGTCCACTAATCCTTTCATCCATAAATCCCTTAATCCATTCACCCACAAATCCACTAATCCTCCCATCCATAAATCCTCCATCCCAATTACCAACCATAAATCCCCATCACCCAAAATCCCTAATCAAGACCAAGAAATGCACACATCATTGGACCTATTCCAAAATGATGAAGCTATTGCTAGCCTCATGGGATTCAAAGATAATACTTCCCCATGGGACCACATCATCGACTTTCGATGCACTTTGGATGCCTCCACTCATAAAGAAAAGTATTTCCAAAAGCCTAAGGACTATCATGTTGTAAAACATCAATATAAAAACCAAATCCAAATAATTCCAAAAGGTCACAAAATCCCACACATACAAAAGTAAAAACTAAAAGAAGCATCAAATCTAAGTGGAGCATCTAAATCCACTTTTCCAAAATCCCACTCCATCCCCAAATCTTACAATTCCTATCCCCCATCCCACACCTAATCTAAAATCCCACAAATCCTAAGTCCATTTGGGTCTCCAAATCCCCAAAATGGCAATCCCAAAATCCCCCATCCCAACCCAAGATCAGAAATCCACCATCACCATGAATCCCAAACCCCCTTACTACCCACTCCCCGTTTGCATCATGAGCTTCCAACTCTAATGCGGTGTGTGCAAATGTTGGTACAGGTTCCCCTCAACTCCATAAAATTCCCTCCTACATCTATCCTCCCATCCTATCACCCTTCGAATCCCTTATTTAACCTATCTCCTCCATCACACCCCTTATCCATGCCTTCACATAATCCATCCATCCTCCATCTAAATTGCACTCACTCCATCTCCCTTAGCAACATCCTCTACCATCAAAGCTATGATGACACTTTATTTACATCTGAGAGACATCCACTTAGACATCACTAAGGTCTCTACCAACATTTATGAGCATAACGACAATTGACATGTTTTGTGTGCAACAATTATTTAGAATGGGATCCTATCATCTCCTAATGGAAATAGATGCTTGAGTCTAATAAATCCTTATCAATTCATCCATCCAATCTCATCCCAGCATCCCAAATCTAGAAAATTCAAAACCCTTCCAACTAAATAAAAAATAGAAAATACAAAAAAGTCCCCTAGCGAAAACCTCTCTGAGGCGCTATCAAACACAAAAACAAAATAATGAAGAGAAAATCATTTGTCCAATGGTGAAAACTATTTCATGGCACCTTGGACAAGTACCATGATGAAAACCTATTTGTGGGCATCATGTGTAAATCAACTATCAAAGATCACCCTACATTTGGGGGCAAGTCTTGCCTACCTTATCACTCCCCATCCATCCCAACCACTATATATTCATATCTTATCATCAATGTTAAAACATGCTTTAGACACCTGTTGGCATACGCCCATCCATCATTTGCACTTATCATCCCTACCATGCATCATCAAAAACATCACAATGCTTCATCATGAGTGACATACCTAGAGTGGGGAATTTTATTCCTATGCAACGTAATCCTTGGAGATCACATTTGAATCCCCCATATATCCCCTTCACTTTTGACAATCCTTCATATATCCATCCCATCATCCCCCAATCCTTTTTGTCCCTAGACTTGGTTTTCCCTTGCCATTGGTATCAAGCTATAGGCTACCCAAATGCAATCCAACACAACCATCCCAAATAAAAGAAAAGTAATAAATCCAAGTGTAAGAAATCTTTAATCCATGCCAATCTAGCCAAGCAATCTAAGAAAATTGTCTAAAAGCATCCATTGGTTTTGTTCCCAGCCTTGTTGCAAACCTGATCAACTTAAATCATCATCATCGAGATATATCATTACTAATCCTCATGTTGTTCTCGGTATATATCATTTCCACATCAACAACACTATCCTCATCATCAATCAATCAACCATCAATTTTTATCTTGACTAAGGGCAACAACTCTTGTTTATATTTGTATGCTTGCTTGCTTGTTAGTGTGAATTGTCATTTTGTCTTGCATTTGCATCGATCCTCACAACCTACCTACTACAACAGTATCATGGTCTCATATCATGGTGTTATACAATATAGGGTTGCTTGTGACTATTTTGTGAGTCAGTCCTATGCATGTGATACATCGTCACCTTGGTCTTTATACCCTAGTGCATAACATCTCATGCTATATTAAAATAGGTTCTCACCATGTATCAACATAATACCTGCATTCAAAATCACTTACCTATTACCCCAAAAGCTCATTATCTATTATCATTTATCCTCCATCACCCCTATCCTTCTATTCTTCTATCCTCTTATCCAATCCAAATAAACCTTTCATCATCCATCCATTCATTTGTCATTCTCTAGTTGCACATTTTCAATATTCATCGTTCATCTTTAATTTTCATCTCTTTTCCATTCTCGCTTTAATCACTTCTGTCTATTAACTTTTAATCCATTTTCTCCATCAAATATTCTATTTTTTGTAGCATTGGAAATTGCATACCTTTGAAATTTCACACTATATTTTGGCCTTGCTTTAGTGTCCATTCCCTTACTTTATTTGTAGGCTCATTTTAGCCCTTGCATTAGCCTTTTTCCCTCCCATGGTGCTTAGGCCTTGCTACATGTGTTGCCTTTTCATCAATTTTATTTTTATCAATTTTGTGTTATCCATGTGATGTTCTAGTGTCTCATTCTTTTTGAGCCCAAACTATCTAGACACTAGCGCTTTGTGTGGACGTTCACACGACGTGCTAGTGTCCCACGATAATTTTTTGTTTGGTGAGTGTTTCTGAGCATTTTTCCACTTGTTTCTTTTCACATGTCAGTTGTAACACCTTAGGTTTATTTCGAACAACTCGTTGGCTCCTTCCTCTTCCCTCCTCCTCTCTTTTTGAACCTATCTTTCATTCTTGCACCTCTCTTGGCTCTCTTTTGCCAATTTCTTGCATGCTACAAATTTCTACAGTGCTCCTACATCATCTACTTTCAACTCTCTTTCTCTCTTTGGCTTCTTCAAGCCCTTTTAAGGTGATATTGTTATTGTTTTATTGTAAACATTTATTTTGTTGTGCCCTTGAGCACCTTGGGATTCTCACATCCTACCAGCATTGCATTTTAGTCACTGTTATTATTTCTAGACACACTTAGATTAAGAACACACAATTTTATATCTATCTATCCATTGGCTGCTGTGGAGGTAGAAATACCAAAGTAGGGGTTCGACCTGAAGGCAAACACCCAAACAACCTTGTTTATGCTCAAACATGCAATTCCACTAATCCTAAAGACTCAAAACCAAAACCTAAGGCTAGGGATATGTTGTGATTAGGTAATGGGTAAGACTTATAATCAAACATTGGCATGAATGGACCGCTTGCTGTGAGTAGGTAAACTCACCTTCGTCTTTAGCCTTGGCTAGGCCAAGGGAGGTGTTCCCTAAGGTCTCAAACACAAGACAATTAAAGAGAAATGAAACAATTCAGATCAAGGCCCTTAAGCAGCCATACCCAATGTGTTATGAATCCAAAATATGTCACTAAATTCATGTCAATACCAGCTACATACAGACCTAAGGACCTCAAATAGGCAGAAGAAAATCCACTCTTACCCTGCACCTTAAGATAACAACTATATTATGTTTCCCCAATAGATGAATCCACTTAACATTGCTTACACAAGGATAAGAGGAAGGAATACTATGCATGATTTTGGAGTAAGGGAGAGATCAAATAATTTTAAAGGTTGTTGGCCCATCACCAGCTAGACTGGTGCCTACTCCATTGGGAAACAAAGTCATTGATTTGCAAAGAGGAAAAGAATGCAAGAATGGAAGCATAAGTATAATCTTATGTGCATCTTCATATAATGTGTATCTCCATCTCATGTAATGGACATTCTTAGTAATCCAAACAGAACTGCAAATACCCATAGGAAATAGAAGAAAGAGCATCACAAAGCATTGTAATGAATTAAAGCACTATCACATACCTCTCTAACCTTTGTTACATTCATATGAGTAACTAGGTTCAAACACCCTCTTGAATGATTACAAACTTCTCTAGAGACATCCATTACATGCATATATCCCTAAATCAACTTCCAATGCTTAACACAATGCACAGTTTTTCCCTTACAAACCAAACTGCATCGTTTGATGCCCTAGAACACTACTGAGACACTTATAGTCATGAAATTGGTTCAATGATCAACCTGTAATACATCTTTCAAACATGTATATATAGCATTAAGATTCATAGTAGTAGCCTAGACACAAATTTAGAGTGGTCAACACGTTTGCTAGGCGACCATGCTACTTACATCACGATCACATGGGTTGTACAAGGAAATCCTATAGAAATGGAGTGTTCACTTGTGCCTAAGTATAGAAATCCATTAATGAGAGGGCTACAATAGAATGGGGGCATAAAAAATCCACCTAACACTCCATTAGTCTA
Organism: Cunninghamia lanceolata; assembly: GCA_027924645.1. Lineage (NCBI taxonomy): Eukaryota > Viridiplantae > Streptophyta > Pinopsida > Cupressales > Cupressaceae > Cunninghamia > Cunninghamia lanceolata. The sequence continues at coordinate 2,812,540 of BSBN01001219.1, read as the reverse complement.
TGGAATGAGCATTAATGGTAGCCTAGAGAGTTGTTGAAGCATCTCATCACGATTTGTATTATCTGTGAATAGGGAAGGTAAATCTTTCAAGCCCCGACAAATTGAGCTTCCATCAAATGTTATGCACCATGATCAGGGGTAGAGGAATCCCCACAACCCTGACAAGTGCATGAGTAGGGCTAAACAATTAGGGTTTGGAAATCAGGCCTATGCCAAACTGTCGTCCTTTGAGTAGATGAAAAAACACCAACCCGAACCCTGAAGTCCAAAAGCAAAGTCATCACTATCGAGCTTTGGCAATCGGGCCATTGCCAGACATTCTTCTCATAATTTGGGCATAGAAGGAAACCTTGATCCTTGAAGTCTAATGAAACACAAGGGAACACTTATCGAGCTTCAACAATTGGGCCAATGCCAAGCATTCAAAAATCAATCATGAAGAATCTACACTGCCCGATTTCGTGATCCTGAAGGACTTAGAAGAATTTGCAATGCCAGGGGATCAAGAATTGGGAATACTGCTGAACGCACAACACTCTACCAGAGGACAAGAGTCTTCCTGAACTCTAAAATTCACAAAACATATACTTGGAAAATCGTCAAACTTTGGCAGTTGGGTCTTCACTGGGTTGCCCTCTGCCGAGCAAGAAAATAACCATTGCCCCGATACCACGATCCCAAAAGATATAACAACTTTAAAGAGTTAGGGATCGGGAATCAGAGCCACCATGAAATGCATATTGGAAGCAAGAGAGAATGTGAACGATCGATGCCTCGATCTTGATAGACTTGGTAGAATTGCTAAGTGGGAATTGAGGATCGGGAAAACACCTAAACACATGCACAAATGTAAAGGGAAATGAAAACAATTGATGCCCCAACCCTGAAACACTTTTGCAAACACCAAGGCAGAGTTCGGAGCCAATGATAATTGGCATGCCGGTAAGCACTAGTACAAAAAGAGCAATATATTACTAAAAAAACTACTAAAATCTGCTTATAAATGACCAAACATGGTCACATGACCATTAGTAGTTTATTGCCAGTCATTTATAACACGACCAAATTGATGACTCAACCATTTTTAGTCATTTATTGGCTATTTTGATTGATTGATTTGGTAGTATATTTAGTCGTTGATTTAGTCATTGATTGCTATAATCTAGTCACTTATTTAGTCATTTTTATTGACTGATTTCTGTCCATTGGTAGTGTATTTAGTCATTAATTTTAATCATCATTTTGATCAATTTGGTAGTATATTTAGTCATTTCTATTCATTGGTTTAATTCTGGGCATATATTTAGTCATATTTATTCATTGTTCACTAATTTCTGCCAATTGGTAGTATATTTAGTCAATTTAATTATTAATTGACGTCAATTAGTAGTATATTTAGTCATTTTGAAGCTTGCATTTAGTCATTAGTATATTTAGTAGTATATTTTGAAGCTTGCACAATGAAACAGCTTTGAGAAGGTAAAAGCAACTTGTTTTATTGATAAAAAATGCTTACAAACAACATACAGATCTGAAAATATGTTACAATGTTTTCTCTTTGCTAAAAAAACCTTCATGGTTACAATACATAGCTCAAAGAATAAGCAAGAAACTAATTTTCTGAGTATCACTGAGCATAGAAGCACAGAGACATTCATAGATGTCTTCTTCACAAATCCATGAGTGTCCCATATTGAAGCTCACTGTCCTAGTTCAAGATCACACTGTCATCTTTGCAGAGATCCTGTCTCATGCACCCAACTTGTTGTAGTTCATAAGCTGCCACTATGAATTGTTACCTGTAGCAATAAATTATCCTTATCTCTGATGATTATGCCTCTGATTACTGTCATCTTTGGTAGGATGCCTCAATTATCATGGACTGTTATTCAACAATATTGCCTTATGACTAGGCTATGCATTGTCCTAATCAAACTTGTAGCTTCTTGAAATGCATTGTCCAATCACTTGTCAACCTACTGTCATGCATTTTCCCTTTATAAAATAACAATGCCTCATGAGTACCACTACCTAGCTCATTATTCTGGCATGCTTTCACTTATACTCTACCTCCCATCAACGTAGAACATTGCCCCTCTATTGAATGCCTTGACTACCTTTGACATCACTGTATCTTTTCCAAATTTCTTGAAAATAGTTCATCACTACTACTGTTACCTGGGTATGCACTGCATGTCATCTTCCAGACTGGTACAAGTTCACTCAGTCCATCATTAGTCCTATCACTTATCACATCACTATCATTAATAACTATCATATCATATCATCACCTCTAATATAGAAATCAACATCCATCCAAAATGATTGCAGGATATGCACAAATTGAACTTTTAATTGAGAAGACTTTAGAAACTTTCAAGCAGATGCAATTGGCAGGTGTAAAGCCAGACTCCACAACCTTTGCCATCATCCTCCCTACCTATGCCAAAGTGGGATCTTTGGAACAGGGTATGGACATCCATCAAAGCATGAAGGATAGAGGAATTTTGTCAGATGTTGTAGTTGTAACTGCCCTGGTAGACATGTATGCAAAATGTGGAACCATGGACAAGAGACATGAACTGTTTGATAGAATGCCTAAAAACAAATGTGGTCTCATGGACTGCATAGAGAGAGCTTAGAGAGAGCCTCTTGATCGACTGCAATATAAAGGAGGAAAGAAGAATGAAGAGAGGTGTAAGTAATGCAGTCGTGCAGGATGAGCCTGCTTAGAAATTCAGGGAATGCATCTGTTGGGTAGTTCATTTGGTGTAATTGCTTCCCCGCAGCCCTGCAAGGAGCCAGGGTATGAGGGCGTGGGATGGCTCTCCCCGCATCCCCATGAAGGATCTTTTGTGTGTGCGTAGGGATGCAGGAAAGCAAAAATGTGGTCTCATGGACTACATATAGAGAGATCTTAGAGAGAGATTTTAACTGCTTAGAGAGAGCTCATATGATTGAGAAGGCAGCATGAAACTTTCATGGTATGTACAATGATTTGAATGGTAGTGTGTTCATATTGTTAACCTCCTGATCGACTACAATATAAAGGATGAAAGAAGAATGAAGAGAGGTGTAAGTAATGCAGACGTGCAGGATGAACCTTCTTAGACATTTAGGGAAGACATTTGTTGGGTATTTCATTTGGCATGATTGTTGTCTCACCTACTTATCTCTATGCAGTCTAGGCTCCCCCGCAGCCCCGCAAGGAGCCATGGCATGAGGGTGCGGGATGGCGGGATCTCCCCACATCCTTGCAAAGGAAATTTTGTGTGTCCACAGGGATGCAGGGAGAGCAATTATTGCTGGATATGCAAAAAATGGATTTGTTGGAAAGACTTTACAAACTTTCAAGCAAATGCAGTTGGTAGGTGCAAAGCCAAATTCCACAACCTTTGCCAGCATCCTTCCTACCTACGCCAAAATGGGAGCATTGGAACAAGGTATGGACATCCATAAAAAAGTAATGGATAGAGGAATTTTGTCAGATGTTGTAGTTTCAATTGGCCTGGTAGACATGTATACAAAATGTGAAAGCATTGACAAGGCATGTGAATTGTTTGGCAGAATGCTTCAAAGAGATGTCATCTCATGGAATGCAATGATTGCGGGATATGCACAAAATGCATTTTTTGAAAAGGCTTTAGAAACTTCCAAGCAAATGCAATTAGTAGGTGTAAAGCCAAATTCGACGACCTTTTTCTAGTATCCTCCCTGCCTATGCCAAAATGGGAGCTTTGGAACAGGGTATGGACATCCATCATAGCATAATGGAAGGGGGATTTTTGCCAGATATTATAGTTGGAAATGCTATGGTAGACATGTATGCAAAATGTGGAAGTATAGATAAGGCATATGAATTGTTTGATGGAATGGCTCAAAGAGATGTCATCTCTTGGAATGCAATGATTGCAGGATATGCACAAAATGGATTATTTGAAAAGGCTTTAGAAACTTTCAAGCAAATGCAATTAGCAGGTGTAAATCCAAATTCGACAACCTTTGCCAACATCCTGCCTGTGATATCATGGATACCCGCTCTCCCGCAAGCACTTCAAGTCATGCCTGCGGTGATGCGGGGCTTTCCCGCATCACCGCAAGCATGACTTGAAGTGCTTGTAGGGGAGCAGGTGATGCGAGGGTATCTAATTCTTGCATCAACCACTCTCTCGCAAGCACTTCAAGTAATGCCTGCAGTGATGCAGGAAAGCCTCGCATCACTGTAGGCATGACTTGAAGTGCTTGCGGGAGAGCGCCCGTATCTATGATATCACATTTCTTTGAGGCATTTTTTGGAATAGTTTGATTGCCTTGTCTATGCTTCCACATTTTCATGTATGTCTAGTAGGGCACTTGTAACTACAACATATGACAAAAAACAAGGATCGCCGAGTCTGATACACTTACTTGGGACTGTGCATTCTCAGTGTATCTTATTCTTGTGGCTATGAGGTGGAAGTTTTGATTGTCCAAGTGATGGGTTCAGAATTTTCACAATCGCAATATAGTGGTCATTGTGAGAGGACTATCATAGTACAGTAAAATGCCAAACAAAGATGATGAAAGGACAGTGACCAATTTGATTAAGGCAGTGATTTCACAAATGTTGAAGGGACAATCCTAGTATCTTTGCTTTGAAGGTCAGTGAGTTCAATGTTGGAAGGTAGTGCTACAGATTCTTCCATGCCATCAACTTCAGGGAACAACACAATTGGCTGAAGGAGCTTCTCATTTTACACAATGTAGTTCGCCAAGCTCATTAGAAGCTGCACATAAATATAACAAATTGAAATATGAACCTGAGAATGAATGCATATGAGATTATTCTTTACCTCCAAGTGGGACCCTTAGTCCTCAAGACATTATCAATACAATGGTATGTTTTCAAGGGCAATACTTTCAACCTACAGGGACCTTGCATTATGACATGAATGGAGGAAGTTGTCTAGTAGTCTAGGGTGGTGATCTTTAGGAGTTTTGTGTCAACAATGATTTCAATAAGCTATGTTTCATATGCCCTATATGGTTGTTAAATGCTAAGGAATGAATGGAAATTTCTTCAAGTGCTATGCAAGGCCATTGAAATCAAAGATATGTCCTCTAAGTCATTTGCACATGGTGATTGAGAACACAGTGAGTAAGAAGTAAAAGAGCACTGGATCATAGCACTGCAAAATGGTCATGAGCTAAGCAATGAACTTCACTGTTCTTTTGATCACAAAGGAGATCTAGATAATAACCAACATAATGATGTGCACAGAGAATGTTCATGGAGGAGTGCAAACTTCCTTACAAAGCAATTACCACAGTAGAGTTTGAGGTGAATTGCACCTGCTATTTTATGTTGATATGGATATGTTCTAACCTGTAGTTAATTGTTGTAGCATAACAAATAGGCTAAATAGTTGTTCATATACCATTGTTTGCAATTCAAAATTGCTATACCTTATTCTAGGAGCAAATCACAGGGGGAGTCTATACATAAGACACCATTGTTTCAAATTCAAAATTGCTGGCTCTTTCACAATTGTTTGCTTCATTTATTTGATCTAAGACAACCTGTTGCATAGAAGATGCTCTCAAAATCACAGTAAAATCCTTTATTTTGGGAAGACTATTCAGAATCTTCCCATCATAACAATGAAGAAAAGCATCAGTCATTAACCTGAACTTTGCAAGAGTTTCATCAAATTCTACTTTTCCACTCTCTTTTGTATTCTATCCCAATTTCATCCATGAAGAACTTCCTTAGCCTGTAGATCCTGCTGTTAGCCATAACTTTACTAGGTGTCGAGGATAGCTTCGAGTTTTTACCCAAGCAACAATTTACAAAATTCGGCCTTACCAGATACAATGCGTTGAAAAGCTTTTTGAAGTTATTCTAGAAAAGAGTTCCTAAGAGTATAATGCACAGTTTTGAATTAACCTTTTTGCATGAATTCCATTGTATCTGGTAAGGCCAAATTTTATCAATACCAGATACAATGGAATTCATGCAAAAATGTTAATTCAAAACTACGCATTATACTCTCAAGCTTTTCAACACATTGTATCTGGTAAGGCCAAATTTTGTCAATTGCTGCTTGGGTAAAAACTTGAAGCTATCCTCGACAGCTGGTAAAGTTATGACTAACAGTAGGATCTACAGGTTGAGGAAGTTCTTCATGGATGAAATTGGGAATAAAATTTAGAATGGAAAATAGAGTGGCAAAGTAGAATTTGATGAAACTCTTGCAAAGTTCAGGTTAATGACTAATGCTTTTGTTCATTGCTATGATGGGAAGATTCTGAACAGTCTTCCCGAAATAAAGGATTTTACTGTGATTTTGAGAGCATCTTCTATACAACAGGTTGTCTTCGATCAAATAAATGAAGCAAACAATTGTGAAAGAGCTAGCAATTTTGAATTTGAAACAATGGTGTCTTATGTATAGACCCCTCCTATGATTTGCTCCTAGAATAAGGTATAGCAATTTTGAATTAGAAACAATGGTATATGAACAACTATTTAGCCTATTTGTTATGCTACAACAATTAACTACAGGTTAGAACATATCCATATCAACATAAAATAGTAGGTGCAATTCACCTCAAACTTTGTTGTGGTAATTGCTTTGTAAGGAGGTTTGCACTCCATGAACATTCTTTGTGCACATAGCCAAACATTTAAAGTTCTTAACCAAAGCTCCAAAAATGAGTATCTTGTCATTGCATGAATCCTACTTTTGCTCTGAGTATGATAGTACCTGAGCTTCTGGTGTTTCTAGATGAAACCTATAGCGGAAAAGTGTAGTCTCCATCTAAAGGAACCATCTTCGGAGCTCTTCCCTGAAATGCGGGTTGAAAACATTAGAAGAAAAGAAATACCATAATTCTAAAGTAACAATTTGTATCAAGACAAATGTCACAAAGTATAATTAAAAAGACAAATCCTTACAATTGGACCTCAAATTGTACCAAGCAGATTTATGATTTTATCTTTAGAATGTAGGAACTTTCTCTATCGGAGCTTCATGACCTCAAATTGGATCTCAAATTGGACCAACAGATTTATGATTTTATCTTTAGAATGTAGGAACTTTCTCTGTCTGATATTCATGACCTCAAATCAGATCTAAAATTGGACTAGCAGATTTATGATTTTCTCTGTCCACCGATGCTTGTATTCCTATACTCAGGGTCTGCTTCCGAGCAAAAACACCTGGAAGTGTTTCAGACTGGCTCAAGGTACTCTCTAACCTAGTTATGTCACTGATAGCAATCCAAGTTTGCCTGAACCATCCATACTCGAATGTTGCATCACAATCTATTCTTCCTACACATAAAAATGCCACATATTAACCCCTTCTAAATAAAACATTTGATCATCATAAAACCATAATTAATAAATCATTTCAATTTCAGAAAGAATCCAATGTCATTTGCTATCAAAACAAAAGCTGTATAAATCACAAAAAATCCATGAAGCCTCCTAAATGTATCTTAAAGCAAGTTTACATGATGGGTTTCAGCATAAGAAACTTTCTACTACAGCTCTCAATGAATGTATTATAAGCAGAAAAAAAATTCTTCACACTCGAAGTAATGCAATCAAACATTTATTCCAAAAGTATGTTAGCAGGAGTTAACTAAAAACAAAATGATTTTTTGCTTGGTTTCTTTCAGAGAAAACAATTCCAAACACTTCACTTCAAGCAAGACAAGATTTGTTAATTTGTAACTGAGATCTGTTGCATATGGACAAAAATAGAACAGTAAAAAAATTTCCCCCCAAAATTTGCTTCTTTAAATCTAAGGGAAAAAGAACTTAAATGACAAAATAATAATCTAAAAGGACTATATAGTCCTGCAAAACACAAAAAGATTAGTCGATTTGTACACAACACTTTGACAGGAAGAAAGAATCGCTAAAACATTACTAAATCTTAAGTTTCTGTTAAATTTCTTAACAAATTTTTATTGGCTAAGGCAGCTTGCTCTGTATCTCAATCAACAAAGCTTCAATAACTTTTATTAGCTTTATTGAAAAGTCTTAATGCAAACAAAAGAACATCCAAGTTATAAGTATTCATCTTTCTTCACACAATTTCCTAAAGCTACTTTTTGTTAAACAAAGAAAAGTCAAAACAGAGCAATTAAGAAATGTAAAGCTAACCTTGTTTCATGGAAGCGCTGGCTTGGGGCACATTTCGTGCCATGGAGACAAGAAGAGCTATGCCATGCTCTACAACCGCTACAGTATTTACAGTGGGAGCATTAACCACCAAACAGTCGTGCTTCTGTGCCATGAATTAGAATCAATTGAAAACCCTTTGCCCTTTTGAACACAAAGGAATTAGGAATCATTAAGGGCTACAAAAGGGCTCTGAATATCACCTGTAAAAAGGGTCGTTGAATTATGAGTCAACAGAATTAAGGGCTTGAAAGAGGATTTGAATACATTAATCTAGAATTATCGAGCATTGACTCTATGCAGATGTTTGTGTGGGACACAATTTCATTTTCAATGTAAAAACTAAACACCATAAGTCAGAAAAAACAAATAAATTGAAGCTTATCCTCATATTATTTTGAGGGATAAAAGTGCATACCGTGAAAACCTTGAACAACTTCCATGGAGGATGCCTGATAACCACTCATTAGTATTGATGAATGCTTGAAATCCTTGGACCTCTAAAACTAATAACTTCCTTTAACCTCCCAATATCTATGCCTCCTTCTTAGCCAGCAACGTGGTCCAAGAATCTCTCCTGAACTTCTGCAACGTGGTGACACAAATCTTTAAGCTCCTTCAATATCAACATTGGAGCTCCTTTCATGCCAAAATAGGAAACCCTAGCCCTTTGTGATGCGTGGGTTTGAAAAAACTCCTTTTCACTTTTGGCGCCCATCCTTTTTCACTTTTGGCGCCTATATTTCTAATTTTTATGTGACTAATTATTTAGTCATTTATAGTTGTGATTTTACTCGACGGTCAAATTAGTCATTTACTTAGTCATTTATAGCTGTGTTGCAAAAAATGATTAGAATTTAGCCATTTTTAGTTGTTGTGACTAAAAGTTTTAGTCATGTAGTCATTTATTTGCCCAAATTCTACTAGTGAAGGGAAACCTTGAAACTCCGAAAGGCCGACCAAAGCACAAGGCTAAGGAAACAATTAGAAACAACCCAGACTTAGACTTTTATGGATATTCTCTTGCATTTTGATGCATTGGGAACCCACTTAGGTTATCTTAGATCAATTATCATCAAGGGGTGTGTGATTTTTTAGGCACTTCAGAAGCATAAACTTGAGACCTTTTGCAAATTTGAGGTAGGTGCCAACAAGTCCCAACTATTTTTCCCGTTTTGTGTTGTGTAGGTTGAAGAAGAAGATACAAATGCACGAGAGTTTGATCATTTCTCTCCTTTTGTCTTTTCATTCTATTATCTTCATTATCTTTTATTTAAATGCATTATTTTATCAATTTCTTGTCTACTGTGTTGCTGGGTATCATTCCGACCTTGTGTGTAGATCAGATGAAGTTTCAGACCTAGATTAGATCGTACAATACAAATTTTTATTATTTTGCTACTTTTTGGATGACAACATGATGCACAGACGTCTTCGCGACATGTTGGCATCCTAGACTGATACTTCAATCCTCTGGTGCTAGGTACCTCTATTTTTCCTCTTTACGACTCTGTATTCAATTTCTGGAATTTGTACTTGAGTTTTTTGTAATTTTGCGTTTTTCATTCTAACTTGTATGAGTAGTGTAGAAAGTGGAGGTATCACTTTTTCTATATTACATTTTCATCTTTCTATTCCATTCATCTATTCACATCTTTACTAATATCTTCTGCATCTATTTCGAGAGCCCATTCGTGTCTTTCATCCCATCTGCCCTCTCGAGGGAGCATCATCATCCCTACGATCATTCCTCCTTGTCACTCCTACTTTGAGTGGCTAGGGCATCATCATCCCTAATCCAACCATTTTCTTCCAAATCAATTTTTTTTTCCTAATCCAATCAATTACTATATTTTGCTTTTCTTTGAAATGATGCTATTTTGAAACACCAGCGCAAAGAGGGGCACTATATCTTCTTCATGATTTATCCTCATCCTTATCATACTTTTTTCCAAAAATCTTACTTTTATTCATCTTCAAATCTCATCCATATCAATCTATCTAAAAATTTATAAATTAAACTTTTCACAAAGTCCATTCTCAATCTTAAATATAGTTTAATTTAGATTAAGAGGTTTAATATTATTTTAATCTCTTTATATTTTGTTCTAAACTAAACATATATTAAAAAAAAAAATTACATGTATAGAGCACCGAGACAACCCTAAGGCCAAGAAACTAGGCCGAACCAAGGCATCCACGATACCAATTCAAAATTAAAATTGGAAGGCATTATGACAACACGATCCAGAGGCAATCCCCAAAGCAATCAGCTCTAACAAAATAGGGCAAAAATCTTTTCATGAACGAGCTCAAAGGACCTAGTCACCGTACTCAACGTTAAAATCTGGAGTGGAGTCATGTAATAAAGGTCAAAAGTTCACAACCATGCTGGGCATTAATCTCTTTGCAACCACTGCCAAGCATAGTCAACAAGGAACAACCACCACAACACTCCACCCCATATGATAGTAAGCTAGAACGAATCCTCGAGCCTCCAATATTGAAAACACCCACCAACCATGGCCCCCTGTGTGATTAAAATCCCTATTGCCTGCTAAACCATCGGTCAAGAGCCAAAATGCTTGGATATGTGGTTGAAAATGCATTGCACAAGAACTTGAGTTAAACCATATAAGTCTGGCTTTAAACCAACGGTGGAGTGATGCACTATGAAATCAATAGTTTGTCTTCACCCACACAGGCCCAAGAAACATGATTGAATTTTCCAAGGGAGGCTGAGCTAATAGGAATGGGACCCATGTTGCAGATGTCATAATGGGAGACTGGAAAAAGCCAAATAGAGCCACAAAGGCAGCATCGCCCATTGAAAAAGGATGCATAATTCTATAGCACATAGCACATAGCACATAAACATAATGAGCATTCCAAACAGATTTCCCACTGTCAAAGAATAGGCCTCTGGTTAATGAAATTGGAGCACACCATCCACCAGCATCACAAGCTTCATAAACTGGGAAGAATAGACACTGATGCCTTGGGGCACCTTACTACTGGTTGAATGTTGTCGTGAGGTGTATTAACGGCCCCAGACACAAAATTTGAATCATGAAGAACATGGGAGCAAGGCAGATATAGAGACATAAGCATGACTGCACATGATTTCACAAGGGGGCCCGAATATAGTAAGGCCAAGAGACATCATTAAATTAAAGAAAAAATATGTGGTCCCACCACCAAACGTACTACTATAGTACTAACCAATAACCATTTTAGTATTTTATATTGATAAAATCCATAGATAATATAGGAGGGAGGTATTTCATTTCATTAGGTTCCTTTAGATGCATCAATGCAAGATTTTTTTTTGGGTGTTAGGTGAGCAAGCTAGTGTAGTGAAAGTCAAAGAAGTGGTGGGTCGAGGGGTGGTTGTTAATTTAGGAATGCATTAGTAGGTTGTTTGCTAAAACATATCTGTTCCTTATTTGTTTGTTTGTTTTTTTTGGTGTATGAGGTTGACAACATATGTCTTCTAAGATTTTAGTTCTTTTTGTGCTCCCTAGTCATTGGCATTCTTCTAGTAGTTTGTCTTTTTGGAGTTCTTGTATAGGGTTTTGTAGCATTGCCTATGACTATTGTGAAAGTCATTATAGTTTGAAGCTCTATATGTATTGTTTTTGTCGTACTTTCTTTTTGGATGAGGGTCTCAATAGAATCCCCCAACTCACTCCATATAGGGTGTGGAGTGAGTACTTCTTAGCCCTTGGTCTCATAGTAACTGCAATGTATGTGAGAAGTACTCACTAATAGTCATTTACCTCATTGACCATGAACAAGTTACAGTTCCACTAGCATCCTTTCTTGTTTGAAAGGCAAAACATATTTACCCCATGACAGAGCTTATTGCAGAGTCCATTGGAAGGCATTGCTCGCAATTTCATCCATCCATTGAACTAGTATCCATCCCACACTTTATATAGCCAGCTTGAGAACCAGCGTCAAAATAGCAAGGTTCGTATTCGGGCACAGATAGATATTTAGTTTCAAGTCCCACTCCATATCCCGTTTATGGTGTCAGTGAGCTCATTGATTTACTTGTAGTGGGGGCAGTATAGGCAAAGTCAACAAAAGTAGAGGTTAAGGTAGTGTACCTAGTTGGGGATTCAATTCCATTGCCTATGGCATCCTTTCCCTTCCATGGCCATAACCCTACCCATAATTCTGGGTGGGGGGATTAATAGGGCTTCGAAGCTAGTTGATGATTTGTAACCGATAAATAATCGTGCAAAATAAGGAGTGGAAACAACTTGCCTAACACCTAAGGTGGATCCTTTAGTTCAAGATCAAAATCTAGTAGCTTCCCTTTGCATGGTTCTATATTCATAACCACTAGAAGCAAAGGTGGTAGGAGCAATTCATGATGTTGAGTGAGATCTTGGTGTGCTTCAATTAGATCTTTACACCCTCGACATTGAATTAGAAGCTTAACCTCCTAAATGGACCTCTACAATACAAAGTGTCATGCCATCTGTCCATGAATTAATCTATTAATCCTAACAGCCTAGTTCCCAACACCTCTAATGTGTGGATTAGAAACATGCTCATTTCTAGATGTACCAAACATGGATGGGATTTCATGCACTATGATCCATGGCATATTTCCATATATAAAGCCCAAAACACCTTATTATTATTCTCGCCACATGAGGAAGAGAAGTCTACCACACACTTCTTATAGTAGACTAGGTCTTTGTGGTGAATATCCAAGTTGAGGGGCTTGATTTGCCTTATGCATCCAAGGACCTCTCTCTAGTCTAGTATAGTACTGGGTATGGAATGGACTCTACTTGCATGAGATAAATATAGATATTCTATTCCTCATCTACCCCATCTCAACCCACCTAATGAAGTTAAGGGATCTGCATTTGGCCCTAAACTTCATTAATTGGGGCTTAACCCTTATACCTATCAATAGGGTAGGGCATCCAATCTCTCCTCAGCCTCTAGATAGATATATGGCAGGAAAGTTCCTTGACCTATTGATCCTTCCCCAACAACATCCTTCTCCCAATCCCTATCTACCCTTCTCCCTATTGGTACACATCCCTTCTATATAGGGGTTTAAGTTCTACATGACTCGCTCTGGTGGATGCGAACTATGGTTACAATTGAATCAGTGACCACCCATGGTGTGGTTGCAACAAGGTTGGTGTGTGGTGACAAGGTGAACGAGGCATTCCCATTATCATTACAAGGTTAGCCATGGTGGTGAATGGCTAGAGATGGTGGTGACTTGATTTGCTCCCTTCTACCTAGATGTGAACAACTGACTTTGATTTCAACTTCTTCCCATCTATCTAACAAAATAATGTGCCCGTGACCCTTTGGATAGAGAATGAGCACCCCAGATGTCAATGTCATAATGAGATGACTGTCAATCAACCCAAATGTTGAATGATTACCCTAGAGTAACAAGTGGAGAAACCCTACCCCCTACCCTTCCTCATAGATAGAATTTTGTGAGATAAAGAGTTCACTCACTTCATTTTGAGAGAATAAAGATTCATTCCATTTGAGCTCGATTGATTCTGGTTCCAAAGATGATTCATTTCACTCCTCACTCTATCCAAGCCCCCAACTAAACTATAGCCATTTGCTCCCCACCCATGAATGTTTCTAGTTGCCTAGTCTTCCCACTTTGTCCCCTATTATGTACATAAAGGTATATTCATTAAGGTTAGATTATCACTCCAACCAACCTCGAACTCTCGCTAGCTAGATACTGGGAGGGGATATCACTCCAACCAACCCCACCCTAAACTTTAATATGAACTAGGCTACCAACTAGATACCTATCAATCCAAATAGAAGAGGATTTACTTAGATGCCATTTTTCTATCTCATAGATGTTGCCATAGAATTTACATCATCCTTAACAAAAATTGATTATACATCATATTATGTTATGGTGAATAAGGATAGAATAATAAGTACTAAGACAATAGTACCTTGTAATATTCAACATGGTGCCTTGATTGTGTTTATAGTAATAAAAAGTCAAGCAAATATCTAGCTCATAACCACCAAGCAATATACCACAAAGTTAAGGGATGTGGTGACAATATCATCAATCAATATACCCTAAATCCTACAATATATCCACATGTGAGCTAACATAAAGTGGACTAGTTCCATAAAAAAATGAACCAATTCACTTGATTTTGAAAATCACCTTCTAATTCTACAATACAATAATAACAATAGTTGACCTAAATTCTAAAATTGTCATGAATATTATATAAATAAAACCCCCACAAAATAGGTACTTTCAAACATATCTTTGATATGGTTGTATAGATCTAGTTACATACATATCTTGAAATTGGCTTTTAGCATTTCTTCATATAGTTTACTTTTCTAAGTTTTCTTAGAAAAATGTTAAATACTCTATCAAATCCTAAAATCAATTTAATTGACCAAAAATGAATTCATAAAATGGCCCGCATTTACAAAGTAAATCCCAAAGTTGCATTTGCATTTAGTATAAAGCTTGTCTTTGAAGTGGGCTTCCAATTGAAAATTTACAATATTGAAACATTGCCTCAATTGGGTCAACCACTTTAGGTTTTTGAGCAAACTATTTAATAGCACTTTAATTTTTCTTATACCAACAAATTATGGCAAAAAATAACATACATAATTATGTTATATACAACAACATTTTTTCATAAATATTTGTAATTATAAGAAAAAAATTACTATCTAAACAATCCAGTCAATAATTTTTTTTTGGCAAGATGGAGCATGTACTCTTCTCCTCAATTACAGAGGATGGTATTAAAGAAGTCCAAATTAGATCTAGTGCAACTTCTACAATGTTAATAATTCCTTCAAAATCCATGTCTACCATTGAGCATACAATTTTAAAAAAGCCAAGTAATAAATTAAAAATATCATTGCTAAACATATGTTTTTAAATTTGGTCAAATATAGAGAGAAGCTATAATATATTAAATTTAGTGTTCGCTTCAATCTATACTCTTTTCGGCAAGTTGCAAAGACAACCTTTTGGTAAATGTAATTACAACTCTCATTGTTGCGTACAATTGAAAAGTGTAGCATTGTCTTTGTATGCATTCACATAGGTGGAGATGATAATATTGTTGCCCTCTTTTATATGCTACAATCCATAGCTTCAACAAATACAAGAATAATGCATAGTAACATGTCATCTGTAATTTTCATATAGTTCTACCGAACATTGAAGCAGACTGCGTTCCATGGCTTTTGAGGGGTTTTTAGGTTTTTTAGGGTTTTTGCTTGCTTTTCTGTGATAATGGAGGCTACTGCCTCGGGCAATGCCTCTGGGAACCAGAACTCGGTGGGTGTGGATCCTCCCATAGGATGGAAAGGGGTGTTAACAGGGAAAAAGACTATTTCCCTTAATGGCGCGTCGGGGCTTCCAGTCTAGAAGGATTCAGCGGAAGGAATGGCTCTGGATATTCCGGATGACTTGGTTGAGGAAATAGTGGCGGCCATGGATCTTGCCCTAGTCGGTAAGTTTTTATCTCTCTGTCCTAATATTGAGATGGTTAGGAAGTGGGTTGCCAATCGGTGGAGGATCAAAGTCAACGTGTCAGCCGTTGCTATGGCAAGAGGTTTGTTTTTATTCAAGTTCACGAATAGGGAGGATATGTTAGTTGTTCTCGCAGGAGGGCCCTGGCTCTATGGTACCCATTCGCTCGCATTGTGCCCTTAGAAACCTAGGTTTGATCCCAGCACGGATCTGGATAGGTCTGCCCCCGTTTGGGTGAGACTACTGGGGTTTCCATTAGAATAGTGGGACGAAAAGATATTTTCTGCTATTGGTAATACCTTTGGACAGTATGTGACATTGGATAATACCACTCGAACTAAGTCCTGTTGTGTGTATGCTCATTTTTGTGTTAATGTGGAGATTCACCAAACCCTTCCCATGTCCATAGAGTTAAACTCTAAATATGGGATTTGGACCCAGCTGATTCTCTATGAGAATGCTACTACTTTTTGCCAGATTTGTAAGAAGAAGGGCCATTTTATGACCCACTGTAAAGCGAAGCAAATGGGAGGTAATGCTGACCTTCACAATGAGGGTGAGGATAACTCACCCAAAGATGTCACCCCTGTTGATCAGGGAATGGGAGGTAATGAGGAAAATGTTGTCCCAGAAGATTATACTGAGAAGGATATGAAGACAGATTGTCAGAAATCAGTTTCAGATGCAGATAACTATCAATACCTTGATCAATAGAATAATCAGATTGAAGAGGGTGAGATTCATTCCCAGTCGGTGGAGGTTGCTGTTGAAGGGGATGAGGCCCTGGATGTTGACCAGAATGCCCAACTCCCAGAAAGGGCTGGCAATGATAGGGTTGTAACCTCCCATCCATCCTCTAAGAAGGATCCCCCCTTGTAACCACGGTTGATTCCACGGAGGAGGGATTGCTTGTAGAACAGGCAGCTATTCCATCTTTGACCGCTGATATTGGACCAAGTGGCAGTGGTAACGATCATGAGGATTGGATTACCCCTAAGAAAAAGAACCGTAGGGCTAAAAAGTCTGCGAATGTTGGAACAAACTCAAAACAAGGAAGACCGACCCTAAGAGAAACAAGGCAAAGAGAGATAGCCAGGGAGATTGCCAGTGGTAAGCAAAAAACATTGGAGTTTCAATCTCTTAAACCTTCTAAATGAGAATTCTATCTTGGAACTTGAGGGGCTTCAATAGTCCCACCAAATAGTTTGAAGTGAAAAACTGTGTTTTGGACAATAAGTTAGATATTTTGTTACTTCAAGAGGTTAAGATGAATGAGGAGAGCTTTAAGAGGATAGCTAATTATATGTGGCCCAAGGCTGCTTTCTATATTAGCCCGGCTACGAGAGCCTCTGGAGGGATTGTCACTATGTGGGACGATGCTAAACTCCAGGGTTCACTTGTTGGTTCTAGTAAGCATTTTTTGGTTGTTAACTTCTCTTTGCCTTATTTAAATTGGTCCTTAATCAATATTTATGCCCCGAATACTAGAGCCTTGAGGAAAACTTTGTGGACGGATTTGTCTACCACTCTTTCCAATTCCCCTCGCTCCCGCTGGATGTTGGCTGGTGATTTTAATACTCCCTTATATCCTTCTGAGAAATCTGAGGGTATTCTTGATTATACTGATAGCATGTTTGACTTTGCAAAATTTATTAATTCTTTGGGGTTGCTGGATGTGGAGCTGCAGAATCATAATTTCACCTGGTCTAACAGAAGAAGAGGAGATCAGATGATTCAAGTTAAATTGGACAGATTTCTTATTTCTAGCAATTGGGATAACCATCATAACATGAGTCTGCAGGCTCTTCCTAGAACCATGTCTGATCATAGCCCTATTTTCTTTAATTGGAAGGATTAGTGTAAGCGTGGTCCTTTCCCTTTCCGATTTGAAGCTATGTGGATTAAACATAAGGATTTTATAAACCTTGTGGCTCAATGGTGGTAAATTCCTGTTCAGGGTACTCCTATGTTTAGATTGGTCAAAAAGCTTCTTCACATTAAACAAGAAGTTCGTGGGTGAAACAAATATAGTTTTGGCAATGTGTTTATCTAGAAGAAAAATATCTCTGGCAGATTAGCTGATCTTCAACAGCGAATGGCTCAAGGAGATGTTTCAGAGGATATTATTCAGGAGGAATGCGATCTGATTTCTGACTGGAAGAATCTTATGAGCAGAGAAGAGATCTTCTGAAAATAGAAGTCCAGGGTTCAGTGGCTCAAGGAAGGAGATAGGAATATTGCTTTTTTTCATCTCTCAGCCATGAAACATCGGAAGGCTAACTCCATTTCAAAATTATGTTTGGAAAATGGCAATATTATCATTGAGGACATTGAGATTGGAGACCAAGCTATGTTATTTTTTTAGAATTTGCTGTCGGAGCAAGTTAACAATGCTGGGAATGGAAGGGTTATGGACCAATTCATTAATAAGATCCCCTGTTTGATAACTGAAGAAGACAACTCTGAAATGCTAAAACGTATTTCTAAGGAGGAGGTCTGCGCTGTCTTATTTTCTATGGGTCCTTTCAAAGCTCCTGGCCCTGATGGCTTTCCTCCAATATTCTTTCAGGAATATTAGGATATTGTGGGTGCTGATGTCACTGCTGCTATTAGGGATTTTTTCAGAACTGGTAAACTTCTTAAGCAGATTAATAATACTTTTATTGTCCTTGTCCCTAAAAAGCCGAAGCCTAGTCTTCTATTTGATTTCAGACCCATTAGCTTGTGTAATACCATCTATAAGATGTGCACTAAAGTGATTGTCCTGAGATTTCAACCTTTTTTGGATAAAATTATTTCCCCTTCTCAGAAAGGCTTTGTCCCTGGTCGTCAAATTCTTGATGTTGTGATCTCTACTCATGAAACTATCCATTCTATGGACAAGAGCAGAATCCCTGGCATGGTTCTCAAGTTAGATATATCCAAGGCCTATGATAGAGTTTCATGGAAATTCCTGTTTGAAGTCATTAAAAAGTTTCGTTTTCATGATAAAATTTCTCTTCTCATTCGGGAGGTTGTTTCTACTGCTAAATTCTCGGTCCTGGTCAATGGGGTCCCTAGGGGTTTTTTCTCTTCCTCGAGGGGGATCCGTCAGGGGGATCCTCTCTCACCTTACTTGTTTATCATGATGGCGGAGGCCCTTGGGAGATATGTTCACTCTAAGATTTCTTCTAAAGAAATTGTGGGTATTAAACCTGCTTCCTCCCTTCCTCCTATGTCTGTGCAGCAGTTTGTGGATGATACCATCCTCTTTGGTATTTCTTTTGTGGTCGAAGCCCGTAGTTGGAAGAATATTTTAAATGATTATGCCAAAGCTTCTGGTCAAAACATAAACTTTCAGAAGAGCAATGTGTATTTTTTTAATACTCCTGAGGATCTCCGGTGAAAAATCATTAATATTATTGGATGTGCTGAAGCTAATCTTCCTGCTATTTATCTTGGCCTCCCTCTTACGGTCAAAGAGGTGTCTCAAGGTTTTTGGAATGGTATTCTGGAAAGAACTTAGAAGAAGCTGGTTGGTTGGAAGGGGAAATTACTTAGTAGTGCAGGCAAATTACAGCTTTTATGTGCTTCTTTGCAAGGTATTCCTACTTACTTCCTATCCCTTTTTAAAATGCCTAGGTTATTTGTTGACAAATTGGAGCAGATTCAAAGAAAATTCTTATGGACTAGGGTGGAAGACAAACAAAGAATGTCTTTGGTTAGTTGGGAGAAAGTTTGTCTTCCCAAATCTCATGGAGGTCTTAATATTAGATCTATCAGGAATATGAATAAAGCCCTCCTTTCCAAAATAAACTGGAATTTGATCCACAACCATAAAGAGTGGGGAGACATTATGCAAGCCAAGTATCTTCATGGAGCTGATCACTTCAGTTTTCTCCAATAGGAAGGGATCCCCCAGGGATCTGTTATCTAGAACAAAATGCTGAAGTCTAGAAGTCTTCTCAAACATGGGCTTAGATGGAAACTGGGGAATGGAAATTCTATTAACTTCTGGGAAGATATTTGGATGAATGATAAGGCTCTTGTTACTCAAGGAGATTATGGAGTTATTGCTGGCATTGCTACTCAATTTTTTGGGGATAAAGTTTGCCATTATATTCATAATAATAATGGTATTAGGAGCTGGAAAAACCTTTTGGATTGTTGTACTCATCGCCCTGAACTCACTCATAGGATGTGGTTTGTTCAACATTTGATGCAGGGGGTCAGAATTCCTCTTTTCCCCAGGGAAGATGAGCTGTATTGGTGGCCAGATAAGAAAGGTCATTTTTCTGTTAAGTCTGCTTACCATCTGCTAGTTCCTGAGGTGCATAAAAATGAGATTTGGAGGAAAGTTTGGAATCATAAACTTATACCTAAAATCAACATATTTTGGTGGGCTGCTATTCACAACAAAATTCTAACTCAAGATAACTTACAGAGGAGGGGATTCACTTTGGTCAATAAGTACTTTCTGTGCTTAGAAAAGGAGGAAACAATCTCTCATCTAATTATCCACTGTGATTTCGCCAGGGAAATCTGGGATATTATTTTAAAGAATTTTGGCATTCAATGGGTTTGTAATTATGATATTAGGGAAGTCATTGCCAACTGGTGTCCTACCTTCTCTCATCCATGGCTTGTTGAGCTTTGGAACCAAACTCTGCCCTATCTTGGTTGGACCTTAAGGAAAGAACGCAACAATAGAATATTTAGGGATGCCGTTAGGGATACTTCTCAAGTTCTTCATTCCTTTTTTAAGATCCTCATGGAAAGTGTGACCAATTCCCACATCAAAATTGTGGAGAAACCTCTTTCTCAAGAAGAGGAGCAAATTGCGGCTAATTGGAGAATTCTAAACCAAATTTTGCCTTATAATAATTCCAAATAGTTGTAGAGATTAAATACTAGATGGATCCCCCCGAAGCCCTCTTGGCTCAAACTAAACTTTGATGGGGTTTCTAAGGCGGATGGTAAGGCTAGTGGTAGCAGGATTATAAGGGATGACAAAGGGTGGATGGTTGTTGCTTATGCTGGTGGGATAGGCTTTCAAAGCAATAATTATGATGAAGCCTCTGCTCTTCTATGTGGAGTGAATTTGGCTATTTCTCTTGATATTAGGCAATTGTATGTTCAGGGTGATTCCAAACTAGTTATTAATGTTGTTTATAATGTGTCGAATTGTGGCTGGAAACTGAAAGACATTATTGTGGATATCTAGATCCTTCTGTAGCTGATTCCTAGAGTTGATATCTCTCATATATATAGAGAGGGCAATGGGGTTGCGGATGCTCTTGCTGACCTTGACCAACAATTTTCAAATTGGCATTGTTGGCACCAAGTTAATCACATCCCTTTAAACATAAGGGACTTAATTCAAAAGGAGATGACGTGTTAATGATGAGTCAGTATTTTAGGAAAGACAGTTTTCTCCGTCGGCTTTGCTGGAAGATGCTAACGTGTATTTTGAAGTACGTGCTTTTTTGTACTTCTTTGCTCAACGTCACTTCTACCTTATTACTCCCTTGTGTTAAGGCGAGTTGCTTATCTACTAATTATAGAGAATGCCAAAAAATCATGTTCGAGCATGGGATGAGTAGGCGTCAATTGGTCTTTCGTAAGGCGACTCTCATTAATGATAATACGTGCAGAGTTATTATTATTATCATAATCCTCTGTCAAGCGGTTGATTTTACTTTGCTCAATAACTCTGTGAAATTCTGGTTTTGGGGATTCTGTGCTTTTGACTGGAAGGATACAATGGGTGGAGATAGGATCTGAATGGAGCCGGTTTCTTGTTGTGAGTTTAAAGACAATGCTGTGGTTTGGCACTACTGTAAGGAAGGCGGTATCAGCCCTTACTTGGAACGTCTTAATGGTTATGATGAAAATATGTTTGAACAATTTGCTAGGTCTTGGCAAAACCATAGAGTCACTGTGGGGAGAGTTGGGTTTGAAATTTCTAAGAAAGTTGTTGCTATGGTGTCTGGCCTGTCGACTAAGGGTACCAAACTGCAAAGGAAAGAAAAAGTGGTGGACCATTCTAACTAGAAGTTATTCCTTGGGGAAGGTGAAGAACTTGTTCCTTATCAGGGAGGGTTCGAACGAGCTAAGTTGCTTGAACCATGGGATGATATGTGTTTCCTCCTAATGAAGTACTTCACTCTGGAGGGGCGTTTTACTAAGTTTTACAATTATCATCTTCCTCTTCTGAATCATTTTAGACGTAATGCTCATATTAGCTTCCCATTTTATTTGCTGTCTTCTCTTGAGCATTCAGTTTTTAGGGTTAGAGCTAAGTTGGCTAAGAAACCTTCCAAGAAACCCATTCCCCTGCACCAGGGTCTCATCCTCTGCTTATATAATTTCCACCTGGCCTTAGAATCGCCTAAGCCTATCCAGACTCATAGTGGTGAAATGTCTTCCAACCCTGATGATATTGCCACTTCTAAAGAGCCTTGCCCTTCCCCTGTTTCTCCTAAGTTGAAAGGGGTTTCCTTTTCTATGTCTAATGAGGAGATTCCCATGGTGACTGATACCAACACTCAGGTCTCTAAAGGTAGGTCGAAGAGCAAGAAGAGGAAAATAAGGGGGGTGGAAGAGGAAACTGGGGGGGTTGCTGTGGGGACCCCTAAAAATCTTTGCAGTACTCCTATGGGACCGGGCAATAAATCTAATATGTCTGCTAAGGATACGAAGGAGGGTTTTTCCTCTGGGGTTAGGAGGTCGGGGAGGATTGCTGGAAAACCTACGCCTAAAGCTAAACTTATCGATTATTCTGAGAGTGCGTCTGAAGAGTCCACTCAGGGTGATGAGGCCAAGGTTATGGAAGTTCAGGAGATTTCTGAAGATGCTAAGGGTAAGAATGGGGATGAGCTGATGGAGGTTCCTGGTCGTGCTGTTGGGGATTTTGAGGATAATATTGACGAAGGGGGGAAAATGTTTGTGGAGGAAGCTGCTGATGAAACAAAAGAAGATGCTGGTTACAGGAATGACATTGCTGTCCTCAGGGGCCATGTTGAGAAGCTAGAGCAGTCCTTTTCCACTATGCTTAGGCGTACTATTTTACTTAATCTTTCTGTGTTGCAGGATATTGGGGCTATTGTTGCTGTTGATAAAGAAGAGAACTTTAAAAAGTTGGATGAATTTATTGAGTCCATGGCTAAAAGATGGGAGAATCTTTCTCCTTAGTTCTAGTTTCTTTTATGCTATTGATACTCTGCAATTTCATATATTATGCCTTTACGCTGGTTATGTTGTCTATGTTGTCTATGCTGGTTATGCGGGTTATGCTGTGACTGTTTCGAGGCTCTTTTGTGCTAATGCCTCTGGGGTTTCTTTTTACTATTTTGTAAGGGTTTGGCCTCTTGTTTTAGTCGCCTTATATAATCAAAAACAAATAGAAGATAAAAGACTAAACATAAAATAAATTAAAATAATGTCCTAAAACATGATCACACTCAAGCATAACATCAAACATAGATAAAACAACCAACAAAAAATATAACCTTGATCAAACTTAGCAAGCTTTAGATAAGAAGACTCCATCAAATATTAATCATGTTGAGGCAAACAAAAATGGCTTTTGGTTAGATCTATTACCACACAACACCTATTTATTGCATCTATGTATTATGTAATGATTGTCGCCAATTCCAAAATGCCTATTCATAATGATTGCAAGGAAGTCACCTTGCCATTATTGTGAAGTAAAAGGCATTCCATGTGAACACCTGGAACACCTTAGCATTATGATGAAACAAGGAAGCTAGCCATCTAATTAAGGACAAGGGTATATGATTATGAATACATCATAAGAAAGTCACACATCATAAGAAATTTCCATCATTATGAATACATTAAGTTACCCAACCAACAAGGAAACAAATAAGACTAACTTTCCATCATTATTGTAGTTTACAAAGGATTACCATACTTGATTAAAACTAGTGTGAAAGGTAGTATATCATACATTCTAACCAATCATTCTATAATAGTTCTTTTATACAATGTACCCACATTTCTAGCAATATTGAAGCCATGAAAAACCTAATTTAACCTAATAAACACACATTTTTGTGGTGATTCAAACTACCTCATAATGGAGACATCATATCTATAGCAGCTCTAAAAATCACTACATTACCTTACAACATTCCCACTTACACAAATAATGATGCTCTTATAAAAGTGAATCATAGGGTCAATATGGCAATACACACTCATTTACCTTGAAACAAGACAACCCTACTTTGACTATATTGACCAAGGCCTAAATTTGATGTCCATATGTCAAGGCTTGTTAATATTTAGTGGTACATGTTCGTTTTGTAATTTATTTTACCTCACAATTAGTTAGTTTGTTATTTCTATTAATAATGAGCATCATCATCCCTATGATCATTCCTCCTTGTCACTCCTATTTCGAGTGGCTAGGGCATCATCATCCCTAATCCAACCATTTTCTTCCAAATCAAAATATCTTTTCTAATCCAATCAAGCACTATATTTTGTTTTTCTTTGAAATGATGCTACTTTGAAACACCATCTTAAAGAGGGGCAAAATGTAGACACCTAAATTTGATAGTGTCTTAACATCACATCCTATCATCATTTAATTCATCCTACCATAACCTAATTCTCCTAACATTGCCTAATTTATCCCTCTTTCTCACTTCCTAGCACTAATTAATTAATTAATTAATCAATTAATTCATTCTTCTAAATATTCCAAATACTAATTAAATAAATCAAATGTTTATTTATTTAATTAGCTAATTATCCATTCATATATCTCCTTCCATTTCCTTCTATTTCTAACTCTTGTGTATCTAATTAATTAAAATGATTAGATAATTCCATTAATTATCCTTTCTCATCCTATCTTATCCCTTTCTATTTATTTCTATTTTTAACTAGTGTGCAACTAGTTGAAATAAATAAATATCTTATCATATCTTCTTCATTATATATCATACTTTTTTCCAAAAATCTTATCTTTATCCATCTTCAAATCTTATCCTTATCAATCTATCTAAAAATTTATAATTTAAACTTTACAAGGTCTCATTCTCAATCCTAAATATGGTTTAATTTAGATTAAGAGGTTTAATATTATTTTAATCTCTTTATATTTTGTTCTAAATTAAACATATATATACAAAATATTACATATATAAAGCACCGAGGCAGCCCTAAGGCCAAGAAACTAGGCCAAGCCAAGGCATTCACGATACCAATTCAAAATCAAAATTGGAAGGCATTATGACAACAAAATCCAGAGGCAATCCCCAAAGTAATTAGCTCTAACAAAATAGGGCAAAAATCTTTTCATGAACGAGCTCAAAGGACCTACACACCATACTCAACATTAAAATCTGGAGTGGAGTCATGTAATAAAGGTCAAGACATGACCAAAGACAAGCATCACAATCACGCTGGGCATTAATCTCTTTGCAACCACTGACAAGCATAGTCAACAAGGAATAACCACCACAACACTCCACCCCATATGATAGTTAACCAGAATGAATCCTTGAGCCTCCAGATGAGCAACATATTGAAAGCACTCACCAACCATGGCCGCCTGTGTGATTAAAATCCCTATTGCCTGCTAAACCATCGGCCAAGAGCCAAAATGCTTGCATATGTGGTTGAAAATGCATTGCACAAGCACTTGAGTTAAACCATATAAGTCTGGCTTTAAACCAATGGTGCAATCGTGCTGGAGTGATTATGAATCAATAGTTTGTCGTCACCTACACAGGGCCAAGAAACATGATTGAATTTCCAAAGGGAGGCTGAGCTAATAGGAATGGGACCCATTTGCAGATGTCATAATGGGAGCCTGTTGAAAAAGTCAAATTCTATAGCAGCTTCGCCCATTGAAAAAAGGATGCATAATTCTATAGCACATAGCACATAAACATAGTGAGCATTCCAAACAGATTTCCCACTGTCAAAGAATAGGCCTCTGGTCAATGAAATTGGAACACACCATCCACCCACATCACAAGCTTCATAAACTGGGAAGAAGAGACACTGAGCATACCACCTGCCACCCAAAAGAAAAGTCACCACCTGGATGCCTTGGGGCACCTTACATACAACATGTTGAATGTTGTCATGAGGTGTATTAATGCCCCCAGACACAAAATTTGAATCATGAAGAACATGGGAGCAAGGCAGATATGGAGACATAAGCATGACTGCAGATGATTTCACAAGGGGGCCAGAATATAGTAAGGCCAAGAGACATCATTAAATTAAAGAAATAAATGTGGTCCCACCACCTAACGTACTACTATAGTACTAACCAATCCATTTGCCAATTGGAATCTAATAGTTAATTCTGGGACCTATTTCCTCACAGGTCTGTAGGTACAAATTATCTACCAGAATAGAACATCAAATCTAACAATGTATGATTATTCCTAATTGAAGTTTGATAATTTTTTAATTTATTGAATCAATGCAAAATGATATAAAATAAAAGCAGCAAAGAGCTGCTAATAAAAGATACACTAATCAGACTATACAGAACATAGACAGCAGAAAACTGTAGCCAGCTCTATACTTGAGCCAACAGAGCTGCATTTTTCGCTGTACATTGTCAGAATTACTTTGAAGCAGATAAGCCAAACACATTAAACAATATTTTAGTTTTCATGTGATCTTCCCATGAATGAACAAAAAGCTGAATTAGCACTCTCCATTAAACTATTGCCACCATCAATAAATATTCTCATCAAGTTGGACATTATTAAAAGTGTATTGATCATTTGCCAATTGAAAGCTAATGGTTATTCTAGCACTTATTTCACCAAAGGTTTGTAGTTACAAATTCTCCCAGAATATAATAGTAGTTGTCTATCATAGTTAATTAGATGATGTATGTGTGTTCCTAATTCAAATCGATAATTTGCTAAATGCATTAATCTTTATCTTTTTGTGTTAGGGTATTTTCACTAATTTTACTATGTAATATTTTTAACCACATAAATTAATTTATTTTTACGAATTTGTCTATTAATCACCAACAAAAATAACATTGTTTGTAATGTTTCACCACATAAATTATTTTTTTTCTCCAAAATAGGTATAGATTTAGCTACAAAATTAATGCATTGGTCTAGGATTCACTAGGATGTTATATAGTTTTTTAGGGGGGTTATCTTAAAATTATCACTAACAGGGTGTGATTATGGATATGAAGGTAGTTTGTCAAGAATTAATTCTTAGGGCTTTTTGTGCTAATGTTGGTGAAGTCTATAAGGCCTTATGGTGACCCACACCAAGGGTCACCTTAAGGTATCTCGTGAATCCACCATTTTAGTATTTTATACTGATAAAATCCATAAAGTATATAGGAGGGAAATATTTCATGGCATTAGGTTCCTTTAGATGCATCAATGCAGGATTCTTTTTTGGGTGTTGGTGAGCAAGCTAGTGTGGTGCAAGCCAAAGAAGTGGTGGGTCGAGGGGTGGTTGTTAATTTAGGGATGCATTAGTAGGTTGTTTGCTAAAACACCCTTGTTTCTTATGTTTTTTGGTGTATGAGGTTGAAAATGTATGTCTTCTAAGATTTTAGTTCTTTTTGTGCTCCCTAGTCATTGGCATTTTGTTAGTAGTTTATCTTTTTGGAGTTCTTGTATAGCATTTTGTAGAATTGCCTATGGATATTGTTAAAGTCATTATAGTTTGAAGCTCTATATGTATTATTTTTGTCACACTTTGTTTTGGATAAGGGCCTCAATAGAATCCCCCAACTCACTCCATATAGGGTATGGAGTGAGTACTTCTTAGCCCTTGGTCCCATAGTAGCCGCAATATACGCGAGAAGTACTCATTAATAGTCGTTTAGCTCATTGACCATGAACAAGTTACAGTTCCACTAGCATCCTTTCTTGTTTGAAAGGTAGAACCTATTTACCCCATGCTAGAGCTTATTACAGAGTCCATTGGAAGGCATTGCTTATGGTTTCATCCATCCATTGATCTAGTATCCCTCCCACACTTTATATAGCCAACTTGAGAACCAACATCAAAATAGTAAGGTTCGTATCTAGGCACATATAGATATTTAGTTTCAACTCCCACTCCGTATCCTATTTATTGTGTTAGTGAGCTCATTGATTTACTCATAGTGGGGGTAGTATAGGCAAAGGAAACAAAAGTAGAGGTTACGATAGTGGACCCAGTTGGGGATTCAATTCCATTGCCTGTGGCATGCTTTCCCTTTCCATGGGCATAACCCTGCCCATAATTCTGGGTGGGGAGAATCAGTAGGGCTTCAAAATCTAGTTGATGATTTGTAACCAGTAAATGATCCTGCAAAATAAGGAGTGGAAACACCTTGTCTAACACCTAAGGTGGATCCTTTAGTTCAAGATCAAAATCTAGTAGCTTCTCTTTGCATGGTTCCATATTCATAACCACTAGGAGCAAAGGTGGTAGTAGCAATTCATGATGTTGAGTGAGATCTTGGTGTGCTTCAATAAGATCTTTACATCCTTGACATTGAATTAGAAGCTCAACCTGTTAGGGTTAGCCAGCAGAAGATATCAATTAAATGCAAATAAAGATTAAATAGAGGAATGAAAATACACAGAAATAATAACAACGAGAGACAAGTTTTAACGTGGTTCACCCAAACCCGGATTACATCCACCAACAAAGAGTCCAATATTATTATCCAGTAAATCAAAATGATTACAACCAGCAATCCTTGCAACTCAATACCGCTACAAAATGCTACAATATATCAATGAAAATGCTAACCCTTAGCCGCTTTTATCAAGCCTTATGTCGGTTACAAAAATAGGGTTTTTTTTTATGTTGGCCAATAGAAAAATAACTCCTGACACCTTTATAAAATAATAAAAACCATTTGAGGTTTCGAGGGCGCTGCCCTCGAGACCCCACGGGGGCGTTGCCCCTCGACCCCACCCTCTATCGCAACAGGGAGCGCACCAGGGGCGCTGCCCCTTGACCCCATTAAATAATTTGGGGGGAAACTGCGCCAATAAAAGTGGGGTAAATTTAACCTCCGAGTCTGATTAGGCTCCATATAACAACAATCTCCCACTTGGAGACTGATCAGACTCCACACCATATCATCTCCCACTTGGAGATTGATCATAACACTGCTGACCCTGTAGCTCCCACTAGAAATAAGCACCCTGGACTCTGTTGTTCTATTTTTTTTTCAGTCTTGAAGACCAACCGAAGCTGAAGAGGAGCTTAGCTTCTCCCCTGTCACTGCCTTTGTAAACATATCCACTAGATTTTTATCTGTATGTATCTTTTCCAGTCCTAACTGTCCATCATCCAACATCGACCGAATGAAGTGATACCTCAACTATATGTGTTTGGTCTTTGAATGCAAGGAATAATTCTTTGCAAGATGTATGGCACTCTGGCTGTCTGTAAACAAATAACTGTTAGCCTGTTGTTTGCCCAATTCTTCCACGAAAGATTGCAGCCATATCATCTCCTTGCTTGCCTCTGTTGTAGCTACATACTCTGCCTTCATGGTGGATAAAGCAACCACCTTTAGCAACTTGGAGATCCAACTCACTGCTGTCGGGCACCTACAGTAAAGACATAACATGTAGTACTTTGTTTGATATCAATATCCCCTGCCAAATCTGAGTCCACTTAGCCTGCTAAATCAGTATTAGAGCCCCAAAACATAAGTGTTTATTGGATGTACCTCTCAAATATCTGAGAATCCATTTTACCACATTCTAATACTCCAATCCGAGATGACTCATATACTTGCTTACGACTCCTACAACATATGCAATATCCGGTCTCATGCATACCATGGCGTATATTAAACTTCCTACAGCTAAGGCATATGGTACCTTGGACATTTTTTCTTCCTCCTCCTGTGTCTTTGGACACATCTCTTTAGTCAATTTTAAATGGCTAGGCAAAGGTGTGCTGACAACTTTTGCATTCTCCATATGAAATCTCTGCAACACCTTTTCACCATAATCAGCCTAAGATAGAGTCAATTTTCTATTCTTCCTATCTCTACAAATTTTTATACCAAGGATTTATTTTGCTGCCCCCAAATCTTTCATAGCAAATGATTGTACTAACTGTTGTTTTAACTCTCTTATGTGATCCATGTTAGACCCTGCTACAAGCATGTCATCAACATATAAACATAAAATAATATAGCTATCATTATCCAACCTCTTAAAATAAACACAATGGTCAGAATTACATTGGCTGTAGCCTTGCTCAGCCATAAAACTATCAAATTTCAAATACCATTGTCGAGGTGCTTGTTTCAGGCCATACAAACTCTTCTTCAATCTCCACACTTGTTTCTCCTTACCTTTGACCTCAAATCCTTGGGGCTGTTCCATATATATCTCCTCTCCAAATCACCATGGAGAAAGGTAGTTTTCACATCTAGCTGTTCCAAATACAAATTTTCAACAACCACTATACTTAAAACAGTACGAATAGAAGTCATCTTAACAACCGGAGAAAAAATCTCATCAAAATCAATACCCTTTTTCTGTGCAAATCCTTTTACAACTAACCTGGCTTTAAATCTTTTCTTACCTCCATCTTCTTCTTTCAACCTATAAACCCATTTGTTTGGTAATGTCTTTTTCCCTGCAGACAACTTACATAATTCCCAAGTCTAATTTTTCAGCAAGGAGTCCATTTCTTCTTTCATTGTAAGCTCCCACTGAACCTTTGTATCCACCTGCATAGCTTCATCATACCCTTCCGGTTCACCAGCATCTGTTAACAAAATAGAATACAAATAGGGAGAAAACCTTTTAGGAGGTCTACTTAGCCTTGTTGACCATCTAACATTCACTGGAGTTTGTGGTATTTCTTGTTGTTGTTGCGGAGTATGAGGAACCACTGGAACATCATTATTTGGAGTATCATCTAGCACCACATAATCCTTTTCTTTCTTCTCATGCTATTGCAACTGATCTTTGTACAACACCTTCTCATTGAATACAACATCCCTGCTTCTCACAATTTTCTGATTTTTAAAATCCTAAAGCCTATAACTAAATTCATCAATGCCATATACAATGAAGGTACATTTTTTTATTTTGCATCCAACTTGGTTCTATTTTTAGAATCTACATGTGCAAATGCTTTACATCTGAAGGTTTTGAGAAAAAAATAACTCACCTTCTTACCTGTCCATGCTTCCTCTAGAATACCACAGCCCAAAGGAACTGAAGGATCTCTATTAATTAAATATACATCGGTGTTGACAACTTCTGCCCACATGTTTAAAGGCATCCCAACATGCAATCTCATGGTCCTTACACGCTCCATTATTGTCCTATTCATGCGTTTAGCCACTCCATTCTCTTATGGAGTACCTGGAACCATTTTCTGCCTATGAATTCCATTAAAGGAACAATAATCCTCAAATTCTTTGCTGCAATACTCACCACCATTATCAGATCTGAGACATTTTAATCTTTTACCTGTCTCATTCTCAACCAAGCTTCTCCATTTCTTAAATGTTTCAAATACATCAGATTTTTGCCTAAGAAAATAAATCCAAACCTTCCTAGTTGCATCATCTATGAATGTAACATAATATCGAAAGCCACCAAGAGAAGATACCTGAGCTAGTCCCCATACATCTATATGCACAAGCTCCAACTTTTCATCTTTCTTTTGCTTCCCATCCTTGAGAAAACTGACTTTCTTTTATTTGCCATACACACAACTTTCATAGAAATCCATGTTAATACATTTCAGACTTGGTAAAACTTTCTTAGAATGAAGTACCTTCATGCCTTTTTCACTCATATGCCCAAGTCTGTTATGCCACAGTGTTGTCTCAGAACCTGCAGCAACTATTTCAGTCTCTTCTTGCGAACCTGCAACAACTATTCCTGAACCTGTTTGTTTTTTCTCTGCAATAGCTAAAGTAGAAGGAATAGTATGACCTGTACAAAGATATAAGGTGCCTACTTTCACACCTTTTGCTACTATTAAGGCACCTCTTGAAACCTTCCAATTTTTATCAGTAAATGTAACAATGCAACCTTCATCAGCTAGCTGCCCTACTAAAATTAAATTCCTACTCAGCCTTGGAATGTGCCTTACCTCTTGTAGTAACCAATGATTCCCATTCTGCAACTTAATCTTGATTCTTCCCTTTCCAACAATCTGACAGGGTTCATTATCTCCCAAATAAACCAGCCCAAAATCCCCTTGTACATAATCAATAAAATAACTTCTATGGGGCGTAGCATGAAATGAGGCCCCTGAATCTAAAACCCATTTATCATCAGCATTATCTAGGGAAAGAATCAAAGCATCATCTTTAGATTTATTACTTACCACATTTGCCTCCTTATTGCCTTCTTGTTTGTCTCCTTCTTTATTCTTCTGAGACCAGCAATCTTTCTTCAGATGACCTGGTTTCCCACAGTACCAGCAATCCTTCTGTCCTCTGGATTGGGACCTCTTGTCCTTTGATTTTTCTCATGACTTCCCATGACCTCCAGAACTTTTTCCTCTCTCCTTTGATCTGCCCCTACTTTCTGCATTCAAAACACTACCTGATGTGGACCCTCCTGAGCTTTTCCGTCACATTTCCTCACTAAGGATAACACCAACAACATCATCAAATTTCAAGGTGTTTGAACTAGAGACAGAGTTACTTATAGCCATTACCAAGCTATTCCAGCTTTCAGGCAAAGAACATAAAACCAAGAGAGTCCTCACCTCTTCATCAAATTCCACTTTTATAGAAGTTAACTGACTGGTAATCATATTAAACTCATTTAAATGATCTATCACAGATCCACCTTCAATCATTTTTAGATTAAACAAATGCTTCATGAGAAATATCTTATTTGAGGCTGAGGGTTTTTCATACAATTTAGCCAAAGCTTTCATCAGTTCACTTGTTGTCGTCGCTTCTGTTATATTGAATGCCACCGATGGTGCCAGGAACAACCAAATGGTTCTTAGTTCCTTTCTATCCAAAAGATTCTAATCCTCATCAATCATTGTTGTTGGTTTCTTGGCTATTCCTTCCAATGGCCTCCATAAATCCTTTTGATAGAGATAATCCTCCATTTGCATCTTCCATAACTGATAGTTCTGCCCATGCAATTTATCTACCTTCAATTTACCCTCATCTGCCATTGCTCTCACTCAACCATGAGACTCCCACTCAACCGTGAGACCTTCCTGTAGACGATAATCAAACACAACCTGCTCTGATACCACTTGTTAGGGTTAGTCAGTAGAAGATATCAATTAAATGCAAATAAAGATTAAATAGAGGAATGAAAATACACAGAAATAATAACAACGAGAGACAAGTTTTAATGTGGTTCACCCAAACCCGGGCCACATCCACCAATAGAGAGTCCAATATTATTATTCAGTAAATCAAACCAATTACAACCAACAATCCTTGCAACTCAATACCGCTGCAAAATGCTATAATACATCAATGGAAACCCTAACCCTTAGCCGCTTTTATCAAGCCTTATGTCGGTTACAAAAATAAGGTTTTTTTATGTCAGCCAATAGAAAAATAACTCTTGACAAATTTATAAAATAATAAAAACTATTTGAGGTTTCAGGGGCGCTGCCCCTCGACCTTGCCCTGTATCGCGACAGGGAGCGCACCAGGGGCGCTGCCCCTGGACCCTGCAAGGGGCGCTACCCCTTGACTCGTTAAATAATTTAGGGGGAAACCGCGCTGATAAAAGTGGGGTAAATTTAATCTCTGAGTCTGATTAGGCTCCATCTAACAACACAACCTCCTAACTGGACCTCTACAATACAAACTGTCATGCCATTTATCCATGAATTAATCTATTAATCCTAACATCCTAGTTCCCAACACCTCCAATGTGTGGATTAGAAACATTCTCATTTCTAGATGTACCAAACAAGGATGGGATTTCATGCATTATGATCCATGGCATATTTCCATATAGAGCCCAAAACACCTTGGTATTATTCCTATTATTCCCACCACATGAGGAAGAGAAGTCTACCACACACTTCTTTTTATAGTAGATCTAGGTCTTAGTGGTGAATATCCAAGTTGAGGGGCTTGAGTTGCCTTTGTTGGAAACAAGGCAGATAACTGAGAGGGGGGGTGAATTAGTTATCTCAAATATCTTAACTTTCTTTTCTCTTTTAATAATTAGTGCAACATCAAAACTTATAAGCATATATGATCATAAGAACAGAAATAAAATCAACACACATAACACAAAGATTTTTACGTGGAAAACTCTGTTAAGGGAAAAACTATGGGGTGACTAACCCAAGATTGTATTCTCTGTTAAAAGAATAAGAAGTACAAAATGACACTTGCCAATTAAGGCTCACTGCCTAAGCACACTACTCACAAGAGGCACACTGCCTACAAGAGACTCACTGTCTACAGAACTTACAGAAGGTAATCAAGTGTTTGAACTGATGAGAGGCATCTACAAATTCTAGAGTTCATTTCTGGTTAGGCACAATATATTGATCTGATGCACTTCATTCTTCCTCTGCTTTAGTGTTGTTGCTCTGTCACATACCGGACTTGTACTGCTGCTTCCACACTTATCCTGCTTTTCTTCACACTTTATTTCCTCATATCTATATTCAACACACACCTACATACTGGAATCCATCTGGTATATATATCCACATCAAGGATTTCAACAACTTTCTAGTCGGCAATAAGAAAACTCAAGATATTTACAAGTTACTGATCTGTCGGCTAAATCCATGCTTGATTTGTGATGCGTATAAAAAACATAGACATAGAAGTCATTAATCATGTCGGTCAACAATGTATGATCCCACAAATTGCTTGATCAACACCATTTACTCATTCAGATTAAAGTCTGATGCTCCGCCGGTCAGTTCTTTCTCTGTCTGCTCTGCCTGTCTGGAACCCAACACTCAAATGCTCATATCTTTTTCATGCTTTATCACTGGAGGCTAAATCTCTGGAATATAGTAGTCATGATACCCCTCTTGACTTATCCAAATCTGCAACTTTCTAAGTTACATCATCTGAGAGATCCGGACCTGATTGTCAGACCTTGTTGTATATTCTGTTCTTGTTCACCGAACCAAAACAATCTTCAATCTGACTTCCGATATAGGCATACTATGTACTGCGGATGTGTGGGATAGACTCTATTGCCATTAATGACAACACTCATGAAGCCATACAACGTCTCTTGCCAACAATCTCCCCCTTTGGCATTGATGACAACACTTAGTGAAAAATGGCTAAGTGTCGTAGTAACTCCCCCTTTGCTGATGGTCTATCTTTTGAACTGTTTTACCGGAGCTCCCCCTAAGCTGGATTCCACATTTTTTACTACTCCTCACTCCCCCTTTGACATCAATGGCAAAGGGAGGAATCTGCACACCAACATTTGCAAAAAAAACCTATACATGGCCGCATAAGTATATATATATATGTATGTTGTACTTACATATACTTAGGTATATCCGTAAAAGTGGCCTTCAACTATACAAATTCTATTGCCCAGCTCTGCTTCATCCTATAAAAAATGGATATGTGACCACTCAACAAAAATGCATATGCTTCTGCCTTTCTTAAATCTGTCGGATCACTGGTCCGGGCTGTGTTCTGAGCGTTTGTCAAGGCCTCATGCATTGCCTCTAACTTAGGGATAATTATCCCTCTGAGTTCATTCATTCTGTTTACTATATCCTTCTTTTCTTTGTTCAGCCTCTTTATTTCATTTATGATGACAATGGCCTGGCATTCTTGATTCATTAAGGATGTAGTAAGGGGATCAAAATTCTGAGATAAACTTGACAATTTACCTTCTTGTTCTTTCACCTTCTTTTCAATATCCTCTGTCACTTTGGGCCAAGATAGACAATATTTGTACATGTCCCCACCATCTTTAAGAGCATTTTCAAGGCTCTTTATTCCAATGTCCAGGGTCCTCCTATCATTAGCAATGAGTCCCTGTACTTCAATGAATCTTTTTCCCAAAAACTCCTTCCGGACCTTTGCTTCTGCCAATTTCTCTAAAGATTCAAAGTGAGTGGTAACAAAATTTACCAAAGATTTCAGGTTGCCAGATGGTGTGACCGAAGGATCCTTTTGGAATGATGGCATGATCTTCTCCAACATCCCGGATGCCATCTCCAACAGCTCACAGTCTTCCATGTGAGATTTCAGGAGTTTTTCGTTTGCTTTGGCTTGATCAAAAGATGCTATTTTCATTGTCTGGACCGAAGAGAGAGAGAGAGTCAAAATTTAGTGGCCCTTGAAATAGCTCAGGTTCATCTATCTCCATCATTTCTTTATTCAAGAAATTCTTCACTGCCTCTGCAGTGTCTCTTACCAAAGATTGAGTCTTCTTTTCCTTTTGGATCTCAGAGCTGTCATCATAGGTCTTCTCTACTTGTTCTTCTTCTTTTCCCTTGACCTCCTCTTCTTTGTTGGGAATTAAGGTGTCTCAACCTTGGTAATTCTTTGCATTTGTAATGTTTGTATTTATTATTCATTGCCTATGTTGTAAATAATTGGAAATTCCACTTTGTCATATTGTGGGATGTGGCACGGTGATGTGTCAATCCTACATGGATTATGACAACTTGTTATTTTGTCCTCACATGAGGAGATAGGTGTCCCACATAGTGGTAGGAATATTCTGCCATGTGTCGGCATCTTCTATGTTGTGTAAGGAACGTTTGACCGAAACGGTTATGACGGATTCCTATGACGAATCTATGACATGTAAGAGTCGAGAATAGAAGGTTGTAAGATAGGTAATGACATGTGTCGTGTAGCATCTTTGAATGAGGCATATTTGGGCGCCCCAAGGTGGAATATGATGTGTTGTAAGAGAATATGCTATTTATAGCATGTGTATGATAGATTCTCTTACAGCTGTAAGTTGTAACCGCTATGATAGATTCTATGATGGTCGTAAGTGTCGTAAGAGCATCTATCATAGCCCATTTTAGAAATAGTCGACCTCTTTGGAATGGGAGCTATGGACAAGTGTCAAACACATTCTACAATGTTGACCAAGTGTCCCTAGGCATGGGTTTTGGTCCAAGATGCCATAATTCCAAGAAAGGTCCAAAATTGCCTTGTATGTTCTATTTAAACAGGTGCTTGGAGATGGAGTTTGTATCACATGTTTACAGGTACTGTTATGTTGCTGGATTGACTCCAGACATGAGTGTCAAAGACCATTGAAGCTTGCATTGCAAGTGTATTGTAAACATTCTTTCAGATTTGTTAATACATTGTGTAGGTTTCTGAGTGTGGGGTTTTTTACCCGATAAGGGTTTTCCCCACCATAAATCTCTGTCTCTCTTCTTCTGTCTTCTTTCTGGCTCTTGTGTTTTGCTGCAATATCTCATGTTAATGGTTTAACATTGCTGTAATAGTTAGGATAAAGTTGAATTTGCATAGCCCTCTCCTCAATAGATTAGTGTAGGAAGCGTTTCCACACACCTAGCTTCCTTTCATTCTTGACTCACTTTCTCCTCTTTTCTTCCTTCTCCTTCAGCTCCTAAATCCGGAATGTCTGCAGTGGGATCTGGAGGAGCGATGTTACTTATGTTTACTATTTCATGAACTTCCTCTTCTGGAATAGAGGAATCCAAGTCCTTAGACTTCTCTTTATCTATCTCTTTTGATCCTTCTACATTTTTGTCAGAAGATTCTTCATTGGTTACATTTAATCCTTCAATATCCATGGTAGAAGGTTCTTCATCTGTTTCCTCTACAATAGGAAGATTGAATCTTTTGAAGGCATTCCGAAGGATGTCTTTTGTTTCTCTTGCTACTTGGTCAATTTCTCCAAGCATAAGTTTATTCATTCTTGCTTTACTCCGGAATTCATCCTTACAGTCCTTAAAGATCATGTCCATTTGCTTTGGAGTAATAGAAGGATAGACCTGAATTGCAATTTGTTCTCGGATCTCTAAGTCTTTTGCCTTTGCATTCTCTTTTCTTAGTTCAAGTATCTTCTCTAGACTTTTGGGAATCAATGAAATAATTTCAATGAATGGTTTATTGTAAATATTCAGGTACATGACTGTAGCTTCTTCCAAGATCCTCTTGTCAGTATCACTATATTCATCATAGAATTCTATTACTATTTGTAGATTCCCATCCACAGTGATTGCCTTGATGATATAATCAATGGAAAGAGTGGGTTTTTCAACAAATTCTTCTGCCTTTTCTTCTTTGTTTTTACTGGCAGAGAATTCCCTGGATATTTTCTTCTTCTTCTTCATTTTCTTAATTTCCTCATCAGCCTCTGTTTCTTCATCATCCTTGAGACTTGTGTATGACCTTGTGGATTTTGTTTTCATTCTCTTTTCTCCCTTTCCAGATGTCTTAACTTCTGGTTTGGTGGTTCTTGAGCTCTTAGGAGTGGCAGGTGCAGAGCTCTTGGAGGATTTGGTTCGGGAGGAGGCTTGTACCGGAACACTTCCTTTCTCTGCTTCTTGTTTCTCTTTCTCAGCCCTTTCCATTTTCTCTCTGTTTGCATCTACTGCCTCTTTTGATATGCCAAATCTTTTAGCAATTTCCTCAACTTCCCTTCTAACTTTCCTTTTTATCTCCGGTTGTCTTAGCTCAACATGTATTTTTACACTTAGTTCTTGAAAGGTTCCAAACCTTTCTGCCTCAGGGTCCTTAGGCTGGCTCAATAGGTTTTGAATATGTAGCTCCAAGATTTTCTCATCGACCTCATATCCCATTGGCATTATCCACACTGTTCTGGGCTCAACAGCCTCCATTAGGCATTGATCAGTGTCAACCATGAAGCACACTGTATCCTTGTATTTCTCAACTATGGATTGAGGTATCCTCTCTTTGGCTTGCATCATGCTTTGGAAGTTCTTAAAGTAACCCCAGAGAGCTATGCTTTGAGCTTTAGCATCACCAAGTCCATACATATAGTCTCTAAACTAGATTGCAACTGGTTTGTCATTTTGCCAAACCCAACCACTTGATCTGGGCAGCTCATTCATGTAATAGAAGAATAGACACAGTATTAAACAACCATACTTAAAGGAGTTCTTCTTATCCTTCTTGATCTTCTGCAGGTTTTCTAACAGTTGATTTAAGAGAAGATCACATAGGTCATAATCTGTATTTTCCCTTAACATCTGATATGCTGCATATATTGCAGTCCCAGACACAGAATTCTCCCTACTAGAATGATAGATCTTATACCCAATTATCATTGAGGCAATTTTGACATCCAGATCTATGATGTTATCTATGGTCATTGCTCTCTTGTCAAACTTAGATCTGGTGGCTTCAATTACTGTCTGATTCTTGACAGATTTGAGTGCAGGTAACCCACCGGTAGAATGCAGTCCAGTCATTTCCCTGATGGCATCTTTTGTTATTTTGAAGGGCCTCATTAACCACATGAAATTATCATGCATTCTGCTTAGGACATACCGGACCCAATCATCTTCTGCAAAACAGGGGAAGTGTATACAATGTTCGAAGTGTTTATCCCGGAGGGCCTTTTATTGAGGTTTAAGTTCAAAACTCTCATCTATTAGTTGTTTGTGATAGATGTCCATCAATTTAGAGTCTCCAAACTCCTCAATGTTGGCATGGATATAGACCCTAACATCTTCTACGTGCAATACCCCATGCGAAATTCTAGAAAAAGTGCCTAAAGGATCAACTTCTAGGGATTTATAGGGGTGTTTCTTGAATTTTGGGCACGGCCTATC
Source organism: Cunninghamia lanceolata (assembly GCA_027924645.1). NCBI lineage: Eukaryota > Viridiplantae > Streptophyta > Pinopsida > Cupressales > Cupressaceae > Cunninghamia > Cunninghamia lanceolata. The sequence continues at coordinate 2,773,103 of BSBN01001219.1, read as the reverse complement.
AGTGATCTTAACAACCATTGGAGTAGCCATTTTGCAAAAGACTCAGAGATAGATTTTTAGAATGGAAGTACATTTTTATGCTTTAGGGTTCGAAATAAGAGCTGGAACAAATCGCTGGTTGAATTGGATTTTGCAGTTGATCTTTGAGAGAGTTGTAGAAACTTTGATGCAGAGCTCTTCTTTTCTTCTTCTTGAATGCAAATGTGCAAATAATAAGTAAATGAACAGTTTTATCTTTTCGCAAACCCTAATTTCCTTTTGCAATAAATGCACAACATAAGTTATCCGGTTGCCCTGTTTTGAGAGAGATCTTCTCGAATCACTATGCTGAACTTGGAGTCATTGTTAGTGAGAATTGACAATGTATCTTCTTTTCTTCAATCATGCCATGGGTCCGCAGATCAAAGTATCTCAATTTTGAATCATACCGGATCTGTCTGTGAAAATCCTGCTTTACCGGATGACTGTCAAACTGGATCACTTGAACGGTTAAACTCTTGCAAAACTCCATGCGGATCTTTCATATTTTTACTGAGGGTTATTTAGATATTCTTCTGAGAACCCTTTAATCCGCAGCATTCCATGTGCCAAATTTAGGCACTAATTGACTGGCTGGGGGAATTTATTTTTCTCTATGACTCCCCCTGAGCCAGAGCTCATCTGTTTAGTTTTCGAAAGGAATATCAGCACCGGATTCTGGTGCGGATCCATCCCCAATATTTTTTGTACTCTTCTTCACCCAAATTTTGCTCACCTCCCTTTGAACTTCATCCACATTCACTTTGCCTTTTCCCTTATCTTGTTTTTGATTATGATGCACCGTACCCTTTTTATCCTAATTTTTACTTCTGTAGAATTTGGCAATATGACTGGATCTATTGCAATAATAACAAACAACATTTCTTTGCATATTTGATTGATATCCTCTTGATCTGCATTGATTAGCCATATGTCCCATTCTATTGCATGCAAAATATCTACCATTGAATGAATTGTTTATTTGCATATTTCTGCATTCATGAGATTTGTGACCATACCTTTTATAGTTGAAACATTGTCCGGAGAAGGATGGATTAGTTTGATTCATTCTCCTTCTACACTGAGTTGCTTTATGACCGACGTTGTTGCAATTGAAGCAGTATCCATTGAAGGATGGATATCTTTGAGCATTTGGTTGCCTTACCGGAGGTCTTCTAGGCCTGTTTCTTTGATTTTCTGATCCAAAGTTCTTCTGACCGGATTTGGAGTTTTCACCTTTCTCATATCCCAAGCCACGCTTGTCATCTACCCTCTTTTAGCTTTCAAGAAGAACTTCAAGTTGGGCTGAGATTATCTTGAATTTCTCTTTGTATTCATTTGTTGTTTGAAGATCTTGTTTAAGAGTGTCTATCTGATTTTCAAGTTGTTCTTCATTATCTCTAGCTTCTTCAAGATCAGATTCAAGATGCCTGATTATTCTGTCCATTTTGTGGCAGTCCTCTATCTTCTCCTTGAGGGATTGTTTTAGATTATCTTCAATTTTCCTTTTCTCTTCAATTTCTTGGGTGAATCTCATAACCCCTGATTCCATCTCATGCCTTACCATAATGACCTCTTTTGATAGCTTCTCACATAGCTTGTTTTGCTCATCTAGATCTTCATTAGTATCATTGGCTTCACTCTGATTTGCTAATTTTTGAAGTAGTTCCTTTCTCTTTTTCACAGAGATACTCAATTTTTCTTTTAGCTCACTTATGAAATCATCAGCTTGTTTGAGTCTTTCTCTTAAGTTATTAACTTCAGAGTGGGATTGTTCAAGATCATCTAGGGCAGACTGAAGTTGTTCCTTCATACCATACATATCCATTGAGATTCCTAGATCTTCCTCAAGTTGTTCGGCTTTGTTTAGATGAACCTGGCTCTGATACCAATTGTTGGAAACAAGGTAGATAACTAAGAGGGGGGGTGAATCAATTATCTCAAATATCTTAACTTTCTTTTCTCCTTTAATAATTAGTGCAGCATCAAAAATTATAAGCATATATGATCATAAGAACAAAAATAAAATCAACACACATAACACAAGAATTTTTACGTGGAAAACCCTGTTAAGGGAAAAACCACGGGGTGACTAACCCAAGATTGTATTCTCTGTTAAAAGAATAAGAAGTACAAAATGGCACTTGCCAATTAGGGCTCACTACCTGAGCACGCTGCTAATAAGAGGCACACTTCCTACAAGAGACTCACTATCTACAGAACTTACAGAAGGTAATCAGGTGTTTGAACTAATGAGAGGCATCTACAAATGCTAGAGTTCAGTTTCAGTTAGGCATAATATACTGATCTGATGCACTTCATTCTTCCTCTGCTTTAGTGTTGTTGCTCTGTCACATACCGGACTTGTACTACTACTTCCACACTTATCCTACTTTTCTTCACACTTTATTTCCTCATATCTGTATTCAACACACACCTATATACTGGAATCCATCTGGTATATATATCCGCATCAAGGATTTCAACAACTTTCTAGTCAGCAACAAGAATACTCAAGATATTTACAAGTTACTGATCTGTTGGCTAAATCCATGCTTGATTTGTGATGCATATCAAAAACATAGACATAGAAGTCATTAATCATGTCGGCCAACAATGTATGATCCCACAAATTGTTTGATCAACATCATTTACTCATTCGGATTGAAGTCTGATGCTTTGCCAGTCAGTTCTTTCTCTGTCTGCTCTGCCTGTCTGGAACCCAACACTCAGATGCTCATATCTTTTTCATGCTTTATCACCGGAGGCTAAATCTCTCGAATATAGTAGTCATGATACCCCTCTTGACTTATCCAAATATGCAACTTTCTGAGTTACATCATCTAAGAGATCTGGACCTGATTGTCAGACCTTGTAGATTATGTTCTTGTTCACCAGACCAAAAGAATCTTCAATCTGACTTCCGGTATAGGCATACTATGTACTGCGGATGTGTGGGATAGACTTTGTTGCCATCAATGACAACACTCATGAAGCCATACAGTGTCTCTTGCCAACAACCTTATGCATCCAGGGACCTCTCTCTAGTCTAGTATAGTACTAGGTATGGAATGGCCTTGACTTGTATGAGATAGATATAGATATTCTACTCCTCACCCACCCCATCTCAACCCACCTAATAAAGTTGAGAGATCTGCATTTGGTCCTAAACTTCACTAATTGGGGCTTGAACCTTATACCTATTAATCAGGTAGGGCATCCTATCCCTCCTAAGCCTCTAGATAGATATATTTTAGGAGAGTTCCTTGACCTATTGATCCGTCCCCATCGACATCCTTCTCCCTATCAATACACTTTCATTTTATATAGGGGTTTAAGTTCTACATGACCTGCTCGGATGGATGCGAACTATGGTTACAATTGAGTTGGTGCCCACCCATGATGTGGTTGCAACAAGGTTGGTGTGTGGTGACAAGGTGAATGAGGCATTCCCATTGTGATTACAAGGTTGGCCATGGTGGTGAATAGCTAGACATGGTGGTGACTTAATTTGCTCTCTTCTACCTAGATGTGAACAACTGACTTTGATTTCAACTTCTGCCCATCTATCTAAAAAATAATGTACTCCTAACCCTTTGGCTAGAGAATGAGCACCCCAGATGTCAATGTCGTAATGAGATGAATGTCAATCAACCCAAATGTCAAATGATCACCCTGGAATAACAAGTGGAGAAGCCCTACCCCTACCCTTCCTTATAGATAGAATGTTGTGAGATGAAGAGTCCACTCACTTCATTCTAAGAGAATAAAGATTCATTCCATTTGAGATTGATTGATTTTGGTTACAAAAGATAATTCATTTCGCTCCTCACTCTGTCCAAGCCCCCAACTAAACTATAACCATCTGGTCCCCACCCCTGAATGTTTCTAGTTGCCTAGTGTTCCTACATTGTCCCCTATTATGTACATAAAGAGATATTCATTAAGGTCAGACTATCCCTCCAACCAACCCTAAACTCTCACTAGCTAGATACCTGGAGGGGCTATCACTCCAATCAACCCCACCTTAAACTCTAATATGAACTAGGCTGCCAATTAGATACCTCTCAATCCAAATAGAAGGGGATTTACTTAGATGCCATTTTTCTTTCTCGTAGATGTTGCCATAGAATTTACATCATCCTTAACAAACCTTGAATATACATCATATTATGTTATGGTGAATAAGAATAGAATAGTAAGTACTAAAACAATGGTACCTTATACTATTCAACATGGTGCCTCAATTGTGTTTATGGTAATAAAAAGTCAAGCAAATATCTAGTTCATAACCACCAACCAATATACCATAAAGTTAGGGGGTGTGGTGACAATATCATCAATCAATATACCCTAAATCCTATAATATATCCACATGTGAGCTAACATAAAGTGGACTAGTTCCACAAAAAATTGAACCAATTCATTTGAATTTGAAAATCACCTTCTAATTTTGCAATACAATAAAAATAGTTGACCTAAATTCTAAAATTGTCATGAAAATTATATAAATAAAACCCCCACAAAATAGGTACTTTCAAACATATCTTTGATATGGTTGTATAGATCTAGTTACATACATATCTTGAAATTGGTTTTTAGCATTTCTACATATAGTTTACTTTCTAAGTTTTCTTAGAAAAATGTTAAATACTCTATCAGATCCTAAAGTCAATTTATTTGACCAAAAATGAATTCATAAAATGGCCTACATTTATAAAGTAAACCCCAAAGTTATATTTGCATTTAGTATAAATCTTGTCTTTGAAGTGGGCTTCCAATTGAAAAACAATATCAACATTGCCTCAATTGGGTCAACCACTTTAGGTTTTTGAGTAGACTATTTAATATTACTTTAATTTTTCTTATACCAACAAATTATGGCTAAAATAGCATACATAATTATGTTATATACAACAACATTTTTTAATAAATATTTGTAATTATATGAAAAAAAAATTACCATCTAAACAATCCAATCAATATTATTTTTTTGGCAAGGTGGAGCATGTACTGTTCTCCTCAATTATAGAGGATGGTAGTAAAGAAGTCCAAATGAGATCTAGTGCAACTCCTCCAATGTTAATAATACCTTCAAAATCCATGTCTACCATTGAGCATACAATTTTTAAAAAACTAAGTAATAAATTAAAAATATCATTGCTAAATATATGTTTTTAAATTTGGTCAAATATAGAGAGAAGCTATAACATATTATTTCAATATATACTCTTTTTGGCAAGCTACAAAGACAACCCTTTAGTAAATGTAATTATATCTCTCTTTGTTGCATACAATTGAAAAGTGTAGCATTGTCTTTGTATGCATTCAAATAGGTTGAGATGATAATATTGTTTCCCTCTTTCATATGCTCCAATCCATGGCTTCAACAAATAGAAGATACAAGACTAAACATAAAATAAATTAGAACAATGTCCTAAAACACAATCACACTCAAGCTTAATATCAAACATAGATAAAACAACCAACATAAAATTTAACCTTGATCAAACTTAGCAAGCTTTAGATAAGAAGACTCCATCAAATATTAATCATGTTGAGGCAAAAAAAAATGGCTTAAATGATTAGATCTATTACCACACTACACCTATTTATTACATTTATGTATTATGGCCACCACAAACTATGTAATGATTGCTGCCAATTCCAAAATGCCTATTCATAATGATTGCAACGAAGTCACCTTGCCATTATGGTGAAGCAAAAGGCACTCCATGTGAACACCTGGAACACCTTGGCATTATGATGAAACAAGGAAGCCACCCATCTAAATAAGGATGATGGTATATGATTATGAATACATCATAAGAAAGTCACACATCATAATAAATTTTCATCATTATGAATACATTAAGTTACTCAACCAACAAGGAAACAAATAAGATTATCTTTCCATCATTATTGTAGTTTACAAAGGATTATCATACTTGATTAAAACTAGTGTGAAAGGTAGTATATCATAGATCCTAACCAATCATTCTATAATAATCATTTTATACATATGTACGCCATTTCTATCAATATTGAAGAACATGAAAAACCTAATTTAAGCTAATAAACACACATTTTTGTAGTGATTCAAATTACCTCATAATGGAGACATCATATCTATCATTAACTTTGACAAGCACCTCTAAAAATAACTACATTAGCTTACAAGATTCCCACTCACACAAATAATGATGCTCTTATAAAAGTGAATCATAGGGCCAATATGGCAATACAAACTCATTTACCTTGAAACAAGACAACCCTACTTTGACTATATTGACCAGGGACTAAATTTGATGGTCATATGTTGGTTTGTTAATATTTAGGGGTACATGTTCGTATTGTAATTTATTTTTCCTCACAATTAGTTAGTTTTTTTAATTTTTTGTTAATGTGTATAATCATAAGATCAATCTTCCTAGTAGGTTATGTGATACAAATTAGAAATTGAAAGGGTTTATACACTTTAGGACTATTGTTATGTTTGACCTCAATGGAGGCAGTTTCCAAGAAATTTTGAAACTCATTAAATGTTACCTATTGAGAGTCTATTAAGAGAACTTTTTAAGATCACATGTTTAATTGTCACGGATTAATGAGTTGTTAATTCTTTGATGTCTTGCATGCATGTGGAGAATTACAATAAGTTATTGCATAGATGTAAAAATTGTTGCAATCACTTTAGAGATGTAAAAATGATTTGCATGAGACTAATATGTCATGAAATTACCACACAAATGTAAAAATTACCGTGAAACTAAAATGATAAAACAACCATGTATATTGTAAACCACGAACCTTTTACTGCATATATGTAAAAATGTTACAATAGTTGATCATAATAAGTTATTGCATAGATGCAAAAAAATTGTAATTACGATAAAGATGTAAAAATGATTTGCACGAGACTAATATCTCATGCAATTACCACACATATGTAAAAAATTCATCGAACTAAAATGATCAAACAACCATGTGTATTGTAAACCAAAAACCAAAGAAAGAAATGAAATGAGTACATTAGTCCATCAATAGGATCTTGCATTTACTATTTAATGATGTCTACACACTTACTTTCAAAATATACAATCAAAATATTTTATGGTCATATGGCTATATTTAGGGATTTTTGTGATAATATTCAATCAAAATTTTGAATTATATGCTTTGGTCTCAATTAGTAGTGTATTTTAGAAAATTGTCATATTATACAGTATTATAAGATAAAATATGTATTGCTGCTGGACAACACTTCACCATAATAAGAGAATGAAAAGATATTCTCATTGCCATAACATATTGTAACACATTTTGATCATAAAAGAAAAAATAAATATAACATCATGTTATCATTATTTACATCTCATTTAACATCATGTTTTCATTTGGGAAACTATGGTTCTGCTAATGTTATAATAATATTTCACAAAGCTTACTATCAAGTCTTGATTGCAACACATGCAACAATGCCACTCCCACCATGGCCACGTACTAAGCTTATTACCTTCACATCATCAACATCCTACACTTAAAAATAGACTTTGTTAAATCAATTCATATAACAACATTATATGTTATAAACACATTAGTTACCAAATATATAAGGTCTATTCAATGAGATAATTGCCTCAAGAGGTGTAGATGATGGAGAATAAAACATATTTTGGACCTCATATCTAACATGCCACCTCATCGACAAAATTTTCTATCCCTCATATTTATTTAATGGTTGAGGCTAGAAAGGAGGAAAAATGCCTCGATTGAATATCCTTGTGAGCATAACAATGATTGATCCTATAGCAAGTGATTATTCCTCAAACGTACAATGTCTACTATACCTAAATATGGTGCCCTCCCCCACAACCCTACCAATAGATAATAGTGACAAATAGTCACCCATGTTCAATAGATGCTCTGACATAGGTGGGGGATTTGTGAATTTCACCTACATGGAAGATTGTGTATATTTCAACATGGAAACAAAATAGGACAAGAGTGAATACACAATAAATGCTTTGAAGCAAATTTTTCCAATGCAAAAAATGATATAACTTGGGGATGGGTGGATAAGAATCCAATATATCCTTTTTATCCTCCCTTGTTGATGACCATGTACATCTTTGAAAAACATAAAAAAATTTACATGAGCATGTAAAATGGTAATTAAAGGAAATAAATATAATCATTATCCCAAAAACATTGAAATATATTTAATCGTAGTGGAAATATACACTATTGTTTGAAATATGAGGGTGGTTCACATATACCTGAGACTCTAATGGCGGGCTAACTAGAAACCAGATCTAAGGAGTGGTCTCCTTGCATGCATTGTTCCTATTCTTCTTTAGAAACTTGGAAAGGGGAATGTCATCATTTCTATCCTATTCAACATTTATTACACATAATTAGCAAAACTAAATCATCTACAACATTCTAAAAGTTAGAGGGGAAGTGCAAATATGATCAAATACATATTTTACAACATTGGCAAGACTAAAGGGTCTTACCTCACAATCCTCCATGTGTGACAATTGCACCTCCTTTCTCTTGTGAGTGTCCTGTCTCCTCTTCTCCATGTTCTTACTATCATAACCAAACATGGTGAGAATGATAGCTTGGAGGGCCTCCTCACTCAAGTTGGAAATATAATTGACCCCTTCTTTAGCCATGCATTTTCTCTTGAGGGAACTCCTTCTGACCAAGATTTGGTTCTTGAGAAAGTGGTTTATAGGTCATCACTCAATGTCTTTCTGCATAGATTCCTCAGATCTTGGTTTTCTATTGTCGCTTCCAACATAGCCAAGTTCCTTCATAGAATGGAAGAACTCCTATGGATAGTGTCCTAATGTTTTTTTGATCATTTCAAATCCCAAAATGGTTGACCCCCCTCTTCCGAGTGTCTCTTGTAAGAGGAGAAAATAGTAGATTGCTTTTTGTCTAGATGGGAACATGCAATTCTATACTCACCAAAAAATTGTAAGTAAATATGAAATTAGTCTTAATCATGCCAAGTTGATAAACAATAAATAAGAAAATGTTAGTTGATATTGAAAAGAAACACTACTTAGGGGGTTGACTTCTTCCATGTCAACAAGGTGTGGTGGGCACTCGTCAAAATCCTCATAGATAGCATTAAAGGGCGCAACTTGAAAAAAGAATATAATGTTAATGCAATGAAGATGTTGTGAAGTTGTTAAAATGTCACTTGATATGGAAATGAAACAATACTTATGGGGTTGACTTCTTTTGTCACTATAATGTAAGAAGATCACTTGTCAACACTCTCATAGATAACATCAGAGGATGCATCTTGCAACAAAGGTACAATGTTACATTTATAATGAAGAAGATATAATTTTTAAAAAGAATCATGAAATAGATTATAAATCAAATACATTATCAGTAGATGTGGCACATGATGGTTGTGAGCCCCTTGGAGCAACCATCTCGACAACCACATCTAGAGTAGCATTCTCCACATAGTGAATTATTGCATCTATGTCCTACAAACAAGACCATGTTGGAAACAAGGCAGATAACTGAGAGGGGGGGTGAATCAGTTATCTTAAATATCTTAACTTTCTTTTCTTCTTTAATATTAGTGCAGCATTAAAACATAAGAGCACACATAATCATGAGAGTAGAAATAAAATCAACACACATAACACAAGGATTTTTACGTGGAAAACCCTGTTAAGGGAAAAACCATGGGGTGACTAACCCAAGATTGTATTCTCTGTTAAAAGAATAAGAATTACAAAATGACACTTGCCAATTAGGGCTCACTACCTGAGCATACTGCTCACAATAGGCACACTGCCTATAAGAGACTCACTATCTACAATGTTTATGGAAGGTAACCAAGTGTTTGAATTGATGAGAGGCATCCACATATGCTGAGGTTCAGTTCTGGTTAGGCTCAATATATTAATCTACTGCACTTCATTCTTCCTCTGCTTTAGTGTTGTTGTTCTGTTACATACCAAACTTGTATTCCTGCTTCCACTCTGCTCTCTACCTTTCCTCGCACACTATATGAACACACACACACCTTCATACCGAAATCAATCTAGTATATATATCCGCATCAAGGATTTCAACATCTTTCTAGTCGGCAACTAAAATATTCAAGATATTTACAAGGCACTAATATGTCAGCTGGATCCATGCATAATATGTGATGCGTATTCAAGACATAGAGTTAGAAGTCATCAATCAAGTGGTCCAACCATGTATGATCTCTCAATTAGCTTGACCATCATCAATTTCTCATCCGGATTAAAGTCTGATGCTCTGCCGGTCAGTTCTTCCTTAGTCTGCTCTGCCTGTCAGGAACCCAACACTTAGATACTCATATCTTTTCACTCTTTCATCACCAGAGGTTCAATCTCTGGAATGTAGCAGTCATGGTACTCCTCTTGACTTCCCCAAGTCCGCACTTTGCTAAGATACATCCTCTGAGAGATTCGGACCTAATTGTCAGACCTTACTGCATGCTCTGTTCTTGTTCACCGGACCAAAACACTCTTCAATCTGACTTCCGATAAAGACATACTATGTGTTGCGAATGTGTGGGATAAACTTTGTTGCCATCAATTACAACAATCATGAAGCCACACAGTGTCTCTTGCCAACAATCTCCCCCTTTGGCATTGATGGCAATACTTAGTACAAAATGACTAAGTGTCATAGCAAACTCCCCCTTGGTTGATGCTCTATCTTATGTACACTTTTACCGGAGCTCCCCCTTAGCTGGATTCCACATTTTTCACTACTCCTCACTCCCCCCTTGACATCAATGGCAAAGGGTGGAATCCGCATACCAAAATTTTCAAAAATCAACCTATACATAGCTGCATAAGTATATATGTTATACTTACATATACTTAAGTATATCCACAAAAGTGGTCTTCAACTGGACAAATTTTGTTGCCCATCTTTGCTTCATCCTATCCAAAATTGAGATATGACCACTCAACAAAAATGCAAAAGCTTCTGCCCTCTTTAAGTCTGCCGGATCACTGGTCCAGGCTGTGGTCTAAGCATCCGTTAAGGCCTCATGCATTGCCTCTAACTTAGGGATAATTATCCCTCTTAGCTCACTCATCCTGCTTATTCTATTCTTCTTTTCCTTTTCAAGCCTCTTTATTTCATTTATAGTGGCAATAGCCTAGCACTCTTGATTCATTATGGATGAGGTGAGAGGATCAAAATTCTGAGATAAACTTGACAATTTACCCTCTTGTTCTTCCACCTTCTTTGCAATGTCGTATGTCACTGTGGACCAAGATAGACAAAATTTGTATAATTCTTTGCCATCTTTAAGAGCATTTTCTAGGCTCTTTATCCCAATATCCAGATTTCTCCTATCATTTGCTATGAGTCCCTGTACTTTAGAGAATCTCTTTCCCAAAAACTCTTTCCAGACTTTCTCTTCTACCGATTTCTCCAAAGAATCAAAATGTGTGCTAACATAATTAACAAGAGATTTCAAGTTATCAGATGAAGAGGCCAAAAGATCCTTTTGGAAGGATGGCATGATCTTCTCCAACACACCAGATGCAATCTCTATCAGCTCACAGTCTTCCATGTGAGACTTCATAATCTTTTCTTTTTCTTTAGCTTGAGCAAAAGATGCTACCTTCATTGTCTGGACTGGAGAGAGGGAGTCAAAATTGAGTGGTCCTTGAAATATTTTTGGTTCATCTATTTCCATCATCTCTTTGGTCAGGAAGTTTTTCACTGCTTCTGCAGTGTCTCTTGCCAGAGACAGAGTCTTCTTTTCTTTTGCAACCTCAGAACTGTCATCAAAGATCTTCTCTGTGTGTTCTTCTTCTCTTCCCTTTTCCTCCTCTACTTGACTCAATTTCTCCTCTTTTCTTCCTTCTCCTTCAGTTCCGGAGTCAGCAGGGGGATCCCGAAGAGAGATGTTTATTTATTCATGGACTTCCTCTTCCAGAATAGAGGAATCCAAGTCCTTAGTCCTCTCCTCACCTATCTCCTTTGGCTCTTCTACATTTTTCTCAGTAGATTCTTCTTTTGATGTACTTAGTCCTTCGTCATCCATGGCAGAAGGTTCATCATCTATGTCCTCTATATCAGGAAGATTGAATCTTTTAAATGCATTCCAGAGGATGTCTTCAGTCTCTTTGCCACCTGATCAGTCTCTCCGAGCATAAGTCTGTTTATTCTTGCTTTGCTCCAGAACTCATCCTTGCAGTCCTTGAATATCATGGTCATTTGTTTTGGAGTAATGAAAGGATAGAGCTGAATTACAATCTATTCCTGGATCTCCAAATCCTTTTCCTTGGCATTGTCTTTTTTGAGTTCAAGTACCTTCTCTAAAATTTTGGGAATTAGAGAGATGATTTAAATGAATGCTTTATTATAAGTTCTTAGGTACTTAATAGTAGCTTCTTCCAAGATCCTTTTGTCTATGCCACTATACTCATCATAAAATTCTGTCATTGGTTGAAGATTCCCATCCACAGTGATTGCCTTGATGACATCGTCAATGGAGAGAGTAGGTATTTCAACAAATTCTTCTACCTCTTCTTCTTTGTTTGTACCAGTAGAGGATTCCCCTGATGTTTTCTTCTTCTTTCTCATTTTCTTAACTTCTTCATCAGATTTTGTTTCTTCATCATCCTTTTGGCTTATGTAAGACCTTGTGGCCTTTGTATTCATTCTCTTCTCTCCTTTTTCGAATGTCTTGTCTTCCAGTTTTGAGAATTTTGAGTTCTTAGAGGTGGCAGGTGCAAAGCTCTTGGAGGATCTGGTCCGGGAGGAGGCTTGTACCAGAACACTTCCTTTTTTTGCTTCTTGTTTCTCCTTCTCAGCTCTTTCTAATTTTTCTCTATTTGCATCAACTGCCTCCTTTGATATGCCATATTTCTTGGTAATTTCCTCTACTTCCCTTCTCACTTTCCTTTTTATCTCTGGTTGTCTCAGTTCAACATGTATTTTTACACTCAATTCTTGATAGGTTCCAAACCTTTCTGCCTCAGGGTCTTTTGGCTGACTCAGCAGGTGTTGAACATGTAGCTCTAGAATTTTCTCATCTACTTCGTAGCCCATTGGCATAATCCAGACTGTTCTAGGCTCAACTGCCTCCATTAGGCATTGATCAGTGTCTACCATGAAACACACTGTATCTTTGTATTTTTCAACTATAGATTGGGGGATTCTTTCTCTGGCCTGCATCATACTTTGGAAGTTCTTGAAGTATCCCTATAGTGTTGTACTTTGAGCCTTGGCATCACCAAGCCCGTACATATAATCTCTGATTTGTATAGCAAGTGATCTGTCATTTTGCCATACCCAACCACTTGATCCGGGTAGCTCATTCATATAGTAAAAGAATAAACATAGTATCCACCATACTTGAATGAGTTCTTCTTGTCCTTCTTGATCTTTTGCAAGTTTTCTAACAGTTGGCTCAGAAGAAGCTCGCATAGATCATAGTCTGCATTTTCCCTTAGCATCTGATATGTAGTGTAAATTATAGTTCCGGATACAGAATCCTCCCTGTTGGAGTGATATATTTTATAGCCAATTATCATAGAGGCAAATTTGATATCCGGATCTGTGATATCTTCTATTATCATTGCTCTCTTGTCAAACTTTGATCCGGTAGCCTCACTTACTGTCTAGTTCTTGACAGATTTGAGAGCAGGCAACCCACCAGATGAGTGCAATCTAGTTACTGCCCTAATGGCATCTTTTGTTATCTTGAATGGCCTCATCAACCACATGAAGTTGTCATGTATTCTGCTAAGAACATACCGGACCCATTCATCTTCTGCAAAATAGGGAAAGTGGATGCAATGTCCAAAATGTTTGTCCCGGAGGACCTTGTATTGAGGTTTAAGTGACCTTGTATTGAGGTTTAAGTTCAAACGTATCATCAATTAATTGTTTGTGATAGATATCCATCAGCTTGGATTCCCCAAATTCCTCAATATTGGCATGTATGTATACCCTAACATCTTCTACATGCAGAACCCCATGCGGAATGCTAGAGAATGCGCCTAAGGGATCAACTTCTAGGGATTTGTAGGGGTGTTTCTTGAACTTTGGGTACGGCCTATCAGTGATCTTAACAACATTTGGAGTAGCCATCTTCAAAAGATTCAGAGAGAGATATTCAAAAATGAAAATACCTTTTTACGCTTCTAGGGTTCACAAAATGAGCCGCGAAGATCGTTGGTTGAATCAGATTATGTGGTTGATCTTTGAGAAGGTTGAAACAATCTTGATGCAGAGCTCTTCCTTTCTTCTTCTCAAATGTAAATGTGCAAATGATGAATAAAGAAACCCTTTTATCTCTGTGCAAGCCCTAATTTCCTATTGCAATAAATGCACAACTTAAGTTATTCTGGTTCCCTTGTTCATCCTTGTTCTGAGAGAGATCTTTGAGGTGCACTTAGAATCAATTTTAGTGATGATGTATCTCCTCTCCTCCAATCAAGCCATTTATCCGAAGGTCAAGATATTTCAATTTTGAATCATACCGGATCGAACTGTGAGAATCCTGCTTTTACCAGATGACTGTCAAACCGGATCAATCTTGGATGATTAAACTCTTCAAAACTCTTTGCGGATCTTTCATCTTTTTACCGAGGGTTATTTAGATATTTCTCTAAGAACCCTTTAATCTGCAACATTCCACGTGCCAAATTTAGGCACCAATTGACTGGCTGGGGAAATTTACTTTCCTTTGTGACTCCCCCTGAGCTAGAGCTCATCTGTTTTAATTTCCAGAAGAATTATCAGCACCAGATTCTGGTGTGGATCCATCCCCAACATTTTCTATTTTCCTCTTCACCCAAATCTTGTTCATCTCCCTTTGAACTTCATCCGCATTCACTTTGCCTTTTCTTTTATCTTGATTTTGATTATGATGCACCAGACCCTTTTTATTCTGATTCTTACTTCTACAGAATTTGGCAATATGACCGGATCTATTGCAATTGTAACAAACAACATTTCTTTGCATATTTGTCTGATATCCTCCTTATCTGCATTGATTAGCCATATGTCCCATTCTATTGCATGCAAAGCATCTACCATTGAATGAATTGTTTATTTGCATATTTTTGCATTCATGAGATTTATGACCATACCTTTTGTAGTTGAAACACTGTCCGGGGAAGGATGAATTAGTTTGATTCATTATTCTTCTACATTGAGTTGCTTTATGACCGAAGTTGTTGCAATTGTAGCAGTATCCATTGAAGAATGGATATCTTTGAGCATTTGGTTGCCTTACCGGAGGTCTTCTAGACCTGTTTCTTTGATTTCCTAATCTAGAGTTTTTTTGACCAAATCTGGAGCTTTCACCTTTCTCATATCCCAAGCCATGCTTGTCATCTACCCTCTTTTGACTTTTAAGAAGAACTTCAAGTTGAGCAGAGCTTATCTTGAATTTCTCTTTGTATTAATTTGTTGTTTGAAGATCCCTTTTAAGAGTGTCTATCTAATTCTCAAGTTGTTCTTCATTATCTCTAGCTTCTTCAAGATCAGATTCCAGATGCCTGATTATTCTATCCATTTTGTGGCAGTCCTCTGACTTCTCCTTGAGAGATTATTTTAGATTATCTTCAATTTTCCTTTTCTCTTCAATTTCTTGGGTGAATCTCATAACCCCTGATTCCATTTCATGTCTAACCATAATGACCTCTTTTGATAGCTTCTCACATAGCTTGTTTTTCTCATTCAGATCTTCATTAGTATCATTGGCTTCACTTTGACTTGCTAATTGTTGAAGTAGTTCCTTTCTCTTTTTCACAGAAATACTTAGTTTTTCTTTTAGCTCATTTATGAAATCATCAGCTTGTTTGAGTCTTTCTGTCAGGTTATTGACTTTAGAGTGAGATTGCTCAAGATCATCTAAGGTAGACTGAAGTTGTTCCTTCATACAATACATATCCATTGAGATTCCCAGATCTTCCTCAAGCTATTAGGCTCTATTTAGAGGAACCTGGCTCTGATACCAATTGTTGGAAACAAGGCAGATAACTAAGAGGGGGGGTGAATTAGTTATCTTAAATATCTTAACTTTCTTTTCTTCTTTATTATTAGTGCAACATCAAAACATAAGAACATACATAAGCATGAGAGCAGAAATAAAATCAACACACATAACACAAGGATTTTTACGTGAAAAACCCTGTTAAGGGAAAAACCACGAGGTGACTAACCCAAGATTGTATTCTTTGTTAAAAGAATAAGAATTACAAAATGGCACTTGCCAATTAGGGCTCACTGCCTAAGCACACTACCTACAAGAGACTCACTATCTACAATGTTTATGGAAGGTAACCAAGTGTTTGAACTGATGAGAGGCATCCACATATATGCTGAGGTTCAATTCCAGTTAGGCTAAATATACTGATCTACTGCACTTCATTTTTCCTCTGCTTTAGTGCTGTTGTTCTGTCACATACCGGACTTGTATTCCTACTTCCACTCTGCTCTTTGCCTTTCCTCACACACTATATCAACACACACACACACCTTCATACTGAAATCAATCTGGTATATATATCTGCATCAAGGATTTCAACATCTTTCTAGTCAGCAACCAAAATATTCAAGATATTTATAAGGTACTGATCTGTCAGCTGGATCCATGCTTAATATGTGATGCATATTCAAGACATAGAGTTAGAAGTCATCAATCAAGTGGGCCAACCATGTATGATCTCTCAATTAGCTTGACCATCATCAATTTCTCATCTGGATTAAAGTCTGATGCTCTGCCGGTCAGTTCTTCCTCAATCTGCTCTGCCTGTCAGGAACCCAACACTTAGATGCTCATATCTTTTCACTCTTTCATCATCGGAGGCTCAATCTCTAGAATGTAGCAGTCATGGTACTCCTCTTGACTTCCCCAAGTCTACACTTTGCTGAGACACATGATCTGAGAGATCCGGACCTGATTGTCGGACCTTGCTGCATGCTCTGTTTTTGTTCATCGAACCAAAACACTCTTCAATCTGACTCTCGGTAAAGACATACTATGTGTTGTGGATGTGTGGGATAAACTTTGTTGCCATCAATGACAACAATCATGAAGCCACACAGTGTCTCTTTCCAACAGACCAATCATACAACATGTTATGTAATATGATTGAATTATAGTGAGAATCAATTAAACAAAACGTAAAGTAAGCTAACATTTATTAAGATATACCTTGGTTGGAATGTCAGAATGTGGTGATGATAAGTTAGGGATGGAAGTGGACTCATCTCCAACAATAGGCATTGCATTGGCACTCCCCAAGGCACTTGCATTTCTTCTTAGCTATATAATAGAAGGAAGTGTGGGATTTATTTAAATTATTAGAGTTAAAAATTTCAAATCTAAAATTGATCACTATGCCTTTTATATTTTGCAAAGCAACAATTATGCTAGATCTGAACAATTGAAATGAAATATGCAAGCTACATACATATATAGAAGGCACCAAGGACTATCTAGGAGGATCATCATCACTACTTACCATCATGCTCATGCCCTCCAAATTATTTCTAAGGGATGGCTAAGTACTATTTAGCTGTGTTTTATGATAAAATAGAAATTGTATTTAGTTAATTGTCC
This sequence comes from Cunninghamia lanceolata, assembly GCA_027924645.1. Lineage (NCBI taxonomy): Eukaryota > Viridiplantae > Streptophyta > Pinopsida > Cupressales > Cupressaceae > Cunninghamia > Cunninghamia lanceolata. The sequence continues at coordinate 2,755,468 of BSBN01001219.1, read as the reverse complement.
ATATATATGTAATAAGATATTAATTTACAAGAGGAAAGTAAATTAACATAAATGCATATGATTTGTGGGGCCTCCTCAAAAATTTCATGGAGGTAAGAGATTATATAATTCTTGTCATCCATCTTGTATCCTTTCTAAATAGTATCCATAAAAGGAAATGAAAAATATATCTAACCTTTGGCTTTAAGTTGCACATAGTTCAAACCAATTAATTAAATTGTATTAAAAGCATTAGTGAATTGTTATTAATTTTTTTGTGATCCCTATTAGATAATGAAATGTTTTGGAAGACCCAGTTAGATTTTATGCAATGTGTGGTGGTGGAAATAATTTTGGTTGAGTCCCAATAAAATAGTGATAAGAACCACCATAATTCATAGGGGCAAATTCATGGATATTGGATAGAGTTGGGTGAGGCTAGAGATCTCTATTGTTAAATCAAGGTGAAGAAAGATTGCAATGAAAACTTTTAAAAAGTGATACAAAATATAAAATTAATCTCTTAATAGTGGATTACCCATTATAGATTAAATGTGGAAGCATAAATTATCAATATGAATAAAATTAGAAAACCATGATAAAACACATTACACCAGATTTACATGGAGAACCCCTTTTGAGAAAAAACTCCACTATCAAAGAGAGAACAAAAAATGTATTAATCTTCAACAAACATGTACATATGAAGCACTCTTTCTCTCCTCAACCTGATAGTATTCTAACAACACTTGTGTACTTGTAAAATAACATAATGAAACTACTATCTCATCCCTCCAATTTATAGAGAAATGGGAGAGGAATGCCACAAATGGTTTCCCAAAAAATGTACCATTAAACCATGGTAAAATACAAAACTCCCATGTCTAAAATGAAGAGGATCTTCTGAGAATAGTAAAAGTAACACCCAATGAGCTATGAATAGAAAAAGTAACCTTTGTACTAATAATAGACACTATCTTTGACTCATAACTCCTCCATAATGACTCATATCCCAAGGCCCAAGTTAAGGAATTTGCTAAAAATAGCTTTGTAACTACCACTACAAACTCCACCTCCTTCATGAATGCCATTAAAACTAATATTCCAAGTCACGGGAAAATAATAATAAAATATTATCTCTCAACCACCTTCATGGGCATCTAAGTACCCAATCCAAGATGTTTGGAAGCACATAAAAAATAATACATTAGGATTGCAATTAAATATCACACTATCTTGAAATTATCCCACTTGATATTATACATTGCAATGACATCCAAAGGAACAATAAAATATATCAAGTATAGGATCCAAGGTCCATGGTCTTCCTACACCAAGAAAATTTCTTTGTGCTCGCTGACTTTGTGAGGGAATCTGCAACATTATCTTGAGTGTTAACCTTCTACAATAAGACCTTACCATTCTCTACCATCTTGTGCATAAAGTGATAAGACATAAACATGCTTAGTATGAGCATGGTACATGGGATTTTTAGCCAAAAAGATAGTACTCTAACTATCACAACCAATAATAACAACCCTACTATCAAAACCAATTTACCTACACAAAGTATCTATAACCATACCATCTCCTTAGAGGCATGTGTAGCAATTATATACTCTACTTCAGTGGTGGACAAAGAAACCATGGGATTCATCTTACTCATCCAACTTATTACACCACCAAATAGACAAAACACATGGCCATTAGTGGACCTCTAACTATCCAAGTCACCTGCCAATTCTGCATCCATAAATCCCAACATATCTAATGACTTATCCACACTATCAGTACCATGATAAAATAAACAATAATTAGAAGTCCCACAAAAATGAAACCCTCTTAACATAAGTCCAACGCTCCTTACCAATGCTAGACATAAACCTGCTTAAGACTCCCACTACTTGGGCAATATCTAGTCTAGTGCAAACCATTGCATACATTAGGCTACCAATAACACTAGCATAAGGCATGTTAGACATGTACTCAAATCATCATCTAATTTTAGACACATATCCAAAGAAATATTAGTACTACCATGAAATGGAATACTCACAAGTTTGCAATATACATACTAAATTGATGCAAAATGGTAGCAACAAACTTACTTTGACTTAACCAAAGCTTTATATGTACCATATCCTTGTTGATCTCCATACTAAGAATGTGTTTTTCAACCCCCAAATACTTCATATCAAATGTGCCAAAAAGATGAATTTTGAGCTCCTTGATCATCACCTTGCTATTACCAATAAATGTCTCATCCACATACAAGACAATGATTAGGATTTTATCGTCAATAATTTTAACATAAACAAAATGATCCTCCTCACTCCTAACAAAACCTAAACTCAATCTCAAGGCATCAAACTTTTGGTACCACATCTTGGGTGACTATTTTATACCATACAATGATCATTGCAACCCGTAAAACAAATTTTCCTTCCCCTTCACAACAAAACTGTTAGGCTATCACACACACACATGCACACACACATATATATCCTCAAGATCCCCATACAAGAAATTAGTCTTAACATCCATTTTCTCAATATCAAAATCACAAGCTACAACAATAGATAATAGGAATCTATTATAATTTAACTTAGCAACAAGAGAGAAAATTTCACCAAAATCAAATTCCTCTCTTTAGGAGTAGCCCTTAGCTACCAGTCTAGTCTTGTATTTCTCAAACCATCCATCTAATCTAATTTTATTTTTGTACACCCACTTACAACCAATGGGATTTCTTCCCTTAGGAAAACTCACAAGATCCTAGGTATCACAACTATCTAGGGCCATCATCTCCTCTTGCATGGCCTACATCCAAGACTCACTATCCTCTGAAGAGAGAGCCTCCATGAAAGATCTAGGTTCATCACCAATACCTAATAAATTAAACACACAACAAAAATTTGGTGGGCTTTACCTATCAACTATATTTCATTATCTTGTGGATCTTCTCAAGGTAGAAGTAAGGGGCCCTATCTTTTCTTATGTATGCTCATCCTACATATCCTCATCTGAACTCTCATTTGATCCCTCTTCTTCCTCTCCACTATCTGATCCATCCATTTGTTCTTCCACATATACATCTTCCCGATTCTCAATCTTAGTCTCAAAATGCATGGTTTTCTATCCTTTTTTTCTTTTGGTTGTTCAAGACATGAAAAAGCTCTAAAATCCCTATAAATCACATCTCCAGAATAAATCATTTTTTGGGTTAGTAGATTCTAAAGATTATAACCTTTTACATTCTCACCATATCCTACGAAGGTACATTTTTTATTTTTTGGATCCAATTTAGATGCTTTTTCTGAGGCACATCAACACAAGCCTCACAACCAAAGACCCTTAAATATGAAATAGAAGGCTTCTTACTTCACACTTCATAAGGAGTTTTATCAACAAGAGCCAAACAAGGAGATTAGTTAATAAAGTAACAAGAAACACTCACAACCTCTACCTAAAAGCACCGATCCAACTATGTACCACTCAGCATACTTCTAGCTCTTTCCATCAAGGTCTAGTTCATCTTTTCTACAACCCCATTTTTCTATGGTATGTAGAGGTTTCTATTTTTCTGAACAATACCTACATGCTTAGAAAACTCATCAAATTCCCTAGAATAATATTCACCACCATTGTCAGATCTCAACGCCTTTATCTTATATTTATTTTCTTTTCAACTAAGGCCTTAAATTCCTTGAACTTAGTGAAAATTTTAGATTTAGCACACATAAAATAAATCTAGGTGTATCTAGAGGCAATATCAATGAATGAAAGATAATATCAAGATTTTCCAATAAAACCCACATCGACTAGACGAAACACATCCGAACAAATGATTCCTAATAACCTCTTAGCCTTATAACTTCTAGTAGGAAAAGATGATCAAATTTTTTTACCAAACACACAATTCTCATAAAAATCAAAATGTTCATCAGAATAAGGAAAATTGTCAACCATCTTTTTATCAATCAAGGTTATAAGACTTTTTTGTCTAATGTGACTCAAACATTAGTGCCAACATACATGTATTTTTATATTTTCTAGTTACATTGGTAGAGTTAAAAATGTGGAGGAATTTAGCCTAAACAAATTCCTAACACAAGATCCTTTAGCTAACACCAAAATCCCTCTCACCAACCTGCAACTAGAATTTTCAAATGTCACAGGCATTCTAGAATCATTCAACTCAGATGTAGAAAGTAAGTTTCTCGCAAGTCTTGGAATGTGCAAAACATTATCAAGGGATTTAACCCTCTCATCACTGAAACACAACTATACCTTTTCTTTACCAACAATTCAATGGGTAGTGTTGTCACCAAGGAAAACCTCTCATCCATCATAATCCTTGTAAGATGAAAACCACTCCTTATGAGGAGTCATATGGTAGGAGCAACCTAAATCAATGAGACAAGCATCATCATTAATAGTGTTAGCAGAAATACATAAAGCATCAGTGTCACCATCATCAAAAGACTTCTCTATGGAGCAATTAAAGGATTTTTTTTTTTTTTGTATTCCTTCTTCACATGTCCTCTCTTCCCACAATTCCAACACTTTACTCTACTCTTCCTTGGGGTTTTGGATTGACCTCTTTATTTGGATCTTTTTTTTTAATTTAATCTTATCCCCATTAGGTCCACATTTATCCTTGGGCCTTCCCCAAACATGTAGGACATCCTTTAAGCTATCATTCATGGATTTTCTTTGCATCTCCTCTAAAAGAAAGGTAGTAATAAGACTATCTATCTTTAGCTTTGCACCACCACCACTAATGGAAATAATTAAATTTTCCCAAAATTTGAGAAAAGAGCAAAGTAACAAGATACAATTATCTTCTTCTTCCATCTTAACATCTACAGAAACTAGTTGACTCATAATCAAATTAAAAGCATTCAAATGATCTAAATTTGAATCACCATCTTTTATTTTCAAAGAATACAAATGCCTTTTGAGATATAATTTATTTGTTAGACTTTTAGTTTGATAAATATCAGCTATCCTCTTCCATAGCTTGCATGTAGTGGTCTACTCAAAGACATTCAAGAGGATGGAATAGACAAGACACATCTTGTAATGGCTACCTATGTTGACCCTTGCCATCCCGTTTTATAGATGATCAATTGTGTGTTGATCATGTTATTGGATCTTATGAGATTGATACGTATTGGTGTTTTAGCTTCACTATTTTCATTTAAATGATATGTTGGGTGCGTAGACCTAGTTCCTTCAATGTTATTCTTTTATTTGCGTAATTGCACCTTGGTCATATTGCCTGAATGGATGATTTAATTGAAATGTGCCTGTTAAATATTTATGAATTAATTATGTAATTTAATCATTTTCTTCGGCTATGGTTACATATTGGGTGGATGCGCATAATGTTGGAATTGAGTGTGTAGGAAAATTATAGGTGTATGAGTGAAATGTGGAGAATGTTGACATGGGACACTTAGCTATCTCATATTTGTCCTTGTGTTGTCGAAACCCGTGAAAACCATATCCGAGTTGATTGTGATTCTGGATCCCCTTGTGTTAGACCCGTGAGTGTGTCTTCTTGGGTGATTTTAATTATTAATTTTTGTGTCTGCTTGATATGTGTTAAGGTTTATTAGCCTTTCAAAATAGTTAATTGCGGGAAATGGGAAAATTGTTTATTTATTGTTTGTGTGATTGTGTGTTTGCTTGATATGTGCAATCAATTTATTAGTTCCTTGGAAAATTATAGTTTATGCTATCTATTGATAGAGTAGAGAAAAGAAGTTATTTGATTCAATTGGTTGCAATATTATTTAATCTAATTAAGTAATAGAAGCATTTAATTGTTTGTGCTTTAAGAATAGATTAAATTCTAATTGTTGGAATTATTTAATTAAGGGTGATTATCTTAGTGGAAATACTTTGTGAGGAATAAGTGAAAAGGTTTATCTAAATTGTAATTGTAAGTATATATTGGAAAAGGGCTTATTTTCAATTCATGATGCACTTGTTTGAAATGGGAGAGCAAAAATAGGAAAAAAAAAAGACTTTTTCTTGAACCCTCTTTGTAGAAAATGGTATTTTTGCTTGCTTTATGTGGATTAGATTCCTATTGGAGGGAAAAAGGGTCATATTGGAGTTGTCATTAGATTCCTTGAGGTAATCCTTTCTTTGTTTATGTTTAAGTTTGAATTTTTAGTGTTGTAGGAAAATATTTTGAAAAGTTGATTTTCATACCGAAACTATGGCAAAATTTTCCAAAAATGAATGTGAGTTGAAAAGTGTGTTGTTGGGTAGGAATTGAATAAGAGGGTATAATTATAATTTTAGTTTTTGCATTTTTTGAGATTTGTCAAAAATCTATTAATTTACCTATTTAACCCACCTAAACCTTTTCAAAAAATTATGTGTTTTGGAAAGTGTGTTGTTGGGAAAATTGGGAACAACAGGGTAGATCTTTAGATTTTTGAATTTTTGTGTTTTTCAAAATGGGAATAATTTGGTAAGAATTTCAGAAGGATGCTTCAAGATCCATCAATGGCGGACCTTGGATAATTTGGAATATATTTTATTTTATTTTTGTGAAATTTTAAAATTCTAAAAAGTGCATGATATGTGGAATAGTGGATTATCCCATAGGTTTTATTTTATATGTGCATTGGGAAGAATATTTTCAAGGAAAACTACTCCTTTTTCTATTCTCAGGTTCATTGAAGAAGGTTGACCCTTGAATTGTGTAGGATAGGGAGATATGTATAGGATTCTTGGGGGTGGTCAATTACCCAACTTGTTCTTCAATACAAAAAAAAAAAATTACCCAACTTGTTGGATGAGGTTGGAAGAAAGGAGTGCATTGAAGAAGTGCTCCTTGAGATTGCTTAATGTGTGTTAAGATTGATTGACATACATCTTGAGGCTCTTATGTGTGAGTAGTGGGTGTGCATCTTGAGGCTCATATGTGTGAGTGATTAAAATCCATCTTGAGGCTCTTATCTAAGAGTGGTGGCATCTGTCTTGAGGCTCTTATGAGGGTGGTGGCATCCTTCCTTAAGGCACTTATGAGAGTGGTGGCATCCTTCCTGAGTCTCCTATGAGATTGGTGGTGTCCTTCTTGAGGCTCTTATTATATGTGTGTCTATTTCTTATTGTGCATTGATTGGCATGTGTGTCATATGTTGTCCTTATGCTAGTTGTAGTGTGAGTTGCCACATGTGTGTTGTGTTCATTGATTGGTGTGTGTGTCATATGTTTCCTTACATGCTTGACCTGGTATGAGTTGCCACATGTGTGTTGTGTACATTGATTTTTAGGAGTGTAGCCATGTATTCCTTGGATATGTGTGAGTTGGACTTAATAGCAGTTTTTCCATGATCTTCTCCATAGCTCAGGGTTTGCCTAGAGTGGCATAGACATCTATTGTGCTTGACAATGGTAATATGGTAGGGTGGTGGGTAACATTTCCCCATTGGTCCTATTGGAAGATCTCTTGAGAGCTAGAAGAGTTCCTTATGCATTATTTTATATTGTGATTATTGGAGAACCTTGGAGGTGTCTTTTTATTGTTGTATCATTATTCTTTATATCAGTTTTCTATTGGAGTGTGATTCTTCCATGTTTGGGAAGTATCCTCCATTATGTAATTGAATTATGTTATCATCTGGTTGGAAAATGATCCTTGTTTTGGAAGGAATTTGCCATGTTGTGAAAGTTGTCTTAATTATTAAAATGATTAAATTGGCATGTTCGAGCCATATTTTATATATGATATTATTGAATTATGTTATGACTATGAGTTGGGTTGTATTTTTTCCACATAATGGATGAGAGCTTTGTCTTTGTATTTGGCCCATCTCGAGACGTTGGTGTCAAATGAGCGTGGCATTCCAGGAATTTCTCATGTTTTGATTGTATGTTATCATAACTTGGAAAACAATATCTTATCTCTTAATGATTTGTTCCATTATTATCTTTCTTATGAGATGGTTAGTGATTTGATTCAAAGTGATTGGATTCATTTTGGGATGCTTTGTCCTTGTGAGGTATCATGATCGATCCTTCTTTTGGCTTGTTAATCATTTATCAACATTGCTTGGCTTGTTGGCCATTTGTTGACTTTGGTTGTTCTTGTCGTGTAGAGAGGTGTGTGGCCTTGTATCTACCTTCTCTCTTGTGCCTTTGTGTGGTGCTTTGGTGGTTTTCATGCTTGAGTGTGCAATTGTGACATGTGAGTGTTACAATTACATCACAAAAAAATTGTTAGTTTGGTGTTTGTTTGGCAAATGTGCTAGTGTAAAAGCAGGGGCATTACACAACTAAACAATTCCTCATGCCTTCTCAAGTCCAACTTTAACCAATCTTCATCAGACATTCTAAATAAATTTGTATCTTTCTTAATAGATTTCCACTAATTTCTTTTTTCTAGGAGATCTTCCATCTTTAGCTTCCATAACTCATCTCCAATCACATATAATTTTTTAATCTCTGAATGAGAGGTAGAGGCCATGGTTTTCAATCCTTCACAAATTTACTTAAAACAAAATATCACACTATAACAAAACACCTTTAACACTTCCAAAAAGGCATCCCCCTTTGTACAAAACAAATCTCTAATAATAAATGTTGTTAAATCATGGTGAAGAAATCTTACAATGAAAAAGTTTACAAAGTGATCCAAATCTGAAATTAATCTCTTAACAGTGGGTTACCCATTATATATTAAATGTGGAAGCATAAATCAACAATATGACTATAGTCAACAAACCATGATAAAGCATATAACACCAGATTTATGTGGAGAAACCCTTTTGGAAAAAAACTCCACATCAAAGAGAGTACAAAGAATATATTAATCTTCAACAAAAATTATATGTAACAATCTCTCTCCTTAATCTAACAACATTCTAGAAGCGCCTATGTACCTGGAAGCACTTGTGTACCTATAAAATAACATAATAAAACTACTATCTTATGCCTCTAACTTATAGAGAAATGGGAGAGAAATACCACAAATGGTTTCCCAAAATAATGTACCACCAAACCATGGTAAAATAAAAAAACACCCACGTCCAAAATGAAGAGGATCTTCAAAGAATAGTAAAAGTAACTCCCAATGAGCCATAAATAGTAAAAGTAACCTCCATACTAATAATAGACAACATCTTTGACTTGTAACTCCTCCATAATGGCTCATACCCCAAGGTAGGCATCCAAATCCACAAACAAGATGCAAACTACTCCACTACTGAATTCTAGCACCCAAGTTGAGGAATCTACTAAAAATAGCTTTGTAATCGTCACTACTAACTCCACCTCTTTCATAAATGTTATTACAACTAATATTCCAAGTCATTGGAAAATATTAATAAAATATTATATTTCAACCACCTACATGGGCATCTAAGTACCCATTCCAAGATGTTTAGAGACACATAAAAATAATACATTAGGATTGCAATTAAATATCACATTATCCTAAAAATCTCTTGTCTTGGGAATCATGTGTTGGAATGTGACCCTTTGATGAGGTTTCAATAGAAAGACCAAGTAGCTTTCAATTAGAGTAAGACATGAGTTCAACATGGACCTGTTGAGGAGATTAGTCATGGAGAGAGTTTGTGTGACTCAATGCATCTCTAAAGGAGCAATCTCATTTCCCACTCTTGGTATACTCAATAGAGAATTATTTGAGAGGTATTTCCCACCTATTTACTTAGATGTATTCTATTTGTTGTGTTTTGTTTTCTCATGCAAATGAGTCTTGAGTTGTAGTTGTCAATTTTGGAGGGCATATTTGAGTTCATGGTATGATGTCTTTTCTTTGACTTCTCATGTGCATAAGTTCATTTAGGAGGATAGTTTGTTATGAGTGTAGAGGATGGTTTTGGAAATATTCCTTGGTGGTGGGGATGGTTGTTAGTTTAATATTCCTTCACTTGAGAAGCTTACATCCTTGCTAGTTTAAGTAGTATTGATGTTGTTCAACCTTACGATTGAACTATTGGATGTTATTAAGGATTTTTATTTGGAGTTTTAGAAGTAAGGATCTTAGTTGTCACAATGTAATGAAACAACTTGCACAATAGAAGAATATGTTGAACACACCTAGATACTGAGGGGGGGGTGAATCAATATCTAATCAAACTTCAAATCCTTTAGAGCAGATTAAAACTTAAACTTTACAGTATTAACATAAACGTGAAAGATCAATCACAATGCATGACAACACATAACACTAGATATATGTGGAAAAACTAAGAAGGGAAAAACCACAGTGAGGATTAACACACAATATATGAAGCTCAAAATTACAACTTTGTTTTAGGGCTACAACCCAAGGAAGCTACTACTCCTTGAAGAAAGGTTTTAGGGTCACTCCCAAGGAAGCTACAACTCCCTTCTGACTTTGTTTTAGGTCTACAACCCAAGGAAGCAACTACTCCCTGATCTGAGAACAAACTCAGAAAAGATTACAGTATGACAGTCCTTCTACTATCTAAAAACTGACATTAAAGCTCACTCCTTTTGATGATTGCACTTCTGCCTCTTCACTCCTCTTTGATAATTGAATCAGGAACACTCTTCACTTCCCTCCCATCACAAAAATGTCTTCAAGATGAATCCGGACATACCTTATTGCTTCTGCTCTTTCTCCTTCAGTTGCACATCATAATGCATATCATATTCATATTCTACTCTTTACACTCTCATATTCACAATCATACCTCACCTAGATCAACTAAAGTTTATAATATATACATGATATTACATTGATTACATTACAAGTTGGCCAATACAACAAGAATATTACAATTTACAAGTCGGCCAGAGATCATACAACATGAAACATGCATAGGGCAAGCCCTAACATGAACTACACGCCACTCCAGAAAGAGACACATGCCTTGCAGATCCCAACACATGCTTAGCCCAGTCCTAAACATCCTTCACAACAACATCCTTCAAGGAATAACATCCGTACACTTCACAAAATTGAATTAGGTCACCCTTAAGCAAGAAACCATGAAGCTTGTAGCACATCAGTCTTCACACTCTTAGCGGTACTCATGAATGACTAAACATTACTTCTTCTTCCAAATGAGTCAGAAATACCTACACAACATCTCTAAACACTCCTTGAACTCTGCACATCAACAACTTTGTGGCACACATCATCAACATTCCTCAATTAGCCTTAACGACAACTCTTCACAAACTAACTTGAAAACTTTGTGCAGTACTGGAAACTTGAAAGATTTGTATGTGCATCAAACCTGAGAAGAATAGAGACATGTAGAATGTCCACATAAACTCATATAACTGATTTGTACATTCTTCAACTAGCGCAAGTACTCAAACATATGCCCTAGAACAATTAGGCATCCAGAACCATATGTAGTACACTATCATTTAAAAATTGAACTTGCAGACCTCCAAATCACTTGATACTCATATGGATGCACTCATACACTACTTTGAACATATCCTCAAAACCATATAGCCATATCTATCACTCTAGAGGAATGAGGAGCATTCCAACAATCTTTCATCATCACCTCATTCTACCAGAGCACAGACCAAAACTATGTCACCCAAAACTATGTCACTTATAACTTTCACTACGGAGGAGAAAATGACATGAGACTTTGGATTTAGCACCTTTACAACATACTAAACCTAAATTCTGAACTGCATGATCATATCTTCAAATGTAGAGGAATGTGGGTCATTTTACTGAGCACTCTTCCAGGTAGCTTCCTACAATAGAAATATTTACCAACATCTAGAGGCCAGAATCTTCTTATATCAACACATACTTCCTTAGGAACAACAGAAAGGATCATACAACATGCTACAGGTCATTAGCAACATCTTCTCATCCTCAGCATAGCTTCTAATTCCCATCTTAATATATCGTCATTTATCTTAATGCTTCTAATTCCCATCTTAATATATTATCATGAAATCATCTCTGCTGACCACAAACATGCTCAATACAACTTTACTTGACATTAGTAAAGGCATGACATCCAACCATGAACATCAGCAACCAACCATGAACATAGTATATCATCATCATAAGCATCCAAGCATAGTGTCTGGAAACTAGGTGTTGTCATCAACCACACAACCACATCAGTGACAACCATACTGAGTGTTGACAGCAATGACAACCACACAACCATATGTGCAATAGAATATAATAGAAAATATGTTGTAAATACTTGATAATAATATGCCACTTTAATGGGGCAACCTCCTAATCCACTTCGAGGGTGATACCTCCAATAGTCTTTAATAACAATGCACTACTCAATATGATGATAATAACTAACCTCTACCTCCTATATATACTAATGTTATGGATGCCACCCAGGCTGACCTAACTACCTATATAAGACTATATTAATGATTATATAATTAAATAAGAGTTAAGGTAGCCACAAGTTGACTACTCATAACCATATATACACTATAGAGTTAGGGGTGTACCATGCCCCCCACCTTTAAAAAAGCTTTGTCCTCAACACTGATAAATTGTGAATGATTTTGCATAGAATCTTCATCTTCCCATGTGGTAATTTTGATTGGTAAATTCTTCCATTTTGTGAGTGTCCTAGTCCTAATCTCCTTCATGTATGTATGGGAAATTGACTCAAGCTTCAAGATGTGTCTTCCCTCTGCATCTAGCTCTTGATGGTGATGAATGTTTTCTTCCATTTCTATAGCCTTTTGGTGTACCTTTGAGGAAGAGGTGAAGGATGGTAGGTGGTACCCTAGCATTGGTTGAATGGCCCGATCAGGATCTCCTTTAGGAAATAATACTTTTTGAAACGCTCCAAGTAGTGATAATGTATGGAAAGATGTTATGGGTTTGACTTCACCTTATTTTTCCTCTTCTTCGTCTCTTTCTTTTCTTCCTCCTTCTCCTTGCTTTTATGCTTCTTCTTCTTCTTTTTCATCTTCTTTTGCTTCTTCTTCTTCTTCTACTACTACTATTGTTGCTTCTTCTTTTTCTTCTTCATCATCATCATCATCATCATCATCATCTTCTTCTTCTTCTTCTTCTTCTTCTTCTTCTTCTTCTTCTTCTTCTTCTTCTTGCATATTCTTCATTTGTAACAGGTTTCGAGATCTCATTTGTAACAAGGAATCTATTTTCCTAGACATTTCATCAATTGTCATCTTCACTGATGAAATATCTTCCTCCACCTTGGTGATTTTCTCATGCATAGATCATTAGTATAAGTGTCCCCACTTTGTGTATCTTCCTTATCTAGAGATTTTCTAGGTGTGACAAGATTCTTTTTGCCTCTTGTGGCAGGACCTGCCATGATCAGGAAAAATATTTTTTTCAATAAATCATACAAAACAAATCCAATTAATCCAAATAATTTATTGTAACTTACTAGGGCTTAAATCTCACTTCCCAGAAGAAATCTCCAATAAATTTGTTAATTTGCAGCCTTGAGGGTGAAATTGATGGAAACCCTAATTTTGTAATAACTTCCTCATATCTACTCCAAATGCATTCAAATCAAGATTTCAGATATATCAATGTTCCCTTGTTCAACCCTCTAGAAATTTTAAAAAAGAAAAATTATAGCCCTAGGAGTGAAAATGGTGGAAACCTTAATTCTACAATTACTCACTTAATTCTACTTCAATTGCTCTAAAATATGGACTATAGTAGCTAAAATATGTCCTTGAAAAACCCTTTAAAAATCTTGAAAATAGTCACCAAAATGAAAGAGATATGCGCTTCACAAAATAACCTCCAAAATTTTAAAAAAAATCGCCTGGTTTCTTGCCTTCACGGTGCCAAGATCATGCTTTAATACCACTTGTAATGAAATAACTTGCACAATAGAAGAATATAATAGGAAATATGCTGCAAATACATGATAATAATATGCTACTTTGAGGGGGCAACCTCCTAATCCACTTTGAGGGGGATACCTCCAATAGTCTTCAATAAGAACACAATACTTAATATGATGATAATAACTAACATCTACCTCATACGTACACCATACTTATGCAATTTATGCCACCTAGGTTGACCTAACTACCTATATAGGACTATATTAATGATTATATAACTTAACTAAGAGTTAAGGAAGCCACATGCTGACCACCCATAACCATATACACACTTTAGGATTAGGGGTGTAGCATGCAACTACAACACTTAGTGGTGTTAGCAAAAGGACATGGTATGTGATATGGTTTACATTTTGCTCTTTGTGGTCTTATGTTTCTTCCTTGAGGTTCATATTCATGTGATTTTGGAGCTGAGGTTTTGTTTGGAGCTATTGTGATAACTATGTTTGTGGTTATTTACTATTGGTGTACTTCATTATTTTTAGCAATAGCATGTGGGCTCTTCAATCTATGTTTTTTGTGATGTTGAGAACTTGGGAGAGATGAGGAGATTAGAGGTGAGAGTAGAAAAAAAAGTTGTTGGAGGAAGTATTCTCTATTTTGTAGCATGTTGGTTGTAGTTTGCATATCATTGTGTGTTCTTCAATATAGATTTTGATAATATGAGCCACACCCTTTGTGTTGCTTTGGTTAGCACCAAATTAGACATTTCTCATGCTATAGGAGTCCTAAAAGGTATATGTGTCCTTGGTGGATGAGTCTCATTGGATTGTGGTATCAAGGGTCTTTAGGCTTTTTGCACATTGGTGTGTTTGCTATCTTGGAAGGTGGTAACCTTGAGCAGGACAATGGATTATACAAGGACAAGAGTTGTAGTGTGGGATAGATATGTCATAAGTAGAAGGTCTATCAATGGTTTGGGCTAGTTAAATGTGAGTGACTAGATATGCTCATTGTTCTAGCTAGAGTGGAGTATGTGGTGCATACTTGATCCTATTTTAGAGGATATTGGACTTCCAATTTTGTGTTCAAGTAATGGGTTGAGACTAGGTACAATGTTGTGTTTGTGTGACATTTAGTGTGTCATCTTGGCTTGGGGTTCTTATCTTTTTTACTTAGGCATCATGGAGGATGAGACAATTATGGTCAAGATGGTCTTCACTTGGTGGATGTTGTAGATGCTTCTAGGAAGCCCATGAGCATAAAGGAGTTAGTTAGTACAATGCGGTTACACCCTTGATATTTAGTTCATGGATTTTTTGGGGCTTCCTTTTGCTCTTGCAAGGTATATGGAAAGTGGGAGAATGTGGGGATCTTGGTGTGTCATACACCTTACAAGTACTAATGTTTTAATTATTTATTTGTATTTATTAATTATTTTTCCTTGGTAAGGAAATGAAGCATCCCACTTTGAGGTGGCACTTTTGGCCACATGTCAACTATCTTGGAATGTGTGTAAGAAGTTGCAATATCATCTAATATCCTTGTGGCATTGTAACATGTGGGGGTTACTTATGACAAATTCCTGGATACATGTAAGTGCATGAATATAGGGAGTTACAAAGTGGACTAGGAATCTTGACCCACTTATGATGCATGTCATGACACATGATAGATCATCTTTCTAAAGGAGTTAAATGACAAAATGGAGTGCACCCAAGTATCATGGGAGGATATGACATGTTTATGACGTACATGGGAATATATTATTAATAGCCTATTGACCTATCATGAGGTGTGGGTCATGAACATTCTTACCATGATATTTTGGGACCTTGTTTGGGCCCAGGGTAAAAGCAAGAAGTTGGCTCCACGAAGAGGGGAAGTTTTGGCCAAAAAAAAAATCGCAAGAAACGCGTGTGTTATTGAAAAAATGCATATGTATTTAGCTACGAGTACCCAAGCCTAAAACGCATACGCGTTACAAAACGCATATGCGTTATATAACAAGAAACACATATGCATTATAAAATGCATATGCGTTATATAACAAGAAACACATACGCATTATAAAACACATATGCGTTATAAAACGTGTTAACGCGTACGCGTTTTATAAACGCATATGCGTTTCTTAAAGGTATTCAAATAGGAAATGCATAACGTGTACGCGTTATATAATGCATACACGTTTATTTTTAAGAACACGTATGCGTTTTATAACATGTATGCGTTTTTCAAATTTTGAGGCTCGGGAAAGGCTTGGCAACCCGACCCTTAGCCTTTGACCTGCAACTAAAAAACTAAGGCAGGTTCAAGAGAAATGTCGAACTTTGACAATATAGTTGATGGATCTTTTCTATGAATTAATCTACAAAATTAAACCCATTATAGAACACGATGTCTAGTTTCCAAATATATAAGTTTTTTTTAAATTGGTTAATGTTTGATATTTTTTAATTAATTTCTAAGCAAACTGGTCCATAAACTTGAAATATCAAGTTTTTTTTGTTTTTAATAACTTTTTTTGGTTTATTTTTTTGTAAAAAAAATTATATGAAATCAATATTCAGACAATTATCTACACAATGAAAAAAAAAATTCAAAAAATGTTAGTTTAGGTCCAATTATGTTGTCCGTACACGTTGATTTTTAAAAATAGCAATTAGGGCAAATAAAAATTCAATAAAAAAAATATTTAGAAAAAAATTACAAGAAAATATCCTCATCAATCGTCATGTTGTTAGGTATCTTTTCCCAAAAGGAATTAGAAAAATACTTTCATTTAGGTCAAAAAGTGGTGTCCATACACGTGCATGGTATGGTAAAAAAAATGACTTTTAAAAAGTGGTTTTTATACATACCTATCAAAATTGAATTTTTGTCATCTGGGTTTTTGAATAAATTACATATTTGGAAACTAGATTCAAAATACTAAATTTTATATTATTGACTTTTTTCAAGATTCATTGTGTAAGTGCTTGAAATTTTCAATCCAAGTGTGACAAATTCTGAAAAATAGCAAAAACACTTCCACTTTTTGAGCTTTTTGTGGACCCAACTTCTTGCATCAGCCCCCCATGGTAATGTTTTTTAGTGGTTTTCTAGGCCTCCTTGAGTCTATGTATTGAGGGGTTGAGATGGAGGTATGATGCAATGTATTTTGTAGGGTTATGTTTCCAAATTTCCTCTAGAGGAGTAGGCTTTTGATCTCCATGTTAAGGCTCTAATCTTGCAAGTGTATTGGAATTATTTTGTTGTATAATACATTGGTTCAATGCTTTACGGGGTGGGGTTTTTCACTTGAAAGAGTTTTCCCCAAATATATTGATGTCTTGTCTCTTCTATTAACACTTATTTTCTTCTCATTCTTGTTTCTAAAGTGTTGATTTACATGCTATTATGCTACTAAAATTTTCATAGATCCAAGATTTATATTTCTTTCCTTTAAGGGTTAATGTAAAAAGCAAATATGTATCCTTATTTTGCTTTATGGGCATAGTTTCTTTGCATTTGTATTAAGCTTTTGTTTAGTAAATCATACAATATTGGAGGTTCATAGATAGTAGTTTCCTAACAAAAACCATTGATCATGCCAAACCATTGCATGACTATGTTTAGATCACTTCACCCTTTCTTGTAGAGTAGTATCCCCATTATGTTGGAAAAATAATCAAAAGTGCCAACATAGAAAGTGGGATGATTTGCACCCTTTCTTATAGATTGGTGCACTCAATATGTTAAAAATACACCTGGAGGTGCCAACACAAAACATGGGATATGTTACATGTGGGGAATGATTTTGTGAACATGTCTACTAATAACTTGCAAATGTGAATATGTAAATATTTTACAAAGATTAGGATTTAATGAAGATCTAAAGTAGTTATACTTATACCAAGAAATTAAATAAGGCTTAGAGTATGCTAACATAGATGTAGTCTAAATTATGGTCTAAAGTATGCATGTTTGTAGATTCCAAGGGAATCTTGTCCTTGTACTCTAGCATTGAAATGAAAGGGTGTCATTAAAGCTATTTTTCCTTGTTGAGAGAAGATTTTCTCTATAAGTAGGATATGAAATGTAGAGTATTGCATAGAATTGAAACCAATGACCTAGAAGAATATTGCAAGGTGAGAAAGTGGCCCGTTGGCACATAATGTTGAAGTTGTGTTGTGTAAGTTTGTCCAAATCACTACTAAAGTGTTGTAATGTGGGTGTTATCTAATGTAGTGCAAGTCTAGTGTAGTCAAACTAAGTTCCTAAACATTGGAATAAAATTGTATAGGCTCCATGTCCTTTTAGTCCGAATGAGAGCTATAATATTTTGATGTTTGTGTAGACATTTCCTACTATGATTGTGGAGCTATAGAGGCTTTCCTTTTGTAAAGATGTGCTTAAGGAATAGTTGGTTGTTCCTAAGTAATTTGTTGTGAATGTTGTGGTTTTTGTAGGCAACCCATGTAAGGTGTTGTTTCTTTCTTTCTTTGTGTAGTATGAATGTTGTTGAATTTGATGTGTGAGAGATGAAAGAGGGCGTGCAATTGAAAAACATGGAGAGAGCAACTTATTCATCTATCTAACCTCAAACATTGCTAGAAGCTAGTCTTGTGACTAGTTTGTGGTCATCTTTGTACTAGGAATGAATGGTCCTAATAATTATACTTTCCTCGGTGTTTAGACTACAATTGGAAAGTATGTGTTTTGGACTACTGTATGCACCACTATTTGTCTAGGGAGCATGGGACTCTATAAGGTCCCTTCTATGCAAGATATTACTAGTGGCCACGAACATATTAATGTATATAGAACTGCTTAATAACATTGAGCTTCCTTCAAGTTGGCATGATCAATGCTCTCTATGAGAAAAGTTAAACCTCTTAGCATAGGAAACCATGGATTGGTAGTGTAGCATAATGTTGCCAAGTCATGTCAAGGTGATGTCAATACTCAAACCTTGAGACTCTAGTGCATGTGGTAGTATTTTCTATTGTTGGTGATGAAGTTAAGTCACCTCATGTAGGTGGTTCCATTCATCCAGAGAGGTTGGAAAAAATCCATGACTCCATAGGAACTACTTTGGTCTTCACTTTCTTCAAGGTAATTTCATGAGTAAAAAGAGAGCTCTATAATGCCTAGAACTTGGACAAATGTGTTTGATGACATGTTGCATGAGATCGAGCCTTTCCACTTTGACACCAGTGATCTAGTTTTTATATGAGATTATAGAACAACCTTATGTGTAGCAACAAGGTTATGAAGCATTTCTAATGGTGATAGGTTTATTTCCATTAGGTTCTTGTTATGCAAAATCTTTATAGAAGAAAGTCATAAAATAATAGAGCATGCAAATAATGTGAAGAATATGTTGTCCTTCATTCATTGATATTCTATGAATGTACAAATAATTATAGATGCTATGGAAGGAAATCATGTTTGCATGATTAAGTAGGAAGAATACATCCACCTAATTTGCTAGAACACCCTAGAGTATAACCAAACTAGGTTGAATGAAGTGACAAGGATTTCTAGTTGGAAGACTAGTTTGAAAAATGTACAGTGATGTGTATTTATACAATAGGCTATCAACTAAGCCTTCCATAATATGTTGACAAGTATCATGCATGTAGAGTGAACTTTCCATGTGGCCATGGTTGTGCTAGACATCAAATCTGTATGGTGCCAATTGGTTGGCATGATCATGTGGAGTAGATGTGACCACATGTTAGACATGTATGGAGCTGAATTGGATGTATTTTTCTAGGTACAAGTGCACCCCATGTGTAGGTAATGACCAATGTTGAAAGGATTATATGAGATAGCAATATTGTCATTGAAGTTGGAGTGTAGACTCCTAAAGTTGTGTGAATGTTTTATGTTATCTTGTGTAGAACTATTAGAATTAATGTTTGTGTAGATGTGAATGAAGACATTCTACTAGAGTGTCTTATTCATGCACAAAGCATCTGTGTCCAATATTGAGTGTGTAAGGAAAGATTGTGGCATGAGATTAGCTTATGTTGATCTAATGCAAAAGAGCATGAGTTACATAAAATTATGCATGAAACACATACTAGGATTTAAATATATAATAATAGAAAATATTTTGAAATGTCATCAAACAAAATAGATCACAAGTACAATAGATATGGTGGGTACCAATTTACACTTTAATATTCAATGTATTATAATATCAAAGAATACCCTTAAGGTATGACAACACCAAACAATAATATTTACGAATGAAATCACTCCAAATATCCCTCTTATAAGTTCCTAAATACAATTGAATATCTTTTCATAATTATTTATGATTGACATAGTCAGAATGACTAGGGATCTTAATGAAGGGATGCATATCCATGTAGCCAGAGCACACATACACACTACACAGTAGAAATAAAATGAACTCTTTATTTTATTACATAAGAATATAGGGGCCTTCCCATGAAAGGGAGCCTATAAGTCCATTTCTTCAGTCCCCCTCTTAGCTTATATAGCTACTCCAGCTTCAAAAATACCACTCTCTAATTCATTGGCACACAAACACCTTGTTATTAAATCATTGACCCTTGGCCCACAATAATCATCCTATAGATTTGTAATGTTCAACATGATTATTAATCCTATTATCTCCTCTAACATCGTGATCCCAAAGGAGATTAGATTTTTAATAATTGTTGGTTCGTATGATTGGTGTGTAGCCCAAGCACATTGATTTAGTTACATAATCCTTTCTATTCTATCATTACATGTTATTGTGTTGATGTCATAGGTCCTATGAGCATGTCATCCTCTAGCACTCTCATGTGTAGAATGACACAATTATTTATCTTCACTCTATATTCCTTCATGTGCATTATCTCAACTATTGCACCTATTAAACAATCTCTATCTAATGTGTAGGGCTATACACATTTCCATACCCTCACTCACATGCTTTCCTTCTGCTCCTTTGTGCATATCACATGTTCCCATCTCTATGCTATGACCTACCCCCTTATTCATGTACACTCTTCCTTCCTTGGCACTAAAATTCCCTTGCATGCTCTATCTTAGTGCCAAGGATTTGAGAAACTAGAAATTCCTAACCTAATTTTTGGCTATTTCAAGAGTTTTAACAAACTTGGGATGCTCCTATATCAAACTCCCTAGGTAACAAAAGAAGTGAGCCCCCTACTCACTCTTCAAAAATTAGTGGAATTTGAACCACCTTTTTTACCATAAGGCATAATGGTCATGACCTTCCTACTCACCTATGTTTTCATACTCTCTTTTCCTTCTTCTTAACACCACTCAAGTCATAGACCATCCACCTTCTAGACTTGGCCTTCTAATCTTTTCTTCTACTTCATCTCCTTGTGTGGGTTTTGACCCAACATCATTTATCCTCCTCTTCCTAAGTGCACTATCCACTTGTGCCTCTTCTTTCATACTCATCATGTCTTTAATGAGACATGTCTATTGAGTACTCTCACTGCCTTATTTTCTTCTTTCTACTCCACTTGTTGCCTTCCATGACACACAAGACTCTACAGGACATCACAAGTCCCATCTTCTCAACCTCCTCTACCATCACAAGATCGATATTCATATGCTCTTCTCCTTTGAGATTCTCATGAGCCTCATCCCCTACACTAGTCTAGGCCACTCCTACATACACACCTCCTTATGCATCCTCTAGAGCATGCAATGGATTTGCATCCACATTTTCTTCTACTTCTACACCCTCTATGAGGACATCTTCTTCTTCAAAGGATTATGACTAATCCTCCTCACTATCCTTTAGTGCCTTCACAATTATCTCCTCCTTTGTATTTGGCTCTTACACTATATCACCCTTCTCCCACTCTTGTGCCTTGTGTGACAACTCCTCCCCTATGTCTTCCATGCCTTTGGCTTATGCAGGTTCATGCATAGAACACATGCACTCCATCCTTAGATTTGATGATTATCTTTCACCAAGGGAAGAGTATCTCTCCTTTTCCTAACTCTTCTAATTCCTTCCTCTCAACATTCTTGGACCTTGTGGCTTCAAGCCTAGACAACCACTATAGTTGCACTTTTAGGTGCACCATTATGTCCATAAATTCATGGAACACCCAATTTCACTTCTATGCGTGTGTCTTTCCTTGGCACAGTCTCCACTAGAGATTCTCCATCCTTTTGTTAAACCATCACATAAACTCCTCTCTACATGCTCCACCCTCTACATGTTCATAATTCCTTCTTTTGTAAAATAATGTTCTATCTTTATCACCACTCCATTAACTCCTTGGGGTCTTCTCTTCCTCAAAGTGTAGGTGGTTTCATGCCAATCTCCTCCATCAGTGCAAACTTCTTCTTTTGCACTAGTCTTGTCTACAACACATGTATCCTAGCCATCATTTACATGATATTGGCCATTAGTTATTACTCTTAGTCAATATTTATCTTGGACCTTTTCTAAGACATTCTCATGATGTCTTATTCTCTACCTGTCTACTTGACAATGGATAAAAAATCATCCACACACCTTCTACCTAATGTCCTTTGTGCTAGAAGATGTGCCTCTTGGTTACCTTGCACTCAACTGCCTTAAATTGGTGATTCTATTAGTAGCTTCTCTAGTAAAACCCTTCCTTCAAGCCTAAAACTAGGCCTGAACCTTGCCTACTCTATAACCTCCTTCAACTCCTACATTCCCTTTCCATGTTCCTTCCTCCATAACTCAATTTCTATGCAACCCACAACACCTTGTCCATCCATTGCTACGATCCTCCATCATAATCTTATGTAGGTGCCTTGTGAAACTATTATTGTAAGATATTAATTTGTAATCCTACATAGCTCACCTTCTTTGAGTTGACATCTCTTAGAGTTTTAGCCTAAGCTTTGATATCATATGAAGTGGTCACCATCACCAGGGGTCCCAATAAAGGGATGCCTAGCTACACAACCAACACTAGAAAGAAAATGATTTTTTTCATTGCATGTGATATGGTTACAAATTACATGGGCTATTCCCTTTTATACAATGAGAACTTTGGCTCTTAGATATAGAGGTCCACGTGTAGGTGACCTTTCTACAATATTTTCCTCCCCTCTATGTGTATTTCGCTACCTACCATCTACCATGGGAGCCTTCCCATGAAAAGGAGCCTAAAATTCCATTTTTTTGATCCCCTCTCAACATATTTAGCCACTTAAGATTCAAAAATTTCACTTTCCAATATATTGGTTCCCAAACACCTTGTCGTCAAATCACCAACCCATGGCCTACAACAATTGTCACATGGCTCTGCACCATTTGACATAGCCAGATAGTTGCCAATACCATTAACTCTTCTAACATTACAATTCTAAAGGAGATTCAATTTTTGATAGCTACTAGCTACATCCAATTGGTTTATATCTCAAGACCATTGACGGTTTGTGCTTTTTCTACTTTATCCTTTTTGTTCTACCATCACATGTCATTATACTAATGTTGTAGTTCCTATGAGCACATCATCCACCAATGCTCTCATGCATAGATCCATACACTTATTTTTCTCTGTGCTAAACTCCTTCCTATGCACGATCTAAACCATTGTTCCCATCTTGCAATCTCCATCTAATGTGCAGGACTCTATATGTTTAGAATAGGGTAAACATATGCAATGAAAGTATAAACAAAAAGTTCTCAAATATCATTAGTATATATGATCAAACCATCAAATAGAACATGGAGAATCACAATAAAAATAACAATAACACATATCACCAAATTTACATCTAGAGAAATCCTTTATGAAAAAAGCTCC
The DNA here is from genome assembly GCA_027924645.1 of Cunninghamia lanceolata. Taxonomy (NCBI): domain Eukaryota; kingdom Viridiplantae; phylum Streptophyta; class Pinopsida; order Cupressales; family Cupressaceae; genus Cunninghamia; species Cunninghamia lanceolata. The sequence goes on along the minus strand of BSBN01001219.1, from coordinate 2,731,895 downwards.
ACCACTAAAGAGATATCAAGTTTATATTAATCCTAAGAACAAGATTACACCAATACAATCCATTCAATATTCTTTAGTCTAATAGCATTATGGCTACTTAACAGTACTTCACCTGCACAACTCACTATTAAACTCCTATCTCATACACTCAATATATAGAGAAAAGGAAATAGGAAACCATGAAGTGGTTTCTATAAACTAGTGGCCACCAAAACCATGGTCCACAAGCAAAAATCCATGCCCCACTATGCATCAAAACATATACCCAAGATAGAAACCAACTAATAACAAGATGCTCCACTCTTCCAAATGCAACTCCCATTTTTGACCTTTTACCATGTCCTCCTTATTTAATGCCATTAGAATAATATGCCAAGTCCACCTCTTACCCTTTCTATTTTTCTCAGGTATTACATTGCAAAACTTTGGAGCTCATTTTCTCACTTTCTGAGGATTTTTTAATGGTTTTTATGATATCCATACCTTTTATTAGTTTAATGCATCTAAATTTTTGAAATATTCAATTTAAAATAATTGATAAAATCTAAGGTCTAGATCAAAAGTTATGCCCTATAGAAGGCATTTTGGAGAAAACAATAGACATAAGATTGCAAGTGAATATCACACTAATCCTAACATTCTCTCACTTGATATTTACATTGTAATGAAATAATAGGAAACTTAAATAAATCAAATGCTAGAAGAGGCAAGGCCCATGTCCTCTCTACACCAATTGAATTTCTCTATGTTCAATGGCTTAGTGAGAGAATCTACAACCTTAACCAACTGTCAACCTTTTGTGTCATGACTCTACCACCCTCAACCATCTTGCAGGCAAAGTGATACTAAATATCAATATTCTTTTTATGAGCATGATACATTAGTTCTTCACTAAACAAATGACACTTTTACTTTCACATCCAATCCTGACCCATTTACACTCAAAGACAGTACTTGAATGTAATCTATGTTACCACACTCCCCCTTATAGGAATGTACACTCCCCCTTATAGGAATGTGTTGCAGCCATGTACTTTGGTTCTATATTAGACAATTCAACTATAAGATGTCACTTACTCATACAACCCCAGCTCCTCAAAAAAGAGTGGACACATAACCACTCATGGACCTCCTGCTATCCAAATCACCGGCCTAATCTAAGTCAACAAAGCCCTATATATCAAGAAACTTACCCACACCATCAATCCCATGATAGAAAATACAATAATCATAAGTCCCTAACAAATATCTAAAAACTCTTTTCACATAATTCCAATGCTCTCTACCAAGGTTAGACATAAACTTGCTAAGAACTCCCACTACTTAGGCAATTTTTGGTCTTGTACAAACCATATCATACATTAGGCTACCTATGACACTAGAATAAGGAACATTAACCGTGTCCTCCAAATCATCATCTAAATTAGGATACTAATCCAGTGATAACTTAGTACTTATAGATAAAGGAATGCTTATTGGAGTATAGTCCTACATAGCAAACCACTAGAAAATAGTATGAATATACTCTACCTAAACCAAATCTTTCTTCCAACCCAATCCCTATTGATCTCCAAACCCAATATGTGTTTTGTAATCCCTAAATCATTCATTTCAAAGGCACTAGATAATGAGTTTTGAGCTCCCTAATCACTCCCTTACTATTTCTAGTGAACTTGACATGTCATCAACATACATGACAATGATTAGGAATTGGTCATCATCAATTTAAAGTAAACACAATGATTACATTCACTCCTATCAAACCCAAGTTCCAATGTGAAAACATCAAATTTATGACACCACATCTAAGATAACTACTTTAGACCATACAATGATCATTTCAACCTACAAACCAAGTTTTCATTTCATTTTACTACCAAATTGCCAGGTTGTTTCTTATATATTTCTTCCTCAAGATCCCCATGCACAAAAGCAATTTTTACATCCATTTTCTCTACTTCTAATTCATACATAGCAATAATAGAAATTATGATTATAATAGAAGTTAGTTTTTCAATAGGAGAGAAAATTTTACCAAAATCAACTTCCTCAACTTGGGAGTAACCTTTTGCCACCATTCTTGCCTTGTGCCTTTCTAAGTGTCCATCTTCTCCAAATATTTTTAAATACCTACTTGCACAATTATGTTTCCTTCTCTTGGGTAGCTCAACTAGATCCTAATTCTCACACCTATCTAAGTCCATCATCACATCTTCCATGGCCTCCATCCAAGACTCATGCTCCTTTGAAGAAAGAGCTTCCTTCATATATCTAGGCTTATTGTCAGTACAAAGTAAATACATACAATTCTGGGTTAATGCATTCCAGTATAGGATTTTAGGAAACTTGGAGTGTAAGGCTTTCGTGATATTCCTTATGGTAACAATTCCTTCACAACACTCTCTATCTTGTAGCAATGCATAGTTAAGCTTGAATAGATTATCTTTTTTGGACTTTGATTTAACTTGCTGACCCTTCCATCTGATGCAAGCTTCTATGGGGTGGTGATCAGACAGTGTAGAGGGAATAACTTCTACACAATTGTTGTCTTTTTTACTCAGGAAGTAGAAATAGTCTTCATTTACATAAAATCTATCTAACCTTGAGTATATTCTATTTTTTCCTTCTTGGTTGTTACACAATGTGTACCAAATGCCACTGCTATCATTCTTCCTCCCCTCAAGAGGGTCAAAAAGGTTGGAAGATTTTTTAAATTTGTGCCAAAAAAAATCCTCATTTCCTTTCCATCCCCACTTTAGCCCACCCAGTTTATCTTCTATGTTTAAAACAATCTGTGACTTTTCTCCTTTCTTAACCTCTGCTTTAGAATTTCTTTTCACATATTTCCTTTTTTTCTTTTCTTCAGCTTTATTTTGCATTAAGGAAGAGAGCAGACCTTTTAAACTCTGATCATTCCTATCCATATCGGTCCTATTTCTTCTTCAATTTTTGACTTGGGGTCTTCATTACCAACCCCAGCAGGGTCAGATGTGTATAGTTTTTTTCCAGCTATTATTTCCATCTTTTCATTTTTTGTTTCTTCTTTGCATTCATTAATTTGTTTGCTTATTTTTCTAACACCAACTACTGAGCATTTTTCTTTTCTTTAGATACAGTTTCAACTTTTTCAGCTCTAGGATTCTCCACATCTGACACCCTAACCAAATTTGCCCAGTAGGACACTCTAGGCCAGAGTCGAGTGAAACTTCTACTAGCAAATCAGGGGGAGGCAAAGATGCTTCGCAGATTTTTTCCTTTACTGAGGTGGGAGCATGGCCAACCCTGACCCCCTTTTCTTATTCTACGCTCTCTTAACCACCCCATTGAGAGGAAGCTCAATAGAGCCAGAAAGGCTTTCTTGAGACTCCACCAAAGGGGAAGAGGAGAGGGAAACACCTTCATTAACATTTTCCTTTTGAGAAACCTCCTTCAGCAACTTGGCTTCTTCTAGGCTCATCTCACTTAGCTTTCTAGAAACTGCAGAGATAACAAGGTCTTCCTCTGCTCTGACATCAACTTCTAAATATTCAACCCTATTGCTGGCAATAGAGTTTGTTTTTTCTTCTGATATTGAAGCCTGACTTTTTGAGGTCGATGCTAAACTCCTAAGAGAGGAAGCACCATCATTCAAGGGCGCAGATGTCGGGTGAACACCTACAAAATTCCCTCTAGTTTTCAATAGGACTGGACAAGCTTTCCTATGGTGATCGTCATGCTTACATAGAAAGCAAGCATTAATGCCCCCAAGACCTTGAATCACACACCTAGCTGGCTTACCTAGCCCTCCCACTTCTAGCCATTTAGGGATAAAAGTTCATGGCTTCAACGAAATCAACATTCTTACGTCTAGGTGCAACAAAGTGACTCTTGCCTCCTCAACTCTAAGCACTTCCCCCAAATGACTAAGCAATTTTGGTAGAAAAACCCATAACTTTTCAGGGACATCCTTAATTTCAAACCCTCTTGGGATATAATAGAACACTATTTCTTCTTTAGAATGACTCGAGTTCCATGGGTGAGCTTTAAAGAGAGACTGACCAATATTCCAATATTTCCTTTCCAAGACTTTCAATTGCATTTTATGGGTTTTAAGGAAGACAACAAATAATCCTTTTTGAATCATTCTGTAGAAACTTATGTGAATACCCAACTTCTTTATCCATACAATATCGAGCCATCTATCAAATAAGGCACGTGAAGGTAGTTTATCATTATCCAGGCAAACCAGAAAAATAGCAACATTACTTAGCCTTTCTTCTTCCTGTTTAATGGCAGACAACATTTCTTCATTTGGCATTAAAGACAGACCAGGGGACAGGTCAGATTGCTTACCCATCTCTTTTATTCCTCCTGAATCATCTTCATTTCCACCGGCGAAGGGACTTTTATCACTTCCATTCCCTTGGAGTCTACCAACCACCCTAAAACACCCAACTTCCGGCGGTGTTGCGGCATCTTCAAAACCCAACACTTCTCTAAAAGATCTGTTGTCGCAGTAGATATTTCTGGAATCCTCGTTATCACAAGCATCTTGTTTCACTTCTTCCCCTGAGGTAATAACTCCTTCCACACAGGAATTAACTCCCTCCTTGCTTCCATCAAACGGAACCATAAAGGCTCAGAGCACCACCACCCCCCACAATTAATGCACACACCAACTGGGTATGATGTTAGCCTGAAGCATTTGGGTGAGAAAAATCCCACCCAAATAAGAAAAAACCAAAAATGAAGAAGACACAAATTTAAAAAAAAACAAGTAGAATAAACCTAAGGCCTTATACAAAACAAGAGTTTCAACAAACAATGCTTCTTACATGTGAAAAAAAGATGCAAGATAGCCCGGAAGATGGTGAGCTTGCTAGGGTGCTAGGAGAAATGAAACACAGACTTAGGAAATTCCAAACAATTAGGAATCAGGGACTTAAGGTGAGGGCTAGACTCAACTGGTTGGTAGAAGGAGATAGAGGTTCTAAATACTTCTTTAATCTGTTGAAGGCCAAGAATATAAGGGAGGATATTGGTCCCATTGTTGAAAATAATATTTGTTATAAGGAAAATGAAGATATGAAAGAAGTTTTCAGGTCCTTTTACCAAAAGTTGTTTTCAACTGAAGACAACACTGATGATTGCAAACAAGCACATAGTCTTTGTAGAAAAATATGCCCTAAAAAGGTTACGAAAGATATGAAAAGCATACTAGATAATAAAATTTCTAAAGATGAGATAATTAAAGCTATCAGGGCACAGGAGAATGGTAAGTCTTTGGGGAAAGATGGTTTATCGGTAGAATTCTATAAAAATAATGAGAGCTAGATAGCAGAGAACTTACTGGAAGTCTCTCAAGAAGCCATTGAAAAAGGATCTCTAGATCAAGAAATTAATAGTGGATTCATCAAATTGCTGCCTAAAGAAGGAGACAAAACTAATATTAGAAACTAGAGAGTGATAACATTGTTAAATGTCTCCTATAAAATTATAGCTAAAGTTTTAGCTAGTAGACTGGTAGATATCCTCCCAACCATTATTAACCCCACACAAATTGGTTTCATAAAAGGAAGGCATATCCTAGAGAACCTTATCACAAGCTAGGAAGCTTTAGACTGGGCTAAAAAAATTGGATAGAATGCAGGAATCTTGCTAATAGATTTTGAAAAGGCATATGATAGAATTGAATGGTCATTTGTGATAATGATGCTTGAAGCTATGGGATTCCCAGACTACTATTGTAAAATGGTAAAAATGTTGTTCAGGGATGCCACAGTGCAGTTAGATATTAATGGGTCTCTTTCAAGCCCATTTGCCCTTGAAAGGTCCATTAGACAAGGATGCCCATTGGCTCCAGCACTTTTTGTAATAGCCTCTGAAGCTTTGTATTATGTTTTAAGAACTAATCAAATTTATGGAGCTTTGAAAGGGATTTCTCTACCAAATAATGAAACACTTCTAAATGTGCAGTTCACAAATGACACTGCATTATTCTTGGCCCTTGAGGAAAAAAACTTTTCTATCCTGGAGAATAGGTTGTCTCTATTCTGCAAAGCAGCGGGTGCAAGAATTTTTCACTCTAAATCCTCTCTACTTGGTTGGGAGGCAGCTCCCCCTAGGTGGCTAAATGAATCTAAATGGCAGTGGGGAGACTGCACGAAGTTGGTGAGATTTTTAGGCATCCCATTCTCTGTCAGACCTTGTCTTAAAGAGATGTGGGATTGGATTTTGGGAAGATAAAAAAAAGCTTAGCTTGTGGAATATACAATACTTATATTTGGCCGGCAGATTCCAGGTGTGCCAAAAAATATTATCCTCTTACTCCATCTATTATGCTTCCTCTTGGTTTTTTGCTAGCTATCAGGTGAACATAATTCATAAGAAAATTAGAGAGTTCCTTTGGTCAGATGGGAAAGGAAACACAAAAAACATAATGTTTCTTGAGATTGGTACTTCTTAAGTAAAGAATTGGGGGGCTTGGGTCTGAAAGACCTAAAGGTCTAGGGTGCCACTTTGGTTGCCAAATGGATTATTAGGGCTTTTGAGGGCTCAGAGCCTTGGAAAATCTTGATTACAAACAACCTGAGGAAATCAGTGCCCAAAAGGGCTAAGGAATGGTCAGATTTGAGTCTTCAAGATATTGTTCTTAGGGACTTCAGTGTCAAACCTGTAGGGTCAGTTGTGTTTGGGTCGATTTGGAAGGCTTGGGAATCAATTAAGCCCTTCCTTGGCAATAGAGAAGCTATTGATATTAACAAAAATGAAATTGTCCAAACCAGATCTATCTGGTGGAACTTGAAAGTCAATGGCAAGGCTTTGGCCTTGCTACAAGCTTGTTCCACAAAGAAATGGCACAATCAAGGAATTAATTCCTTTAAAGACATTATTTCAAATAACCATATTAAATAGTGGGAACAGTTGAAAGCTGAGCATATGATACCGAAATCTCATAAGAGGACTTATGTTTCCTTTCTAAAGCATTATAGAATGTGCTTAATCAAGAAACAAGATTAATCTCAGAAGATTGGAGGCAAATTAAATGGAAAGATGGTACTGAATATGCAAATATAACTCCAAAAGGGCTATATAAGTTGGTAAGTGGAAAATCTGATATTTTTGCACACATCAACCGGGCATGGAATGTTCACCTAGATCCCAAAGTTTTGTCCAAAGCATTGTCCAATGTTTGGTCCAATATTCTTGAGCCAAAAAAGTGTTGCTTTAGGTGGTTGTTGCTTCTTGATAGGCTGGCTGTAGGTAAGGATAGTATTTGTCTATTTTGTAAGGGTCATGAAAACAGTGAGCATATATTTTTTGATTGTTTGTTTGCAAAAGCTATTTGGTCTATGTTCTTAAAGTCTTTGAAAGGAAATTTAACAAATATGTGTGTTTCCAAAATTGATATATTATGTGGATTTTGTAGAAATGTGGATAAAAATGAAAGTTTGTTTCGGCTATTATTTACTACTGAGATTTTATGGGTCTTATGGAAGGAAAGAAATGAGAACCTTTTCCAGGGCAGGGAAAGATTGTTTACTGGGTCCTTCATTGGACTTGTAACTCAATTTGTATGTGAACAGGCCACTATAGTTTTGAAGCTCCCAACTGAGAGATTCATGCAGATCTGGGATGAGGGCGCAGGTATGGTCTTCAGAGAAGACATTAAGGAGGCTGATTTTTGACCTCATGAGTACAGAGCATAGAAGCGTCAATCCAAAAGAGAATCCACAAATGAACAAATCAGTTTCAGTCGCAAGCCTGGAGGTGATCATCTAGAAGATTGGAATCAAATGGCAGAAGTTGTTGAATAGGTTGAGGAGGAGGATTGGGATGTAATCAGTAAATTTCCCAGACTGAGCATCAACACATAACAAAGCCAAGCAGTAAATAGTGAGAGGACTGGATCTGAGATAGCTCCAAATCGGTCAGCCGAGAGGAACCCTGCACAAACTGCCCAGATGGAACAGTTAGAGAACAACAAGGATGAATAAGAGAACACAGAAGTAGGAGGAAAAGAAAATGGCTCTTTCAGTTTTATTGATGTGAATATTAAGTGAGATAGATGACAATGTATTTTGTAAAACTCTAACTTGCAAAACATTATGTTGGATAGGTAATATAGTTATGTTTTGATGTGGCCTTCTTGGCCACCCAATGTAATCCTCTTTTTTGATCAATATTAGTATACTATATGCAAGTTAAAAAAAAAGTAAATACATAACAAAAATTTGGTGGATGATACATATCAACTAGTTTTTATTGCCTCGTGGACCTTTTCAAGGGTGTAGTAAGACGCTCCTCCTAAGATTCCTCTGAACTCTCTAAATCTAAACCTTCTTCCTCTACATCCTCATGTCCAACCTATTGTTATTCCACCAATTTATCTTCCTATTTCTCTATTTTGGTTTCAAAATGCATGAATTTATTTTCTTTATCTATTGGTTGTTTCCGATTAGACTTAACTCTAAGTTTCTTGAAAATAACATCTTTAGAATATACCATTTTAAAGGTTAGAGGATTCTAAATTGTAACTCTTAACATTATCACCATAACCAACAAAAATACATTTGTTACCCGTGAAATCCAACTTAGACCATTTTTCTTTAGGCACATGAATAAAAGCCTCATATCCAAAAACCCTAATGTGTGAAATAAAGGGTTTCTTACTTGTCCACACTTCATATGATATTTTATCAACCAAGCAAAACATAGAGATCTATTAAGAAAATAACAAGTAGTACTTATAGCCTTAACCCAAAAACACTAATCCAACTGAGCACTACTTGGCATAATGTTGGCTCTATCTATTAATGCCATGTTCATCCTTTATGAAATGTCATTTTGTTGTGGCATAGACAAAGGTGTTTTCTACCTCACAATACCTACATGTCTACAAAAATCATCAAATTCTCTAGAACAATATTTTTCCATTATCTAAGCTTAATATTTTTTTATCCATGGCAATTGATATGCCAGCTCATTACTATGAGGAATCATTGATAATAAATGAGTAAGATACGAGCCCGGCCTTAGCACACTTGATATTATTAAAATTCCATCATGGATTGGTTTAATGCCTACCTTGGCTTGTTTAGGGAGTCTGTAGGACTAAACAGAAGAATCATGGGAGATGATGGAGTTTCAGTTAAGCCCCTTCACATAAAATATATTGATAAAAGGTGAGATAGTTCACAGCATGCATCATGGATATGATGGTCAGTTTAAGGGCGAAGAAAAGGCAAGTTGCCTTCATAGGAGCAATTTCGGATCTTAGGTTGAGGAAAGTTTTTAAATCGGGCTCACCCTTTGTGTTGCATGCCATCAAAATGGTGTTGGGAAATGTTTTCATGACCACCAAGCATCGATATAGGGTGAACAACGATATATCCTCAATGTTGGTAGGGTTTTTACTTGACCTTAGTGAAGCCAAGGATACTATTAGGGAGGTGGCCGTGACTATTATCAAACCACAATGGCAAGTAGAACTCAGGAAGGTGTTGGATTTTTTTGTAATCAAGTTGGGCTTTAGACTGGACAATGGTGTGTGGCCAATGATTCTAAGACCATACAATGACCCCTAGGTTCCTTACATCACAGAAGCGGTTGGGCATAATGTGGAAGAACGTAGAAACTAGGCTCACTGGGGTGTTGAATTTCTTAAAATGATTGCAGGGGTGGCTGACTCACAGGGGTGGACTAGAGATCTACAATGAATTTAGAGGAGAATGAATTAGGCTAGAGTGATATGGAAGTGGATACCTAGTCAATGGAGGGGCCAGAGGATGGGTGAAGATGCAAGGTTTTATGTTCTATTTGCAATCTTTACTGCATAATATAGTATAGATATATGGTAAACAACTATATATGGTTGCTTAACAGTAGTTTTTTAATCTTTCATGTGATCAAAAGAAACCAAGTGTAATAGACTTAATTATAATAAAATTCCCATATAGGGGAAATTTTTGCAGAAGGCCCTCTTCATGAGCATCCAATCTTTTCAATTTTTTATTCTCTTTTTAGTTAAATTAGAGTGACCGCCAAAAGATCACAATTCACTCTATATATATATATCCATCTGATTTTCGACTAGAACTTTAAAATCTTTAAACTTGCTAAAAACTTCAAATATATGCTTCAAAACATAAATTCAAATATAATGTGAGTAGTCATCGATAAAGGAAACATAATAATGATATTTTCCAATTGAAGCAACATTTATATGACCAAAAATATCATTATGATTAACCTCCAAGAATCTCTTTTCTCTAGTGCTACTAAAATTAAAATTTAGTCTACTCTATTTCCAAACATAGTGCTCACAAAAGTCAAAATCCATAAAATAACCAAACAAACCCTCCACCATATTTTTATTAACTAGGATCTTAAGCCCTTTTTTATAATGTGGCCCAACTTGTGGTGCCACAACATACTTGAGTAAGAGGTTTCAATGATATATGCTAAGTTACAATAAGTAGATGCATCAAGCTTAAATTGAGTACCACATCAAGATCCCTTAGCTAGGACCAAATTCCCTCTAGCCAACCGACAACCATTCTTATCAAATGTGACATGCACTCCAATATCATTCATTTTAGAAATTGAAAGTAAATTTTATGATATTACTGGAATGTGCAACACATCTATGAGATATTTTACTCTCCCATTATTGAACACAAGTTTTATCTTCCTTTTACAACAATCTAATGTGAGCTATTATTTCCAAGGAACACCTCACCACCATCATATGCTCTTTATGAAGAGAAACACTCCCTATGAGGAATCATGTGATAAAAGGCACTTGAATCAATAAACCATTATTCATCACTAGCAATGTTAGCACAAATAATCAAAGCACCATTATCATCATTGGAGGCTTTATCATTAGAGAAATATTTAGAAGACTTCTTTTTTATTTCTACATTCCTTCTTTACATGGCTCCACTTCCCATAGTTCCAAATTTTCACTCTACTCTTACCAACAGTTTTAGACCATCCATTTGACTTAGACCTTTTCTTATCGTCTTTTTTCTTACCACATTTTTCCTTGGGTCTACCTCATACATGTAGTGCATCCTTGAAACCCTTGTCCATGGATTTATGCTTCATTTCTTCACTAAGCAAAGTAGCAACAAGGGCATCCGTCTCAGGGTTTGCAGTACCACCACTAATTGCAACTATTAGATTCTCCCAAGATTCGAGTAAATATAAAACAACGATATACATGCATCCTCCTCATCGAGCTTAACATCTATGCTTCCTAGCTAACTCAAAATAAGACTAAAATGCATGGATACAAAGTCTCCATTTTTAATGAGTATAATTTTTATTTTAAATACAACTTATTAACAAGGCTCTTAGTTTGGTAGATTTCACCTATCCTTCACAAATTGTGTGCATTAGTCTCCTCAAAAACATTCAAAAGGATGTAATCAAAGAGACACAATCATATTATTCCTTAAGCCTTCTTGTTCGTCTTTATCTAGTTTGTAAATGATATTCCTTCAGGGTTTTCCTTTTTTTTCATATATCTCCATTGATCTTGTTTGCCCAAGAGATCCTTCATTTTTAGTTTCCACAAATTATACCCAAAGCCATTAAACTTCTCGATCTCCAAAGGAGATGTGCTTACCATGGATTTTCTAACGACACTTGGATCTACAAAAGCACTAAACAAAATACTCTGAATGCAACAACAAAAAAGCTACAACGCTGCAAGAAAAGTGTTCCCTTCTAAAATCAAGTCAGGGCTCTAATACCAAATGTTGAGAATAGGATAAACAAATACACTAAAAGAATAAACAAATAGTGTTCAAATCTAATTAGTGAGTGTGATCAAAGCATCAAATAGAACATGGAGAAGCATAAATAAAAACAACAATAACACATAACACCAGATTTACATAGAGAAACCCTTTTTAGGAAAAAACTCCATAACCAAAGAGATACTGAGCTTGTATTAATTTTAATAACAAGATGCCACCAATACAATCCACTCAATCTTCTTCAATCTAACAACATTCTAACTACTTAATAGTACTCCACCTACATAACACACTATTAAACCCCTACCCCATACACTTAATATATAGAGCAAAAGAAATAGGAAACCACCAAGTGGTTTCTATAAACCAGTGGCCACCAAAACCATGGTCCACAAGAAAAAACCCATGCCCCACTATGCATTGAAACATGCACCCAACATAGAAACCAACTAACAAGATGCTCCACTCTTCCCAATGTAACTCTTGTTGACCTTTTACCATGACCTTTGTATTCAATGCCATTACAATAATATGCCAAGTCCACCTCTTACCCTTTCTATTTTTCTTGGGTGTTACACTATGAAACTTTGGAGCTTATTTTTTCACTTCCTAAGGGGTTCTCAAAGGCTTTAATGATCTCCAAACTAATCTTCAATCAATTTAATGCATTTGAATCATCAATATCTTCATTTTTTTAAGTCACTAAAACCAAAGCTCTGGATCAAAAGTTATTCCCTCTAGAAGGTATTTTGGAGAAAACAACATTAAACATAGGATTGAAAGTGAATATCACACTTATCCTAAAATTTCACGCTTTCATGCCCTCACTCACATGCCTTCCTTCAACTCCTCTACACTTTTTGTGCATTCTCATCTTTGTGCCATGACCTACCCCCTTGTCTATGCACACTCTTCCTTCTTTGGAAACAAGATTTCCTTGTGTGCCCCTTCTCAATGCCAAGGCTTTGAGAACCCAAAAATGCCTACCTTAATTTTTGGTTGTTGTACAGGACTTTTGATAGACATAGGGTGTTCCTACATTAATAATGATGATGGTGATGACATTTAACATCCAAGTTAGACTAAATTAGTTTGTTGTACCTAACAAAGTGTGTTGATAATAGAACTTGTTTTGAATAATCTCTACAAAACACAATTTGATAGTTGTCGTATCCATCATGAGACTCTTCCTAACAAAGGTGCCATCATAAGATTTGGATTCTTCCTAATTGAAGTGCCTAGGATAATATTTATTGACAGATATAAATCAAGATAGTTTTATTAACTAAACACAAAACTTTAAATAAGAAAACATTAGAAGAAATGATGTTTTTAACACCCAAGTTGTCAAAGGAAAAGCTAAGATCATGAAAACCTTGTTTAATAGTGTAGAAAATTGATTTGATGAACATTTAAGATCTCAAAATAAAATTATTAAGAATTATTTGGTTATTCTAAATTTTAAGTTGATAAATCAAGTTATGATTGCACATATTAGTGTAATAATACCATATGTCATTGTATGATGCAAATGTTGAGGGAATGTACTTCATATCCTATTTATCTAAGTTGTGGAGCTTATAATTTTTTTTTTCCAATGTGTTTTACCCATCTATTGTTTCACTACTTAACTTAAATGTAAGTCAGTTCTTTGTTTAGAAATCATAATTTTCTTCTTGAATGTAGGTATGATGGGTATTTAAGTTTGAATTTGATGATATTTTATAATAAGAAAGATTTTTTATCCTTAATATTTTATTCCTTTAAAATGTTTCCAAATATTTTTTTCTCAATTTTTTTAATTTTAGCTTCACATCACAAAAGATTTATTTCATTGTGGATGTTGAAAAATTAAACCATTAATAGAAATTATTTTTCCACTCCCTCTTTAGACAAAAATGTGTTAGACATGATTGTCAGGAAATGACAATAATTTTATCTTGTTCTAGTTTTCCTAACTTGTGTTTGTATAAAATAGTGTATAAGAATTCATTTTCAATGGGCAACATACTAGTTCCCATGAGAATGATAGCGTAAGGTATTGCTTTTAATTTTGAAGTTATAAATAATGAACTATTTTTGAATTTACTCATTTCATTCCAAGTTTCTTGTTCCCAATGCCAAATTTTACCATACCTATAATGGTTTTGAAACCATAATAGGATTGTTTTCATGTTCATTTTCTTTTCTTAATGCTAGGGTTTGAATTTAGATTATGATTAAGATCAATACCTAGATATTTATAAGTGTGGATTATCTATAAAGGATGGTTCTTAAAGGTCATTATATGTAAGTTGAATTTTTGGAATTGATAATCATCATGTTTTTGTTTTTTCAATATTTACAATTGAACTAAATTTATTAAAATTTCTTGAGGACATTTGTTCCATAAGGATCTGAAGAAGACTAAAGATGATCAATATGAAATATCCAATTAGTGATTAGCAACAAAAAACTTAGTTTTATCCATAGGGTGAAACCACCACTTTACAATAGGAAGTGATAATGAAACCAATGTGACAAAAATGAAATCGTTGATTGATGACAACCAATAGTTTCATGGCAAGTAGATGAGTTTGGACTATTGGAGTACAGACAACACTGAGAGGGGGGGTGAATCAGTGTTGTAGACACAAACAATCTATTTACTTCTTATCAAACTTTAAAATAGAAAGTAATAATGCTGATAGTATGCTTTATCAATGCAAGAAATCAAATACTGAACAACAGATAAGACTGAATATTCAAGCATGAAAGGCAAATGGATCACACATCAATTGAGACCATGACAACAAATTTCATACGTGGAAAACCCTCAAGGGGAAGAAAAACCACTCGAAACTTGCCTCACTGGCTTAATCATAAAAACCAAATACAGAGCCTCACTCGCTTTTATGTCTCACTGACTTATTTCACTGCCTCATTGGCATATCATTTTCACTTCCACTGCCTCACTGGCAATACAAGCCTCACTGGCTACAAAAATGCCTCACTGGCAATGATCATATTGTCTCACTGACATGATCACTTACAACTTCTCAAAGAACAAATGAAGATATACAGTACAGAGGGTTTCTCTGTTTCACTATAAACCATATCTTGACTGTCTTATTTCATTTGAGACTCAAGAATCCATAAACATAAATGTACACATACAACTTATTAATTCAAGAATGATTTTGCATTAAGACACATTGTTTCTATCTCAATGATTTTGCAAGTACAGTCCCATCAATATCTCAACAAGGTGTTTGTATCTCCATCTTTTTATACTATCTCACAACCTTTTGCTTTTTCATTAAACAGTTTGTATATGTAACTGAACCAGTTAAACTGTCTGTAGTAGTTTTCAAATGAATCAATAACTATCAAAGTTATATGGTTGAATAGAGCCATTTGAGTATGTAAAACTTCATTTGTTTGAGATCATTACAAAACTTAACCACAAGGGTTTCATTAAACTTCCAATTGTTCAATATAACCACTGCACCAAGAAGAATAACAAAAGAATCCTTTACAATAACAGTTAACAACTTTTAATCATATTTGAAGCAAGGTAAACAAAGAGTCTTCAAAACTATTTCCAAACCCATGTCATGAAACCCTAGAATCATATGCATGTGAGTAAAACCTTCTCAAACTGTCGTTCAAAAAGAAACCCTTAACCATTTCAAAGAATGGGTTTATCATCATTAACAACAATAGTTTACTTTTGCAGACCCTAACCAAAAACTAAACACAACCAAATAAAAACTTCAATATGCACCCAAGAAGGAGAGATATCACTTGTAGCTGCCGACAAATCAAGGTTTTGTTGTGCTCTTCCAGCTTTGAGTGAAAAAAATAATTGTCAAGCTCCCTTTTAGACTTTCTCAGTAAGCTAAGCTTTGTCATATCAAACAAAAATTCACCTTGTGATTACTGAATCTTCACAGACTTTACAAACTGTTCAAACCCTAAGTCACAAACCTTCATTCTCCAAAGTTTGACCTTGTGAAATGAATCACAAAACAAACTTTTTGCATGTTATACATTATTTACCAAATGTCCCAGTGAGCCCTAAAAGGGTTGGTGACCAACAAACCCAAATGCCAACATTTAACCTGCTAATGATGCCCGAAACCTGTTGGTCAAGTTATAACTTAAGTGCCCTTCGAATGCCTTTCTTTCACATTGTTTTTAAATTGAATAAAGACGATAATATAAAACCAAATGATGCCCTTTTTTAACATTGAATTTAGATGAAATGAAATCAATAACCCTTCAATCAAGTGATGACCTTGGTAAATAAACAAGTATGATCCTTGCACCACCATGACATTATGAACTTAAAACAACCAATGTCATATTATCAACTTGTAACATATCTTAATATCAAAGAATCACTTAGGTGATATGAACCAGGACATCATGAACCACTGTGAAGTCTATGCAAGAGTTATCCACAAACAACCTCAAACTATATCAACATGCCAAACTGCCTGTATGTTGATTTGACATCTATGCCAACTGCCATTGGGGTCAACAAACTCCCCCTTTGGCATTAATGTCAAACAAAAAATTAATGAATGCCAACTAATCAACTGCTTACCTGTCTACTGTCAAATCATACAATACAATATGCATCACCTTACAAACCACATATCAAGTATCAAGGAACTGTCACTGAAATGGCAAGCACAAAACACTAAAATTCCACTCAACCACTATTAGGAACAAAACAAGCATGAAGTGCTGATCAAATGAATGAAGGATGAAGACAACAGTAATGAGCATCATCAAGCATCACTATAAGAGCATCAAGTATCACTGTTAGAGCATATATGACACTATAATCACTGTAAGACTGTAATATATTGTACATCAAAGAATCACTATAACACCTGTAACAACTGTAATTTCTCCCCCTTTTGACAACAATGCCAAAGGTAAAGTGAGAGACTATTACCAACTCCAACATCAAAAATCATCAGAATGTACCATGATACCACTGGCCTCATCTAGTATACCAACAACAAAATGTCAGTAATTGAAACAATATCAGATATAAACCTGTGCATAAACCAAGCTATCAAATGAAAACATCAAACTGGAGAGAATCATATCCATCAAGAACTGAAAGATTAAGTGCCATGCCAACTGCCACTATAAATCCATGGTGCAATAACATGAAAGGAGATCACAAATTGAAACAATAGGTGAAGCTTGTTAATCACTTGCCACATTAATGCATCATACATACATAGTAAACATATCAACTGATAACATCAGGGATGAATAAATATGCTAAGAAGCTCCCCCTGAGACTAAAGCTTACTGTAACTATCCATTGTCCTCAAAGGCATTGCCATGAAAGTCCTGCCATACAACTCTGTCACAAATGGTTGTTCCTCCACAACAATGACTGCACCATACCATTTTGTAATTTTGTTGCTAGATACAAATTCCACTGTCCTACCATTCCATTTACAAAGGCACATGGATCAATGAAAACTCAGTGTAAAATGTGCATATTTGAGTAAAAACAATCATCTTATATGCCACTAGCCTAGAAGATCCTTTGTAACATCACTAATGTAATAAGCTTACCAATCATCCAACATTCAACATTTGCATGACAACAAGCTTGATCATCACACTCTCATCTTGACATTATTATTATGCAACCAACCATCTTGCAAACTTGATCAACAACAAGTTGAACAACAACACTTTGTAATACAATAGCAACTTGTAAGATAGAAGCAACAAACTCCCTCTTAAGAAGCAAACCATCAACTCAACCATCAACTGTTGAACCTCACAAGCATTAACATTAGGAAACTCAAGTCAACATGACAATCAACACCAAGAACTCCTAAAAACAACATCTATATCAATTCAAATATGTGTGAAAGTTAATGAATTTAGTAAAGTTCACTAAGATACTTGACCACTTTTCATTGGTCCTTGCACCTATTACCTCTCCAAGACACCTTCATTTACTTCACTGTAAGCATTAAAAAAATAATGAACCAGTATAAAGTCATGATGAGACACCAAGGTACAAACAATATGAACTCATGAAGCATGTCCATATTAATATATCAATTGTCCTGCTCTTCATCTGTGTATTGCCCTGTTCTATACGACTTCCAGTGAAGGAGTTTAAGCTTAATCATGAGGTCTTATGATGATCAAGAATGACATGACCTTCAACATGTATCTCTCCTCAACAGTATAAGCTTCTCACAACAAAACTGCTACCACATCAACAACCAAGCACCATCATATGTGAAAGGCAAATTTATGCATGAAAACCATTGCATTATGACAATAACTGCTACAAGAGATCTGACCTATTCCAAGGATTATAACAAGGCTCATATTGATTGCACTTTGATCAATAGAGTACTTGCAATTGGTAACCTCCTTTTCACTTGCATATATGTTTACAAGAATATCTTAATGACAACATAATAGTATTCATACCTTGCTTCAAGACCTGACTGTAGTACTAGTTTGTGTCATCAATTTACCACCAAGAGACACACTATCTTGCCAAAACTCAGTCACATGATATCAAAAGTTGTCTAGCCACTGTGTAAAATAAGGAAGCATGAATAACACTTGATGTTACTGTTACTTATGAAAACAAGATATCTAATATCAGAGGGTCACAAAACACTAAAACAGTTGTGATGTACTGATGAAGAAATCAAAGATAGCAAGATAAATCTTTCAATTGCAATGTAGACCCTTCAATTGCAAAAATAGCTTGTCATAAAAGCCTTCTGTTCTATGTAGCTTTTGTCTAAGTAATATAATCAAATCAAACATTGCAACAAAAACATAGCAACAAGAGGTTTGCACTAATCAACCTTGCACTGACTATTTACCTGACAAAACACCTTAACATCTCAACATGAATCATTAGAACAAAAGTTGTATTGTCCAAATGACAACTAGAAAGTACACCCTCACTACATAAAGTTGTCATACACCAATACACTACACCACTTATTTTAGAAGAACAAGGCAGAAATCATTGTTTTGGATATTCAAGTATATCTTTTTGTGTCATTTTTTTCTTTTAACCAAGATGATAACTTCCATGAAAGTTGTTGTACATCACTTTTCTTTGACAACCAACAGTCTTCATAAGATCACTCATTTATTGAATTGCATTTGTGACTGAGATCATCAACTGAGCATCATTTCATGAGGTAGGAGTTGAGCACCATGCAAGACATGCTTGTATGAATCCACTATCATACAATTAACTCTTCTAGAATAAATAATCTTCACAACCCAATAAACACAAACAATCCACAGTTAGAAGTAGATGAACTCATTATGCTATTATTCGTTGTGTATGCATTGTATGACTGTCTCATATTCAAAAGACCAATATATTTCTGTCATCTTAGATGATTAACATCAATGATAAACAAAACATTCTCCAAACAACAACTAATAATGCAATTGATACATATCACAAAATTGTTCCCAACACTTCTCAAGTGTTGTTTATGGGGCTGAATGATAATACGTTAATCAACTCCCCCTTACCTCAAACTACCTTTCAGGCACTTTGTGATGTTTCTTGTGCAGCATGCACAAGATTAGAATTTTCTTCCACTTGACCTTGTTTTCTTTTCCAAACATGCATAGGACCTTTATTCATCTTGCTCAAGATATTTTCTTATTTTTTCTTGAACATGTATCCTCTATATGGTTTCATCAAATTACTCTTACAAAACAGTGCTTTATGTCCAAACTTATGAAACCTATAGCATCCGATCTTATGACCAATAGGAGAAACAAAGTCATATTCTCTTGACAACCAAAAAGAACTTCTATGATCATATCTTGCAAGTGTTTAACAATCTCTTTCTATGTGACCAACTTTATTACAATTATAACAAACAATGTTATAGTCCTGATTTGACAAACTGTAAGAACTCTTATCCTTATTCCATCCAATACCATTTCTTGAATGAGTTCTACAATCTCTAGCTCTATGACCATAAACATGACAAGAATAGAAATAACCATGAAACTAAGAGTAGTTGTACCTTATTGAGTGATATTACTTGACAGGTGGAGGTCTCGAGAGCCTACTTTCTATACTTCTTCATCTGTTGAAATCCTGGAACTGTCTATTATCAGCAATCTTAATTTCTAATTTCTTCTTTTCTTCAGTCTTAGGAACAGCAGCGTGATAATTTAAATCTATCTTCGTTCTTGGTGTTTTTCTTACTCCAGAACTCTGTCCTTCAACAAATCCTAAACCAGTAACATCCTTGTAATGTTTCTGCTTACTCAATATGTCATTCAAGCAATCAGTACTCTTTTCAAACAGCAGATTCTTGTGCAACTTAGAAGATGCCTTTTCCAATTCCTTTCTCAAGGAGACTATTTCTAACTCTAGTTTTAGGCATTCACTAGTTTTTACTTCTAGATCAAATTTTGTAGAATCAACTACCCTTTTGGCTTCTTCTATTTATGTCCTTAGGCTAATAGTTATCTTATTTGAATATTCAACTTGACCTCTTAAATCTACAATCAAATTTCTTGCCTCTTCGAGTTCTAAAGAAACTTTTACAAGATCAGAAAGTACCTTTTTCTTGGAGTCTTCTTCTTGGTGAAGTTGGTCTTCTAATCTTTGGTTTTCTTTACTGAGTTGCTTGATTTCATCCAAGGCACACAAAAGTTCACCTTCTATATCAACCTCACAATTATTTTCATCAAACTCCTGTCCATCTTCATCGACAAAGAGGTCTCCTTCTTCATCATCAATCTCAACAACAAAATCATCTTTTCTTTCATCAAGTTCTTGTTCATCTACACTTACAATGAAGTCTTCCTTTTTATCAAAACTCTCAACTGCAAGACCGTTCTTTTTATCAACATTCAGGGGAGACTCATGTAACAACTCATCATATGACTTGACCGGGGTTTGTTGTACAACCTTTTGTTTGGCCTCTTTCTTTCCTCTATCAGGACCTACCCAAGCCAGTTAGACTTCTATATGGAACCTATGCTCTGATACCACTTATTGGAGTATAGACAACACTAAGAGGGGGGTGAATTAGTGTTGTAGATACAAACAATTTATTTACTTCTTATCAAACTTAAAAATAGAAAGTAATAATGCTGAAAGTATGCTTTATCAATGCAAGAAATCAAATACTGAACAACAAATAAGACTGAATATTCAAGCATGAAAGGCAAATGGATCACACATCATTTGAGACCATGACACAACAAATTTCATGAGTGGAAAACCTTCAAGGGGAAGAAAAACCACTCGAAACTTGCTTCACTGGCTTAATCATAAAAAACCAAATACAAAGCCTCACTGGCTTTTATGTCTCACTGACTTATTTCACTGCCTCACTAGCATATCATTTTCACTTCCACTGTCTCACTTGCAATACAAGCCTCACTGGCTACAAAAATGCCTCACTGGCAATGATCATATTGTCTCACTGACATGATCACTTACAACTTCTCAAAGAACAAATGAAGATATACAATACAGAGGGTTTCTCTATTTCATTGTAAACCATATCTTGACTGTCTCATTTCATTTGAGACTCAAGAATCCATAACCATAAATGTGCACATACAACTTATTAATTCAAGAATGATTTTGCACTAAGACACATTGTTGCTATCTCAATGATTTTGTAAGTACAGTCCCATCAATATCTCAACAAGGTGTTTGAATCTCTATCTTTTTATACTGTCTCACAACCTTTTGCTTTTTCATTAAATAGTTTGTATATGTAACTGAACCAGTTAAATTGTCTGTAGTAGTTTTCAAATGAATCAATAACTGTCAAACTTATATGGTCGAATAGAGCCATTTGAGTATGTAAAACTTCACTTGTTTGAGATCATTCCAAAACTTAACCACAAGGGTTTCATTAAACTTCCAATTGTTCAATATAACCACTGCACCAAGAAGAATAACAAAAGAATCCTTTACAATAGCAGTTAACAAATTTTAATCACATTTGAAGCAAGGTAAACAAAGAGTCTTCAAAATTGTTTCCAAACCCATGGCATGAAACCCTAGCATCATATGCATGTGAGTAAAACCTTCTCAAACTACCATTCAAAAAGAAACCCTTAACCATTTCAAAGAATGGATTTATCATCATTAACAACAATAGTTTGCTTTTGCAAACCCTAACCAAAAACTAAACACAACCAAGGAAAAACTTCAATATGCACCCAAGAAGGAGAGATATCACCTATAGCTACCGAAAAATCAAGGTTTTGTTGTGCTCTTCAAGCTTCGAGTGACAAAAATAACTATTGGGCTCCCTTTTAGACTTTCTCAGTAAGCTGAGCTTTGTCATATCCAATAAAATTCACCTTATGATTACTGAATCTTCACAGACTTTGCAAACTGTTCAAACCCTAAGTCACAAACCTTCATTCTCCAAAGTTCAACCTTGTGAAATGAATCACAAAACAAACTTTTTGCATGTTATACATCCTTTACTGAATGTCCCAGTGAGCCCTAAAAGGGCCAGTGACCAACAAACCCAAATGCCAGCATTTAACCTGCTAATGATGCCTGAAACCTGCTGGTCAGGTTATAACTTAAGTACCCTTCGAATGCCTTTCTTTCACATTATTTTTAAATTAAATAAAGACAATAATATAAAACCAAATGATGCCCTTTTTTAACATTGAATTTAGATGAAATGAAATCAATAACCCTTCAATCAAGTGATGACCTTGGTAAATAAACAAGTATGATCCTTGCACCACCATGACATTATGAACTTAAAACAACCAATGTCATATTATCAACTTGTAACATATCTTAATATCAAAGAATCACTTAGGTGATATGAACCAGGACATCATGAACCACTGTGAAGTCTATGCAAGAGTTATCAACAAACAACCTCAAACTGTATCAACATGCCAAACTGCCTCTATGCTGGTTTGACATCTATGCCAACTGCCATTGGGGTCAACATGGACTTTTGAAATGAAAATTTTAAATCTTCCACTTCCAATTCTATTCATGTATCTTTCTAGTGCATTCAAGGGAGATATTCCAACATTTATATAAAGGGGTGAAGAGCATGGGTTTGATCAATGGAGGTTAGAGTGAGCATTGTAAACATCAAAGTAGGAGAATTTGACTGTTCATAGTCAATTTGTGAGCTTGATAGTGAGGATACGAGCAATCTGAGTGGCATCCAATTTCTATACTTATTCTTGATATTAATAACAATTAAGATAGCCAAGCTTTTAGTACTACTAAGATAGTTTTCCTTAGGAAGTTTTCTAGGATAAATTGTTGAGTGTTCATGGTGAAATTCTTTCACTTTGTTTATTAATTCTTCATTTTGAGAACATTTACTCCTCTTAAATGTTGTCATTTATTTAAACAAGTAGAGTAGTAATCTAATTCATGTTCTATTGAATTCTACATTGCAATTTGAGAGTTTATGAATCATTTTGGTATCAGAGCATATTTTTTATATTTGAGAAACTATCAGGTGAGTTTATTATATGATAATTATTAGATATTCCAAGGAGTATTCGTTGTCTTGCAATCTAGAGATTAGCACTTGCAAGTGGAATAAAAAAGTTAGAATGGAAGATTTGAATGCATTTGTGTCTCTCTTTAAGACTCATATGGAAGGTGTACTAAAAAATCAATAATGGATAGGCCAACAACAAAAGCACATGGCACATCAACAATGACAAATAGCCCAAGAGTAGTTTCCCATTGGCAATTTGGTGAGAGCTTTAGATAAGAAGTTTGGTGTTGGAGAAAAATAAATTGATAGTGATACATTCTTGGAGGAGCCATTTGAGGTAAAAAAAAGGTAAAAGAGAAAACTCCATTTAAGGTTGAAACCAAAATTGAGATTAAATCTTTTGATGGACAAGTAAATGTTGAATTTTTAGACTCTTGGATTAAACAAATGGAGGTTTATTTTAATGTTCATAATATAAGTGGGGTACAAAACATTTGCATGTCTCAAAATGTTAGGTGATGCACTTGTATGGTAGGAAATTTATTTATCTACTTCAAAAAGAAGGAAAAAAACTATTGTGTCTAATTGGGAAGATTTTAAGGATTTTCTTTGTAATATTTTTTACCCATTGGCATAAAATTGACTAAATATACACAAGGTAGTGGACAAAGTCTGTAGGAATTTACTATTGAATTTTGAAGGCAAGCCATGTTGAAGGGCATGAAATTGGATGACATTCTCACAAAGTATCTCATAGGTCTTGACACCCACATTTGAAGGAGGGTAATTACTAGAAATCCAAAGGACTTGGATAAATTTTATGTCCAAGACAACTATGTAGAAGAGGAGAAGAAGAGAGGTGAAGAGAAGTCTTCCAAGCAAGGACAAAAACAAAATCAACCCAAGACAAGGGGAAGAAGACTAATGTTGTTGAACATCAATATTAGTGTCTAAGGAATGATTGTAGTTATTATAACATGGATAGTAATGTAGATGTTAAGTGTTAGAAGTTATATCCAAATTTACATTCTAAGAATAAAACTAAAGAGGATTCTATGGTAATACTACAAGAGAAAGTAGAAATAGAGGATAGTTCCAATGTAGATGACGAGCTTGGATGCATACATACCAAGGTAATGAACATTGATAAACAACTTGATGAGATGAACAAACTTTTCTACTTAAGCTACAAGTAAAGAAAACAAAATTCAAGCTCACAATGCGACTTAATTTTTGTTGAACTTGTTAAGAAGCTTGGTTTAAAAACATATGATCATTCTCACCCATATCCATCATGTTGGATGAAAAATGGTGTGGACATTCAAGTAATAAAGAAGTGCAAATTTTAGTTTGGGGTAAATGTGCAATGCATATAAGAAGTGGATGCAGATACAATTCCTCTTGATGCTTTTGATATTGTACTCTGGTAGTCCTTACTTATATGTTAGAGATGCAATTTTTATGAAAAAGGCTAAAAATATAGATGGTTCAAAGAAGGAATTAAATACATCATAAAGAGGCACCAAAGCAAATCCGAAGTTGTAATGGCAAGTTCCAACTAAGCTATCAAATTAATTCAATAAACTAAGCAATTTTGTTTACTTTTGTTGAAAGATAAGCAAGAAGATGGATTGGGTACATCTACAATGGATAACTCTAAATTGAAAGACTTTGATGTTGTCTTGTCATTGTTTTAGGAAGTGTTCCATGAACCCAAGGTGTTGCCACCAACAAGGGAGCTGGAGCATGAGATTTAACTCCTACTTGAATCTTCTCTAACAAATAATGAATTGTATCAAAAATCACTTCTAGAAAGAAATGAGGTCAAGAAACAACTTGAAGAGCTATTAGAGAAAGAGGTAATTTACCTAGATACATCACCATGTGGTTCACCTATTACAATGGTATGCAAAAAGGATGGTTCTTAAAGAATGTGCATTGATGATAGGGCCTTGAATAATATCACCATCAAGAATAAATATCCTATTCCAATGATAGATGATTTGTTAGACCAACTTCAACATGCAAAGTACTTCACAAAGTTGGATCTCAAATCTAGTTACCATCAAGTTTGCATGAAGGAGTACACTTCAAAGACTACTTTCAAAATAAAGTAAGGTCTTTATGAATGGTTAGTTCTTCCATTTGGTTTGTGTAATGCACCACCAACTTTTATGAGGCTAATGAATGATGTGCTAAGGGATTTCATAGACTCATGTAATTGGGTATTTAGATAATATACTGTGTTAGGGAAAATCAGGTTTAATGTCAAAAACAACAAACTAACTAAACCCTAACTGCAATGAAGGATAATCTAGCCTAGAAATCAAGCAAACAAATAGAAAATAAACTATAAATCTAAGCTAACATTGACTAATCTTCATTGTTCTCCTCCATCTTCCATAATGTTCTCAGATTTGCAGATTTTGCCTAATCTTGAGAAGCTCAAGTTAATGAAAGTGGCAAGATATTGGAGAGAAAGAGATTCAGAGCCTAGAAAATGTCTTCTAAGAGCTTAAGAGAGCTGAAAATGAGCTGGAGAATGTGTTTTATAGAAGAGCCTGGTTGAATGGAGGGCTAGGATTGATTGTTGACTTTGGAGGCAAATGGAGGGCTGAGACCAACTAGGGTTTCTAGCCACTAGAGGACAAAAATGAATTTAAAATTGGGAGAAATGGTGAGGTGGGAAATGATTTTTAAATTAAATAAATTTGTCTAATTTATTTAATTTATTGAAAGGATGCATGTGAAAGGGGATTTTGTCAATTAGGTGATGGGGTATTTGTTTAAATTGATTGAGTGAAAAGGGACATTAGGGTATGAATAATTAAATAATCAATTAAAATTAATTATTTAATTATAGAAGAAACATGGCCAAATGATTAGAAAGGATGAAATTGAATTAGTTGAATTATGGAATTTGAAGGAGAAATTGTCCTGTCACATTTGCGACATGAGGACATTTTTAAGTGTCTACATTTTGCCCCTCTTTGAGATGATGTTTGAGATGATGAGATTTATGTCGATCAACATCATTTCAAAGAAGCTAAGGAAATGGATAGAGGAAAAGGATGATGATGGAAAGATAGGATGGTGATGCCCCCTCGAGAGGATAGGCGGGTTGGACAAACACGGGTCGGCTCTCAAAATGAAATGGATTGGTTAAGGAAGAAAGATAGAGGAATGGATAGAAGAACTAAATGATACGTTATGCTGCAATGAAGGTGGAGGAATGAAGATGCGAGAGAGAGATGGTGGAGGAATGAAAGATTGGCTAGAAGAATAGAAATGAGATCTTGCTTTGATAGATTTTTTGAGCTTCTCACTTGCAATTTTTTGTGCTTATCATCATAGAACTTTATTATGTCAAAGGAAAACAATCACCATGGCATGTCAAAGGCCAAGGCGCAAAGTGTGGCCCTTGTGAAATAGGCACATGACTGACAAGGGATGTCTGACTTAGACTAGTGACCATGGTACCTTGTCGGAACATGCGATGATATAACTGTGGGGTATGCAAGTCCTGATGGAAGGAAGCACTTATTCTTTCCAATCCATAGGATGTCTTTGATTCACACCCAATGGAATCTCGATCACATGCAAGGTACCAAGTTGCCCTGGTCATTTTGCCAAGACAAACCACAAACAACAATCAAATTAGCAAAAGGTCTCGCTCTATCCTCGCTTCTCTTCATCACTTAGGGACTGCCTTGAGAAGCATAAGAACAAGACTACAAAACAATCCAGTAAAATAAGACAGACTAGACCAACAGCCATTTAGACCTTTTGCCAAGTGATATGTGTTTGATTTATTATGATGAATAGATGAAGGAGGCCTGGTTTTAGGATAGGACGCATGTCATATAAGACACATGGTCTGGTTTCGACAATGCCCCTGCCTGTCTAAGGCAAATGATAAGAGGGTGACATCCTGTATAAGACATGTGGTTTGGTTTTGAGAATGTCACAAGTTATGAGATGATTGTTGATGTTTGATCTTAGAAATGATGCATGTCCTATAAGGCGTAGAGTCCTGGTTTCGACAATGCCCCATTTCGTGTAAGAATGTGATAGTTGATACTGATAGTTGATAGTGACATATGATTCTCACGAGGTGATTGATTGGTTTGACTGATTGGGTAGTTTGTCTTGTTAATGTGTGGGATTGTTTTGAAGTGTGGATTTCTTGAAAGATTGACTGTCTGATCAAAGTGTCCTTTCATGAAAGGACGACTTATTATGATAGTTGACTTGATGGGTCCTAAGGGACTGACTTGGTACCTTAGGGGCGCATCAAAGATGGCCTTGCCTACGTGAAAGCTCAAAGGTGTCATAATTCAACCAAGCAGACTGTGGATGATTTGAGAATTGATTTGGCTAATATGATGATGTGATTGATTAGGATGTTTCAATGGATTGATCGAGAGATTCAATTGAGTGATTTAGTTGAGGAATTGAATGAATTGAAGAATTGATTTAGTTGGAATGATGTGATGAATTGAATTGGTTTGAATGAATGGATGATTTGGTGGATTGATATGATGAGTTGATTGATTTTATTGCTTGGATTTTTGTAGGATATTTGATTTTTTTGAATTTTGGGGAATATTTTGATTTTTTTGGATTTTTAACATGTTTTGATTTTTTTTGGATTTTTGACATGTTTTGATTTTTTTTTTGGATTTTTGACATGTTTTGATTTTTTTTTGGATTTTTGACATGTTTTGATTTTTTTCGGATTTTTGAGATGTTGTGATTTTTTTTGGATTTTTGAGATGTGATTTTTTTTGTATTTTTGGAATGTTTCCAAAAAAAAAAGGATTTTTTTTTGTGTTTTTGGAATGTTGTGATTTTTTTATATTTTTGAAATGTTTTGGGAGATGGCATTGGATGATAATTTTGATAGCCTTTTGTGCTAGGCAGATAAGGGAAAACCAAGTCGAGGTACAAGGGAATGAATGGGATTGGGTGAATGGATAAAAGGGGTGGGCGATAGTGAATGGAAGGAACGTATGCGTAAGAGGGCAAGGATGTGATCTCTGAGGACTATGTTGCATAGGAATAACATGCCCCATTGTAGGTGGAATACTTAGGATTTTGGCATGACAAGGCTCGTGACAATAGGATGGTAATTGGATGGATGAATGGAAGGATGAGGTATATCAAGAGATACCTAAAACATTTATCAGCATTGTGCCCCCAATCTTTATCAAGATCAAAAGAGGAATGGAGAATGAATGGACTCGATAGGCTAAGTATATGTATGTAATGGATAAGATGATATGGAAATGATATGGAAATGGTATGATAGGATGTGATAGAAAATGGTATGATAGAATGGAAAATGATAGGGTGGTATGGATGAGATAATGTGCCCCCAAGTGTAAGTAACATAGAAGATCAACCTACACATGATGCCTGTTTGCCAAGTTTTCATCATGGTACTTATCCAAGGCACCACCAAGGGTGGTTTTCACCATTGGACAAAAGGATTTCTCTTTACTATTTTGATTTTTCTCTCTTTTTTTTTCTTACTTTTTTGACTTTTTGAATGGGATAGGTGGAATATGAATAAGAGGGACTCAAGTATCTAGTGTCATGAAGGTGATAGTCCCATTGGAGAAAGATGTCATCGCATGAACCATGTCAAGTCATTATGCTCATAGATGTTGGTAAGGGATTGTATGAAAGGAAAATGGATAAGGTAGATAGTGGATTATGAAAGGAATGATAGTGGATTATGATGTGGATTATGTAGGACTTATGCAAGGAAGATGGATGAAATGTTTATGATGTGGATTATGTAGGACTTATGCAAGGAAGATGGATGAAATGTTTATGTAAAAGCATGGACCATAGGGAGGTGATAAGGCAGATATGTAGGGGAATGGTTGAATGATGGGGTGATGGAGGTATGGAAAGGAATTATGACCAACGGTTGCACACACCGTGATAAACATGGAAGCTTTTGATTGGAAGGTGGTGTAGGAAGCAATGGTGATGTTTGCTTAGTGGATGGATGATGTAAGCATTTGGAGACCCACATATACTTAGTATTTTTATGATTTTTTATTTTCATGTGGGTTGAAAGAATTTGATATTTTTGAATAGAATGGCATTTTTGAATGGAAGAGGATGGTTGGGATGCTTGAGAGGTGGATGCCTCATTTGACTTGATTGCTTTTTTCTTAGGGACCCAA
The DNA here is from genome assembly GCA_027924645.1 of Cunninghamia lanceolata. Classification (NCBI taxonomy): domain Eukaryota; kingdom Viridiplantae; phylum Streptophyta; class Pinopsida; order Cupressales; family Cupressaceae; genus Cunninghamia; species Cunninghamia lanceolata. The sequence goes on along the minus strand of BSBN01001219.1, from coordinate 2,702,450 downwards.
ACCATTTTAGTTTTTGACTTTTGTTTTGAAGGTATGGGTTTGGGTAGCTTTTTAGATGGATTTTGCTTTGATTTATTGGATTTGTACTCTAAGGCATTGGGACCCTTAGGATTTTTGGCTTTATGTAAGGAGGCATCCAAATGTTGATTTTTCAATCCCATGGACATGGTGGAAGCAAGGTTGATGTGTACATGATGTGTGCATTTGTTGATCATGATTAGGAATTTGAGGGTACTTATGGATGATAGGCATGTTAGGTGTTGGAAGCAATGGAGGTAAATTAGATGGAGGGATATTAGGAGTTGGAAGAAGTGGAGGCAAAGTGGATGGTGGAAGGTGTATGGTCACATGCTTTTGACACTTGTAGGATGATGGAGGTGGAATGGCAACATAGATTTTCGGTGTATGATAGGATTTGCGATGGAAAGCGGTGGACTTAGGTGGAATGGAGGAAGTACCAACATATTTAGATTTCTTACCTTGGGGTGTATATCCAAGGCCATATGAGTGTGGAGGGACCTTGACATGTATGGGCTTCAAAATACCTTGTTCATGAAGGCCTAAGCCTTTACCATTACAATTCATGTTTTGGAGCATGCGATGGAGAATGGGACTAGGCATGTTTTGGACATTAGACTTGAGCTCTTTATTTGATGGAGAAGGTGAAGTAGAAGACAATGTTTGTTGTTGTCCTAAGGAATAACACTCATGGATGAAAGTGGTAAGACCAAGTGGATATGATGGTGGACTTGAAATGGGATCAATAGTGGATGTGGAAGGACCATTAGAATCTTGACTAGCATTGTGTTCACTAAGATCCACGTTATTGTTTTGATCATCTATGTGTGCTTGGGAGCCACTTGTCTCATCATGGGGAGTGGATGTTTTTGGATCATGCATAGGTGGAGTGATAAGCTCTTGACCATGGAATGCATAAAGTTGACTTAGACGGTCATCATGGTCTTCTTGATCATAGGTAGGATCTTGATCATAGATGAGATCAAGTGTGTTATGGATGGGTGTAATGGAAGGGGTTTGATCTTGATTTGGATGAGGGACTATTGTTTCCTCGTGCTTTAGATTATGCTCTTGACATAGCTTTTGGCTTTGAGTGGAAACAGATGACTCTTGGATAGGTTTGATATGTTCTTTGTGATCAACAACATGATGGCATGATGGACTTTGACTTAGACATATAGGATCAATAGGGTGTGGATCACATGATGGAGTTGGAGGAATAAGCATGGCATTTGAAGGCTCGTTGCTAGGCTCATGAATGGGTGTTTGACATGGGGATGATCTATTCTACGCTAGTAGCCAATGGATCACATCCTTTGCAAGGGCATGTGTGGAAGGACAATATAGTGGGTGGACAATGAGGGTAGATGATGTGGACTCATATTTAGGATTAGGTGGAGTGGAAAGTTCCCATGGTGGAGGGATAAGAGGGATGGATGGTCTTGTCTTAGGGTTTGGATTTTGATTGGATGAAAAGTCAAAGGGATTGGATGAATTGGTGGGTTTGGATGACTCCACATGTTTATTTTTGTAATGTTTAACCTTAGGGCATGGAGTTAATGGGGGATTAGAGGATGATAATGATAGTGAATGGCTTGCATGGACTAGGTTGATGTCTCCCTTGTCAAAGGTGGCGTTAGGACTTAAATGCATTTAATTATGTTGCAAAGGGATACTTATACTTTCATGTGCTTGTTGGGGTGTGAATGGATATGTTGATGTGGCGTTGATTTGATGTGTGGATGGACTAGGTTTTGAACTTGTCTCATCCTCATAATTAAAGAGATAGCCTCCTTGAAGTATGAACTTGGGCTTAAGAGGAGGGGATCCTTCGAGTACAAGCTTTGGTCTCGGTTTGTCTTCATGATTGCTAAGGATTAGGACCATGTTGTCTAGTGCTTGACTAGGATTAGGGTAATGATAAGGTGGAATGACTAGGAATGTGATAGAGTGTGGGATTGATTGGATGATTAGATGGGTGATTAGGGATTATTAGGGTATGTTTAGGGTTGTGATTAGGATGACTCGGAAAGGATTAGGATATGATTAGGGGTGAGGTGATTAGGATGAGTTTGAGTGAATGATGTGATTAGAAAGGGTGATTAGGATGTGAAGGTTGAATGATGAAGATATGAGTAGGATGTGATTATGATATGACAAGGATGGTGTTGGTTGGACGATGTGTTGGAAGGAATGTTTAGAATTTGTGGAATGAGGGATGACTAGGAGGATCTATTCCCTTTCTCTTCTTTTTGCAACGATGTCTTTACCATATAAGACTTGTGAATTTTGGGATAGTATGGGGATGTCAATGCAAGGTGATGAGGCCCAGACTATGATAGAGGCTAATGGATATTAGTCTTTGAAAAGTCTAGCTCCAAGAGGGTACTCTCGTCTACTAATGACCTTGTCAAAGTATAAATTGGATTTATCAAGACCTTGAGGTGTGGAAGAAATGATTGATTAAAGTGAACCCATGAGTTTCAGAATTCACTTGGAAGGATGGACTTAAACTAGCCTTGTGGTATTAAGCCCAAGTTGTGATTGATTTGAAAAAGATGTCAAGGTCTCTTGGTCCAGATTTGTACTTGTGATACAGTCAAGTTTCGACAGTTTCTCCCTATGTTTCAACCTTAGGAAGACTATTTTTGGGAACCTCTATAGATGTCAAGGGATGAATTCTAATAAAATGTTGTGATGAAATTTGATCGTAAAGGAATGAAATTGAATATGTAGTGGGTGAACATAACCAACAGGTCTATAAGGTTTTGACACAGTTGCAATTGGATTCGATAGGGAGGGTAGATGCTCAAAGGTTTCCCTATGGTTGTGGTGTGTTGTGATTGGGAATGATTAGGATGAATTTGATTGGATTGGAAAGAAGATGATGATGTGTAGTGATGAGATTAGATGACTTTGGACGGATTGGGAAGAAGTTGATTGGATTATGAATGAAGATGATTATGGTTTTGACTAGGATGATTAAGATGATGGTGATTAGATGAAAAAGGTGATTAGGGTTTAATAAGGATGACTTGGATATGATTAGGGGAATGGTTAGGATGATGTTGATTGGAAGAGGATGACGATGTGTAATGATTAGGAATGATGAATAGGATATGATGAGGATGAGGTGTAATGATTAGGAATGATGAATAGGATACGATTAGGATGAGGTGGATTAGGATATGTGGAATGACAAGGATGATGGTTAGGTGTTGGTTTGACTTGGAATGGTGTTGATTGGATTATAAAGAGGAGATGTAGAATGATGATAGTGTAATTAGGATGTGATTAGGATAGGACAAGGATGATGTGGATGGTTGGATGATGTGATTAGGAAAGGTGATTAGGGTGAGGTTGATTGGATTAGAATGAATGGCTAGGATATTATTAGGATGCAATTGGTTAGATTAGAATGAAGATGATGATGTGTAGTGACAAGATTACATGACTTTGAATTGATTAGGAAGAAGATAATTGGATTAGGAATGAAGATGATTGGGGTTTCGACTAGGATAATTAAGATGATGGTGATTAGATGAAAGAGGTGATTAGGGTTTGATAAGGATGACTTGGATATGATTAGGATATGAAGTGGCTAAGAAGGGTGATTAGGATGAAAGTGATTGGATTTGAATGTGTTAGGAGGAATTTGTAGAGTGACTTGTCTTTATATGTTTGGTGTTTAGAGCTTGATTTGGCAATGTTCAAACAAATGATCACACATGTACAAACATGAATCACTCAGGCAAGACACATAAGCAATTTTAAATTTTGAAATTGAAGAATGTGATGATTAAGCAAGCACATGTGGAAGACACATCAACAAGCCCTATGACTAGTCAAGTGGGGTATGGCCAACTAGGTCCTACTCTAGGTTGCACAAGGTTGACTAGGGAAATGAAATGAAAGTGAAATCCTGCCACACAGTCGGGAGAAAGGGGTAAGGGCTTAGCTAAGAGTGACAAGATTTTGACTTCCAAAGAGGGTGTCTTTCAATTCACACCTCGGTTGAGGTCATCCCTTGGAGTGGTGTGTCTCCAAGTAGGCCTCCTAAGAAGGGTATGACAAAAGAAAATCAAGTGAGGTGTTTTTTTATTTCCAAGATCACCTTGCAGTGTGAGGAGAGAGCATACACACACACACACACACTTGATTCACACTCGCACTCGTTAATTAACCCTTAGACAATCAAAATGTGTGGTGTGAATATGAATGGATGAGAGGTGTTTTTTATTCTCAAGATTGCACGAAGCGCATGAGAAGAGCATACACACCTCTAATTGCAATCAAATTCACCAAACAATTCAAGCACTGGTTCTTTTTAGATCCTAAGTCCAAATGTGAAGGAAGACACTTGTTCGTTTTAACCCAATTTCAATGATGTGACAACAAACAAGAGTTTGTTTTTAGACCCCAAAATCAAGTGTGTTGAGAAGCAATGATTAGAGATGAAAGATGGAATGTGTGCACCTTATTTTTTTTGCTTTCCAAGTTGTTCTTTTGACTGATCCAAATGTTGCTCCAGCTCCTTTGATTCACCTACAAGTCACAAAATCGAAAAAGAAACAAGTAAACTTGCATGGAAGAAAGCTATGTGAAAAAGATGAAATCTGATAAATTCTGATGAAAATGATCTAATACAGAAAAATGGATTGCATAAACAAAAAATTCAGAAGATTTCTTGCACTTTCAAAAAAAATCGTTGAAATTGGATCAATTTTGCTCAAGATATGCTCATTTGAAGTTTACATGCAAGTTTGACTTTGACTGATAAAAAAGCTTGAAAATGACAGTTACCTGATAATTTCTGCACTGTTGTGAAGTTCATCTAGTCATCTTTCCGATGAGTCCTCGTTTGCATGATTTTTATATCGTATGACCTGCTTATGAGCAAAAGAAAAAAGTCTCCCCCCTTATGGCATGTAGAAGAAGACAATGTGCCTAGTTGTTTGCATTTGACCATTAATTGTTACGAAAAAGTGGTCACATTAGCATGGTTTAATGTAGCGGTCTATTTGGGCAGTTAGATCTAGTGAAGCCCCTAGTCAGTCATAGGACCAGGGGTTGAATCAATGGCAAAAAATAAAAAGGGGCCGGTCACAATTGTGACCACGACCCTAAGGCTATGGAGGACTGTCACGGTTTAAGGAGGAATGTTGCAGTTTAAAGATAGGGCAACGGTTAATGCTTAAACGCCCACGGTGGAAGTTTAAAGGCCAACAGTCGCGGTTTAAATGCTCAGAGTAGAGGTTAAGGGGCCGAGAGTCGGCAAATGGTGCAAGGGTGACAGAGAAGCTTAGAGCCCTAGTCGATGAACAACGTTGATAATCACCAAAGCACCGGCGATGGGAGGATTTCGTGATAGGAAAGTCATGAGGGGAGGCAACTGGGATGGCTAAGGGTGGCCGACAAGAACAATGGAGGGCGGCGATAGACCTAGTCGCCACCAATGGTGGCGACAAAGGGATATTAGGGTTGGAGGAAATGCGGGAGGTGACGATAGATCTAGGCGGAGGTTTAGCTAAAGGGGAAGCTGAGGAAAATTTAAAGCACAATCGACGGGTTTTGATGTGGGCAGAAATTAGAGAAAGCAGTGGATGACGATTTAGGGATTATAGGCAGCCGAATAGGGTTTTTTGATCATTTTTTTAAACCTGCCAATCACATTAAACCTTCAACGACAAAGATTAAACCTCCAAGGAAGCTTAAAAACTAGAGCAAATGATCAGTGCACAAAGCAGTATGACGGGTCTGTCGTACTTAAAAAATTCAAAAATTTCAGTCACCAACCCTAGGCAAGTTTATAGTCAAAATTCATGGAAATGGCCTCCTAGACGCAATGGTGAGGTCGATTTTAGTCCAGGAGGTCACCTGCAACAATTCACTCCCAAAACTTGACAAACTAGGGTTAGAAACATGTAAATTTGTCCAACAAAAACCTGCAAAAAACTAATGATTAGATCCTTAGAGCATGTTCACGTTAGGTTCACCATTTTGTGTTAGGGAAATCAGGTTTAATGTCAAAAGCAACAAACTAACTAAACCCTAACTGCAATGAAGTGCAATCTAGCCTAGAAATCAAGCAAACAAATAGAAAATAAACCATAAGTCTAAGCTAACATTGACTAATCTTCATTTTTCTCCTCCATCTTCCATAATGTTCTCAGATTTGCAGATTTTGCCCAATCTTGAGAAGCTCAAGTTAATAAAAGTGGCAAGATATTGGAGAGAAAGAGATTCAGAGCCTAGAAAATGTCTTCTAAGAGCTTAAGAGAGCTGAAAATGAGCTGGAGAATGTGTTTTATAGAAGAGCCTGGTTGAACGGAGGGTTAGGATTGATTGTTGACTTTGGAGACAAATGGAGGGATGAGATCAGTTAGGGTTTCCAGCCACTAGAGGACAAAAATGAATTTAAAATTGGGAGAAATGGTGAGGTGGGAAATGATTTTTAAATTAAATAAATTTATCCAATTTATTTAATTTATTGAAAGGATGCATGTGAAAGGGGATTTTGTCAATTAGGTGATGGGGTATTTGTTTAAATTGGTTGAGTGAAAAGGGACATTAGGGTATGAATAATTAAATAATCAATTAAAATTAATTATTTAATTATAGAAGAAACATGGACAAATGATTAGAAAGGATGAAATTGAATTAGTTGAATTATGGAATTTGAAGGAGAAATTGTCTTGTCACATTTGCGACATGAGGACATTTTTAAGTGTCTACATATACCAATTTTTAGTGCAACATGGGAAGAACATCTCATCTATATTGAGCAAGTCTTGCAAGTCTTAAAAGCAAAAATAACTTCTATGTAACATTAAAAGGTTTGAGCTTGGTCCAGAGTCTTTTGACATATTCTAAGGTTTGAGGGGGAGAGTTTGAATAGATCCTTCTAAGGTAGAAGCTATTGTAAATTTTCCTACACAAAAGAGTGCCAAAAAATCTACAAATTTTGTAGGTGTTGCACAATAAATGAGGAAATTTATTCCATCACTCTCTTCTATAGCCTCATCTCTACACCAAGCTACATCCATGGAGAGGAGTTTCATTGGGGGTAAAGAACATGATGAAGCATTTGAAATATTGAAATATAATATTAGTCATGCTCTTGTGCTTTCTCTTTGTAACTTGCAACAATCTTTTGAGGTAGAAATAGATGCAAGCAAATATGGTATGAATGTCCACTTGCTTCAAAGAGGTAATCCCATTTGTTTTCATTTAGAAGTTTTTTCTTTAGATGTTAGAGAATATCAAGTATATGATAGAGTTATATGCACTAGTTTAAGCTTTAAAGAAATAGAAGAATTATTTTTTGGTAAGGAAACTTTTGTGCATATTGACCACCAACCTCTACAATACTTGCAAACACAAAATCAATTACTAAAAGAAAAACACTATAAATGGGTGGACTTTTTGCAACAATTTAATTTGGCAATCAAATATAAGAAAAGGAGTTTTAATGTGGTAGTAGATGTGCTATCTAGGCCACCAATCTTAAAACATATTTCAACTATTATGACTCAATCAGAACCTTTCACAAAAATAGGCTTATTTAGAGGAATATATTCAAGATGTAAATTTTGGGGAGAAGTTTAGATAGCTACAAGCTGAAGGGGTTACAAAAAGTGAAGAGGACTTCTATCTCAAAGAACTACTCTAGAAGATAGGGAAACTATGTCAGTTTTACACATACCTTCACAAATGAGCCACTATTTTTTTAAGTGGTGGGTCATTTTGGAGTTGAAAAAATAGTGGCTCATTTGCAAAGGTATGTGTTTTTTTTTCAAAATAGAGCAAGAAGTAACAAAATTTGTTAAAGGATGTAAATTATGTTGCACTAGCAAATCTAAGACAAGAAAAGAAGGAATATATTTGCCTTTGCCTATATGGACAAGATCACAAGGATGCATATCTATGTATTTTGTAGGAGGATTACAAAAGAGTAGTCATGGAAATGATTGTTTGTCATAGTGGATAGATTTAGGAAGATGTGCATACTAACTAAATGCAAGAAGATTGTCACAAGGAAAGAAGCAATTGAAATGTTCTTTACCAATATACAGGTGCACTTTGGGCTTCTTAAGTCCATTGTTTCAAATAGACACAAATGGTTTGTTGGCAACTTTTGGTCCACTTTGTGGAAATTAATGGATATGAGGCTCAATAAGAGTACAACTTTCCATCCACAAATAGATAAGCAAACATAAGTGGTCAATACAACTCTTGTGCAACTCATAAGGTGGTATAACAACATGTATCTTAGAACTTGGGATGAAACTCTTCCTTACATTGACAACTCTTTCAAAAGGGAAATACATTCTTCAACAAACCAATTACCTTTTGAACCATGTTTGGGGTAGTTGCCCTCAAGTACACTTGATGTAGCTTTAGAACAAAAAAAAAGCATGAAGGACAAGAATTGGAGGTGGCTAAGGCATCAAAATTTGTTGAGATGATTAGACAAATCCAACTCAAAGTGAAAGAACAAGTAAAAGAAACAAAAGTATGTATGAGAAAAGACATGATCGACATAGGAGGGAACACAAACTCAAGTTGGGAGATAAGGTGTGGTTGTCCCTAGGCAAGGAAAGATTACAAGGACGAGCCAAGAAAATCAAACCTCTTAGATATATGCCATTTACTATCTGGGAGGCTATTGGTGGGAATGCTTTCGTACTTAATCTACCCCCTTTCATGAAGATGCACTCAATGGTGAATTGTGAAAACTTGCATTTTTATGAGCCTTCCATGTTGGATGAGGAAGAAAAGGAACAAGTGCTACCTTCTCCAAAGAACTTGGGTGTTAACAATCATGCAATACTTTCAACGGATGAAGTGCTACAATGGAAAACAAGGGAGGCCCATAGAAAAATTCAATTGTCTTGGAAAGTGGGAATTAAATGAGGAAAGGTGAATCAAGCAAAGTGATACTCCAAGGAGAAAGTGGGGGAGTTATTTCCCCACTTATTATCTCATTAACCTTTTGTGAGATCAAAGGCATCTCTAAGAAGGTAGGTGTGATCCATAAGGATATGAAGAAGAATAAAGATGATCAATATGAATTACCAAATCAATGATCAACAACAAAAAGCTCATGACTTTGTCCATAGGATGAAACTACTACTTTACAATAGGAGACAATTATGAAACCACCATAATAGAAACAAAACTACCATGATAGAAACAAAACCACTGCTTGATGATAATTGATGGTTTTGTCACAATTGGTTGAGTTCATGATTTGAAACAAAAAGTTGACTCTTCCACTTCCAATTCAATCTGAGGATCATTACATTGCATGAGGGGAATGTTCCAACAACTACTTATAAAGGGATGAATAGCATGGTCTTGATCATTGGATGTTAGAGTGAATGTTGTAAAGATCAAACTAGGAGAATTCAACTATTTCATAGTCAACTTGTGAGTTGACAATGAGAATAGGAGCAGTATGAGTTGCATCCACTTTTGTACTTGTTCTTGAGATTAATAACAATCAAGGTAGTCAAGCATTTGCTACTACCAAGATAGTTTTTCTCATTAGGGGGTTTTCCAAGATAAATTGTTGGGTGTTCATAATGAAATTCTTTCATTTTTAGTCTTTTAATTCTCCATTTTGAGCAACATTTACTCCTCCTAAGTGTTGCTATTTAGTTAGACAAGGAGAATAGTAATCTAATTCATGTTCTAGTGAAATCTACATTACTATTTGAGAGTTCATGGATCAACCATTAACTATTTGACTATTCTTTCCCATGTACATAAGGTGTTCGCAAGGACAATAATGTCATTCACATAAAGTAGTGTTAATGGACTAGTCTTGAAGGTTGGTACTTTGACAATGGTACATTCTTATAAATATACTAAAAATACCATTGTGTTGTTCTTATTTTGCTAGGAAGCCCTCCAAATTACTTCACTAGAACACCTTAATCTTGTGTTCACCACCCCAATTAAACTACTTGCATATGAAATTCAACATTATACTTTTGCACGTTGTCCATTTTTTTGGCTACAATATTGGTATTCAATCTCACATTCATCTTCATAGAAAATTAGATAAAGACGATTTCTTATTAGTTTCAAAATCTTCCCATTTAGTAAGTCATTCAACTTCATCAAAACCAAAAAATGTGCATTGCTTTCCCACCAAGTGTGTGTGACTAGAAATTTTAAGACATGCAAAAAGGATTTTGTTTCTTTTCAGTTAACTTGGTGCAAACAATTTAATATACACCAATTGAATAAGCAATTGTTGAGCTTGTTTGCATCCACCTCTCCATAGGGTTAAATCTACACCTTGGCTTTTGCTTTTAACAGTGGTTGAGTTGGGGCATTATTTGGGATGCTATGGAGATGTTCCTTTCCTTTTGCTCTTCTATTGTCTCTTTGTTTATCTCAGGTGTCCCAAATGCAATCCCAAGCTTGCCAATTCATGCATCCATCCACTTCTCCATGTTATTAAGCTTACCCATGGATTGCCTAGTGTTGTAACATTAACCTCTAAATTCACCAAACCTCTCATTATGAGTGTTTCAACTCTCAGTGCATGCTTTCTTCATGAAGTTGAGCCATTTTTTGTCTCATCTTTTGATTCGACCTCTTTGTCAATGTTTCTTGTTTCAATGGAATCATGCAACTCTTGTTGATCTTATCAAGAGCACAAATCTATTGAATTAATCACAACACAGAATTCACATAAGTCGAGAACCATTAGAAATCTCTTATACCAATCTAATATGTAATGGGGATAGCTATACCATTCCTTTACTCAACACAAGTTTTTACATGAATATGACAAAATTCACTTATATAAATTGCTATAAATTAAGAATTGTGCTTAAAAAGGGCTTAATGGAATTTGAGTGTTTACATGCATTAGCAATAAAAACAATTTTAAAATGAAGAACCAAGCAAGTGATGAAAACAAACACCAAACAAGAAGATAGACACAAGATATACCTAAGGAAACCCATTAGGGGCGAAAAAGCTTATAGCCTGTACTTCTATCTCCATAACTCAACTAAATTCAACAAGAGTACAAGACAAATACTCACTTTAAGGCCTTCAAAAACATTGTGCGACTATCACATACCGTTACAATGCTTGTTCTTGCTTGCTTTGCCATACAATTGACTTGTGTTGTCACATATCCACTCCCCTTTATCCTATTCTTCTTCTTCTCTTCCTTTCTATTATTATTCTTTTTATCCCAAATCTATTACTTTGCAATGTAATAATTTTTCTTCTCTTATATAATAAGTGGAACTATTTAAAATAGAGTATATTGAATGTGTTAATCATTTGTATTGGAAGGTTTGCCCTCTTGAAGTGGCTTGTTTGGAGGTTGTACTCCCTAAAAGTGGCGGTTGTTAATAAAAGCAAGAGTTATTTTTTGTTTGCATTGTCCCCAAATACATATAACCTCAACACATCTCCAAAATATTTATGCATAAATTGGATTTTTAGAATGACATAAAAGACCCTAGTTGTAAATTCGCCTCAATAGTAGGGATGTGGATCAACCAAGCTTTTGAGCTAGGCTATTACTCTTCATGCCTCATCATATCAAACCATTACATTGGCCTAATGTATTTGTGAACTATTCAATTTCCTATTTTAGGATGTTTGCAAGGGGCAAATTCAAGTAGCACCTAGTTTACTTTCATATTTCTTTTAAATTAGAGGGCCAAAGGGGGTCTTTTAGGGTTCGCACTATTCTTGGAGGCTTCATCAACTTTCCTCCAACTTCATTCCTTCATGCTATATACTTCTAAAGTATGTGTGTGAGTGAGTTTTGTTTAATTATCTACTCAATCTTCAAACCATACAACTAAAAAAAATTGACTACAACTCATTATAAAATGATCTATTTGGATTATATTTTCTTAAGATTATAGATAGACCTATCATTCAAGCTAGGATGGCCATCTCCATCACTTGTTGCATGGCTTATGGATCCTTTGGGCCATTAAGAGTATGCTTCTACGAATTATGAGTTGAGACATACAACCACATTTTCTACGATAGGATTGACCATCTCCTCTCACTTAGAACTAAACAATGACATGCATTTTGTTTTCAAAATTCTCATTTACTATGAGATTAAGGGTAACTATCATTGTCTATTTAAAGTGTGACAAGTTCTTTATCAAAATTCTTTTGCCATCCCAATTATAGATGTTTGACCCTTCTAATAAACAAGTACTTGTTGATTAAAGATGTTTAAAATTTTATTTAAAATTGATTGTTATTCCTAGGTGTGAGATTTTATGAGAAGGAAGCATTAGATCACACTCTAGACAATGTTAATAAACACAAATATGAGGGAAGCCAATTAGTGTAATATTGTTCTTTGTGTACTGCTACCAAGGCACTCTTGTCCTCTCATTCTAGGTATCATAGATTTGCTTTGCTTTGTTGTCAAGGGTCTTTTGGTTCTCTTTGTATGTAAGGTTAGGTCATGGGAACATGCATATTAGTATATCTATTTTTAACTTGCTAATAGAGAGGCTCTAAGGGGAGTAATCTTCCTCCTAAAACTTCTAGGCCCAACCCTCCTTGCCTAGATTAGGTCTTGCATTAAACATGCTTTCATAGTAGTGGAAAATTTTGTGAGCTCTTTTGGCCCAAGCCTTATTTATTGTGAATGAATGATAATGTTGGGTTCTAGCCATAAGTTCCTAAAACTTCCAGGCCCAACCCTCCTTGCCTAGATTAGGTCTTGCATTAAACATGCTTTCATAGTAATGGAAAATTTTGTTAGCTCTTTTGGCCCAAGCCTTATTTATTGTGAATGAATGATAATGTTGGGTTCTAGCCATAAGTTCCACATCCAATATTGGTATTTATAAGCTTTTTGTTTCACTGAGGGGTCTTTCTCCTATTATATGGCTTTTTGAATTTGTTCTTGTTGATTATATGCTTGAGTTTAAGTGCTTTGGGTTTAACCCTCATGTCATGATGTCATGTTTACATCTTTACATGCCTATTATTTGTGTTGTGGTAAGTTGTTTTCCAACACCTAGGGTTCTTTCTACTCACAATTTTTTCTATTGTAATTGCATGTGTGTTTGTGTCCCATCAATTTGGTTTGATCATTTCTGACAATACAATTTCATTTATAATTAAAGTTCCGTTGTGTTCATAGCCATAAATTCTCCTGTGTGTTCGACTCCCATCAATTTGGTTTGATCATTTGTGACAACACAATTTCATTTATAATTAAAGTTCCGTTGTGTTCATAGCCATAAATTCTCCTCTATATTCTATTGCACCTAGAATGCATTTTTTTGCATTTTTAAACATAATGGCATTAACTCTTTTTTAAACAAGTGCATTCCCAATTTAATAGATGGAATTCATTTTCTAAGATCCCAATGTGACGAACATATATCCACATCGCAATCTTTCTTCGAGTCTAAGAAACATAAGTTTTTCTGTTAACACCAAAAGTCAAGAAATCACATCTTGAAAGGTAATAGCAAGCATAACTGTGTACTCTAAACAAACAATAACATAGATGGTTTAATTTTTTTCTAAAACATATCTAGGCACTTATAGTCAGGTAAGGCTCTTCAGCATTCCTTGTTAAACTTCAATCCATTTGTCCAAGCATTTCCCATTGAAGATTCAATTAATAAATCATTCTCATCAAGAAATTATAAATTATTAAAGCTAATTAATATCAATAGTTTTATCAATATGAGAACAATTTGCTTTGCAATCCACCTTATCTTCTACATATACATATCTATAGTTGTATTTAAGACTCAGTCTAGACATGCTATCTTTTCACATAAACATTTAAAAACACATACAATACATATGACATCATTACATGCAGTATACTTCTATTATGAATATCTCAGGTTGAAAATCTCCGTTTATAAAAAAATGTGACATACAGTGATGTTTGAACAAAGGGTGCTTTGAAACTGCTCGAGTAAGGATCAGTCTAATGAAACAATGAATAATCTCAATACACCTTAAACCGTACAAAATTTGGAGAGAACCATTAAATTTCAAAATGCCCCAGTTTGACAATAGAAATCATACGAATCAACCATGTAGATCTTAGATTAGCACAAAATGAGCACAAGACGAATACTTAAGGAACCAAATAAATTTTACTATTCTATCTTCATGCTTATTCAAAAAATTAGACACAAGGACTGATTTGAATTCACACCTTTATCAATACTTGAACAATGTGCTAACTAATACAGGATTTCATGACCATAAAATTAATTCGAAGGTGACAGAACTATTCATCAACATAAACATTCTCTGATTGGTTTCCTTTTCTTTTTCTTTTCTATGCCTCTGCCACATCGACTGTATATTTGATGAATGCCCAAAGCCTTATATTTTTACAGAGATCTCTGAGGACAAATAATAATTAATAATCACTAACATCTAATAGTGTTATGCTTGCTAGAGACATAAGTGGAATCATGAAATGACTTTTAGATTATCTACACTCCTGAAATTTCCTTTCTCTACTCCTGATTTTTCCTTTCTCTTCCCAATTTACAAGATACCAAATTGTGAACCCTGATCAGGGTATGGTGGAGTACTTGCCAATGACAAGTGTAATAGCTGCTTGTACTCATTCAAAAGATGTGGGATGTCATCCATACGCAACTGCAAAAGAAAACATGAATGAGTTAAGAAAAGGACTTACCTCTTGTAATTGTAATAGTTAAATGCGGACTTCAGAAACCAGGCAAACTGTATAAAATTATCACTTCCAAAGTACTGAGATACTGAAACAGTGAAATGTATGCTTATCTAGAATTTCACAGCTAAAAACTAGATAGACTTGTTCAGTGAAATGTTTCAAATTGTAAAGGAATATCCCAAGATGAAATGACACCATGAAACCTCTACATTATCCATCCAAGAATGGGCTATTTGAATATTCCTTAAGTTTGACAATCCAATTGAAGTGTAAATTAAGAACTATGTATTGATCCTGTTGAGACTCGGCATGCCTCCTCAGGATGCATCTTCTGTGCTTTAGAAGTGATCAGGGACTTAAGGATGCATCCATTTTAGTAGCCTTACTTGCTATATAATACCACTAAGGAAAACAAAGTATATAATATTACTATGCATGCAATCCTCTTCATACCTAGGGTTAAGCAATAGCCGATTTCTCTAATGGTTGTTAGTGAACTATTAGGGAGAGTGGAATAATCACCATACACTCGATACAATTTATTTGTGAATCTTCTAATATATCCCTCAACAAGAATAAATAAAATATCACAAATCAATGATTAGACACAACAAATATGATCAATAGAAGATAACTTCCATTAGTTTAAAAAGCATCCACGAATTCATTTTTGTCATCTTAATTTACAAGCCATCTCTAGAGACAATAGCTATGTAAAATCTACCTAACCTGGAAAATATTAGTTTATTTTCTGTTTTGAATCACCACAAAGCGAGGAAATAAGCTACAAGAGTTAGGACAAATATTGTGAAAGGAAGCCATATATCTAGCCTTCCTCATCTTGACAAATTGAGGAGACAACTCTAAACTAAACTTGAGACGACAACTCTAAACTAAACTTGAGACAAAATATCATACATCATGGAAATCAGCTCCCATACATAAAGGGCTGAAAGTAAACAGCTGCCACTTAGTTTTTTTTGGAAGCCCCCAGAAAAGAACAATATACCAGCTGTTTAAGCTCTTCCTACATGAGGAGTTATAGCCCACTTTGTCATTTGACCGAAACATCACAGTTAAACCTACAACCAGAGTGAACTAGCTAGCATCTCAACAAGACATGTCCAAACCTAATTCTATATATCTCAAAAAGTCAGAACATCACTTAGGTATACATGCAACTATCAAAGATTCAAAAAAAACCACCTTAAAAGAACAACCTCGCTTCCTTCTTAAAAGAAAAACAATGTAACTGAATAGTAGATTAATATAAAAAGTTTCCTAAGGATTATATTCATCAAGCTCCAATCACTGAATTAAAATCACGACCTCTTCTCAGATATATGACAAACCTCTGACACTACCAAAGAAGTGTATCTCTATGGAGCATTATGAAATATCCTTCCAAACTATATTAACATTGGCATCAAAAAAATATAACTCATTATAAGGACAATCGAGAAAGATGACTTCAAAATTAAATTAAATTGAAAAAAGAAAGAAAAATAAACACTTGTCAGGGTAATGAGTTTCCCTTGGGTGGGAAAGATGTCATAATGCTAAAACCTCAAGTGTCATGAAAACACACAACTGACACCATACTCAGTAAGTCATAAAAGAACTTGTAGAGTTGAAATCCAAGGTGAAATTATGTAGTGAAAGTTGTACCATGTCCCTGATAATATAGTAGATAAAGAGAACGGGGTTATGAACAATGATGTGGCGGAAGTTGGTGATAGGATGTAGCATAATGGTAAGAAGTAAAAAAATGTTTGTTTTATTGAAGAGATGGAGAATTAATTACCTTGGCATGAAGAGCAATAATGGAAAGACACGCATAAGACAGATTGAAAGCAGATGAAAGACCTAGAAAGATCATAGCCTTTAAGCTGGACAGATGGTAAAAAAGCTGCAATCTATAGCTTTGCATTGCAGAAGATCTATTCCATGGCAAAAATGCAGTCTTGAAGATGGAGATGGGTTCAAAGCGTGGCGGAAGAGGAGGAAAGGACAGGAGAGATGAGAGAGAGTATGGAGGACAGGGGAGATCGAAAGAGGTTCTAAGTGTGGCCAATGTCTCTTCAACTCTTGTGGATTACATACCTCAAGAGATTACAAAGCCTAATATGCAGATCTGAATGATAAGAACGTGGATTTTAGCAAAAGAAATGGATGGCAAATCAACTGTGGCAGTGAAGGAAGTGTTGTCTGATCTTTTAATGGATCCAGGGCAGTCAATTGGTAGATGGACTGTGTTTGATGTTGCAGTCTCAGCTGCATCTCAATGCTTTCCACTGCAGCAAGCTCCTTTCTGATGCATGAGGACATTGAAAGTGTCAAAAAGAAAGAACAGAAGCTAGAGGAGACTGTCAAGGACCATTTCCATCTGCTGAACAAGAACCTGGTAAGGATTTCAACTGGCATGAAAGAAATTGCTGCCTCTTTACATTTTGAATTGTCTTAGGAAGCCTGTGTGGAGGAGTTGGAATGCTGCATGTCTGAGTCTAATGAATGTAGAAATTATAACAGTGAAGGATTAGAGACTGCAATATGCTCTGTACATAAATTTTTGAATGGAAATTAATGATGTTTGAGTAATTTGCCATCCCTACTTTGGATAATTTTTAACTTAAGCCTGGGGGTAGGGCTAGAGTAATTTGCCTCTCTCGTGGCAAACCTAAAAAACAGAGACCTATAAGCATGCTAAATAAAATGATTGTTGAATGATAATTTAATTTTTGGTGCTGTGGATGAAGTTGTTTGGAAGTGTGGATGGCAGTTAATACCAAAGTGTTAATACTTCTTCCCATGGATCTGGTGAGCCTCTGTGGCTATCAGAATCCTGTGTTTACATGCCCTTGTTTTTCCAGGTCTTGGGTCCCTTACCCAAGTTATTTTTAGCCAAAAACAAATTATTGTTATAATTTGGTGTCTAGGGTCAGTTTAGTTTAGTGTTTGGGTTTAGTTTAGATCTCAAGAAGCTTCCCCTCATAATTTGAATATAGGTTTATCCTCCCACACTATTCTATTTTGTGTTGTCTTGCAAAAAAACAAATTAAAACACTAACAAAATTGAAGCTAGAACAAAAAAACTACCAAAGCATAAACTAAACAGGGCAAGAGAACTCACATTTTTCTTTGAATTGTCTACCACTGGAGTAGCTTCTGCTCTTCCTACATGCCATAGTACAACCTACCCCAAGGGTGCCCATGACTAGGTCCAACATGTTCATCAATAAACATCTTGGCATATTCGCTATTCTCAACCACCCAGACTGCACACATCTTAAACACCTCAAAGATTTTGTTTTTCCTGCTCCTCCATCAAGATATAATGCAGATCCAATTCATCACAAGACATGATAGATCCCTAAGATTCCAAAGAGATCATCACTCAAAACAATTCTAACGCTATGTTCCACCAAGTTTCTAGGATGAGGACAGTAGGGGTCAGGGGGACATGTTTCTGAGACGGATTTTTTTGAAGGCCATTTTTTGGGGGAATACAAGGGATGACTATTAAAAAAATAGGGAAAATTTGAAAATATAGGAAATTTAAAATATTCATATGATAAGATTGATAAGGCATTCATCATATACATTATAAAACCTTAATACATAACATTAGAGTTGAATTGAGATTTCACGTGAGAGTTGGCAAACAAATCAACAAAATTCAATTGCTTTCATTCTCACTGTGCATATATATTGTATAAAAATTACAACAAAATGCCCAAAGGCTGCAAGTTTCAACTACAAAAATGACAAAAACGTAGAAAATATGCCACTACTCTTAATCAGTATCTGCTGACATTGCATCAAAAATGGAGTCTAAGTCTAAGTCACTGCCACTATAAAGGATTACCTCATCCAATGGAACCCCAACCAATCACCCCTCTTATGTCTTCATCAACCTGTGTGGCATACTTGAGATCAACATCCCAACATGTGGTTGGAATCTGACAATACTTAGGACTTTGTCGATCTTGAAGTTGCAAGGCACTATGCACAACTACCAACTCATCCAATCGTCAAGAGATAAGCCTATTTCTCTTGATTGACTATATGAAGTTGTCACTGGGGTCGAGGGGCAACGCCCCTTGCAAGGTCCAGGGGCAACACCCTTGGCACACTCCCTATTGCGATATAAAATTCTATAAGCTATTTTTCATAATTTTATGGCTTTTAAGTTAACAATGTAGTTTTGATGCTCTCTTGCCTTCTTTTCACTACCATTCTCTTCTCCTCTCACAATTATTCCCCTTCTTTGTTTTTTTCTTCACAATATAGAAAATGGCAAAATGAGTTTGTTTTTGTCTTTAGTTATTAGTGTGGCATTTTTAGGTTTCGGGTTGATGTAAAGGGGTGTGGGGGTACATGTGGGGCCCCCATCACTTTTTATTTCCAATTTTGTGGTTTTTTTTTTAAATTGCATTTTATGTTGACTGGGCTGCAAGGTATGGCTAGCTGTCCTTGGGACAGCCCAAACAGCTCCCAGTCGTCTCGGAGACAACTAGCCATCCCTTGGTGTTTCTTGTCTCAAATTGGCTATCCCCAAAACATTTCCTTTTCTTTTTTGAAATCAAGTATGGGGTGGGGACGCTTTCTACCCGTCCCCGCGTCCCCTATAGGGGACGGGTTCAAATATACAAGATGCATCCCCAGAGTACATAGTTCTAACCCCATGACCATCGAACACTTCCTTTGTCCCTCTTGTATTTTCCCATATGGGGATTGTAGGTATTGCACCCCTACAAACTCAATGTTCGTACTTGTCTTTTTCTTGTTTGTCGTCACGATTGATTGTCATTGGTCAAAATGTGTTAATTCAATTTGTGGTCTTTCCCGTTAGTTATAAGGTGGTCATGTCATGGTTTTCATTTTTCGACTAACAACTTTTGTAGGTTGATTGTCACATCCCAATTATTTCACTTAGAACCAAATAGTTTATTAATATATATAATTTTAGATTAGTGAACAATTTTGAAAATAATTTGGATTTTGTTTTATTTTAGATGGATTATATAGCTTCCATAGACACATGTAGATAGGATTTATGGATGAGTGGTTACGATATTGAAATAATATCATATTATGATGAATTTGGAGATTTGAGTCTCTATGTCAATGTTACTCTCCATGTAGACAAGAACATACTACTAGGCCATAGTTGAACACATTGTTTGGATGTTCTGTTGTTGTTCTAGGTAATTTGCATTCCACAGAACTTGGAGTGCATGTACACAATTCCGTAAAATATCTCTGCTAGGAAAATTGTGCAACTTTAGGCAATTCTAAGTCAAAGTGCCTAGAGTGGAATAAATACTGAAGTGACAAAAAGTATTTCCAAATAATCCAAGTGTTTGGGTTTGTGTAAACTCGTTCAAATATATGGAATTAATCGACACCATTCCATATACATCACCCTAATGTTTGTCAAATAATACGATGTAAAACACTTAGTGGCATCATTTATCTTTGTAAGGCTATAAAACAAAAGCCATCTTCAACATTATTAATACATCCCAACAATGCAAACATTAATTTTACCCTTCACCATTTTTATATTCCTCCATTCCTTTCTTACGAGTCCAAACATTTTGGCATTATTACTTGAAGTATTTATTTTTGTGCTTTCTCAAATTATTACACTTTTGGGAATGTCACTTATTAGAGGCACCTCATTAGGCACTCCACGAGCCTCATTTGTACATTCATTCTTCATAGGTGTCGAGGAGGCTTTTATCAAGAAACACATGTGCCTTGCCTTAGCTTACCTTAAAAAAAAAGGGGGAGGGCGAGCCTTCTTGGTTACGGGGGGGCACACTAATTAAGGGATTCTATGACTTGATGTGTTAAGGTTCTGGTGGTGCCACAGATGGCATGCATGTGGAGCAGAGATTTCTTTATGAGAATATCTAAAAAATTCAGGGATGGCGGTGAGGCAAAAAGGGGAAATCTGGGTTTTCACACCAGTCTGGGGGGTATTCACTTAAAAGCCGGAATCTTATCATTTAGTGGGGAGCGTGGGTTTAGGCGGGAAGGAGAATGCCGGAAGAGAAAAATCAACCTGTAAAATTAATTTATCTCAGCTGAAAGTCACGAAGGAGGAAAGGTAATCTTGATTTGGATTAATCTTTGCGTATAAACTGTTTTTTTTACAATCCTAACTATACTTATGATTCCAATCAATATGATAAAATTGGTTTAATGCAAACACAGATTGATAAATATACATATGTCTGTAAATTTTAAAAGGGAATTCTCTATTAAATTCTGTAAGACCTAAGCCGTAGACATTAAGAGTCAGACATTATAGTCTGGTATATTTTTTCCTTCAAACATCAGTATCAATAAGAACACCAGAGTTCCACTAGTTAACAGTACGAGATAACAATCCGTTTGTACTTAACCTGCGATCATTGCAGTCTATTAGACCACATTTCTTTCAGGGATTTTGTCAAACAGTTCACGTGCCTTGTCTATGCTTCCACATACATCTATCTCTCTCTCTCTCACTCTCTGTATATATGTATATTCAATTGCATTTGCTTGAAAGTTTCTAAAGCCTGTTCAACAAATCCATTTTGTGCAATCCTGCAAATCATTGCATTCTATGAGATGACATCTCTTTGACGCATTCTGTCAAACAGATTGTGTGCCTGGTCTGTGCTTCCACATTTTGCATCTATATCTACCAGCGCAGTCGCAGCTGCAATATCTGACAAAATTCCTCTGTTCTTTATGCTTTGATGGATGTTCATAACCTGTTCCAAAGTTTCCATTCGGCACAGGCAATCGCACATATGTGTGTGAACATACCTATATGTGTATTTTCATTGATTGAATATATATGATCTGAGATGAATAGTCAACACAGATCAACGTATCTAGGATATTTCAGTGCCACAACATTCTTTAACTCCAAGGAAAAGGCCTCCACAAGGTTAGCGATTTAGAAGAAAATGACCCTTATGAACATGTAGTCAAACAAGTATCCAAAGATTGTGCCTTTGTAGGAAATCAAATGATGTTTTAATTCTAGTTTCACTCTAGAATATACTCGTGTGAATCAGATCATTAGTTACTCAATGAATAAGCCTTTGGTTATTATATTTAAGACTTACAAATCCCAAACAAAATCGTATAGTTGTAGAAAATAGCAGCAAACTCGAAGGTTCTTAACAACTCTAATAGTTGTACTTGTTTCCATGGCATGTCTAACAAATCAAATGCAATTACCAACTTTTCTCCATGGTGGTAGACGAATAATTCTTTCTTGTTCTTCCACAACATTAAGTATATGCAAGGGATAAGGCTACTTATCTTTTCTCACTAGTTTTAAAATCTTTGAGTTCTATTAATTATGTGGCTAGCTAAGGTCCTCCCTCATTACTAATATTGACATAAGATGTTTGATTATTAACTTATCCTTTGAATCAAGAATATTTTGTAATTTAAAGGAGTCTCGAATTCTTATTTCTTATGTAATTACATTAAGGAGTGTATGTTATCAAGATGTTTGGAGACAAACCTTGGTAGGACATTATTATTGTGTTATGGTTATGTTGTGAATAGTCTTTTAGGGGAAAATTATT
Source organism: Cunninghamia lanceolata (assembly GCA_027924645.1). Taxonomy (NCBI): domain Eukaryota; kingdom Viridiplantae; phylum Streptophyta; class Pinopsida; order Cupressales; family Cupressaceae; genus Cunninghamia; species Cunninghamia lanceolata. Next base: position 2,680,142 of record BSBN01001219.1, on the reverse strand, counting down.
CACTATGTTTCTTCCTTTATAGAGTATATAGTTGAAACTATATTATAGGATAGTGACATGTCAGATAAGGACCATTGACTTCAGGATATGTGTTTTCCACCTTGTTAAATTGACATAATATTTTTTACGTGATAAGGACACTAACTTTTGTATCAATAAATGTTGCTTCATAGTGTTCGAGGCACAAAACGTCATTTGATATTAGTGATTTTATAATCTAATTCAAGTAGTAGGGTTGATTTTGGCCCAACTACGTTCAAATGGATAGTAAGACCCTCTGTCTACCCTATCACCTAGAATTGTGTTAGGCATGGATTTACAACCTTGGTGGACAAATCAGGAAAACCTTATCTTGGAAAATGTATTATTTTGACTATGTTGTCATATGGATTAACCTCCTTGATGATTTAATCAGTAAACACTATTAACTTATAATTATTTTATTTAAAATTTAACTTTAAGGATTTAATGATAGTTATGGACTTGTTCTTTGGATACATTTATCCATCCTCTTGAATGTCGAGATATCATGGTGTAATGATAGGACATTTTGGAGATATAGTCAATAACTGCCATTGCATACACATTATAATTTATAGATCTTCTAAGATTTAAAAGTGTGGAGATCTAGTGTACATAGTACATTTATCTATTACTTGAAAGACAAGTAAGAAAGGAGAGTTGTGTTTTTTTTCGAACTACGAAGCCTCTGCGCTTTCACGTAGGCAAGGCCATCTGAGATGAGCCCCCGAGGCATAGGTTTGGCCCTAGGAATGGGTCCACATTTGTGTTAGTGATTTGTTTTTTGAATTCTTGATGAGAGATAAACCACTAAACTAATTACTCTGGTAGAGTAAGATGTGGAATGATTTCTCTAGCTTTATTTTGTTATGGTCTATGATTTATTCTTATCTTATCAGAATATTAGTGTAATCATTTACAAGATAAGATATTATAACATTTCTATTCATATATGCATTATACATCTATTGTTTACAAAGTAAATCATTTGTAAGTAGTCAGTACAATAAATTTTACTTCTTTGATATCCTCATGATTACGGTCATGTGTTGATGTAAAGCACGATCCATTGAGTGCACTGTTGTCATTATATCTTAAATTATTAGGATATTTTTGTATTTATGGGGTGTTGTTACATTGATGGAGGTTGTAGTTGTTTTGAATGAAATAATGATGGCGTTCAAAGGTTGTCGATGGCATCAATGGAGAAAGAAAAGTATGAAAATGGCTAAGTTATTTAAGGCACACTTTTCCAATGCTTTGGCCACTGTAAGAAGGTTGGGGCCTCAAATGCAAGGCACTATGCACAGCCACCAACCTCTCTGCTCGTCAAGAGGTAAGTCCATTCCTCTTGATAGAGTGGATGAAGTATGTGGACCAAGTCCTCTCTACAACAAAGGAACTAGCAACTTGTGATAGGAGGCGAACGATAAGCATCCTCAACTCTGGTGCATCCTTGCCATGTCATGTCCAACATCCAATAGGGTTGGCTTGAGCTAATGTAGCTCTATTTGTACTCACCTCTAGTTTGCTCAATGTTGGATCACGAAGATTAACAAAAGTAATCCATTGTGTTCGAAGTAAAGTTGCCTCCTCAACTGAATACATCTTTTGAAGGGCCTTCATTAACCCTTCATTCACCTCTTCATCATCAAGAGGCACTCTCCTAGCCATTGGTGCATACTATTTGGGATGTAGAGCATAGGCTACCATATGAAGCAGGGTGTTCATTGTGTTCCATTGCCGCATCACAATGGACCTAACATGCTTCTCATATAATCCCAAATTAAGATTTAGGTTATGAATTGTTTGTTTCATTTGCACAAGCATGCTATCAAACATCTAGTAAATCTCACCAAGACTAGGAGAGACTGTATCGACATATCTAATGACTTACACAATGGGTGAGATGGACCAAACATATTTGCAAAAAACAAAAATAAAAAAAGAATAGGATTATAAGACTCAAATGATGAAGAGTAGATGCTAATACAGAAAAATGAAAAAAAAATTACAAGTTACAAACGAATGTGATGGCAAGAAACTGTCGGTACTTGGTTATGAGTAGTTTCTAGTTCCTCCGTGCTTCTTTTAGATCTCATTTGCAAGTTGTTTTGTTATCACAATACTCTGCAGGCTCTCTTTGTCTTTCCTCTTCTTCTAAGTCAGCTCATTGTCTTTGTGCTCCCCTTCCATGGGCCTGAAGTGGTTACTTTTATTTTCTTTCGTTATTTATTATGGGAGTGGGCCCTAACCCCACAATTTACAGATTAAAAAATAATAATAATAACATTAAAAAATTAATAATTTAATAAAAAAATTAGAATTCTCTTACCTCATAGTGGACCACCAGTCATCATCAAGGATCTTTTGCTTCACACTTTTTCCCTTTGCAGTGTTCGCATTAGACCATCTATCCACTCTAGATTAACCATCATTAACTATAGAGGCTTTTGCAACTTGAGCATCCTCTAACAAAATAAAATAGTTGGCATATCTAGTTTCCACAACTTCGAGAAATTCTTTCCTAAAAAAATAATGAAGAGAGCAAATTAGGTGTGGTGGTTGCAAATTAACATTTGTATACCTCTTGCTTTTGCCAGTTGCCACCATTGTTTTCACCCAATCTATCTTCCCTTTGTATTTCAATGCATTCAACACATGAATGAAACATGAGGTCCAAAAAATGTGCTTGTAAGCATCCTCCACCATCATGCTTACTAATTTACATACAAGTGCTGAATTGGTGACCACCTATACAACATTTGAGGCCCCAACCTTCTGTAAGGCCTCCTCCAAAAACTAATATTGGAAGCGTGCATCCTTGTGCTTCCCTGAACAATCAATAGCTCTAAGAAAATAAGAGCCAGCTGCACATGTAACTATGATATTGATGAGTAGCTGATGTCTAATATTAGTCCATCCATCCATGATAATAGAGCAGTCCGTCCACAGCCAAGTTTGCCTCATGCCCTCCACCAAATTCACCTTAGAAGTACTCTTTATCAAGAAAGCTAGTGCATAGTTTATGTTATCCAAGGGGGTAAATGAGGGCCTAATAGAAATTGCATTTTTGAACATTTGTTTGAAATAGGGAGAATGCACCACATGAAATGTGATGGCATGGGCAAAGAAAAATTTGGCAACGGAAGACCAGCGAATGCATATTGAACATCCTTGCAATTGTCCCTAGTCTCTCACTACCACCAGTCTTCCTCTTTCCTATTGCAAAAACGTCACCACTAGCAACCATGGATGGCATAGCAAATTCTATAGACTCTATAGGCATTAGACCTTGATTCACCCTACATAAACAATCTATTTACTTCTACCTTATCAATTGAGTTCCCTCTGAAATCTTTGTTGCACAAATGACACAACCAAACTCAACACACCCCCAATTTTTTCTTTTTATCTTTATCTAAACCTGTTACAAATTGCTAAAGAGGTTTAGAGGGTTTGAATGGGCCCTTTAAATAAGGTCTCAAGAGGATGGAAGGGCATTCGAACAAGTTATGTGGCTGTTCTACCTCACCCACACCACTCACACACTATAATGAACCTCCACCTGAAACTCTTGTTTGTTCCATGCCAACAATTTCATGTTCACTACTCTCACTACTACTATTCATGTTGTTGTTTTGTGAAAAAAATAGAGTGCAAGTGCAAACTAAAAATGGGAAAAAAAAAAAGAAGGATTTAAAAAAATTTCAATCCTTAAAGGTTGAAATCTAGATTTTTTAAAAATCAGAAAATAAAAAAAACACAAGCACACTTCTGCTACTGCCCTTCTTCTCCTCAATACTCATTGATGTTGCACCCTGCTGCCTTGGTTTTGGTCACTGCCCTGCCCTTCAAGAATCAACTTCAATTTTTTAAATTTTTTTATTTCTCTTTCAACTGCCCTGTCGCTCGCTGGATTTGTTTGGGGGTTTGTAAGTATAGTTTACAATAAAGAATGGGGCTTTTTAAGGCATTTAAAGCTGAGTGTGGTGTGAGGGACCACAACAAAACATATTTTTATTTTTATTTTTATTTTTATTCAGGATGGGGAAAAAAAATTGACTTTTCTAGCAGGGAAGACTATTTCTTGGCTGTTTCAGAAACGTTTCTTGTCAGCAAAGGGATTTATGGGATGGCTCCGGGATGTTTCTGAGGCAGCCTAACGTCCCTAGAATGTCCCCAATACGGGGATACTTGAAAAAGAGCGAGGGACACATCCCTAGGTTACATAGCAAAATGCAATAGTTTGAGACTATAAGGAAGGCAAGTCTCAGCCTTTCAAAGAGGAATATTAGTAGGGTTTCCAACCATAGTTTGGGGTTGTGTGACAATTTTCAGTAGATGGAACACTCGAGACAACAAATGAAAAGTGCAGTCATATGATTGTTCTTTGCAGCAGATCATATTCTAGGGTTTTTGATTTGTGGATGCAAATTTGTTGATTTAAATGCTTAGGGTTTGTTGTTCTTGATTTCCTTTCCAGCTGCTTTTCGTATGCAAAGGTGAAGGCCAAACCTTAGGGTTTGGTTTATGTTTCTTAAGTTGTGGTGGAACCATGCTAATGACAAATATTTATGTTTGCTTACCTTTCATAAAGTTGTCATCAAAATTCCAAGGTGTGAACCGACAATTAGGGTTTAAGTATTTGTCGAAGGATTCACAAATTTCGAAGCGAAGAGCCACTTCATAATCACAATGGAGACTCATGCATCAAAAATTACTATTTTTAGCAATAGCTACATTTGGTGGTGACCATTTTTGGGCAAGAGTGAGCCTATTTTTAGGTCCCTTTAGTTAGAAGTTATTTTATTAGTTGTTTAGATTAGATTGGCTTCAAAGTTTTTTCTTTCTAGCTTTTCAATAGCCTTTAAGTGTTTCGCTTTAAAGATGACTTTTTGGGATTAAAAAATATCAAAATAAAGTCCCAAAGATTGGGCATTTGTAAGCTATAAAGAAATGTTTTGAGCATAGGCCAATGATGGCATGGTTCGGTGGTTAAGTCGCTCAATTGTAGTGGCGGCCACCAGAGTTCAAACCCCCGCTGGGCCAACGAGCTCGCAAGGCTTTACGCCTTCGCTGGGCCAATGAGCTCGCGGGTTTGAAGTGTTCTTCCTAGGAGATGAGGTCCCCCAGTTGTGGCCTCACCGGTTCATTGCTCCGGGCAAAAGCATTCGCGTGGACCCGGAGGGCGTGTCGCACCAGCGTCGCCGGTCACATTAAAAAGTTTACCAGGCGCATTTTAAAAAAAAAAAATTAAAAAAAAAAAAAAGAAATGTTTTGAGCACATAAATTTTAGAGAGGATAATTCACATTATGCTTATGCTACCAAAATATCAATCCATTGGTTATATTGTGTCTACGTTTATTGTGTTGATAATTTCATCAAGTAAATTGTATTGAGTCAAGCTTTGTATTGATGGCATATGTCTACCTAAGCTGTGGCTTTGTATATAACTTAATTACTTAAAATCATGTATTATTGATCCAACTGTTATCCTTTCAAAATCTTGTTTGCATTGAATAAATGGTCTCTATTCTAGCTAGTCAGAAGGTATCATTTGTGTGTTTAGATTAGCAATTTCCTTTTTCTAAAATTTGAAAATCTCGTTTGCATGGTATGATTGTTAACAACCTGGTACTTATATCTAAGGCAAAAACATAGTTATTTCCATTTATGCAAAACCCCTCTTAGTGATTATTGTAAAGTGTGCATATTTGTATATATTGTCTATAATTTTTAGTCTAGGACCAGTTTAGCTTATGTTTAGATTTAGATCTCAGGGAGCTTCCCCTCCTGATTTTAAGAAAAGTTTAGCCTCGCATTGTTTCGTTTTGTGTTGTCTTTCAAAAGACATTAAAATGCTGGCAGCAGATAAGTTTTTAGAATGGGCACTTGCTCTAGAGCTCACCAAGAATTGTTTCCTTACCACCTCAAACCGGCATGAACCCAATTATCAACATTATTTTTTTTTGTTTGTTAGATATTGACATTTTAGACTAATTGATAGATTATGAGTGAAGAGTGATTTATTCATTGATTATGGCACAATTATGGTAATTATCTAGCATGATTATTAATGATATGCTGTACCCATACAAAAAATTTCATAATGTGTCAAGTTTCAAGATAAATTATTGTCTTTCCATCAAGTCAAGTAGTCATGTTTCAAAATTGTGTCTTGTTGGTCCATGTTGTTTCTTGTTCATATTGTTGTGGATCAACGGATATGACTTCCAAACAAATTCACCAAGTGCTAGGAATTACCTAAAGATAAGTGTTATTTTGCAATGAAGAATGAAGTTTTAGGCAAAAGAGGGAAGTGACAAAATCACTAAGTCATAACGTTTAAAGGTTGAAACACTCCCAACATCATACAACAGTGCATGCAATAAGAAAGTGGGACAAATTTTGTTTGTCAAAATTGCAATGGCAGTCTCTAGTGCATGCCTTATACAAGGGAAACACAAAGTCAAACACATATTTGCAAGTCCTATTATCTATTGCATTTGCACCTTATACAAGAGAAATGACATAAGTTTAAAGCTATGTTACCAATTCGCCCAGGGTTTTTGCAGGGTCCCAGTTCGATCCATATTGAACCTGAATCCGGGTTTTGGGCGAGCAGGGATGCATCCAGGGGACGCCAAAACACTTATGGGTTCGTCCCAGGGAAACCCACTTCAAATGCAACAAAATTTTTGAGGATTTTGTAGCAAACCTGCGACAATTTGGCCATTTATTTTATATTTTTTATATTTTTTAACTGATCCTTCATCCTATTGTGCCTCCCACCTAGCAAATAATCCTTCCAGTTCCTAGCCATAGCTGGTCGTTTCAATCTGCATCATCAACCCAAGCTATGCAAATCTCATTGTCAAAAATATTGTATGGGACGGTGTACATGCACTCCAAGCTCGATGGAATGCACTCTAAGCTCCTTGAATTGAATCTACACCTTTTATATTTGGAAATTTGCTATATATATTTAAAAGAAATCCCTCATAATTGGGTATGCTATTTTGTTATTAAAAACCCTTTTTTGCAAAGCTTGGACATTTATGTTCATCTTTTACCAAAGGACGAAAACCCTCATGGTTTCCAGAGAATTGGAGAACGAAATCCTTTCAATTCAATTCCGGTAATTCCACCTAGGAATTGCACAGAACTCCATCAGCATTTCTAGTTTCAGTGATTTGAAGAGTTTCCAATTTGCAAATTTGTGTGGTTTGCAGGTTTTCAGTGTGTAAGTTTACAATTGTGCTGATGGTTTATTTATTATCTGTGTTTCAGCAGTAAGAAATACCAAATTGATTTCAGAGTTAAATTGTGATTTTGGGTGTGATACCTTTGAGGCCTTGAAGCTGGTCGTACCAAATTTATGCAAGCCGTACTGTTTAATTGATGATCAAATATATTGCATGTTGCCGTACAATATTCTTTAAACAGCAATTTGATCTTTAGACCATGCCGTACTATGTGATAAGGGTGGCGCATGGAAATTAAAGTGAGTCGCAGCATTTAGAAGGAATTTTTGGATCCATACAAGTATGGGATATGTGCCGTACAGTTTCAAGAGGGTCTAAATTGTGGTTTCAGCGATTATTGTTCTTTGATTCTGAATTTTATAGAATTTTATATTCAGCTGTTCCTTTCATTAATATATATTGAATATTAAATTAAAGGTATCTTTGATTGCAATTTCAATTTAAAAATCAGATTTCATTTTATTAAATATTGCAATAGAAATATGAAACAATAGAATTGCATATTTAATTGTTAAAAAACAAAAAGAAATTCAAAATTTTGAAAAATTATAGAAGGGGATATTACAATAGAAGCCAAGAAGCATGACCGCACAGAAGCATTTTTCAAAAGAGCGCAAAAGATCATTGTTGACCATTGGAACAAGATGACCACGCCCTTGCATCTCCTAGCATTTTCTTTGTCCCCAAGGTATTATAGCAAAGAGATACTTTCCTTGTCGAGGAGGGTGGTACCATATAGAGATGAAGAGGTTACCACTGAATACAAGACTGTATTTAGAAGAATATTTCCAGATGTAGATATACAGAGTGTTGTCTTGACTAAGTTTGGCCACTTCATATCTTCAAAGAATCATGATGTTTGCACTCTTCGAGACAAGTACGTGAAAGATGTTCATGAATGGTGGTACCTACATGGCCAAGGCTCTATTTACCTTACCTGTAGCCTCTTGCAATAAAAGTTCTATCTCAAGTATGCATCTTTTTATTTTTTAACTTCCTCATTTTTTTTAGCTGCTATATATTATAATTTATGTTTTATAATTGTAAATGTTGTATGCAAATTCAACAAGTTGCCAATTCTTTGGCTGAGCAGAATAGGAGTACATACTCCTTTATTCACTCAATTAACCACAACCAACTGGGTGCAAAAAAGGCTGAGGATTTGGTCTATGTGCACTCCAACTTGCGTCTCGTCACTTAAGAAACCTGATCACAACGAGGGGGTGACAAGGAATTGGGATCTACCTCCTTAGTGTGCCAACTTAGATGCTATTGTTGCACAACTTGTCGAAGTCTCTATAGCAACTTCTACATGACATGGCTAGTGGAAGTGACATTGCAGTTGATTGTGGTTCAAATGAAATTGAACCAAATGTTGAATTTGATGCTCTCGATGAAGAGCAATGAACATTATTGAATACTGATTGTAATTTTCATTTTGTATTGACATTTAACATCACTAAATTATGAATTTATGAGTATTTTCTCTATTGCAAGCTTTAAGGTATTTAAATATTTTGTAATTTTTGTTTATTGGCAATTATGAGTATTACTGTTTTTATAATTTTTAATATATATAAAATTATAAATTATATGTGTGTGTGTGTACCCGGGGGAAAAAAAAGACATACTGCATACCCGAACCCGTACCCGTCCCCATACCCAGACCGGCAACTTAGATTTAAATAGGTCCACGTGAGTCAATAAATTATATTTCATGGCTTCGTTTTGTATATAGGAAGCTCATTTATGTATACTGCAGGGCTTGGAAATCATTAGACTGATACTTTTAAATTTGAAGAAATGTAAATCTGAACGTGAAAGACTGTTAATAATTCTTGTCCCTGCTAATTCTTGAAATGTATGTTACTATATTGAATTCCTAGATTCTTCCTAGGTAACTAGCTTACCTAACTAGGCAAACAATTGAAGACCTTATATTTGTCCATAACACGCAATCAAAATGCATAGGATTTAGTTTTATCCACAATAATCTGTCTTCTTTTGGGATCCACTAAAGAATATACATTAAGTTTCACAACAAAAAAAATGGAATTGTGTATCGAAGTTCACAAATGCACAAACTAGTTACCATGCATGGTTTTTCCAATGAGAACATAGAAGGAAGCGAACAAGGATGAGGAATCAAAGGAGATGCAAGATGAAAAGTCTGATTTGTATGATTCTTGTTATGGAATGTTAAAATTGCACAATGCAACTTGTTATATTTTCCTTGTCATTTGGTTTTAAACCTTTGGAAATATTTCTATAGATTCATCTCATCAAATATGAAATAATCAATGCCAGATGGGGTCTATGTTCATTCTCCTTGATTTTCAATATTTAAAGTATTGTGTTTATCTGTATGTTCATGTGCAAGTATGCTATTTTTCTTATTTAATGACAAACCTTCATACTTTATTTTGGGATGCTTCTTGGCTTGTATCAATTCACATCTCTCACATATTTTGCTTTTCTTGTAACACAGAGAAGCAATGCTTTCGAAACAAGAAATCAGTTATATGCTGATGCTAAGGAACATGTTAAATACATGGGATGAGTGGCATGCAATATCTGATCTTGACAAGAGAAATGTAAGAAATTCACCTGCCTCACAGAAATCTAATGTCGACAAAGAGTTTACCTGATTAGCATTCTTTAGATGATAAAACCGGTGCATCCGCAATGCTGAATTGTTAGATTGGTTGTGAAGTTCCATCGACTCCAATATACCATGGCTGTTGCAAGAACATCGTGATAACTAAATTACCTCAGTTATTGCTTCTCATAAGTGTAAAACAAGTAGAAAAACTATGAAAGTGACAGCCTACAATTCTGGTGAATATCTAGGGGATTCTATAAAAAATCAATATGAAAAAAATTTATGTTACTCAGATAAGTAAGTGACTGAAAAATTGCAAGTCTCTACCATGCAAAGATATCAAATCAAATGAGAAGTTTCATCAAAGAGAGATAACTTAAAAAGATGCATAGATGCAACTAGTTGCTTTGCATGACTAAGAATAAAGCCACTAATTTAGTTTGCAGCCTACATGCTAATGTTTAGGAACACTTAATTTACCGTTGCAACCGATAGATCAAACGGTGATAATCACGAAGCAAAGGACCTAGCTCGTGCAATCTTATTGAACTGGCAGCTGAATTTTTCCAGTATTCCCGTAGTGCCTGTATTAACATACAGTCATTCCATTGCATAACTTGCATTCATATGTATAGAAACTCCCATGTTTTCCCCATTTAAATATAAAAAATACAAGTATTAAGGAATAGAATCTTTCTACAAACTTCCCCTAGATACCTCAACAAGAATGCCTTGTTCGGGAGTTTTATCAAGATCTTTGGGCACTAGCGTTGCTGCTAATGACAAAAATTCCGTGTCACTTGATTCATCTTGAATATCGAATTCAGAAGCAGGGGCAGTCACCACAGGAAGTGCAAGTCTCTCCCGCAGTTCTCTCAGAGGAGATACAGAATCCTTATCAGTTCCCTGGTCAGTGGCAGAAGCTTCCCACAATATTCATCAGTATATATTTAAACAATATAACCTTCATGCACCTTGCAACACAACATTGCAGTAAGTGGTATTCTATGTGATTTTTTTATGTGAGAGGTGCTAATTTACTGGTGTCTAAAATTTTTTGACTGTTTATATTTTTTATGCATACCGATTAGAAATTGGGCACCTATATTGACTCCCATAGGTTAGGGCTAGGTTAGATCTATAAAAGTGCAAAATTACATCATTCTAAGTTTTGACACAAAACAATAATGAACTGTTTGTACTTTTTACATGATAACAATGTGTTCCTGAGTATCTTCTGTTTTCTGAGGAGGTGATGGAAACCCGAACTATAAGATTCCACACCAATACCATTTGTATCATAACATTTCCTATGTCCCTTTATGATATAAAAGGCATAGTCTTGCTTGCTATTGTAGCAATCAATGTTTGAGTGATAAGATATATTTATCATTTCCTATCTCCTGGAAGGAACACCACTTTATTTATTGATTGTTCCACTGGAAGATAAGCTTATCAAGAGGAGCCCACTTAAAGAAACTTGTTATGGAGGTTGAGACTGGCTATTTGACTTTGAGTCAAAGATACTACATTATATTTAATCTTCATCTGCTACAATGTCCTATGATATCTTACACAGCACTCAGTTCAGCAATAAGCTTATCAAGTACAGCATTAAGTCAAAGATACGATGTTATATTTAATCTTCATCTGCTACAATGTCCTTGAGGTTGCCTTGAAGATATCATATACACTGCACTCTGTACAGCAATAAGTTCATGCAGTTTTATCATTAAGACACATGGTGGCTTGTTAGCCTGTCTCAAGATCTTATTTTCTTGGTAAGAATGAGACAAGAAATTATTAAATACCAGCCCTTTAGTTGGCATTGACCGTTAATTCCAATGGTACCTTCTTAGAGAAATGCAACTTGAATTTGCCAATGAGGAACATCTCTTTGTTTTGTAGGGCTTTAACTGCATAGTATCTGCTCCCGTATTTTTAAATAACACAACTATTGACTTAAATGTGCAGATCAATAAAAAGAAGGCAAAGTTTATTAAGAAAAGCAATCTATAACTTTCAACTTATGCCATCATATTCGTTTGTATCAGGTAACAGGTTAGACAAATTGCAGGGCTTCTACATAGAATTGAGGTTCCTGTATTATCTGCACCTAATGGTTTGATTCTGCATATTTTGCTCACCTATGATTTCTTGGCTCTTCTGAGGGCCATCTTGCTGCAACTTGGAACATCTATTTTGTAGTGATCTCTTCAGGCTTCCAGACATAGTTTTTGATCCTACTTTTTCAGGCTGAGGGGTTTTATGAAAACTTCTAGATAAACGGAAGGAACTCAGATTTTTGTTCCTCCAAAATAACAACCATTGACTTCTTATGGATTTATGCCAAATAACATAGTCTAAAGTTCTAAACTTCTCAAGAGTTAAATCGCTTGATAGACTTTTCTCCTATGTTATGTTGCTCTTGATGATGTTTTCTTTAGCAAAGTTCTGTGTCATGCCTTTCAGGGCAAAACTTCAACCAAGATCTAATAGCCTAGTTGCATGGCCAACTTTACATCTCTGGAGGAGCATATTTATATGTATAACCTTCTGATCTATTCTGATTGTTGTCTTACAAACATTATATACATAACTCTATCCATCAACCTGAAGAGAAAGTTAAGAGAGAAATTTGTCATCTCTATCTGAAAGATAAATAGTCAAAAGGCAGCCATCATACAAAAGAATAACAAGTGAGATCTGGTACTAAGATTAGAACAATTGATACAATACAATCAAAGGAAGACTTGTTAATGATGAGCAATCAGCTAGCATGCTATCACAACCACCACAATAAGGATAGGCCAGTGACACAATACGGTCCTAAGCTCAGCTTAATTTACATTGCTTGCCACATTCAATGGCAATAAAACATATAATAAAACTTTGCTTTCTCTACTTTAATCAATAGCAATAAAACATTCAAGTAAGATCTAGCAATTTAGAGCACAGAGACAACACACGATTTTACGTGGAAACCCTTGCAGGAGAAAACCACGGCAAAATATTGCTTATATATATCTCATTGATCTTCTTCTCTTTCTTGTAGGCTCCAACCTACTTTACATACAAATAGTGAGCTCCAACTCACAGGAGACACCAATCTCCACTTGACAGAATTATAGGCACCAACCTATTGGAGGCTCCAACCCCCACACAAACTGAGCTCCAACCCAGCAAGAGGCTCCAACCTCTATTTGATAGGCTCCAACCTATTAATCCTTCAATGGCTGATATGATTTACTCCTCTCAAATCTGATCCAAACACTACTCTCTTCCTTATCAAATCTAAATATTATCAATTCAATTTACATACATATATCTTTGCTCTTTGACACACTTTTTATCATCAAAATAAATCAGATCTGCTCTTCATACTTCTGCTCTTCCTCTTCCTTATACTCAGAAATATTACATTGATTGCTTGTTTTAAAACATCCAAATCATTTACCTCTTATCTGTCTTCAATGAGGGTAAGAGACATACCCTTTCACAATGATCACCACCTTTTACAAAAGATACAACTCTTTATTTAGCATACCCCTCTTCACTCTAATTGCTGCTCTAACAAATTTTAATCGCTGCCCTTCATAGATACAAATTGCATCACTTGACAATTAATCGCTGCTCTTAATACAAATATTATATCTTCTAAATCGCATCTTTTTTTTTTATGTGAAATCAGCGCACATCTTCTACATATATATATCCTTTTTGCTTGGTCCTGCACTTTATGTGAGGTCGGCCATATCTCAAGAAGTCGGCCTATATTGGGAAGTCGGCCATTTCAAGAGAATTTCAAACTAAATTTAAATCTTTTCCTTTTTGGCGCTCATCCTCTAAGTCGGCCCATAACACTTATTTCTCCAATGTTTAAATCTTTAATTTAAACATGCAAAGGTAACGTGTAACAGATATACTTTTGTTAATTGCTTTGCTCTCCAACGAGGATGTATAACAGTTAACTTCTCATTGTAAGGGGCCATGCTTTACCTTGACATCAATGACACCACTTAATGACCTCATGCCTTTGACATCAATGACAACATATTCCAACATTCTCAAGGCACTCTCTATTGCTCTCCTTCCTGTGATCAATCCAACAATAGCTAGAAACCTATTACAATATCATGTAACCATACATCCATTAGGATGCCTTCTCTAGATAATGTCACAATGATATATAACATGCAACCACGACTATATTTCAAGACCCCCCAAATATGGATACAACTAGATACAGTAATCTTGTATATATATAAGAATTAAAAATATTTTATTATATAATGTATTATTATTTAAAATATAATTTATTAGTAATATATAATAATATATTATTAATACACAGATCAGCGGACACGCTGGCCAACAAAGCGATTGAGATAGACAAGGATGACATTATTCAAAGTGCCGAGTCAGGAGAGAAGGAATTATGGAAAGAACTGCAAAGAGCCGAACACGTTCGGCAATAACTAAAAAATGTTGATAATGTAAGGTGACAGGGAGGAGTACATGAAGTAAAGTAAGAGGACATAAGGCATTGATGATCACACACTTTATGGGAGCTACGGTGGAGGATTAAAAACCGAGGGGAAACGATGATCAATTCACATTTAAACATGAACACCACAATCTAGCTGAAAGGAAAGCGAAGCGAAGACGAGCCGCTTTCATTGTTAAAATCACTGAGCTCATGATGAAGAAAAATCTTTAGGACCAGGTCTTCCATAGTGTTGCATGCCATAAAAATGGTCCTTGGAGAGGCATATATGGAGGCTAGCCACAAATACCGAGTGAATTCAGATGTCACCTCAATGTTCATTGCAGTGCTGCTAGACGGGGAGGAGAAGAATAAAGTCAAAACAATCTCCAATGTACTAATAAAAGCAAGGTGGCGGATTGGGATGAAGGTGGTGGATGAAGCAATTCTGGGACTTGGTTTCCACCCGGGAAATGGTAATTGGCCACGAATTACACCAGCATACATAGGCCCCTGGATTCCGTTCATAGTCCCTGTGGTTGGTGGAAGTGAATTCAACAGACGACGAGAGGCCAGGTGGGGGATTGCGTTTCTGAAGGAGGTCATGGTGGTGACTAGCCACGAATTACATCAGCATACATAGGCCCCTGGATTCTGTTCATAGTCCCTGTCGTTGGTGGAAGTGAATTCAATAGACGCCGAGAGGTCAGGTGGGGGATTGCGTTTATGAAGGGGATCATGTCGGGGGGACAACATAGATTGGTCCTTCGCGGTGGACGCTCCAAGCTCCGGGGCAAAGGACGACGAAGAAACGGAGGCAAGGGATCTCGATGGTGCATGTACCAGTTAAGCAGTCCAGGGAAAATAGCAGATACTAACCCATTTTGTTTAATAGGGTTATAAAACAAAGGATGATATATTATTGTATGTACTTGCCAGGCATTTTGAATTAAGCCAGGCACAACATATGAAATATAGATACTGATGTAGAACACTGTATTGTGTAGAAAAGGGCTCTCCATTGAAGCAGCCAGTAATAAAATACCATATTTTCTATCTCTTTTTTATGGGTATGGCTCCCAAAGCCAATTTCAATTATCAAATATATATATATATATTAATAATAAAATATATTTTAAATAATAATATATATAATAAAATATTTTTTAATTCATATTTATAATTTATTAAAAAATATTTATTATATAATATTATATTAAAATATGATTTATTATTTTATAATAACATATTAGAGGTATTAATAAATATTAAACATATTAAATTTAAATATATATATATATATAATATACCGATAAGGGTGTGGTTCGGTAGTCAAGTCGCACAATTGTTGTGGTGGCCACCAAGGTTCAAACCCCCGCTGGGCCAAAGAGCTCGCAGGCCTTGTGCCTTCGCTGGGCTGACGTGCTCGCAGGATATGTGCCTTGGTTGCGTTGTCGTGCTCGCAGGTTGTGGGCCTTTGTTGGGCCAACGAGCTCGCAGGTTTGAACTTGGCGATAATGCCTTGGGGACTGAGACCCTACAGTAGTGGTCTCAGCGATAAAGCCATGGGAAGAGATCTCCCATAAGGGTCTCTCTAGGCTCGGACCAGGCTAAAAACCCAAGTACCTCCAACAAAAAAATATATTTATAATATTTAAATTTAAATACAAATTATAATTATTAATAAATATTACAAAAATTTACATAGACTAATATTAAACTTGTTAAATTTGAATAATATATATTTTTAAATGATATATGTTAAAACTTAAAAGCAAATTTTATACTGCGAAGAGGGGGTGCGGGTGTCGCACCATAGTCTCGGCATTACCACGAACCTGTGGGAAATATATGGCAGCTTTGGGCGCTCCAGCCAAGTCGAATCCCATTTCAGCTATTACATCTTCCACCGCTCTAAGATTTTTTTTGTTTTCTTTAAAAAATTTATGCGGATATGGCAATTTTTTTGGAACATCGAATCCAAAAGTTCTGGCACGACGCATAATATGACCTAGTCTAGAATACAGCGGGGTACAATATCCAGCCCTTATCCTGGCTGTATCGTACCCGTGTTCGTACCGGACATGCTGGTATGCATACCAGGGGAAGCAAGGGGGTGTATCCTGCAACCCTATGTGCAACCTTCTGTTGTGTTGTAACAATGCCATAAGCTTGTGTTTATAGGCACAAAGCTCACAAGAAACCACCAATTGGTTTTACAACACAATGGGTACAAAACCATGTTCCATGATGCTCCATATTCCACACATCTCCTCATGTGTTACACCCCTCATGGCCCACAAATGACTCTTCATGTTCCACAAGTGAATCCAAATTTCCATGTGTGGCTGCATATATTTCCTTCCCTCTTTTTTTCATTTTCCTCCAAATTTTATTTCCTAGATTTTCTTTATTAATAGATAGTTCTTTGTTAATAATTTGTTTTTTTTTTAATTTATATAGTAAAAAAATTACAAAAGTAGAAAAATAAAATATTCATGGGACCACTAGCTAAATAAATGACTCCTTAAAAAATTGAACAGTGGCTGCTAGACAAAATAAGCTAAGCAGCCACATGGGACCCTGCCCTAAGGGTCTAGAACATAACTTTAAAACTAATTATTCATATATATTTTGGTTTTTATATTTTAGTTTCTAATATATATTTTATTATATTATATGTGTCTTTAGTGATTTCTCTATATCTGTGTGTACAATTTTTTAATGTCATATTGCAAATTTTGAATGTTTCATAAACCTGTTGTGTGGTTACACAACACGCCTCATTTTGACTTGGCAAAACAGGGACCGAACTTTTTTGGCTTTGCTTGTGTGTTCTTCTTGCTGGCGGTATGGTAAAAGTAAGTCAATATTGATGATCATGCATAATGGCTGGGGAAGTCACCATCATGAGGTTAGTTTGTCAAAGTTCTTATTTCATTTCATTAACCTCGTATTTAGAAAGAGCATTAAATTTCATGAAGGTTTGCCTTTTACATCACCCCGATATTCCTTAGGATGTGAAAGTTATGAACGGTCAAAATCTTGGTCAAACATGATATTCATAAAGGAGGGGGGTAAGTCATCATCATATTTCTCAACATTGGTTATCTTACGAAAGATCACCCTGATCCGATTTATCACCCGATAAATTATCGGTTCGCGACCTGCGGACGTCATTTTTAGGTGGTGGTGATACTTACCCGTTAAACAAACAGGTATTCCGTGAAGATGATATTTTGAAACATCACCCGATATTTTGAATATAACCTTATCTTTCAAATATCATCCTATCGCCAAATATCACCCTAGAGCCATTATCCTGATGACATCATCCAACCCGATAACAAAGAGAATCGACATGATGATGACATCATCATCATTTTTACCTCGCGGAGGTATATTTCCTAAAATCACCCTTTCATAAAACATGACGATGACGTCATAGTGCTTCAACGATAGACTGAACCAATATCATGGTGACGTCATCATGATATTCTGAGAGGGGTCACTTAAGCAATGCGTAGGGTCATCATCCTTTTCAAAATATCACCCGATATTTTGAACATCCCCTGATATTCTATAACATGACCCGATGGTCCAAAAAATAACCCGATATACCGACATATGTGTTCCCGCTAAGACGTGGATGGTCATATTACGAGACGGTGATATTTTGAACATCCCCTGATATTCAAAACATCACCCGACATTACAAAAGATCATCCTCCTCTTCTTGTCGCGCGACATTGAATGCTCATTAATGCGGTAGGTGTTTCCCGCTTATGGTTAACGCGATGGTCATATTACGAGACGGTGATATTTTGAACATCCCCTGATATTCAAAACATCACCCGACATTACAAAAGATCATCCTCCTCTTCTTGTCGCGCGACATTGAATGCTCATTAATGCGGTAGGTGTTTCCCGCTTATGGTTAACGCGATGGTCACACCTGGCAACCTCTGGAGGTTTCCGTGCGGAAACTTAATGATTAAGATTGATTTAATTAGATTGTGCCCTAAATAACCAAATAAATGGGTTTAAGATGAATTCACAACATCATTATGCACTTAACTTGCGATAAGATCAGTTTTTATACAGAGCTGAACTCCCAAGCCTTCCTACGAACCACCTGCAGACGTATACAGCTTGAATCAGAATGAAGGGCACGATTATCATCGGTGTCAAGATTATCCCCATATAATCATCACTGTAATTCACAGAGATAAGCGCACCAGGTAAGTGATTGAAACCCTCTTGCTGTTATTCTATGCATATCCAGGTAACATGATGTTCACTGATTTGGAGCTAGGATTTCTGTATATCATGATGAAATAACTGTTTAATAAACATACACATGATGCCATAAGGATGTAAAATATATGCATGTATGAGATGAAGTATCAATCTTGAGACCAGTTCTCGTCATTGCAGGAAATCATGGCAGACAAAAGATTGATGAGGTCCGAGGCAGAATTTGTTAAGCCAATGTTTGCACAGCCCGAGGGTGTGCAATTTAAGTACGGAATTATAGGGGACACTCACCAGGGTAATACAGATTTGATTGCATGGGCAGACAAGATCAACATTAAAAATGAGGACGCTCTGCTTGAATTCATTTTTGTGTCCGGGATGTGGAATGCAGCTGGTTTTCCATATTCCATGGAAGCTCCTGAGCTAGTTATTGAGTGTGCCAGAAATTATAATCCCCAAACAAGGAGGGTAGAGAAACATGGGAGAGTATATGCAGACTTATCTATCAAGGGCCTTTCCACCATGTTCAATTTGCCACTAGGTAAGAATGTTGTTAGTATTGACCTGGAGAAGCTGGAAACAGAATATGAAGTTAATAAGAGGGCTGCTAGGAAGAGAATGTACGGATGGAGAGCCAAAAACAGTCCTTATACAGCCGCGGCCAAGTTGCTTGTTCATTTATATAAATTTGACTTTGATGACGAGTATCAGTTCATGATCGCCCTACTCAGCCGGGCAACAGGCCAGCCAACAGCTAGAAGTTTCAGGGATTGGATGTATGGAGTCATCATGATGTGCCTATACACTGATAGCAGGCCATTTTGGGCCAAAATGATAGGTGATGCTCTGGATGAGCAACTGAAAAACCTAGGAGGTACAGAATGTGCTTTCCATATGACCTCATACATTGTTTATGCATGTGCCTATAAGGGTACATTTAATGGATTGACTACAGTGGGGAGGATTGGTGGCACCACTAATGATGCACACATCTGGGACCATCATCCCCAGCTGCAAAGGGTAAATTACCTCCAGGATTATAAATTGATGAATGATGCATTCTCTATGCATCTAGTAAGGACCGTGGAGGAAGACAGAACTAAGAGACTGAGCATGGAAGCTCAGGAGGTAATATACAGGCATGGGGCCTGGTTCATTCAGTTTGCAACTTTTTCATACATTAGGATTGAAGGATTTACAGGGCACCCTCTCATGCTCCCAAGATATCCAACTGATGCTATAGTGTTAATGGAGTTCATGAGGCAAGTTGAAACAATACTGGATGCTTATAAAGCTAATAACAAGCTCCCCCCAATATTGTTTCCAGTAACAATGGGCTAGTATATGTGCCCAGACAGTGAAAATATTAAGAAAGCCATAGCTGGCTTAACAATGATGAATTTACAGCCATTTCCATTGATAAGATCATATGATCCTTATGGAAGGATGCAGAAGATCATGGGACAGCCCATTCACCAAAGAAATTTTGAGGATTTTTGGGCAAATTGTGAAGATGAGGCTAAAGCCCGAAGAAGAAGATATTAGAGGTTAACACTTAACCAAATCAGAACCTTTGGTTGCATTTCCATCCCAGCACAAATGAAGAAAGATGATGGAATGATAATGGCTGATGAATATGAAGAGAAGAAGATATACAACGATACCATATCAGCCCCAGATCTTACCATGCAGGAGGACATCTCCTTGGATCCATTCACGGGCAGGATATTACAGCTAACCCAAGCTTGGGTGGATGAGCAGGTAGATTTACTGAAGAAAAAAGGTATGGCCCTCACAGTAGATAACAAAAAGAAGGGACAAGAGCTCTCTGCTGATGAATATGATGATTTCTTGAATGAGAAGAGGAAATCCAAGGGAGACAGGTTGCCACCTCAGCAAAAATAGAGCAAAAGACCTCCTAGAGGCAAGAAAACTGAAGAAGAACCCAAAGGGGTCATTATTGAGAGAATAATAGCCACAGCTAAGGAAGCGGAAGCATCAAGAGAAGCATCAGCTTCAGGCCAGGCTTCAGCATCATCTGTGCCTCCTCCGTTGGATAAGCAAAAGTCTAAGAAAATCCAAAAAGCTAATGCAATGGTTACTGAAACCTATGAGGAAGGTCAAGCTTCACAGAAACAAATAGAAGAGGATATTCCTCTTGAAGAAGAAGGCCCCATATCCTTCACAAGGAAAAGAAAAGCACCTCAGGTGATAGCAACTACACCTAAGAAACCAAGGACTTGTATGAGAGGTGAAATAAGACAAACTCCCATAATGTTGAGGGGAGCAAGGGGGGAAGTATTCAACAAGGAATTGCAGCATAACGTTCCACTTCCCACTATTGTAAAGTTCAAGGCCGAACAAGCAGAAGAGCAAATGAAAGAAGCCTCTAAGGCAATACAAAGTGGTCAAGTTTCATTAGATGAGATAGTTGACTTATCTGATGATGAGGTAGTGAAGGATGTAGCTTCACAAAGAATGGAAACCCTTGCTGCCGGTGCCCGGATAGCTCCACATGAGACCCCATCAGTTCAGGCAGTATTAGAAGAGATGAAGCAAATAGAGCAAGAAAAAGAAAAGAGCCCGGAACATATTGCACAACAAATAGGCCTGGATACCTTAGTTGATCAAGTAACAAATCCTGCAGTTATAGATCTGACATATGTAGAGGATGTAGATCCTAAGGATATGGTAGGTGCACCTGAGGAAACACAGAATAGTGAAGAAATCAAACAGAAAGAAATGGAGAGGAAAGCTCGAAGTATGGGTCAGCAACAGCATGATACATCAGCTGAGCCCAAAACAGTAGACGTCCCACCAAAAGACAAGGAGGATAAAGAAATATCAGGTCCTGATGACCATAAGGCTCAAGAGGTAATTAATACAGGTCCAGAGCAGGTTATAGTTGCAGATCAGCTGGAAGAGCCTAAGGTAGATACAGTAATATCTACGGAACCTAATATGCCTCATGATGAAGAAATTAATAAGGTGGATGAGGTTAGAATGGAGGAAGCAAAAGATCAGGGTCATGATATTCATGATGATCAACAGGATCACCCTCTAGGAAAAGAAATTCCTCGTTAGGAAGATGTACCAAAAGATCACTCTCATGAAGAGCATCATGAGGAAGAAAAAGGGAAGTCACCTTCTCCGTCAAAAGCAGATACACTTACAAGAGATCGAGGTGATGATCATCATGATGATGTAGGAAACCAAGGTACAAAGGATCAAATTCCTAAGTGGTTGGAGAGAGAAATTGGCACTGAAACGGGTATGGAAATTCAAGAATTTGATATATCTACATTATTTTCAGAAACATTAATAAAACCAAAGAGGAAGACCAAGTTGACTTCGGCCATTAGAAGAGATCCTACAACAGGTAGGAGGACGGCGCAGGTAGCACTCCCTACTGTCGATAAGGAGAAAGGTAAAATCACTCTAGATGAATTCCAGATCAGCACAATAGATTTAGGGTTTGCTAATGAAGACCAGGAGGGTCAGGAGGGAAAAGACATAATTGATTCATTAATCCAGAGAGTCAAAAGAGAAAAGGATAAAAATAGACAACACAAAGAGCACATTGCTCAGTTGCATACATATATAAAAGGGTTAATTAACCCTGAGGATACTTCAACCGATCATGCAATCCCATTGACTGCTATTTCCCAAGAGGAAGTAAATAAACTGGATCTCATGAAGCATGAGTCATCCATAATGAGAAAGTGGATGTTATCCACATTTGATGATGCAGAAGAAGTGGTAAAAGCTTCTTTAAAAAGATGGAATTCTTTGAGTGTCTCCAGGAGAAAAGTCGATAAATTGCAGATGGAGACTGGGAAGAGGTCTTTTCAGCTAGAGAAAATTTTGACCATCTTGGAGGAAATAAGGAGAATTGACCCTCAAATTCTCATAAGCAACCAAGTGCTAAATAACAATAATGCATTATTGATAGATATATGGTATAAAGACATCCAATTTGAATGTGATGTACTTAAAAGGTGCAATAATAAGCTGAGAGAAATTAGCATGAAACTACATGATATGATGTCTTTTGAGGCAGAAATTTTGGAAATGCTGGAAGGGAAGGTGGAAGGGAAGATAGAACATCAAGACGAGCAGTTTGCAATCAAAGCTCTATATAATAACTTCCAACAGGTAGCTGATGATCCCTTAAACCATCTGACAGAAGAAATCATGGACAAAGTCATGAGGATCAGAATCAAGACGGAGGATTATAACGAGACATCCAGCAACAGGAAAAGTATATTAGAGAATCTCCGGGGCAAATATCAAATGCATAGGCACGCCACCATCAAAGCAAAAACTCAGGATGGCGGGGAGATAGAGAGAATAGTACAGTCATATGAAAATATCCGGACATCCATGCATGTCCATGTAAAGGAGAAGCTCACCAGGATGATGAAGATTTTGAAAGTGATGATACTAGTGCACATCATGATGATGATGAGGAGCTTGATGAAGATGCATCATAAAAAGAATATATGCATCAGGTGCAAAAGAAAGTAAGTCGTCTAGGTGGTTGCCAGCTGGCAGCCTGTGCCACGTGGAAAGAATTGACTTGGTCAATGAGTGTGAACCGTAGATTGTAATAGATAAATCTAGATCATAGATCAATTGTAACGGCTCCCTCACCTTGTTCTATAAAAGGTGCAGGGATGCCTCATTTTATTGATTGGAAACTTAATTGAAATCTGTTTGTTGAAATATTCAGGGCTCATTTCAAAGCTATTGTATACATATATGTTCTTGCATACTTAATGAATGAGAAGACTGTTTTGATTACACTCCATCAAAAATCTTGAGTAATCAGTTTGTGAATTCTTGATACATGCTGTGATCTGCTGCGTCCCTTGGAGTGCATATCAGCTTGCATGTGTTGTCTTCATACCTTTCCTTTGAAGTTAGCATCGACTATATCTAGCTGTGGAATGTCCTGGTGAACATATGGTTTGATTTCTTCTCTTTATGACTGTATCTGATTGTAGATGTGGCTCAATAGCTGAAGATTCAACTTTAATTTGAAGTATTTCTTTCAATTTTTTTCAATTTCATAGCATTTCATCATCACAATTGCAAATAATTGACAATCTTAAGCAGATAATACAAATATGCAGACATCCCGTAGATAACTGAAAATATTCAGCATATTTGAGGTTAAAGCATGTCAAAATGACAAATATCATGCAAAGATTTAAAGATAGACACAATATTTGAAGTATATCCTGTGTAGAAATAACTCTCTGTGCAGCATCATTACAGGAAGCATTATCTTACTGATGAGATCTATGTAAGGCCCCAAAATGGAAACAGCAACACACATCAACCTCTGAGTAACGTCAGAAGATTAAAACCTAATCAACGGAGACTTGAGATCATGAATTCCCTGGATTCATTGTATCTTTCAAGATGAATAAAGGTTAATGTGTACTTTTATTCTATGTTTGTTTATGACTAACATCATGATCAACAAAACCCTAAACCAGATATGGCATGAAACGATGTGGTACCTTATCCAGATGTATCGAATACGGCCCAAATTTTGTGCTTGTGTATGGATATGTCTGGAGTATCATATTCATCTCTAGTATCCAATACACAGGTACGTGCATCTAAACACCATCACATTTACATTCAGGGTGGGTAAGTATCCAGCAACTCTGATTTACATTCATGTTCATTTGTTTTGGTATAGAAACACCATCACTCTATAGCACATATATAGCCGTTAATTGCATACATAGTTAAATTGTGGATACTATTAGATTCTGTTGTTATATCTGATTCCATGCTTTCCATTTAAGCTGTAAAACAACATTATAGGCCCTATGCATGTTTACAGTGTACATGTTCTAGTCCACAACCATTAGGAACCAAAAATCTCGGTCTTAACATAAAGATAGTGTGCATGTTCTAGTCCACATTCATTAGTAGATCAAGTAATCTATCACCTTTTATATATTACATTGGCCAATAAAATTTCCGCTCCATTCTATCGCTTAAGAATTCTGGCTTGGCTTTTGCAGAAAATGAAATAGATCAAGTACTCTTATGACAGATTGCACAAGTGACAGAGAGTTGCAAATTCAAAATGATAAGAGACATACAAAAGGAAGGCTGTTTGAAAAAGAAGCCTCACCTTGTCATCAACCAATGATGAATCTTGAGTCTGTGCAGTATTTTTCATGGCAGACAAGTGGCTTCTGGGAGATAAAGGTGCAGTCTTTGCCATTGGATCATCTGCACATTAGAGAAAAGGAAAGAAAAAACAGCAGACGGAGTCATTATTGGTGACATAAACCACATAAAAGAGAAAATA
This sequence comes from Cunninghamia lanceolata, assembly GCA_027924645.1. Classification (NCBI taxonomy): domain Eukaryota; kingdom Viridiplantae; phylum Streptophyta; class Pinopsida; order Cupressales; family Cupressaceae; genus Cunninghamia; species Cunninghamia lanceolata. Next base: position 2,655,170 of record BSBN01001219.1, on the reverse strand, counting down.
ATCAAGTACTCAAGAGATAAATAAATAATAAATACAGATATAGGAAAAAAGAAAACAAAGTGATTAATTGCAGATATTTCTGGTTGAAAGGCATGCTTGAAGAAGAGAGATATCCATTGCATCCATATCTTCATATTAAATAGAAGAATCAGATTCAAGTTAAAAATCCGCATCGAATTTATGAACATGACCATTTTACAATACAAGAAAAATCCATTTTAAACTTGTCATGTCCCCTTCTCGAGGGTAAGCCTTTCGGAGACCCTTAGCCCATCTTTTTAATTTCCCGTAGGCTATAGGGGTGGAATCAGGGAAATATTTTAATAATTAAACTTAAATTGTTCGAAAAAGTAAGTTTAAGTTATATTTCAAGAGAACAATTTCTATTTATTATCAAAAAGGTCATTTTTATAAAGTAAGTTTATAAAGTGTCACTAGGAGTGGGGTACAAAAGGTAATGACACTTTGACACTTAGTGGAGGGAAAAGGGACAAGTAATTAAAAATTCATTATTTTCTCTTAAAAGATTATATAAAGGGTCTTTGTGCACAGAAGAACTTCCTGTCGAATTCATTTCTAATTTGCTCTATGAGAGAACTTTAGTTCTTCTATTTGCCAAAGGACGAAAATCCTTCGGTGAATCCAGTTTCAGAGATGAAAACCCTCCTAGCTGGTTTATATGGTTTCATCTAGAAATCACCTGTGTGCTGAAAGATTGAGTTTTTCCTAGTTTTGCTTTAAGATGGAGATTTTTTATGTTTTCTGAGTGCTGGGTGAATTTCTGTCACTCATTTTGCTAATAATATTTCCAGTGTTGATGGTTTGCATTTTTTAAGGGTTTGTGGAGTCGTACTATTCAGAAATAAAAGGTCATACCATTTGAAGGTTGGTTGGGTCGTACCATCAAAAACCCTAAGTCGTACTGTTGTTGTCCCTGAGCATTGGCAGGCCGTACAACCTCATTTCAGACTATATTCTCCAGTTTATACAGTCTGTACAAATAGTGAGGGAGCTGCACATTGTTTTTTCCTGCTGGTCGTACCTTTGTACAAGTCGTACATCCTATTAGGGAGGCTCTGAACTGCAGAAATGAATCGCTACAGTTTGTGACCAGATTCTTTGGTCTTTGCCTGAGTCGTACCACTTGCATAGGGGTCCATACCTTATGGGCTAGAGTTCCTACTGTTTTGGAAGGAATCTTTGGGCCATACCACTATACCTTAATGTTGTACAGTTCTGAATTTCAGTTTTGAGCAGAGTTCTGTGATCAGATTCAGAGTTTGATTGGGTTTTCAGTCCAGAATATCAGTCTACATCAGCATATAATGGATACTTCAATGTGACTCAGTACTCTATTCATGTGAGCAGCTAATTATTGGCTTTCTGAATGTTTTTGAGCTAACCTATGTGCTTGCAGCAGTGTGATTTCTCTGATTTAAAATAATATTTCAAAGTGTAGCAGCTGGTTTCCTTATTCAAAATGCATTTGTCATAATTATTGTAATCTAGATGGTAGTACCGTCAAAAGTCGCGCATTTCATACTCATGATATTGTAAAATAGGATGGTATACCGCCGATATTGTACATTTCAACATAGGTCTTGGTCAGTTCACCACTAGACCCCTCTGCATTTCAAGGCCGTTTTGGCATTGATCGAATCCACATTGTAATCAGCGACTTTGGCTTGATCGGATTCCGTTGCAATCTACCAATGGCTCTGCATTCTCTAAGCACACTTGTCTGCTGAAGAGGTGTAGATTTGGGTCAGCTCCGCCCCCTGTGTGCTTCTAGTCGACTTGCCACCTTCATTTCAACAATGCATTCATCTAGATAGTTTGTGTGTTGTCCAAACACTGTATGCTCTCACCTTGCCCACACTGGGAACTTGGTGATCAAAAAGTGCCCGGACTTGCATTTGCATTTCATATATTGCAAAAAAAATCAAAAAAATTGGTGTGGGACTTTACAGTGGTATCAGAGTTGGTGGTCTTTCTAGTTTGTTCAATGAGCTAACTCTTTGATGCAATACAATCCACATCCACAGCAGTAATAGAGAACTCAAATATCATTAAAGAGAAGAAAAGAAAAAAAAGTCAGAGGGCAGAATCAGAATTTGAAACAGAAGAAGAGAACATGGTTGACCGTGATAAGAGAGTAGAAGTGAATCTCTATGCGACCATCAGTAAGAGCCATAAGGAGTTGGCTAAAGAAATTCAAAATTCTATGAAGGAGTCTATGTCTGAGATTACACGAGCTTTATGAGATATAACTCGTAATATGAATGCCTCCGAGCCATCCCAAAGATAGAATGGTGAGACTAGTAACTCCAACAATAACAATAATGACCATAGTCATAATAGAACAGTCATTGGTCCTACAGTTAGACCCTTTCAGCCCAAGATTCCTGGCAAGAGAAGAACCCAAGAGAGGAAGAGCATCAAAATCAAAATAGAAGAGGTAACTTTATTGATATTTGCATGAGTATGAAGCCTTGGGGGATGAATTTCATGCAGCCATGCCCTTCCCCAATTTTTGCAACTTACAATTGAGGAATAGACCTCGGAGATAGAGAAATAATCAAGATTTGCAGCGAAGGTTGGGTAAGTTGTCCATACCCTCCTTTGATGGCTTCGGAAAGTGTTCAACACGTTCGTTGATTTCATAGTTGAACACCTACTTCTCCCTTAATCCAATGTTTGAGGGGGGTGCTATCAAATATGCTACTCTTCATTTGGAAGGAGTTGCGCATGAATGGTGGTATCACAGATCAGTTACACAAGGCCATGGATTGATTAACACCTATGCTGATTTCAATCAGCAAATTATTGAAACATTTGATAGAAAGGACCCTAAGATCCATTTCAGAGAGTTGGCTCAGTTGAAGCAAGGTGGTTCAGTAGACAACTTATATAATGGAGTTCCAAAGACTCTCCGTGATGGTTCCAAATGTCTCTGAAAGGAGACTTATTGTTCTTTTCATAAAAGGTTTGGCAAAGCCTCTAAAAGGTTGGGTAAAAGCCTTTGACCCACCTTCTTTACAAGATGCTATCAAGAGGGCTTTGAACATGGAGCCTTCCGTTCCTAAAAGCAAGTTTTATTCGAAGGACTCTTATACAAAACAGCAGAAGAAGCCTTTTCAGAAACAATTCAATCAGCATAAGAGTTTTCCTCCAAGATAAACTTTGTTTCACGTGCAAAGAGCCTTGGACCCCTGGTCATAGATGCCTTAGAAAGGGGCAAGTTCACTATATTGAAGTGGTTTCTGATGAAGAATAAGATTCTGAAAATTTGGAACAGCAAGCTAAAGATGAAGTGAAGAAGAACATGTGATAGAAGACCAAGATGAGAATAAGATTACCGAAGGTACCGTTGCACAACTTTCGGGCACTCGCAAATATGATCCTTTCAGGATTCGTGGAGTGCTTTGTGGCCAAAGAATCATTGTGCTTATTGATTTTGGTGCTACACATAATTTTATTGATGAAGGGGTAGTTGCAAGAAGAGGGCTGAAAATTGAAGAGTTTTAAGGTTTTAATTTAATGGTGGCTGATGGGTTCACTCTTCATTGCACAAGAAGAATTCCCAAGATGAGTCTTACATTGGAAAATTATGAAGTTAAGAATGACTTCTATGTTGTTAGCATAGGAGACACTGATGTTGTTTTGGGAGTTCAATGGCTACACTCTTTGGGAGAAATCACGCAAAACTTCCAAACTATGGAACTTAAGTTCCATGTTGATGGCAAGAAGGTGGTACTAAGAGCCATGTCCAAAGGAACACCAAGAGTTGTTACAGCAAAGAGTATGGGAAGAATATTTCGTCATGGTCAAGTTGATTGGGCAGCCCAATGCTTGATTATGCCTGCTACCACTTTAGAGGGAAAAAGAGAGTATCATGTGGATGTTCAAGCCTTGTTGGACAAGCATAGCAAGGTTTTCAACGATATACCTCCAGGAAGGCCACCCTATAGAGGGATAGAGCATGTTATTGAGCTAGAAGAAAGAGCCAAACCAGTGATCACCACTCCTTATCACTATCACAGAAGGCATAAGGAAGATATAGAGAAGGCAATCAAGGAGCTCCTTGAAATAGGACACATAAGGCCAAGCAAGAGTCCCTTTGCATGTTCAATTGTTTTGGTAAAGAAGAAGGATGGGACTATGTGAATGTGCATAGATTACCGAGTCTTGAACAAGACCATCAAAAATCAATACCCAATTCCGAGGATTGATGAACTTATTGATGAGTTGCATAGTGAAATCTATTTTTCCAAGATAGACATAGGATTTGGATATCATCAAATCAAAGTTCGTGAAGAGGATATTCAAAAAACAACATTTAGATGTCATTATGGGCATTACGAATTTTATTCATGCCTTTTGGCTTGATTAATGCCCCTGCTACATTTCAGTCCTGCATGAATCAAATCTTCAATCAACAGCTTAGATAGTGCAATGAGTACCCTAGACTGGAGTGTAATAAACTAAACCAAATTCAACCCGAAAGACTATTGCTAATAGCATGTTAAGACTGATTTCATTTTTCCAGAACATATAGCTATTAACAAGCAATGTGTATGGACACAAAAGAAATAAAATTACCTTAGAATTGATTTCCAGCTTCAAATAGCGATGATTCTACATAAATCTGAACAGAGAGTGCTTTATTCATTCTTCATACAGTTCAGTGGTGGCTGATGAATGTCTGATGTTATATTCAAGCTCTGGTTCATACCCAGAAATCACAGAAATGGCCCGGATTGCTCTTAACATGAGCATTCCTTCCCAAACCTGCTATCACAACATCTATTTATGCTAGGCGTCCAAGTTCAGAGGGTCTAAACATCCAAAGAGAAGGCGTTTCCTGTTGCTGGGTGCTCACGCCTCATTTAGGAATGACTTCCAAATGGTCAGCAAACATTTATAAATTGAAATAATTGGTCGTGACACCAAAACGGACCCCTTGCAACTTCACACAATACTCAGGCGCCCACTAACTTAGAAAAAAGACCCTGAACAGCAATGCATTCACCATGGAGTTTCAAGCGAACTTTATGATAGCTATTGATATCTTCAGATCGACGCAGGACCAAAACTGCTGCTAAACATGCAAGGAACTACTCAGAAGACATCAAACACCATTGAAGGTCAGATTCGATTCCTGAGGTGAAATCGACAGTTGCACCAACTAGGACTGGTATTACACAGTCGAAACTGGGCAATATTGAGGTCAAAACCCCACAGCAACCTTGCTAAACAACACAGGCCTTCTTAGTCATTCGATGAAGATTCAGAGTGCATGCCAGAATACTCACAATGTTCTATCTTTTTGCTATATTACCTCCATCCACGCTTATACAAATAAAGAGCAATAATTTCCAACTGACGAGTGCTCCTCCACTCCACAAGCTACGCCAAGAATAGGCGATCATAGATGAATGGGTCCCACTAGACCCAGCGCTCCACTCACAGCAGTAACGAAATACTTTTAAAAGTAATACCAGTTATATGATGAATCGTTGGAGTGAAATAAAGCATATTATAACTGTTATTAAACTTTTAAGAAGTCTCATTTCCCTAATCATAATGTTAGCCTTCGGGAAATAGCACTAAAGGCTAACATATTTCTGTTTTTTGCTTGCTGAAGAAAAGGGGACATTACAGATAGTTTGTGTTGGTGTTTTTTGATGATATCCTCATCTACAGTAAGACTTGGGAGGAGCATCTAAGGCATTTGGATGAAGTGTTGGGTATTTTAGAAGCTCAATCTTTGTTTGCTAAAGAGTCTAAATGCGAGTTTGGCATGACTGAAATTATTTATTTGGGACATGTGATCAACTCACAAGGTGTGAGAGTTGATCAAGAAAAGATCAAGGCCATCTTGGATTGGCCACCACCAAAGACCCTAACACATTTGAGAGGTTTCTTTGGTCTCTGCAACTTCTATAGAAGGTTTGTGAAGGGGTTTTCACAGTTGGCTGCCCTACTTACAGATTTGACCAAGAAGGGGGGCATTTTCATGGTCTATTACAACGCAGCAAGCTTTTGATCAACTTAAGAACGTGATAAGTTCTTTCCCTGTATTAGCCATTCCAGACTTCTCCATGCCATTTGAGCTTGACTGTGATGCTTCGAGAGAAGGTAATGGTGTTGTCTTGATACAAAAGAAGCATCTTATTGCTTTCAAGAGTAGGAAGTTGAAGGGAGTTGAAAGAAGTTACTCCATTTATGAAAAAGAAATGTTAGCCATTATGCATTCCTTGGCTAAGTTAAGACAATATCTTGTGGGAGGAAAGTTTATTGTTAAAACTAATCACAATAGTCTGAAATACTTTCTTAGTCAAAAGGATCTCAATGAGAGGCAACAAAAATAGGTTAGTAAGCTACAAGCTTACGATTTTGACACTGAGTATGTGAAGGGGAAAAGAAACATAGTGGTTGACACCTTGTCTAGAAGGCCAAATTTGTGTTCCATGGCTGAAATTTCAGTTGATTAGAAGACTCACATTATTTGTGAATAATCTAAGAATACATTTATTGTTGATATTTTGGAAGGACAAGTGCAAGATGACAAATATCAAGTGGTAAATGACCTCATACTCTACAAGAATAAAGTATTCCTTGTGTTGGAATCTAAGATGAAAGAGAAGATTCTTAATGCAGTTCATGATGCCCCTTTGGCTGGTCATCCGGGGTAGTACAAGACCTACAAGCAAATCAGAGAGAGATTTTCTTAGAAGGGGCTTAAGGATGATGTCCTTAAGCATGTTAGAGAACATGTGGTGTGTCAACAGAACAAAAGTGAGCACACTTTTCCAACTGGGTTGTTGCAACCCCTGTCCATTCCAAATCAAATATGGGAAAGCATTTCAATGGATTTCATCACCGGGTTGCCAAAAGGTCAAGGTAAAGATTGCATCTATGTGATTGTTGATAGACTTACAAAGTTTGCTCATTTCTTTGCTATTTCATCATATTTCAGAGCACCACAAGTTGCTAATTTATTCTTTAAAGAAGTTTTCAGACTTCATGGTTTGTCAAAGAATATTGTGAGTGATGGGGACAGCAAATTCCTTAGTATGTTTTGGAATGAGCTTTTCCGGTTGACTGGTATGGAATTAACTCCTAGCACTAGTTACCACCCACAAACCAATGGGCAAACAAAAATTGTCAACAAATGGATTGAAGGTTATTTAAGAAACTGTCCTGGGACAACAAAGGGCGTGGATTAATTGGCTCTATTTGGGAGAGCATTGTTACAACACCACTCATCATATGTCCATTGGTATGACTCCTTTCAAAGCACTATATGGTTATGGTGCCTTATCTTTTGTGGATTTGATTCTTTCTAATAGCGGGGTGCCAAGAGCCAAGGACATGGTTCAACAAAGTCAAGAAATAATGAATGCATTAAAAGAAAATTTGCAACAAACACAAAATCAGCAAATGATGTATGCTGATAGGCATAGATTGGAGAGGAATTTTGAAGTGGGTGACATGGTTTATTTAAGTTTGCAGCCTTACAGGCAATCTTTCCTCAAGAAGAGTGGAGCTGAAAAGCTCAAACCACATTTCTATGGTCTGTATAAAGTTTTGCAATAGAATGGTGAGGTAGCATATGAATTGCAGTTGCTAGAACAAAGCAAAATTCATAATGTGTTTCATGTATCATGCCTCAAAAAGGCACTTGGGCAGCATATGAATCCTTCAACAGAGTTGCCTCCACTTGATAATGAAGGCAAGCTGGTCTTCATTCCCGAAACTATCATGAATGTGCAAGAAAGGAAGTTGAATAAAACCATTCCAAAGTACTTGATCCGTTGGAAAGATCTTCCACCAAAAGATGCTACATGGGAAGGGGAGCAAATTCTACAACATCCAAACTTGCAACTGCTTGAGGGCAAGCAATTTTGGAAAGGGAGGATTGTCATGTCCCCTTCTCGAGTGTAAGCCTTTCGAAGACCCTTAGATTATCTTTTTAATTTCCCATAGGCTATAGGGGTGGAATCAGGGAAATATTTAAATAATTAAACTTAAGTTGGTCGAAAAAGTAACTTTAAGTTATATTTAAAAAGAACAACTTATGTTTATTATTAAAAAGGTTTTTAAAAAGTGAGTTTATAAAGTGTCACTAGGAGTGGGGTACAAAAGGCAATGACACTTTATGACACTTAGAGGAGGGAAAAAGGGACAAGTAATTAAAAATTCATTATTTTCTCTCAGAAGGCTATATAAAGGGTTTTTGTGCACAGAAGAACTTCTTCCTGTTGAATTCATTTCTAATTTGCTCTGTGAGAGAACTTGAGTTCTTCTATTTGCCTAAGAAAAAAAACCCTTCAGTGAATCCGGTTTCGGGGACGAAAACCCTCCTAGCTAGCTTGTGTGGTTTCATCCAAAAATCACCTGTGTGTTGAAAGATTGAGTTTTTCCCGATTTTTCTTTAAGATGGAGATTTTTGATGTTTTTTTGAGTGCTGGGTGAATTTCTTTCACTCATTTTGCTAATAATATTTCCAGTGTTGATGGTTTTGCATTTTTTAAGGGTTTGTGGAGCTGTAATATTCAAAGAGAACAGATCAGACCATTTGAATGTTGGTTGGGTCATACCATCAGAAACCCTAAGTCGTATTGTTGCTGTCCCTGAGCATTGGTAGGCTGTACAACCTCATTTTAGGCTATATTGAGAGGGTCTAGACTCTCATGTTGCAACATGATCCAGTGCAAACAAACAATTCCTTAATGCATCATCCAAGTTGAATTTGTTGCCCAACAACTATGCCATGAGACTATCTTCAGGCTTACTTTCTACATTCACAACTTTTGGTCGTGAGAGATATCCATTTCTAGCACTTTGCTCCTCTAAGAGGATGGCTTCACTTGTCCCCACTACTTCTCTAGTCTCTACTAGGTGCTGCCACTATTGGTAGTTGGAGACTAGGTTGCTTCTTCTTTCTATTGGCATCTCTATTGATAGGCTAACCCCTTTCATGTACACCCTAAATGCCCCTCAGCTCCTTCGCACGAAGGTTGTCAACAATATAACTGCAAGAGAGGACATCTACAAATAATATATTTAGACCACCTGGGTATCCCTCACGAGCTGCTCAACCCCAAGCCTGCTTTCTACACCAAGCATTTCTTATAGATGGTGGAAGGTTTTATTCACCACCCTTACCACCTACAACATCACTGGTCCCACAACTTGAGGTTTCCCCTTGGCTAGTTGAGAGTGTGCTCTCACCAATTACAAGTTGAAACTAGTTGTCACATCCTCTGTCAAGACCAAACATATCGTCTTTGCTCCCTCCAAGAGATGGAGACCAAGGAACACTTCATACAACAGTCTATCTACTTTCTGTAATGTCCCCTTTCCTAGATGGGGTTAGTCTATACTTGATTCCTGTAGACTAACCAAAGTGATTAGGGAACTCTGGGAATTCGTTTGGTCGGATTCTAACACTTTGGCCGAGACTTACTATTTTTAGTAAGTTAGGGTTTCACCCGGATGAGGAAGTTCAAGGTTGGATGCAAAGCATTTTGATAAGACCTTTCCAACAGTCTAAAGATCGTGTGATTCGGAGTCCATTCGTCCCTTCATATTAAAGTCCGTAAGTTTATTTTAATATTTAATATATGGACTTATAATATAATGTTGGTGACTTAGCAAAAGTGTAAAATGTAAAAAACAAAAAGTCACTCATATTGGACTTGGGCGCTCATGGATAAAAAAGCAAATTAATGTTATTAAATTTCCCTCTAAAATGTAGTCAACCCTCAAGAGGGAATTATAAAAGCAAAAATCATAAGGAAGAGCTCATTCACGACATCATATTTTCTAATGCATTTTGCTCTGCAAATGTTTGAGGGTTTGAAGAAACCATTTGGGCTTTTGGTGACGGAAACCACCATCAGTAGTAGCTTTCCGCAGGTGTGAGAGATCACCCAAGGGAGCTTTGAGGTAGCCATACTCAGTGGTTACATCTGCACTTCATTGATTCAGTTTGAGGGTTTAGAGCTTGTCGCAGAGACATTTACAAGGTGAAATCCGAAGTATTTTGGCACCATACTTATCAGAGAAGATAGAAGAATACACTGCAGGTTTTGATAGTATTTTTGAGGGAGTTTGGAGAGGGTTTAACACCCCCAGACCGGCCGTATCTTCAGCTGTACCTGGCCGTACCAGCTGAGATATCTTTGGGCAGTTTGTGATGTTTTTATCAATCTTTGTCATCCTTGTTAGGGCGTGTGGGAACTGCAGGCACAGACAGACAGTTAGCAGCGGTTGCAAGGCAGTATTCAGGGTGTTCTTTGCTGTCATACACATCAGCAGGGTCGTACCAGTCCTCTAGAAGGACATTGAGCAGCTTGGTATCAAATAACCTTGTTGGGTGTCGATCATATGTGCTGTTCGTGATATCTATGTATTATTTCTGCTGTAAAATGACATTGATGTAATGGATGGTGTCTAGACTCACAATGTTAGTTTTCCATCTGCTGTACATTTGCATTTTCAGCCTATATTCTTATGACAGCGAACTGGGTATGTGCAGATCCTTCATATTTTGTCTTTCTATGATATGGGTATTGTTTTAAATGAATGTTTAATACCTTTAGATTAAATATATGCAATTGGGTATTCTCTAGCTTATGTTTTTGCCAAGATATATGCATGCATGTTTGTCATGTTATGGAAATCACACCAAAACGCAAGCAGGGTTCAACTTAACCACAGAAAACTCTTCAAATGGTGAATGAAATCAAACCCATATCGGCAAACCATTAAACTTATAAGGGGGAGGGTTATTTCACTTTCTTTAGATATTCAACCCAATGGTGCTCATCTCTTTTTCTTCATGAGGTCATCACCCTTCAACACAAATCCCTACAAGGGGGGTCTAGGAGCTCTAGAGCCCCCATGTTGATCACCTCTTTTTTCTAGCCCACCCAAGCAATAGGCAACACAAAATGGTCTTCGGATACCAATACTTCAAATATCAAAGCTAATAGATCAGTTAAGCGACACTTCTCTCAACACACCATTACTACTCAGATTCCCCAACCTACTCTCCCTCGACATCATAGCTCTGCTCCTTCTTGTTAACATGACTTGGCCCCATTTCACTAACATGGATCTACTACTTATGAACTGCCCCCCACATCACAAGGACAGACTCATATTACGAGCTTCTTTTCTACTGCGAGGGCTACATTGGCCTTGGATGTTAGGGGAGTTTCTAGAGGAAATGCTTTGATTCCTCCTAGGCTATGCCAACATGGCCTTCTAACCTTGGATACTCCCCAACGAGCATTATCACTCATAGTAACCAATGATGGCTCAAACAACTCCATTTCAAATGTAAATAAGGATATTCAATGAGATTTCCTTTCATTCTTCACCAGCACATGCTTTTGGGGCTCTTGTTTGCCCTTCATTGCTATTTGTTACCGGCACAATGCTTTATTTTATCTAATGTACATTTATTATTTTGACTCTAGGGTTCTCTCTTTCTAGGACTTTCTAACGTTAACTACTGTAACCTCTAGTCTCATTGACCTACTTTTGGTCATCTGTGGGCTTTAATATAATTTCTTTCTATAAGGCAAACAGTGACAAATTATGAGAACCTGTCTGCAGAACTGGAATCTACATGAAAAATTACGGGGGTCACAGTTTTTTACTTTTTGCGCCACCCTTTCACATTGTCCTCAAAATTTCAGATCTGTTCTCATAATTTTTAAGTATGTTATCAGAGTTTTAGAATATTCTCTCGGAATCTCAAATCTGTTCTCAATGCTCATAATATTAGATCTACTATTAGACCTGGCCAATAGATTCTTTAGATCTCACCTAAGTTACTGGTTCTGGTACTGGTTCGGGTTCGGGTCCACAGGTTCGGTCAAAAAAAAATTTGGGTGTGGATTCGTTTTGGGTTCGTCCATACAAAAACATATAAAAATCAGAAATATATTCATATTTGCAGCAGTAATTAAGTTCAGAATACCATAGCACCATGAAACTAAGACTTCAGTGAAATAGGACTTTCTAAAAGGTAGATCAGATTTTGTAACAGTTCATTGCAGTCATTCAAATAAATTTGTAACAGGCATGCAAATTTGTAAATTTGATGTAAATTTTTTACAAGCATGCAAATTGGGACTTTGTGATGAATGCACAACATGAATCGTTGTGATGTTGCTATGTTGGGTGCTAATGTGTGAACCACAAATAATGAGTCAATGCACAGGGTGATGTTGTGTCAGTGCAAAAGAACTGGCATGCTATCTATCAAAGGTGATGTTGTCTTTGCTTGCAATTGGCAGAAATCCATTCAGACTCTCTCTGCAACTGAGAATGACTGCTAAATTTATTTAAATTGGCAGTGACTGCTACTACTGCACTATGATAATGTTTTAGAAACTAAACCCATTTGGATTTACTTCTGTTTCAAATGTAATAATGTTCTGATTTCATTGTCTCAACCAGATAAATTCAAGTACAATATGATGATACTCCACTGAAAGTCTACATAATACTAACCACAGAGAAATATAAAATTGTTTATTTCAAAACAAACTGACAGTACTTGCCTGATTACTTGGATTAAGATCTTCAGAAAATCACTTAAAATGTCTTAAAAATGTAAAAAAAAAATATAAAAATGCCCAAAAAAGTGCTTTTCCCAGCATTTTCCTCTGGGTTCGCCCCAGATTTTGGCTGGGTTCTCCCCGGGTTTGGCCTAAAAGGACCCACAGGTCCCAAGCAGGACCCAGGCCGTACCGGACCAGTACCCTGGGGATTTTCCTGAAGAACCGGTAACTTAGGATCTCGCATCATGAGTAGCAAATTACTAATAGGATGCATTCATATAAGAAGTTAATCAGGATTTATTTACTGGATGTAAGTCTGGCACATTCGAGCTCTGTATTAGGTCATTGTGAATTGGTGAATGCCTACATGATAAAATTGAAGTTTTATCTCTAGATTAATATTCAGATATGTACTTTAGTACTGATTGGTCTCAATCTTATCTGACTTCTACAAGACATCGTTGGATTCTATTCTTTTACAGGATTACACTTGTGAATTTTTTGCATGGTGACTATTTGTGTTACCACTTCTGGGAAGACTGCTCATTTAGAGTATAACTGTTTCACACTTGAGGCCTTAGGTTAGGTATGGATTTCAAAAGCAGAATAATGATTTATTTGCATAACTGCTAATCCAACTTAAAAATCTAAATATAAAAGTCTATCTGTCTTTCTCTGGATACTCTTAAATCACAGTGGAAACCAGTTTATGCATGATTGGCCTTCTTGCTGAATTTAGTTTCATCTAATGGTTACCCTTGGTAAGTTTTACTGCCCAGGAGTTCCTAGATTTATATTTAATAGAGGCCTCAACACGGACAGCAACATTGTAACTGTAAAACACCTATAAAGTGGGATCATCAATATTACCATGATCTCTTTCAAGAACTTAGCACTTGCAATTAATTAAGTCCAAAAAAAAATTGAATTGGTATCACACCAGTCTCTCAAAAATACTTTTCCTGATTTTCATATTTTCTTAAACTCTACTGCAAAGTAACTAATCCATATATGCAGAAGAGGATAGATTCCTTTAATAACAAAGGATGAGGAGACAACCTTTTGCAAACATTTAATTCCTGGTGTTATAAGCAACTGACAGAGAAACAGAATGGAAAGTTTCTGCATTTTCACATGTTGAATCCAAAGAAAGGACACCATCTCTTACAGTTCTAAAATGCAATATTAGTCTATAATCTTGTACCGAGCTGGGTATGTGAACTAAGGCCAAAAATAAGAACATTATCATCACATTAAAATGAATCCTAAGAATACGTTTGCGGTCCACTTTATAATTTGTGTGCCATATTAGAATCTACACACTGCAGCATGCACAAGAAACTTGCTAGAGAAAGCAAAAAGATAAATGCATAGCAGTGCACTTCATTTTTCATTGTAATAGAGGAAACAAAAGAAACCTTCAGGTACAAGCCACCATATATCACCAAAAGTAGACTTTCCATCATAACCCCCAAACAGTAGAAAATGAGAATCAATGCGGGTCATTGAATGATATGCACGAGCTGGTGGAGGTTCATTGTTGATAGCAAGACGCTTCCACTGCACCGATGCTGTGACACACATTGCAGCAGCAAATGAGTAAAACATCCTTAGAAAGTTTTGAAAGCAAAAAACTTTTCCCCACACACTGATGCTTTAAATGCACTACACCAATAAACAAGTAAAACACACTTGGAAGATCTACAAAGGATTGTTGACTTGTAGCTCTATAAGCATTTTTCAGTTATACTTCAATCAATAAGTTATTTGACATTTCAACTTCTAGAAAACAATAATAACACATTTGTCAATTATAATTCAATCAACATGTGATCCGTAATTTCTCAACCCTATGCTAGCAGAAATCACGAACCAAGAAATTTGTACCGTGTTACTCAATTACAAATTAACTGACAGTCAAGAGAGGAAGAACAGATGGAGAACATGAAAGTGAACACCATATTTCAACCTGTAAACCCTCTGAAGAAGGAAAACCAGTTTTGGTAGTCGTAATTGCATTGCTACCATAATTTATTAAAAATCTGGCAAGTACAATGATTATGCTGAAGGATATGGATGCAATTTGCCCCTTGCTCCATTCAATAAACACTATGGCTATTAATGCAATCTGCCCTCGCTCCATTAGCTGCATACAACACTTGTTTGCCTATGCTATAAGCACAAATTATAATTGTGAAATTCTGCTTTATAGGTGTTTTACAGATACAATGTTGCATGTTACAATGAATACATTGCCATGGAAGAAAACATGCTACAACTTTGGCTATGATGTTGTACATGCCCCAACGAGTCCACAAAAGATTCACATCTGCTCTGATACCAAATTGATCCATAATTTATCAATCCTATACTTGTAGAAATGAGAAACCAAGAAATTTGTACTGTGCTACTTAATTACAAATTAGATGACAATCAAGAGAGGAAGAAAAGAAGAAAAGAATGAAAGAGAACACCATATTTTAACCTGGAAACCCTCCGAAGAAGGAAAACCAGCTTTGGTAGTGGCACTTGCACAACTACCATAATTTGTTAAGAATCTGGCAAGTACAATGAGTATGTTGAAGGATATGGATGCAATCTTTCCCTTGCTCCATTAGCTGCATAAACACTTGTTTTCCTATGCTCTAAGCACAAAGTATAATTCTGGAATTCTACTCACAAAATTACAACTTCTTTCCATTTTCCTCTCCCTAAAACTACTTTCCTACTTTTATAATTACTGTCATGCTAGAGTATCCTCCCAAGCTCTAGAAAAATCCTTTTGGAAGCTGGAAGCTGAAAAATCATCTCTTCATTTATTTATTTTTTATTTTGCACAATCAGGTTCACTTCCACACTCACAGATCTGACCCAAGTCACTTCCACACTCAAGGATTTGAACCCATAGGCATGGATCCATGCTTTACTGTCAGGAATTCCATGAAAGTAATTCTTTCAGTAAACTCTGTTTTCTCACAATCCATTATGGATCAATGTGTTATTTGCAAACGGGTGGGTGTCCTTCTTGACCATGTCTTAGTTCTGGAAAAGATGGAAGCTGAATTCCAAGATCAACTACTAAAGCTCAAAACAGAGAATTGGCATCTCGAAAGAAAAGTACACGAATGGAATCTATAATTAAAGATTTGCAAGCTCAACTCTATCTGCAAAGAGATGAAAGTTACCTCCATCATGCAGCCCCATGCACACACTACAGATAGACTCCAACACTTTTACGAAGTTGTTTAAGAAATGCAAAACAAACAATCCAAAATTCTTTCCCAACAAGAAAACTTTTTGAATAAAAACCATAGCATATCAAAAGTCCATTAAAAGCAAGGGGAAAAACACAATGCATGGGTTTGGATTGTCAAAAGGAAGAAGCCCATCCCCCACCTCCCCTCACTTGATTTTTCAAATGACTGTCCAGGTAAAACTTGATGAGGAAATGGCCAGATAGGATAAAGAACTCAACCTTCAAGTTTGTAGAAGCTGCGATTATCTCAAGGATGTGCACTCTTGCATGAAATGTCAGCTCTAAAAGATATTTCACTTAATACAGGTTGGTCAACTTCATGTGACACTATTGTTATCCAGATTCAATCAGCAGAGGAAAATTTGCAAGCATTGAGAGATAAAAAGCAGCTCTTATCTCTCCCAAACAAGGTTTACTTGGATACTAACAAGATATGAATCCAACTAGAAGAGCTTTGGATGGCTCATGCTCATGTCATGACTGCAAAGGACAACAAATGATCTGTACTAAGAAACTGCGGGGCAATTATCCATGGCTGCCCTCTCCCATGCTAGTCACATCCTTGGCCATCCAAACAATGGTGCCACTGAATCTCAATAGGTGATGGTTGTCTCTCTATCACCTACTAAAACACCAATAGTGCATTATAGCCTTTCAGAGGACCTAATCTTCCTCATTAAGCCACATGAAAGTCAAAATGGGCCCTCCCTATTGTAACTAGTTACTTTTGATTCTTGTCTTTAGAGTAATACACACAAATTTGGCGAAGTTTGTGGATTTGAGGGGGTGGTCTCCCTGTTCGAGGTCGTCTTGGTCCAAGATTGCATTAAGTTCTAATGTACGTCCTAGGAACATATGGCTTGAATTTTAAAATGATGAACCTCCCATTTGGAATGTCTTCATACTAGTTTTCTATTTCCCTCCACAATCAATCCATTGTTGTGCACATGGATGGTAACCCATATTTCAAACCATCGAGAGATCTCACAATACTCTACCTTAGGTGATATCATCCTCCTAGGGGACATATACAAACACCTATCCATGACCTTGTATAGGAAACCGAAACATCATGTCTTCAAGAGAGCATGAGGATTTTGAGCTATAGAGATCCTCGTCTAATGAGGATAAGCTAGTCATGACTTCTAGCATGCATTTTCTCCAACTAGGCATCTCAAAAGACCTACATATTCTTGATGGACTATCTTTCCAAACTTTGGTAGATATACTTGTTCCCTCACAATGGGAGAGTGAATGTGGTTGATTATGTTCTTTCCAATAAGTCTTTGGTTCCAAACATTCAAATCTTCTTCATATTCCATCAGTTTCCTCTTGCTGACCACATTGTTTGACTTCTTCCCTTAGTGCAGCCACTTTGATCTCCTCTTTGCTCAACACCTCAATATTTGCCATACCAATATACACTTTCATGATGCATGTGTCATTGGCTATGATGCCCACCTTTTTTAACTAATACCTAGCTATCATTTGCTCTCCACAGTTATGGAAAATGAGTTCCTCACCTATGTTCCTTGGGAAACAAACCTATACTCTTTACATGATTAATCACTCAACACCATCTCGCTCCTCGGATTCATCTCTTGGCATTGTTTTCCTCCCACAATGGATGTCCTCTAGATCAATGGTACGATAAGGAATGCAAATCAATGCATCTGAGACTCCATTTTGTTCTTTCCCATCACCTCAACCCCTCTATACTTCCACACATAGAGAGTATCAATGTCTCTTCTATCAAAAGAAGTGCGAGTTTCTTATATATAGGTGACGTGAACTCCTTGATTCCCTCCACTGTTGCCCAAAGACTTCTTGGAGCACCATCCTCCCTAGAAAAAGCACCCCTTTTGATATTGATCCCCTAGCCTAGGCCTCTTATGCCAATTCCCTATAAAACATTTTGGACTAGCCTAAAATATGTGTCTTCTTTCCACCTTCCTTATATATTTTATTTTTCCTTGATAGGCACCTAGAGAACTATTAGGAAATATTGCATTGGCAACAAAGCTGATTATGAGGGGCATCACACAAAGTTCTTCAAATATTGGATGACCTCAATTGCAGTCTTGATTACTGACCTATTTTATAAAATTGTTTGCACCATTTTCCTCACATCTTGATCATAACACATCATCCTCTCAACTACATGACCATTATGATTGGGCATACATTTGCCAAACTCTATGCCATGGCATTTGATTTGGAACATTCCAAATGCTTATTGTGTGGAAACTTCAAAGCAAGTAGAGAAGCTAGTTTCAAGAAAGACATTTGAACTATTCATCACATTTTCCCTCTTTGCGCTATAATTAAGGAGGCATGCCAATTGTCTTCTAAAGTTTTTTGCTATTTGTGAACTTTTAAGAAGGCCTATGTAGTATGAAGCAAGATGCTCAATAGCATCTATGCAAGGGATGTGCTTCACTGTCTATTCTTGAGTGACTGCTTTTAGATGTATTTCTTAGATAACACTCAAAGAGATGCCTCTTCAACGTAATCATTAAAAGCATTATTCTCTACAAATCTGAGGTTTGGGGCCCAAATTTAGAGTGTTATGGCTGTACTTATACTGAAAGGGTTGTTTGTTGCAATCAGGAAGTTCCCTAGAGCAATCTTCAAGCCAAGTTTGCAGCCTGAGCCTTTCATTTTGAGAGTTGGTTCAGATTTATCTTTTATTTTCACACTTCATTCTATGGGAAATTCAACTTCGAGTCATGGGAGATGCCCATTCTTGGTACATTCTTCTTACAAAAGGAATGGTTCTATAGGTCATATAGAGGGGACCAAACTATTAGTATTTTGAGACTACTTTGCTCTTCTAGTCCACTTGCATCTCTATTGACTGACTTCCTCTAGGTACTCCTGAGATGTCCCCTAGCCTCTCCCCTTAAACAAAATGATCAATAAAGCTAGCAGTGAAGACACTTGTCAACAGCAAATTCATGTCACTTGGACCTATCCTCCACACCTGCTCGGCCCTAATATGGTTTTCTACACCAAGCACTTCCTAGAAATGGTAAACAATATGCCTTTGCAATCAGACTATTTACAGCAACATTGGTCATGTGGTTGAGGATTTATCATTGCTATCAAAGTGTTTGTTCTCACCTACTTTGCGTCAAGAATGACAACCATATTCCCCGTGGTGATAGGATCTATTTTCTTTTCTCTCTCTAAGTGTTGGAGAACGAGGAACACTTAGTTGCCCTATCTATCATGAGAGCAAATGAAGGTATCATAATCTGTAGACTTTATCAATCACCAGATCTTACAAATGACATCACAGCCCACTAGGTTGATTAACTCGTTTCAGCCCATTTCATTGGAATGAAGCCCCCTCAAGATTCAAATAGCTCACACTAAGAGCAGTTAGTGTGACAAGATTCTTCTAGTGAATTGCCACAATTATGCTCTAGGTCCCCCACTCCCAACCTAGATGGCATAGCTCCACTTTGCTCTAGCAACAATGATCTTCTAGATCTTTTGACTTGCACCCTTGGCATCAAGGTCTAGCACTGTGTATCACCAACTACCTCTTTACTTCTAAACACTTCTTGACCATGGAAGTTAAACTTCTCGGAGCAGCCCTCTCACACATGTATCACCCAAAGTCCTTAACATTCCTGATGGACATTATCGTGCCTTGTATTCATCCCTTCAAGGAAGTGAATGACAATGCCATCTACTTATTCTTGAGTGCAATTATGGATGCGTGATAGTGTTGCTTTATTGATGCAGAGCAGGTGGAGATTAGTATCAACTTAATCTCAAATCAACAACCTTTACAATTTAAGAGCCTTAACACAATAAACAAAGTGACTTTCTTTCCAAACTGCCCTTGGGCCTTGTAGGACAGCAAACAGGCCTTTTTCAACATAACTTTCCACTCAGACTTCAAACCCAAATTTTAAAAATCATTTAGGATACCCTTTATGGCTCTCTTCAACATATCAAATTTGTGGATATGGTTACTTTGAAACAAATCCCTCTAAAATTCACTGTTACGCTGCAAATAGGTCAAATTAGCCCTATTTTCTAGAGCAACTATGTAATAATCAAAAACCAGATTGCAAAATTTCACTTCAAGCCATTCCTCACATCACCTAGGGTCTGAATATACCAATTTTATCAACTGGAGTTGTGGAATAATTCAAAAAAACTCATTCCTTCAATTAAACCCTCACAACTAGGGTTTTCTGGCAGTCTGCAACAAAAATCACTCTAACTTTCTTAAAATCTGATAAAAATGAATAAAATCGACTGCAAATGGAAGAAGACTCTCTATTTCATCACATACAATTAAGTTTGGTTTATGAAAGTACTGTACTGGGCCGTACAAGAAGCTGGAACAGCGGGTAAACACAGGGAAAAAGCAGAAAATCACAGAGTTTGATATTTTTTCACCAAAAATCCACTTCCAACTTCTTCATTGACTTCACCAAGCATGTTTCAACTGTTTTTTCCCATTTCAAACTGACTTTTGATTTTCTACCTATTCCAATCCTTCCTATCCATCGATGACTCTTCATATTCCCCTTTTGTTTTGCATTTTTTGCAATTTTTACAAACTTGATAACTATTACAAAACTGACCCCACACCAAAAACAACTTAAAACATGACATGGTCTAAATAGACCTTATTACATCAAAAAGTGACTCAACATTATAAAAGACTCTCATTTGACCATATTTACAAAAAAACCCCTGGGTGCCACTGCACCATACACCCAAGGAGAACAAAATCTCAAGCCCCACTTGAGATCAGGTCTTGAACTGTTGTGCCATGCTTCCTGATATCTTCCTCTGTCATCCAGGTGGCATCCTCCATGGGAAGGCCTTGCCACTTCACTAGATACTCATAGTATACTTTATGCCTTGTTCTCTTAGCTTCTTTTGTATCCACAATGCATTCAAGCTTCAATGGCTCACTAGGTGGTAAGTCCTTGAACCAATCTTCATCAGCACCCTCTGATGTACCTGCACCTGTACCTACAATCACAAATCCTTTAAAAGGATATAGGTCAGCAACATTAAAAATTGGGGAGATAGCAACTCCAGGAGGGAGTTCTATTTCATAGGCATTAGCTCCAAACTTGTGGACCACCCTACATGGCCCAATTTTCATCATCTGCAGCTTTGAGTACTTTCCTTTTGGTAGCCTTTCGTTCTTCAAGTGTGCTAGTACTAGATCTCCCACCTTGAATTGAACATCTCTTCTTTTCAAATCTGCATGTTGCTTGTATCTTTCACCACTCTTTTGGAGATTTTCCCTAACTTGCTGATGTATGTCCTTCATGGCAACTACAAATTCTTCTCCCTCAGCACTCCTTTTCTCCATTCCACTCAAATCTTTGAGTTCAAACACTCCTCTAGGTTTCAATCCATATACCACCTCAAATGGGCTTTTCCCAATGCTTCTATTGACAGAATCATTATAGGCATATTCAGCTTGTGGAAGAATCAAGTCCCATTGTTGTGCATGCTCCTTTGTGAGGCATCTCAGAAGGTTTCCAAGTGTCCTATTGACTACTTCAGTCTGCCCATCTGTTTGTGGGTGATAGGCAGAGCTAAAGGTCAAGTTTGTGCCCAACTTCTTCCAAAGGGTTCTCCAAAAGTGACCCACAAATTTACTGTCCTTGTTAGATACAATGGTTAAAGGCAACCCATGAATCCTGACCACCTCTTTGAAAAACAACCCTGCAATGTGTGAGGCATCATTTGTGCTCCTACATGGTATAAAATGTGCCATTTTGCTAAACCAGTCTACAACAACAAACACACTATCAAAGCCTCTCTGAGTTTTGGGCAATCCCAACACAAAATCCATGTTGATGGACTTCCATGGCCTATTTGGAATTGGTAAAGGCTGGTAAAGACCTGCATTTGTACTACAACCCTTGGCTTTTTGACATACAACACACTTTTCAACAATTTTTTTGATATCACTTTGCATCTTTGGCCAATAGTAATACCTTCTTACCTACTCCAAGGTTTTGTCCACACCAAAGTGACCCCCTAAGCTGCCACAATGCTTTTCCTTAATCAAATTTGTCCTCATAGAACATTTGGGAATACATAACTGAGCCCCTTTGAACAATAAACCAGAACTTGGGCTGCTAGCTTGTAAAAGTGGTACGGCCACTTAATAAAGTAATAGCACTTTATGCAGGGCAGCTGTAAATAAAATCAGCATTAATATATGTTGTTTGCAACAGCCAAAATAAATCAAAAACCCCTGCCAAAAGCTATAATAATAACAAAGAAAATGCACACATTAAAATCTGAAACTTCACCAATAAACTAGGAACTCACAGAACCACTTAATCACCACAAACTGAAACAACCAAACTGAAATCCAAAACCAAAACAATATTTTTGTATTTTCTGAATAAGTCTGGAAACCACTACACACCAAATACTGGAAACACAAAAATCTTTGCAAACCCAAAATATTAAAAACCACAATCACAACTGAAACCCGAGAAACTACAATATCATAATACGATTAAAACGCTTTCATTCATTCAACACAACTGTGATCTCTGTATGAAATCACCAAGTAGGAAAAGAGGGTTTTCGTCCTCAAATCCCAAATAAGCACAGTTACAGGATACAACACCCCCTCTCCCCTGGTATGCGTATCGTCGTATCAAATACAAATACTCATAGGATACGACTCAGATACATCTTGGATACCGTGTCCAGCCCTACCCAAAAAAACTCTTTTTTTCCCATGCCGGATATGCACAGATACGACATTCTCATGATTGTATCGTATCCCAAAAATATTAACCCTAGAATGTTAAAAATTGCCACAAGCAACTGCTCAGTGACCTAGCATGCTATTTTTTTGTTGCAAGGAACTACTCTGGACCAGCACGCACATGATCGGAAATATGTCTTTCTACATGATTATATTTACTCAAATAATCACATTCATTCTAAAGTTAGAGATATAGTGTCAACAAGCAATGGGGGAAGAGGCAAATTTTATTAATTGGTGATACTTTTTTTAATTTTTGACTTTTTTGTTTTACTTTACATTGTAAACTTTTATTTATTTATTAAGTTTAATACATATAACTTTTAATTTAAGTTTAATTATTAATATATAATATATTTGTTAAATATATATTATTTATATTAAATTATATTATTATTAAATTTAAATTATTTAATATTATTTATTGCTAATTTAAAATTATATATATGTTGTATCTAGCTGTATCCATATTAGAGGTCTTGAAAAATATTCGTATCTGTATCCAATACCATATCCATATCCGTGTCATGCAACTCTGCAAATAAGAAAAACAAGAGGGTTTTCGTCCTCCAGATTTCTTCGCAAAGAGGGTTTTTGTCCTCAAGTGGAAGAAATAACTCTTGTTCATTCCAGAAAATTGAATTTGATTATGAAATTGGATAACCTTATTTCTGAGCCCACTCCTCCTTATATAACTTTTCGAGGGAATATAATATTATTATATATTCTTTCTTTTATTTATCCCCTCAAAGTTAAAATAATAATTAAGTGCCATTTTAACTCACTTTTGCACCCCCATGCCTAGTGACACTTTATAAAGTCACTTTTTGCCTTCTTTTCAAAACAACCCTTTTAAATAATAAAACATAAGTTGATTTAATAAAAAAAAGTTACTTTCAGCAGCTTTAGTTAAATTATTAATTTATGGAATGTACTGCATTATATAACTTCACCCAACATATAGAATGTACTACAGTATATAAGTTCACTCCAACTTACGATATGTATTGTAGTATATAACTTCGCCCAACTTACGGTATGTACTGCAATATATAACTTCACCCAAAGTCTACGGAAAATATTAAAATGGGTCAATTATACTTTCCTAATAACCCCACCAACTCCTTAAGGGCATAGGTCTTCCGCCCACAAAAAGTTGGTGCTCTCCAAGAAAGATGGAATTCTCCAAGAATCTTGGAGCTTTCCAGGAATCTTGGAATGGACCTGAAAAGGGACATTACACTTTGTTTTCAGATAATTCAAATCATTTAATTAACTCTATTCACATTTATTTTAGCTATGGTTTTGTAACTATGGCCAATACTCAATTAGGCCTTCTTGAAGTCTGATGCAAATGAATTCCTCAAACTAGCTTCAGCACAAAATCAAAAAATGTTTCATACAAGTCTGCTATCTGACTAGTATTCTTATAAATTCTATAGGACTACAGGAGAAATAACAATGCAAAAGCACCATTTATAAATTGTAGAGAATTTACATTGCATGTGCAGTTATGCATAGAAACCCTTTATGAATAAATGCCTCCTTGGTTACTAATAAATCTCCAAACTTTCAGATTCAGATTGGGTTTTAATGGCAATCATCTTCATACACTGAGAAACAAACTTTTGGAGACTGAGAAAGGTTGCTAGAGTACTCTTTAAAGGCTTGATGATCAACTCATGTCTTCCAGTGGGGCTCATCACCCTCCAATACTCTTGATGTTTTTATGAAGCCTTTTCTATACAAGGTTGCTTTATTTTGCCTAGATAATACAGTCTTGTGCCATTCCAAAATTATTAGGGATGTGTTCCAATTTAATTTCTATTGTCCTTTTTGGAGCAAAATTAGTGTGTTACTGCAGTTCAAGTCACAACCTAACAAGTAGCATTTCTATCTAACTCTGGAATGGATGATTCTTTCCAATAGGCTCAGTTCACAATATAACTATGGGCACAGATTTTAGCAGCAAAATTATATTTTCCAGCCTGGCTGAAATTTTCCTAAATCAACTGCATCATAACAAAAGAGTGCTATATATGATGTTCAATATAGTACTTTTTGCATTGCATATTAGGTAGGAGAACCATAGGCCCTCCCCTTTGAGATCACTAAAGGTATTTGCCAGATGGCTTTTGCAAATCCAATGTCCAAACATGACCAAGAATAGGTCAATGGGACTAGAACGCACAACTGTTACAATAGAAAAGTACTAGTTCAAAAACAGCCCTATAATCATAGTTAACAAAATATAGCAAAGAAAAGCAAGAAAACAATGAAATAAATAAGTGGGTAAACCTAACACAGTAACCCCGAAATAATTATAAGTATGAATAAATGTGAGAAGGAAGAACCCTTCAGAGGCAGGAATCAATGAAGAGCAAAGCAGACAACCAAGGCTGGAAGAAAATACCATCAGGTGCATATACCCCAGCATGCATTGAAAGAGCCAACAATATTACAATCAATCACTGTGGGAGTACCAATGCAGGATTTGAA
This sequence comes from Cunninghamia lanceolata, assembly GCA_027924645.1. Lineage (NCBI taxonomy): Eukaryota > Viridiplantae > Streptophyta > Pinopsida > Cupressales > Cupressaceae > Cunninghamia > Cunninghamia lanceolata. The sequence goes on along the minus strand of BSBN01001219.1, from coordinate 2,630,050 downwards.
AATGCTTTTTTTATTTCTTTTCAACTGTTCTCTGACAGATTACTATGGTTCTTTTCTGTGAAAGTCGTGCTTAGCAAAGTGTAGCCTTCTTCCATTGTTAGGTATAAACTTACAGCTTTATGTTCTTCTTGCCAGCTGAAGTTGCCTCAGACTATGCAAATGGCCTGTTTAACACTTCATGTCTTCCTAGTTGAGTAGACAATATCAGCATTTGACTTATGTCAATTTCAGCAGTGTAGTTCTTTTGCCATAAAAAGACACTGATCTCTGAACTTCTCCATTCTTCTACTACCTTGATTGCTGCCTCTTACTTCTTGGTGTCATATCACTTCCCTGGAAACTCAATGTTGCTTTTCACATATATTAACATAAACTACTCTCACCATGCTACATTGGGTTCACCAATGTTGACAGGTGTCAGGTCCAAATGTCTTCTTTGACAACAATGAGATGTATGCAGCATACCAACAATTTACAGAAGAAATTTAACAATAGTCATAAGCATAAAACAGCATATGCAAGCAACAATTCTACCAAAATCAAAAGTTCAATTTGATACTACAAAGTGCGACCAAATTATCACAACATTCCATTAACACCTTTTCCATGTAAATCTTCAAAACTAATGAGTAAAGCTTATAACTTCACAGACAATATATTGAAAATCTTCATAATCATTCAATATTTAGCATGCAAAATGCAGAAGAGCGTGCTTACACTTGAAATGGTAGCTCTATATCTTGAACATGAACCATATTCATGTTCTTGTCATTAAGGCACTTGAATCTCAAACAAACACTGCACTGATAAAATAGGCAATAATTGCAAAAAATAGAATAATAAATATCAAGTAGTCGAAAGAACTGTTAATGCTACACACACCTTCTTTGAAATTGAAAAAATAAAAATAAAAACAAAAACTCAAAAATGACTCTATGAGACATCAAAAAGTCAGGAGGGAATTAGTTTTCACAGTTTCACCTAAAAACTACAACAGTAACAATCACATCAAATAGAACTAAACTGGCAATTCGATTCTTTAAATAATCCATAACTTTTACCTGCCTCTTAGGGGAGTTTCATTCTTCAAAGGAAGGTAGCACTTGATAAGTATGTAAATTATAAGACAATAGGAACAACAATGCAGATAGAAGCACAATGTACTCAAAAAGCCCAAAGGTAGCACAGAAATAAAAGGTGAAACAAGCGATAACTTCTTGTAATTTTGAAAAGGAATCTTTCAAACAGATTGAATAGAACAACAAACAAAAATGAAAAATATACCAGTCCCATGAATTTCAGGCACCTGTAAGACAAACTTGGGTATTTCTGAAGATTAGATAACAGTAGAGTCCTAGCATACAGGAAAATCTGAAATTTACATGCTACACCATCTACCTCTATCAAGGATGATACAATCATTGTAGTAGATATCATAGCGTGTCAACCATCCACCAGTCCCGTGGCCACCAAATACTAAAAGCTGCAGGAAAAGTAGAGCTGTGATTAAAATCCAGGCAAAGAGTGCTTTAGAATCACTTCCAGAATCTTTTTTTTTTTAATATTGCAGATAGTTAACAAAAGGTTACAGTATAAAAACCCCAAAGGCCAGAATGTCAAAAAAAAATACAATCACCACATCAGAAGCATACTAAGTCCTCCCAGAACCCAAAAAGAGATAAAATTCTTGGGTTAATACAAAATATTACAAAGATAAGATACTACGCAATGACACCAAAAGTTAGTCTCTAAGAAATAGTATTATCTCAAAAGAACAGCAGGTCCAGTTTAAGAGTTTCTTAATAAATTTTTGAGCATAGATAGCATCTTTACTCTTCTCATCAGAGTTCCTCTTTTATTCTAGCTCCTCGTGATCAAGACACAGATGCTAAGCCAAGGGAATACTGGCATTATGATCAACAAATGTCTTAATGAATTTCTGTTCTATCCTGGCAACTAACTCATCATCTTTCATCACCCCCCACACAAGAGGAAAACATTCTGGTAAACTGAAAGAAGCATCAAGAGGAAATAAGGATATTTGGTTTCCTCCTCCAGCAGGGTTTATCAAATAAAATTTCAATGGGACATCCAAAGGTAATCTGGGCAAAGCAGGCAGTGCTTTGATTTTGAGAAATGAACATGGTAGTTTCCTGTAGGGGCGATCTTTATTCTTTGGCAATATAGCTAATAATGAGGCGGAATGGGAAGCATTAATAGCAGAGATTGCTATAGGCTTATAGCAATATCCCACAATTTCAAACGTGCGGTAGTAGAGGGAGACTCCCTAATAGTTGTAAATGCAAAGTTTTAAGGAGAATTTCTCTACAATAAGTTTAACATTGTCAAAGAAGTGTGAATGTCGCAACAAATAACTTGGCTAATGTGGGGACAAACCAGGATCCTCTCACAGCTAAGCATAGTCTTAATGTTGATTCTTGGCAAAAGTTAGAAAAACATATTCATCAACACCCTCCAAGAATCTGTTAAGCACTTTGTACATCATTATGGTCATGCATAGGCTCCATGTTCTAGATTTATCTGAAATTTGTCAGTGGAGGGAGTAATTACACCATTTAGTACAATAGCTCTTCGGTGATTTCATTTGCGGTGATTGGAGGACTAATAAATTAATAATCATGTATTTATTTAATCATGTAATCACATTGGAAATCATTGTCTCTCTTTGGGGCAGTTATGCTTTGTTGTCTTCATCTGGGCCATTGATTTGCAAATCAATCCTGGCCGTTCATGTAATTTTGGAGCCTATATAAGGCCCATTTCTCTCATTTGTAAGGTTAGAAGTTGTTAGCTCGCGCATGAGTAGGAGTAGAGTAGGAGTAGACTAGAGGAGACTCTTCAAAGTCATTGAAGAGACATGTAAAATTGTTGTAAAAAGACTTCCAAAATCAATACAAGCTCATTGTTGTTCTCATGGTGATTTGTGTGATTGTGGAATGTTAGCATGGTTTCAAGTCCTTGAATATGATGGAGATGTGTTTCCAAGTAGCTTAGTTGATAGTAGATTAGAAGTGCATTGATGTAATGCTAATATGTTAAGATATTTGATGAATTCCTTCTTGGTTCATACTTTTCGTGGATTGTCGAAGGCAACTCAATTTGCAAAGTTAGCCTGAACCTTCATTTGCTTTAATTCGGTTGTGAATGCTTGTTCAAGTTGTGCCAGCTATGGGTGTTTGGATGGAGGTTTACAACATGAAAATCCTTGATTTACCTTAGAAGATTGCACCGACTTCGTGTAATTGTTGGTTCTCATGGTGAAGCGGAGTTTGGTTTGGTGAGGAATTTGTCTATCCTAGCATGTTTCATTATCTCACTGTCCTGAGAGTAACTTCTCAACCCTTTCTCTTTTGCATTTTCTTTTCGTAGCCGCTTAGAGTGAGTTCCATTCCATAAAGAAGAAGAGTAACCTATTTGAGTGGAGTAAGGAGTCAATTCAGCGTAAGTCCCTTTGTGATTACCAGCAAAATCACATCATACCACTGATCTATCTGATTTGCAAGTCAAGACCTGACATATCATGAACCTTGGAGTTGTCTCACTGGATCACATGGTTTAGCCTTTGAGAGACTTTGTTCAAGAGAGGATAGAATACTTGATATTTTATTCTAAGTTTGCATGTGCATAAAAAACACATGGTCTCTGCCTTTTGAGCATTCTCCATCAAAGTCCGAATTTGATGATTTGTCAGATGAGGCTAATTCCTCACTGACTGGTTCTTCAAATCTACAATGTATTTTCAGCCTTTATTTTCAATAGACAATAGGTTCTTCTTCCAATTATGATCAACCTTGGTTTCTATCAGCTAGCCTCAGCCCAATAATGCATCATAGACCATTTTCTTCAAAGAGTAACTATAAAATTCAAAATGAATGGTTGGACGCCAATGATTAACTTTTAGGCCATGAGTACTCCAAGCACCTTTATGTCATATTGAATCTTGATACATTCCCACCAATTGAAAGGTCGGTGACCAAATCATAGGTTTGCCAAGATTCCTCCTAGTTTCCTCTAGAAGCATGTTCACACCCAATCCACCATCAACAATGGTATTGGTGAGTGTACTTCTAATATTTCCATGTGTATGACTGCTGACCGCTGCACTAGGTTCACTGTCAATAGTGTGGGATTGATCACTTGATATCCCAAAAAAAGAGGCTCCACAATTAGTTCCTTTTATTTTATATGTTTTCTCTCACCAAATATTGCATCATCCGACACAAGGTGTGTGTGTATGTATTCCATGTCACAATCAGAAATTTGAGCATTTGTAGTTATGGCTTCCTTTAGTTCTGGAATGCTATGCAACAAATCTATGATTGTGGTTTGCAACACCTGCCTTGCAATAGCCTTGTCCGAATGAGTTTGCTCATATTTGTTGCCTTCACGTGGAGTTGTCACCTTTCTTTTGTCATTTGCTTCCCACCCTCCACTCTTGCTTTGGCCAACCTTTGCTTCTCTATTGGTGAGTCTAGGTAGTCTGCCTTTCTTGTTTGAGATCTCGTTATTACCATTACTTTGTCGTCATCAGCAACATCAATTGTATTGACATTGGCTTGCTTCAAAGAGTTAACATCTCCATGATCATTGAGTCCACACCATTGGCAGAAAAGTCCAAGAGTGACTTGATTGGTGGGGCAATCTTCTGCAAAATGGCCCCACTTGGACCTCATATCATAATGTGTAGTCTTTTTTCACAACATTATCTCTTGTATTCTGCCCTCTTGTGGATATACAAACTCAAAGTAAAAAAAATTTGTCCTCTATCATCTCTTTTGATTTATGATGTGATTCTCTTTCTTACATTAATGTGCTTCTCCATTGAGTACAATTTTGACCGTACATCCTACTTGTGATTGATATCAACAGAATTACTCAAGTGGAGGGAGGCTCACTCTCAAAAAACATCCCTCAAAAAAACTTAGTACCATGAAAACAGATATGTGCTTACCATGGTGGTAACTACAAATGATCTAATTTATGAGTTTAAAAGCAATCATAAGCTAGTGCATATGAACTTTGACACATATTTTAAACATATAAATTCCATTAATACTTTAAGCTGTTCTAGGAGAGAAATAAATTGTGGAGAAAAAAAAATGATTGTGTCACATGATAAGCCAAAATGAAATACCCCATCAATTAAAATTCCAATACCTGGGTACCCCCATAGGTAATCGTGTGGCCACAACGAGGGGCAGGTGCTTGTCCAGGAAGCTTCAATTGGGTCCATGCTGGAGACTCATTTTCTTCCTTTCATAATACATGCAGTAAGATTACTTTCATATCAAGCCAATATTAACAAAAGAACAACTCGCTTGTCCAAGCTCTTACTATGAAGAAAATAAAATTATTTTTGATATAAAAATTAATGTCCAAAATTATTTCAAATTATCTAAACCGTGTTTCCACAAAAAGTTCAGCAAGAAAAATCCAGACACAAATATTTCCTAACCAGATATATCAAGACTTGAGGGCCATATTTACTCGATATCATTGATTAGAGTAGCCTCTCATATTAAGTATGGTTATCAGCATACAATAAACTATTTTTTGTTGTAGCTAATGTTATTATGTTGTTGATTAATTGACTCGGCAAAGGTTGTGTAAGTTATGCATTACTTGTAAACGGTTAGACCGATGGTTGTCTTAATTTACAAGCATTGGTCCTTCAAATAGCATTTCTACTGTCACTGTAAGGGTGCTTATTTAACAATAGGACCTCCCTGTATTAATTGCATTGTGTTGAATACTACTCTGAAATAAAGCATCAATTTCCATATTCTCATGCAATCATTCTTTGTAGGAATTGTGATTCCTATCTTGTACTACAACTTGTTCTCTAGTAGTGTAGTATCAATAGTTAACATTTGTTGCCTTTCCAAAGTTGGGTCAAGTTGAAATCGTGTGGAAGTGAAAGTTAGTCAACAACAATTATTAACAAATACACACCAAATTATCTTTCAAGATCTTAGTGCTGCAGGTGATACAAGCAAAGGTGTCATTGGGAAAAGGGGTAGGGTTTGAAAATTGACCAAACCCAAAGAAATTAATGATACTGAGACAAAACAAAGGTGATAGAAGAACACAATGAAGTCAAGGAGGAGACAAGTAATCGGACAGTCTTTTAGACTAGTGGAACAACAAGAACACAGAAGAACCTTGGGATAGGTTCAGCTAACTCTAAAATTCCATTTCAACAATCTCTGAACTGAAGCAAAAGTCCAGACCAAAGGGTAAGACAAAATTGAAGCCAAAATGAATGAAGAGATTAATGAGCTCAACTGGCTACAGAGAACAGTTTGCTGCTCACAAGAGAAGAGTAGGTTAAAGTTGCTAGGGAACTTCCCCTTACAGTGAATAAAGTGCAGACCTTCCCAAGCAAGTTGGGCTGGAAGGTGTAGTTGCAAAGGAGTCTATTGAGCAGACTAAGAATCCTCAGATTGAGGGAAGTCTCCATGTATAATCAGTCTCCTTTGTTGCTACTTTCAGTCATTTCTAAGGTCATGCCAGTCCATTTTCATTGCTGTTTGGAGTGGCTGCAGTGTGAACACAATGATTGCTAGTTTTTACATGTTTCTGTATTCTTGATTACAACTTTAACAATTTTTTGGATTGCTGATTTCAGCTTGTTCAAAAAAGTACTTCAACATATTATATCCTTAGTTTGCATTGACTGAACCTTTTGTGTTTGCTTATATATTCATAGTATCATCTAAATTCATTCTCAAGTTTTGTTTGCTTCAATCATACCACTGTTTTAACTTTTTAAGTTACAAACAAGCACAACACATAAGGCAAATACGTACAAAGAACATAATACATTGAGCAGTTGTTTGTTTCTTCATTTCTTGCTTAATTGGATCAGTGTTGTACTCTCTTTAAATTCTGCATTTACTTTCAAGCATTATATTTCTTCCAAGTAGATTCAAACATCAAGGCATTGCCCACTTGCTTTCTTATTTGTTTTAGCTTTGGTTTTCTTCACACCCCCACTTGAATAGACCATAGGCTCAGCCATCCTTTCATCATGTGTCATCTACAATCATGTTGATGGAGCAAGATCAGGTCTCTGGAACCTTCCAAAATGAGAGACATTCTGCTTCACCGGTTGGTTCTCACCTCTACCCCTTTAACTCAAACACTTGGTGCACCAATTTAACATTCTTTACATCAACTTCCAAGAAGCAGAGGCTTAATGGCAATGAAGACAGCAACAAGATCAGAAGTGTTGACAACAATCCCAGTCCACCCAACTGCATTAGTAGAGCTCCTTCACTCTTCTCTTTCCCTCTTCTTCGGCTTGTCTTGGCCCAACCTTGAGGAATCAAGTGTGCCAAAGAACATAGAGTTTTCTGTGCACATGGAATCGTCAGTGCTAATTATTGCAGTAGTGGGCAGTGCAATCAGTGGCAAATAAATAAATCATTCAGGAAATTAATATTGAAAAAGAAAATTTTGAGATCTTATACTGACATATCAGGAGGACAAAAAATACATTGGCATATCTAGCAGTCAATTGTGGAGTGGAAATGAGTGGAAATGTTGGGCAAGATGGTTTTACTCATCCTTTTCTCTCCAAGGCATCTAAGTTAATGTCAAAACACTGTGCCAAAGAGGAAGAGCTTGCTCTTCCTAAAAATTCTAGAACTCGGGATCAAAAAGAGAAAAGACTTCTGTCGGTGAAAAATTTGTATTTATTTGCACCCAATAGTGCCTTTTCATGTTTGAATCAAACAAAGGAGAATGATAAAAGAACAGAGTGATGGATAAAAAATGAAAAACGCTAGCACTTATTTTTTCTACCTTTCTCACAATTGGAATATGGTTCAAGCTGGAAAAAGAGAGACTTCCCCAAATGCGAAAAAGCTCATGCTTAAACTTGATTTTGAAGATCATGTCATATTTTTATTTTCCAGTTTCATTAGTTAATATCAACTAGAAGTTGGCATCTCAGCCAATAATTTTAACATGTCTGGGGTCCCTGAACCCTAGTTACCTTTAGTTAAAAACAATATAGTCATCCAGTACTACACCTGAAATAATGATAATATCATCATTATCATTTTTTTATGGCCAATAACATCTACTAAGGTAGTCTCCAAGCTCTTAAGGGCTATATAGTATATACTCATTCTAGTGTCTTGTACTGTGCTTATTTAATGTCAATTTTGGTTCTAACATCTGATCCACCTTCTGTAGCCAGCCATATTTTCTTGCAAGTCTTATAAAGTTCTCTAATGCATTCACTACAAACAGTTAAGTCTTCATTCCTTTGTTGGGAAACTTGGGCTCTAACAGGAAATTTCCCACTTCCCCCAGGTATGCCATTGCAAAAAACTTATATGATATCACCCCGACTTTTCCAATAAGCCAAGTCAATCTGAACACAATGAAGCTTGACATGACAAATTGACAAGACTCAGAGAAGTGAACAACTACCAATGACTGACATTTTTGTTGCATATCTTCTCACGCATATGATTTTGGTAACCTGAATGACTACAATGAAAATTGATGATATTTTCAACCCTTCCTTGAAGTGATATCTAGAACATAAAAATAAAGCATCCAAGAAAGTTCCTGATTAATTATTAATTACTGCTCCTGTTTCCAAAATGTTTCACTACATAAAGTCATGAAAGGATCAGTACACATTCAGTATTGTTTATTACATTTTAATGCAATCCCTACGTATTGCAGATTCTTGAGCAGAATTGTATTGAGCTTTCGAACTTGCATTACATTAGCAAGTTCAGTGTTACTATAGCTGAGCCACAAGACAAAGGATCTTAGAACAATTTCATTTGGACCAAGATGCACACTGGTTTAGTATATAGTATAAACCTAAGGACTTAAACATTAGGATCATGTATAGTTTCTTTGAATATTTATATGCTAAAGGATCTAAATTATGTCAAAATGTTAAGAAGTTGTCTTGAAACATAAGCACTGTTACGCAAAAAGTCGTGGGCCATTATAAAGTTCAACATCCAAAATATCTTTACTTAACACATGCATATCGCTGCAAATTTAGATGCTACAGGCAACCTAAAAAGGAAGATTAATATTGCAAATTATAAATTCCACTTCTAATAAGGTGAATTGTCTATGGGAGCTTAAGCTACAATAATGAAATCAAAGATACTTACTCTTAAGTTTGCTTTCAAACATGACATTAAATATACTAAACTGCTATCCAATCTTTAGTTTTTTTTCATGTTGTCTTAGACAAATCTCAAATCTAATTAATTAGGGGGAAAAAAAGTCATCCTTACTCATTGCAAAACATGGACCCAGATCAAGAATATTTTGTTGGCTAGGCAGTATCAAATCACTACAAACATTAGGTGCCATGTTTTGTTTGAATTACAAAATATAACACAAAGCAAATATATCTCAACCACCCTTGATAACAATCTTTCCTTTCTGTTACTCATTTTTGTTTACTGGCAATGTGGTGTTTCACACAGACATGGAATAAACAGAATTATAAAGCAATAGTATAGTGCATAACGTGGAACATGAATTTGTAACAGTAATGCACAGAATAAAGCATTTGTATTCATTCATTGATCACAACAACTACATGTCTTCAGATCATTACATATCATATTCACCATGTCCGGACTACAAGATGTGAACTCAATATATAACTTTGCCAAGGTTAGTTGAGATACCAACCATTGGCAACCACTACGTAACTATCCAACCAACCGTCGGGATGGTTCCCACTAACACTCCTAACTGTACAATTATTAATTTAATTAACACTTATAATTTGGCCGACTACAACTACGACCGTCTACATCATCCCCCCCACAAAATTAGTCATCTTCCAAACGACAAAAAACCATGAAGTATCAAGTGACATTAAGTAAGCTCTGCCAAACTGACGACAATGCTGAAGATCCTGGAGGAAAAGCTAGAAGTAGGAGCTGAGTAAAAATAGAACCAACACATTCGGAACACCTGCCAGTAGACCAACCAACCAAGGGACCCAATCTGATAGCACACTGAATGCTGCGAATGTTGCACCCCATTGCTCACTGAATCAAGATAGTACTGGTTTGATGGAGGTCTTGGGGCAACGCCCCCAACAGGGTCAAGGGGCAGCGCCCCTCGCAGGGGTTTGGGGGCAGTGCCCCCAGCGGGGTCGAGGGGCAGTGCCCCTCACGAGGTCTGAGGGTAGAGCAATGCCCCCGCCACCAAGCCCAAAATAAGACTTCCAAAACCATTCGAACCTTCATGACGCCTATCATTTTTCTCTGGATGCTTGACAAAATCCAACACTCATCTGCAATCCAAAAACTTGTACGGTCAGCTGAGAACAAGAATTAGTACGACGGGATACACTTCAGGCAGTAACTCGTACGGTTGGTAAAGAAAAACCCGAACTCGTACAGCAGTTAGGATATGGTACGGCGACAGAGAAAACACTTCGCACGGCAGGCAGATAGATGATTGACTCGTACGGCTTCCTTAGTACGATCTGCACTTCCCACTTGCACAGCAATTAACTAGCACTCGTACGGTAAAAAAAAGGCAGCAGACTTCGTACGGCAGTTCCATGTTTCAACAAGTCGTACGACAGTTTAGAAACTCTCGACTCCTTCGTACGGTCTGAGGATGTACTGCAGGCAAAAACATTAACTCGTACGGTCCATGTAGTTCAGACTCGACCGGCGTCCTCCTTCAATCGTACGACTTCTTATTTCCTTCTCTTGGTCGATTGGAGAAGGTTGATGAAATTTTAAGTGTGAGGCTAATACATCCTCTTTTCTTTGTGTCGTACGGTTTTAATTGTACAATGAGGGGAAGGGGTCGTACAACCTTAGTCGTACAACCCCTTTTATTCTTTTCTTTTCTTTTTTTTTTCTATTTTTTCATCATTTTTTTTTCATTTTTTCCAATCTATTTTTTCCGCTTTTTCCAATTTTCCATCCATAGCAAACTGAATCGAGTTTTTCTATTTTTCTTTGGTGAGGTCCACATTTTGTCTGCCTCTCGGATTGTAACAATTTCTTGCAGTGTAATCTGTCCTGTGATATTTTTCCCTTTTCCGAAATTTTGCTGTGGGGGTGATTTGCTAGTATGACAAGTAGCCATATCCTCCAATTTAAATATTTTAACTTCATTATTCAGAGACATACCTTTATTAATTTTGTAATGGTCGGCAGAGTCGGATGCCTTTATTGGGACCAGAACTGTTGTCTTTGGCAAAAATAAACTATTTGACTTTTTAACATCATTTTTTCTCTGTTGCTTTTCACCGATCATAACTTTAATAAAATTACAAGTCGTCGGAAATACTCTATAGTCCTTATTCCTTCTGTATGGTCTCTTTCTGGTCGGTGCTTTCAATGCTGGGTTCCCGTCATTAGTTCCATCACCCTGATTCACCTTGCTTGCCAATGGCTCTTCATATCTGATCACCTTGTCTGGTTCAAATTTATGTGCAAGTGTATCATCTATCTTGGCATCACCCTCTATATATTCTTTATGTGCCTTTTCTAGTCGACTTGCCTCTTCTGTCGACCTCCCTCCCCTGGTCGACTTGTCTTTGCCACTAGTTGCTCTAGTGTACTGTCTATTATAGCCTCTCCTTCCTTATACTCTTCATATGCTTCTGGAAAAGCGTTACTTACTTCCAGCTGATTATTACCTTCCTCCCCTTTGTCACTTGTTACTGGTTCCCTCTTACCAAGTGGTCAAGTGTAATCCATCAAGTGCACTCGGCCCAATGTTGCCAAGTGTTTCACTAGTCGCCCGAGAGCATTCACCACTTTCTCTTATTGAAATCATGTTACACTCCGGTTGGCAGAATTCATAGTCTTCCATCTGCCAATGAAATAACCCGTTCCGAGAATTTGTCTCATCCTCCGAGCATTCATGGAGGTCGAGAATACCTTCCTCGTTTGGCTCTATGGTTCCTCTTTCTCCCTCCATTCCGCATCCTTCCTCACCTTCTGAATCTGATGACGCCAATTCTTCACTCACTGTTTGATTTATCAAATCAATCACATACTTTCTTCTATTGCTTTCTATGGAAAGTGTGTTTCTTTTCCAATTACGATCTGCTTTAGCTGCCACCAGCCATCCTCTTCCGAGCAATGCGTCATACCCCCTCTTCTGCACTGGGATGACTACGAAGTTCAGCAAGAACGGTTGTGTCGTGATCATCACCTTCTGCGCTATCAATGTTCCCAACAGCTTGATGCCATGCTGGTCAGCGCCCACCAATTGGAATGTCGATAGCCAGAGTGTAGGTTTCCCGAGACTCTTCCATGTGTCTTCGGGTAGTACGTTGACTGCTGCTCCTCCGTCGATGATCGTGTTTAGAAATTTCCCTCCAATCTCCATTTGTATGATCGCTGGCTTTTTCCCGATGTTTACCGACAGTAACATTGGGTCGATGACTTGTTCACCTTGCAGTGGAGGCTCTACTATAAATTCCTTCCTTCGACCTTCCTGCCACTATCGTTGGTCATTACCGACTACGTTTGTGATTGCCATTCCGAGTTGTGGCATAGTTCGAAGAAGGTCTGTCACCTTGATAGGTACGGTGGTTTGCAGTATTTGCCGAACAATATTGTTCTCTGCCTCTGATTGCCAAGAGGTACTTGGAATATCCAGAGCAGTCTTCTCTTCCTTCGTCATCGCCCGCTCCACTTCTGCTTTTGCTTCTTTCATTCTTTCCTTTCTGTACGTGGATCTGGGTAGACAGCCTTCTTTGCCTGGGCTCTAGTGGTGACCGCCAGTACCTCTTGGTTTTGTTCTTCCACATTCAGCATGTTGATGCCTTTCTGCTTTGGGCAGTCATTGTCTTCATGATCACCCGATCCACACCATTTGCACAGTCTTCCCCCCGAACCTTGACCATTGTAGCATTGCCTGGCGAAGTGGCCCCATTCATTGCACTTTCGGCATTGTATCATGGGCCTCCCTTTACCATCGTATTGTATCTTGCTTCTCGGACTTCTGTTACTTCGGTAACCTCCAGGGGATGCATTGCTATTGTATTGGGGCTTCGGTGGTGTGGTTGGCGGAGTCGACTGCTCTCCTTGTGTGAAGAGTACTTGTGTACTCCTTGCCTTTAGGTTGTATGGGCATTCCTTGATGGAATGTCCCATCACTTGGCAGATATCACAAAACACTTTTTTCAGGCAATTTGTTTTTATATGTCCATTGCAGTCAGTGCACAACTCTCTGGCTTCTTTCGCGCTTTCTTTGTCAGCCTTCAGTTCCTTCATTATCCGTATCATGTCCTTTCTTAATGCTTGGACGGTTTTTGATTCCCCATCGTTGTTGTCGTCGGTACTCTCCTCATCATCGGTCTTCTTCTTTCCTCGAGAGGATGTCTTATTTTCACTTTCTATATCCATCGCCCGATCGTACGCTTCAACGTACGATGACGGAGGTACGACTTTCATTTTCTTCCTCAATGACGGGAGTAGTACTTCGATGAACCATCTCTTCTTCAGTCTGTTGACTGGTTGAGTCTCTAGTTTCCCCAGCAACTCCTTGAGTCGGCGATTATAGGCTCTCACGTTCTCATGTTTTCCTTGTTTAGTGTTGTATATCACTGCTACAATTTCATTGTCATCTCTCAGCAGTTTGAACTCATCTTGGAATGCCTTCTTGAGTAATCTCCATGATGCCCTGTGTACTTGGTCCAGTTCTGTGTACCAGTCAATGGCACTGTCTCTCAACGTGGCTAGGAATGCTTTCAGCCAATAGTCCACATCATCTTGTCAGTTGGCTATCCAAATCATCCCGCACGTCTTGCAATGCCGTACTGCATCTTCTAACCCGTTCCCCGTGAACTTTGGCAGCTTCTGCCTCTCGGCTAGTGGAGTCACCATCCTTCCCGGATGCCCTCCTTGTGTGTTAGACTTGACTAGACTGGTTCTCCCGTTACGCCCCGATGCGTCACTTACATTCTCGGCCACGTACGAGTCTCCCCCACGTCCTCTGTCAACGTCCTCTACACCTCGAGTCTCCTGGGGTTCATTCCGATACTCCCTCTGCCTTGGGGTCTGTTGATGATGTTTTTGTGACACAACAATAGAATAAAATCCTGGGTATCCTATCCCCTCTTGAATAAAGCTTCTCAGACGCTGAACTACGTGATCGAATGAGACTGCTCCAAGCTTCCTTTTATGTCAGGTCTTGACGTGCATAGGGATAGACTCAGTGGAATGATGTGATTTGCTGGTAATCACAAGGGGGACTTACGTATCAAACTTAGTGTTTCAATGCTCAAGAAAGAAAGTCAGAGGGGTTTCGGTTTTGCAGCAAGTACACTTTTAGCTGTTTTTACGGAGGTTCAATTATCGACATGGGATCCAAAACACAGGGCTTTCGTTTCTTCCATCCCCTCAAGGAATCTCACATTTCCCTGGTGAAAGACAGCTCGTTTCTTCCATCCTTCGTTTCTTCCATATCTCGTTTCTTCCATCTTTCGTTTCTTCCATCTCTTCAAGGAATCTCACATTTTCATGGTGAAATACGGAGTTGGTGAACTCTACCTGCCTTAGGAAGGTTCAATGGCGACACGGGATCCGAAACACGGGGCTTTCGTTTCTTCCACCCTTCTCAAGGAATCTCCCATTTTCATGGCGAAATACGGAGTTTTCCAACCAGACTGTGAATTCCTTGATTCAAGCATCAGCAGAGGAGTCAGGGAATGATTTTCAAGCCAACTGCATTGACTGGACAGGTCACGACGCTGAACTGGACACCTCCAGTCCTAGGGCGCAAAATCCAGTAGGTACTGGATTTTGCGACCAGGACAAAAAATTGTCCTTGGCGCATAATCCAGTACCTGCTGGATTATGCGACCAAAAATAAGTTTCTTCCCTGGGCGCATATTCCAGCAGGTACTGGAATATGCGACTAGGAATATTCCTGTTGCACTCCCAACCTTCTGGAGGGGTACTTTAAAAACTGATTTTTTTTGAAATTTGCCCTAAGTTCTTGAAAACCTTGTTGATTCGAGAATCCTCCGAGTTCTGAAATGAGGTTGAGTGTCGAACTGGGATCAGAAGGATATCCCCTGGATTGAACTTCCGGACTGGAGCTGTCGGGCCAGGAACTGAGTTCCATGCCGAGGATGAACATGCCAAGAAATGACAGTCTTAGTTGAGTTCGGGGTCTGGTCGGGCTATGAATCTAAACAGGACTCTGGGTAGGAATCCCTTGAACAAGACTCCGAGATAGGCACTTCCGGACAGGACTCCGGTTTGGACCTCTGGGCTGGATTCCTGGACTGGAGTCCAAGAATGGTTTCCTGAGTGGGACATGGAGTCCTGTAACCAGACTAGAATTGAGTTCCGTGTCGAGGATGGAATGGGTTCATTTCCTAAGGATGGAAAAACAACACCCTTCCCTGAGGACAGTTTTAAAACAGGCAGTTAAGGTTCCAGGGCTATGCGGGAGGAAATCTATGCGTTCATGCAGGAGGAAATCTATGCGTTCACTTCTTCGATCACCGGTGAGCCAATTCTGAAATCCTGTCGGAGAGTTCGGGATCGGAACAAGAATCCAAACAAGTCAAAAAGAAAGGGGACCCAATTAGCAATTGGGGTTGATGTTGTAAAAGGTCACAACAGGACTCAATTAGCAATTAGGGTTGATGTTGTAAAAGGTCACAACATCTGGCGACTCCACTGGAAGGAATGTCCACTGAACATTCCTAGGATAAAAGGTCCATTCCAAAATCTTAGATCAATAGTACAACCTCCACAAAGTCATCTATCAGTTTAGGAAATATACTCAAAAGGAGAAAAGAGTCATAGGTTATATCAAGATATCCATCTTTGTTGTTTGCATTAAAGAATGTTTTCTTTTAAAGTTCAAGTGTTCTAATGATAAACAAGAGTCACAACTTCAAACATCCCTGTGCACACCCACACGTTAAGTCAGATAAACATGCCTTCTTGGTCGAGGCCTCAAAATCAAAGGGTTAGTACAACCATTCATATCATGGAGATCCAATGTGTGCGATTGCATTCATTCCCTTTTGTAAGCAACTAGGGTCAACAAAGTTCCTTTACATTAAGCTACATGATTAGTACGCACCTCCTGAACTACCTGGACATTGCCCCGCTGCCAGCGAGCGTCTATAGCCCCAACGGGTTTGTCTCGTAATTCCACTCGAGTAGAGCCCCACTGCCAGCGAGCGTCCATAGCCCCGGTAGAGATTGCTCGATTGTCCATCTAACTGAGTTATAGTGTGTGATTGAGTGTTTTGTTCTTTTTCGTTTTTTTCTTTGTATTACATTTAAGCTAGAATTCGGCAGGGTACAATGCAGTACCGCTACCCCTGCAACATATGCTTTTTTACGGCACAGGTTACATTGATAACTCGGAAAACTGGGTGTGGAATTCCGATGGCGGCAAAGGTGGACCATGGATTTTTCACTTAATGTAAGATCACAAAGTCTCTTCTAGTGACTTCCAAATTTCTTTAGTGTGTAAGGGATGAGATCTCAACATACTTCAAGTTATTCTAAACAGTTAATTTATCTTCCAAGAGCAAGCAACATGTTATCCAAACACTAACAATGGAGCTCACAACGAACACATCCGTTTGACATGAGTTTCTCAAAGGAAAACTAGGAAGTGTTCATTTAAAGATTTAAACATTTTAAACATATAATCAAAGATATTCATGTCGAGATGTAATGTATGATTCTAATCTCGAGTCAAGTACCAATCTTAACAGAAGATAAGCTAAAGAAAAGTTATCCTGAAGATTCAAACAGTTTCATGAGCGAGTTATCCAAGGAATGAGCCCCTAGGTGGGAGTGCCAAAATGTGTTCAAGAGTTCAACACCTCCTTGCAGACCAGGTCCCACAAAAGGAAACCGAACGCAAAAAACGGCTAACAGCTAACCTAATTCTAAAGGACAGCTACTCTACGGAAAGCCAAAAAAACTAAACTAAAGCAGGAAAGGAAAGGACTATTCTAATTATATACAAGGTGAGTTCTTGAATGAACTCATGGTAGGAAATAGTGTTTCAGAAATTGCCCATTAACTGGCAATGGGATGTCTTCTCCGGTGAGGGTCTTAAGTTTGAAGGCATTTTCCCCCAATATCTCAGCAATTTGGTAAGGACCCTTCCAGAGGTGGTCGAACTTGTCGTGTTCACCTTTTCTTGCACGTGCCTTGTCCCAATACAAGACCAAATCAGAAATCTTGAATGATTTGATCTTCGCCTGTCTATCGAACCAACGTTTAACAACCCCTTGGTGTTTCATGAATTGATCTAAAGGCTGTGTCTCGCTTATCCTCCAGGTACAATAGTTGTGAGAGCCTAGTTTGGATTCTCTCATCTTCTGCCAAGTATTCTTGCATAAACTGGTAAGTTGGGATTCTCAATTGGACAGGGAAAACGAGATCCTGGCCATAAACTAGATGGTAAGGAGACGTTCCTAGGGAGGCCTTGACACGGGTCCGGTCTGCCCAAAGAGCGAATCTCAGTTGTGTGTGCCAGTCTCAGGGATTCTTATCCAACAATTTCTTGATTGCATTGAGTAGGTTTTTGTTCGTGGACTCGGCTAACCCATTACCTTGTGGGTAATAATTTGATGAGAATTTTAACGTTATTCCATGATCAAAAGCCCAATTTGAAAACTTTAAGGATGAAAATGCAGAACCATTATCACAGACTAAAGCATGAGGACATCCAAACCTGGTAATGATATTTTCTTCTAAGAACTTGATTACAACATCTGTGGTGCAATGTTTTAAAGCATGAGCTTCAGACCATCTAGTGCAATAATCAGTAGCGGTCAGAATATACCTGTGTTGCACAGAGGAAGGTGGATTGATCATACCGATAAAGTCAAGTCCCCATTTGGCGAAAGGTCTTACTTCGAACACAGGCTGAAGAGGCATGGCAGCATTCCTTTCTCTCGCGGCAGCTACTTGGCAGGTGTGGCAGGTCTTGACATGCTGATAGGCGTCGTGGAACAGCGTCGGCCAATAATATCTTGCCCTCAGGATTTGGTGAGCCGTGGCTAATCCTCCTCCGTGACAGGTTCCAAATTTGTCGTGGAACTGTTCCATGATCTGGCCGGCCTCATTCTTTCCTACACACCTCAAGTAAATTCCTTCATGGTTCTGCCGGAATAAGACTGCTCCTTGGAGCATGAAATGTTGACTCCGGAATCTCGGAGCCCTCTTTTGAGTTGACTTCAGGTGGGCAGGACATCTTTGGTGTAGCAAGTAATATACGATGTCATGGTACCATTCATCTGGAGATACATCTTCCAGCACATAGGTCTGCTATACCAATCCGAGTCCTTCGATTGCAATTATCTGAGCAAGTGCTTGACCTCGCACTATCTTCAAGGGTTGGATCTCAATATCGTATTCTTGGATAGTGGCGACCCACTTGCCTCTTCTTTCCCCGAGTTCATTCTGCATCAATAGTGTTTTAACCGCAACATCTGGGACTATGGCATAGACTTTACTTCTCAGGACATAATGCCTAAACTTCTTGATGGCTTTTGCCCTAATGCCTAAACTTCTTGATGGCTTTTACCAGGGCATAGGCATGCTTTTCCACGCATGGGTATCTCAATTCTGCATCCTTGAAAGGAGTGCTCATAAATGCAATAGGATGCTCGTCCTTTTCCTCCGTCCTTTGAGTGAGAATGCCGGCACAAGTGTGTTCTGATGCGAAAGAGTATAGGTAGAATGGTTTGGTATAGTCTGGACTGCTTAGGACAAGAGCACTAGCAATGGCTTGTTTGATCTCCTCGAATGCTCTTCTGGCCGGTGGAGTCCACTCCAGCTTAGCATCTTTCTTTAACATCTCATTAAGGGGTTTCACTATCTCAGCAAACCCCGTAATGAACTTCCTTACGAAATTAATCTTTCCAAAGAAAGATTTTAGTTCTTTCTTGCTGGCTGGCATACCGACTTTGGATATAGCTTTCACCCGGTCAGGATCAATGAATATCCCTTGTTCTGATATTACATGGCCTGGGAGTTTTCCTTCCGTCACGCCGAAAATGCACTTCTTCGGATTGAGGGAAATTCCATACCTTCTGCATCTTTCGAGGACCTTTCTTAAATCTTCTACATGATCCTCTCTCCTCTTTGAAAACACGATGAGATCGTCCATGTATATGACGATGCATTTGCTGACTAGATCTCTGAAAGCGATGTCCATGGCCCGTTGGAAGGTAGCTCCAGCATTGATCAGGCCGAAAGGCATTCTTCTGTATGCGTAGATTCCCCACTTGGTGGTGAATGCTGTCTTCAATCGGTCTATTTCCTCAACCATTACTTGGTTGTACCCTGAGTACCTGTCCAAGAAGGACATCATTTGGGACTCGTTCACGATTTGCAGTACTTCATCTAATGGGGGGGGAGGGTAATTGTCCTTCTCCGAAGCTTGATTGAGATTGCGGAAGTCCACACACAATCTTATCTCGCCGTTCTTCTTTCTGACCGGGACGAGGTTGGTGACCCACGTCGAGTGTCTTACTGGGAAGATGATTCTGGGTTCCAGTAACTTCTTGACTTCTTGATATATCAAAGGCTCTAGCAGTGGATTGACTGGCCTTTGACGCTGTCGGAAAGGTCTACTTCCAAGCCTGAGAGGGATAGTATGCGTGATGATGGAAGTACCGTAAGTCTTCAGGTCCTCATATCCCCATGCTATCACGTCCATATATTCTTTCAAATTTCTGAGGATACCTTCCCTTTCCTTTGGCGTGGAAGCCTTCCCAATGAATACATTTTTCACTGCTCCATTGGTTCTGAGGTTCACTAGGTCATACTTGCTTCCTTCCTCACTGGGATGTGGAAGTGCACTCATTCTGTCGGAATCGAAGAGTCTTTCCAACTCGATCAGTCCTCTGGGGATAGTATTATTTTTCAAGTTAATTATTCCGTCAGGGTCGAACTCTGCTTCCTCACTTTCCCCTTCATCAATGATCTGGGCAGTGAATATCCCAGAGTTGGTCAAGAAGTCTAATATGTGCTTATCATCATCGAACACTTGGAAGTTGGTGATATTATCTGGAACTGAGGGGACAGAAGTCAGCTCCACAGTAAACTTCTTCAATCCTTCCATTGCAAGTGGTCCTAATGAACTTGCTGCGTGGGCTAGAGCATTTGCAACCTAATTTTTCGATCTATAGACAGACCGAATATTGAAAGCATCAAAGCTCTCGATAAGATCCCATATTCTATTGCGGTATCTGGTTAGTCTCTTGTCATGACAGACATACTGCTTCCTTATCTGTCTTATGACCACTTCGGAGTCTCCGAACACATGCAGGATTCTGGCATTCCTTTTGATGGCCAGCAATAGTCCATGGACAAGTGCCTCATATGCAGTAACATTATTGGTGCAGGGAAACTGTAATCTATGGGCGGCTAGGTAGGCTTCTCTAGTTGGGTTTATCAGTTCAAAGCCAACTCCAGCTCCTCTTTTGGATTTGGATCCATTGAATCTCAACGTCCATGCTTGGTCTTTCTCTGATGCTGGACTTGGATTCTTATTGCCATCTTTTCTCTGTTCCTTCCGGAGGACTCCTTCCTGAGGTGAGACATCGTCACTTGCTAACATCTCTTCTGGAGCTGTCCCCTTAGGCTCGGGCACTGTCGGAATTTCCAAGCCGAAGGCTTCTGGAATCCACTTGTGGACTTGCTCCGGAGCAACGGGATTTTCTCCTTCAGAGTTGGAATCGTAATCACTCCCCACCAGTACTTCTGTGGAGCTTTTCATCATGAGAACTTCATCGACCTTTGGTCTGTAGAGGCCGAGACTAGTTTCCACAAAGAATATCTCATTCTCTTCACCGTATTCGGTGATCATTAGCTTCAGACAAGGAGTACTGTCAATCCTGATTTGGTTCGGAAGTCCCTTCCATGGCAACCACATGTGGGAGAAGTCAGTGGATACGTACCCGTTTAGCTTCCTCAACCAGTCTTGACTCAACAGCATTCCATATCCTTCTGCAATGTCCACCACGGAAATATCAATATAATACTGGATCCTTGGATCAGCTGCCAATTGCATATGGATGTTATGCAGCTCTCCTACAATTGGGACTTCTGTCTTGTCAAGCTGAGTGACCTTCCTGGAGGTCTGCTTCGGAATTAGACCCAACCTCTTGCATACGCCCAAGGGCATCACATTGCTAGATGCTCTAGAATCCATCAGACAGTTGTGCAGGAGCTTGCCGAACATCCTTACTGAAAGGAGGAACGACGGAGGCTCATCTTTTCCTTGGTAGAAAACTACCGACTTCTTCTTGGGAGCACTAAAATTGGCATCCTTTCTTAGCTCAGGATTTTGACTTTCTGCTGTGTTATTTCTTCTTGTAGGTTCCTTATGCTTCCGCAAGTTTCCTTCCAGTGCTTCTCTAGTGGTATCAGCGACATTCTAGGCTATATATATGGCATCTTGCTGAACTTGAGGATCATAAGGGAATGATTGAGCTACGTTGGTATTCGGGGTTCCATTTGCTCAAGATGCATTAGGTGGACCGAATGGTTTAGATGGGCTGGAGATGCCTTGCGTGCCTGAGGTGACATTCCTTGTGTTGGTGTCGTTCAAACTCTCCAAAAAGGTCTCCCTGATTTCAGGCACTCTCATTAACTCAGTCATGGGCAGGCTCACTCTTATCTTCTTGAATTCCTCCATCACACACTGGCTTAGTCTCTTTAGTCCATCTTTGGGATTGCTATCCCTGGGAACAGGGACTTTGGGAGCGGCACCTCCGGATAAATCAACTCTTTGAGGAACATCTCTCTGTCGGTACTCTGGTGAATCCCTTGGGTAGCTTGGATTGTTATTGGCATTTGGATCCGATGGAGTCCGATAACTGTTCGGAGGGGTTGAGGTGGTCAACGGCTCTTGGGGACGATAATTCCTTTGGTAGACCCTTGGACCTGCGTTCCCGGCTGATTGTTGGAATGCTTGTACTTCATCCACCTCCTTTGCTTGGAAATCATTATTATATGGAGGGCAAAAGTATGGATCTTCGACGGGACCATTTGCTGATGCAGGAGGAAATCTTCCGTCGTACCCCATGGAGTCATACTCTGGTGCAGGAGGGAATGTGAAATCTTCTAGGATAAGGGCCTGATCATACCTCGTTGAAGGAACAATTTCATATCCCGTGGCGGCTGGAGGGGTATCTTGATCTTGTGAGCTCTGCATTTCCTTGTGAAAGATGTCCACAGCAATCTTGAATTCAGTGCATTGCAACTCCGAATGTTGGTTGGTGTTGTGCAATCTACACCAACTGGATAATGCTGCCTCTGCTAGGGAAACTTTATCGACTGGCCTGTCTGCGGAACTGGGAGGATTGTCCAAAGGAGAAGGGACATTTCCATTGTTTGAAGTTGTGTTCCACGTCCGGTTCTGCCTCTGGTATCCTTCATGGTTCGCCCGGAATCCCGGATTATTTCCTTGATTATTACTTGGCTGATTCCCTTGATACCCTTGACTTCCTTGGGAGTTCCTTTGCGTATTTTGCCAATGATTGTTCTGGTTCCTGAGGTGAGTGACTTCTGTAGACAGCTTTCTCACTTGGCCAATCAATTCTTTCATCTCGTCTTTCTCCTCCGGAGTTCTTGTCGAGGACACGCCTTGAAGGAATATTGGTTGTGCAGGCATAGCTTGGGAGATGGGCACTCCGCGGTGAAGTACCAACTGGTTGCTAGGAGCTGGAATGGGATTCATCACTGGGGTGTGATGTGCCAATGCCTGATTAATCCCTTGGATCTGATTTGGCATAGCAGCATACCCCAAATGGTTAAGTGGAAATTGGGTATTCATTCCTACCTCCTCGTTCATTTTGACAACCTCAGTATATGCTTCCAGCAGGGTGGTCGGAGGATTGGTCTTCCTTTGCACGAACATAGAAGTGAGACGATCCAATGCCGCGTAGTACATTGCTCGGGCTGCGTCATCATTTACAGTATACGGGGCCTGCACCCTTGAGTAGGCCTTGTGGTACCTATGGTTGAAGGTGCTGATGGATTCGTGCTCTTGTCTCCATACCTCGACTAACTGTTTATACAACTCTGTTGGACTGATGGGACATCTGAATTTGGCTAGGAAGGCATCCTTCAAGTTCCCCCAACTGGTGATTGAATTAGCGGGCAGGGTGATATACCAATAAAATGCGTCTCCTTCCAAAGAGCACAGAAATAGCCTGCAAGCCACATCCTCATGTACAACTTGTCTATTTTGCAGAACATCTTCGAAAATCTTGGTATGCTCTTCGGCCATCCAGTTCACATCATTGATGTGGAATTTGGAGCAAAAGTGTTCGGGGCTCTTCGGCATATCATTGTAGTTGGCGAAGGTTGTGAGCGGGGAAGCATTCGCCGGAGCCCAAGCCATTGGGGCATTTCTTGGTTGGAGCGGAACTGCCTGAGCTGGTCCTTGCAGATTGCTTGGCTGAGCAACTCCTGGAACAAGATTTCCAGGCGGCGGGGTTTGGAACAGATTCGAGAGGCCTCCTCCATAAGGAGATCCCTGACTAGATGATGCTGTCTTCTTTCATCGCCTAGTCCTTGAAAGGAAGTATAGTTCTACGTGACTCTGGGAGGCTCCCAAAGTGGATCTTAGGATTCTCGGATGCCTCTCCGGTGAGAGATGATTCGATCCAGCGTGCTCTTTCGCTCACCTTCCTTGGAAATGAAGCACTCGGTTGGATGCAATCGGCCCTCCTTCTAGCGCCAAATATGTTGATGATGTTTTTGTGACACCACAACAATAGAATAAAGTACTGGGTATCCTATCCCCTCTTGAATAAAGCTTTTCAGACGCTGAACTACGTGATCGAATGAGACTGCTCCAAGGTTCCTTTTATGTCAAGTCTTGACGTGCATAGGGATAGACTTAGTGGAATGATGTGATTTGCTGGTAATCACAAGGGGGACTTACGTATCAGACTTAATGTTTCAATGCTCAAGAAAGAAAGTCAGAGGGGTTTCGGTTTTGCAGCAAGTACACTTTTAGTTGTTTTTACGGAGGTTCAATTATTGACACGGGATTCGAAACTGTTACAAAAACTATATAAGTTTATTGAATATTATCGAATGAATTACAGCAGAGAGCTACAACTCTTTATAGAGAGAAGAAACATACTAAAGAAGGACTGACAGCTTGCATAAAGCAAAAGCTTCAGTTAAAAAAGCAGTGCAGAAAGGAAATAACTAAATATGGAATAAAACCTATCTAATAGGAGAAAAGCAGGGAAACAAACGAGTGACCATTAAAATAGAAATAGCTAATTTATCATAATACCCCCCCTTAATGGTCACTATACTAACTAAAACAGAATTACCCCCCCTGAAGGGAGACAATAGAAACAGAGATAGGCTGGTCCACGAGCAACTGACAAAACAGACAAAGGAGATTGGCCTAGAAGGCATAGAAAGCAGACTCCTTCTGCTCAGTATGCTTTGCGACATGTGCTGATGGAGTTGAAGCTTCAAACTTGGACT
Organism: Cunninghamia lanceolata; assembly: GCA_027924645.1. Classification (NCBI taxonomy): domain Eukaryota; kingdom Viridiplantae; phylum Streptophyta; class Pinopsida; order Cupressales; family Cupressaceae; genus Cunninghamia; species Cunninghamia lanceolata. Next base: position 2,605,535 of record BSBN01001219.1, on the reverse strand, counting down.
GCTCAGCAGCCAAGCGTTTCCGGCAATCCTTTTTCATATGCCCAAACTTGTGATAGTAATTGCACTGGATGTTGTATTTCTTGGATGGGTCCTGTGACTGACCCTGACTAAACTGCTGCGAGGGCTAATTAGGACCCTGATACTGCTGGAAGGACTTGGCAGTAAATGCCTGTTCTGAGGAGGAAGAAACACTGCTACCAAACTGTTGTTTCCATCGATCCTGCTGCAAGAGTTTGTTGCACAGATTGGGGAATGTCAGACTAACGTTAGATGAAGTAATGTTAAGAGTTTCGATAAAGTGCTCATAAGATGATGGTAGACTTTTCAGAGTGATCACTACCATATCTTCTTCTTCCATCTTCCGACCAATCGTCGTGAACTGATCACGGATGTCCTTGATTTTTGTGAGATGCTCCTACAGAGACATCTGATCATCCATCATCATTGAGAAGAGCATGTTCTTGAGAAAGAATGCCTGGCTTTTGTCAAAGGTTTCATGAAGGTCCTTCAGTGATTCCCAAATTTCTTTTGTTGTTTTCCCAGACGGAACCTAAGGCAGTTGATCATCGGTGATCAATAGCTTGATAAGCATTACCGCTTCACGATTTTGCTCATCGTATCTATCCTGATCCTTACCCGCCACTGGAGGATGTGTAGTTGTGCCCAAAATAATCTTGTCTAAACACCGATACTCAAAAATAGTCATCATCCGCTGCTTCCAGGTGTTGTAATTTTTGCCGTTGAATCTCTGACTGCTCTCCAACAAAATGTTGGTCAAAGATGCCATGCTTCACGTTTTTCGAGACACAACAAAATGAATTATAAGCAGTGGGCACAGAAACAAAAGCAGATAGACGGCACAGACAGCAAACAAAAAATACTTGCAGAGATACAGATTCCGAAAACACGAAATAAGCTAACTGAAAAGTCGTTAACACAGACTTTGAGGTACGGATCTCGAGATAAATCCGAATCACAGATTTCAAGGCTCAGATCTCAAGAGTACGGATGGCAGAATTTCAGAACATCTGAACACCGATTTCGAAAAACAGAGGAAAATATGTCTACATGATAGTTGGGCGCTTGAAATACAAATAGCCGGGTGGATTTAGGCGTTGTAAGCGCAAATCAAGAAAACCCAAAAACAAGCTCCAGATTTTCCAAATGCAGCAACCAGATAAAGATAGTATCTCCAGACTGTGGTGAAAAATAAATCAAATGCTGAGCTGAGACCTCTAAAGGTCACAAAACTGTCCCTTCAAGTAGCGAACCAGCTAATGCCAATGACGAACAGACAGCATACAAAACCAGGAGCACCAGAAATCACAAAAACTGCCGACCAGGCTCAATACAGGAGGCACTGATGAAGAATCTCCAAATTGTGACTTAGGATGTCCGCTAGAGAAAACCCGACAACCATACAGGAACGCAGATTGAAAACCTCCAATAAGAAACAGACTAAGGTCAAACAAAACCGGCGACCAAACAGGAACAAATGTTTCCGAAAGAGCTTAACGGTTGTCAAACAAATGCAACGTTGGTCAAAAACAGCAAAGAAGAACTGTGGGTTCTAAAAAAACGCGGCAACAGAATACCAAACGCCAAATGTCCGAGTCGGATTCAGGAACAGAAATACGTTTCAGAAGAGATGAAAACCTCCCGCCACTCAGAAACTCGCCATCAGCCAATAAACAGAAACGCCATTATTAAAAGGAAATGCCATTATGCCGAACTAGAAAGACCCGTGAAACTCATTTTGAAGAAATTATTGCTTCCTAGACCTGTTGATGATTGTTTTTCGACAAGTCAACAATAGAGTAAAACACTAGAGTATCCCACTCTCTCTTGAATAAAGCTCTTCAAAGGCTAAACTATGTGATCCAATGAAGTAACTCCAAGGTTCCTTATTTATGATTTGTGATGGGTTAACTCAGTGATTACATGTGATCTTGCTAATAATCACAAAGGGACTTACATTAGATTTCTTCTTCATTCATTTAGCTTATCTCTCCTTCAGTGTGGATGATGTATCAATGATGAAGAAAAGACAAAAGATAAAGGTTTAAGGAATCTAATCTAAGGTCAATGAAGCAATCACGATGCATGAATAGACAAACTCCTTGATTAACCTAACTTCACTTCGCCAAGGATGCCTACAACTACATGAAGTTGGTGCAATCTCCTAAGGTTACGCGAATGGTTTTCAAATCATGAAGGCTTATACAAGCACCCATTGAACGGCACAGCTCAAACAAGCGTCCACAATCGAACTTAAGCAAATGATAAGGCTCAGACTAGCTTTACACAACACTTCACCGGCAATGAATGTTAAAAGCATGAGCTAGGAGTTGATCAAATATTCAATACATACATACATAACATCAAAGAGCTGTTAATCTACTTCTAATCTAGTTTAAAACATCTCTCCATTTCATCAAAATACAAGAAACCATGTTACTTCACAAGACAACACTTAACACCAAATGAATTCCAATGTCTTTGCATTACTCTTGAGAAATATTTACAACAACTTCAAATCCTCTCAGAGAATTTATCGAGTCTCTCCTACTCTACCTCTAAAATCTAATCTCTATCTCGAATGATTTTATAAATGAGGCAACAAGGCCTTTATATAGAGTCCAGAATACAACGAATGGCTAAGATCATTTCATGTAGCCAAGGGCTTAGATCATGCCACCTCAGTAAGTAGTTACAACAACTTGCTATTTTTAGTACATAAGAGAGGCAATGAAGGCACGTTTCCCAATGTGATAAGGATAAGATGAAATCATTTAAAGCATCTTCCACATAGGCGTCCCTTTGGCTTCTTTTATTAAATGATACATTAAATGTAGTTATATAATGTGGCTGATTGTGATTGAATGATGATAGGTACATGTCACGTAGATGTTACCTCAGCATATTCCCAAATTGTATCATTTTTGTATGTCTTCAATGTAATTGCTTTTATGATGAACACTTGCGATGTATCTTGTTGATCTTGCCTTGTTGACTGGATAAGTATGATACATGTTGCTTCAATTGTTTAACACTGTGATGTTCCTTCTTACAAGTAGGTTGGTGTTGATCTTCTTCCATGCATCTTCATGAAGAGTAGATGATGATGATGTTTCTTTCTCAACTTGTAGATGATGATGATATTTCTTCATTCATGAATCGGAGTAGGAGATCTCTCTTAGACTTGAAGGTTGAATGGAACTTGAAGTTAAATGGATGTCTTTGACATGATGCTATTGAAGATGAAGTAGTGAGATAATCTTGAAATTCCTCCAAGTGTGAATAGCATGATGACACCTTCTTTGGATGTGGAGTAGATGACCTCTCAAAGGGAGTTGAAGATTGTAAGAACTTGACTCGAAGCTTGGATGGATGAAGTATAATCCCATGGGTGGATGTCTTCTAGATGATCTTAACATGATGCCAAAGAATTCCAACACAAGGATGATGAAAGGATGATCCTGAAGAGGGTCCTTTGGAGCAGCTACTTGCTTATCTTGCAGCGATGATTGATGAAGAATCTAGTTGATACTTGAAGTGATCCAATATGATATCATTGAAGTGACTTCTTTGGACAGCTACATGATGTCTTGAAGTGATCTCCAAAGGTGGCTAGCATGATGCTTCTTCTTGCAATGACAATTTCTTGGCTTCACTCCTTGGATGAAGGTGACTCCAGGCACTTGCTCCTTAGGTTTGTTGATGTTCCTACAAGACAAGAGAAACAATATTAATCACTTTATAACAAAGGAAACACTTTAAACATGTAAATAACCCTTCTTCAAGTCTAGGCGCGTATATAGGTAAAAAGAGGAACAAAGTGTGCCTAACACATGATAGCTTCATACTTGTTATTTCAAATGATTTCAAACAATTGTAATAGCTTAAAATGATTTCTCCTTTCAAGGCACCTACTTCAAAAGGTCAATTGATGTGATTCTTCCCAGGGCGCCAATTCAGTTGGTATGAAGGTGCAAGGGCGCCGTAGCTCATAAGGCTTTATACTTGGCGTTTTTCATGCTTTAAACACTTGTGAAGGTCTTAGGATGACTTTCCCCTCTAGGCGCCCACTCTTAGATGTCCTTGAATGCAACTTCAATCTAGGCGCTCATGGAGGTATGGAGTGCCAAGCCAAGGCGCCTTAATTCATCATTCAACATTCCAACCCCACATTTTGATTTGCTTGGGATCTCTACCACTACTAGGCGCTAATGCACTTTGAGACTTAGTGAAGTTGATCCCTCTTGAGGAGCATTTTGAGGTTGTTCAGAGCGCCTAAGTTCATTGCTAAATGCACTTTGTAGTTGCCAAGGTATGGATTTGCGCCTAAGTTCACACAAGTATTTGTTTTACTTCTTATGGATTCAAGTCATTAAATAAGCTTAAGAAAGTGTTCAAGACACTCAAGTATACCCAAAATCATAGATTAAACATGTTCTTTGTCTAGGCACACTCTGCGGTGGTTTTGAGTTGAATTTGGCGCCTAGGTGAGATGAAGACTCCTTTCACCCACCCTACATTCAAAAAGACATCATCCAAAATGAGAAACCTCCAAGACTTATCATTGTAAGTTAACTTCCTCCAAGGCACCAAAACAAGGCTCTTTTGAAGGCAAAAAGGCGCCTTGAGTTGAAAAGAGGCTTACTTCATTCCTTAAGGATCTAAATACTAGTGAAGGTTCAACAAAGGTACCTTAAGACTAGAACTCTTTCAAACTGCTTGATAAATACCCCTTTGAGTTTAGGCGCTCAAACTCATATACCCAAGCATTATACTTCCTAGGCGGAATTTGATGATCAAACTACTAGAAGTGGCGCCTATAATACATGAGGGGTTGATAATGCTCTAAGTATGAAATGGCGCCTATCTTCTCTTAGTGATATTGGTCTCTTTAAAGGGCGCACTTGATGGTGATTTAGGTGTAATAGGGCGCCATAGCTCAAGATAAGCAATTCAGCATGTTAACCATCCTTATGAACTTCATGGAAGGCTAAATTTCTTAAGGCGCTACCTTGTATAAGTTTAGACACTCTCTTCATACTTAGGCGCCATAATAGGTTTACAGAGGAGTGAAAGGGCGCCTAAGGTTCAAGTGGATTCATACTTGTCATTTTGATGATTCAAGCGAATGGAGAGACCTTAGAATAATCATATCTCTCAAGGCGCCTAAGATGTTACTTCTCCTTGCTCAAGGCGCAATCTAGATGTTGTCTGAATGGTGAAAGGCGCCCAAAGTTCTAGGCGGAGTTTTGAGGTAGCACAAGTGGAGAAATGCGCCTAGCTTCCTCGAGTGAATTCGCGCCCATAACTGAAAGTCCAGAGGGGTAAGGTATATTGAAAAATATATTTAAGTATGAATTTCTTATACTTTAAATATTTTTCAATATACCTTTCAGGATGTTTGAGATAGGTCTCAGATCCACTAGATTTAACATGTAGATTATAGAATTTGGGGGATCCACCAGATTTCAGACTTAGTCAATTTTTCAGTGTTTTAGGATTAGGATACCAGACTTAGTCATTTCCAGGATCATCTCAAACATACATCAGGATTAGGTCTCAGTGTTCATTATTTGGATGGAATTTGATTAAGACTCTTCATTATTGCAAGTTCATATTCCAAGTGAGACTTCCAGTTATGAAGCAAACAAAAACTTCTAGGAGAGAGACTTATTGTTGAATTGGTGTTTCATTACTTCAAGCATCTTCTCTAAGCCAAATTTGGTGATTTCCAACTTGATTTCTCTTCTAGGTGCAATTCAATGATGATTGGAGTGTGAAATTGCGCCTAACACTTAAATAACATCCAATTTCATGCTAAGGCGCCAAAATGGATAGTCTAATGCATGAAGGGCGCCTAGCTTAAGTTTGCTCATTTTTGACATTTGAAGTTGTTTACACCCTTGTGAGACTGGATCATCCTTAGGCGCCCATTTTGAGGTTGTTCATCCACACTATTGCCAAGGCGCCTAAATGGCAAAAGCGACAATAAATGGCGCCTAAACTCATTCACTTTAACCCAAGGCGCAATTCTTATGATCATTTGAACATGGAAAGGGCGCCTATACTCATGAATCATTCCTTTGTCAAATTTTTTGATGTTCAAGGCCTTTTATATCAATTCCAATCAAGGCGCCATCTTTTGGAGTGGTTGAAAGTTGATTTTCTTCTAGGCGCACATATGAGTCTCCACCTAAGGCGCACTTTTGGGTCTCTGCAAGTGGGAAAATGCGCCTAAGGTCTTCAAGCAAATTCGCGCCCAAAACCAAAAGTCCCCAAGGTCAGGTATATTGAAAAATATATTTAAGTATAAGTTACTTATACTTTAAATATTTTTCAATATACCTTTCAGGATGTTTGAGATAGGTCTTGGATCCACCGGATTTAACATGCAGGTTCTAGATTTTTGGGGATCCACCAGATTTCAGACTTAGCCAATTTTCAGGATTTTCACGATCAGGATACCAGACTTAGTCATTTTCAGGGTCTCAAACATCAGGATCAGGTCATCAGGGGACTATAGGACTCAAACACCACTGACTTCATCATGCAATAGACTAAAGACATCATCAAAACTTCATGCAAAGCATCAGAGCTCAAAAAAAGGGGGGGTCCCCATTTGTAATGGGGCGATGTGTGATTAGGTCACAACAGGACCAGCACTCACGAACTCCGAAAATAAGAGCGATCTGCCGATTGCTAGAAACGGGAGTCTGTGTATCATATACAGAAGCCGCCGAATAGAAAACCCTACAACGCAGCGTCGACCACAGGAATCACAACTTTGCAGAATAAAAATGTGACTATCAGCAAAACAAAGGGGAAGAAATCCCGCTTTTTCTCAGTCTCAAAAACGCGATCCAGAAGAATGCGAAAATCCGACCAAAAAGGCAGACGTGGCCATAGGTTACCACCAAAATCGCGATCAGAGAGGGTATTAGAAATACCCAAAGGAACCGTGCAATATTTAGGGGGAAAAGGTGCGATTTTTCACAGAAAAAGACTTCTTCAAAGATTTAAAACATAAACGCCTTTCAAAGAACACACGACCTCAAGATCATGCACAGCGAGCAAGAGTTGGAAAACTCGAGAAATCGCGTCAACACCAGAAATTGCGATTTTTAGGAAACCTCGATTTTCAAAGGTACATACAGAACCGTGAACTGAGCAAATCCCTCGAAAACACTGTACAAATTTAATCAGGGCGCCAAAAAATCGCTTGCCTGGGCTCTGATACCATGTTACAGAAACTATATAAGTTTATTGAATATTATCGAATGAATTACAGCAGAGAGCTACAGCTCTTTATAGAGATAAGAAACATACTAAAGAAGGACTGACAGCTTGCATAAAGCAAAAGCTTCAGTTAACAAAGCAGTGCAGAAAGGAAATAACTAAATATGGAATAAAACCTATCTAATAGGAGAAAAGCAGGGAAACGAACGAGTGACCATTAAAATAGAAATAGCTAATTTATCATAATAGAAACACGAGGCTTTCGTTTCTTCCATCTTTCGTTTCTTCCATCCCCTCAAGGAATCTCACATTTCCCTGGTGAAAGACAGAGCTTGTTTCTTCCATCCTTCGTTTCTTCCATCTTTCGTTTCTTCCATCTCTTCAAGGAATCTCACATTTTCATGGTGAAATACGGAGTTGGTGAACTCTACCTGCCTTAGGAAGGTTCAATGGCGACATGGGATCCGAAACACGGGGCTTTCGTTACTTCCACCCTTCTCAAGGAATCTCCCATTTTCATGGCGAAATACGGAGTTTTCCAACCAGACTGTGAATTCCTTGATTCAAGCATCAGCAGAGGAGTCAGGGAATGATTTTCAAGCCAACTGCATTGACTGGACAGGTCACGACGCTGAACTGGACACCTCCAGTCCTAGGGCGCAAAATCCAGTAGGTACTGGATTTTGCGACCAGGACAAAAAATTGTCCTTGGCGCATAATCCAGTACTTGCTGGATTATGCAACTAGGGTTAAGTTTCTTCCCTGGGCGCATATTCCAGCAGGTACTGGAATATGCGACTAGGAATATTCCTGTTGCACTCCCAACCTTTTGGAGGGGTACTTTAAACACTGATTGTTTTTTGAAATTTGCCCTAAGTTCTTGAAAACCTTGTTGATTCGAGAATCCTCCGAGTTCTGAAATGAGGTTGAGTGTCGAACTGGGATCAGAAGGATATCCCCTGGATTGAACTTCCGGACTGGAGCTATCGGGCCAGGAACTAAGTTCCATGCCGAGGATGAACATGCCAAGAAATGACAGTCTTAGTTGAGTTCTAGGTCTGGTCGGGCTATGAATCTGAACAGGACTCCGGGTAGGAATCTCTTGAACAAGACTCCGGGATAGGCACTTCCAAACAGGACTCCGGTTTGGACCTCTGGGCTGGATTCCTGGACTGGAGTCCAGGAATGGTTTCCTGAGTGGGACATGGAGTCCTGTAACCAGACTAGAATTGAGTTCCGTGTCGAGGATGGAATGGGTTCATTTCCTAAGGATGGAAAAACAACACCCTTCCCTAAGGACAGTTTTAGAACGGGCAATTAGGGTTCCAGGCCTATGCGGGAGGAAATCTATGCGTTCACTTCTTCGATCACCGGTGAGCCAATTCTGAAATCCTGCCGGAGAGTCCGAGATCGGAACAAGAATATAGACAAGTCAAAAAGAAAGGGGGACCCAATTAGCAATTGGGGTTGATGTTGTAAAAGGTCACAACAGGGCCCAATTAGCAATTGGGGTTGATGTTGTAAAAGGTCACACAGGGTCTTAGGCTCAGATGTTCCAACTCTCGGCCTTTCGTCGTCCGATATGGACATCTCTCTTATAAGACATATGCTATTTTCAAGTTCTTTTGTCACTTCATTTTCATTTTCATTTATTTTATATTTTGCTCTATTTGTTACTGATGGTGTTCTGAAGTTCCCCTCGTCATTTTCTCCACCAAGGTAGACAATATTTTGGTTTATTTCATTCCAATCTTCATCTACTCCTTCGGTGGTTTGTTTTAATTTCCTCCGTTTGTTCTCTTGTTCTTTTCTTTGAGTCTTAATGATCTTTGTACTTGTTCCTCGACAGTTTCTTGCCCTTTATGTACTTGGTTTTTGTCTTTGTTGAGGCGTACGGGCACTAATTGTCGGTCATACGGGTTTAAGTTGCCAAACATACGTCTTCGGCTTCTATCTTGTTCCTCCTCTTCCCAATTGGTTCTCTCCTCGTACCGTTGCAGTATCTGTTGCCTCATTTGTTCCCGATCCCTCTCAGCCCGGAGATCCTATAAGATAATGTAGTGGCACGCTATCAACCTTGGCAGTCTGATGAGGAGATGGTCGACCTCTTGGTTGACGTGCAGTTAATCCTAGATGACCGACTAAGGGATCTCTCGCCTAAGAGCCTCCCTCCGTACGTGGTCCTTCAACGAGATTTCCCATAGACTGCAAAGGTCTTCCGTCAAAGCGTCTTCACGATCCTCATTTGCTTGTACTGGCTCTTCGGTCGGCTGCCCCATCACGACACCATTCTCCCGTCTGGATGTTCACCGGATTCGCTTAGGCAACAGTGCCAAATGTTTACTGGCAATGTGGTGTTTCACACAGACATGGAGTAAACAGAATTATAAAGTAGTAGTATAGTGCATAACATGGAACATGAATTTGTAACAGTATTGCACAGAATAAATAATTGGTATTCATTCATTGATCAAAACAACTACATGTCTTCAGATCATTACATATCATATTCACCATGTCTGGACTACAAAATGTGAACTCAATATATAACTTTGCCAAGGTTAGTTGAGATACCAACCGTTGGCAACCACTACGTAACTATCCAACCAACCGTCGGGATGGTTCCCGCTAACACTCCTAACTGTACAATTATTATTTTAATTAACACTTATAATTTGGCCGACAAATGGCCAACTACAACTACGACCGTCTACAATTTTCAAACTTGAAGGGAACAAAAATATCACTTGACTAGGATAACACTGAGTTTTAAGGAAGATTAATTGCCAATCTTTGGAAGGTCCATGATTCTGAACATAAAAAGATTTCTTTACAATTTTTCATATCCCTTACTAAAGTGAAAAACAGAGAGATACAGAATTTTTTAATGATGAGGACACCATGAATTTGCTTTAGCTTCCTATCTTCAGAAGATGGACAAATCTTAAAGGACAATTTAATATAAGTGAACACTAGAGTGAAATTCCTGATTGGAATTAAATAATAATGACAAGAGAACTTATAAAACTAAGGAACAAATAACTCACAACTCAAACAAATGAATACCCATGCCTGAGATGCATCACATTATTACCTTCTTCGAATAGACCCTTTAGAGCCCATAAATCCCCCATGATTGGCCCACCTCCTCCTGTCAATTGCAAAAACACCAAAATCATTGGAAAGATCTACAGATGCAGGCACTAGCTTTCAGAATTCCTCTACAGATTTCCTTAGCCTGAATTATGAAACATAACTGTGTTTATAAATAATAAAAGTAGAAGTAATCGTTTGTATACCAATGAGTCATTGAACACATGATTCTCTTACATGATTAGTTTGGAATAAATTATAACTTTTCAAAGAGGTTCAAATATCACGTATGAAAAAGAATGTGGGATGGGGGGAGCTAATATGTGTACCAATAAACTTGACACCGATTCTTAGCAATTAAAACATCACATGCTTAATCATTTATTCGAGTGAAAACGCTACCCCATGGTGTCTAAACCGCTCTTTTCCACATAACCATAAAATCCAAACTCCTGATTATTATCTACACAATAGTTCCACCATTGTATTTCTCCATTCTTGTGGTTAATTATCTGTTCACAAATCTCAAATCTTTTTGTATTTTTACTTGTATTAGTAACAGTTTTGAAGTCCACAAAATTTCTCTTTTTTCTTTAGTGGATAGGAAACAGCTGTTTCCCCCTTCTGTACTTTAGCTACAGGACAAAAGCCAAGGATGAAATCAGATGCAGCAAATAGAAATAGCAAGTTCTCCATGTCCCACTTTGTCGGCAAGCTAACAGGAGGCTGAATATGTCCACAATAATTTTAATTACATGCTTATATAGATTTACGCAAATTGGTGAGTAAAATGTTTTCATTCCAACAAATATTTAGCATCCTTTGAATCTTGTGTGGGAAGCAGACATATCATGTAAGGCCCAACCCTGTCATTTTGTTGTAAGCAGACTGTGACCTTGACTTTGATTTTGATGCATGTTTTATATGATGGGTGATACTTGGAGACTTTACTATGATAGTAACTTATCTGCCTTGACTGATTTATTAAGGTGGACTAAATCAATGATTGAGATTAACCTTGTGTTTAGTTGCATTGTACACACGATATACATTGGATGTATTTGTGACTTACATTGATTAGATTATCTGGTTGGGGTATGGGCATTACACCATAACTATCAATTATTAATCCAGGTTAATTTATGCTTATGTGTATGTATCCTATTGAACTAGTCTAGATTAAGTTTAGGGAAAGCTTATTTTCCTTTACACAGTCATATTTAAATTGAAATGGAAGCCTTTAAGCCCTACTGACTACATTTAAACTTGGATTAGATCTTTCATGCTTTCTTGGTCATGCTCAAATCATTACTTATATTGTAGAAGCCTTCTGACCATTACCTATATTGAATGAATAATTTAGAATTCCTATTGTCATAACCAATATTGGATGGATGCGTTAGAGCCATTCAGTCAAGCTTATCATATAATGCTATTGTGGTAGTTGTGACTAAGCTTTGTATCATAATGGTTACTTGAGGATGATTCATGTGAATTTGATTGTTATGATACTATGATGTGTACAAGCCTTCATGGAGCCTATATCTAATCTATGTCTGAACTTTGAATACTTGTGGCAATGATTATCAATTTTAGTACACCAAAAATCTTAGACCTTGATTAGTAATTATATTGGGTGTAGAGCTTTATGGGTAGGCATATATAGAAGGCCTTTTTATTGGGGGCCTTTTGATAGGGTTGGAATATTGCTTTTAACGGATTTATTTTAATGGTTTGTTATTTATTTATTTTGGTGACTTTTATTCTAATAGTTTTAGTTTTGATTTGGATGGATTATTTTCCAAAATGGTTTTGATTATTTTACTAAGGTTAAAAGCATAAAAAAAGCTATGTTACTCGAGGATGTGTCCCTTGCCATTTTGGAAGTGTACCCGTCTCAAGGGCGTTCCGAGGATGCAGGGATGCCTCGGAAACATCCCTTTGTCATCCCCTAACCCTCTACTTCAAGAAGAAATGTTTTGAAAATGCATCGGAAATGGAAATGACGACCGAGGATGGTCGGGGTCATCAATGACCTCCTCCGACCATCCCGAGGATAGTCGGTAGTCCCCGTGCCAAAAAAGTTGAATTTTTTTTTTAAAACAAGGCCCAAGTCAAATTAAAAATTAATTTATTGTCTTGTGAGTTGGAGGTAAAAAACATTGTGAAGAGCAAGGTGTAGAATTATTGAGCAGTGAGCACTAAGAAGTAGGGCAATAGCAAAGGTAAATGTATGTTTCTTCTTCTTCTTTTTTTTCAAAGTTTCAAGGAAACTTTTTCTTTTTTTTCAATTTGCATTTGCATTCTTTTTTTTTTTTTCACAAAACATGGGCAGCAGCAGTGATAGTAGTGAACATGAAATTGACGAAAGAAATATAAGAGTTTCAAGCTCAGTTGGGGGTTCATCAAGGTGTGGGAGTGGTGTGGGTGAAGGAGGACAGCCATATATCCCATTGAGTGCCCTTCCACTATCTTGAAACCTTATGCAAAGGGCCCTTTCAAACCCTCTAAATAACTTCTTCAATTTGTGTCAGCTATAGACAAAGACAAAAAGAAAAATCTAGGGGGGAGTAGAGTGTGGTTGTGTCATATTTGCCACAAAGATTATAGAGGGAGCTACACCAAGGTATATAGTCAACCCTTGGGCATTACAAGACAAAGGGTTAAGGTTTGTCTAAATATGAAGACGATTGAGAAGGCAAAGATTAATAGATTGTTTGTGGAGGATGAAGCAAGGTCTAAGGGTATGCCAATGCCAATAGAGTCTGCACAATCAGCTATGCCATCCCTGGTTGTTAATGGTATTGATGATGTTTCTATAAGAGGAAACAAAGAGACTAGTGGTACTGAGAGTGTAAGGACAGTTGCAAGTATGTTCAATATGTAAGTAGGGAAAGTGGCAGATTCTTCCATTGCCAAATTTTTCTTTGCCCATGCCTTCCCATTTCATGTGGCATTTTCTCCTTATTTCAAACAAATGTTTAAAGATGCAATTTATGTTGTTCCCTTATTTATCCCCACTGGAGAACATAAACTACACACTACCCTCCTTGATAAAGAATATTCTAGGGTGAATTTGGTGATGGAGGACATGAGACAAACCTGGATGAGAACAAGTTGCTCTATTGTCATGGATGGGTGGACCGATACTAGACATGAACCACTCATTGACATCATAGTCACATGTACAGCTAGCTCTTATTTTCTTAGAGTTTTTTATTATTCAAGGAAGCGCAAGGATGCGGCCTTCAAATTTCAAATTTTGAGAGGCCATAGAGGAGGTTGGGGACTCAAACATTGTACAAGTAGTCACATTCAACACGTGTGTGCAAATATCCAAAGCAGCTATACATGATTGATACCAACTCTGGCCATGGTAAAAGCGAGAAGGCACTACACATTGTGCCATATGTGTGCAAAATACCACTGTAATGAAGAGAATGGTTGTGGACTTCCTCATGGAAAAACTATTTGACCTATAGTTGGAATTCCTGAATGATAAGCGGGCGTACAATCTTGAAAACGTCTTTGTTTTCATGCTTTAGAATATTGGCAACTCCGAGTATAAAAAATTACTCGTGTGCATAGGTCAAAAATCAAAGCAAGAAGAAAACCCACAGATGTTGAGGTGAACAAATTCATTAAGCCCAACAAACTTCGAGGGAAATCAAATAAGCCGAAGGAAGCAAATGTCTAGGTCCTGAAACCTTACAAGGCCTTTTATCAAAAGGTAATGGTGAAGAATCTTGATCCTAACCTTCACCTCCCGACCAGCTAGAAGAGAACCCTAAGTATAGAGCATTGGAGCAACGAAATGATAAAGGCTTTGTGGAAGTTAAGGATCAAAACTAATCACACTAAGTTGCTACCCTTCACATTCAAACTAGACCAAAGTTCATGATTTATATGAAAAAATACCATGAGCATTAGAGTTCAGCATCTAGTTACAACATCCCTAAGGAAGGTGATGACATAGAAGTATCTTCAGAATACAAAGAGCCTCAACCTACTCAAGAGACTAGGGCAACAAGGAGTAGTAAAGGCGGCAAAACCCAAAGCACGGCAAGCGCACAGAAATCCCAAGCGCATCCAAAGGCCACTCAAGTGCCCACAATGAGGGGGCAAATTTCTTTGCCTACAAGCAATGGACCTACAATATCAACCACAAGGTAGCAACCATGGAAAACAAGGTGTTCATCTAGAAAGAAGTAGGGGAAACAATCTTCCAATGCCCAACAAACCTCATCCACTAAGAAAGGAGTGCAATCAACTACGAGTGGACAAATTGGGCCAAAGAAGAAAAAACAAGCAAAAATCCCAAAGAAATGGGTGGGAAGAAGAGAGAGGAAATGGAATAGAAGCAACCGGAAGCAACCTCGACACCTACGGAAACCACTATAGGTATGAATCATATCCCTTCTTCTTTCCTTTCTTCTTCTTCTACACCCCTTGCTTCTACAACAATTGGATTGGCCCTTACTGGATTCACTATTCTTGCCACATCAACTGTTGCCATTTCTGTTGGTGTTGGAGGCACATTCCCTCAATCCTCATCTTTCCAATTTGCCTCTCTATCCTAACATCCTTCCATTGGAGGGACAGATCCTCAAGCCTTACGCTTAATCCCACCACCATATATCTAATCCTAGTCATTACAAGGCCCTCTTTATTCCCAAGCCCCCAAAACTGCCACTTCCTCCCACCAGATGATCCAGACACCATTCTTTGCCCCAACTTCCCCTGTTCTACTCCCCAATGTCCCTACTCTAATCAATGATCAAGTAATCTCTAGCCAAATCATGCAACGGCTAAAAAAGGAGGCTAAAGAGAAGAAGAAATTGGATGGGGAGATTGCTGGCAAGCAACCTATGAGGAAGAGGACCAAAACAGTGTATGATGAGCAAAGGCAAACCTTGCTCTTCGCACAAGTCATTCCTAAGATAATCAAACCTGTCAAGTAAATGCAAATGAGGGATAACCAAGTCCAAGGCCTAGGGATTAGCATGGAGCATGCCAAAGGAGCCAATAAAGTTGAGTTGATGTAACAAAGCTCCTGGATGGTGGCCACAAACTACTTGGCGGTAGAAAGAAGGTTGGAGAAGGGGAAGGCTGAGTTATGATAGGTAGCTCAAAGATTTCAAAATGCAGATGCAAGGGCTAAGGCCCTACAAAATAAATTGAACTGCATGCAAAAGAGCATGGCAAGCCAAGTCCCTATGGCCATGGTGAACAAAGAAAAAGATACGACAAATGAGATGGAACTCAAGGTCAGGGCCAAGATAGAAGAGCTAAAGAGAGAAATCACAGCTCTATGAGCCCAATTGGATGCAGAAAATCAAAAGAGTCTAACCCTGGACCTCACAAACATACCCTTGAAACAAGAGGCAGATGCTCTAAAACAGACAGTGGCCTCGTTGAGTGAAGAGAAGAAGAATTTAGAAAAGCAAGCTATCAAATAGAAGTTCAAAGCAAACCAACTGACTCCCCAAATTAATCAACTACAAGGCAAGCTAGTAGAAATACAAAATTCAGTGGTTGCACACCAGCAAATGGTAAGGAGGAAGCTAAACAAGAGACCATCACCTTGAGGTTAAAGGTTTTCAAACTAGGTTATCAAATGAATGAAATGCAAAGAAGACAAGAAGGACAGAGGAAAGAAATACAGGAGTTGCAAAAACAAATTGAAAAGCTCAAGACCACCGAAGACAATGTAAGAAGTGACCTGGCCACATCTAAACAAAACTTATCGGCTTAGGATAAAGTCTTGGCCCAACTCAACAAGCAAGTTGCAAAGTTGAAGGCAATAGAGGAGTTGAAGGATAACGTGGAAGCTGGAACAATGGGCACATAGTCTATGTCCCTAGACTTGGTAAAGGAATTGTGCAAAATCTATTGGGACTGCATCACCCAAGCCACTAGCGGATTAAGACATGTCATGGATCCTATTGATGTTGCCCACATACAAGCACAAGAAATTCAAACAAAGGTTGAAAGAATCATGACCACTCTAACCTTGTAATGTCCTCCACAAACTAATTTGGTAAATAATTTTCAGATTTAAACTATTAAATAAGATCTTGCAAAAAAATCCAAATTTCTACACAATTTTTTCACAAAACTATTCAACACAAACATTGGCAATTTTTCTTTGAAACACTTGGGATCTTCTCGATTGATTAAAATCTGATAATTACACTGAAATCAGAGCAATATCACACAGCAAACTTGTTGGATATGATCAGCTACAGCAACACAAAATTTATTACAAAAAACTATTAGAATTACTCAAACATTGACAAGTTTGTTTACACAATATGAACCCAGAATGATAGATATAACTCCATTTCTATTTTGATCTTTTGGAAGTCTGAAATACACTGACAAACATTGTAATAACAGCAAACCCAATAGTAATAACAGCAGCAACACAAACTAAAACTATCTCTGCACAAATCCACACAAAACTACTACAAACAGGATGCTTCCAATGCCCTAGATTTGACAATGTCAGCACCAAATTGCATTAATCTCCACAAAAATCTGAAAGAGGCATATTGGAAACCCTCAAGAACAGAAAAGTACTGTTGTACAGCACTTATAACAGCAAACAACACAGTAGCAAAATCTGGAGATCAATCCAGACAAGAAAACACCCGAAAACCTGCAAACAAACACACCAAAATCTGCAAAACAATTCCAATAATCTCCAATACAACCCCTAAGTGAGACTGTCCTACTGAACCAAAGGGGTTTCATCCTTTAATCCAAAAAAACAATAGGTTTTCATCCATTGATCTTGATCTCCAATGGGTTTTCGTCCACAGAAGATAATTATTAGAACACAAGTGCTCATACAAGAAAGTTGAAGAGTAATAATAATCAAAAGCTTCTACTATAGGAAAACCCCCGCATATAAATAAAGGCTTGAGGCCTCAATTTGGGTGCCCAAAATCCCATACCCAACTTAGAAGGATAAATTTTGCATTAATCACAACCGCTTCTTCTTCCATAACTGCCGGCTAAAATTAGCATGTAACTTACACAATGACAACCTATCATAAATCCATCATATCTGTCATAGAATCTGCTATTTTTAGGACCTTGTAAGTTACAAAATCTCATGAAATCCCATGCCCCATTTGGTAGTAAATAAACTCAAATTTAATATTTAATTGCCCCAAAATACCTTGAAAATATAAATTCTCACGAGACTATAATTAAATATTAAATAAATTATTTCTCTATTTCCTAACATTAGCCCATGGGAAATATAGGAATGGCCTATAATAAATTCTTCAAATATAATTAATTAGAAAGGGAAAATGACAAGTCCACCCTTCCTAGAATTGCTTGCCCTTAAGCAATGCAAATTTGGATGCTTCAAAATTTCTGGACCCTCCCAAATAGCATCCTCTACTAGCAAATTTTTCCATCAAACTAGATATTCTATAATACTCCTCTTCATCAAATTCTTCACTCCAGTATCAATGACTACTTCTAGAATCAAGATTAATCTTCCTTCACCATCCAAAAGTGGTAGTTCCACTAATGGTACTACATGCTGCCCAAGAGCCTTCTTCAAGCAAAAAACATGGAACACATCATGGATCTTATTGCTTTCTGGTAGCTCCAATTCATATGCTACTTCACCAACTCTTCTCAGAATTTTGTAAGGCCCATAGAACTATGGTTTGAACTTTATAGCTCCACTTCTTTTGATGGACAATTGCCTATATGGCTACAATTTTAGAAAAACCATATCTCCAACCTCAAATGATCTTATTGTACAATTCCTATCTACATAAAACTTTTGTTGATTTTTGGCTTGTTACAGATGATCTTTGAATGATCTCAATATTTCTTGACTTTGATTTACCAAATCACTTGTTGCAAGAACTCTACTATCTGTAAATATGAGATCAACAAAAGTTAATGCATCATATCGTATAATGCTTTGAATGGAGACATACCAATACACATATAGTGAGATGTGTTGTAGTAGTATTCTCCCAAATGTAGCCGCTTGATCCAAGTTGAATGTTGACTTGTAACATAATTCCTTAAATACCCCTCAACCCACTTGTTTACTATCTATGTTTGTCCATCTGTTTGGGGATGATAGCTTATGCTTGGTGTGAGTTCCATACATGTCAGGTGAAATAATTCCTACCAAAAAGAACTGAGAAATCTATTGTCTATATCACTAAAAATATTCTTAAGCAACCCATGCAACTTAAACACTTCTTTGAAATATAATTCGACCACCTATGAAGCTTTAAAACCTAAAGAGCAAAGAAATGTGCATATTTAATTAGCCTATCCACCACGACATATATGCAATCTTTTATATGTACCTTAGGAAGACTAGTGATGAAATCCATGGATATGCTTTCCCACTTCTGATCAAGAATTGGTAGAGGTTGTACCAAACCTATAGGAAAAAGATGTTCCTCTTTGTTCTGTTGGCAAGTCATGCATTCCCTTATATGCTTGAGAACATCTTCCTTGAGGCCATTCCATGTAATGTCCCCAGTTGACGTTTAGCCAAGTCATGAACAATTAGCCTATTTCCGAGTTTTTCCGTAGGCTAATTGGTGTGCAAAGGAGAACTCCAACCTTCTTGGAGAGCACTAGTTTAGTCGAATGCGAGTTTGGTTTGTGGCAATGAGCTCAGTTGATCTTGTGGAGTCCTATGATGCTTTCAGAAATGGTTTCGGGCTTGTTGGAAGCTCTCCAAACTTCTTGGAGAAGTCGTTCATTTATAGTAAGTCACCTAATTGGCATCAATCATTGTCCCAAACCTTCAGGATCATGTTGGTATGGTCAAATTTGCAATTCGCTTTATTTTGGGATTTTCCGTAAGTTGGGTGAGTTATTAAGCCATTTAATTAATAAATTCACTTAAGTTATCTAAAGTTGGAAATATTAAAAGATAACTTAAGTGTAATAGATCATTTGAAGGGTGACAGAAAATGTTATTTATTTTTCACTTGATAATGGGCGTCGGGCATAAGGCTTAAGTGTCTTTTTAAATGATTATTTTAAGTTATCTAAGGTTCTAACTTTATGTTTTAAAGTTGACAACTTAAGTTATTTAAAAGTGACTTTTTGGCCCCAAGGTGAGCGCTAGTCATGAAGGGGGACTTGTTTCATAAAGTGGAGTCCCATTTGAGAATATGATATTATTTCTTTAAGGTCAAAAGGCAATATTAAAATATTTATTCCTGGGCACCCTATTATGTGCTTATAAATGGGGTTTGAGCGCTCATTTGGAGTTTACACGCTGAATAATTTATTTTGCTTCTTCTTTGTGTGAGAACCTTGGAGTTTGAAATTTCTTGGGGTTGATTAACCTCATGGAATAGCTGGTTTCAGTAGTGAGAGATCTACCCTGGCTGGTCAAGTGTGATTTTACCTCAGAAATCACTTGTGCGCTGCAATGGAGTTCATGAATTTTGATGGTGTTTTAAGTTCAAATTTGGAGTGATGATTTGATGAATGTTATTGAAGGATTTTGCATGATTGTTTTGGTGAATGACGAAGAATATATTGTATGCTGGTTTGTTTTATTTGTTGGGCATTTCAACCACTGTTGGTCGTACCAATTGAATGTGGCGTAGGGTTTTTTCTAAAGGAAATAACGTGGGGGTTTTACCTGTAATATCTTCCCTTGGTTGCGCCAAACCCATGTTTAAACATGGCTGCTTAGTTTCGAGGTTTAATTTTGAGATTTTATTGCAGCTTCCACCCTTTCCTTGCTGGTCGTACACCTTTATGCAGATCGTACCAATGCATAAGGATGGCGTTTGGATGTTAGGGCAGAAACGCCTATCATTTTTGGGTCTTTGATGCTTGTTTGGAGGCGTCATGGGTATTCTTTGCTGTTCGCAGTGTTTGGGTATGGTGGTTTGTGGTTTGTGAGGAGCTTTGGATGGTTTAGTGAGTTATTTGTGCATTTCTAGTTTGTTGTTCTTGCATATCAGACCTGTGTATCTGTTGTTTTAGAGTTTCCAGAGGATTTCTACAGTGATTGTGGCTTCATTTCATCATCTACAGCATCAGAGCATTGAGGGTATGATTTCTTGTGATGTTTGGGTGATTTCCAATACCTCTATATTCTGATTTTATTGCCACAGCAGTGTTTATCAGTATTAAATCAGAATTAATAAGATATTGCAGCCTTCTATAACTATTGTATTTCATTTACAAGTTGCAACACTGTGTGTTCGTAACTCCGAATGGTAGTAGCGCCAGTGGATGTTAATGCATGTTTCATTTTGTAAGATTGGATGGTTTACCGCCAATCCTTATAGCATTCCATAACGTCTGATACTATCGACCATTTTGGTCCGAATCGAGACTTGCGCCATGCAAGTACCTTGGATACTCATTATGTCTATCATACACTCCGCTGAAGAAGCGTAGAAGCGATCAGCTATGCCGCCTAGTGCATGCTTGTGTCACACATTACACACTCCGTTGAAAAAGCGAGGCATGTGTACGTAAACATTTGCATTGCATTCAATAACGTAGCAAATTGAGTTGAAGTGTGATTCGAACACCCTATGCTCTCACCTTGCCCACCTCAGGATCTTGGTGATCAGAAAGTGTTTCGAAGACTGCCTGTGCTTTGGATTTCAGCTGACATTATTTTTTTTTTAAAACTAGGGTGGTCATTACATTCCATGTGAACCTCTCTCTAATTTTTCTGTATGTTTTGTAGAATCCTGGATGTCCTGTTAAAGGTGCATCATGAAAAGCTTCCAAAATCTTCTTCTTCATTTTGGATTGTGGCACTAAAAGGACTTTGTTCTTGTATAAAATAACATCATCTACTACTATATATCTGGCATCCTTCACCACTTCATCAAGAAGATTACTAGCAAATAAATTCTTAGCATACTCTGCCATAATAGAAACCTTCCAATCGACAGATATAGTAGAAAGAGAACATAAAGTGGGCATTCTAGAAAGTGCATCAGTTATTTTATTCTTCTTGCCCTTCACATACTCTATATCAAAAGCATATGCTTGTAGCTTACCCACCCACTTTTGTTGACGGTCATTCAAATCCTGTTGGCCAAGAAAGAACTTCAAACAGTTATGATCTATTTTAACAACAAATCCCCCACATACCAAATACTATCTAAACATCTCCAGAGCATGCATTATAGCCAACATTTCTTTATCATAAATGGAGAATCCTCTTCAATCTCTTTTAGATTTCTACTTTCAAAAGCTATGGGGTGTCCTCTTTGAGATAAGACAGCTCCAATTCCTTCACCTGAAGCATCACACTCTACATCAAATGGAAGTGAGAAATCTAGAATTGCAAGTATAGGACAAGAGCTTATTACCTCCTTAAGCTTATCAAAAGTTGCTTGTACATTTTCTGTCCACACAAAAGCTCCCTTCTTTGTCAAATCTGTTAGAGGTGTTGCAAGTTGTGAAAACCCCTTAACAAACCTCCTATAATAGTTGCATAAACCAAAGAAACCTCTTAGTTGAGTCAAAGTAGTAGGAGGTGGTCAATCCAAAATGGCTTGGATCTTCTGTTGATCCACATGGACACCTTGTGCACTGATGATGTGGCCCAAGTACAAGATTTTAGTAACTCCAAATTCACATTTGGACTCCTTAGCAAAAAGTGCTTCTTGTTCAAGAATTCCCAAAACTATATCCAAATGCTTCAAATGATCTTCCCAAGATTTACTATAAATCATAATATCATCAAAGAAAACCAAAACAAATTTTCTCAACCGATTATTGAATACCTGATTCATGCATGACTAAAGAGTAGCAAGAGCATTGGTAAGATCAAAGGGCATGACCAAGAACTCAATGCCCATAATGACATCTAAAAGCAGTCTTGTGCACATCTTCTTCCCTCACACGAATCTGATGATATCTAGATCTCAAATCAATCTTAGAAAATTATATTTTGTGATGAATCTAGGTATAATCTGTGGGTCTGATAACAATTTTTCCTTTCCCAATAATAATTCAACAACATTCAATTTCAGAAAAAAGCGTGATACTCAGATAAATTCACTCAAATATATAGAGATATATATGAGATCACCCAAAACAGTAGTATTCAGTATTAAATGTAACTTTCTAGATCCTTGAACAAACAATATAGTTCAAGGAATATTAGGGCTGGGAGCAGCCAATACAATGGCCTTCGGCTTGAATCTAATATTGAAATTCATAATGCGAATTCCACAACACACCTGGGTTGGGTTACATATTTCATGTGCCTAAAAGCTATGCTTGTATGCCCAATGATAGTTTCTGCTATGCATTAAATGTGATCTGTCTGTAGCGGCAGGTAGTGTATTTAATCTTGGTGTTGGCTTGCTAACTTCTGACAGCAATTCTCTCTGGTTCACAAGTCCTTCCTGGATATGGCAATGCCCAATTCTCCACTTTAGCTCCAACGAATCGTGGGTGATTATCCTCTTGCTATTTGTTGATGATGACAATGACGATTCAATGTACCTACTACAAATGATATACAAGATATGCTTCACAACTGGTGCAGGTGAATCGCTCCTAGAGATACAAATAAACAAATTATGCTTTGTGCAAATTCTAGGGCAGAATCTGCTCTTAATAACCCAGCTAGATTGGCATCTAACCTAGCCAGTTCAACTTGAGGGTTCCATCTCAAGAGGTAAGAAGTGTGACTGTGAATTGAATTCTCCAAAAAAAACATGTCCTCCAAGGTGGAAATTATCTTCTTTTTATACTTGATCGCCTTATCCCTGGAAGAATAGTCGATGCCACTTGAAAGCAGGTCGGCTCTCCATAGTGAAAGCAAGTCGGCCAAGGCACCAAACAAAAATTTTAAATTTTAAATATTTAATAATGTTATTATTAAATTAAAAGATTTAAAATTTATTATTAATTAATATATTTAAATATTATTTATTAATATACTTATATATATGGTGTTGAAAAACACCATGGGTGGGTGAGAGGGTTTGACCCCTTATAGAAGGGACATGACAGTCCCTCCGTCCCATATTTGCTTGCCCACAAGCAATGATTTGATCAGCTGAAACTATCGTGCTTGTCCACAAGCCCTTCCTTGCCCGAGGCACAACCTGAAAAATTTCTTCATGTCACCCTCAATTGCTTCCATTCTTTTCATTTCATCCATTCTTGGGGTTCCATTCATAATGCCTCGAAGTGTCACATCCTTACCATCCATCATGAATCGGAACTCCATTGTTTGGTAGTTTTGCCAAAATCCTCCAAGTGAGCGCAACTATTGAACGCCCAAAATTATGTCCACTTCACCTAGTCTCACCACGTAGAAATCATCCTTAACTTGATACCCTCCCAAAGATAGGTTGGGTTGCCATATTCGTCCCCTACAAGGCATGATAGTCTAGCCGTCCCCAAGCATAACATTAAACCCATTAATTCCTTTTGTGACCAAACCTTTTTTTTAAACCAAATTTGCATCTATGAAATTGAGTGGCCCCACCATCAATCAATACCATCACTTAGTGTCCCTGCAAGACTCCTTGAGTTATAAAAGCGTGGTACTTGGGTGCTCCAGAAAGAGCAGCAAGAGTGCTTCCTAGAGTGTTCTCGAACTCTAGCTCATCCCTCATCATCTTCAACATTGTTTCCTCTGTCTCTGAATCTTCTTCAGGATTTACCTGCTATGTAATGTATTTTCCCTCTTCCCAAGCATCTATGTCTAGGGTCCCACGGCTCTCTACAAGAACACAACTTCTTTCTCCAAAGCTTGTTCTTAGTTTCTTCACTCTTGTTTGGTTTAGGGGGTAAGGCCATCGGTGAAGGGATATCTTTTTTATGTTGCTCCATGGGTGCATTCTTAAGGTAGGACTTGCTCCTAGTTGTAGCAACCTCCAATCTCAATGCCCTTTTGATCGCATCTTGTAAAGATGTAGGCTCCAAAGTACTAACCACACCCCTAAGTGATTCTGTCAAGCCCTCAATAAACAAGAACATGAGTCTATTTTCAGCAACATCCGGTACCATGACTAACAACCTTTAAAATTTTGTAATATACTCCTCCGCCAAACCTCGTTGCTTCAGCCATGTAAATTCCCTAAAGTACCTTTCCAGGTTCTTTTGATCAAATCGATCTATGAGCTTCTATGTAAAATCAGCATATGTCACAATATGTTGATGCCCTTGTGTGATAATTCCATGATGCCTCCACTCATGTGCAATCCCATCCAAATGGAGAATGGCAAACTTGATAGCTTTGTCTTCCATCATAGAGATGAGTGAGAGATATGTGTCCAATTTTTGAACCCAAGCTCTTGCAGTGACCTTCCTTGAACCATCAAAAGTTAGAAGTGACATCTTACTCGCTTTATGTTGTAGATCTCTGCTGCCTTGTTACATAGGTTGCCTTCCCGTAGATCCCTTACTAGCATTGTAAAATTGTATGAAAGGAATATCACGTCTGACCTCAGGATCGATTTTTGAATATTCATCCACGCAGGCATTGGCGTCAAACGCTGCTTGATTTGGCTCCTCTTCTTCTTGGGGTGGCTCTATTCTAGGCAGAAATGTGGGTTGAGTATGACGTGGTGCTAATCCAATTTGAATTGTCGTTATTCATGTGCATTGCAGCTCCATTCTAATTAGTATTACTGCATTCTGTCCCATTATTTTGTGCAGGTCTATTGGAATTATTCATGTTCTGCATCATCTGTATGAGTAATTGATTTGTTTGCTCTTGTTGTCTCATCATTTGCTCATGTCTTTCCACCATCTGCTACATAAACATCCTCCACTCATCTCGATTTGCCATCCCTGTTTTACCTCTGCATCCAATTCCAACTCCGATCTGTTGTGCCTCTGCCTTGTCTCTTCCTTTCTCTTTCTAGGGCACGCTGATCTCTCTGACTCAGATTACCCTGCATACACTAACTTCCCTCAGGCTGGCAGGACAGCCTGCTCTGATACTACTGTGATGAACCTAGGTATAATATGTGGGTCTGATAACAGTTTTTCCTTTCCCAATAATAATTCAATCAACATTCAATTTCAGAAAAAAGCATGATACTGAGATAAATTCACTCAGATATATAGAGATATATATGAGATCACCCAAAACAGTAGTATTCAATATTAAATGTAACTTGCCAGATCCTTGGATAAACAATATAGTTCAGGGAATATTAGGGTTGGGTGCAACCAATACAATGGCCTTTAGCCTAAATCTAATATTGAAATTCACAATGCGAATTCTGCAACACACCTGGGCTGGGTTACAAATCTCCTATGCCTGAAAGCTCTGCCATTTGCCCAAAGATAGTTTCTACTATGCATTAAATGTGATCTGTCTATAACGGCGGTTAGTGTATTTAATCTTGGTGCTGGCTTGCTAACTTCTGACCACAATTCTCTCTGGTTCACAAGTCCTTGGATATGGCAGCACCCAGTTCTCCACTTTAGCTCCAACGAATCGTGGGTGATTATCTTCTTGCTATTTGCTGATGATGACAATGACGATTCAATGTACCTGTTGCGTATGATATACCAGATCTGCTTCGCAACTGGTGCAGGCGAATCGCTTCTGGAGATACAAATAAACAAATTATATTTTGTGCAAATTCTAGGGCAGAATCTGCTCTTAATAACCCAGCTAGATTGGCGTCTAACCTGGCCAGTTCAACTTGAGGGTTCTGTCTCAAGAGGTAAGAAGTGTGACTGCGAATTGAATTCTCCAAAAAAAACATGTCCTCCAAGGTGGAAATTATCTTCTTTTTATACCTGATCGCCCTATCCTTGGAAGAATAGTCAGCACCACTTGAAAGTAGGTTGGCTCTCCATAGTGAAAGCAAGTCGGCCAAGGCGCCAAACAAAAATTTTAAATTTTAAACATTTAATAATGTTATTATTAAATTAAAAGATTTAAAATTTATTATTAATTAATATATTTAACTATTATTTATTAATATACTTATATATATATATATAGGGTGTTGAAAAACACCGTGGGTGGGTGAGAGGGTTTGACCCCTTACGGAAGGGACATGGCATATTGCTCCATGTAGCTCATCAATCCTGGGTATAGGATATCTATGTTTGATAGTCCTCTTATTCAAGGCTGTATAATCTAGACTCGAACTTGGCAGACCAAAAATTTTCCAACTCGGCAAAACTTGGTAACTGAAAAAAAATACTTAAATTTCTTTAAAAACACAAATTTTATGCCAAATACAATTACAAAATATATCAAATAAGTCTATAAAACATTGGGGAAGTGCTTGGATAGGAAAAGGCACAAAGTTTGGAAAAAACTTGGTCTGCCAAGTGCGGCTATGCGAACTATGTTTTAGATAATAGACAAGATGTTCAAGAACTTATCCACCCTCTCCTCTCACAACACAAACTAAGTTTGATGATCAAATTAGATATTTCCAAAGCATTAGACAAATCCAGCTAGACTCTCATAGCAGATACTCTAGAGATTGGGATTTAGTCATCATATTAATAACTGTCAAATGAATTTTCTCTTGCATCCAAACCCCTACTTACATAGTTTTTGTCAATGGCCACTTCTTAGTGTATTTTCAATGTGGAAATTGTGTTTTTTCCACGTCTGGGTTGTTTGTTTGTGCAAGCTGAGTTTAACCCTTAGACTCCCCAAGTACTAGGCTGCAACTCGCATAAAACTCGGCTCAGACTTGTGGAAAACTTGGTGCAGCAGAATCGCAAGTTAAAATAGGAAAACTTAGCAGTCAAAAATCCCATGAGTACTCAGCAACTCATCAAGTACTCTATGAGCAGTCCATCTATGGTCTTAACCATAAAGGATGAAAAAAAAATATTTCCAAGATGTATGTTATTCTATCATCATTGTCGGGCACTCTCCTATGACTTTTTAATGTGTGTGTGAGATTTGCTACTGATAAGCAAACATCCAAGAGTGGAAGACTTGTGGGATCTAAGAGGCGACTAGTGTTGGGGCCATGTTGAAATAAATTTGCACATATATCATACACACTTGATGAACCTTAATAATTTTCATTTTTATGTTGCCCAAAAGATACTTATTTTTCCAGCTTAAGGTTTAAACCTTAGAAAACAAATTTAGATGTAACTCAAATATTTCCTTGATACCTAAGTTTGACCTTAGCCCATCATAAATCTGGATTAGTTAATAATTATAAGCTAATCAATAGACTCACCTTAGAGCCCTTCACAACTATTTAAATCCATAATTTAAATAAAGTTGGATAAACTTTGATAGACAATTTCAATTAAAATTCTCGCTTTCCTCACACCTATAAAAAGGGGTAAACTTAAATCAAAATTTGATTAAGGTGTAATGGGTAAGTACTTAAGAACAATCATGTTTCAAAATCAAATTTATATTCTTTCAAGGTTTTAAGCCAGTAAAACCGGTGTGACAATGGGATTAGGTATAATTAACCCTAATTAAAAAAAAAATTGAGGGTTAAGGCAAATGAGGAAGGGTTTTAGCATAATTAGGAGATCATTTCCTCCATAGGGATCTTTTGCTAGAGCAACTTTAGAGGAGATTACCAAATTTTGAAAGGGATGGGAGAAGACTGAGAGACCTAGACACCAATTGAAGTAGATCTTTGAGCTTATGGACATTATTTCTAATTTTACATGAAGTTTTTATTAGTTTATGAAATGTTTTTGTATTTATTTTTTTATGAAATGGCTATGTTTTAGAGGGGCACAGAGAAATATTGGTGATTATTTTTATGAAATTTCAGGTAGAAGAATGGTAAGTTGGACCTTATGGATGGTGATCCTACCTCTATGGGAATGATGGAAACCTTATGATTCAGTAGGGTAGGGGCCTACCTCCATTGGGGATGGGGGTCATAACAGCCTGGTGAGAAACCTCCTGAAGGAGCTTCAGTAATTGGTGCAATTTTCTTATTTGCATGCACAAAGACAGAATTGACAACAAAAGACAAGACTTCCAAAACTTGTCCAAGTTTTTTCATGCAAATTTTCTCCTTCAAGATGGGTTAATAGCAATGAAAAGCACTTTCAAGCTAACAAGAGGTGTTAGAATAAAAACATAAAACTTAAAAGAGGAGACATATGCAGTAGATTAGGTCACAGTAAGTGTTAGTGATCTAACACCTTGTGCAAGGAGTTAGGTGATATTAGTTAACATAGCCACCTAAAGAACAAATAAAAGTGTGATTGTGCACCACAATAAATGCTCTCAACTGATAATATTACATCATCTTCTTCATTTATTCAATCATATTAATGTACCCAACAGTATGTCTACAGTATGAATAATATTACATCCCCCAATGCTTTTTGAGTTAGCAATCAGAAGAATTAAGGTATCATTCATGCACTTATTGAGAGCATTTCAAAATTTCTTAAGTATCAATTCTTGTAACTAATAAAAACAAATAATGCAACAGTTATCCCTCACATACAATAAGCTCAACAATGCTTAGAAATATTTAACTTCCATTCAATCATTGGGAATGATGATTAACTTTTGCACATGCAAATAGCAGGTATGATTGCTTTGAGAATAAAAGATAATTGTCAGAGGAACTCACCTCTCCCACCAAAGATGAGCAGGCGTTTCTCAACCATAGTAGCTGTATGTCCACAGCGAGGTGGCGGTGAGGGTCCTGTAATAGGTAGCTGTATCCATTCAAGCGACACTGGTTCAAGAAAAGTTTTAGCAAACAATTAGTTTGATCCCATCTAAAGCATCTAGCAGTCTAATAATGTCTTGTAAGCCAAAGCACTGTGGAAAAAAACTGAGAATTCTCTGCCCACAGAAACAAGGAATGAAAGAAAGAAAATTATATTAATGTACATGAGTAACCAAGATAGGTCGGTGGGACTCAAAAGTATAGCCAACAAAAGAGAGATTTACCAAAAGAAATAAGACCCAAAAAAAGACAATAAGAAAAAGTGTAGGTGCAGTATTATGGTCAAAGCTGTCCGTAAGTCCAACAAAGCTAAAGGAGCTCTTCATAATAGAAAAGTTAACTTACTTGTATCCAAAACATAGACATCAGAAAGCCATTTTGTGCCATCCCATCCACCATACCTACGCCACAATCGATAGTCAATAAGACAAAAATTGAACTTGCAGTACCATAAGTGATAACTGATAAACACTATTTATACCCACATAACAAGTTTTTGATTGCCCACAGATGCACCAGCAGCAAAATCACGTGGTGGAGGTAGATCACCATAGCCCGATAATTCTGTCCACTGCCAATTATCTAGACAAAACCAAAAGATTATGTCACATGCCATGCAGATAATTGCTATTCACAACCCATGGCTGGGAAAAAAAAAATGCATTCATAAAACACCTTCCATGAAAACAGAAACTATAATATTGAACATCTTAAGAAGGTAAAACAGATTTAAAATATATTATGTGGAATTAGATGGATAAGTGAGCTCTGCCAATTTTATCAATGTTGATAATAGAATCGATGTTGACTATAAGGAATAAATTAAGTATGATCCATCAAAGTTTCATATGGGGATGTATATTACTTCAGCATTTATCCCATCTAGGTCCAAAGAACTAAAATTAAGCAATAACACAGACTCAAGGAAAGCATAAAATGAGACAACAAGGAATCTAAAACTCATTAAGTTGAAGGTAAATTGAAATGCACACAATACAAAGACATTTTGATCCACAACACGGTCCAAATTGCTACAATACAGATGGCAATATTCTGACCTGTGTCCAGCATCCAAAAGTCTCCCAACCTGTCGCAAATATGGAAAAATATCACTTAATCTTTAGAAGAATATTTATAGAACTTCAAAGAAAAAGACATCATCATACAATTACAAAATATAATCAAAAAATGAACTAGATTGAAACCACAGAAAATTGCAAGTAAACAAACCGTTTGCGGCCAGAACGTCCCCCAAAAATAAACATGTTACAGTCTATAGCAACTGCAACATGAAAAGCACGTGGACATGGTCCTGCTTGTCCATCACTTTCATTTCCTGTACACTCTGGCTCAAACCATAGTTTGTTCTCTGTAAATCCAGACAAATGGTGATTCAAGAGTCAAGACCAAACAAGAAATTTATATACCTGGTGTAAGAATCCCCTAAGAAGATAGCATGGCATCATGCATGATACAAAATTCTTCTTTATAGGTATAGAGAATTAAATAAGTTATCAATACCTAGAAACTCAATGGATAAAACAAGCAATTTATTACACACAAGTTTCTTTGTGTACATTTACATATTTCTAGTTACCCATAATAGTTATCTAGCTCTTGAAAAAGATAAAGGTTTCAAATGCTAAAACAAAGAATACATTAAAGTACCATATTTAAGTTCCAAAAGAACATTCATTTTCAGTAGACGTTCCTCTAGTCAGATGACCATTGTGCCCATTAACACAAATGGTCTCTGAAGGTCATTACGACACCAATATTTAGATGGCCCATAATTAACAGAGATTTGATAGTACGCTCGTTCTACCATAAATGCTATGGTCAAAAAAGATTGCCAAACATCAATGAATGATTTACCAACAAAGACACAAAACTCTATAGTTGAGCAATCAACCAATCAAAGAGAATATTCCCTAACTAAATGAAGTTTCCAGACATTTAAAAGACAATCAATATGAAAAAGAACAAATCTAGAGAGTCTTCAGACACTGTAGGCTTACAATTCAAGGATGTATGATCATGAATATTCCCATATTATTTCATATCCAGATAATCTAATCAACTACATGTTGTGACCAAATCACACATCGCCCCATTGCAAATGGGGACCCCCTTTTTTTTTGAGTTCCGATGCTTTGTATGAAGTTTTGATGATGCCTTAGGTTTGTTTACTCTGTCAATCCAACAAGAAGTCTCTCTCTTAGAAGATTTTGCTTTATAACTGGAGGTCTCATCTGGAACATGAACTTACAGTAATGAAGAGTCTTGATCAAATTCTATCCAATTCACGAATATTGAGACCAACCCTGATGTATGTTTGAGATCCTGAAAATGACTAAGTCTGATAGCCTGAAATCCTGAAAATCCTGAAAAATTGACTAAGTCTGAAATCTGGTGGATCCTCCAAATTCTAGATTTTGCATGTTAAATCCGGTGGATTCGAGACCTATCTCAAACATCCTGAAAGGTATATTGAAAAATATTTAAAGTATCTCAACTTATACTTAAATATATTTTTCTATATACCTTTACCCTCAAGGACCCTGAAAAAACGACTAAGTACTGAGAGGATTCAAAATTTTGATCTAGTGCGACAAAAGACAAAGTTGGCGCAAAATCTTGATAAATTGCGCCGCTTTCAAGAGGATCTCAAGTTGATGATCTCTTGCGCTTGAACTAATGCGCCCAAGGATAGAAGAAGATAATGATTTCGAAATTTTGATCTAGTGCGCCAAATTCTAGAGGATCTTGAACACCTCAACCAATGCACTAATCCTAGAAGATTTTGAATACCTCAACCAATGCGCCAAAGAGGGGTTTGAGGTCAAGTTTTATAGTACATTTCTAGGAGAAATCAAATGTCTTAACCAATGCGCCCTTCTAAGGAGAAGATAAGGTAAGTGTTTGAAAGACATTCTAGAGGATTTGAAATGCCTATCTAATGCAAAAATCAAGAGGAATTCACCTTCTTGATCCAATGCGCCACCTTTGAATGATGGCGAGATGTAAATTTTGTGAAGAAAATCAAGAGGATTTTGAAATCCTTATCCAATGCGACCCATCTAGTGTGCTAATTTTAGAGGATCTCAAAAGTATGATCCAATGCGCCACATGTCTGGGAGGCTTGTTGGCTGTTTGAAAGTCAATTCCTAGAGGAATTCAAGATCCTTAACCGCTGCGCCCTATCCCTTGCATCATGACTAGTGTGCCACATCTACAATCCCAGATTTGAGGAGAAATCAGAACCTTTATCCACTGCGCCAGTACTAAGAAGAGGATGACTTAACTCTAGTTTTAAAGCATATTTTTTAGAGGATTCAGAAAGCTCAACCAATGCGCCAGCTATAGATGGAGTTTGATTGGAATTTCAAGAGGATTTTAAACCTTTGAACTGATGCGCCAGGAGTAAAAGCCAGATTTGGGGGGATCCGCCAAGACTAATTTGGAAGGGCAATGTGGTGAAATAGGAGTTCAAAACTATCTAAGGCACCAACCTTTGACATCATCATGAAATCATTTAAGAGGATCTTAAAGCCTTTATCCAAAGCGCTGGAGTTTGAAAGTATTATCTGCTGCGCCATTGCTAAAAGGGAAATCTCAGGGATCAAAAAGCAGAACTAATGCGCGAGTTCTAGGAGAAGACAAAATTCCTATCTGCTGCACTCCATGTTATGTTTAAGTCGGGTTCTTTGAAGTATCATTATTTTTGTCATCTCCTATTGTTTTCA
The DNA here is from genome assembly GCA_027924645.1 of Cunninghamia lanceolata. Taxonomy (NCBI): domain Eukaryota; kingdom Viridiplantae; phylum Streptophyta; class Pinopsida; order Cupressales; family Cupressaceae; genus Cunninghamia; species Cunninghamia lanceolata. Next base: position 2,572,774 of record BSBN01001219.1, on the reverse strand, counting down.
AAAGTGATAAAGGTTGTTGAATGCTTAAATGTATTTGGAAGATTTCTATGCATTATGAAATCAGTTGTTAAAAGGATTGATATTATTTTTTCCCTTGTGTTGCAGGAATGTGAATGATGCTAAGGAGTCATCAAAAGAGCTAAGAGTTAGAACCACCTTCATGCTAGGAGTGGAGTCAACAAGCAGCTATACGGAGAAAACATTATAAGCTGCTCCAAGAAATCAAGTTCAAAGATATCCTCTTGGATCACATGGCAAGTATCAATTGGCTTCTTCATCCATCATAGCTTCAAGGCATCATCAAGCTGCTCTAAAGGACATCATCTTCATCAAGACTTCCAAAGGCATCCACTCTACTTCAAGTTCTTTCAACCTTCAAGGAAGAGTCATCATGTGGCTGCTCTAAAGGACTCTCTTCAAGATCATCTTCCAGGAAGCATCCTTCCAAGAGATTTACATCACTTCAAGTATCAGCTGGTTTCTTCGTCAATCTACTGGAACTCTTCATCAAGTGGCATCATGTTCAAAGACAAGGCATTCGCTCATCCAAATTTCAAGTAAAGTTCTCCCAATCTTCAAAGATTCATCAAGTTTCAAGTATCCTTGAGAGGTCATCTACTCCACATTCAAAGAAGGTGTTGTTATTTACATTCCAAAGGGTCACTTCGAAGATCATCGTGCAAGATCACTTCATCAAGCGAAGACATTCATTCAACTTCAAGTTCCATTCAACCTTCAAGTCTTTGAGAAGAGTCTTCTACTCCGATTCATGAAGCAAGCTTCATCATCTACTCTTACATGAAGGAAGTATACATCATCATCATCTACTCTATTACTCACTCTTCAAGAAGGAGCATCATCAAAGAAGATCATCATATCAACTTACCTACAAGAAGAAGAAAGAATCATGAAGTTAATCAAGTGAAGCAACAAGTATCATACATCCAGTTTACAATTCAAAAAACAAGGCAAGATCTACAAGATGTATTCTTAAACATACAAGTTCAAGCAATCACATTTAATACATCATCACATTGATGATACAATTTTCAAAGTACGCTGAGGTGGCATCTATGTGGCGAGTACACATCATTTTAAATGCATTAAATGTATCATTTAATAAAGAAGTCAAAGGGATTCCTATGTGGGGGATGTTTTAAATGATGTCGCCTTACCTTATCACATTGGAAAGCGTGCCTTCATTGCCTCATTTTTGTACTAAAAATAGCAAGTTGTTGTAACTACCTCTGAGGTGGCACGATCTAGACCCTTGGCTATCAAATTGATCTTAGCCATTCAATGTATTCTGGAGCACTATATAAAGGCCTTGTTGCCTCATTTGTAATGGAGTAAGAGATTAGAGATTAGATTGTAGGAGTAGAATAGGAGAGACTCTCAAAATTCTCTGAGAGGGCTTGAAATTGTTGTAAATATTTCTCAGGATTAATGCAAAAAACATTGGAGTTCATCACTTGGTGTTTAATTCTTGTCTTGTGGAGTAACATGATTTCTGGTATCTTGAATTGAATGGAGAGATGTTTCAAGTAGATTAGAAGCTCTTTGATGTAATACATGTATGTGTTGGATATTTGATCAACTCCTAGCTCATGCTTTTAACATTCATCACTGGTGAATTGTTGTGTAAAGCTAGTCTGAGCTTCATTTGCATAAGTTCGATTGTGAATGCTTGTTTGAGCTGCGCCGTTCAATGGGTGCTCATATGAACCATCATGATTTGAAAACCATTCGCGTAACCTTAGGAGATTGCACCAACTTCATGTAGTTGTAGGCATCCTTGGCAAAGTGAAGTCAAGTTTACTTAGGAGTTTGTCTGTTCATACATCATCATTACTTCATTGACCTTAGATTAGCTTTCTAAACCCTTATCCTTTTTTTCCATTTCTTTATCATTGCAACCTTGTACATACTTCATCTACACTCAGAGGAGAGATAAGCTAAATAAATGAAGAAATCTGCGTAAGTCCCTTTGTGATTATCAGCAAGATCACATGTAATCACTGAGTTAACCCATCATAAATCATAAAAAGGAACCTTGGAGTTACTTCACTGGATCACATAGTTCAGCCTTTGAAGAGCTTTATTCAAGAGAGAGTGGGATACTCTGGTGTTTTACTCTATTGTTGACTTGTCTAAAAACAATCATCAACACTACACAAGATCTAACAACACTAGCTTGTTTCTGAAAAACAAAATCTAACGGGTTAATAAAGCAGCGAAAGATCATACTGTAGCTGACCTCGTTACAGCAGTTCTTTTCCAATTATAATTTATGACAGAGTATCTTAATTTCTTCTTAACAAAAAAAAAAGGATAATGAAGCAGAAAACAAGGTATTCAAAACAAAGGATCAAGGCCCCTTGATGGATGCAGAGGAATAATGCATGCACGTAAACGATCTAAAGATGTGCTAGAAGCGGAATCCTTCATATCATCAGGCTTTCAGTGAACCTTGAGGAGAAATTCATTAAAAATTTCATATAAAATTCCAAATCTAAAGCTGAATCCATATTCCAACTTAATCTGATCCACGGATGCCTACAACATGGACAAACAAGAATAATTTCTCGTCTTCTGCTCTTCCAAAAGAAAATGCTCTTACCTGGAGACTTGCACATGGAGAATTCATCTTTGCTGAAACTCTCCAGCATTGAAGGAGGCCTTATGTCTCAACGTGTCCTCTTTGACGCTCTCCAGAAGACAATTTTGCCGATGTAATTTGAAACTATGTTTAAGTTTACAGTTGTGGATTTCCATAATAGAGTGTCTAATATACAGAAACAAACACATGATTATAATTCAGGGACATTCTCAATTGGTGATTTTGTCTTCAAGAATTTGGGGAAAAAAAAAATTCAATTTCTGCAGCTGTGCAGATAAGATGTTTATTCCTCTTGACAATTAAATGTTACTGGACAAGCATTATATGTGAAAGGAAGGGCATTTTGAGAATTGGGAGAAGACTAGACTCCAACTATGCCACCCCTGTTGCTATTGAAGTTTCACTCCATTTTTTATCATCACAAATTGGGATAGCAAGGGTTAATATGACACAAAATCGTCCAAATCATTAATTAGCAAGTTTAACATAGAAGCAAGTTTTTGGCATACTTGCTAGTAATTTAAATTCTTTGCTGGTTGATGAGTAGATCTTGATATATATTCTTTATATTAGAGCATCTGGCATGGTTTCCCTCCCAACGGTAAGAAAGTTTTTGCATAAATCTGCAGACCACTTAACCCTGAGCAAATTCATCAGCCATAGCAAGCTTTTCCAAGATGATGAACTGACACTGAGCATAGAAAAGGCATCAATATGGGAGGTGTTTTAACTTTCTCCCTTCCCTATGATCCATAAACTAGAGAAAGCTAGGCCTTACTACTAGTCATCACATACAAATCTTTGAAGGATAAAATTAACTGCACTTCTAAGCAAGAAAATAACAGTGAACTTTAAAAAAAATTGAGAGCAATACACCATAATAAGAAGACACGAAGGATTTACCTTGGAGAACCTGAATTCTAGGAGAAAACTCCAGCAAAAATGAGGCAAAACACTCACTTTTCCACTATCTTCAGAGGGGAATATAATCTTAAGCCTCTTGGGCAAACAACCAGCCTGAAATGAACTTATTCCAGACCCTAAGATCACTACACTTTCAGTTATGCACTTTGCCTATGATAGTAAATTGAACCTATGAACTCTAGTAGAATTCAAACAATTCAACTCAAATCCTTCCCATTTGTCTCCATGGATGTTTAGACATGTCTAATAAACTTCTACAATTCCGTTTGGGATAACAAAAGTCATCGGAAACCAAAATCAAGAAGAATTCGAAGAGTTTTTGGGTGTTAATGTCATTTCAAAACACACGATGAAACCACCATTTCGTGTAGTGACAAAACCACTGTTTTGTGTAGTGATGAAACAATCACTTCTATACAAAACCAACAATTTTGCACAAAGTTCGTGAAACCTTCATTTCCTCCAAATTTCCAACTTCTAATGCCTACATCCTACTTCATATGTCTTATGAATTGTGTTCCACTTCTCCAATGAAGTCAACTTATCGTTTAATTGATTACACATCCCCAATATGGAAGCTTTTGATCCCCAAAAGCTATGAAGACTCAAAACAAGAGGGATGCTCATCTCAATGAATGGCATGGCTGCCACCTCACCTTGCACCATTCTAACCAAGACCTGGATAACATCCATCTCCAACTATCCAAATGTTTTGAAAATTAAAAGCACATCAACTTGTTGAAGGAATCACCTCAAAATTATTTTTCTCCCACACAAGAGAAATGATATAAGTGCTTTTGCTCAAAATTCTTCTTGCTTGAAGATTCAAGACCTTAGGCTGCTCCCCGTTGCCCTTATAAGCTTTCAACATGCAGCACCATCCGACTTTGCACAAGTGGTATTTGTTGGCCCTTCGATAGTACACAACTTTCCTATTGTACATGTGGGGGCTGCCAAACACAACTCTACATACATCCATAAGCACAACATCCAAAACCACTTCATCAAACAAATCTACAATTAACAGCAAACTTCAACCTATATTGCTTATTTATGGACAAATCCGCACCATTTTTTATCCAACCAATGCGTAAGGCTTGGGGTGTTGATACAATACCAAATTTTCCAACCAAATCTTGAGGAATAAGCTTAGCTTGGGAGCTATTGGCTCTCAAAACCGCAAGCCCTCTCCTCTAGAACCATTACTCAAAGTGAGACATGGGGAACAAGGTATCACAAGCAGAGAGAATGACACATCAACAAGGAGAGGATAGTTTTCCTAGCCAATGCATAGGATTAGGGTGAACCCTCTTCTTCTTTAGGCTCTACAAAACCTAGGAGGGTGATCCTTCAGACCTTAAGATAAGACAGAAATTGGAACAAGGCTTTGACTACCATGCCCTAAAGGCAATCACGAACAACCCTACTAGACCTCATTAACAGCAGTATGGACAAGTATGCAAGTGTACCCAAAGATCTAACAAGTTTTGTTCACCACAAATGAATCCCCTTAAGTTTCATACACACTTACACCTTGTGAACTCACCATTACGGCCCTCTAGATATTTATCTGACACAAGCTCACTAAAGATATACATTCGTGAAGCAATGGGCTATAAGGTGGGCAGAAATACTACATGCATAAATCTCTCAAGATCTCATTCTAGTGTAACTCCCTTAGATGTAACCAAAGTTGTAAATCTGATTGGTGCATGCACGTCAAGTAGGAAACTAAACTACAACAAAAATAAAAAGATGTTCTGATATTTTTAATGCGGTGGTGGATAACTAACAGCAAACCAATGCCTTGATCATATTGGCCAATAGAGTCAAGTTTCAAACTTCTCCCACAAACACATGTACAAGCAAAATATGGAAACCAGGAGTCCATTCATGAACCATAAGATAGCCTCTATTATTAAACGAGCACATTCCTCTATGTAACCATGAGCATCCATTACAAAGTCTACTTAGTAATCCATGATTGAACAAGGTGAACCCATATATTGCATTAGAAAGATTGTACCAAATACACTTTGATACCTTTTACAATCCTTGCGTGAATCAGCTAACTATTATAATACCCAACCAGCAAGTGTGACCTCAAAAATAAATATAGCATACCCATCCCCTAAATTAACCCAAACAATCATGGAGACACTTGTGTCATAAAGAAACCCCTGCGTTCTGCACCTTTCCTTAACTTCCAACATCCACTTGACAAGAGAAACTAAACTAGAGCCTTTTGTTGATACCCTAGAATATGTCTGATCAAAAAATGAAGAACACCTCTACAACAGAGCAATGCCTATAACTAGCCCACCACCCTCTATGCAAACTGAAAACTGCATATATATAGCATTCAACATCCTCAAGTGGTTTTGGAAGGAGAATGTGGGTTGTTTACAAGTGTATAGGCTGCCCATGTCTGCTAGCATCATCATCACATGGTTGTGTGCAATGAAACCATGCCACTTGCATCAGCAACCGTCTGGATTTGTACCAAAATCATGTCCTTTAGGGACCCAAAGGTGTTGAGATGTGTTTGAAAGTCAAAGGTGTTGAGATGTGTTTGAAAGTCTCCCCCTGTCTCATCATGTAGATCTGGGACCATTAATGGCTTCTCGGGTTGTGCAAGGAGGTCGGTGAAGCCCTACATGCTAATGGCAGCGGTTCGCAAAAAGAGTTGCCTGAAAGATGTATAGGAAGTGAAAAATTCCAGAAGTTTGAAATTAGGGGACTCGAGGACTTTGCGAAAAGGCATGTCGGGAAAGAAAATCGCGAAATCAGGGGAATGGGGACTTGGGGACTTTGAGGAAATGGGTTCCAAGGTAAGGGAAAGTCCGATATCAGGGAACTTGGAGAAATGGAGACTCACAAACTTTGAGGAAAGGCATGTCGAGAAGGGAAATCCCAAATCAAGGAAATGGGGACTTGGCGACTTTGAAAAAAGGGGCACCAAGGTAAGGAAAAGTCCCAAAGTCCAAAATCAAGGAACTTGGGGAAATTAGGGGACTTGGGGACTTTGAGGAAACAGGTGCCAAGGTAAGGGAAAATCCAAAATCAAGGAACTTGGGGAAATCATGGGACTTGGGGACTTTGAAGAAATGGGCACCAAGGTAAGGTAAAGTCCCAAAGTCCAAAATTCTGCCCAAACCTAGAAATTGACTCAAAAACCCTCAAACTTAGTTTTTTTTTTTAAATTTAGGCTCATGACAAAGATATGAAAGGAAACAAAGCACAACACTAAGCACAAATTGACTAAGGGGGGCCATTTAAGAAACTCTCTAATCGAATATCAATGATGAGCATAGTAGGGCCAACGCAACAAAGAGGACACAAGATTTAGAAAATTTTGTATTTTTACGGCATGTGCCTGTTATGTCGTAAAATGTCCCCCTAGGACTTTTACCTCCTAAGTTTAGCTCCTAGGTCCCTTGTTTTGCGTCTTGCATGTTCATTTTGACTCCCGGAAGAAAAATGCCCTGAAACCCATGTCACATGGGGCTTGAGGGACATTGTTGCACTTGACCCTGCCCTAAAATAGCACCTGAGGACACGGGCGCTCGCGCCCTTGTCCTGTCCTATTTCAGGTAGTCTCAAATTTGAATGTCAGTTATGTGATCTTAAAAGGTTTGTTACCGACATCTTAAGTTTGAATTACGAAATTAAAGTGGTAATGCATATATAAGCATGTTTAGGGTTTCATTTGTAAACTAGAAGATGATTATGAACTTTTGGCAAACTTATGATTTTAGAGCATTCAAGATATTCATTGTTGTAGAGCAAAATATTGTTGTTGTGTTTGTAATTGCAGATTTAGCTTCATCTTCTCATGTGTTCAAGGATTTTCATCTATATGCGAGCCACACCTCCGAGGTGATATTTATTTGTGTTTGAATCATTTATCAATTTGTTTTTGCCTCTATCCAACAAGGATACGCACTCTCTATCTGACAACAATGTTCAAAAGACTTGAATGTCCTTCTGGGGCTTGACTGAGGCAAGCTCCTAAACACCACAACCCCCAACCACACTCCTTGTGATTGCAGGTTACAGGTATCGGATTTCACGGAGTGGAGTTGCAAAGGAGGGTTGCAGAAGATAAAGATTCCAAATCTGGCGGAGAGAAGCTACCTAGAGAACTTTTGGGACAAGGGCGCTAGTGCCAATGTCCTCTGAGATTGCAGACACAGAAATCTTTGTGACAGTGACATTCAGCATCTGAAGAAGGCCTGACATCCTAAAGAACATCCTACCTTGGACTAGGGTGTGAGTGCCAGTGTCCTCTGCATCTTCCGCGACGGAAACGGGCAGAACAGTGATCATCAGTATCGTAAGGAGGCCGGAAATACTTGAAGAAAAGACTACATTGGACTAGGGCGTGAGTGCCAATGTCCTCGAGTATTCTGCATCACGAACTTTGAAATATGGTCAGTAACTGATCTCTATCTACTGTCTTGGTCTACGAGCATTTGTCGTAATTTATCAGTTTGCTTCCGATTTTGCATAATTAGGGTTTTAAGCATATTTGAGCATTAAATTAATACATTAATTGATAATTTCTGAGTTTCCACAGCGTTACAAGTGACACCCAACCTATAGGTGAATCCTCTTGCAAAAGGTGTGATTCAACTCGGTTGAAATGTCCTTGAATGTTTGTAGTGAAAGGAGAACTTAACCCACACATCCATTGAAATTGAAAACCCCTCTTTTCATACAAAACATTTTGGTGAACCCGTGTTTATTTGAATTTTGCACCTTGCTGAGTGTTGTACTTTAGATTTGCATTCATTCATTTAATTTTCATCTTATTACATTTGAAAATTTACAAAAAAAATTGAAAATTTTGAAAGAATTGGCATTTCAGGCTTGCATTTTGACATAATTTAATTAAATTTCATTTAATTTTTTATATTTTCATTAGATCTGATATAAATTACAGCAGTACATCATTAATCAATCATTTGCATTGCATTTGCATGCTTAAATTGTTAAATTTTGCTTGAAATTTTGCATTTTTCATAAAAACCTAGTCTTTGCATTAGCTAGGGTTTGTAGTTAAAATCTTGTTTCAGATTTTACTACTCTTTTAAACACTCATTTAGGACTGATTTCTAATTGTAGTGTCTCATCATAGTGTCTTTTTTGCAAATATTCATGTCTAGGGTTTAAAAACTTTGCATTTTCACTAGTTTTTGCCTTGTCATTTTATCTAGATTTGCCTTATAGGTGTCTTGTGAAGGATATTGTTGCATTATTGGATTAATATTGAGCTTATTATTCGATGCCCCTCATTAATTTCTTCACAACACTTCTTCTTTTAGGCATTTGTATTGAAAAAAGAGAAAAAATCAAGCATTTTTAGTCATAAACATACTTAGTATTCAATTTATTTTCTTGCATCATGGATCCTTCTCATCATTCGTCTTTGGAAGATTTATTTGAATACATTGTAAATGTTGATAATTTCTACAAATTCCCTGATAAATATTCTCAAATCTTGCATCAAATAGCATACATCTATGGCATTGACATGTCCATAAGCACTACTTGTGATATTCTTCATTCCATAACCTTTTTTGAAAGCTTTGTCACTCTCGTGGGTATTTTCCCTTCAATCTTGGAAAATCTCACTAATTTCATATCTACAAATAATCAAGAGGAAAGTAGTGGTGAAAATGTCCTTCCTTCCCTCCCTTCATTTCATGACAACATAATGGACATTCTTACTGAGACCTATGAGACTGATATAACCCTAGGTGATTCATCTAATAGAAAGACTTCTACCAACATAACCCCACTTGGTGAGGATATTTTGGCACAAGAAGAAGACATCATTGACACATTCCTTAACACTGCTTTGCCATCCCTGCATGCTCTCCCTAGCCAGGATGAAGCATTGGATGATGCAGATTCTCAGTGTGAACAACTTCTTGACACTCAAAATTTACCAAATGATCTTCAAACACTTCTCAACTACATCTTAAACAAAGAAACAGATAACATACCCTTACCTGAACAATCACATACCTTGGACACTACTCAAAATCGGCAAAACATCAACAAACACATACGACTAAAATGGGCATTTTTCGGGTTCCTTCACAACCTCACTCGACTAAAATGGGTATCTTTCCAGTTCCTACATCACCCCGTTCAATTGACATAGAAAATTGTGACATTTCTTCTACATCATCTGTAATACATACCTCTCCGACAATTGTCCCTTCACAAACTCATGAAAATGGGTAAGAAAGAAGAAGAGATAGAGCTTTAACCATCAAAGTAAAGATCAAGATCCATGACAACCGTTAGTTCGGTTGTACATTCAGGTAAGTATTTCTAACCCTTTACCTCTGTGTTGTGTTTCCCCCGTGATGTGTTATGTGTTGCTTAGGCCTCCTTGGATGACCCTTGATACTCTTGTAAGGTCAAGGATACCGAGAGACCGCCTCTGTTGTGACCATTCTTCTATTTGTATCATCATTCTTCTATCTTGCTTCTCCTCTATTTTCATTGTTGTGTGTTGTGTCTTAGGGGCATAGCATTGTGGTTGGTGACCTGAGGGCACCTTCCTACGTGACGACCCTAAGGCACTTGTTCTCCTCTCTTGACTTATTGTTTACCTTCTTCTAGTGGTTCTATCTAGCTGGCGGATGAGAAAAAACAAACATATATTGATACGGACTGCGTGTCCCTTCAGCGAGTAAGTAAAAATGGACCTAGTCCATACATGACGATGGGGTTGATATATATTAGCTAACGCTTGGCTAGTAGAATCACTCTGTGTGATATTTTGATATTGTCTTATATTTGCTAACAAACCATAACAATATAGCTGCTCCGTGCACTTTTTTTTATCTTGGGTCTCGCCTTGGTTACACTCGATTCTGAGATCTCTGCAGTATAGCCCCACGGTTATACTCGGTTTCTGAATCCGTAGTATAGCCGTGGCTCTTGATGTGATTATTTTTATGAATTGCTTTTATCATGTGATGTGGTTATTATCTTAGAGAAAGATATCTAACCTCTCTTCTTGCAGGAAATTGTGTGTTTGTGGGAACATTCAGCGATTGTAAAGTACATGTCACCTTTGGGGGCATGGGATTGCGAAAGCTCTTGTTCCCTTGTATGTTTTCTTCCTACCTTAACGCACCTGATATCAGTACACGATATCAACCACCTTAAGGTGGGGGCATATAAGGTAAGTTGTCTAATGATTTTGGTATTAATGAAGTGTGTTTGTAAGCCCTCTACGGACGCAGGATGTTGTATCTCCGCGCGAGTGCACATCTTTATTTTATATTGCAATGAGAAAGCCCTTTGCGGCGACAGGATATCGTGCATATCTTTTTTTTTAAGCCCTCTGCGGAGGCGGGATATCGCGCATATCCTTTTGTTTTAAACCCTCTGCGGAGGCAGGGATGGCATATCTCTTGAGCTAGTGCACATCCTTTTTATTTTAAAAGTCCTCCGAGTAGGCAAGGTTGGTGTATCCTCCCTCAAGCGTGTCTTTGGCGGTTGTTGTGGCATAAGTCCAACCGTCAGGTGTGCCTGTAATGTGCCTGAGATGGTGGGGGCTTAGCAATAAGTTCCTTCCGTCGCCTTGTTTGCCATGTTTTAGACGTATAATATGTCTTTGGCATACTATATGGCACTCGTGTTTTCCGTGTCTTCCATGTGTTTGTTCCCGAGTATAGTCCAAAGAGCGTGGTGAAATGCCCCTCCTATGCTTTGGGATTTGTATGGCGTGTTTATTCCCAAGTATAGTCCAAAGAGCGTGGCGAAATGCCCCTCCTATGCTTTGGGATTTGTATGGCGTGTTTGTTCTCAAGTGTAGTCCAAAGAGCGTGGCGAAATGCCCCTCCTACACTTTGAGATTTGTACTGCGTGTCTATTGCCCCATATGTAGTCCAAAGAGCGTGGTGAAATGCCCCTCCTACATTTTGGGTTGTGTGTTGCATTTTTACTTTCCATGCATCTGTATCTGCGTTCACATATATATGAAAATGAAAATGAAATAATCACTACATTCACTGTATTCATTGTGTTTTGTGTGTCTTCAATGTTGTCTTCTCCCTGTTTTGCGTGACTATTACTGTATTCTCCGTGTTTTGCGTGCCTGTTACTGTCTTCACTGCGATTGGCGTGTCTGTTATGTGTTTTCTGTAATGTCTACCTGAGACTGGGGGGCTAGAAATAGTTCCTCAATCTTTGTGTATGCATTAGCTTCAAGTGCCTAGCGTGTTTGTTGTGTCTTGACTGTACTTTAATGCATGTATGGGCCTTGCATTCATACATACATTAAAGTGGGGGATAAATGTTATGTCGTAAAATGTCCCCCAAGACTTTTACCTCCTAAGTTTAGCTTCTGGGTCCCATGTTTTGCATCTTGCGTGTTCATTTTGACTCCCGGAAGAAAAATGGCCCGAAACCCATGTCACATGGGGCTTGAGGGACATTGTTGCACTTGACCCTGCCTTGAAATAGGACCTGAGGACACGGGCGCTCGCTCCCTTGTCTTGCCCTATTTCAGGCAGGTCCCAAATTTGAATGTCGGTTATGTGACCGTTAGAAGGTTCCGTTGCCAACATCTTAAGTTTGAAGTACGAAATTAAAGCGGAAATGCATATATAAGCATGTTTAGGGTTTCATTTGTAAACTAGAAGATGATTATGAACTTTTGGCGAACTTATGATTTTAGAGCATTTAAGATATTCATTGTTGCAAAGCAGAATATTGTTGTTGTGTTTGTGATTGCAGATTTAGCTTCATCTTTTCATGTATTGAAGGATTTACATCTATATGCGAGCCACACCTCCGAGGTGATATCTATTTGTGTTTGAATCATTTATCAATTTGTTTTTGCCTCTATCCCGCAAGGATACACACTCTTTGTCTGACAACAGTGTTCGAAAGACTTGAATGTCCTTCCGAGGCTTGACTGAGGCAAGCTCCTAAACACCACAACCCCCAACCACACTCCTTGTGATTGCAGGTTACAGGTATCGGATTTTGTGGAGTGGAGTTGCAGAGGAGGGTTGCAGAAGATAAGGATTTCAGATCCGGCGGAAAGAAGCTGCCTCGAGAACTTTTGAGACAAGGGCGCTAGTGCCAGTGTCCTCCAAGGTTGCAGACACAGAAATCTTTGTGAGAGTGACATTCAGCATTTGAAGAAGTCCCGACATCCTAAAGAACATCATGCCTTGGACTAGGGCGTGAGTGCCAATGTCCTCCACATCTTCCGCAACAGAAACGGACAGAACAGTGATCATTGATGTCGTAAGGAGGCCGGAAATCCCTGAAGAAAAGACTACATTGGACTAGGGCGTGAGTGCCAGTGTCCTCGAGTATTCTGCATCACGAACTTCGAAAAATGGTCAATAACTAACCTCTGTCTACTGTCTTGGTCTGCGAGCATTTGTCCTAATTTATCAGTTTGCTTCCGATTTTGCATAATTAGGGTTTTAAGCATATTTGAGCATTAAATTAATACATTAATTGATGATTTCTGAGTTTCCACAGCGTTACAAGTGACATCCAACTTATAGGTGAATCCTCTTGCAAAAGGTGTGATTCAACTCGGTTGAAATGTCCTTGAATGTTTGTAGTGAAAGGAGGACTTAATCCACACATCCATTGAAATTGAAAACCCCTCTTTTCATACAAAACAGTGCCAATAGGAACAAGAATTGAAAAGTGTGTCAACCTAACATTTTTTACTTGAATCTTAATGCTAAATAATTTTGACTGCTCTCTTTCTTTTTGTGTCAAAAAATTGAAACTAACCCTCTTTGTAGTGCATGACAATTTATAATCAACCTTTGAACTACATTCAATTTCTTTGCCCTTATGAATGGTAATTGCAGTTGTTTTCTTACCCTTTTTATATTTTAGGAAAGGCCACTTTTCTAGATGTAGCTTCACACAGGGTACATCTGTATGACCATTCACATCACAATGATCACAATGCTTTGCAAGCTTTGTGTTGGTGCTTGTAGCACTTGCCTTCTTTGTCTTGGCATTAGCTCCTTTTGTCTTTGAAGAGGATGGAGAACTATCTACTTCAAGGTAGTTAGCACATGCACATACGTTTTTTATGTCCACCAGCTTCAAGAGCAATATAGACCTCCAAAGATGGCCATGAAGGCCTTTGATGTATTTCATCAATGTTGAGTTTTTAGCTCAGTTCGAAACTTCTGCACAAATTCAATGTGAACGCGCAGATAGTTCAAGTTATTTCTATTTTGTAATTCACTTTAGTCATTAAAGTGAAATATTTTATTTAGTTAATTAAGCCTAATAAAGTGTGAAAGCACTAATGATTTCGACTTATGTTCCAAGTCATCTCCTATGTGAGATAAGGTTGCTTTCTTTTGCTTTCTTTTTGAGAGATTAGATCGCTTTATTGGAAGATTAGAGTTTTAGTTGAATAGTAAAGGTAGAGGCAAGATAAAAAATTAATAACTCAAAGCAGTTGTAATGTCCCCTTCTTAGCCCATGCAAATAGATGGAGAGTTAGGTTATTATTGAGTTCCCGTAGACTAACCAGACTGGTTAGGGAACCACTGTTGGCGATGACTTGGATGGGTTTGTCAATATTTGAGTGGATGTTGGCATGGTTTCGGTGTGATCTTCAATTTGGCACTTTATGGGGTGGATTTGATTGCTTAGGCCCGAACTTACTATTTTTGGCAAATTAGGGTTTCTAATTGTTTCGAGATTTTCAGTGTTGGAGATGAAGCATCTTGGTGAGACCTTTCCAACGGTCTATAGATCACTAGATTCCGAGATAATTTGGGCCTCTGTTTTAAAGTCCGTAAATTATTAATGTATATTTAATATGGGATTTTGGGTTATAATGGTTAAGTGTCAAAAATGAAATATTAATAGTCACTTTAGTCATATTGTTGGAGCGCTCACCTTGGGATTATTTAAAAGTGACTTAATTAAATATTCCCTCCAAAAAGTGAATTGACCCCCCTTAGAGGAATTATAAAAAGGGGAAAAAGCAATTCATTTGGCATGTTGGATTATTTCTTTTGCTTTGGCTTTGGCTCTGCAAAGAGTTTGAGGGTTTTGGAGAAATTTGAAACCATGACTTTTGGAGATGAAAACCTCCATTAGTAACAGCATTCCGCAGGTGTGAAAGATCATCCAAGGGCCAAGGGTACTTAAAGAGGCAAATACACTCAGTGTTTGCATTTGTGCTTTGATTTTGATACACTTTGGTGAGGGTTTGAGGAGTTCATGCACATATCTTATGCAGATTTTGGGAGCAGCTGAGAATACAATTTGGTGCAGATTTAAAGAGGGTTATTGAGGAGTTTGGAACTGCACACTATTTTCCTTGCTGGCCATACACTCTAGCCATGGCCGTACGTCATTTGGAGCAACATTTAGGAATGTTTTGAATGTTAAAACTTGCTATTGTGGCGTTGGGTTTCTATCAGCAGGGTCGACTAGATTGCAAGCATTTAAGGAGGGTTTCAGATCAGTTTTAGATCATTCACTGCTGCAGCAACATTCGTAGCTGGGCCATACCATAGCCTAGGGCATTGTGGGGCATCTTGGAGCTGGTTCGCACTCATTATTGGCTGTTATGTTACTTATTATGGGCCCCTAGGGCTGCACAACACTTCCCTACATTTGTGTAAATGTAAACATCTATCTGTATGCATTTTGGAGGTGTTTTCATAGCACTGGTATTGCTGGTTCACCTACAGCAAAGGTATGAAGTTGAGGAACTTGAAATGGGTATGTCACAGTAATTCATCTTGAGCAATAATAACATCTGGGTCTTTGTTATTTTGCTTATATTTATCATAGTTTTTCTGGGTTTTCATTGCATGTCATATATTTCATTGTTATGTGCAAAAACATTACATGCAAACACAAAAACCCCTTCTGCAACTTCTGTCTAGTTCTGAAAGACCACAAAAATAATAATCAAAATAACATTAATATAAATACCAAAAGAACAAACAAGGGCATCTCATTACAGCAGTGTAATATTTCCATGCAACTGAAGGACTAGTTGTAGAGGTTTGCCTTTTAGTTTCTAAAGAAATGTGAAGCAAATTGAAAGGTGTAAAATATTTGTCTTTGTTCATCATTTCTGTTGTTTGAATTTCAATGTTTTGTATGATTAATCCAATGTTATTTCAGCATTAGGAAATTTATCGTCATGATTGGAATTTTTACATGGTATCAGAGCCTTGAAGGGTAGGAGGAAATTTGTGTAGCCGAAAGAAAGATTTTTTTCGAGAATTCTTTTTTTATTATTCGCAGTTTTTTTTTTTAAATCGTGACCTTCTTTGTTTGAAAAAATCGCAAAGGTTTTTTAAGGAAAATTGCAAATCGATGAATATGTGCAGGTATTTTTCATGCCTAGCAGTGAATGGAAAATCGCAGCTAGTAGTAAGGAGACGCATAGAGGGTTTATAACAAATCGCGACCTAGAAAAAGGTTGAAATTCGCGATTTTTTTAAAGGAAAAATTGTAGGTAATAAGAATTTTGACTATAAGTAAAGTCGTGGCCAAAGATCCACAGCCAGAAGGATTTGAAACCCACGGGATGGCCAGCAAAAAATCACAGCTTGGTTTTTATAAGTCACAAGCAAAGGATCAACAAACCCACAACCAATGGTTTGGGTGGCAATAGCCATTTTTTTCCTTTTCTTCAATTTAAACCCACGGCCAGGAGGGCAGCGTTCTTTGTTTGATCAATTTTTTGGACTGCAACTAGGGTTTTCTAGGCGGCCAAGAACTGTGATGGATTTGTGCAGAAAAATCGTAGGGTTTGCAACAAGCAACCAGTAGGTTTTTTTATAACCAACAAGGTTTGTGAAAAACTAGCTAGGCTTTTCAGTTTAAAAACTATAGTCTAGGGTTTACTAGCATAACCAAGTTTTGAAAAAGGTTTTTTTTTTTAGCAATTCATATTATTTCCAACTTTGAAGAAGTTTGTTTTTTCCAGGGAAACTCGAGGACACGTCCCCAACATTTTTTGAGGCGTCCCCATTTCCGAAACGTTTCGGGGACGTGGGGACGCTTAGAGGACGTCCCCGAGTTGTCCCCAAAATTAGCCAAATTCACAAGGGACGTCCCAAAAAACACAAGGGGATGGTCGACCATCCCAAGGACAACTAAGTAACACTTTAAGAAAAAGCCCAGCTATTAAAAAAATAATATTTTAATGCCTTTTAGGTGGGCCCCCACACCCCAACTCGCCCCAAATGGGGAAAAACAATTGCTTTTTCATTTTAAAATGATTTTTGTTTGTCCAAAAACATTGCAGCCAAAAAGGAGGAGAAAGACATTTTTTCACAGGGTTTGAAGAAGCAACTGGAGGAGAAACTGAATCTAGGGAATTATTGAGAGTGAGACAACAAAACAGTGAAAGAGGCGAGTCATTCTTTCATTTTGTTTTATTTTTTAAAAAAAATTCAAAGTTTAAAAGAAGAAATGTCTGATTTTTTTTTTAATTTTTTTTATTAGAATAATATCTTTCTATTTATGTTATTAATGGTCATCCAGTAGTTTCTAACTTCGTCTCATGTTAACGATTGTTTCTTTTAGAAACATCGTCCTTGTAATTCTATTTAAGGAGCCTTCGTCTCCTCTGTATAATGAACAACATCAATTCTTTGTAACATGGTATCAGAGCCGATCTGAGTCGGACTCCCTCACAGGAGGGCTCAGGATCTTGGGAGGGCTCTTTGTTTTTCAGAATTTGGCGAATTTTTTTTTAAAATTCGTGGCCTCTTGCTTTTTAGCGAATTTTAAAAAAAAAAAAAAATTCGTGGGGCATTTTTTTTGTTCTGAAATTTGAGGGTTTGTTGCAAATTCGTGGTCCTGTTTGATGGAGAAATCGAAGGGTTGGAGATTTTTTAAAAAAATCATGGAAGGAAGAGATGCAATTTTAAAATCGCAGGTTTTCTATAACCTACATTTTTCATTTGAAAAATTCGTCTCTTTCTCTAATAATCTCATGTCTCTAAGGCACATGTCCTTCAAGCTTTTTGGCGCGGATTTTTTCTGCGGATCAGGGCACGTTTTTTCCTTCTCATCCTTATTTGTTGTGTTTTCTGGGCGTTTCCTATTTTTCCAGAAATTCGTGCTTTTGTTCTGGGCGGATTTTTGCCTCGAATTTGTTCTAGTCTGAGGATTTTTGGTTCTCGTCTACCTAAAAGGTTTCTGATAAATTTTGGTGGCTAGGGTTTTAATAAATCCTCTGTCTTTTTTTGGGTGTCGTTTTCAATCTTGAAAAATCAATGTTTTGGGTTTTCATTAATTTTTTCCTTAAAAATTCTAGTTGTGGGTTTTGTGCGATTTTTGCCTTAAAAATCGTTTTGTAATAGGGTTTATAATTTTCTCCTCAAAAATTAAGGGTTTTTCTCCTGTATATCCTAGTCAGGGTTTCCATCGTTCGGGAGGGCTCTTTGGTATTTGGTTTTTTCCGTTTTTTTTCTGAAAAAACGATGATTTATAATCTTCAGATTTCTGGGTTTGGCGATTTTTTCCTCAAAAATAGTACTTTGTTGCAGTCTGTTTTGGTCGCACCTGGAGTTGCTGGGGCGAACATCTGCACAGCTGACTTCTTGCAGTCTGTTTTGGAGCGTCGTGCTCATTTGCAAAAGTTTGGAGGGCTTGCCAATTTTTCCTCAAAATCATGGCAATTGTTCTCGGTGTGTCTCTAGTTATAGGGAGGGACAGTTCTCCAACATCAGGTTGGACAGTTGGTGTTGTTTTTTGGGTTTATCCAGAAGCTCTGCAGTTTCTGGGATGGTTGGTGGCAGACTCATCTCAAGTGGCAGAGTCAATGGCAGGCTCGTCTTTTGTTTCAGAAGCGTTCTGAGAAGGGGGCAGCCTTCTCTGTTATCTCTTTGGGTAGTTAGAATGATGACCATTAAGGGAGGGTATTAGAATAATATCTTTCTATTTATGTTATTAATGGTCATCAAGTAGTTTCTAACTACATCTCGTGTTAACGATTGTTTCTTTTAGAAACATCGTCCTTGTAATTCTATCTAAGGAGCCTTTGTCTCCTCTGTATAATGAACAACATCGATTCTTTGTAACATTTTTTTCATTTTTTAGTTTGAACTTGCATTATCTTCTCACAAAACAACATGAGGAGCAGTGGCAATGAGAGTAGTGACCATGAAGTGGATGAAAATGAAATAAATATTAAAACTTCAGCCTCATCAGGATGTGGTTGTGTTGGGAGTGGAGGAGAACAGCCACAAAACCCATTTGAGTGCCCTTCCATTATCTTGAAACCTTATCCAAAGGGTCCTTTTAACTCCAAGAAACCTCTTCTCCAACTTGTGACAGCCCTAGATGCCAAAAAGAAAACTTCAGGAGGGAGTAGGGTGTGGTTGTGTCACATTTGCAATAAAGATTTTAGAGGGAGATACACAAGGGTATGGTCTCATTTCTTGGGTGTTACAAACCATGGAGTTAAAGTTTGTCCAGACATAAAGGAGGATGAAAAGGTAGAGGCTCATAGATTGCATATGGAGACAAAAACGATGTCTAAAGGTGTGCCAATGCCAGTACATTCTTCTACACAATCATCTATGCCTATGCCATCCATGGTTGGTAGTGGTAGTAGTGATGTTGCCACAAGAGGAAAGAGGAAGACTAGTGGTAGTGAGAGGGCAGGGACAGTTGCAAGTATGTTCAATGTACAAGCATGAGATGTGACAAAGTCTTCCATTACCAAAAATTTTTATACCCATGCCATCCCATTTCATGTGGCCCGTTCTCCTTCAAACAAATGATCAAAGATGTAGCTTCTATTGGTCCCTCATTTGTCCCCCCTAGAGATCATAAACTACGCACTACCCTCCTTGAGAAAGAATATTCTAAGGTGAGTTTGGTGATGGAGGACATAAGGCAAACTTGGATCAGGACGGGTTGTTCTATTGTGATGGATGGGTGGACCGATATTAGACGTTAGCCACTCATCAACATCATAGTCACATGCACAACCAGCTCTTATTTTCTTAAAGTCGTTGATTATTTAGGGAAGCGCAAGGATGCAGACTTCCAATTTAACATTTTGAGAGAGGCCATAGAGGAGGTTGGGGCATCAAGCTGGTCACTGATTCAGCACATGTGTGCAAATTGGCTAGCATGATGGTGGAGGGTGCTTACAAGCACATCTTTTGGACCCCATCTTGTGTTCATGCATTGAACAATGCATTGAAAGACATAGGGAAAATAGATTGGGTGAAGCAAGTGGTGGCAAAAGCTAGAGGTATTCAAATGTTCATTTGCAACCACCACACCTCACTTGCTCTCTTCAAGACTTTTTCAAAGAAGGAATTCCTCAAACCTGTGGAGACAAGATATGCTAGTTACTTCATTTTGTTGGAGAGGATGCTTGAGGTGCATGAGCCTCTACAATTGATGATCGTGAATTCAGAGTGGAGTAGATGGCCTAATTCAAGCTCTACTAAAGGAAAAGCCATCAAACAAAGGATCCTTGGTGATGATTGTTGGTCCACTGTGAGGTAAGACATTGCTGATTTTATTAATAAATTGTTGATTTTATTAAGTATTAAATATTAAATTGCTGATTTTATTACTAAATTTCTGATTTTAATATTTTAAATTCATTGTTCACTGTTTCAAAGTTTCTAACTTGTCAATTAACTTTGAGTCTCATAATCTTATTCTTTTTTGAAATTTTCGTTTACACTTCGCAAATATGTTTGCTCCTTGATCTCACCTGTTGTAGATGTCATTAGATATGCTAATACGGACTCTCCTAGTCTTTGAGAGATATATGGAACTTTTGACAGCATGCTTGGAAAGATGAAGCAAGCAATTTGGGCTAAGGGTCCTAATTTGGGATTATATGAGCAAAATATTAAGCCCATTGTGATATGGAGGTAGAACACTATGAACACCCCGCTTCATATGACAGCCTTTGCTCTAAATCCCAAATGGTATGCACCAAAGGTTGGAAGGTGTAAGATACCCAACTAATTCAACTAAAATTTTTCCTTAAACAATTTTACTTGCTATCAACTCATCAACTACTCAACCACTTAAAGATATACATCAAAGATAACTACTTGAATGAATCAACCTTAGAGATGGGTACTTGTCTTGTTACTTGATTCAATCAACTTGCAAATGTCTTATTACATAGATAATGCTTCAATAGCATGAAGTTACAACTTATTCAATGGAAATACAAAACAAGGCCTTGAAGCCTTGATGTCTAAAATGACTTCTACACTTGATCAACTCAATCAAACTCAATGATGTTAACTGCATGTCAACACCTCACAATACAACAAGGGAGCATCACCTTGCTTGTTGAGGGAGCATCACCCCAACGCTTGAAACTCGCAGGCCTCAAGATCACAAGCTAAATAGCTTTGCAGAGAGAATTTTGTCAAAATGAATAGATACCAAATGAATGAGAGAGCTCCTCCTTTTATAGGCCTTCCAAAGGCAATGAAGGCACGTTTCCCAAGAAGCATACCCAAGGGAATATTCCAACTGATGACTCATTCTGAGTTGGCAAGCTCATCTAGAGACCTTGACACAGATCTCCAAAACATTCTGTCGACCAATGAGAGCTCAGGTAGTTACAACTACCTCATCTTCTGATCAGGCGCCAAGTGGAAGCAGTTTAAACATGGAATGGCACCCAATGAGTCCGAGGCGCCCAACTGAGGTAGCAGAGGCATGGATATGCGCCTAACCTTTCTGGTGACCTTAACATGCATGACATCTTGTAGGAATGTTCATTGAAGGTTCTCTGACAGCGTTTGAGGCTATTTTCATGTCTTGGCGCCTATTTGATATAGTTCCTTCATGAAACTGTGCTTTACCATCACTAGGCGCCAATTGAAGGTTGACAGAGACTCTTGAATGCGCCTAGAGTTCTAGACTTCGTACTTGTTGTTTACAACCTCAACCTCTGGTCAAAGCTTCAAGATGTTCCTCTTAATAACGCCTTACCTTACAAGTTCCTTCCAGAGGTTTTCTTTTGAAGGTGCCAAAACTGGGTTCCAGAGCCATGGGATGGCGCCTAACATCTTTGAAGAGTTTCTAAGCCTTTTCCAAGTTGATATCCCAAACTCATTCTTCTAGGCGCAACAGGAGCTTTCCAAAGGAGTTTCCAAGTTTAGACACCAAGCAAGGTCATGGGTGAATAGAACTGTTCCTTAGGAGATGACTGGATCCTAGGCGCAATCTGGAGTTACAGTGGCATTGATATGAGCCCAACTAGCTTAGGCGCCCATTTGAAGTGATGAAGACCCAGAAGAGCACCTTCACTCCTTTAACACTTCTCTCATCTTAAATGGCAAACTCAACTGAAAGGATGATCTCCTAATCCAATCTTGATCTCCTAATTCATTTCACTAGGCGCCATCAATGATGATCATCCAACCAAGGCGCATTTTGAAGGTGAGATAAGCAAGTGAGGCGCCACACTAGTCCTTAAGACTTTTCTCCTTCTATCAATTCAATGTGAGAGAGTTCTATTCTAGGCGCAAAAATGGAAATGTTTCATCAATAGGTTCATCTTACAAGGCTTCCAATTCTAGGCGCCAGAGCCAAAGAGTTTTACCCAACACATGCGCCTGGGCTAGGAGTTCACTTAAGGGACATCACTTTAGCTTTAAAACTTTCAATTTACATTCATCTAGGCTAGGCGCTCCAATGGAGGATCCTTGAAACCATGCATTGGCGCCTTCTGGTTCTAGGCGCCCATTTTGGATGATTCAACCTATTTGATGCTCAAGAGAGCCTTCCAAATGACTTCTTGACTAGGGCGCATTTCTAGGGTGCCAGAGACTTGATCTAATGCCTAGGCGCCCTCAGAGGATTGTTTGAACAGGAAATGGCGCCTTGACCCTTAGGCACATTTTTGGATGTGGAGTGTTTCAATTGACTTAGTCAAAATTCATCTTGGGAGCTCATCAATCCTTTCTTACCAAGGCGCCCTAATGGATGAACTTCATGACCTAATGCTTCTGAGCCAGGCGCTACTTGAAGTTGGAGGAAAGAGAAAGTGCGCCTAATCTCATTTGAACAAATTCTGATCTTTGACCGGCTTTGATGATGATGTGGTTGTCATACTGCACTTCCAAACCCTGATAGCAAACCTCAAGTCCTTAGGCGCTCATCTAGGAAGTCTGATGTGAAACTGGCGCCCAGACTTCAAGAGTCAACTCCCTGTTTATTTGGCTTCCAGACTTAGCCAAACTTCAAGCTTCTGACTTTGTTCCTGCAAAACAATAAAATAGAGTTAGTCAAAAACCAATTCATTCCCGTATCATTCTGAATTAGCCTCCGGGAATGAGCAATAGGCTAATCCATTCTTCACTTGATCAAGCTGGAAACGGGGACATGACAGAAGGCTACCTCCTTGTGATGATGAAGAGGTGAAAGAAGGGCCTTTCAAAAGACGTATTTAATTGAGGAGTCCGGTGTACTTCGCACACAATGGCTTGCCTTCACAAATCTTCATGGTCCAACA
Source organism: Cunninghamia lanceolata (assembly GCA_027924645.1). Classification (NCBI taxonomy): domain Eukaryota; kingdom Viridiplantae; phylum Streptophyta; class Pinopsida; order Cupressales; family Cupressaceae; genus Cunninghamia; species Cunninghamia lanceolata. The sequence continues at coordinate 2,549,714 of BSBN01001219.1, read as the reverse complement.
TTCAGCAACCCAGTGGCAAAGATAGATAGAGCTACATTAGCTCAAATTGACACTATTGGATGGAGGACATGGCACAAAAGGATACACCAAAGTTGAGGATGCTTGCCATTCACCTATTTTCACAAGTTGCCAGTTTCTTTGCTACAGAGAGGAATTGGTCTACATATGGCTTTATCCACTCCCTCTAGAGGAATAGGCTCACCTCTAGACGAGCGGAGAAGTTAGTGGCCGTGCATAGTGCTTTATGACTTCAGGATTGTCAAACTCCAAAGTATTGACAGACTCCAACTTTATGATGAGATGTTGATCCCGATGACGCCACCTAGGTTGATGAGGCACAAAAGGGATTGGTTGGGATTCCATTGGATGAAGCAGACCCTCACAGTGGCAGTGACTCAGAGGAGGACTCCGATTTTGATGCAGGTTTGGCAGATGTAGATTAGGGGCAACAACAGACTTCTTTGTTTTTGTATTTTCATATTGTAGTTGAAAGTGAAACTTGTAGCCTTTGAGCATTTTGTTGTAACTTGTATACTATTTTTTTAAATCACATGCATATTGACAATGAATTATGAAAGCTATTAAGTTTTGACATTTGCTAATTTGTTCAACTCTCATGTGAACTCTCAATTCAACTCAAATGTTATGTATTAAAGATCTATAATATATATGACGAATGCTTTATCAATGTTATCAGATGAATATTTGAAATTTTCCTGTTTTTTATATAGCTATCCCCTTTGCAATCCCCAAAACTCGTCCCCTGTTGTCCCCATCCCAGAAACTTGGGGTAACATAGGTTTTTTTACGAAAAATATTTTAGTGGCGTCACCTAGTCTTCAATTCGAAGACACGTTGGATGGTGCAATAAATTTCCTACCTTGGAAAGTCAGGGTGACCTTGCTTCTAGAGGAAAATGATTTTTGGGACATCATAAAGGATCGAGGGACTCCACCTATGGATGCACAAGCTGACCCATTAAGGCCCTAACCCAACAAATCTATAAGGTGCAAGTTGCACATGCAAGGCACATTAACAAATGCAAGTTACACCTATAAACTACATGTAACCCATGGCATACCACAAGTATATGTAATTGAAAGGGACTTTACATATGGATTTTCTACACACCAACATTTTACCAACCTAGATATAATAAACTTAGACAAATTGATCAAAAAGGTGGGTTGGTGGACCCATTATCCAAAAAAAGGATTAGTTGCAAAGATGTGTTGGACCCACTACCTAAAAGAAATTATTTGCTTTGAATTTAAAAAGGCTCATAAGAACTCGTCACTCTCGGATAACATGATGACATGGAGATTTCACACACCATCAATGTGGATCCCCCTGCTAGTGGAGATGAATGTGTGCACATTATTAAGGACATTGCAATGGGATCCCTACACAATCTTAGATGAGATAAGTTGTATCTAGACATCACTCTATACACGAGGTGATCTTGTGCCCAAGTTGAAGTTCTTTATGGCTTATCGTAACCTTTTGTATCATTAATGGTTTTGCATCATTTCTCTCTCTTGTAGGAAAAAGAACTTGTAGAGAGGCATTCATTACACATTTATTATGATCCAATTAGGGTATGCACGTGATTAGATTTGCTCATTTCCAAGTATAATGTATTTAATTATGTACCTTGTATCCATCACGTAACCCTTGTTTGACGGGCATTGATATAGCATATCTATTAGTCATAGAGACAATTGTCCTAACAATTTAATGTATAGAATGAGTTCTTGAACCCCTTGCTGACTTAGATGATTATGCAGGGGCAATAACCCTAGCCACTTTGGTTAAAGTTGCCCTTTAGGACCTCTTGATGTCCATTACAAAAAGATGATAGAGAGTTGTCTACTGCATTATATGTATCTCTTTACCTTTCTCTTGAGTAATAAAGTTTGATTATTTGTGCTCATATTCTTGTAACTATGGATTGATGCATGAAGTAAATGTTTAAGGGGTAGGTGGATCAGTTCTTTTTTTATAATGATGATTTAGATAGGCATGATTATATGTTTCTATTAATATTTACATTGGCTCTTGTAAACTAAATGAAAGCAATCTTACAAACTGAGTGAGAGCATTGATGGACCTAAACCTTGCTAATGGTGATTAACTTGTGTACTGAAAGGACTATGCTTGGGCAGCTTGTTCGTCGAGCAAACAAAATGAAGAAAAATTATGTCTTATTCTGATTTATTATTTAAGAGAAGGAACGAAAGAAAAACCTTCCCCACTTGTCTACATCTGTCAAGTATCATTGTCAAGAACAAAGACAATTTGTGTCATAATTTGTAATGTCCCCTTTTAAGAATTTTCCAAATATTCTGATTTTTTTATGAATTTTCTGATTTCTGAGTAATCAAGTGATTAAGAACAGTGTTCTACCTCTTCTAAGAAATTAACTCAAACCCCAATGGAATTATGCTTGGATGGGCAACTTCAAAAAGACACAAACACACGCTAGGTCTGAGCTGGAATAAGCATTAGAACATTAACACTAACTGCTGTATTAAATCTGATTACAAGACTTGACTGGAAATGAATGATAGCAACTAAAGTAAATTAGATCTAGATCACAAATGAATATAGCAATTTCTAACAGTGTTCCTCTCCAAGTCTGATTGCTAATTCTCAAAAAATCTGATTATGAACCCTTGGAAATATCAGATTAGCAATAAATGAACCTGGAAATGGTACAGCATAATACTGGAATGGTACAGCTGCTAGTGAGGAGGGATTGATGGCTGGAAAATGACTGAGAATCAGTTGTAATCAATCCTCCAACAGTCCAACACAGATCTGATTTGATTTCTGAATGACTTCGCTTCCCAAAATGATCAAGAAGTCCTCCAAAGGGTACAACGCTATATGGCTGTCATTGCAAGGGGTACGGTGGCTGGAAAGGAGGTAAAACAGCCACCAAACAAATAAAATCAGTCTTCAAAACCTGCAATACAATTTTAGATCTGACTCTTCAATGTAGTGGCCTCCAAAAAGATGTTAGATGACCCTAAAAATGCTGATTTGGTGGTAAAACACTGTAGTGACCACTGTAGCAGCAATATGCAATCCTCAAAATGCTGAAATCTTCATCAAATCACTATAGTGACACTGTAGCAACAGCATATCAACTTGGAACTTGCCCAAATATGCTGATCTGATGATGTAGAACTATTTGCTTGCAACTCCAAATCACCCAATCGCTGGAATCTTGCATGAAATCTCCAAAAATCAGCAACAACACTATAGTGCCACTATAGCAAACTGAAAAATGTCTTCAAATCCTCAACAAATCAGCACAATTGTGATCCCCGGATGGAATCGCCCAAAATGAGAAACAAGGTTTTTCGTCCTTGATCCCAAATGTGGAATCCAAGACGGTTTTCATCCTCTCAAACCCTGAACAAACCAAGGGTTTTTGTCCTTGGATGCTCTAGATTGAACAAACTGCTCAAATCTATAAATTGGATGCAAAATGATAACTTGAATGATGATCAATTGAAGATAGGCGCCTCCTTGATATACCTTTTCAAATCGAGCCCTTGGGTCTTAAATTTTCCTTCAAGTATTTAAAATACTCTTAGTTTTTTTATTTTATTTTATTTTATTTTTATTCTAAGTATTTAAAAATACTTATTTTGATCCTAGTGTTTAAAAACACCTTTTATTTTAATTATAATAATATTATCAAATTGCCCCCAAAATTAGAAATTACCGGGCCCAACTTAAATAATATTATTAATTATTTAGTCTGAAAAATGGGATGTGGCACAATTCAGCCTATTGGTTTGAATCCCCCTAGGAAATCCCCTCTCCTCAAAGAGGAGAATCAAAAGGACTAGAAGAATCCAAAAAAGAATAGAAATACCCACTCGGTCAATCATAGAACACCGAAAGTTGTTGTATTGTACAAACCTGACATGGTCACATCCCTCCTGACATGAAATTGAAGATTTTGAACCTTCCCTAAACGAAACAAAAGTAGGGGCTCAACCAATAGAGAGATACAACATTTCATTTAGGTGCTCGACCAAATGCCCTATTCCTTTTATGGGACAATGAGCCCCTTCTTTTTATAGATGGGTGAACCCCCATTATAGAAAGGGAAGTAAGACAATGAGACAACTAGAGACCTCAACAAAATTTGAGCACTCATCACTTTAGTCGATACTTCCTTGAACATGTGGGGCATAGCTAGCAAAGCTCACTTGACTGAATACATGGAATTGGAATCTTTCTTGAATGCATATATCTTTGAAGAGAAACCATATCTATCTACTATCTCAAAACTTCTATTATCTAAGGCAAAATAAGCAAGGTTGCACGGAGACTGGTACTGGTACTGATACGGGAGACTGGTACCGGTACGTCTATTTTTGAAAAATAGGAGACGATGGTACTTGGAGATGCCATGTTTTTTTAATATAATTTAATAATTTTAAAAATATATTAATATGCTAACGTAAAATTGAAAATATCATGACACTGAACTTTCAAAACAAGAGAACTAGTAAAGTTTAACATTAATTTTGAAGTTTAAACACACAAATGTCAAAGAGTTCATACTACATATCGATATTACATATTGAAATTCAAAAATGTTGATAGTCTAGTAGGCTGATATGCATATAGAAAACAAAAATCAGAATCAGAAATCTATGTCATCATTCTATGTCATCCATCTCTAGGTCCTCAGCGATGATGCTCTCCAAATACTCATCACTCTCAAGCTTAGGTTCCTCTGATGGTAGTAGAATTGGGGGTAAATCACTGAGGCCATCTGCTTCAACCGCTTCATCAACCAAGGCTGCAGCTTCTCCATCAGCTGAAATTTGGTCCCATTTTGCTGAAGGACCCTCCTTGTACCCAGGTTCTACACGAGAGAGAAGGCAAAGTGAGCTATGAATGTACACTAGGTTCTCCACTTTCTTTGACCCTAACCGGTTCCTCTTCTGTGAATGAATAAAACCATAAGTACTCCAATTCCTCTCACAAGATGAAGAGTTGGCTACTTGTGAGAACAATCTTATTGCAAATGATTGCAATTCAGGGGTTTCACCTCCATGGTTCCACCACCACTCTATAGGGTCTTTCTTTGCATGCATATCATATATTGCTTCCATGGAAGAAAAGTCACCATGCCCACGTGAAAACTTATTCCATTGAGTCCTCATAATTGAAGCATCCTCACCTTGGCCATAAATCTTTTTTATTGCTGCCCAAAATCCCATCATTACCTCTCTATCCTCATATGGAGCCCTCTTATTGGTCGCTTGTAGATCATACCATTTAGGATTCAAGGCATAGGCAGTGTTGATGTTTGTTTTTGGACAAGTCAACAATTAGAGTGAAATACAAAGTATCTGACTCCCTCTTGAGCAAAGCCTCTCGAATACTGAACGAAGTGATCAAACGAGATAACTCCAAGGTTCCTTTCTTATGATTTTGTAAGAGATAGCTCAGTGACTAAGTATGATTTTGCTGGTAAACACAAAGGGACTTACGCAATTGTTCGAACAAGCTGTTGATTCAATGATTATGAAGGCAAACACTGGAATATCTAAGTACTACAACTTATGGCATACGATATGGCAATGATGTTCTTGATCCTAATTCTAACTGAATAGATAAAAAGAACAAAAGATATAAGGTTTAGAAACACTAATCTAATCCTAGATGTAAGGATAACTATTGCTCAGGTGAAATCAAACCAAATCTTGCTTCGCCAAGTCAGACAACTACACAAGATTGATGCAATCTTTTAAGGTTTTACAAGATGTTTAAATCACGTATGCTCATGAAAGATTCAACAAACATAAAGATCAAATTGAAGTTCAATTTTGTTCAGACGAACCATACACTGTAATTTGCATGCCACAAACTACAAATGGTGTGAACTTATAGAGATTTCACCATGAAACAATAAAGAAACCTTCCACCAACTAACATAAACTTAAAGAGAACTTAATCTAACTTAATATTCGCTTGAAAATCCAAACCATGCAACACTTTGAAACATATATAGAGTCACCAAAGCAATGAATCTTATATTATTTCAAAGAGCCTTTTGCAACAATTCCAGAGTCTTCAATCGTATAAATGAGAGTAACAATAGCCTTTTTATAGACCTCAAAATGAATGAAGGGTTAGGATCGGTCGGCCAAGCCAATGGACCAGATAAGGCCACATCACGAGTAGTTGTAATAAACTTATGTTTTTATTAAATGAAAGAGGCTAACTTTATTAAATGAAAGAGGCAATGAAGGCACGCTTTCCAAGAAGATAAAGATGCCACATCATACTCTTCTCATATGATAATACTATTAGATGCAATGATCCTAGACACAACTTGAGCAACATCCTCCATTGGTACACTTGTTGCCGCATTAATGGATCCTTCTGCCACTGCCACATCTGACTCATAGATGCCAAGTGTCTTCTCCTAGTCATTTATCCAGGACTTATTTGCTCCAAGATGAAATGCAAGTGTGAATATGCTATCCAACTGTCCTTCATCAATTCCATCATCCTAAAAGTAGAATGCCTTAACTTGTTGCTTCATGTTTTCAATAGTGATTTCCCCATATGGATTGCATATTGTTGTCAATGCAGTGTATATATGATTCTCTGTTCTTAGAAGAACACTTCTTATTCTAGACATATCTACTTCAATTTTATCAACCAATTGCCCTTTGTTATGAAAGGAAAAATACCAAGTGGTGAAGTCATGTGGAGTATCCTGATCAACCACCTTATCATGAACTAGATCTTTTAATGGAGTTTCCATTAAATTCTTGAGTTGTGGCATGTATTGCTCCTTGATAGGCTTGAACTCAACACATATCTTTAGCAAAGCTTGAACTCTATTCTTGAGGTTAATGACTCTGTCATAAACTCGCACAATCTCTTCAAGATAAATATATGCCTTCTCTTCTATCTTTTCTATCCATCCCTTCATTATCTGGGATGAAGTTCTCATGTTTTCAACTTGAAACACTGTTTCTTGTGGAAGAATGGACGGAGGTATTGGAGTAGCTTCCTTCAGCTGGATAGGTTGCATGACTTGCTGAATGTAGTGCTTTAGTGTATTGAAATCCTGTTCAACCTTTAGTTTAGCTTCTCTTTCTTGTTTTAACATGATTCTTACACTATTCACTGACTCTTGAAGTTCCTCCTCTATTTGTTCCCCTGTGATTGGACCCATGCCAATAGTAGTCACATTGTAATCTTCGGGTGCCATGTCTTCTAGATCCTTTTCAACTCTAGGAACAGCTACATGTACCTCTCTGTTTCCAAAAGAATCTTGAGTGATCTTCGAAAAGACGGTTGCTTTCTTCTTTTGATTATTTTGCTGCACATTTACAAGTAATTCCTCAACTGGAGCAGGCTGATATGTTTCTATGATTGTACTTTCTTCAATTCTCTACCTCAACCAAGGTGGAAATGCAGAAAGATCCTATTGTCTTTGTACTTGATTATGTTGTACACGTGTGACTTCTTCATCAAATTCTGCTTGACCTTCCTCATCTTGATCAACAACATCATCCTCCTGTATTATAACAGTTGGACTTGAATGAATTTCTTCGGATGGAATCCAAGCAGTTTCTTCAACTACTTCAATTTCCTGTATTGAATTCTGAATATCTAAAGTACCTTCTTGTAGACTAGATGAAGTAGATGGATTATTCCTCTTCTTAGGTCTTCGACTTGATTCCCCTGGTCTTGACTAGGTCTTTTCCTTTTTCTAACTGGATTATCACTTTGATCACCTCCACTATGTTGAAGTCCACTATGTGTACTTTGTCATCCTGGTTCTCCATCATCCATCTTATTGTAAGTAAGAACTCGCCCTTCATCATTCATCTCTTGTAGCAGTTGAGTTATACATGCTTGGGTCATAGCTAGGACTGGCTCCATCAATTCTTCTTCAGATACATCCCTTTTTGACCAATCAACTGTATAAGGCAAATCCTTTATCTTTTCGAATTCATCTATCAACATAGTATCATCCTCTGTGAATTGATCTGGAATTCTGAATACTTTTGATGCTCTAACTAAATCCCATGTGATTCTTGAACATTGCAGTGTTCGAAGGTCATCTTCATCTTTTACACTGGCCCAATGATCTTCTAACTACATGACATGCTTGTATTCTCTGTTGTATTTCTAGCAAACTTGAAAAGGATCAAAATTAAGCCTCTTGGTGCCATGAGTTTGTAAATGATATGCCTGAAGTTCTATCTCAGAATACTCAGCTGCTGCTAATGACGGACACTCCAGATTTTGCCCAAGAAGAAGTGGAAACTGAATCCTGGCTTTCCTTTTCAACTTTTGGAGCCTGATGAGTTCCAGGAGTTGTCTTGAAACTTCTAACATCACCATCCTGTTGGTTGGATATCTTGGTAACCTGTATGGATAAGAGGTGAAACCTTGGATCCTTATGTAAGTGTACCTTTCATGTTGAGTATACCAATGGCCATATGCCGCAATGAACTCCCTTCCTGCATTTGATAATCTTTTATGAAACTCTCCTCTTAATTTCCTCAAAATGAACATAGCAAATGCATCATTGAACCTTGTATAATGATTGATATTTCTGAGATGTAACTGAGGGTAACACTGATGCGATAAGTACTTATTAGGCCCAATTCCGACTTCCCCTCTTGTAGTTAAACCTTAATAGACTTCATTCCTTGCTAGAAGATAGACCACATAAGAACTCATATAGAATGACTTAGTCTTTGAAAAGTTGATGAATTGTTCATGTATACTTTGACTGATGAGCCCAGCCCAATCAATCATTTTCCCTCTGAGAATCAACTTGATGAAAGAGTACATCCAAGGTTGAAAGGTAGCGGATTGTGGCATTCTTGTCATTCTGTTGAGGAACATGATCAAGTATCCAATTTCAGGATGAAAATCTGACTTGTGAAACTGTGGAGGATTATTCATATTGAACTTCATGGATGGATTGGCCATCCAGTCTCTCTTTATTTCCTGCAACTTTGTCTTTGAATCAATCCCATATTCTTGTTGACCTTGCTGTACAGAAATGCTGATCATCCTATCCTTAGTTGGAATGTTGAAAGTCTCTCCAATTGCCTCCTTTTGCAACTAAGCTAAAACTGTTTCATCCTTGGCCACAATCTGCCTACTATTCAGGTCATACTTTTTAACACATTCAATGATCATCTCTGAACAAGGTAGAGCTGGCAGAAAACAAGCAGCTTCAATAGCTCCACTCCTCATGATGGCTCTAGCAAGACTACCTCCAGTGGGTTCCTCAAGAACTGACTTGATGTCTTCTAGGTTGTTGTTACCCATATTCGTGTCTCCTACGTTTGTCCACCTTGAAACGAGCTTCGATTCTGGAATTTTACCCTTAGCATCCATCCTGATCCTCGCTTGTCTCTCCTTCGAAGTCATTGCCATGATCCTACAAACTAGACATGAATAAGCAACCTCGAATATAAATAACTAACAATCTACTTCAATTTAATGCATTGTACTTCTGATTTTATCCTTGTAATGTGAAGTTTTGCAAGAAAATATTATCATCTAGACTCAAGGAATTTATCAAAATTCACTTATGTTCTTAATTTTAACCAATCACTTGGACAATTTTCAATGCATTTAATAAAAAGAAGAAATCAGATTAGTAACATCCAGATTAAACTTACCAAACCAGCTGACTCGAGTTGATACCTTCAGAAATTTGATCAAATTCTAATTCAAATTGATAAAATCAAATCTGCACTTTGCAAAAATACTTGATTTCTGCTCCTTTAAGGCGAATCAGCTCCTTGAGAGTGATAAAAATGAAAGGGACAGCAGCTATAAATACAAAATTTGTTTTAAAAACTGCCTAACTACCTAGGCCGACTTTATTAAATGAGGTAAAAATTATTTAATTTCCTTTCTCCTTCATTTAATATGATGGGAATTTCGAGACAAATTCTACGTTCTACAAGGCAAAAATGACTAAATGTTTGCAAACTTTTTTTCTTTTGAGCGCATTGGTTAGAGCATTTGAAATTCTTTTGAATTTTGCCTTTGACGCGTTGGTACAGGCTATTGAAATCTTCTAGAATGTATCGCAGTGGTTCACACTTTTGAGATCCCCTTGAATCGACGGATTGGTTTGAGATTTTTTTAAATCCTCCTTATGTAGCTTTTGGCGGATTAGTTCATACCTTTCATATGTGGTGTGTTAGCTCAATAGTTTGAAATCCTCTTAATTTAACCTCCTTTTGCCTAGCGCGATGGTTAAGGTAATTGAAATCCTCCAAATGTTTTCCCTTAGATTTCTTCCTGAATTTGCTTTGGAGTATCAGTTCACAACTCCAAAACCTTCCTGTTTCGCGCCAGTTAGGTGTTTTGAAATCCCTTAGAAGGCGCGTTAGATTGGAGTATTATAATCGCCTTCATCTCTTGAAGATAGCACGGTAGCTAGAACTATTGGATTCCTCTAAGATGTTTGCATTGGCGAGTGTTACGGTTCCCACTTTGTTTGGGCGTGGTAGTTAAAGTGTGAAGATCCTTCTGATTGGAGCACGACGGTTAAGACCTTTAGAATCCTCTAGCTCTCCTCTTGGCGCGGCAGATAGGTGTTTCGATTTCTTCTTCCTTATTAGATTTCCTTTTGCGCAACGCTTCAAGATCTCAATTTCCCCTTGCTTGTCGCGTTGGTTAAGGTAAGGGATTTCCTGTGAATGTCGTGGCGGTTCAAGGTCCTAGAATCCCCTTCCTTGGCGCGGTAGTTCAAAACTTTGGTTTCTTCCTTGTTATTCCTTGGTGGTTAAGACACTTAGACTTCTTCTGAGCGCAACGGTTCATAGTTTTGATTTCTTCTTGTGGGCGGCGCGTTAGTTAGCGCTTTGGTATTTCCTATATCTCCTCTTTGGCGCGATGATCAAGACTTTGAACTTGGATTTTGCCTTGGCGCATTTGATGAAACATCTGAGTTCCTCTAGATTGAAGGTGGCGCGGTGGTTAAGGAAAACGAATTCCTCTAAGATAGAGGCGTGGTGGATGATGTATTTGAAATCATCTTGTAACTTTTCCCTCCTTTTGGTGTTAGCGCATTGGTTAGAGGTTTTAGAATCCCCTTCCTTCTACCTTAAAAACTTCTTCAACTTTCGCCATTAGCAGATCAAAATGGAAGTCTTTAAATCACCCTCCAGGACTTCAAATGCCTTTAGCTTGACCACCAGACCCAATATATTAACCACAAGACTTAACTCTTTAAGACCAGGATAAAACCAAAACAAGACTTGAAGGACCTAATTTCTACTCAAAAAAAAAAGGGGGGGGGGCCCTATTTCTAATGGGGTGATGTGTGATTTGGTCACAACAGGCAGCACAATGAAGGGGTGTGTTAAGTTTGTTCCATCTTCCATGCATCTTTTCTTCTAGCAAGGGATATAGAGAAAGATCTCTTGCATCTGTTATTTTCTTAATTCTTTCACACATGGAATCTATTTCTTCATAAATTTCTCCCAAACATGGCTTGTCTGAATCAGCAAATTTGATCACCTCACATATGGGCTTAATAAAGTCCACAACAAATCTAACATCAGCCCAAAAATGCTCATCAAGGACCATACCTCTCACCTCAACTACAGTATCTGATGTAGATTTTCTCCAAGCTACCCATGCATCACTAACCATTGTGGCACACAAAGCTCCTTTGACTTCTTGGAGACGCTCAAGAAGAATAAAATAAGAAGCAAACCGTGTATCAGCAGGTTTGAGAAGTTCCACCTTGGCAAATTTTCGATAAATGGCTTGTGTGTGGTGATGGTTACATATGAACATCTGTATTTTTCTGCCCTTTTCAATGAGATTTGACATCCACTGGAACTTGCCAATATCTTTGAGTGCATTATTCAACGAATGCACACAACATGGTGTCCAAAATATATGCCTATACTTTTTCTGCACCAACATGCCTGCTGCCTTACAAACAGGGGCAGAATCTGTAACAACTTGGACTACATGTGATGCCCCCACCTCCTCAATGCCCTCACACAGCTGGTTATGAAGGAACTCTGCATTTTTTTCTTGCCCTGAACAATCTATTGCCTTCAAAAAATAAGGCCCTTTGTTGCATGTTACCATGATATTAAGTAGTGGATGATTTCTAGCATCTGTCCACCCATCCATCACAATACTGCATCCTTCTATAGACCACACTCTTTTCAATGGTGCGGTTTGTTGCTCTAATCGAGTTTTTTCTTTATCAATTAGAGTAGTGCGAAGCTTTTCATACCCAGGTGGTTTATATCCAGCTGGTCCATTGTTGATGGCTTGGACCATCTCACTGTAGAAAGGTGAGCGAGCAACATTAAAAGGTATTCCATTTGCATAAAAGAAGCGTGCAATTGCTTCATCAACTGCATCTCGACCTTGCACATCAAATAATCTTCCAATGGGATTTGAGCTGCCAATGTGTGATCTCTTGCGAGAATATCCCCCTGCTAAATCCTCTGTTGTCACATCTCAAGAAGACACGTCCACCTCTGACTCTCTATTCTAATATTGACTTGCACCAATTGCCCTTGTTGAAGCATGAGAGCTCAAAAGAGACACTTTCCCATCAGCCCTTTCTTGAGCCCTAACAGTGTCATGTCGTTCTACATCATTTGTACAAGGATCAACACCTTTTCCAGGTATGTGAAGGAAATGAGCCCTCACCCTCGTGTAAGTACCTTGAAATGGCTTAATATCACAAAGCTTACATTTGATGGTGGTTGTTCCAACCGACCCCTTCGACCCTGGAATGCGATCACAATACTTCCACAGTGGGTACAGGCCTTGTTTTCCCCCACCTGACATATCTCAGCCTGCAACAAAATGAGAAAGACAGTCAATCATTTAAATTTATAATTAAAACAGTAAAAAAAAAAATGTTATAATATTTAAATATTGTTGTAAAAATAGAGCTGAGAGAACTCAGAACTGGTATAAGACTCTTTGGAAATGCTCTTATGGAGATGGAACTATGATTTGGGAAAAAAATAAGGCACATGAATTGTTTTGAGAGTTTCAATTGACTTGAATTTGTCATGATTGTTGACTGTGCCTCAGAAAATCTCAAGATTCTAAAGTTGACTGGAGAATAATACTGCACAAATGAGCTAGGTTGCAAGTTGAAAAAATTAGGTAAGGGCATAGCCACATAGGTGTTCAATGGCTTCAATTAGTTTGTGTCATGTGATCAGTTGATCAACACTAGATGTTTAGCATGCCTGCAATATTTAAATTTTTAATGCACAGAAATTTAAAGAGTTGAGATAAAAACTATTAGTTCGCATCTTACACCTTCGATATCAGATTCTGTATTTTTAATTTTACTGGATACAAAATGAAAATAGCCTATAGGTTCTACGGTCTACCACAGTTGCAATGCTCTGCATGTAGTGACAAGGCATGTAGATCTCTGATAAAGGAGACTAGAAAAGTATATTAATTTTCGGCCATTAAAAAAAACGTCGTATATCTTTAAAAAAACGAACAGATATCTTAAAAAAATGAAGAGAAATGTTCAAATGTCGTGTCCTACCTTCAAAAGTCTGCAGACGTCATCGCCAAATCTTCAAACGTCGTCGCCAAACCTATTATGTGCCTCGCCAAACCTCTTTTGTGCCTCACATGTCTTAGTTTCGCTGCGGGAGACTTCCGGGAGATGTCGGGGAAAAGAGAAAATTAAAAAAAACACACCAAGTTTTTCGGTTTGTTAGGCTCAGTCAATGGGAGACGGGCGAGAGACGGCGGGTGGCATCTCCTCCTGTGAGGGATGCCTCCGCAGGAGAATCCGAGACGGGAGACGCATCCCCGACCCGAAGACGCGTCCCAGGGGTCGCGAGACGCGTCTCCCTGCAATGTTGAAAATAAGCCTATCCATAGTAGTTATTGTGACGTTTTCACACATCGCCCCATTGCAAATAGGGACACCCTTTTTTCTCGCTTTTTGCCGTCGTTTTGTTTTAGGGTTTGGGTTTTTCTCTAAGTTTGTAGGTTTGGTAGTATTGATTAACCCAACTCTCGCCAAGTTTTGGCTCAAAGTCCATGAGATGATTGAAGAAATTGTCTAAGGAGTGGAAAATTGACCTAAGGGATGGATATTTAACTAAGGGGTCCATATGCCTTCACCCTGACACATGTCCCTGAAACCCTAAAATTGGCTAAGTCTGATGTCCTGAAACCCTGAAAAACTAAGTTTGAAATCTAGTGGATCCTCAAAAATCTAGAATCTGCATGTTAAATCCTATGGATCCGAGACCTATCTCAAACATCCTGACAGTATATTTATATTTTTAAATATATTGTCAGGAAGGGACCTTCAAAATCTGGCGAGAAATGTGAAGAATTTCCTAAGGCAAATTGAGTCTTGATCTCCTTGGGCATAAAATCCATGACCACCTGGAAAATGCACCCAGGATGAGCACAAATTCCAGGACCATGTGGAAAATGTGACCTGGAAAATCCAAGATCCCCCTAGAAATGCGCCTTGACTTGGAAGAATTCCTTGACAAAATTTTATCAATCCTTGTCAAAATCTCATCATTCCTTATAAAAAATTCCTGAGTTCCTAACTCTAGACATAAAAAATTCCAAGACAAAACGAAGGATTCCTTGCCAAATTTTGAAAATTCTTGTAAAAACGATAAAAATTCCATCAAAAAGTTGAAGTCATGGACCTAGGGCGCAAAATCCTTGATTATATGGAAAGTGCGACAAGGATAAAAAAATCCAAGACTAAGTGCAATGTGCGACAAGGATAGAAAAATCCAAGACTAAGTGGAATGTGCGACAATGATAGAAATTCCATGACAAGGTGGGATTTGCGCTCAAGGAAATTCCACCTCCACCCTGGATTTGCGCCCTCTTTGGGCAGAATTCCTAATGCCTAATGGATATACACCCTCATCAAGACATCCAATCCTAGCGCAAAATCCACCTCAACATGGAATATGCGCCCTCCTCCCAGGAAAATTCCAAGACCCCCCTCCAGATGCGCTCTCCTCCAAGATTGAAAAATCCACGACACCCTTGAAAGTGTGCCCTGGAATTCCAAGCGCAAAATCCACCTCGACATTGAAAATGTGCTCTAGCATTAGGAAAAATCCTGAGTACCCTTAAAAGTGCACCCTGGAATTCCAAGAGAAAATTCCTGATGAACATGGAAAGTGCGCCCTAGAATTCTTGGCCGACCTGGAACACAGAAAAGACAAAGTTAATGAAAAATCTAAGGAAAAAGTCAGTTTGAGTGTGAAAAATGCAAGAAAAATGAGGAAAATCCTTCATTTACTCAAGAATTTGTGAACGAAATTGATCGATCATGCAAAACTATTCATGTTTATCTTAATAGTACATTGCGTTAAGGATTTTATCCGCCATTACTATTCAAGGTTTTCCTTACTTTTGCAGGTGTTGAAGACAAAGATCACTTTCATGAAGAAGATGTTCATTGACAATCTAAGGCATTCAAGGTGGATACGAAGAGTTTCAAAGGCCGAAGAAGGAGACTTCACAAAATTCCAGAGGAAGATGAAGGATCTTTTCAAGACATATCAATGACACAAGGAATGTTAGCATCAAGGTCATCGACTGAAGGAGAAGATACTTCAATAATCCAACATCAAGAATCCCAGTACCAAAAAAGAAGATCAATCCTTGAAAGTCCAAGAATCCAGTACATCATTCATTAAGAGGATCAAGCTCAACGTCATGAAGTCAAGATTACACCAAGAAGTCCACACCAATACAAGAATCCAAGTGAAATGCAACATGAAGACAAAATTCCCAGGTTCAAAGTACACTCAAGAGATAATTTTTTGGAATATGTTGAGGTGGCATCCAGTCACCATCAACCAATCCAAGTGTGCCACGTCGACATGTCCAGATTCATTGAACCTGGTCACCAAAGAAAGAGATAAGGGAGGCGTCCTTCTAGAAGATCATGTGTTGTTGATATTTCATTGGTCGAAAGTGGTGGTAGTTGTAACTACCTTTCATTAGGGTTTTGTTGTCATAATCTCGACCATTGATTTCTAGAATCAATCTGGGCCCTTGGTTGTAATTTTTGAGCTCTATATAAGGCTCATTCTCTTCATTTGTAAAGAGTTAGTTCTAGATCTTCTTTTTAGAGTAGGAGCTTTTGAAGAGTTGCAGACTATTGTGAAATTGTTGTAAAAATACTACCAAAATCAATACATACTCATTGAAGCTTGGTGAATATTGTGTTATTTTGGGATGTTTGCATGGTTTCCGATTTCTCAAAGATGATTCAAAGCAAATTAGATAAGTTTTAGTTGTAGTTCATTGATATGGTGGATTAATGTGAAGATATTTGATGAATTCCTTGGTTCATACTTTTTGTGGTTTGCGGATTGTAAGCTACAATGCAAAGTTAGCATGAACCCCATTTTGCAATAGTTCGATTGTGGATATTTGTTCAAGTTGCACCAGCTGTGGGTATTTGAATGCATATTTGCACTATGAAAATCCTTCATTACCTTTGAAGATTGCACTAGTTTCGTGTAGTTGTTGCTCTCATGGCGAAACGAAGCTTGGTTCGAAGGAATTTGTCTATCAAAGCATTGTTCATTATCTCATTGTCCTTAGGAGTAGATTAGATTTCTCCTAACTCTTTCCTTTTATTATTTCTTTTTAGATAGATTGAAGAAGGTTCCATTCATTCACAAATTCAAGGAGTAAGGAGTAGATTTCATCCCTAAGTAAGGAGTAATTTGGCGTAAGTCCCTTTGTGATTACCAGCAAAATCACATCATTCCACTGAGTCTATCCATGTGCACGTCAAGACCTGACATTCAAGGAACCTTGGAGTAATCTCATTTGATCACATTGTTTAGCATTTGAGGTCACTTTGTTCAAGACAGGATAGAATGCTCTGTATTTTATTATAATGTCGACGCTGTCATAAAAAACACATCAACAGTAGCAAGCATAGTTAGCAACAAGTTTTCAAGAGCTATACACAAAGCATCACATCTTCATTACACCCGATGTCAAAACAACAACTTCATTTGAGGTGAAGTAAAAACAATAATGTTCAAATCAAATAAATGCTTGATAGTTCTATTATTAATATTAATGTAGGAGTAATAAATAGGAAGAGGAAGATAATATCAAAGCTTTGGATATCCATCCATCTATTATATACATGATAGATACAAATGGTGCCACCTATTCTTATCTATTGATGTTGAGTCATGTTATGTCTTTAATCCATCTAGCATATATGTTATACGACAAACCAAATATGGACATGGATGACTCATAGAAAACAAGTGAATGTGGAACCGGATGTGGATGTGAATAAATCGGCTAGGGTTTATTGCTGACAAAGAGGGATTATTGCTTGGAGTTGGATCATATTAATCACAAGGCAGCTGCTCCCATAGGTCCAATTCATTCACTTCACCTATGCATGGCAAATGCTAGTTTTCCACTACAGAAGTGATGCAGTAGGTTAATCAAAAAGTTGTGTAGTTCAAGACCAATAAGCCATTTAGAGTGAGTTTTTAATTGGTAGCCAAGGGGTCTTACAGTCCTTGGAGTTCCTCATATGGCTACTAACAACTAGTGATTGGTAAGAATATTCTCAACAGAAGCTTTGGTCATGGTATCCATTTGCCAAAGATTTGATGCAAGGAAAATTTCAAAGGAATAAAATACTTATTTAATAATCTTCAGATACTATGGTCACCAAAAATTTTGATTGTAAATAAGAATATCCACTGTTTCTCTATGTTTTGGGGATGCGGCGATGTGGTGACATGGTTTCGGGAACAGCAAAAAAAATCCCAAATTTTGGGGACAGCAAGGGGATGGCAACTTAAACAAACTAAAAGAAGCTGAAATTTTTAAAAAGAAATAGAATGTGCTGAATTTGCAATTACCATCCACCCTTTTTAGCTTTTTAGGGCTCTTTATCATTTTTTAAATGTCCTTAAAAAGTTACCTTTATATTTTTATGCACTAAATGGAGCAGGCCATTCGGTCTTAAACAAGGGGCGTCACCTCCAAGTCCCTGGGGCATCCAGGGCATCGGAGACGTCATCCCACCCCGGGGAAGGGATATCATGGAAAGCTGAGAATATCTGAAATTTAATAGCCTAAATATAAATTCTACTAGAAACAAATCATAGATCTTTGGGTAATTTAGCAAACATAGCAATAAAAATATCCTGTACCTAACTCTGGCTATTGTTTGTGGAGAAATTGTCAATTGAGGGCTCTCGTTCACAAGAAACTGATTATAATCTTTGACATATGGCAAGTAATAGAAAATGAAGTTTCCCCTATTCCAATGAAACTCCACTTTGATTTCAGAAAATTCGAGTTCCAGAAAACAGAGCCATTTAATCAAATTTCATAACTTTCAACCAAAAAGTAAAACATTGATACCCATGATTAACAACTCACTGCATTCGGTTAAAAAAGGTTTTCTGAAAAACATGGGGGTCAATGATCACCCTAATTTCGTAGCTAATTAAAGTTATCGTTATCCGCACCCATTACAATAGATTAAATCTATTGGAATCTAAACTGTATATCCAAACAACAACTCCCTGCCATAATGTATCAATTTAGATGCAACTTCTAAATTGTAGAACAGCATCCTCTTCAAATGATACGTGAAAAAAGGTTTGTCAACGTGAAAAAATACACAATTACACCAGTTGGATTAAACCTATTAAGACCAAAGATAAAAGATACATACCCGTATCAAAAACTATGGTATCACGCAGAAACCTTTTCTCGACAAGGCCTCCGAACAACACTACCATCGATTTACCCACTCTCACAGCCGAGTGCCCACTGAAAGCAATTAATTGAATTCGATTCAAGGAGATCAGATCAGGCACTTAATAAGACCGTTTGTGTATGTGTAATTAAAACAGTCCGCTCACCTGCGAGGTTGAGGAAATGTTCCATTCAACTCTGCTGCATTGTCCTGCACCCACTGCATCCTGGGAATCATTGAGTCCAGAAAAATGTTTCCTGATTGTTAGTTTTTTTCAATTTTGTCTGGAGACCTTTCCAATTGACCAATTTATTTAGATTCACCGTACCTATTGCATTGGATTGCCATATGGTTGTTCTTATTTTTTGTTTTTTTTATGAAGTAGAAGTTTGCCTCGTTTAAGCTTTTTAGTAAAGCTTTAAATGGTTAAAGAACCGACAGGTTTTTCTATGTGGGTTTCAAGCCCAACAAATGTTAGAAAAGTACTATTATATTCCAAAATATTACTTGTTTGAGATTGTTTTATCTTATAGGAATTTTTTTTTTAAAATGACATGTGTGGACAAATTTATTGGAGGTGCTAGTTTAAATTTATATGGTTATATAGTAGAAAAGTGTACATCCTAACAATTTTTTCTTTTCAATTTATACAACTTTATACATATGTTTATATTCTCAAATGGCCTTTTTAAAATTAACGAAATTACATATATGTTTATGTTCATAAGTGGTCTCGGATCTTGAAAAGTCTTAAAGTTATGTGTCTAGGGTATTTGTTTAAAAGAGTCATTCCTAGATCATTTGACACATGAACTATGCACAAAATCTAGCATATGCAACTTCTTAGAGTCAAGCTAAAGCAAGTTGTAAGGAAACAATCCAATTTGAGTTGAAGGCTCTACGCTTGAGAAAAATTTAGTAATCAATATACTTAATCTATTTTATACAAAATAAACTAAGTAAGCTTGAAAGAAAACTAACTACTTATCTTGTAAGAAAAAATATTGGATTAGCAAACAAATAAAATGACTGAAATTTGTTTAAGTTGTATGCAAGTTGTTCTAGGTTGATTATAATGTTTTAGATGCTCGTGATGAAATGTATGAACCAACAAAATGGTGATCAAATTAGTTTTAATAGTGCCAAAGCAAGGAAAGATACTCTTCAAAAAGTCATGCAAATTATAAAGTTGTAAAAAGTGTCAAGTTGTAAATGTTGTGAAGTTGTTGAACTATAAAAGTGAAAAGTTGCACAAAATAGTTTTGCCAATGATATTTGAAAGGTTGTTTAACAATATTTGACAACAAAAGTGGTTTCAATAGAAAAGCAATTTTGATAGCAACTTATGACAAAAACAACTTGGCAAGAATGATAGTTTTGCAAGAAAGTGAGAAAACCACTTTGCAAGAATTATAAGAAAACAACAATTTTGGATAGTCATATGATTTGGAAAGTTGTCTAGCTTGTTTGCAAACTACTCTAAACTAACATAAGGCATTCAAATGAACTTGAGATGATACGAAGATCAAAAAATAGTAGTATGTGCAAGTAAACTAGATTTATGTATCAGCACCTAATAAGGAGTATTATGACGAGGTCATGAAAGGACCTCTCCCAAACCTCTAATAGGTGATGAAATGAATGATAACACAAATGCATTGTTTAGATTAGAATAAGTGTGAGGTGTGAACTATCAAGTGAGCTCAACCTAAACCTTTGATATCTAAGTTTGACAAACAAATCTTACTAAGAGTTAACAAGAAAGATGATTTATTTTTTACAAGAAATATTGTAAAGTTGTTATGATAGAGATTATTATTAAGTTGTAAAGTGTAGAAATGCAAAGATTGACTAAACTAAAGTTAAACTAGTTTGGCTTACTTTAAATCTATTCTAATTAACTATAAATTTAACTAATAACTAACTAAATTGAAATAACAAAAACAACTAAAATCATAACCTTCAAAAGCATGTTGTGAGCCATGAGTATGAAGATTAAATTTTGTCCTCAAATCAAGATGTCTTTTGCTCTAATTCAGGTGGACAACCATCTAGAATTGCTTTCAAAACCTTGAGAATATGTTGGGGATTATTGAAAGTGATTTAAAATTATATAAAAATGCTAGTAAGACCAACTGACTATTGTTGCAAGTGGGTTGACAACTTGAATGAGGTATGTTTCCTCCACTTTTTAACCTTGAATAAGCATTAGGAGGTTGTAATTATAAGTGATAAAGGTGCTATGAAAAGGTGGGCTCATGAGGAAGGTGAAATGGATCGTATGAGGAAGAAAAAATGAGAAGATAAGGTCATTTGATGCTTAAATTTTCCATTGAATAATTTGGTCGAGATCGTCACTTTTCATAAGTGACAGTTCCATAATTGTTGTTGTGCTTGTGAAAATACCATGATAGTTTGGTAAAAGCCACAATGATTACAAGTTCATTGGGGAAATTACAAGATTGTCATAGTGATAATGGATGATTTTGCAACTGTTGCCTAAATAAAATGGGAAATTACACCCAAATCAAGGAAATAAAAGGAAAAATGACATGAAAGGAGGCAAAATATTTTAAGGGGCTAGAAGAGGCTATGAAACATGTGGAGAGAGGTTTGGGAGGTTTGGAGGATAGGATTTTTCTTAGATGTCATAATTGGTTTCTAATATTTGTGTCATTCAAGCTCTTAAGGGTGTCAATCATCATTAGACTCAAAAATGATGAACCATACATTTTTGGTATTTATATGAATAGAACACAATGAGAGCATTTTCTAGGACAACATATGTCACACATATGTCTTTAATAGTTTTCAAGTTCATAACAATCTCTTTATCTACATTATTTGAATTGGCATCCAACTCCACTATCTCTTTTACTTTCATTATTAACTTAGTCTTGAGGTTTAACTAAGGCCCACAAAATTATTTAACTTCAAACCTTGCATAGAAATCCCCATGATGCTTCTTTGCACTGCCTAATTTTCCTTACATCATATATCATCCAAGTGAACCATTTCTACAAATACAAAAGGTTTCATTCTGCACAAAATTGAATGATGACATAACAACACAGTCAGACCATTTGAACCTTATCGTGGTTGCGATCACATCCTCAAAATTTTAATGATGATCCAAGTCAAATTTCATCATTCTTCCAACACATCCAATTTTAAGAAATTATGAGCTACAATTATAAATCTACAAAAAAATAGGTGAATAGTTCTCTATCAATCATCAAAATTAGGTAAGACTAATTCCCTCTCATTTCAATTTTAGCACATGTCTAATTACAATCTTATTTAATCATTCTTAGCTTTTAATTTATCTTAAGAGTTTGAATTAAATTAAATTTATTAGCCCATAAATATTTGAAGGGTCATTTATATTCCTTCATTTTGATGAACATGTAACTTCCACTCCTAAACTTTAGGGTTAGACTTTCTAATTTATTTGTTTTAAATATGAGTGGTGTAATTTTTCTTCACTACTTAAATTAGATTTTACTGTTTATTATGCATTTAGTAATTTATCAAGGGTTTGACACCTAATTAATTATTGCTTTTCAGATCCTACACCCTTTAGGGTTTTAACTCATGGGTTTATCCTTTTACCCTGCTCATTTCAGATCTAATATTTATGATTACATTTATTTTATTTTCATATCTAAATTTTGTCTATATCCTCCGTGCTTGGTCTTTCCTTTCACCTAGGGTTTTTCCCTAGTTTGTCCTTTCCATCATCCATCATTAATTGATTGCTATATCATTCACCATGGATTCCCATTAACCCTTGCCCTTGGATTCCATCCTTAAATTACTCAATGATCTTAAGATGATTTCAAATTTGTTGCACAAACCCTTTGGCCTTTGAAAATCTTATTTACTTACACCAAAAAGGTGGTGCCCAATGTTCTAGGGATATACCAATTCAACCTATTAGAAACTTTTCATCTTTCTCAAAGCTTGTTTGTACCTCTCCTTCTATGTGGGAAGATTGTACTTCATATATTCATGAGATTCATAATGATCATACTCCTCACATGACATTTGATAGTGATGCATCTAGTGATGGTGATACTCTATTATGCTATTAACTTATAGCATGCATTCGGATATGTGTGGTTGACTTGTGGCTAGCTAACCTTTAATTAAGTCATAAGATCATTTCTATAGCTTTATATTGGTAGTACTGTTGGCCTAGGGAGTTTTCGTGGCATAATTAGGGTATATATATAGGAGATGGTGGTTAGTATTTAATCATCATATTGAAATTTTTGTTCTTATTGTAAGCTTTTGGAAGTTGCCCCCTCAAATTGGCTCAATCATATATACTTCAATATTCTACTCTCATTTTAGTAATATTGTGTGTTAATGTTATGTTTCTACTTTAGTGATATGATCATTTCATTACAAGTGGTATCAAACCTTTGCTTTGAGCAAAAGTGTGCATGAAACCTTGATTTTGAAGAATCATTTATATCTCACAAACAATTGTAATTTTTTCTACAAATTTTTATTGAAGTTGGATAGTTATTCAAGGAAGTTATAGTTCATTTTTCAACTTTTTTGTGATCAATATTGAGTGAGTTATTATGAGTTAAAGGTTTTTCATAAATTCACTCTATAGCCATTTTTTGGAATTATTCTAATTTTTTTACATTTTTAGAAAGATCACAAAAATTAATTGAGGGTCTATTAAGATTTGCATTTTTGGATTTGGGACCGACCTCATTTTGAAATTGCTTGGTCAAAGTTTGGTAAATGGCGAAAATCACATTTTTCACTATTAAGCCTCGACATGATGGGGCCACAAACTAGATGCGAAGGAAAGAATTCCTACAAACCAAGGAAAAATCCTAACAAAGAGGATATAAATTCAAAGTTGGGATGAGGTGGGATTTTTGATTTGATGTTTTCTTCATTAGATGATAATGTGCCATCTAGAAGAGGGTATGCATAACATGTAGTGCAAAATGAAAGGAGAGATGGATAGTTTTAATGAGCTACTGGCATCTCGCACTAATTTCATCAATAATTTGTTAGTCTCACAACTAAATTCACAACCCCATACACCACTCATCAATAATGTCCTGGTCTATTAGGGTGGATTGTCAAAATAACTTAGTCCTAATCCAAATGTTGCACAACATCAACCCATGGATAACACTCATTCTAGACCTCAGAACCTATTATCGAAAGTGGACATGCGGAAGTTAGATGGAAAAGATCCGAACACCTAGATTAAACAAATTAAGATTTTTTTATAAACATCAAATTCCATGTCGACAAAAGGTTACCATTGCATCCTTATATCTAGAAGTCAAACAATTTATTTGGTATAGATGGTTGTGTGCTCAAACGAATAAGACAATTCTAAATGCCAACTAATTAGTTTTTACAAAGGAATCATAAACACACTATAGTAATAGTGTGTTAGAGAATCACTTTAATCAGTTAGCTAAACTAATCCAAACAAGATTGGTTAGGGATTATATTTAACAATTCCAAAACCTATCTATGAGTATAAAGATGATTGTGTACGAGAACTTGAATGGCATGTTTCTTGGTGGGCTCAAGGATCACATCTAACATGAGGTACGTATGTTTAATCTCCTTATTATATATAATTCTTTTATCATGGCACACAAGGCAGAGAAAAGGACTTTAGCTAATAAAGGCAAAAGTTCATTTAATCATAAGAGAAAAGAGCTCCCCAACATAGTCAATCCTTTGGCCTACCATATTAACTCCTCGATAAATCAAGGAAAAAGGGCAAAAGAGTTATGTTTTTATTGGGATAGCAAATGCATTTGAGGACATAAGTGTGTTGAAAATATGTTCTACATTGCAAGTGTTGGTGAAGGAAAAGAAGATGATAAAGAAGTATTAGAGGTTATTTATGTTCTAGATGACAAATCATTAGATACCCAAACAACTATTTCTTGTCGTGCACTTTATGGAATGGGCAACCCACAAACCCTCGAGGTAGTGGATTTCATTAAAAATGGAGGATAACAATGTTGATAGACTCGAGAAGCACTCACAAATTCATCAATAGTAAGTTGGCTACTCATGTCTGAACTATATTATTTATCCAAGTCTAGAATTCCAAGTCGTGATTATGGATGTGGGTATAATTAATTATTTAGGGAAATGCCATAGTATTAAACTTGACATGAGAGAATATCAACTAGATTGCCCTATGTTTGTCATCCTCGTCAATGGAGCAAACATTGTCTTGGGAGTCCAATGGATCACCACCTTGGGATGCTATCGAGGTGAATTCCCAGTAGTTGTTCTTGTGTTTTCACTCAAAAGGCAAGAAATTTGGTGTAATCAATTGTTTAGGGTGCTATAGTATTAAACTTGACATGAGAGAATATTAGCTAGATTACCCTATGTTTGTCATCCTCATTAATGGATTAGACATTGTCTTGGGAGTCCAATGGCTCGCCACCTTGGGTGTTATTGAGATGAATATCTAGTAGTTGTTCTTGTGTTTTCACTGAAAAGACAAGAAATTTGAACTACGTGGTTTGTGTACAAAATCCCCATAGTTGGTGAGTTCTTGT
Organism: Cunninghamia lanceolata; assembly: GCA_027924645.1. Classification (NCBI taxonomy): domain Eukaryota; kingdom Viridiplantae; phylum Streptophyta; class Pinopsida; order Cupressales; family Cupressaceae; genus Cunninghamia; species Cunninghamia lanceolata. The sequence continues at coordinate 2,524,346 of BSBN01001219.1, read as the reverse complement.
CATATGTAGAAGGCTCTTAATAAGGGAGTGGTTGGATTTGTTGCATAACTATTTTCTTTAGAAGCACGCGTAGCAAAGGTGCCTACACCATCAAACCTATAGGCCCAGCTATGGATGAGCACTTTGTAGTTTTTGGAGATATGCTAAAAGGACTCCTGCTAAAATGGGATCATGATCATGTCATTCAAATAGCACTAGGGAGCCAAATGCCTAACATCAAATCCTACAAACACCCATACGTACAAAAAAGTGAGATTAAGAAGATGATATAAGAGATGCTAGAGGCATTTATTATCAAGCATAGTTAGAGTGCTTATTTCTCTCCAGTGGTGATGATGTGCAAGAAAGATGACACTTAGCATATGAGTCCAAATTACAAATAGTTCAACAAGTATGCCATCAAAGATAAGCTTCCAATCCTAATGATTATTTTTTAAAAATCGAGGATAATTTACTAAAATAAAAAATAGGTTACAATATATGGTGGCCACTAGGACAAGACACCAACAAAGACCAATTTATCAACAAATTATATACCAAAATGAAGACCCAAAATAGGAAATACCCCTTCATAGGTAATAATACAAAAAAAATGAGAGTGTAAAGTCAGCACAATATGCTCAACAATTAAACAACCCATATTCACAATACACCAAAAAGTCTATTCCCAATAGGATTTTATGTTGTTACTACATTTATAACAATCACACAGTTAAAAGTTCCAATAATTAGATCAACCTCATCAACACTAGGTTTGTGTACTTGTCCAAAATGTCTATCAGTCTTTAATAAATTTTGATGTACAATTTCAAGATCCACCCAATCCTTATCCTTAATGACCATGTTTTATTCAAAGAGCTCAAGGATATTATATGCTTGGATCTTTAATTTTTTTTGTGATATTCCATATATTCTTTTACAATTTGCTTATCTACTACTCTTCTATCATGAGGCCAAAATTGTGCTTATTTAATTTCCTTTCCGTATACAGTAGTCAAACCATCTTCCAATAACCTAAAGAACCTATCTTTATGGATTTCCATTATCATGGTAACCTGCATCACAATACAAAGAAGTATGAGTTCAATAAGAGACTTCATAGGGAATTTTCTCTTGTTCTAAAAATACTTTTTTATTTCCATCTCTCTAGATATGCTCCAAAGAGTCTAGTGGACAAGACTAACAAAAAATTATTAAGAACAACATCAAAATCATTCAAATAACCAAATAAGATTTCATGCCATGTAAAATCATTCCTGTTGGAACAACCCATACAATTGCCAAAAAAGCATACCCCAAATTATGAGCATACTTAAAATAAAAGATGGTTCAAAAGACTCAGTCGCATTACACATATCACAAACACATGTGGATAGATCAACATCAAAAATAAGTGAGTTAAAAGCTAACTTTTTGAAGAAGAAGCCATCTAAACCAAGTTTTTTTTGGTTATAGAATATTTGACTAGAAAACATTTAAAATGGAAAACTAATGATCATTAGATAAGTTTAGATTCCACTTATGATTAAGACTATTAAGGGCATCTTGGGTGTCAACTAGCATAGCATAAATTTTCTTGGAATTGATTTTAGAGAAAGAGGTACCAACTACCTGAGAAAAATTATCAATAATTTCATAATCCAATCTCAAATATACTAGAAAGTTGATACTAATCATAGCCTTCTAAAGTACATAAGTTCTTCAGTGGGTTTTAGAACTAGAAAAAAGACATTGTATTTGTTCCCACTTCAAAATCTAACCATTTTCAAATATGTTTTTAAATTCCTTCACCCCTTTAAATGCCCAAAATTTAGTAGAGCGATTGTGTAATGGTGCAAGGGGTTTATTGGTCCATTCAAGATTCCACCAAATAGACATGAAACCAATGAAGTTCCCATCTAGTTGAGAGAAAGCCTCGTTTACCACCATAGATGTTTGACAGTTTCCCATGTTGTCCAAATATTGTAAAATACATTATACCTAAAGAGTTTGATAGAGAACTCATGAAATAATAAAGCATGAGGGTGTAAGCCTTTCTAATTTCTACCTTTCTTTAGGACTACTAAATCAATACTGTTCCTTATCAAGGCCTTCCAAAGTTCATGGCCATTGAGTGATTTTATAATTCATTTAATTTCAAGAGCAATGCCTTGCAATTTAATGTCCATAGGACCCAAACCTCCCCTTCTTTTAGGAATACAATACCAACCCCATTCAATAGCATGCCTCTTTTTATTACCTTTACAATTTTTTTTTTTAAATAAAGGGGTAAAAATTGATTAATCAGCAAAGAAAGAATACAAAGCAAAAGGCCTCGGGCCCACAAAGAAACAACAAGAGATCCACCAGGAACCCCAGGAAAGCCACCTATCTATCTCTGTCTTCAATAATTAGCTTTTCTAAAACCAAAGTATACTCTGGTGCCAGAAGCTCCCAATCCCCAACATCCCATCTCTCCAGGTGCTCTGAAGCCCACTTGGCCAAATAGTCTGCCACTCTATTCCACTCACAAGGAATACAGTGAAAGGAAACATAGTCCAAAGAGAAACACAACTCCAATATATGCTTGACCACAATGGCCAACTACCAATTAGCTCCATCCACCCTCTGGTCCAGCAGCATATCTACCATAATCTATGAATCAAATTCACAGATGATTTTTTTTCCAACCGAGGGCGCAAGCCCTCTAAACAACACTAAGAATAGCTAGGGCTTCTATAAAATTGTTATTATGGAACCCTTTATAAGTGGAGAAGAAAAAGACGTCGTCCTGTGCACTATCTTTGTCAACCCCCCAATCCCTGCATGACCCAGATTTCCTCTAGAAGATCCATCAATATTAACCTTCAGAATTCCTTGGGAGGAGGGATCCACTGACCTTGCCGCTGAAGCTTCTGCTTGGCCTGTCGAGGCCGTCTACCAGCAGAGAAACCCATACTGCTGTCAACCAAACTCAAGTTCCTAATAATAGCCAATTCATTAGGATCCACATTAACTAAGAGATCACATTTTGCTAAAGTAGTCTCCTGAATTCTGCTACAAATCTTTTGCCATAACTGAACCACGCCCAGCCTCACATCCTGAAAAAAGCCTCCTATTCCTTTCTAACCAAAGGTGCCATATAATTAAAGTAGGCCCAATATACCAAACAATGTGGAGAAAAGATGTCCAAGTTGGAGGCCTACCGAAACTTTCCCAAAAGTCAACCAAGGAAGTGGCATGAATGCAAGCATGATTCCACACCCCCACCAAAGGTGCCAAAGCTCCCGAGAGAAAGGGCACTGGAAGAAGATATGAGAGACACATTCTTCATTGTTGTGGCAAAGCACACAGATAGAAGGGCCCTAGAAGCCTCTCTTCCTCAAATTCTCCTAGGTAAGGCACCTCTTTTGAACAACGAGACAAGCAAAGAAATTACACTTGGGCCAAGAGAATTTATTCCAAACCTTTTTCCACCAAGGAACACCAACCTGCCCGTATAGCTTTCTATCCAAATCCAAGTAACTCGAGGCAACTAAGAATTTTTGTTTTGGATCAGGGCCCCATGCCAGGACGTCCCTCCCTTTGAGTGAGTTACACACTCTCCCAGCTAAAATGCTAGCAAGCTTCTGACAATCCTCCTCCCTACCACCTGGCAACCACTCACGAGGTTCCTTCCACCACATTACCTCCACCTGACCTATCACCTAAATAGTCTTAAAGTCCACCATCCTGCTCCACCTGACTTTAAGCAAACTGTTGCAGAGGGTAAGCAAATAAGGGAACATAGTTACAATAGGGGGTGACCATCCCAAGAATCATACCAGCAAAAAGCCTCAGAGCCACCATTACAAATCCAAAAAAGGCCATCCTTGATAATCTTTGCCCCTCTTTTAAGGGTATCCCAAATCATAGATCCCTTCCCCAAAAGGCTATATCAAGGCACATCGGAGGGGTCCACCCCCTAAAGGTATTTGTGAGTGAGAATACGAGTCCAAACCTGATCCTGGCAAGTGCACCATCTCCAATACAATTTGGCAGCTAAGACTTGACCATTCAACCCTGTAGGCTTCAACCCAAGGCCTCCCTCCTGCTTCGGCCTACAAATAGATTCCCACTTAACCAAACTCCACTTTGAAAAGGCCAAATTGCCTACCCAAAGGAATTATTGGGCAAGGGCATCAAACTCCTTGATGAAACTTGAGGGAGCAACCTACACAAAGCACCTGTAAATAGGGAGGGCTTGAACCACCAACTTCAGCAACGTCACCCACCTAGCTGACGAGAGCCATCTATAAGTCCAATGACTAACCCTCCTGTGAAACTTATCCATAATCTCCTACCATATCTCCCTAGATTGGGGCCCCACAACAATGGGAATCCTAAGATACTTCAAAGGAAGAGAACCAGTCTCAAAACGAAGAATTTGAGCAATTCTACTTTGGATAAACCAAGGGGTATTGAAGAAGAAGATGGAAGACTTATCCTCATTAATCTTTAGTCCAGAGGTAGCCAAATAGGTATCCAAAGCTTTCCTTAAACTCACAGCTTCATTAATTTTGGCCAAGCCCATCAAGGTAGTATCATCCACAAACTGAAGATGAGAGTGAGGAGGCAGACTATTACCCCAATTTCATCCCTGAATCAGCCCTTGACTAACTTGAGACTTGAGAAATCTATCCAGTCCTTCTGCCATAATAATGAACAGATAAGGAAATAAGGGATCCCCTTAACGGAGGCCTTTGGATGCTCCAAATAACTCAGAAGGCTCCCCATTGACAAGAACCGAAAAGGAAGTAGAGGTCACACAACTCATCACCCAATCCACCCACTCCCTACCAAACCCAAAAGCCAAAAGAACTTTTTGTAGGAAGAATTTTCTATAGGAAGAGTCATTTGACCCTATCATAAGCTTTTGCCATATCAATCTTGATGAACATGGATTTTTCCTTAGAATTCGCCATGGAATGAATGACCTCAGTAGCTATCACAACCCCATCTAGAATTTGTCGACCAGCAACAAATCCCCCTTGTTCTTCTGAAATCAATGAGATGAGCCAAAGCTTAAGCCTTTTTGCAATCAATTTGGTAATAATTTTGTAGATCACATTACAGAGAGCAATGGGCCTAAATTGGTCTAGACAATTAGCGCCTTCCTTTTTAGGGATAAGATCCATAAATGTAGAATTCAAGGCCCTTAACATTTGCTTATTTCCTTGCGACTCCTACACCACCTCTGAGAGATCCAACTTGATAATTTCCCAAAACTCCTGAAATAATTCTATAGGAAAACCATCAGGGCCCAAAGCTTTACCTTTCTTCATTTGGAACACCACCATCTCTAATTCCCCCAGTGAAATGGGAAGCACGAGGGCTACATTCATCTCATTGGTAACCAGCAAGGGAATACAAGCAAGAATACACGTTTCATCTTCTCTAGCAAGAGGAGAGACTTCTGTAAATAAAGTTGAAAAGAACTGGGACACCTCACCAAAAATCTCACCCAGTGAAGAGAGCTAAGTTCCCTCTCGAGAAACAAGAGAGGTAATAATATTACCATTCCTTCTAGCTTTAACTGAGTTGTGAAAAAATGTAGTATTCTTATCTCCTTCTTGAAGCCAGTCAATACGAGATTTTTGCTTCCAGAAAATATCCTCCTGCAACTCCCATTCCTCCAACGCCTTAGCAACTATAGTCTCCTCCTGATTCAAATCTTCAGTAAGACCTTGATCCCGGATTTGGTGGGTGATGATGTCCAAATGAGCCTAAGCTATCATTTTATTATGGTGCGGATTGCCAAAGCACTGCCTATTCCAATTCTTGAGCTTGTATTTCACATACTAAAGTCTTTTGGCAAAAGAATAGCCCTTCCATGAGCAGGCCTCCCTTTGTGTCACCAATCACTCATTAAGTCCTGGAGAGATAGGTCTCTTAGCCACATGAGTTGAAACTTAAAAGGAGGGTTCCTCAAAGCACTGAAGGTAACTGCTAAAAATTCAATTAGCTAGTGGTCTAAACCCTTCTAGTCTAAAATCTCTGAGGTGGTATTGCACCTATCCCCAGTCCAATAACACAAGACTAAGTATCTGTCCAGGCGCTCAAAAATAACACCTTCACCACATCTTTTGTTGCTCCAAGTGAAGATACCATTACTCAGCTTCATATCAATCAAATGCAAATGCTCTATATTATCCCTTAGAAGATAAGCAAAAGGGTAAAGCCTAGCAATGCCACCTCTTTTTTCTTCCAAGCAATTAATGGCATTGAAGTCACCTGCCACAATCTAGGGAAGTAGGGGGCAAGTGACCGAACATACTGAACATGGGACCAAAGCTGTGATTTACCCAGGAGATCAGAAGGAGCATAAACATTAGTGAAAAGACATATTTCACCAGATTCTAAGCTAGAGGTAGCCATAGAAATAGAAGAGTGGCTCAAGATCCACTAAAGAGGAATGACCTTCCTCAGATTCCAAAAATAGGTGACACCACTAGAACTGCCATGAGCCCCCTACACACTAACACAAACCACGCAACCAAATACTGGGAGCTCTATTCAACAACCCAACCACAGTCAACTTAGTTTCCTAGAGAAAGACAATATTAGGAGAATGAGTACCAATCATCTCACGAATAGCCTTTTGTCTAGGGATGTTATTCATACCCCTTACATTCCATGAAATAACTATCATTTATGAGGTTGGGAGAAATGAGAGTCAATGGTCTTGACCAACCCAACATCCACAAGATTCTCCCCTAGTAGTGTAACCTTCTCGTGGTCCTTCTTATGGCCCACCTTGGCCAGTTTCTCCGGGGGCCCCTTTTTAAGGGTTTGGCTGAAGACCTAAGAACGCATACATCCACTGCCTTTACCCAAGTCTAAAGCCTCCTTCATCAATGAAGGAACTGAAATAGCTGAATCACCCATATCTTTTATAACTAAAGTCCCTTCTGATTCAAGACCAATCGACAATCAAAGGGAAGATTTTGTGGCAAGTGGACCCTTCTGCACAACCACCATAGGCAAATCCTGAGTATCCATTTCCCTATCTTTTGACAAGGCTTCTCCCACGGAACCAACCCCAGACGACAACTCCACTGGGACTCCCACCTCCTAAACCAAGTCCCTAAGAGCATCAAAATGATTAAAGACCCCTTCAGTTTGCCTATCCTTGAGGGTTCTCTTCATACATCTCCCCTTATTATGGGGCTTAACCAGAATAAATCCTTCCTTATCGGTAGCCCCATCAACTAAAGGAGCCTTCCCTTTATCCTTCTTAGGGCTAGAATCAGAGGAGACATTGGCTGCAGTCGATGTTTGAGAAAGCTAAGGGCATTTCCTTTGGAGATGCCCATACTCATTGCAAAATTGACATCTAAAAGGAAGGGTTTCGTAGTCAAGCTACTGGATCCAAGAAGAGGATCCAAGACAAATTTCCATAGAGTCTGGCAAAGGGTTATTTAAATCAATTTCCATCCAAATACAAGCATAAGAAATTACCTTTCGGTCCAGAGTTTGCTGAGCTGAGCTGAACAGCTTGCCAAGCAAAAGAGTAATCATATGTAGAATGTCGGTCTTCCAAAACTTGAGTGGAAGCCTAGGAAGATGAACCCAAATGAGGACCTTTGTAGGGAACTCCTCATCTGAGTTGAACCCCACATGCTAAGGTTTCATAAAAATCCCATCCTGATTGAAGAAATATGGACCAACTTCAAAGGCCTTATTTATGTCCGCCATGCATGAAAACACAACCAAAAAGTAATTGTTCGCAGCCATCATTAACTCCATATCTCCTTCGGGGTTCCAAACCCTCCGAGTCTAATATTTTAGAGCTGGCAACGAAAGGCAAAGACCCACAAACTTACAAATAAGAGCATAATTACTTTGATACTCCACATCCTCTGAGACCAAGTCCAGCTAGATCACCAAGAAAGGGCGCTCTTGACTTTGCTCCAGACAACAATTAACTTTTTTGAGTTTGGGTAATCCATTCCCAGACGCAAAGCCCACACCAACTGAAAGCTTCTATAGGTTCTCCAAAGACCTTCCATGCAACGAGAGAGACGGATCCGTCATGACCATGTCTTCAGAGATCTCCAAAGATGGGATGACTCCTCTTTTCTCCATCTCAAAACCCCAACCGGGAGAAGAAAAAGAAAAGGCTCAAAAAAGGGATCCTCAATCCCAAAGCCCTTGAGCACGACAACAAAACTGATCCAAGAATATCAGGGATCTTCCACCACCCAAAGAAACCCTTCCACACAACAATTGAAGTGAAAACAAAAAAAAAACTGAGCAAATACCACTACCACGGCTCTGAACAATACTCAGCCGTCCCTTAGCACAATCCATAGTAAAAGCCCCAAAAGAAAACCCCAACGTAGAACACCCCAAATGCCCACCTTATTGACTAGAAACAATCACCACACAGCTAAAACCAACTAAAAAAGCTCAAACGCAGGCATGCCAGCACCTTAAGGCCGAGCCCTGAGCTTGGAAACCCTCTCAGCACCTGAGCTTGCCATCCGTGACCAATTTTTATTTCATCACACCATTAGTCCTCCTATTACCTTTACAATTTGACCAAAGGAAGTTTCTCAACATTTTTTCTATTTTTCAACTTGAAAATTACCAAATAGCCAAGCAAAAGAGTGATCTATACCACATGAAGAAAGTACTTTCTAACAAACTTGAATTATACTAGGGAGAGAAGGAAGTTGGCCTTGCCATTTTATAAATTTATTTTCATTTTTCTTAAACATACACTCCCATAGTTCTTTTAAAGAAGGTTCGATAGAAAATGGTATTGTCAGCTATTTAACAACCTTGTTAGGCCCACCCCACTACTAATTTCTACTTTTAACCACTCAAGAGGAGAAACCCTCCAACTAAACACAATTAATTTACTTTTAGAAATATTAGTCCTAAAAGCTTTAGAATATATGTTAAATCTATCCATAGCATAATCAATATTTTCCTCAAATTGTTCAAAAAATAATGCAGTGTCAACCGTAAACTATATATTAATCAAATTATCCTCATTTGGAAAAATAATTCATTTCATGTGATGAAGAATTAAACTAGATCTCAAAGTATATTGTAACACATATGAAGCAATAACAAAATGTGTAGTTACAAAAGGGTATCATTGTATTATAGATCTCTATAGAGGGGAAGGCTCAGTTAATGATCTATTGATGTCAATCTTAGAAGCGTGAGCATCATTAAAAAACATCTTAACCATGTCATAAATTGGGATGAAAGCCAAAAGATTCCAACAATAACAAGATGAAGGACCATTCCACTCTATCATAAGCTTTTTCAAAATCTAGTAGCATCATATACACATCTCGATTTGTGTTTTTTGCCAATTCAAGTCCTTCCTAATTGGCAATTAAATTTTTAAGAATATATCTACCTTTTATGAACTTGGTTTGAGTTTTAGAGATAATTTTAGGGAAGATGTCAGTGAGTCTAAGAGCTAGTAATTTAGCCAAAATTTTATATGAAATATTGAAAAGAGTTATTGGCCTCCATTTTTTTATAAGATACGTGTCCTCTTTAGGAAGCATTTCAATGATACCTTTGTTTATCTCTTTTCCTATGGAACCTTGTTTAATGGGTTCATTGTTGACCTCAATCAAATCTTCAATGATCCAGTCAATATTAGCTTTGTAGAATTCATTTGGAATACCATCAACACCTAGATATTTCCCATTTTCAAAAGAACTTACGGTTCTTTATAGTTCTTCCCTAGGGATATCTTTTTCAACATCAATAACATCTTCATTACTAAGGTTATTGGGAATATTTTTTGCATAAAGAACTCTAGCTTCCCTACTCTAGTAGTTGCCATCCTTTGCAAAGAAAAGTTTTTATAGAAATCACTAAAAGCATCTTTCGTATCTTCAATGTCTCATCGATCATAATAGGACCAATAACATCCCGTGTCTACTTGGATTTTAGAATGTTAAAGAAATATTTTGTTTCTTTATCCACATCTTTAAGCCAGATCATCTTATCCTTGACCTTTGCCCACCGATCTTTGTAGTTTTGCAAACATCTCAAATTATGTTTTACATCAATTAGACTTTTTTGGAAGATCTCATTTATAGGGTCTTTTTGTAACTGGGAATCCATGTTAGTAAGGGTTTCCTTTCAAAGTATCTCTTCTCTTATTTTGTTTAATGTTTTCTTATTTCAATAGTACTTAAGAAGTTTCTTTAACCACCCTTTAGCTTGTTCCAATATTTTATAGCAGAGCTAGCATCAAACATAATTTTATTAATATTTATTAGAGCATGAATGCCATTAATACACTCTTTATCCCCTTCATTTCTATTATGACCAATAAATTTTCCTCCTAACTTTTCTTATTGCTCCATTGTGGCAATGATTAGAAATTGTAAAAGGAGAAACTTGGACACATTTATTGTTCTCTTCCACCATAAACTTAAAGAAATATTTGCGAGCATAAAATATATTGTCTTGAATAGACCCTATTGCTAGCATTCTAATAATTGCACCATGTATACCAAATACCCTTATTACCGACTTTCTTCTTTTTAAGTGAGTCCACTGAGTTTAGAATCCTCTTAGATTTTTCCCAATAATATAATTTATTGCCTTTCCAAGACATTGGAATCCTGCAAATTTTGTCTTCTTTTTGTTCAAACATATTACAGGGACGTTAGGAGGGACACTTCGCTTCAAACTACCCCCGTTGTAGGGTTTTGGGCTCAATCTCTTGGTGGAAAAATGCTCTCCCCACCACCTTATCATTGATCATGAGGATGTTGACTCTTTACCAAAGGATATTGCTCCTATTGTTCCTTTGACTACTCCCATTGTTTGTTTAGAACCTTTAGGGCCTACTACGTGTCTGTGCTCTGGTCATGCTTAGTATGCTCCTTCAATTGTTGATCCCATTCCTCTTGCAGTGGATGTCTCCTTGACTCTTGCTTCTACTGGGTCTAGGCCTCCTACCTCTGATCTATAGTTAGTTAAGCCTGCTCAATTCATTGCTTATTTGATCAAATGTCTCCAATCCTCTCATACTCATTCTATGGCACCATTGGAGGAGTCCCCTTTGTCCCTCTACTATGAGGATGATCTGGAAATCTTGTTTTGTGCATTGTTGTTTAAAAGAGGAAGAAAGGTCTTCTTAAGTTTGTTTTAGAATCCCACACTCGAGCTAGGGGTGTGTGGATTACCAATTTAGGTTCTAGGATAGTGTAGTCTTGAGAAGATGCTTGTTTGCTGCAATTTTGCTACAACTAAATGTTGTTTAGATGCTTCTTGTTGGTTTTGTGGTTTTCTATATCATGGTTGTAAACCGGTTTGGGCCCTTTCAAAAACCCACCTTTACCCTTAATCAAGAACATTGGGAAGGAGGAGGAAATCCATTTCCATATCTTACTCCTCTCCATATAGCCGTTAGGGGCAATATATAAAACATATACCAAATCTAATATCATCTTTAATGATAGTCACCCAGATCAGTTTATTACAAGAACATCTATATTAGTTGATAAAGGGATCCCATTCAAAGGAAACCAAAATAAGAAAACCACCTTTTCCCCAAGCATAGTTTGTAGAATAGAACTTAGAGTCCCTCTATACAAATTTAATGGCGTGTTCAAGTTGAAAGACCACTAATTTAGTTTCTTGAAGGAGCAAATAATCCATCGTTGGCCTATTATTACAAAAGGCTCTTAGAATGTATTTCCTATTATGAGTGGTTGTGTGTTGGATCTTGGAACCTTCACCACCACCATCAATTTGTGTCTCCTACCATTGGGATATTACGAGATAATCCTTGGCATGGATTGGCTTGATATTCATTAGGATAGCATTGATTGTCATCGTAAGGCAGTAGAGTGTATAGACGATCTTGGTGATCATGTTGTGATAGCTAGAGTTTAGAGGCCTATGTCTCTCAATATGATTTTCATCATGTAGTTGAAATAGTGTATGCAAAAGGAGTGCTAGATGTTTGCTATCATGGTGAGTGATCTTTTTGAGTATGGGTATTGTGAGTTTTCCCTCGATGATTACTGTGAGGTTTCCCTCGATGATCACCCACTCTTGAGGGAGTTTGTTGATGTCTTTCCTACTATCATCCCTAGTATACTGTCAAAGCAAGATGTAGACTTTCATATTGACCTCCTTATTGGAGTTGAGCCCATCTCACATGCACCATGTATGCTGAGTACTTAGGAGGTTAGTGAGCTCAAGTTGCAGTTGGAAGGCTTGTTAGAGAAAGGACACACTCATCCTAGTGTATCTCCTTGGGGTGCACTTGTCATCTTCATGAAGAAGAAGCATGTATCTCTTTATTTGTGCATTGATTATTGACAATTGAACAAGGTGATTGTGAAGAATCAATATTCCTTGTCAAGGATTAAAGATTTGGTCGATAAAATGAGGGGAGACAAGGTGTTCTCTAAAATTAATATTAAGTTTGGGCATCACCAACTTCGCATGTAGGAGGCACATATTCATTGGACAACATTTCAAACTTGTTCTGGACACTACGAGTTTACCATAGTTCTATTTAGGTTGACAAATGCTCCATCAATGTTCATGAGAACAATGAACAAGGCATTTTTCACCTATCTAGATCAATTTTTCCTTGTGTTCCTTGATGATATTTTGATCTTTTCGAGGACAATGAAGGAGCATGAGGTCCACCTGTGTTAGGTTTTACAGTATTTGTGAGAGAACCAACTTCATGGTAACTTGGAAAAGTGCAAGTTCTTTCAGTCTAAGTGATGATTTGGGTCATTTTATATTTGAAGAGGGTATCTTGATAGATCCCTCAAGGATTTAAGCTATTGTGGATTGGCCTGCACCCATGAACATTTCTAAGGTTCACTATTTCATCAGATTAGTAGGTTACTACTACTGATTTATCATGGATTTATTAAGAGTAGCACATCCCATTACTTCTCTTCAATAAAAAGGGAAGAAGTTTGCATGGTTAGATAAGCGTGAGAGAGTCTTCTAGGGTCTCACAGAGTGGTTGACTAGTGCACCAATCCTTGTAGCGCTTGATCAGGTACAACGAATTTTATGGTCTGCATAGATGCTTCATTGGATGGGTTAGGATTTTTTCTTATGAAAGAGGACTATGTGATTGCTTATGAGTCACAAAAGCTCAAGGATCATGAGCTTAATTACCCTACCCATGATCTACAGTTAGCAACGGTTGTCCATGTGCTCGTGTAATGGCAACACTTTCTTTTGAGCCATCAATTCGAGTTGTATATTGATCATCATGGCCTTCAACATATCTTTACACAACCAAACTTGAATGTACATTAGCGTCGATGGATGAAATTTTTTGTGAGTACACTTTTTATGTTTATTACATCAAAGGAAAGGAAAACATTGTCACAGTTGCCTTGAGCAAGAGGCAACACGAGATCTCAGTCTTGTCCTTCAGCACAAATTTGAGGAGATCCATTCTTGAGTATCTCCCAAAGGATACATGATATCAAGATGTTTGATCTAAGATGGAGTCTCAAAGGGCCCTTTTGGGCAAGTTTTTTGGCTTTTCCTTGTAGTATAATGGACTATTGTTGTATCTTAGTCATATTTATGTCCTTAAATTTTAGGTGGTCTTCACATTGTTGTGTTGTTCGAGGTTCATTGTGTACCTTATGCAATGGATCTAGGTGTGAAGAAGATGCATCCTAGGACCTTCAACAATTATATTAGTTGGTAAGGATGTGATGTTATTGTTTGTTACTAGATGTCTTGAGTGATAGAGAGTAAAGGTAGAGCATTAGCATTGCACAAGTCTTCTGATATCACACAACATTCTTGAGTGGAAATGGGACACAATTTTTGTGGACCTTATTGTGGGTTTAGATTTATTTGTTTATTGCCATGATACCATCATGGTGATGATAGACAAGTTGACCAAGGTTTCCCATCTCTCACCCATGAAGACATCCTATAATGTTAAGTTAGTGGAACGTGTCTTCGTGCAAGTTATTGTTCATTTGCATAGAGTACCTCACACAATCATCACATATAATGATCTCGTGTTCACATACATGCTTTGGAAATTGTTGTAGCATGCATTACATGCTCAACTCAACTTTAGCTCTACTTATCACCCAGAGATAGATGGTCAAACAAAGAGGGTGAATCAAGTTCTAGAAGACATGCTTTGCATGTATGTCATAGACCAACAACTGGGAGGACTATTTGTACCTTGTTGAGTTTCTGTATAATAATGGGTATCATGGTTCTCTTATAATGGCTTCCTATTAGGCTTTATAGGGTCATCCTTACAAAACTCTATTGAGTTGGGATATGATTGCAGATCAAGTCACCATTGGACCTAAGATGCTTTAGGACATGGAGCAATGAGTTGTTCAAATTAGAGAGCACTTGTTGATTTCCTAAGGCTGACATAAGAAGTATGCTAATGTTAAGAGATTGGATCGACATTTCTTGATTAAAGATCAAGTATTTTTAAGAGTGACCACACAAGAGCTTGATCCATTACAAAAAAGGTTCTAAACTCACAACATGCAATTTGTTGGGCCTTTTGAGATCCTAGAGAGGATTGGTCCTGTCACATACTAACTTGCCTTGCCACCTAGTCTCTCTCCTATCCATGACGTGTTTCATGTTTTTGTGCTTGGATAATACACTCTAGATGTGACACATGCTCTTGATTGGGGTGCCATGTAGATCAAGTAGCTTTCTTTGGAGCCTATCCATATATTGCAACATTGGATGTTAAACCTTCGAGGTTGAGTCATGGATCAGGTAAGTGTCCAATTGGACCATCTCAATGACACAACAACTACTTGGGAAGATGCTACACAACTAAGGGAACCTCTATCATTACCTTTTTGAAGGCTTTCAGAAGTAAGGCTTGTCTTAGTGGAGGTAGATGTAATGTCCATGGGTGTATGTGCCTTGCGTTGTTGTTTGACTTTCTTTTGGTATTGATATCATACTTATCAATGGGGTAAGTGCAAAACGTTGGGGGGCCAAAAAGTGGCCAAACTTTTTTCAAAAAAAATTAATACATGCGATCGCATTATGGTTTGGTAATGACGAGCCTAAGGCTCAGCAAAACCAAACCATAACGCGAGCGCGTTATGACTAATTATATATATATATATATATATATATATATATATATATATATATATATATATATATATATATATATATATATATATAAAGGAGCATTTATGCTCATTTCATTTCTTTATTTTCCTCTACACCCGTGGCCAGCAAACCCTAAGAAGTGCACTCACATTTTTGAAGACTCAATTCAACACCAAAATCTTACCGATTCATCTCCAAAATGCTGCCACGACGTTAAGAAGGCCAAAGGAGTAAGTTTTTTCTGTTTTTTTGTCTGAATTTGTTTCTAAATAGGTAGGTTTGAGTTGATTTTTGATGTAAATTTTCTTAATTGTCAGGAAATGTTAATGCACCTCCTCCTCCTCCTCAAAATCCACAAAATCCTGAAGAGGAAATACCTGCCGAAGAACAACCCGAACAACAAACTCCTCCATCCATTCCTCGACATCCCCCTGGAACACAAGAAAATCCAATGGGGCAAATTGAAAACAATAAAAAAGAAATTGAAGACATAATTGCAAGATTGAAAGATCCTTCAACTTCAACCTTGCATAGGTCCACGCTTGCTCAATCTCTTGAATCTATGTTATCAAATGTAGATTCAATTAGCAAGCAAATATCTAGTTGGTTGGATAAGAGGAGATAGTTTAGAGAGTATTATGCAGACAAGCTATCATATGAAGATGTGAAAAAGTTACAAATTACAAAATTAGACTTCTGTTCCATTTTCATAAACCCACAAACAAATCAACCTCCACTCATTACATGCAAGAGGTTCCATATCCATTGGTGCAACAACCAAGCGATAAGGGACAATTTTGGGCAGAGGTGGTGGATGGTTTTTGACCATCCTCCATGCAATAATAATGAGGTCCATCAATACTTTTTGAGGAAACTCTACTGCAAGTTTGTCCTCAATAAATTACTAAACTATTTTGATATGCAGGACTTCCAGGGTAGAGGTGGGGGGTCGGCACAAGATAGACTAGGGGCACGTGTTGACCCACAGTGGCCAGTGAGACGAGTAATCATCAGACCAGCCCATGAACATGTTTCTATCCCTTCCATTATGAAAGAGAGTGTTGAGGTTGATACACTTCAGTCCATTAGTGCCTTGACCCAGAGCATCATAGAGCATGTTAGTCCTGCAGCACAACGTGGGTTGGGAGATAGTGCCAGGAGTAGGGTCCCACCCCATGCTTGTCAGACTTGCAGGTTAGCCTATGGTTATGACCCCATAGATAGTCAGGATGCAGGTGCACAGGCTACATCTGTAGCTAAGCAGATGATGATGACAAATACCCTCCTGAGCGAGACTTTCAACCTTGATACTCAGGTAAATATTAGCAAGTTTATTGAATTTAATTTATTAAATTTCATTTTTGAAATGTAAGATTAACTAATTTAGTTTGATGATTTTAATAAAATTTCAGGGTCATAGCGTTGATCCAGTTTTCAATGGTTCTCCACCTGCATATTACACTACATCATCTACTGTCGGGGTATGTAACTAGTAAACAATTATAAATATTACATGTGAATAGCATCATTATATGAATGGTATTCTAATATCTGATTTTGGATATTGAATAGGTTAATATTAGAGATTTCACAGCAACACCTGCCAGCGATGGTGGACTTCAAAGCTTCACAGAGGTAATAAAATTAATAGTTTAATGAATGAATTGTACTTACTAGATTTTGTATGTGACTTGTGTTGGATCTAGGGCATACAACTGAGAGGGGGGGGGTGAATCAGTTGTATAAAAACCTGCTTCTACTTTAAACACTTGATTCTCCTTTGTTAGTTAACAATATATCAATTAATCATCCATGAAAGCATAACGCACAAACACAAGAGCAGATAAACATCAACACATTGAACACCAAGATTTTGACGTGGAAAACCCGGTTAAGGGAAAAACCACAGGGTGATTAACCCAAGGATTATTCTCTGTTAGAAGAATAAGAAAAAGAATGGCACTTGCCAATTAGGGCTCACTGCCTGAGCACACTGCTCACAAAGAGGCACACGGCCTACAAAGAGACACACTGTCTACAAAGTGATAAGAATCATAGTCTTGAACTGGAGAATGACATCTCTACCATGTCCGGATCAGTTCCATTTAAGCCCAAAACCCCTGCTCTGCCTTTCGCACTTTTCTTCGCTACACCACTCTCATCCGCACCAATCCATACATCAAAATGAACTCACAAACCTTTATTTATACAAGACATCGACTTAGGAACAATCATCTAAGTCGACAATCAACCATAAGAATATCCGCAAGATGAATAACACATCCAATCGGCCACCACAAGAACATTCGTAGGGTGAACAACTCATCCGGTCAGCTAGTTGGAACAAGAACTTTATCAGGAAGAATATCTTCAATTCCAGACTTTACCATCAATGCGGACCAACAACACAACCTCAACATGATCCAAGAACCTTCACAAGCCTGCCTGAATGACCAGGTACATCCACACTTTCTCTACATACTGGAATCTCTTCTCTTCCTCATCCAGAACTTCAAGAACACTGTCTGTCGCCACTGTCACAATGCAGAAGGTACTTCCGGACATCCAAATCATACACAACTCAAGATGACACATCACAAGGACATCACAAACACTCCTTCCAATCTTCAGATTAAGATTATACAATTCCGGACCTCACCAGACCTTTCTGTGATCCTCTGTCACCTCTGAACACTTGCCGGAACCGGTTCCACACCGACAGCCATAACTCCTTCAGATCTTTATGCGGACCTTTGAAATCTTAACTGAAGCATCCCAAGACTCATATCTACAAACCCTTTAATCCGCATCCTCCGGTTCTCATCCTATACAGTACATTTGCCTTCTTCTCATCACTGTTTTTCACTGTTCCTGACTGAGGCTAATTTTCTCAATATCCTCAGCACACTGCTCATCCAATCCTTCTTGTCAATGCAATATGAGTATGTTGACATCAATGACAACATTGGTTCACCTCATACTTGCAACAGCTTGTGTGCTTTATTGTGTGTACTTCCATGTTTAGGTGAACGTGTGTGTACGTTAGGAGCCATGATTTGCATCACTATTATAGTTTTCGTAATTGAATAATATTGTTTTATTTCCAGATGATGTAGGCTATGGAGACACCTCCTGATGTTCATACGGCAATGGAGCATGGTGTGACCTCTACGATTCATAGCTCCATGCCATTGACAGGGGTATGAGGCAGATTAGTAAATTTCAATTTACATTCATTATTATAGTTTTTTTTTTTTAAATCAAAAGATTATTGATTTAAAGTTTAATTTCTATCTGGATGGTTTCTATAGGACATGACATCACCACCGCCTATTCCTGCTACTAAGGCAAGTGAGGAGACAGATTATATGGTAGCAGTAAGTGATTATTTTGTTAAATGTTTCATTTTTTTAACATGTAATATCTATATATTAATGTCTATACTTTTTATTGTAACAACTAAAGATGCAGGAAGAACTAAATAGGATGAGCAGCCCTCGGGTTTGTAGTGGACCACCCACATACGCGTCTCCATCCCCTAGAAGATCAAAGGCTACCCGTGATCTATTCTCTTCACCAGCCAGAGGGTAATGACTTTTTATTGTGTTCCTTTGTTGTATGCCTATATGTCATTTGTGGACATATATTTTGTATTGCATATAGTTGACATTGTATGCCTATATGGCTATTTTGTATATATGTTATACTTATATCGACAGTGATGTATGCCTATATGGATATTTGGTTAATACAAATCTTTTTTATTGATGGCGTCCATACTTGCATTATAAATCCATGTTTGAATGGATATTTGTAGATGGCTACTTCAAATATTTAAAGTCCAATTGTATTACATAGGATGTTTGTTGATCCAATAAGCTAGCTATTGTTATTCAAGTATCACCTAAACCTCATTTTGGAACTAAAAGATAAAAGTTGTATTTAAAATAAAAATGAATCATCATGTTGAACAGAAAATATTCATATTCTTTATGAGTTGCTCAATTGAAAATATTCAAATGAGTATGCTGATCCATATTCTTTATGAGTTGGTCAATTGAAAATATTTCTTAATTTATTGTTATTATACCATATTGGGATGTAAAGAGTATGTTTGTTGTTTTGAATAAGATAGTCAAAATCATATGCTTATGAGCACCTGATGACCATTGTGGTTATTAAATGTAATTCCTCTTGCATATAAGGCGAGGTTATGAGATTACATTGAGTCTTACCTAATTTTAGTATGCAACATAACATTGGGACTATAGGTTTCCATAAGTCATCAACAATCAAGGTTCAAGGTTGTCATTAAAGTCAAAGGGTCAAGGTTGTTTGTCATTGATGTTAAGATTGATGCCATGATGTTGATAAGGTGATACAGTTATTCAAGGTAGGTGATGGTCATGAGGTGCATGATGTTGTGAATATGGTTTTCATGATAAGGTCTCTAAATTCATGTTGATGTTGCACAAGACAAACATGGTTCATATGATGCAAGGTTCATGTTCATGGTGGATGTGGTTTTGTTCATGCAAGGTTTTGTTGTGAATATGGTTTTCATGATAAGGTCTATCTTGAAAGGTTGATATGATGTAAGGTTCATATTCATGGTGGATGTGGTTTTGCTCTTGCAATAAGAAGTTAGAGAAGACACAAGCTTTCATAATTATAATCTTATTGATAGTTAGGGTTTGCATATTGGGCATTAAACCCTAAAAGGAATCTACTTTTCGTAAGACTTTAAAACCCTCAATTGCTTGTCGTGTGTAAAGTGCACTTTTGTTTTAATTTAATATTGACTTATAATCAAAAGTTACTATCACTTAAATCAACCTACTAAAGGGTCTTTAATTCATTAGTTCACCGGCCCTTCAACCTAACTCAACCGGCGTCTCTGGTAAACTCTCATAAGCTCGAGCGCCATATCATAATTGGTCATATTTAATTGATATGAGGGCGGGAAAAAGGATTGGAAGGTCAGTATTTAAAAGGAATTTGGAATATAAACAATCATTTTTATGCGGTTGAATTTGATGGGCATGCCTTTATAAAATGCTAAAAGACAACTTTATGCAGGATATCATGGTATTTGTAGTGTTTGAAGATTGAAGACTAGTTAGTGTTTGTAGCTCGGACTGTTTCGGCATATTTGGGTGCGAAAAAGGACCATGCCTAGCCTAAACTTACCCATTTAGACGCGTTGGAATTATCGGTTTGGCCGCACAAGGAGAAGAACAAAAGTTACACCCCTTTGCAACTTTACACTGCCTCCTTTTGATGATTTTTGGGGCAGCAGAAAAACATTCACCACGGGCAAACGCCTCATAGATATAAAAAAATAAGAGAGGTTATTGTAGAGGGACCCTACATGATCACGTTTCCTTAGATAGAATGTATCCAAGTGACACAGTTTTTGAGTAACAACTCATCAAAGATTGCTGCCTTTTTACACTTTGGACTCTTCAGGGATATCGTTGGTACAATGTAGCTCGGACTGTTTCGGTATGTTTGGGTGCAAAACAGGACCATGCCTAGCCTAAACGTACCCATCTAAATGCATTGGAACTATCAGTTTGGCCACATGAGGAGAAGAACAAAAGTTACACCCCTTTGCAACCTTACACTGCCTCCTGCTGACGATTTTTGGGGCAGCATAAAACCTTTCACCACAGGCAAATGCCTTCAAGATATAAAAAACTAAGAGAGGTTATTGTAGAGAGACCCTACATGATCTCTTTGCCTCAAACGGAATGTGTCTAAGTGACACAGTTTCTGAATAACAACTCATCAAAGATTGCTACCTTTTTGCACTTTGGACTCTTCAGGGATATCGCCGGTACAATGTAGCTCAGATTGTTTCGGTATGTTTGGGTGCAAAACAGGACCATGCCTAGCCTAAATGTACCCATCTAGATGCATTGGAATTGTCAATTTGGCCACACGAGGAGAAGAACAAAAGTTACACCCCTTTGCAACTTTACACTGCCTCCTGATGATTTTTGGGGCTGCAGAAAATCTTTCACCATGGGCGAATGCCTCAGAGATATAAAAAATTGAGAGAGGTTTATTGTAGAGGGACTCTACATGATCACGTTGCCTTAGACAGAATATTTCTAAGTAACACGATTTTCAAGTAACATCTCGTCAAAGATTGCTGCCTTTTTGCACTTTGGACTCTTTAGGGATATCGTCGATATAATGTAGCTCAGACTGTTTCGACATGTTTGAGTGAAAAATAGGACCATGCTTAGCGTAAATGTACCCATCTAGATGCATTGGAATAGTCAGTTTGGTCGCATCAGGAGCAGGAAGAAAGTTACACCCCTTTGCAACTTTACATTACCTCCTTCTGACGATTTTTAGGGCAGCAGAAAACCTTTCACCACGGGCAAACGCTTCAGAAATATAAAAAACTGAGAGAGGTTATTGTAGAGGGACTCTACGTGATCGTGTTTCCTTAGACGAAATGTTAGTGACATGATTTTTGAGTAACATCTCGTCAAAGATTGCTACCTTTTTGCACTTTGGACTCTTAAGGGATATCGTCAGTACAATGTAGCTCGGATTGTTTCGGCATGTTTGGGTGAAAAATAGGACCATGTCTAGTGTAAATGTACCCATACGAACACGTTGGAATAGTTAGTTTGGTCGCATTAGGAGCAGGACGAAAGTTACATCCCTTTGCAACTTTACACTACCTCCTTCTGATGATTTTTGGGGCAACAGAAAACCTTTCACCATGGTCAAACACCTCAGAGATAAAAAACCAAGAGAGGTTATTGTAGAGGAACCTTACATGATCGCGTTGCTCTAGATGAAATGTTTCTAAGTGACACAGTTTTTGAGTAACATCTCATCAAATATTGCTGCCTTTTTGCACTTTGGGCTCTTCAGGGATATCATCAGTATAATGTATTTCAGACTGTTTCGACATGTTTGGGTTAAAAATAGGACCATGTCTAGCATAAATGTACCCATCCAGATGCATTGGATCAGTCAGTTTGGTTGCATCAGGAGCAAGACGAAAGTTACACCCCTTTGCAACTTTACACTGCCTCCTTCTGACGATTTTTGGGGCAGCAAAAAACTTTTCACCACGGGCAAATGCCTCAGAGATATAAAAAATTGAGAGAGGTTATTGTAGAGGCACTCTACATGATCATGTTACCTCAAATGGAATATTTTCTAAGTGACATGGTTTTTGAGTAACATCTCGTCAAAGATTGCTGCCTTTTTGCATTTTAGACTCTTCAAGGATATCGTCGATACAATGTAGTTCAGACTGTTTTGACATGTTTGGGTGAAAAATAGGACCATGCCTAGTGTAAATGTACCCATACAAATGCATTGGAATAGTCAGTTTGGTCACATCAGAAGCAGGACGAAAGTTACACCCCTTTGCAACTTTACACTGCCTCTTGACGATTTTTGGGGCAGCAGAAAACCTTTCACCATGGGCAAATGCCTCGGAGATATAAAAAACTGAGAGAGGTTATTGTAGAGGCACTCTATGTGATCGCGTTGCCTTAGATGGAATATTTCTAAGTGGCATGATTTTTGAGTAACATCTTATCAAAAATTGCTGCATTTTCGTACTTTGGACTCTTCAGGGATATCGTCGGTATAATGTAGCTCGGATTGTTTCGACATGTTTGGGTGAAAAATAGAACCATGCCTAACCTAAACGTACCCATCCGAACACATTGGAACTGTCAGTTTGGTCGCATCAGGAGCAAGACACCAAAAATGCAAAGGTTGCTTTATGTAACTTGATAACATTGACACTTTTTTGCAACAGGACTCAAAGACTCAAATTGACCCCAAATGACTCAAAGTGACTTAAAAACAAATGAAATGGTCTTAGAAGAATTTATTACATACAATTGACTCAATCAAAACAAAATTTTATTTTTTGACCCCTCTTGGAGGCATGACAACCTAGGTGCCCCTGCACCATTATTGCAACTGAAGTCGATAAAGTTTTCCTATTAAGAAAAAGAGCTTCCCTTAGCTTCAAGAAATATAAATATTCTATACTGACAAGGCCAACCATGTGAAGGTGGAAGCTCATGTGGCCTCACCTAAGACCTAAGACATATGTAGTCTAGTAGACACAAGACACCTAAGACACCTATTTTCTAGTCTCTATCTACCTAGTTGACATATCGTATATACCTAAGACACAATTAGAGACACCTATTATCTAGTTAGAAACCAAGACACCTAGAGACACCTGTATTTTCTACATTACCTAGATTTTATACATTATTCTCAGGAGCAACTTCATCCATCACTTAGGTCTAACCCCATGAAGCATAACATGATGATGTAAAAATGTGTATATGTGTAAAAATGCAGCAAGAAATAAAAAAAGACAAACCTTACAAATTAATGTGCATACTTACAACTTAATGTAACATGACTTTACAAAATCAATGTGAATACTTACAAATTAATCCAATGAACCATTCGAGTCTGCTCTACCCTTTATTGTGTCAAGTATTGCTTCATGGTCAGACTCACGCACCTTCCACAAGCTTTTCTTCAAAGGTCTACCCTGATACGGTATCAAATAAACATTGGATGCCATGACAAGGTTTGAGTAATGAAGAATCTTTTGATGCATGTCAAAGTCCTGAAATAGCCAAACATTAACACTCTTATGTAGGTACCTTCTAAGCCATGTTCCAGTAATAACCACTAAGCCTGTAGGGTATTCGATGTTTTCTCCATCTGTAACTGGGGCCTCTAATTTCTTTTTGGCTTCAACACAACAACATAAGTAATAATCTATTACCTCTTCATTATCTTCATCTACAATAACTGCATATACGTGCCCTACATTAATATGTGTAGCAAATTAGATGAAATTAGTCAACATTACAAAAACACTACAAAGAAATATGACATTAGGAATTTCAAAAACTATGCAAATAGATATATTACCTAGTTGAACTAGATTTGATATGTGGTGAAATTAAACTGATGATTCCATCTGTGTTAGTTCCAGTGCCGTCAGGGGTCAATACATGTCAAGTGGGCTAAGATAACTTAACTGCCATTCGTCAACCCACTCCTTTGACTCGCACTCATCAAATACTTAAATTGTACAGGAAGAACAAAAGCATGACATCTTTCGCATATGGATACTCCATGAACCTACAATTGAGCTTCTGAAAGAGTGCATCTCACTTGATCCTGTCAGTGTAGAACAGTCCTCATATGGTGCAATGTTAATATCATCTATCAACCAAAAAGTTCTACGAACTGAAGACTTACCTTCATTACTTGGACCCATGGAAGCATTACACCACTCGATAATCGATTTTGCATCTGTCAACTTTGCATTGTCTTTATACTTTAACTCTTCTTGTGCTATGGCTCTTTGGATACATGCTCTTGCACCATCATACTCCCCCTTTCCATGCCCGTCCTCACAAAAGTTCCACATATGCTGAATACCTGTAAAATTATGCCTCCTAGTCAACCAATAGAAATTCTATGAGTTATTGAATTGTGATGCACAGTTATCCGACCATATGATATGCTGACTGAACGATATGCCCCTTCTAGCCAAATCATTATAGAACACCTAAAAGGCACCTTGCACGAACTCTGTAGAATGCGTGCGATCATCACTAATATAGAAATTATACTCCCTTATGATCTTTTTGTCATCCTCTGTACTATGATGTGCACAAATATAGAAACCTGTGTGGAGTTGTAATATTGTGATTGCACCTCACGTTGTGGCTGTAGACTGTAGTTCTCTGCAAAGTCAATGACTGAAACAATGCTACCAACCAGAAATGTGTCCTTGCATAAATTGAATTGCAAGTCCAACCATCGAGCTCTATGGGCATGTCTTGCATACTCATACACTATGTTGTCATAAAATATAGGCATAAACTGATACACTGGAGTCTTTTCAATAACCAATTCACACCTCTTTGCTTCTTTACCATATTTTGTATTGTATGCCATTGTTTTATACTTGCCAAACTCTACTAGTTCATTTCCAACTACATGTGTTCTTTCCATATGTTCACATATTGGCAAATGTTGCAAGCCACTGCAACGATGACATGTGCCATCCAAGCACAATTTCTTGTAGAATATTTGACCTTCCTCTCTTTCACATAAAATTCTTGATATGAAGTCTCTTGAAGATGTTGGTGGGGCACGTATGGCACAACCCTGCAAAACATTGTTAATATGCATATCTAAACATATAGACCTATAAACATCAAAATAGTTAGAAATTTCAATATGCAATCTACAACAACAAGTAGTGCATGTGTGATTTATCTTGACATAGAAAGGTTTTAGCATTTCAATATATCTTTGATAAATTTTAATTCGAGGATACTTCTCTAGAAATTTACCATAAAATTGTGTTTGAGTCTCATCCAAAAAATGCTTTGGCTGTGGCTCACGGTTTTGACTACCGATTCTCCTTCTTACCACATCCCTTTGATTCAGAGATACCCTTGTGTAATTCTTCCAAAAGTCTTCAATTAGTGATCTCAATGCTTCAATAATTGGTTTATCTTTTCGTGGTAGTCTCCCTGAGAATGCCCATAATTCATTGGCATTAGTGTCCTCAATTCTTTGGCGTCTTCCAACAGCTCTTGATAAAATTTTCATATTAATTCTCAATTCTTGACTCATCTTTCTAATAAGATGAGCTTTCCTCGTTTGACTACTTATTATAGTCAATGTAATCACACGCCGTGTTGCATTACTATCTTTTGTGCGTGAGGTGTTACCCACACTCTCATACACACTCATTAGATTCATGACAATAGATTTTTCACTTGAAGCCTCTGATGTTCTCAACCCAAGAATCTTCATGATGGACCTATACTTTATACTTCACATCATTTCAACGAATAGTTGACATCTTGTAGTCTCATTTAACTTTTCAAAGAATAATCTCTAAATCTTATGAGCATATCTTCTACAAGTGCATTTTGGAATCTTACCTTCCATTGGCTACAAAATATTCTCATCAATATCAATCAAATACTTTGGCTTTCTATGCAAAATTCTAGGTGGTGTTAAGTTAGGTAAATTCATCTCAACATTAGGAATTTCATCAATATTTAAATGAGATGGGCTAGATGGCATACCTTCGATCGAAGATGAAATAGATGACATACCTTGAGGTTGAGGTGGGAACGATGGCGTACCTCCTTCATCACACGTGAGTGATGATGTACTCTCAACTTGAGATGTGGTAGATGGTGTCCCTACATGTTGACTTGCGGTAGAGGACATGTCTCCAACTATGGTATTCAAATCTCTCATAGCACGAAGTTTTTGCATTCGTTCTCTTTGTGCCGCCAATACCATATCTCTTTGTGATGGTTGTGGTTCCTCTTCAATTGGCATGTCTTCATTTATCGTGTCTAGTTTCCTCTTCTCATGAAGTTCCCTCATAGCCACTAGTTTCTTTGCATTCTTAGCTTCTATCTCTTCCTGTGTTGGTTTAATTCTTGATCGTTTCCTCGGCATGACGAAGAATTTGTCTATAGCATGATAAAGAGACCAATATTAGTTCCGAAGAAATGAATCCATACAAATAACTGAAATATATGTCATTCAACCCTTCATAGTAAATGTACATACAATCATCATGTAAATGAGTAAGTGTCACTCAACCAAAATAGGTACAAAGCATACAAAGCAAATTATTGCAGCCATGAAAAGAGTACATAGGACTTCATGCTTGAAAAGGTTGAGGCAGACCCAATTTGACATGTTTGTTGTTACTAGGGCTACTAGGATTTGGAATTGAGAAGGTGTTTTGTTGGTACTAGGGATACTAGGATTTAGGTGGCTTGTGAAGGAATAGACAACAATTGTTGTGTCATGTGCATGAACAAATCATCATGAATAGATGCATAAGGAATGTCTTAGCCCAAGATATGTGCATACAAATCATCATGTCATGTGCATACTTGTATGATCTTGGCACCTATTCATTTGTATTTTAACTCGTTAATATGACAAGGTAATAGTGGGATTGTATTTTTATTATGTTGTAAGGATTTATTCTTGTATAGTTTGACATCATGGTATGTTAGGGTCTGTTTATTACACACAATTATTAAAGAGCCCAAGTGTAGAAAATATACATGGCATCATGTGAGATTGTAGGTTGCTTTCTTGATTGGGATTGTGTGTATTTTAAACATGTATGATAGATCATGATAAAGTAATTCAAATAGAATTAAGGAAAATGTAAAGAACATGCATGTAAAGACTTGACATACCTAAAAAATAAAGATTTGAATGGAGAGAGTACCCAATTATGTAGTGTTTTTTGTCTTCTTGCATCAAGCTCCTCAATAATTTGAGTTTTTCACCGCTTGCTTCCTTTTTGAATGTTAAATTGAATAACACTCAAATATAATTACTAACAATAATACTATTAACCAATCTATAATGTTAAATTCCTAAAATTGAATCACAATTAACATTGCAACACTACAAAAATTAAAACTTGAATAGATATATATCAAACTTGGTGTGAAAACTATGTTATTTCCTCCTCAAGTTGGCAAAGCAGAAAAGGTGGTGGAAAGATCATGCAAAGGTGGTAGAATGTGTAAAATGTGCATCATGTGAACTTCCCAACAGCATGAAAGCACTTCTTTTTTGTTGGAACACATGCATAATCAGCATGAAAATAGAGTATGTGGGCCTGGATCACGGGGGTCAACACTTTTTTACCATTTCTATAGCAGGACAAAACGCGCTTGCATTTTGTCCTGCTATAGATTGATCCATAAATATTTGTGCCTATCTCACCTTCGATAGCACCTTTACAATATCTCACCTCTAGTTCCATTAGCTCATGTTCTATATCTCACTTATCTCTCCCCCTCACCTCTCTACCTCTCCCCTCTCTATGTCTCTTAGTTGCTCCTTGTCTACCTCAACCCTAAACCCTAAACCTTATCCCTAAACCCTAAACCCTAATCCCTCAACCCTCAACTGTAATCCCTAAACCCTAAATGCTATCCCTATTCTTAAACCCTCAACGGGCTCGATACTATACCTTAAACCCTAATCCCTTATACCTAAACCCTCCAACTCTATCCCTAATCCTTATACCCTCGACACTCTACTTTAACCCTAGTCCCTCGACCCTCAACCCTATCCTGAAACCCTCAACCCTTGAACCTCAATGTACTCAACCCTCAACATCAAACTCTGATCCCTCAACCCTTAACTCTAATCCCTCAACCCTCAACCCTATCCCTCAACCCTCAACACTCAACGTCAAACACTAATCCCTCAACCCTTAACTCTAATCCCTCAACCCTAAACCCTATCCCTAAACCCTAAACACTATCCCTATTCCTAAACCCTCAATGGGCTCGATACTATACCTTAAACCCTAATCCCTAATCCCTAAACCCTCCAACCCTATCCCTAATCCTTATACCCTCGACACTATACTTTAATCCTAATCCCTTGACCCTCGACCCTATCCCTAAACCCTCGACCCTCGAACCTCAACCCTAATCCCTCAACCCTTAACTCTAATCCCTCGACCCTCAACCCTAAACCCTAAAGCCTTAACCCTTAACCCTCAACATCAAATCCTAATCCCTCAACCCTTCACTCTAATCCCTCAACCTTAAACCCTATCCCTAAACCCTCAACACTATACCTTAAACCCTAATCCCTTAACCCTCAACCTTAAACCTTATCCCTAAACCCTAATCCCTCAACCCTCAATTCTAATCCCTCAACCCCAACTCTAATCCCTCATCCCTAAACCCTAAATGCTATCCCTAATCCTAAACCCTCAACGGGCTCGATACTACACCTTAAACCCTAATCCCTTATCCCTAAACCCTCCAACCCTATCCCTAATCCTTACACCCTTGACACTCTACTTTAACCCTAATCTCTCAACCCTTAACCCTATCCCGAAACCCTCAACCCTCAAACCTTAATGTACTCAACCCTCAACGTCAAACCCTAATCCCTCAACCCTTAACTCTTATCCCTCGACCCTCAACCCTATTGCTAAACCCTCAACCCTCAACACTCAATGTCAAACCCTAATCCCTCAACCCTAAACCCTATCCCTAAACCCTAAACACTATCCCTATTCTTAAACCCTCAATGGGCTCGATACTATACCTTAAACCCTAATCCCTTATCCCTAAACCCTCCAACCCTATCCCTAATTCTTATACCCTCAACACTCTACTTTAACCCTAATCCCTCGACCCTTAACCCTATCCCTAAACCCTCGACCCTCGAAACTCAACCCTCAATGTCAAACCCTAATCCCTCAACCCTTAACTCTAATCCCTTGACCCTCAACCCTATCCCTAAACCCTAAACCCTAAAGCCTCAACCCTCAACCCTAAACCCTCAACACTATACCTTAAACCCTAATCCCTCAACCCTCAACACTATACCTTAAACCCTAATCCCTCAACCCTCAACCCTAAACCTTATCCCTAAACCCCAATCCCTCAACCCTCAACTCTAATCCCTCATCCCTAAACCCTAAATGCTATCCATATTCCTAAACCCTCAATAGGCTTGATATTATACCTTAAACCCTAATACCTTATCCCTAAACCCTCCAACCAGGTATATCTAATCCTTATACCCTCAACACTCTACTTTAACCATAATCCCTCAACCCTCAACCCTCGAACCTCAATATACTCAACCCTCAATGTCAAACCCTAATCCCTCAACCCTTAACTCTGATCCTTCGACCCTCAACCCTATCCCTAAACCCTCAACCCTAAAACCTCAACCCTCAACACTCAACGTCAAACCCTAATCCTTGAACCCTAAACACTATCCCTATTCCTAAACCCTCAATGGGCTTGATACTATACCTTAAACCCTAATCCCTTACCCCTTACCCCTAAACC
Source organism: Cunninghamia lanceolata (assembly GCA_027924645.1). Lineage (NCBI taxonomy): Eukaryota > Viridiplantae > Streptophyta > Pinopsida > Cupressales > Cupressaceae > Cunninghamia > Cunninghamia lanceolata. The sequence goes on along the minus strand of BSBN01001219.1, from coordinate 2,494,308 downwards.
CTCCAACCCTATCCCTAATCCTTATACCCTCGACACTCTACTTTAACCCTAATCCCTCGACCCTTGACCCTCAACCCTATCCCTAAACCCTCAACCCTCGAACCTCAACCCTCAACCCTCAACCCTCAACCCTCAATGTCAAACCCTAATCCCTCGACCCTCAACCCTATCCCTAATGCCTCAACCCTCAACCCTTCACTCTAATGCCTCAACCCTAAACCCTTAACACTATACCTTAAACCCTAATCCCTCAACCCTCAACCCTAAACCCTAATCCCTCAACCCTCGACTCTAATCCCTCATCCCTAAACCCTAAATGCTATCCCTATTCCTAAACCCTTAATGGGCTCGATACTATACCTTAAACCCTAATCCCTTATCCCTAAACCCTCCAACCCTATCCCTAATCCTTATACCCTCGACACTCTACTTTAACCCTAATCCCTCAACCCTGTCCCTCAACCCTCGAACCTTAATGTACTCAACCCTCAACGTCAAACCCTAATCCCTCAACCCTTAACTCTTATCCCTCGACCCTCAACCCTATCCTTAAACCCTCAACCCTAAAACCTCAACCCTCAACACTCAACGTCAAACCCTAATCCCTCAACCCTTAACTATAATCCCTCAACCCTAAACCCTATCCCTAAACCCTCAACACTATACCTTAAACCCTAATCCCTCAACCCTAAACCCTATCCCTAAGCCCTAATCCATCAACCCTCAACCCTAATCCATCAACCCTCAACCCTAATCCCTCATCCCTAAACCCTAAACACTATCCCTATGCCTAAACCCTCAACGGGCTCGATACTATCCCTCAACCCTTAACCCTTAAAACTTGAACCCTAAAACCTATCCCTACACCCTCGACACTTGACACTATATCTTAAACCCTAATCCCTTAACCCTCATCCCTAAAGACTCAACCCTAAATCCTTAAACCTTCAACCCTAAACCCTATCCCTAACCCCTCTACCCTCGACACTCTACTTTAACCCTAATCCCTTGACCATCAACCCTATCCCTAAACCCTCAACCCTAATTCATCAACCCTAAACCCTAATCCCTCAAACCTAAACCCTATCCCTAAACCATCAACCCTCAACACTATACCTTAAACCCTAATCCCTATCCCTCAACCCTTAACCCTTAAAACTTAAACCCTGTCCCTACACCCTCAACACTTGACACTATATCTTAAGCCTTAAACCCTCATCCCTAAAGCCCGAACCTTCAATCCTTAAACCTTCAACCCTAAACCCTATCCCTAATCCCTCTACCCTTGACACTCTAACCCTAACCTCAACATTAAATGCTAATCTGTCAACCCTAAATCCTAATCCGTCAACCCTAAACCCTATCCCTAAACCCTCAACACTATACCTTAAACCCTAATCCATCAACCCTAAAACCTAATCCCTCAACCCTCAACCCTAAACACTATCAATAAACCCTCAACCCTCGACACTATACCTTAAACCCTAATCCCTCAACTCTCAACCCTTAACCCTTAAAACTTAAACCCTAAAACCTATCCATAAACCCTTGACGCTCAACACTATATTTTAAACTCCAATCCCTTAACCCTCAGTCCTAAAGCCTCAACCCTTAATCATTAAACCTTCAACTCTAAACCCTATCCCTAATCCCTCTACCCTCAACACTCTACTTTAACCCTAATCCCTTGACCATCAACCCTATCCCTAAACCCTTGACCCTCAACCCTCAACTCTCAACATTAAACCCTAATCCATCAACCCTAAACCCTATCCCTAAACCCTCAACCCTTGACACTATTCCTTAAACCCTAATCGCTCAACTGTAAACCCTAATCCCTCAACCCTAAACCCTATCCTTAAACACTCAACCCTCAGCAAGTTATACCTTAAACCTTAATCCCTCAACCCTCAACCCTCAACCCTAATCCCTCGTCCCTAGAAACTAAATGCTATCCCTATTCCTAAACCGTCAACCCAAGACATTATACCTTAAACCCTAATCCCTTACCCCTGAACCTCAAACCCTATCCCTCAACCCTTAACCCTTAAACCTTAAACCCTAAAACCTATCCCTAAACCCTTAACCCTATACCCTCAACAATATACTTGAGCCCTAATACCTCAATCATCAACCCTATACCTTAAACCTGAAGCCTACACCCTCAAACCCTCATCCCTAGACCATATAACCTCACCCTTATATCCTAAACCTCGAATATTGTGCCTCAACCCTATACTTAAATTAAACCTAAACCATACGTGCTCTCAACCCAAGTCACCCTATGCCTTATATACCCTCAATCCATATCGTAAACCCTAAACCCTAATCCTCGCGCCTTACACACTTAATCTTATACACTCAACAACCTAAATATTAACCCTCAACTGTGACCCTCAACCCTCTACCCTCTACCTATTACTTAATCCCTAATCCCTCAACCCTCAACCCTTAAAACTATACATGCTCAGGTCCTTATATACACTAAACCCAAAACACTTACATACATACATGCATACATACAAACATACATACATACAAAGATGCATACATACAAACATGCATACATGTACATGTATACATACCTACAAGAATAGATATAAACATCCATGAAACATACTTATGAAATTTGAACATATCTCATTCAAAGGAAGACATAACGCGAGCGCGTTATAACTTGCTCGTGTTATGTCGAACTGGGAAAACACCGGTAAACATGCAAAAAAGTAAAAAAACACAACATAACGCGCTCGCATTATGTTGTGCTTTGGGAATCCCAAGCCTTGGGCTTGGGATTTACTTTGGATTTCCAACCCAAAGGCTTGGAGTGCCTTTCCAACATCCACAGACGTGTTTTTGTAGATTCTTCAAGATTTCACATAATTTTGTTTGTGCTAACCCTCATATTTGCATGTGTTTCAAGGTCAAACAAATCGAACACTTGGGTAATGTTAGGCTTTCTCTTAGCTATTTAATGATGCAATTTTTTTAACATTTTGACAATGTTAAGCCTTTCATCTTTAATTTCTTTTGTTTGTGTGTCCAGTTTTGGGCAAAAACCACTATTTGGTCTTTTTTTCATTGTAAATTAACCATTTATTAAAATTTCAAAAAAATTACATATTTAGAAACTAGACTCCATTCTACGCATATTAAAAAAAAGAAAAAAATGATTTTCAATTAGTTTTCAAAATTTATAGGGGTAGCACGGCCAAAATTATGTTTTTAGGATGTGTCCATTTTGAAAATTAGTAAAAAATCAAATATTCATAAAAAAAATTATCAAAAAAATTGGGCATAAACTACATGCTGTTAGCTAATTTCTCACAGAAAGCAATTTTAAAAATACCAAAAAAAAGTTAACTTTTTGAGGGAGCCACAAAGCATGCCATGTTATGTTTTTTTGACAGAAACAACACCAATTTTTGTGGCTCCCTCTTTTGAACCCCTCAATCTATACCATTTTAAAAAAAAATTATTAGTTTAGAAATAGACTTGGAGTACTACGAACATTGTTTTGTTTGCATCTCCAAATTTTGAGTGTAACTATGCTCAATTTCTCATCTAAGGCTAGCATTTCCTGATTTTAGAAAAAAAAGTGGTCACTTAAGACCCCTTTTTGGCCCCCCATCTTCTTGCACTTACCTAATGATGTGTTGTCATCTACATACTTTATCGATGACATTTTATATTGACATCATGGTGTTTGGCTATGTATTAAGGGATGCATACATTATGACTTTATGTGTTGGATTATAGCAATGTTTTACCTTCATTATTTTCACCATATCTATTATATGTGAGTATGATTATTCTATCTAGTTCAACATTATGATTATTGTGATTATCAATTTCTGCATTAGTAATATTTGGATCATGTTAGCCTTAGATGTTTTTTCAGTTGATATAGTTAAATGATATTGTTTCATTTGATTATATCACGTTAGATGTTTATGTTATGCTTTGGCTATCCTTCTCTTGTGCAAATACACCTGATATTTTATTAAGTGTGTAGGCACAAGTTTTCCCTGATGATAGTTTATTGGAGGTGAATAATTTGGGTAAATATGTTATGTTGACCTCCTCGTCTCACTCAAGTTGAGTTATGAGACAAGTCTTTATGTAACCATGTGAAATAATGATCCAAATTAATGTTGATTTTGGATCCATGTGTTTTGAATAACCCTGTAAAGTGTGCGATGTTTTTACATGTTTATTTAGCTCTTGTTTAACTTACATTAATCAATTTTCAAAATGCTTGATTTGAGCATTTGCAAGAAAATCTCGTATGCTTGAGTTGAAAGAGTTTAATACTAAGATTATTAAGGACATGCAATAAGTTAAAATAAATTATTTGAAATTGCATTAGTCAATTTTAATAAAAATATTTTATTAGTCATTTAGAAAGGTATTCATTCTTAAGGCATTTGAATAAAATTCTGAGTGAAATATATAGATATTTGCAAATATCCTTTTTGGGAAATAGCTTGTTGGAACATGAAAAGGAACAAAATGTGACTTTGGGGTTTAGGGATTTTTTGATTGAAAAGGGAAAAGTTGAGTTTTTGAAACACTTGTTGATTTTTCTCCCTTTTTCCTCTCCTTCTCCATTGCATGAGTTCTTAGTTTCTTGCAAAAGATTTCTTGTGGATTGTTTGAGGATTTCTAAAGGCTTAGAAATTGGGATTGTATCTTGGAAGAGTGGGCAAAGTTGCTTGTGTGGTGTTCAAGAAATATCTTTTCCATTTGTGCATTTGGTTAGTAAATCAAGGTATTCTTCTACTTAAATTTGTGCACATGCTTATTTAGATCCTTGTTTTGACCATGCCCACACTAGGTGGTTACATATGGCTTTAATTCATATATTGTGATTTGAGTAAGAATCTTAGATTAGCTTGTTGTGTATTTTATTTGTTGTGTGTTATTAATTTTATAAATTACAAACTAGCACCATTACTTTGGAAAAGTTTTGTCAAAAACTTATGTGATATGAAAAGTGTGTTGTTGTGCTTCATATGCTCGTGAGGGTATTCTTGCTTTTTGGAAAATTTGTATTTTGAAAATTGAAGAAATTTGGAAGCTTTCATGAATGGTGATTGGGATATTGCATGATTATTGCAATTGTGAAATTTAGATTTTAGGACATGTGAAACCTTTTCATTTTGTGGGATGAAATTTCTCATTGTGGAAATGCATTTTCCTATCTTTTGGATGTGGGTGTCATGTTTTGTGGCCTCATTTCCATGTCACGATCTTTTGACCATTTTGGACATTTTTGTGTTATGATTGAACTCTAGAGCTAGGAGTAGAGTGGAATCATATTTGCCATCCTTAATCAACATATGTCCACATGAAGAGCATGAAGGGGATAACATTTAATAATATAAAATTGTTTGGGGATCAAACATTAAAATACACCCCATCAAGAGATATGCCATTTCTAGTATTGAAGACCTTTGAGAGGGTTTGTGAATGATAGTGAAGGGACATCATACTAATCTAGTTGGGATTGGATGATTGTTATTGAGAACCCATGTTTGAGATGGTTTTGTACTCCTCAACATCCATGCAAATTTGAATTAATTATCACCATGACACTCTATGTCCTATGTCTAATTGTCTTTTCCCATTGATCATCAGGTTGTTGGTACTTTATATGTGTATCTGATTCTCATCAAACGAGTGTTGTCAAATCATCACACTCATTACATGATGTTGGTGGTTATCACCATTCTCTTGTGTGCTTTTGATGGTTAATGTCATAGCCCTTGTTTGATTATGATTGTAATGTGTATGATTATTGGATGTGTTGTGGATGCCTTGGTCTTGTATCATCCTCGTATTGTATTATGTGAGTTTGTATGATTGCCCGATTGATTATGTCCCAATATAGAGGGGTTAGCCTTAGGGTCCCACCTGGTTGGTTGGTGTTGATTACCATTAGGGCTAGTTGGACCTACAACTATGCTTTTGGAGAGTGTGCAAAGTTCACTTTATGATTATGATGTTGTGAGACCTTCATTATTGCATTGTTGAAAAAAATAAAATGAAGGAATTTTTTCACTCTACAATTTAATTTATATATGAGCCATAAATAAGCTTTATAAAGCTATGTAACTTATCCATATTTGGGATTGAGGTACCATATTGTATTCTTTGAATTGTTGTCATTTGATTTGACATCGTATTATAAATTGAAATGGAATCCTCTGATGTGCTCATCTTGATTATTAGATGTGTAGATGAAGTTTACTTTCAAAAATTGAAATGGGATTATGAATTATATGTTATGCAATGAACATTGTTATGATTAAGGATCAAAATCATTAGTTCATGTTTTACATTCAAATCTTCGGTAGGAGTTAAGACCCCTCATGCATGTTATTTGTCACATGGAAGGAAAATGGGTAAATGCTAATCAATAATATCTTTTTGGCTTAAAATGAATCACTGGAATTTGTGAATTTTAGATACGATGAATTAAACCTAAAGAACATAGGAAATGTTTGGATCGAGGTAGATATGCCTTGTTTTGCATTAGCTTGCTATATTGTAATCGCCTGGCCTTGCACTTGTCTAATGTCACCTTATTTCTTGCCTTGTGAGGTTGAAACCTAACGTTGATAGTTAATCATGGTTATAGGCTTGTAGAGGATGCCTTATTTAGCTTGGAAGATAAATATGGAGCCTTCAGGACCTCTGTAGTGCAATTCTAGGTTGTACACTATCTAAAATTGCATTATGCTAGAGAGGTGATTTGGTGGTTGCCTATGTAAGTTTCATTTGAAACAAGGGTGACTTGACTTGATAGGGGTGATTTGGATTAGTAATAGGGGTGATCCTTAGACAATGGAAATTTCTCAAGATTTTTCAAAAAAAGTTTCCAAGTGAAAGTTGCTCCCTATTGTCTGCCTTACCTATATATCATCTTGGTTTGGATATGTTTGAGGTACTTTGAAAATTATTCACTCCTTGGTTGAAAGTTGTGCCTTTGTGCAAAAATAGCTAGTCGATGACTTGATTGGTTGAGGTTTTGGATCTCCCAATTGACTTACCTCTTGAGTAGGTAATCCATGTGTTTGCATGTCATTTCCACATCATTGTGGATGTTGGTTGTCTCCTTAGGGTTGTGTAACAAAGTAATGTGTCACTCTCAATCTAATCCTTGTGTTTGTGAGACAATAAGATTGTGGTCTGTTGCATGAATAACATCATTAGAGGAAATTTACCCTCTCGTATGGTCATCATGGTGATGTTGTCACATGGCAAGGTCAAGACTTCTGCTTGTGTTATCATGCTTAGTCCATTAGTGTTGCAAGCTTGAGTGTCGTTGCATTGTGTCACAACATCTTGAGTGCATAGGTGTGCAATGTGGCATGTTGTTGTTGCATTTGTATCACAAAAAAGTTATTCATTTTTTCTTTTAATTGCTAATGTCTTTGGTGAAAGCTCGAGGCATTACATGAATGTTGACGCGACACAAACATATTAGGAACTCCTTGTGTCATGCACCAATACTAACCTATCTACAAATGAACAAGATACATTTTATTCATCTATACATTTATTTGCAACACAACAAAAAAGTGAAATCAATGGCCATGCAATAGCACATTGCATTGTACAACAAAAATGGGGCATAGCAAATTCAATTTCAATTAACAAACAATTTAAGGTAAAGGTGTTGTGCATTGGTCAAGTTATGCTAAATACAAATTTGTGGGTTGTAGCTAATCTTGTTAAAGGTGTGATTGGGGAAGTGACTACCAAATTTGAACATAAAGAAAACAAACTCATTTTATTGTATATTGTGCACTAAATAATAACAACAATACATGCCTAACTTCCCATGTAGATAATAGGCCCACCATTGAGGCTATCTATAGGAATGATATAGCCTAATTCTTTAAGAACTCACAAATGGCCTCTTAATGCATTCTTTTTTGTATCACACAACATGCCCAACCCTCCTAAATGGCATAGAAAACCCAAATAACATATTTAAATGCATTTTTTTTTCCTATATTAAATCACATCTAATTCTTAAACACGATGAAGCACAACCAAATATCGTCTTTGTGCATTTTTTTGAACAATAAAGCATAATATCTGAAGAGATGAACTAAGAACCCTTAAAAAACCAAAGTACACCCAAGTAGCTTCTTTATGGACACTTTTTTTTTGTTATTCTATATCACCTCTAACCTTCCAAATGAAAAAAACACATCATAACCCTCCAAAATGTCTTCTTAATGCATTCATATGGTATGCCGAATTAGGTTCCAAATCACTATTGAATTTCATAGCATATCCAAGATACATACTTTGCTTTGTGATATTGTACAAGAACAATGAATTGAAAAAGTAAAGGCCCATACCTTTTGTTAGTGCTTAAATCTGCAGGCACCTTCATAAAATTCAAAAATCCAAAAATTTTGTGTGTTTCGGCCTCTGCAGTAGTAAAAAATGCAAAAATTAGTTAAGGTGCAAGTGTCATTGTATATACAAGGGTGTTTGTATATACATGCTGGTCAAATGTGTAATTGGCGGGTCAGAAATTTTTATTAGCCTTTGAAAAAGTGAGTTAAATGCATTTCTGAATGCATATCGGGCTTAGAATGTGCATATACAAAGGTAGAATCTTTCACAGATTCCTGGGAATATTCCCGCTTTGTATATCGGGTTGCATGTAGAGATACAAAGGAAAAATATACAAGGATGGAAGATACATTGCAGGCATTTTCCAGGAAAGATTCCTTGTCTGTATGTGCAGGAGCGAATGTATGTTTGCGTTTAGGTGCATTCCTAGAATATTTCGTCGCAGATTCCGCAGTTGTATAAAAAGGTATATACAAGGGGCCTTGTATATTGGGCAACATACAAAGCAGCAAAGGTACAATTAATGGGGCCCACCAGTTGTATGTGCATTCGCTTGTATGTTTGCACATACAAGCCAATATACAATGAAGAAATATACATTTCGGACCTGAAGGAGAAATCAAATGCAGTTAATAATATTTCGGGTCCGCAGCATATATATTGGGCACTTGTATGTGCCAATATACATTCAAAAGATACAAAAGGTTAGGTACAACCCAGATTTCAAAGTAATTTCAAAATGCTTCATAAGAGGTTGAAATCCGCGCCTTGTATGTATAAGGAGAATGTACATGCATATATACATTGAAATATGCAAAACAAAGACATACAACCCGGACGTGACGGAGGAGTTAAAATGTGACGAATAATATTTTAGGTTTGTAGGTTGTATAAAGCGCTTGTATATGCTGATATACAAGCTGATGTGCATTAGTGGAGATACAAAGCAGATTTCAAAGGTTGTTCTAATTTGCTTCACAGGTGTGTTGAGATCCACCTTGTATGTATATTGCTATTATATATGCGCATATACAAGGAAATATGCAAGGTGGACCCGATTGAAAATTCAAATTTGCTCTATAACAGTTTGGGGTCCGCCTTGAATGACAAACAGTTGTATATGCATTTGCTTTTGCATATTGGCAGGTGAATAGTGGTGATTGTATATGCATTTGAACATCTATATATAAGGGCAAAAAAGGCAAAATGAAGAAGCGAAAAGCCAGCGCTAGAAACATGAGATGCCTATGTGGCACGTTTTCACTGGCTGACGACTAGTCAGTGCGATTTTGTGCCGTGGATCTCAGTGATAGGAGTGGATCGACGACCTTGTTTTGAACCTGCAACGATGGTTTTTCCTGAGCGTGTGCGACCATTTTTAAGCGGGAAAATTTCCAGATGCATTTGTTGTTGCATCCCGTGGGTAGTTGAGGCTTTAATGGCGGTTGTGCAGAGGCATCGATGGGTGAGGTGACAGGTGAACTACCAGGCTTGCGAAGGAAACCTTCAAGCGGCGGTGCAGATCTCGATTCTACCTGCTCCCTCCTCCTTGTCCCTCTGCTGCATTAACTGTTTTAAGCGCCAATCTGAAGATGCGTTGTATTTGGCAGATTTTTTGAGAAGCCATGCAATTAATTTTGCTGAGTTTACAGTTTTGGTATAAAAGCCAAACTGTGTTACTCATTATGTGTGGAAGACTTGGGCAATTTTGGGGGAAAAATAACAAAAAACAGAGCATTTCCTATTTGTTTTATCTCTGTGGAGTTTATGTGTTGCATCTGAGTTGTATCTTGCACATATGTACAATTTCAGTGTTAATGTTATATGAAAAATACTTCTTGCATGTGTTTTGCTGTCTGTCTCCACTTGTTGTATGCATTTCTTCTTTTGAATCTGGTTGCTAAGGGTTTCTCAGATTCTTGGGTATAGATTTCTGTATCACATGCCTAATCTCTAACTTCCATTCAAGGAGTGGATTAAATCATTTTAGGTTAAGTATGGAGAAGATTGTATGTCAACTGGGATATTTATAAGTAGAGACAGTTGAATACTTATCCTTGGGTGGTATTTGTAAGGCAAACACCAGTCCTAACCCCTTGAAACTCGAATGACAGTTGCAAGCCATTCTTATGTATACATCTAGTTGACTCCTTGCCCTGAGATAGGCACCAGTCTGTTCTTGTGAAGTAGTTATGATCCAAAACCCTTGTCTTGCATCCAAACCAAAATTTCAAACCATTCCATAATTTTAACCTGTTAGTTGTAGGAGTAGGATTAGGAACCCCCTGCATACTCTCATCCATAACCAGACACATATGTCCAAGAGTGTTGCTAAACTTGTGATTTGTCATTCAAATCTTGGTCCATACATGAGAGTATTCTGCCTATTATCACAAAGCTAAATCTTCATGTCATTGGGTGAGTCAAAGTGTTAAATCTTTAGCTATAGGGATACCCCCTTGGTGCGGCAAATCCAGAAGTGAAGGGGAGGCAGCTCACGCAACCTCCTGTATTCGTTGGCCGAATCTGCCTGTGCATTGGAACTGACAAACCCTCTGCTGATTCAGAGAAAAATACCAACAGCTGGTGACTTCGCTAGGGAGACAATGTCATATCCATGAAGGTGTGAGTCTAAAAGATTGAAAAAGCAGACCTGGAGGTGTTTGTTACAGCAAAATCTGAAAAGTTATCTGTGTGGCTCTGTTGTGGGAGAACCTAGAAAGAAATCAATTTTCAGCCTCGGCCTATTTGAAGCTTATTCCTCTGCCAAGGAGGTGGCGACTTTGCATATAAAGAACATGATAAGAGGACACCAGAGGTGTTGAATTTGTAGTTGCTGCAACATATCCAGGTATTTTCATAAGTTTTGAAAGATTCCCTATTTGGTGAAATAGCACTAGTCAAAAGGGAAATATTGGTGATTAGATTGCATACTTTTGTGAGGACCTAGTTTGCATTTCAAAAGGAGTATGCAATATTGTTTAAAAGACTCATTTGGAGGACTTTAGGAAAGCTAAAATAATAGTTTGTATTTTAAAGGCCTAAGGTCATTATTATGATTGAAAATCTGAGTTGAAAAGAGGGTTGCAAAAACATAAAAGATGTATTATCAGCCCATGCACCCTTGTGAGATGTCAAATGTAATGATGCATAATAATCAATCCCAACCATGTAATAAGAGAAGTTTCAGCATTGACAGATATAAGCCCATAAATTTTGATGGCATTTGTGGCTATCCAAATGCTTTTCCATCTAAAATCAGAAAAATATTTGCCCAAATTTAATGGTGCAAAGGATGAATCAGCTGAGAAATACTTGCAGCAGTTTGTAAATGTTGTAGATGATTTTGAGATTGACCATGAAGATGTAGTTATGAGATTATTTGTTCAATCTCTAGATAAAGATGCAAGGGACTGGTTCTCCTATCTTTCAGCTTACTCTGTCAGCGCTTGGCATGATTTTAAATCTGCATTTCTAGAACAATATGGTGAAAGAATTTCTAAATATGCAGTTATTAGTGATTTTATGTATATCCATATTGAAGAAGATGAGTTGATCCCAGCTTTTAACCTCAGATTTATGAGGGCATTGAATAAAATACCAGAATGCATGAGACCTAATGATGCATTGTGCCTAGTTGTCTATTTGGGAGCATTTGATAGGAAAATGAGCTATAGAATGAGGGACAAGGAGCCCACCACATTGCATCAGGCACATCAGTTTGCAATTGACATTGAAAATAATTGGAGGTATCAGATTCAAAAAGGGTATTTCTCTGAAAAGTTTTGCTTCCCTAGGGCCACCAATGTTGATAAGGGATATAGTTTAAATGTTGGAGATGAATGCCAAAGTACTCACACCCCTACTGTCCCAGTTTTTGCATCATTCCAAGTTGATGATGTTTCTGTTACAGAGGAGGATGTCCTATTTTGCCCAGCAAATGAAGTTGACAACAATAATTTCATGAGTAATATTTGCATGCCAGTCCTAAACAAAGAGCATTCATGTTTAAATGATCCAGTTGTGCAAAGTTGTGATCATATGGATCAAGAGTCAATATTAGTTTCATCAGGAAGCATTAGAGGACTGGAAAATGATGTAGATAGTTCAACTTCAAAGTGCATTGAAGTAGCAGAAATTTTGTATGTGGGGCAATCAGAGATTAAAGATGATATCCATGATCAATTCATGGATTAGGTTTGTTCTTCTTATGACTTTAGATTTGATAATGAAAAAGAAATAGATTGTCATGAAGAAGAAACAGAGACCTTTGCAATGATTATGAATCCCCTTTATGATGAGCCTGTGGATGCATTTGATATTGCGAGTTATGACATTCATTGGTGCAGAATTAACCCTCTGTTTGAAAATGATAATACTGATTTGCAAACTGTTGATGATAAATGCTTAGCATCAGTTGTTTCAGACATGTGCAGTGATGGCAATGGGTGTGTAGATCAGGATTTGTTTTCAATGTCAATGAGTGATATAAATGATATTGAGGGTCTCATATTTTCTGAGTGTTTTCAGTTTTTGGATCATCTGGATATGTGTTTGGTTATATGCAACAGCCAGGTAGATAATGAATATTGCCAAATGCAATATGAGGATATACTGCTTGAGGATCATAACATACATATGTTACCAAATGTTGAAGAATATTATAATGTGTATGGTTATATGTCTGGTTGTAAGGTGCAGAGTGACAGAGGCAGTACTGACAGTGGCAAGTTTTCAGAAATGGTGAAGCATGTAATTGATCAGATCAACATATGGGTAGATTGTTTTAATGTTTTCAGCTGTGGTTGGGATTATTTAGTTTGGAATCAGGCATTTGACAGGATAAAGTTGTGGTTCTTCCTTTTTGGCTGCCTGGGGCCACCAAAATAATGTCTGAAAACATAGTTTGTGTGCAGGTTGGTATGACAGACTCTGTGGCGCAATGGATAAGGCCCAATCTGTGAAACCAGAGATTCTGAGGTTCTCGCCATGCCTGCAAGAGGCATGCGTCCCCAGATAGAGCTTGTGTTAGTGTTTAAATCTACAGGTACCTTCATAAAATTCAAAAATCCAAAAATTATGTGTCTTTTGGCCTCTGCAATAGTAAAAAATGCAAAAATTAGTTAAGGTGCAAGTGTCTTTGTATATACAAGGGTGTTTGTATATACATGCTGGTCAAATGTGCAATTGGCGGGTCAGAAAATTTTATTGGCCTTTGAAAAAGTGAGTTAGATGCATTTCTGAATGCATATCGGGCCTAGAATGTGCATATACAAAGGGGGAATCTTTCACAGATTCCTGGGAATATTCCTGCTTTGTATATCGGGTTGCATGGAGAGATACAAAGGAAAAATATACAAGGATGGAAGATACATTACAGGCATATTCTAGGAAAGATTCCTTGTTTATATGTGCAGGAGCGAATGTATATTTGCGTTTAGGTGCATTCCTGGAATATTCCATCGCAGATTCCGCAGTTGTATAAAAAGGTATATATAAGGGGCCTTGTATATTGGGCAACATACAAAGCAACAAAGGTACAATTAATGGGGCCCACCAGTTGTATGTGCATTCGCTTGTATGTTTGCACATATAAGCCAATATATAATGAAGAAATATACATTCCAGACCTGAAGGAGAAATCAAATGCAGTTAATAATATTTTGGGTCCGCAGCATATATATTGGGCGCTTGTATGTGCCAATATACATTCGAAAGATACAAAAGGTTAGGTACAAGCCGGATTTCAAAGTAATTTCAAAATGCTTCATAAGAGGTTGAAATCCGTGCCTTGTATGTATAAGGAGAATGTACATGCATATATACATTGAAATATGCAAAACAAAGACATACAACTCGGATGCGATGGAGGAGTTAAAATGTGACGAATAATAATTCAGGTCCGTAGGTTGTATAAAGTGCTTGTATATGCTGATATACAAGCTGATGTGCATTAGTGGAGATACAAAGTGGATTTCAAAGGTTGTTCTAATTTGCTTCACAGGTGTGTTGAGATCCGCCTTATATGTATATTGCGATTATATATGCGCATATACAAGGAAATATGCAAGGAAAAAGGATGCAAGGTGGACCCGATTGAAAATTCCAATTTGCTCTATAACAGTTTGGGGTCCGCCTTGAATGATGAACAGTTGTATATGCATTTGCTCTTGCATATACAAGGGTTTTTGGCAGGTGAACAGTGGCGATTGTATATGCATTTGAACATGTATATATAAGGGCAAAAAAGGCAAAACAAAGAAGCGAAAAGCCAGCGATAGAAACATGAGATGCCTATGTGGCACGTTTTCACTGGCCGACGACTAGTCAGTGCGATTTTGTGCTTTGGATCTCAGCGATAGGAGTGGATCGACGGCCTTGTTTTGAACCTGCAGCGATGGTTTTTCCTGAGCATGTGTGACCATTTTTGAGCGGGAAAATTTCCATATGCATCTGCTGTTGCATCTCGCGGGTAGTTGAGGCTTTAATGGCGATCGTGTAGAGGCATCGATGGGTGAGGTGACAGGTGAACTACCAGGGTTGCGAAGAAAACCTTCAGGCGGCGGTGCAGATCCTGATTCTACCTGCTCCCTCCTCCTTGTCCCTCTGCTGCATTAATTGTTTTAAGCGCCAATCTGAAGATGCGTTGTATTTGGTAGATTTTTTGAGAAGCCATGCAATTAATTTTGCTGAGTTTACAGTTTTGGTATAAAAGCCAAACTGTGTTACTCATTATGTGTGGAAGACTTGGGCAATTTTGGGGGAAAAATAACAAAAAATAGAGCATTTCCTGTCTGTTTTATCTCTGTGGAGTTTATGTGTTGCATCTGAGTTGTATCTTGCACATATGTACAGTTTCAGTGTTAATGTTATATGAAAAATGCTTCTTGCATGTGTTTTGCTGTCTGTCTCCACTTGTTGTATGCATTTCTTCTTTTGAATTTGGTTGCTAAGGGTTTCTCAGATTCTTGGGTATAGATTTATGTATCACATGCCTAATCTCTAACTTCCATTCAAGGAGTGGATTAAATCGTTTTAGGCTAAGTATGGAGAAGATTGTATGTCAACTGGGATATTTGTAAGTAGAGACAATTGAATATGTATCCTTGGGTGGTATTTGTAAGGCAAACACCAGTCCTAACCCCTTGAAACTCGAATGACAGTTGCAAGCCATTCTTATGTATACGTCTAGTTGACTCCTTGCCCTGAGATAGGCACCAGTCTGTTCTTGTGAAGTAGTTATGATCCAAAACCCCTGTCTTGCATCCAAACCAAAATTTTAAACCATTCCATAATTTCAACCTGTTAGTTGTAAGAGTAGGATTAGGAGCCCCCTGCATACTCTTATCCATAACCAGACACACATGTCCAAGAGTGTTGCTAAACTTGTGATTTGTCATTCAAATCTTGGTCCATACATGAGAGTATTCTGCCTATTATCACAAAGCTAAATCTTCATGTCATTGGGTGAGTCAAAGTGTTAAATCTTTAGCTATAGGGATACCCCCCTTGGTGCGGCAGAACCAAAAGTGAAGGGGAGGCAGCTCACGCAACCTCCTGTATTCGTTGGCCGAATCTGCTTGTGCATTGGAACTGGCAAACCCTCTGCTGATTCGGAGAAAAATACCAACACCTTTCAACATCAATTCCTCATTAGATCATCCGAAAAGTTAAATTAGAACCCTCTAAAAACAAAAATGGCTATAATTGCTCCAATCACACTTGGTTGACGACAAATTCTATTAAAAATGGCTTGGGCACTAACAATCCACAAAGCATAGGGTCTAACTATAAATATAACAACAATAGCCATTGGAAATAAAAATTGTCAAGGACTTACCTTCACAACGATGTCAAAATTTTGGAGATTGTCAAACCTACGAATATTCTTGCATTCTCATTCCAAAGATATGTATGCATATAAAAAAATGTATGTAATCAAATAAATGTCTACAAATAATCCCTAGAAATCTAATAACTATATCTCAATTTGAAATGATTTTGAATTTATAATCCAACTTTAATTGTGAAATTAGAAGGAATTTTTGTTGATTTTGGGAAAATGAATTTTGTGGATTATTTGGTAAAATATTGTCTAAGGTGAGTAAAAAGGATTTTTTTTTTTGCTGCTTTGCAATAAGCATTAATTTTTTTTTACATGGATTTTGATTATATTTATTTTTGCTTTGCAATAAGGATTGCATTGTTTTTACAGGGATTATATAAATATGAATATGCCTTTCAATTAATTCAGTGCATAGATAAATCATAGACAAGTTTCTCATAACTTTATTGTAAAAAAGTATAGAAATATTGCACCCATTTCCATTGTACAAATAATTTATTTAAACTCATCTTATATATAATTAAAAATTTGACTATGAAAAAATTATCTTTCTCTAACAATGTTTTATTGTAATGAGAAAACTATTTACTATTGGTGTGTCCTTTGCACTTATAAGTCTAATTACCAATTTAATACACTATGAAAACTTATATATCAAAGATATAATATTTCCACAATCCACATTGCTTCTAGATTAAACTCATGTAGCAATCCAAAACGTTAATGTTTAACAAAATAATATTCATTTTATCTCCATAGACACATATTTTTTAAAGTAGACCCCCTTCCCACTCTGCTTAAATATTTGCACTCAATAGCGATTTTGCACCTCATTCATAATAAAAAGTGGTAAATATTTGTCTTATTTTAATTGGCCAAAATTGATCTTTGACTCTTGAAGTGGATGATATTTAAGAATAGCTGCCCCTTCCCCTTCCATATGATTGCATCTTAACAATATCAATGAGTTATTTGAGGAAGTACAGATTCACAATATGACTGGTTTATTGATCAAGATTCATAATAGAAGATCTGACATCGAAAGGAGAGTGAAAATGTCTTGAGGAGTCATTTTCTGGGTCCCTTAGACTGCTTAGTCTCGTGAATGTTATTAAAATCTTTCATTTCATTTCAATAAGATAAACCTTGAAGTCTACCCAGTTCATAAAATTTTGTGTGGCAACTAGCAAACCATGGTGGGATCTTGCCATCTTAGCGCCCTCCCTATTAATCTAAGCGCATGTGACCTCCGGCGTAACTGTGGTATAGAAACCAACGCTTTCCGCACTACCTGCTTAAAGTTTGCGGTGGCCTCGCGTGCCAGGAAAGAGAGGAGATAAAAGAATCGGCGTGGTAGTAGTTTGGGATAGATATATTTTGAATCTGTTAGATCGGGTGAGAGAGAAGGCGTGATCAAGCCAGGCAGCAGTTAGATCCAGATCTAGATCTAGAATTTGATCTGGAAAAATGTCAGGGGGATTTGACGATTCATACCCGGGAGGAGGAGCGGGAGCAGGAGGAGGAGGAGGAGGAGCAGGATCAGGATCAGGATCAATAGAGGATCTCACAGGTCGCCCCTTCGACAGTGATGGCTACCTGGGCTACGATCCTCGCTTGCCTTCTCAGAGATTCGACTCCACCTTCGCCGACGATCACTTTGCAAATTCCGATAATGGTGCCTTCGATGATGGGGATCTTGTAGGCGCCGCCACTCCCCCTCCAATTGTCTACGCCAACATTTCTGAGGATGAGGATGATCTGTTGCAGCAGCAGCAGGTCGATACTCCTCCTCCCGTGTTGTTCAGCCAGGGGTTCGAATCCCAGCCTCTGGATTACTCGCCCCAAGCACAATCCGCTGAGCTCAATGGAAAGCAGACTCCTTTCGATGTCTATGAGTACGGTATGCCCTCCGACGGCCCAATTCTTCCTCCCCCTGACGAGATGCAAGAGGAGGGTTTCATTCTTCGCGAATGGAGACGGTATCTATGCCCTGCCCTAGATCACTCTTTATTTGCCATTCTGTTCGCCTAAATTATACTGTCTAGCAGATGCTTTTTTCTTTTTCTTTTTTGATTTGGTAAATTGCTCTTAAATTGCCCTTGCTGGTTGACATTATGGCTACTAGCGGATACCCATTGTTATCTCTTTCGTTAGGTTTACCTGAGACTCAAAACGCCATGTGAGTGGATGTGACATTTTACTCAATTTCAACGCCTTATCACGTCTCCTGGTGATCTGGTTATGGAGCTCATCTTTGGAAAGCCCAGCATTTTTAACAATTGAGGTCCGCTTATCACATTTGATGATCAGGCTAGGTGAAATTTAGTCATCCGTATTGATAAGATATAAGGTAGTACAAAGTGGCTGCCAACATGGCTTTCTGTTACCATGCCTTGTGAGTTGGTTTACTTAATTTCAACCACCTTATCATGTTTCCTGGTGATTTGGCCTTGGAGCTCATCTTTGGAAGCCCCGGTGCTTTTACCAATTGAGATCCACTCATATCATTTGATGATCAGGCTAGGTGAAATTTAGTTATCTGTATTGATAAGATATAAGGTAGTACAAAGTGGCTGCAGAAATGGCTTTCTGTTACCACACGTTGTGAGTTGGATGTGTTATTTTACTTAATTTCAAGCACCTTATAATGTCTCCTGGTGATTTGACCATGGAGCTCATCTTTAGAGGCCCCAATGCTTTTACCAATTGAGCCCCACTCATCGTTTTTGATGATCAGGCTAGGTAAAATTTAGTCATCTGTATTGAGAAGATATAAGGTAGTAAAAAGTGGCTGCAGGCATGGCATTCTGTTACAATGCCTTGTGAGTTGGATGTGGTATTTTACTTAATTTCAAACACCATATCATGTCTCCTGGTGATATAATCACGGAGCTCATCTTTGGAAGCCCCTGTGATTTTATCATTTGAGCTCCACTCATTGTATATGATCATCAGGCTATGTGAAATTTAGTCATCTGTATTGATAAAATATAAGGTAGTACAAAGTGGCTGCAGATATTGGTTTCTGTTGGCAGAGTAAATGACATAAACTAGTGGATTTAACAAATCTCAACTGCTGGTTTTTTATGATCAGGCTATATGACATTTAGTCATCTGTATTGATAAGATATAAGGTAGTACAAATTGGCTGCAGACATTGCTTTCTGTTACTATGCCTTGTGAGTTGGATGTGGTATTTTACTTAATTTCAACACCTTATCACGTCTCTTGGCAATTTGACCTTAGATCTCATCTTTGGAAGCCCCAGCACTTTTGCCAATTGAGCTCCGCTCATCACATCTGACGATTAAGCTAGGTGAATGTAATGATAAGATACAAGTTAGTACAAAATAGCTGCAGAGATGGCTTTCTGTTGGTAGAGTAAATGACGTAAACTAGTGTATTTAACAACCTCAACTGCTAGTTTTTCATTCAACCACCTCTAGGTTTTTAAATCCATGCTTTAAAAAAGTATTAAAAAGATGCCCTATCTAGAAGCCATGCAAATTTGACATGACGTAGGAACTTAACAAAATGTTAAACAATGTCAGTGGTGAATATGCTTATAGATCTGTTATGAGTTTCTTGAATTTAGCTTGTTTTTTTTTCAGTGTGAACTAACTCAGAAATGACTAGAAAAATCTTCTTTCCAACACTCTTTGTAGAAAGTGATCTGTGTTGCAGTGGACTGTTTGTTTACAGCTACCACCACGGTTTCTTTGAAAATTTTCATTTTTTATTTTTAATAAAAGTCATTTTTATAAGAAATTTTTAATTTAACAAGGGATTTTGTTCTCTCGAGTCTCTTGTATTTCAAGGCCCCAGTTTCCAGTTCCCTTGTCATGATGCTTATCGTACAGGAGCAAACATGTTGCCATTTGAATACTTAGCTAAACATACATGATTTTCATTCTGATGACACCTGTCACATTCATGTGTAATCAGATTTACTTTTAGGCGGACAGAAGCTTGTATAATCTCATTACTCAATTGCTTTCAAAAGCAAGCGATCACGAGATGAAAGCCAATCCCTTATCAAATGTACAACATCAGTCACTCATCGGGTGGCAATAAGTTTTTTGGTCAAATCCTTTTGCATTTAGACCCTTGTGTCCAGTATGCAATTGAAATTTAATGATCAAGAATGCATAGACGAAACACAAATCTTACTCAACAAGGAGAACAGAAAATGAGTACGAATGGAATGGGCTGCATGCTCTAACATGTAAAGTTGCCAAAAATACATAGATCATTTGTCATAAATCATAAATCTCATTTCAGTAGAGCCTTATTTACCAATCAGATTTTTCGTATGTGGTTGCTTTACTGTGGTGCATTTTTTTGATCAGGTAAATGGCTTATTAACCATCAAGGAAGGCCTTAATCCTGCTATATGGTGTTGCTTTGTTGAGAAGTTAACTCACTCATCACAAATACATTGAATGAATGAATTATTCCGTTCAACTTTTCAACTTTTCCACCATTGCGCCAACAACTTGAATCAAAGGCCAATAATTTTTTTATTGTATTAGGTCAGTGTCTGCATTGCTGGCCTCATTTTACTTATGTCTCTGTTTACCTTTTGACGACTGTCACTCCACTGCAACCTGTAACTCTACTAAAAAAGGATTCTTTAGTGCCATTTAATGGTCAAAACTGGTTTAATCTATATCACATTCTCAAAACAGCTATGCTTGTGATGTGCATCAGACACTCTGGTTTTAACTTCTACGATCTATCTATGCCTCAAATTACCTTCTTACAATTATCAGTCCAGTGCAATTATTAAATCTGCTAAAATCGAGCTCTTGGGCGTTCTTTACAAGCCAAATTTGGTTTGAGCTATATCCCATTCTCAAATTACTTGTTTTCTACATATGTTCAAATACTGGGGAGTATATTCATGCACATTAAGTTTTAACAGGTTCACAATGGTTACTATTTTCTCTGTAACCTTTCATTTCAATGTGTCCTTTTTTAGATAATCATTTTGGGGTTCTATATGGGGTTCCAGCCCATCTACTACAACCACCACATACAAAATAACAGCAGGCTTGCCAAGACAGCCAAAATACAAAAACTTAAACCTACAACATTGAAATATGTTACAGCCTTCAAACCACTTTTGAAGCCAACCCACCTTAACCAGCACAGAGCACAACCATAAAATGTCCATTCTAAGGAAGCTGCAAAAGACGCCCCGGGCATGCCAAATCTGCTGGGTGCCTTTTCCATCTGTCATATGCCTTATTATAAACTCCTTTGCCTAAGAACACCACCATGTGAACCAAAGACAGTGCCGGCCCCTCTGCTGCCTCCAACCCATCAAAGTTAATGCCTTTTAAGTTTTAACACCTCACCTCTCTTAACTGAGCGCATCAGCTTGTTGTTCTCTAACCATGGCAATGTTTGATCACCTATGGCTATAAGTGTATAACCTCAAGCAGACCTTTGTGGTGTGAAAGCACCAAATTCTTAACAACCATATGCAGATCTTGGCAAAATTCATTTAGGGTGTTCACATTCTTAATTAAATATTGTAACTCCTCATGCATTGCCCTGTTCCCCAATCCGGACCTTCCCACCATATCTAGCCAGAATCCTGCATCAGCAGGGGATGTGTAATGTCCCTTATGGGGATATTCCTGATTTCTTGTCCTGCAAACAATAATAATCACTAGGAATGATATTAGATATATTAAAGATAAGAAATAATGATCATATTTAGATCAATACATCCTAGCATTATTAATATTCAGAAAAATACATCTTAGCATCATTAATATTCAGATTAATACATCATAGCACCAGTAGTATTCAGATCAATTCGCCATAGCATCATTAATACTAAGATCAGTACATCATAGCATAATACATATGATTTAACAGTGTTTCTCCAAGTTTCTAGGATGGGGAGATAAGGTTTTGGAGATTGCAAAAAATTTCTGGATTTTTGTGATGGCTATTAATATTTAAATATTTAAAATACAAATAAATTAAAAATACCCAAAAATTACATAGACAAACTAGAAGAAACTGAAATTTTAAAAATGTGAAACATCTAAATTTTAAATATATCTTCTAAAAATATTAACATGAGCCATACAAAGTACATAGCTGTTGAAAACTTGTCTACAATCGAAAGGGAGTGACTGCATAGGTGTTTGATTCGATCAATGCCAGTCTGAAATGGACACAATTATGGTGTCATTAAAATTAACTTGCTTGGTGTAAGTTTGTCTAGTCTTGTAGACACATTGAAGACATCATTTAAGTTTTAACCAAAACTTAACTTTTAACAATTCAATGTATCTCTGCTGGAATGCATAGGATAAGGATTTTTGCTTGTGGCAGCCTCCCACACTAATTATTTTAATATTGACTAAACCTCTATCTAGAGCAATTCTCTTAGCTGGCGAATAAATCTTTGAACAGCACTGGTAAGATCAGATCATGAGTTTGCATTCTGTTTAAAAGGTCCTCAACATTCATGAATGGCTGTATTTTATTCCTTGCTCCCATAGTTGGGAAACTCGCGAATGCTTGCCAAATTTTTTCTTTGGCGAGTAACTCGGTAGTTAACTCGCCAAGTGTTTCTGCCGAGCTTTATGGCGAGTTTTCGCAAAAAAACTCGGCTAGTCTGAGCAAAAAACTCACCAGACATAGTAATTGAGTCAATTTCTTTTTAAATTAGATTTTTTTTGGATCTTTGTGCTCGGAACCCTAACCCTAATGGTCTATGGGCCCAACCCACACCTAAAGCAGTGACAAAAGTTAAAAAATGAGAAAGGCTAAAGACTACAAGATTGAGTATTAGAAAACATAGTGATAAAATTGTGAAAATGACTTGCACCATTAAGGTTTGTGTGGTATCGAAGGCCTTAATTTGGGCTTGGTGGTGGGGGCTCCGCCACTCGACTTGGCCTTGTACCACGACAGGGAATGTGCGAGGGGCGCTGCCGCTCGACCTTGCTAGGGGCACTACCCCCAAACCCTTGTGAGGGGTGTTGCCCCTCGACATCACCGGGGGTGGACCCCCAAACCCCCATCCACCATTGACCCCTTGTCATTCCCAAACTTAGGTCCTTGGTCCCCTCATCTTGAAACCTGCTCCCCCATCTTCCTGTCAAGAAGCTCCATGGAACATAGATCAAATCAAATAGAAAACACTTTTGTACTCATTTATGGACTCATTGGATACATTTTGTCATTGAATTTTGTAAAAAAGTTGTGTTTTTAAAGAAATTTAAGTTATTTTTTAAATTTTAAGTTGCTGAGTTTTTGCTGAGTTCTCACCAAGTTTTTGGCAAGTCACAAATTTTTGGTCTGCCGAGTTTTTGCTGAGTCTGAGTTTTCCAACTATGCTTGCTCCTAACTAGTGATTCCCTCCTATCTATGTTCATGCTTTTGCATAACAAAATGATGCCATGTTTATCATTTTGTTTGTGAGTGTTTGGTTCAACTACAGTTTGTCTGAGGAATGAGCCTAATGAACTGGAATCACACGTGACAAATTTCAGTCTGTGGGGACACCCTGACATCCCTGTGATGGTTAAGGAAAGCCTGGATGTTTCCCACTTGGGCACTGGGGACAGTGGGGAGGTGTTGTCACTGTCCTGCTGTCCTTTGGATGCATGGTCTGGGGCTGGGGATGTGTCACCGTGGACCCCCGTGATTTTATAAAGAGAGCCTAAAACAGAGGGACTTGAATCACACCCATAATGTTCATTTTTTTGGATAATGGCTTGCACATTCATACATAGAACAGGACGGCTGTGGAGTTTGACAGGCTCTTCTTTTTCAATATGCAAACTCACATTTAGCCTAATAAACGAGGCAAGAGGTATCTAGGATGAATCAAATTTGCAGGCTCCACTCACACTCTTGCCTTTTGTTCTTATTTACTTTGGTTTTGTTAATTTTATTTCTTACTTTGCTACAATTGTTTGAACTTTGAACATCCTAGCTTTTTACCTTTCAAATTGTTAACTTTCTTATCATTTTCCATCTCTTGATTTTCCATAGTTTTCTCTAAACATTTCATTCATTGTTCATATTCAGTTATCCTTTTAGTAATAAGCATACATATAAGTACACATATACAATGGTTCACATCAATGTTTCTTAACACATTTCTTAGTTAGATTGATCCACCGTAATTACAATTGTACAATTTTTCCTCATTGCTATCTTCAATTCTGAAAAGCTAGAAGGAAAAAAAAAAGAGGATTAGTTTGGTGAGATGTGGATTTGGAAGATACAACACAGATTGACAAGAATGAGGGTAAACAGGTGTAGGTGGTTTTGGTTGGTGTCCCAGTGGGGTTTTTGAAAATAATTGATGACCTCATACTGGCAGTGGGTACCAATAACTGCATAATTACCAGGTTTGAAAATTTGATTTGTTTGGGAGGTCAAAAGAAATTGGAAATCCAGAATTTTCAAAAAATAAATTGGTAAAATTTCCATAGGAATTGAAAAGTCTGGAATGAACCGGGCAACCCAGAGGGTTAAATTTTTTGGATTGGGCTGGATTTGGTTAAAAAAATTCAAATTGGTAAAACTAGGACAATAAGGCCCAATCATTGTTTAGTTCCAGTAGAGATATCAGTTTGTTCACTTTCTTGAACACTTGTCTGTAGGTTTCCAGTCCTCCATAGATATATATTGCAGTACTGATGGCATTATGGTGCTATTGGGTTAGTGCAATGCCAAGAGTGTTGAGAAGACTTGCAGTGCCTGAGACTGAGCATGAAGAATGATGAAAAGTTTTGGATTGTCTGCTTTATGTGCTAGAGATGCTTTTGGTTTAATGAATCCTTTTCTCCTTTAGGTTGACATTAAGTACTGGTTGGATCCTTTTCTTTGTTTGCCTATCTTTATAGTTTCTTCCACGGAGAAGCAGTAGCTCTCCTCTAGAAGTTGCCTGTCTCATGTCTGTTTGGTTCAGAGTGACAACACACTCTGGGAAATAAGTAGAGTCATCTCTTTATTCAGTTATTCTTGAGTTTGTCTTCAAAGTGTTTATCAGTCTCAAAATTGTTGAGTTCTTTGATTTAGATTTGCACGACTATGTTTCATGTACTTCAAGATAAATATAATAGATGCATTAAATAGGAAAATGCTTTTATCTTCATGAGACACTTTCTAATAAAATGACATTTACCATATTTGATGTCTATTGAGTGGGTTTGTAATGGAATTAGATTTTTTTTGGTTCAGATATTTCTTATTCTTTTTAATTTGCCAATGTTGTGTGTTCGTGCACAATACATTATTAGACTTATGTTTTAGTCCCTATTTTCCCGGCTAGTTATTATTTAAGTCATGTTTCATCTACATAGGATTAATTTATTAAATAAAGCCTAAAGGTTAAGTCATATGTTAGTTGAGGTTTCCTTTTCCGTTGAGTACATAATGAGGGAAAAAAGCCCTAAAAGATGTCTCTTTCAATCTTGTTTTGTTAATGTAATATAGAGAGCTGCCATTGTGTGAGTACTCTTGTGTTAAGTGATAAATTAGCTAGGGCTTAACTTCTCTTGAGTACATAGTTAGGGAAAGAAAGTCCTATGACTTAGCTATAGTTAAGTCATAGGTTAGCTAGGGTTTCCTTTTCTGTATCTCTTTTAATCTTGTTGAGATAGTGTAATATAGAGAGCTGCTATTGTGTGAGTACTTGTAATGTCCCCCTTTTTGGGGTCTCTAGCAGTGTAGTTGTCATTGACCTTTTGGGTCTGTGTCATCTTGTTCAGAGGGGTAAATTGATATTACCAGTAAGCTTTGTTGGTTTAGACGAGTCATATGATGCTCGTAGAAGTTGTTTCCGGCTTTTGGTTGAGGCTCCAAGATTTCTTGGAGAGGGCGTCTATTTATAGAAGATCACCCGATTGGCTCCGTTCATCATTATTCTTCATCGGGATCACTCAAGTGCAGCCAGATTTCAATTCCGATGCATTCCAACAGTTTCCGCAAAATGAGTATATTAATGGCTTTATTTAATTATTTTACTAAGGTTGCTAAAATATTATTTAAAATATTTTAAGAGCACCTTAGTGTTATAGCTCATCGGAACCGGGATGAAATGTTTTAAATTGTGGATGCATTAAACATGGACCTTGTGTGTCAAATTATCATTATTTTATTTAAAAGGTCATTTTCGGAGCTAAAATGGAGTTAAATTAAAAAAGTGGCTATAACATGATGTTATAGAAGTGACTTAACTTTATGATGTTACAAGTCATAACTTAAAGTTGTGTGCTAGGATATGGCCCCCCCCTTCATGAGGGCTCATGGCACTTAAAGAGATAAAATAAAAGAAATAAAAGAATTCCCTCATGGGTGTTGGAAGTCAAGAAATAAAAGAAAGAAATGAGAGTTCATTTGCATTATTGACTTTGCAAAAAGAAAGAGACTTTGTTAAGCTTGAAGCTTGGCTTTCTCGCTGATCTAGGGTTCTGCTGAGACGAAATCCTCCATAGAATCACTCGCTTCATGTTTGGAAGATAACATCAGGTGGGTTGTGGGAAGTCTCATCCAGGGGCTTCACTTTGAGCTTAATTTTATGCATTTTGGTGAAGATTTCATGAAGATATCATTCAGATTTTTATGAGCAGACCAAGGCAAATATATCAGAGGCAGTTTTGTGAGTTTTACTTGGGATTTTGACATACTTCTACAGGCTGGCCGCACACCATGCAAGCCGTACCAGTTGCAGCTGTGTTAGACATTTTGTAGACAGCATTTACTTCACTTGGAGGTCGATTTGGAAGGGGTTTCTATATACCAGTGGTGCAGATTGGAGGTTCATATCAGATTTGGAGGATTTTATCAGACTTACATTGCTGAAGCAGCCACAAACCTGGCCGTCCAAGTGCAGCAGGAATCATGGGTTTCCTTGAGGCTCAAACGCCTCTCTTTTGGGCTGTTTAAAGCTTGTAATAGGGTCGCCTAGGACCATAGAACACATGGGTATTCATTGTTTGTGGGAGAAACTTCATTCCTGAGCATTCGAACGTGATTTCCAACGTCCATGTTGCTGATCCATACATATCGGATTTACAAAGTTGTAGAACTCAAAATGGGTATGTCACTGTAATTTGTTATGAGCAATATTATGAATTGGGTCTTCGATGTTTTGTGCATATCTATTGTAGTTTTTCTGGGTTTTCGTTGCATGTTCCATTTCATCGTGCCCATGCTGCTGGTTCACACACAGCCGATGTATGAAGTGAAGAACTTGACATGGGTATGTCACTGTAATTACTTTTGAGTGAATTTATGAACTGGGTCATTGCTATTTTGTGCATATCTATTGTAGTTTTTCTGGGTTTTTGTGGCATGCTTTGTTTTCATTGTTAAACTGCAAATATCATATGCATAAACTCATACATAAACCCTAAAACAATCAGCAGTGAGAAACAAAAACTTCGGCATAAAAACCTACAAGGACGGTGGTCATTACAGTACTCGTGTTACATTTGGATTTGCAGGTGCAATCCATCTCGGGTGAGCAGGTTCTGCCATTTTTTAATACTTGTTTCTGCTGATCAAGATTATCTTTATTGTTTTTCTGTGAATCTGTAAGGAATGCATCAGTCAATTTTTTTTTTTGGATTTGTTAATTGAGAGTTTGGAGCCCTTGCCTTTTTCATATAACCAATAATTAAAAAAGTGTTCACAGTCTGTCACCCTCGTTAGGGCAGCCAAAGAACCGGACACTTGATCTATTGCCTGCTAAACAAAGAAACCTATGCCTAGATATATATCAAAACAAAACAAAACAAAACAAAAGAAGCTTTATGGCTTAAATCATCAACAGAACAAACATTATCTTTCTCCATCACAATGCCCAAATGAGATGCTTCCTCTCCAGCCTCCGACAATCCTGCAGTTCTGATCATGAAAAGACAGCCTTCTTAAAGGGCTTCCAGGTGGCAACGAGAGAGGTTCGAGATTAACTGCCCCATTTCTTGTTTAAAGCACTCTGCCAACTTTATAAGTAATCTTTTGATCATCCTTGGAATCAATGCCATAGTTAGCAAGGTAATCGGTTTCTCCATTCGCTTCCCTAAAACAATGCCCACACGAAAAGAACTCCATGGCATCCAATAGAGGCCATGTCTTCCTAAGTATATTTTCCAGCTTCCAAGAATATGAGCCATGATTTTGAATAGCATGGAAGATGAACATAGAATCACCCTTAATATATAGAGAGGTTATCCCACTGTGAGCTGCCAGTTGGAGGGCTGAGACTAGAGCAGCGCCTCAGCCTCATTGTTGGTTCCTTTAGTTAACTTTTTTGAAGTAGCAGTCACCATTTTACCATATGAATCCCTGATAATGCAGCCTGCTCCTGAAGGCCCTGTGTTTCCATGAGATCCATCAAAGTTAAGTTTGTAGGATTCGAGCAGAGGGGGGATCCATTTAGCTTCCTTCATCAATTGGAGTGAAGATTGAGCTTTGCCAGCCTCATAAACTGTAGGGGGGGAGGGGGGATAAATGCGGCCACATAATTAACACTTCCTTGTCTCAAGAAGTAAAGTCCATTCTCTTCCGAGCTTGATATCTAACGTTGTCATAACAACCTTAGAGATTGCCACTTCCAATTTTACAACAACTTCTTCAAACAAAAATCATTTTTCTTGTAAATTCTTCTATTCTGTTTTTTCCAAAGGTGCCGAATGAGTAGTGAGGGGCTAACAATCCAAAGAGCAGAGAAAGTGGAGTTGGAACATCAAAATTGGCCGGCTCTGAAACAGTTGAAATAGAGTTGCTGGGAAAGTCCTATACCAGAATAATCCAGTGCACAACCAAGACCGGCATTTTTCTGCAAAAAGACGATGGATTAAAAGATGGTTCACATTCTCTTCCGCATTTAGACATAGTTCACACTTGGAAGGGCCTGCATATACTAATTTTTTAAAATGCTCCCTAGTGAGGATCTTTTGAAGACAATCAAGAGTTGGCCTTAGGAAGATGAACTTTGTGCCAATATTTTGAGATCAAATGAAAATCTTCATCTTGGGTGTCAGCTGCCACCAGATAACTCAATTTGGCTGAGTAAGATCTTAATTTGGAGCTGGACCATCGAATAATATCATCTTCTTCTCTAATTTGAAACTTTCTATTCTCCAGTTCATCTTTTAAAATGTATTTTTGCAGATCCGGTAGTAGTGGCAGATCAGACCAATCTCTCCATCTGAAAAAGACACTCCCTCCACATGCTGTTGGGCAACATAATCTCTGCCTTATTGATCCCCAAGTTGACTTCAAAATGATCATGATATCCTTCAAATCATTCTTCTCCCTCATAAAATGGTATCCATTCCAAGAGTCCTTCCAAAAATTAGCCCTTGTGCCATTCCTAACCTACCAGGTAAAATGCTCAGTTATAATGTATTGGCATTTTAATTCGGACCTGTTTGTGCACCCTTGACCATGCAACTTTGACCTTGTTCTTTGAAACACCATTTCCTTCATAGAGGTGTGCTCTCGATGACATGAAAATATTAGACTTCAATTCTGAGACTTTGCTTTTCCACTTATAGGTGCGTGCTTGATCTTCTGCCTTGGAAAATTTCTTTGAGAAAAACTACCTTTCTTTGCCTTGATGAATGACTTTTAAAGCTTCCTTCCATGATCCCTGTAAAGATACAGAAAAAGACAACAAAGACTCCACCTGCAGACAAGATGAAGAAAACTAGATAAGGTTTGAAACATGACCTGCACGTGGGAAACAACACACTTTTAGCTGAAACTTGCAAAAAATTAAAATTTCACATGTGATCCTTTGGGAAGATTAATGATGGTCAAAATTCGATGTGTTTCCTCAGTATCCAAATATTTTCTTTGTAGAAACAGTCTAGTATTTGTTAGCCCGAGTCATACTCATACTTTTCAGCTTCACTAATTTGTTGCTAAGTATGACTCATTTGACGTTGGTTTGGCTTACAGATAATATTGAAAATGAAATTGACTCATTTGACATTGGTTTGGCTTACAGATAATATTGAAAATGAAATTTCCCTTATGTGAAGGTATCGCATCTTTTTGGTAATTGGTGTTGTCTTACACTTTGCTCTTCTTAATGCATCTATGAAATGCTTTGTTGCATTCTTTTGCAAACATTTGAGTGTATTTGGGCATGCAGTCACATTTTTTTCTCTTCTTTATTCTTGTTTCAACAAATATTTTTACTTATCTTAAAAGTTCTGGAAGAATTTTGAAGACAATTACAACATTTAGCATGAAATAATGTTACTTAGAGGGGTAATTTTTAGGATTTTTTTCCTTCTACAGGAACAAGTGTCTTTGGGAACCTTTACTCTCCCTCCAAAATTTGGGAAAATAATCTAATTATATGTTATAGAAATTGATACATATTATTGTTTTCTATTGACATATATTACTAAGAAACTATCGATTTCTTTTTGTACTTCCCTGGGTATGGGTGCGCCTAGTTTCTGTACCTGGTAAGATTCTATTGTACCTCAGCTTGCCCACTCAGTAATGTGTTCTCTTGTCAGGAAAACATAGAAAACAAAGAGAAATAAGAAAAAGAAACATTGCATTTATAAATCAAAATTTTATCTGCAAAAATCATTTCCGAAAACCTTGGTCCTTTTCTGAATGAATAGAAACAATCCTTGGAATTAAAGTAGGCTTACAAACAAAGCAAGCTGAGCATTTCTGTAATAGTATATGAAGTGATTTTATCATATTCCTTTTGCGTTGCTTTTTTATGTTAAATGAAAATCTAACAGACACATCTCTATGTTTCTGCAGTCAAAATGCATTACGACTTGAAGAGAAGGAGAGAGCAGAGAAGGAGATGCTGCATGAGATCATTGATGAAGCAGATGCTTTTAAAGAAGAATTTTATAATAAGAGAAAGATCCATTGTGAAACCAACAAAAGTCACAACAGAGAAAAAGAGAAGGTGATTTACATACTTGTGTTCTGCAAAAGTATTCATGTACATTTCTATTTGTTGTCAAATAAAATACTTGTTCATATTTAGTTTGCATCAAATATTTTTATTTCTGCAAATATTTCTCTCAGCACTTTCAGGTTGTTATAGCTTATTAAGTTATTTACAAGTGAAGGGTTTTTTGGACTCTGGATATTGATGCGATGTCTCTTGGCATGACATGTGCCAGATAGTTATTTTATACGATGTGAACTGGACCATTCTTTTTCTTTCTCTGGCTATATTATTGAGGGTACTGCCCCTGGAACTCTCTTTGCAACTATTGCTGGCAAGGATTTTCTCTTGTTTAACCATAACCTCTTTCTTCGACAGTTTTTTAGTATTTTTTCTCAAATGAACAAATACCATTTCATGTAAGATTTTCATGTTCTGCACTGAATCTTTGTTTTCATCTTTTGATTGCTTGCATAGCGCACTCTAAAGCCAACATAAATCAATAGCTTAGGCCAACATATTTTTCATCCTTTGTTTTCATCCATATAATTGGCAGTTTTCACCTGTGGATCCTCCTAATTCACATGCTTAATACTATTCCCCTTTTGCTTAATGGCGTTTAAATTGCTTGGGATAGATTGATGAGGGCGGATATTCAACAACACAAGTCCTCCTTATCTCTTATAGAGTCTTTTCAGTCCATAATCTTTTTCTCATGGCCATTCTTAGTTTCAAACAGATTCCTGGTAGTTTGCTTCCCTTCTTAAGATTTCTTTTTTCAGAAATATTATTAGCAACAGTGAAAGTTATACCCATGTTAGCAAAGTCACCAGAGTCACTAAAAACACCAAAAGTATTATTGAGGGAGGGGAGAAAGCCACAAAAGTTTTCAGGTGTTTGGCATGCCGAGTAGGAGGTGATATATTGAACTAAAGTAGCAGACCACTTACTGAATACCGGTTGAGCTGTAACTAGCACCTACTCCCCCACACCAACACCAATCTCTCTACCTGTGTGGCTAGAAAACCCCTAAAACCCTTCCACACTTCCACTGATACATATTTTGTTGTTTTATCAATAAAATAAGCTTCCACAAAAGCTGGAGCTATCCCAACTTTTCCCTGCTTGCTTGCAAAGATATGCTGAGGGGAAAACAACCCACTTTTTTGCAGAGTTTCAAAGGTCAAGAATTGAGATGTTGGGGTAAACATTTGGGTAGTTCCTATAGAGTATGTGGGATGTGCTTGGGTCCTTAATATGTTGGCACTTGACCATGCCTTTAGGTGTGTCCATCATGACTCATAGGGGTTGGCCTAGGTGCATGCATTATCATAAGTTCAACCCCTATCTCAAGTTGTTCCCCTGGCCAATGCAAGGTGCCTGTCCGTGGGAATGGATCTTGGTTTTGTGGAGTGAAACTCATCATTTCCTGCCAATTGCCCCAAATCTCTTTGGCTTAAATGATCAGGTAAACATTAGGGAAGAACTCATAGAGGCTCCAAATCTCTTTGGCTTAAATGACTGGGCATGAGTCCTTAAAATGGTTACATTTGACCTTAAGTTATCGGGTTTTGCAATTTTGCTCTCTGTGCCCATATGGGTTTGGTATGGGTACAGGTACAGGGCCGGTACAACCTGGGTTCGCCCAAGGTCCACCTCGGGCACCTTGGGCAAACTCGGGGCGGATCTGGGAGGACCCAGAGGTATCTAAGTGGAAGTCAACGAAAAAAACATCAAAAGGTGTTTTTGTCCAAGTGTTGAAAGCTCATTTTGCCATCAGTAATGACTCCTGCATGAGAATTGTTATTGTGGTTGAAGGTTGCCATATAATAAAACCTTATTCCGCCCTGGTTTGAGGAGACAAACCATGTTCATTTCAAATGGTAATGTCGTTTTGTGTGTTTTTTTAATACACTTGTCACCTTGGGGATTTGTTGCAGCATGTTTATGATTAAATGGCTCCATTATTATGAAATAAACATTGTCCTTTTCCTTTTAGGCTTTCACCAAATGTTTTGCTCCCTCACAAGTCAATTGTGTTTTGCTCCAATGTAAATCTATTTATTTTCTAAAATTGTGAAAATTGCATGGGCTTTGAAGGTTTGTGTGGTTTCAAAGGCCTTAATTTGGGCTCCGCCCCCAGACCGCCATCCTCAAATCTAGGCCCTTAGCCCCCTCGTTCCTGCACCCCCCCATCTTGAGACTCTATGGAACATAACTTATTTTGCCTAAAGTTATACATTTCAATAGGTTGCAGGTTCTTCAGTTGATTATAATTTTCATTTTATATTGACATTTGACAAATCACTGGATTATGAATATTTTCTTTTTTACAAATTATGAAGTATTTAAATATTTTGTTAATTGACAATTATGAGTATTGTCGGTTGCTGGGCGATGTAGACTGTATTACTGGGCGCCCTTTTTTGTTTTCAGATCTGTGTTTTGCTTTTTGGTGAGTGCTACTTGCATGGAGGTTTTTGGGGGTCTTGGGGACCCCCCTCTTTAATGGGGATGAACCCTCCTCATCTAGACATTCAGATGCTGTTCATTTCCTTCTGCATATAGTCGAGGAATCCAAATTGGGTCAATTTTCAAGACTTCGGGAGTCCAAGAATGCTCCAAATCTGGGGAATCGTCCGAAACCGAATGGCTATCTGGGGAAAAGCAAAGATTGGTTGATGGTAGTGATAAATCCAGATTCCATTGCTGATGATGTTTTGTATTTAACTGAACATGCTTTAATTTGCAAGTTTATGGGTGTTCGTATTTCCTTGCCTTTTTTGGAGGCATGGATCAGGAAAAAATGGAATCCGGAAGGGGATATGGAAAACATTTTAGCGGTAGACGACTACTTCTTTGTGGTGTTATCCGGATTTGTTGATCGGAATTTAATTTGCAAAGGGGGTCCTTACTTTCATAATCAAGCGGGTCTTTTTTATCAAACTCTGGCATATAGGGTTTGATCGTCTAGAGGAGCTCCTGTCTAAGATTCCTGTCTAGATTCGGCTTCCTCAGCTTTCAATGGAGTTTTGGCATCAGGATATTTTGCATTCCATAGTGGTGGTCTTGGGAAAGCCCTTGGGTCCTTCCCATCAAACACTTGACAAGATGGTAGTCACTTTTGCTCGTCTTTGTGTTGAAATTAAAATGAATAACCTGCTTCCTGAGTCTCTAGAGGTTAGATTGGGTAGTATGAGTTGGATTCAACAAGTTGATTAGGAAGCACACCCATTTCGTTGTTGTACTTGTCATGAATATGGACACCTACAAAGAAATTGTCCTAAGATGGGGACTAATTCCTCGTAATTGGCTGCTAAGTTGCATGCAGCCAATCTAAAAGCAAAAGGAAAGTCCTTGATTCAGAATGATGGGCTAGACCCACATGGATTCATTCCTATGAAATCTTGGGGAAAGGCAAAGTTGTTGAATCGTCAATTCAAAACTAACAAAATAGTCACAAAAATCATTGCAGAGAGGTTGAAAAAATGTTTGGGTCCCTTGATTTCTCTAGAATAGGGGGTTTTGTGCAAGTGCGACAGATATCGGATGACATTGTGGTGGCAGCTGAGGTTATCCATTCCATGTCTATTTCCAAGGAGAAGGCCATATTTATTAAATTGGATGTCTAAGGCCTATGATAGGGTTAAGTGGTCTTTTCTCCAGCACATTTTATTGGCTTTTGGCTTCTGTCAGAGTGGGTTAGATAGATTATGAGCTGTGAGTCTCCAACACATTTTATTGGCTTTTGGCTTTTGTTTAGAGTGGGTTAGATGGATTATGAGTTGTTTAACTTCCTTGTCATTTTCGGTTTTGATCAATGGTATTCCGTCCTCTCTTTTTTTGGCCTCTTTGGGACTCAAACAAGGAGATCCTTTATCTCCTTATTTGTTCATCTTAATGGCGGAGGGATTAGGGTGCTTGTTGAAACAATATTTTGAAAAAAGGTCTCATTCATGGCTGGAGATGGGCTCAAGATTTGCCCTCTCAGTCTCACCTTTAGTTCGTGGATGATACAACTGGGCCTTGCTAGAATTGGTGAGGCTACCAACTTCAGGGAAGCTCTTGATATTTATTTATCTACTTCTGGCCAACAGATTAATGAAGACAAATCTTGAATCTTCTTCTTCAATACGCCCGAGCCTATTCAATATAGAATTGCTAATATTCTTCACTTTCATATTGGAAAGCTTCTTGTGGATTATTTGGGTATTCCTTTATCTTCAGGTACGTTGAATAAGATCTATTGGGAGAAGATTCTAGAGAAATTCTGATCAAAGGTTAACTGTTGGACTTTTCGATGGTTATCTTTTGTTGGTAGGTTGACTCTTCTTAAATCTGTCTTGTAGGCTCTTCCTTTGTACAGGTTTATGGTTCTATCTGCTCCAAAGAGTTTTCTCAAATAGTTTGATGCTTTTGTTTGGAAATTTTATGGGCAGGAAATCTTGACAATAAAAAATGGAGCCTTGTGAGTTGGGACCAGGTGTGCAAGCCTAAAGATGTTGGTGGTCTTGGGATTAGACATTTTGTACTTAATAGCCAGGCTTTATCAGCTAAACTATACCGGCGTTGGTGCAAATTTTCGGATCAGCCTTGAGCAAGGATCCTTAACAATAAGTATTTGGGAGGAGTAGCTAACGAGGATATTCCATGGATGGAATTATCAGGGAAGGGATCTATGATCTTGAACACTATTAAAAGGGGCCTTTCTTATTAAGGAAGGTCTCTTTTGGATTATTCATAAGAGGGATAAGGCTCTCGTTTGGATTGACTCCTGGGATGGTCACCCCCCTATTCTTTCTTCTTTTCCTCAGCTCCAGTCTTTGAGTGAAATTTTTTTGGTGGTTGGGTGGTCCAGAGTGGCAGATATCAAGTCCTCTAATCCAATTGGGGGATCTTTAGTTTGTCATTGGCGGGACTTTGGAAATTGACCTGGAGGAGGGTCTCAGGAGGATAGGAATACTCTGTCTTCTATTCTTGCCGAGAGACCTTGTTCTTCAGAGGACAAGGATATGCTAGCCTGGGGGCATAATTCCAAAGGTGTCTATTTAGTGTCTCTAGCTTACACTTGTTTGGAGCAGCAACGAAGGGACCATAGAGAATTTCCTTGGTGGAGACGTATTTGGAACACATTCAGCTTTCCTAAGTGCAACTTGTTCTTGTGGCTTTTAACTTAGAATAAATATCTTACCTAGGAAAACATTAGGAAAAGAGGCATTTTTTGTCCTTCCATTTGTTTTCTTTGTGGCTGCTGTGAAGAAAACACAAATCATCTTTTCTTTCAGTGTCCCTTCTCTGTGGAAATTTGGGGTTTATGGTGGAAGCTTTGGAAGAGACCTTTCTTTCAAGCCATCTCCTTGTTTGAGTTTGGGATAATATGGGGCTTCCTCCGGCATCTGTTGTCTTCCTTGTGGCAGCTTGGCAGTTTGGGCCGTCCTTTGTCTGTTGGCAAATTTGGTTGGAGTGAAATCACCGTATCTTCGAGGAATGCTGAAGTGAGGTACTGCAGGTTTGGTTTAAGGTTAAGAGCATGCTCAGGGAAACTATTGAAGCCAAGTTTGACTTGGAGGAGACTCTTTCTTCTTCAGATGCTTATATAGCTAATGTTTTTGAGCTTTCCCTTTCCATTGCTTTACAGGTTCGTCTTGGTCTTAGAGTGCAACCTTCTCAAAAGGTGAATAGATTGGGTAAATGGAGACCTCCCGATGGCTTTTATAAGATTAATACTGATGGTTCTGCTCGGGGCCAACCCGAGTGAGTTTGGGATTGGTGGAGTTGGTCGAGATAGTAGTGGATTTGTTCAGTTCTTTTTTGTCCACTTACATGGGTGTGCACTCAAATAATCAGATGGAGGCTTGGGTGATGCTAAAGGCGCTGGAGGAAGCTTGTGAGTTGGGTTGGAGGAAGGTGGTATGTGAAACTGATTCTATGATCCTGGTTTCTCTACTTAATAAGAGAAATCTTCAGGATTCCTCCTGGAGCTTGGCTTTGATTGCTAAGCAAATCTTTCCTCTAGCCTCTTCCTTTGATATTGTCTCCTTTGTTCATGTTCTGAGAGAATGGAATAAAGTGGCTGATTGTCTGGCCAAGTGGGCCTTTGAATAAATGGATTTGTGGCAGGTGTTGGATTGGGGACATTTAGATCAGACCAAAGCTCAACAACTGCTTCAGATTCTTCATGATGATAAAGCTGATTAATACTAGTTGGATGGGTAGGAAGGACTGCATTTTTGATTGCAGTGCTTGTTTGAATGTTTGTAATGTGAGGTGGTATTGCAAGTGCCTCCTCTGGGTCCCTCTTGTTGTGTATGCCCAGATGGCTGTTACTATTTGGAAGTCTTTTTGGTGCATCTGTAAGTAATTGTTTTATTTGAATAAAGTTTTTACCCCTTTTTTAAAAAAAATATTAGTATTACTAAGAGACATCAAATTTCCACAGCCCATAATGTTAAGTTCAGTACTTCAGGAATAAACTGTGTTCAAGTTTTTATCTCAATGTTTCGGATCAAACTCCATGATGCATCATCAGGAGAAAGAGCAGGAAAAGAGAGCAATAGAAATGATCCATCATTAGTATTACTGTTTTTATAATTTTTAATATATATAAAATTATAAATTATAGTTATATTGAGTATTACTGTATTATATATATATATATTTATATAGCCAAACCCATACCTGCATCCAAGGAAAAAAAATTGCCGTACCCCCGTACCCGGTACCCGTGCCCGCACCAGGACCGGCAACTTAGCATTTGACTCCTACCTCCAGGTGCTCCATGGCAACATAGTGGTGGTCTCTGATCCATGCATTGAAACATGCCTCAAGCTGTTCCCATGGCTTCTACAAAATGGCTAAGGGGTCCATGTGAATCGAACGTGGACTTATGGTGCAGACTCATCATTTACTAGCCCTTGCTCCAACACTTTGGTCATATGTCTTCATTAAGTAGGCCTATGGAGTAAGAGCACTGAGTTACACAGGCTACCCTGCAAGTCTGATGTTAACAAGTGAGACCAATTATTGTCTCAATACAACTGGGGGATGGTGTCTTTAGGAGTGAACACTTCATGTCGGAAGTGGTGTTGAGGCTTATGATTTGCTACGATCATATATTTATTTTTAGTCATCCTGAATAAAGTCTTCACTCAAGCTATTTGACAAATTTCTACTCAGAAATTTGTTCGAGCCCCAGTGACCGATTTTGGTCATTCATGGACATTAACAGTCATACTGTGATGCTGACGTGTTTCTCTTTTAGTCACACTCTGGTGCTTCTATGCTAGTACTTGTATTTCGTTGTTTATGATGAATAAAGCTTAAAGCCTTAAACGTTTGACAGAGAAAAACTTTGGAACAAGGAGATATTTGATGTTCATATTGATTACAAGTAATTACAGTCTAGGCTCTTATCACATTTATCTTGAATAGATAAGTTGGACTTGATCATCTTATTTTGCTTCCGTAGTTTATCAGATGTGATATGATGTTATTGAATGTTGAAACAGACGTTTTAGAATTTTTTTAGTTAGGTCTTGACTCTCAAGCCTTGCTGTAACACAGCCAATTGTTCTAGATGGTTAATTGTGGATTGGCTTGTTTTTTTTAAGATTCAGCTGTTTAATTGTTATAAGAAATTTCACTTATGTGATGACCTATCATTCATTTTCTCTATGGTGAGCAGGTTTTCTTATCTAATCAGGAGAAATTTCATGCAAATGCTGATAAGCAATACTGGAAGGCAGTTGCAGAGCTCATTCCTCATGAATTACCTTCTATTGAGATGAAACGGGGTGGCAAAGACAAAGACAAGAAGAAACCAACTGTAGTTGTCAATCAGGGGCCAAAACCTGGAAAGCCAACCGATCTCTCTCGGATGCGGCAAATTCTTTTGAAACTAAAGCACAATCCACCTCCTCACATGAAACCTCCACCTCCACCACCACAACCACAACCACCAGTGGCTGCTGCTAACGGGTCTGCTTCTGCTTCATCTACAGGGACAAATCCAAATTCATCTTCTGGAACTGTTCCAGCCACCGTTTCTTCTACAGGAACAGCTACAGCACCGGTTGCACCAGCAGCATCAGTTCAGCCAATCATTGCTGCTTGATATTTTCATGAAATTACTGTCTATTGCTTAGTACCATATTTGAAAATGAGCACTTGTCCTATGCCATGTTAATAGTTAGAGTTTCATTTGGTTCCTTTTTGTAGTCTCTTAGTGTTCTGGACTTATTAATTAGTGAGAGAATTTAGGGTTACTTCTACCACAATGTCTTTTTTAACCCTGGAGAGGAGGGTAGACATTCTGTTTGAAGATTTATTAGTTTATATTTTATGATTTTGCAATCAATTGACTTGGAACTAGATTTCATGCTTGAGCAGTTTTTAACAAAGTGGGTACTTCAACATTTGCCATGAGATCACTCACATACCGACTTCCTCATTGGTATTAAACAGCTGTTTACTGTTTTGTTTGACTATATGCATTACAGACGCTACCATGCACTCCCTCATGCTTTGCAGCACAATGATTGAATCTATCTTATGGTTATGTGGCATAATCATTTATTTGCATTATGTTCCTTTTAAATGGCTAGATTTAATGTTGGCTTATGGTAATAGAAAGAAGCCTTTTTGCTGAAGGTTTACCAGGTTGTATATACTTCATTTCACTATTACCTTTCGAAGTTACAGAATATAAA
Organism: Cunninghamia lanceolata; assembly: GCA_027924645.1. Lineage (NCBI taxonomy): Eukaryota > Viridiplantae > Streptophyta > Pinopsida > Cupressales > Cupressaceae > Cunninghamia > Cunninghamia lanceolata. The sequence continues at coordinate 2,454,452 of BSBN01001219.1, read as the reverse complement.
CCTTGGATATCCATTACTTGTCTCTAACGTTATCTTTAATTCTAATATCAGGGGAACTGCATTTGATACTTTTTTGCATCACTTGTTTGGAAATATTTATGTTAGTACTCTGATGTGATGATGCATAATTTTGCTTGGACACTGGTGAGATTCATTATGCTAATGTTCTAGACTGGTATTTCTTATGGAAGATGCATGAAATGCCTGCTTGCATAGATATTGCATTGAATATATATATTTTTATTTGTAACCTGTAAATAAGATTCTAGGACAATGACTGTTAATTTGTCGAACTGTTCTCATTAATAGTTGTTCAAGGGTTATGCTTTCTTCTTCTCTGTTCTGTGAACTCTGAAGAGCAATGCATTAAACTTGGAATCTTAACTCTAGAGTGCTTAAATATTTATTATGCCAGGCTTCTGACAACGCAGTAAGTTCCTTAGCTTTCCCACTTCTTTATAGGAACTGTAATTCATGTAAAAAGCATCTGGATCCAATGTATTATGCTGCAAGGTATAATCTTAAATTTATCTATAGCATTGATGACATGTTCTAAGAACAAGATCACTGTTGTTTGAAGCCTCTTTGGCTGCTACAGGTCTTGATGCGATATAGACTGATATAAGATTATGCTTTGTTCCATAATATGTTTGCACTTGATCATGTGGTTAGATGCCTCCATCATGACATGTAGGGGTGGCTTAGGGCCATGCATTATCATAAGTTTGACCCCTATCTCAAGTTGTTCACATGGCCACTGCAAGGTGCTTGTTCATGTTCAAGGCTATTCTTTCCTCTCTTTCCCTGTTTTCTGAACCTTGAAGAGTATTTCTTAACTTGGAATTTTAACACTAGAGTGCATAAATATTATTATGCTTGGCTTTTCATAATGCAGTAAGGTACTTAGCTTTCTAACTTTTTCATAGTAATTGTAATTCACACAGAAAACATCTGAATCCAAAGTGCTATGTTGCAAGGTTTAATTTTAATTGTATCTATTGCATGAATGCCATATTCTAAGAACAAGTTCATTAATCTCAAATACAACTAGCAGGTATACCAATTTTTCTAAGCACTGTTGTTTTGAAGCCTCTTTGGCTGCTGCAGGTCTTGATATATATATAATTTGTAACCTGTAAATAAGATTCTAGGACAATGACTCCAAGTTGTCTTGTCAAGCTGTTACAATTTTTAGATGTTAAAGGGCTATTGTTTCCTCTGTTTCCCTGTTCTTTGAACTCTGAAGAGCAAAGCACTAAACTTGTAATTTTAACTCTAGAGTGCTTAAATATTTACAATGCAGTAAGTTCCTTAGCTTCCCCTAACTGTAATTATTTAATGCAGCAATGTATAATCTTTATTGTATTCTAAGAATAAGATCAGTAATTTCAAATACAAATAGCAGGTATACTACATCTTCCGAGCACTGTTCTTTTGAAACCTCTTTGGCTGCTGCAGGTCTTGATGATGCAATATAATCTGGTTTTAGATATGCTTATATAAGTTTTCATGTAATTTTGGAGTCTTGGATGCATTAGAGTCTTTCAAGTTTTAAACGAATTCTTAAAGTAGCGTTTGCAGGTGCTTTGTCGAGAATCAATTGATGGAAGAACTTGTCTCCAGTAATGCGATTTTATTAGTATAGTTTTTTGGTTATCTCTGGATTCTGGAAAAACTTAAACCTTTGATTTACATTTTCATTCATTGTTCACGAGAAGTAAACCTTACCAGCTTAAATTGGAAGTAGTAGCATTGGGCCAGAAACTACCAGACTGTTGCATGTCAATTTAAGTAGCTTCCATTATTTAATATGTGTAGTAGATGAATGGTTCTTGGGCATTTTTAACTGGGTTGTACGAAAATAAATGGATGATTGGGCTATAATTGGGTTAATCCCACATGAGAAATGTCCTACACAGGAAGGGTGACTTGTAAGGCATTACATGCTCCTATCTAATGGGCAAGAGGTTAGAGGTGGAAAACCTAAAGTAATGGATTACAAATGTTAAAGAGTAGTTGTAGGCTTTGAGAATATCTTAATAAGATTTCAAGTTCTGCGGTATTTGACCAATGTGTATCAAAATGATTTCATGAGTAGTTATCACACTATTCACATTTTTCTTTATGGTTATACACAGCATAAAAGCCCACAAGGCATTCCTTACTAAGGGGATTGGTTGGAGAAAATGATAAACAATACTGAAAAAAGTTGAAAGGGTGAAAGTCCCCAAGTAGTGGATTATTTTTACATCATGTCTTCTTTTTAAAGAAATGTTTAATGGTGCTTGTATGCTAAATCCCCCTTTCTATTCATGGAGGTCGTTTGGAGAGGATGTAACACACATGGGTTATTTCCACAAGGATTGAAATATGTAATGGTGAAAACTGCACACCCACCCCTTTTCCATTATGTTTTGGGCCTAATTTAATTGGATTGCCTATTATGCAATAACAAGTTTACAAGTGCCATATATTTTGGTGTTAAATTCAGCTCATGACCTTATCACAACTTGTCTCCATAATCACTTATCTGTTGGAGTTGGTTCTAATTCCTAGATTTCTTAATTCACCTTGGTTTAGATTCTCACGTGTGGAGTTGACCTAGGTCACTTTTGTACATGTAGATTTGAACCTCAAACTTTTCAATCTTAAAATTCAAATTGAACCTTGCTGACAGTTTTTTTCTAGTTGTTATGAACCAACTTAATTCATATTTGCATGCTATATTATTGTATTTTAAGATATCAATTTGAACGTATGCAATTATCGAGGATCATCAAGGAGCATTCATATGTGAGTATAATAACAACATTGTAGAGCATCCTAATTGCATCATCATCCTAGATATATTGCATGCTTGTCTATTGTCTTTGAGTTTGGTATATCGTCATTAAATTGACTTGCCTAGGGGCTTGACCAAAGAACAAATCCTTGCTTAACAAGTTCTCAAATGTTGTCTCTTGACACAACCCCACTTCAGATATCTACGTGTTCAAGAAGTTGAGATGCTTCTATGATCGTAGTCAATAATATGCCAATTCACTTTCACAAGTCAAGTTCAATTTTGTGTGCCACATTCACTCTTACAGGTATGGAGATTAGTTTTGCAAGCACAAGTCTGAACTAGAGTGAGGAATAGTTAATTCAATAACTTTGAAGTATTGTTTGACAATACCTTATTTTGGTATGTTGGTGAATTAATTCTCAACATCTTCAATAATATATTCCTCTATTTAAATTTTAAATTAAACATTACATTTATTTTTTAAATTTTTTTATAAATTGAATTTATTAATTACGCCAAAGGCGTTCCCTTTGTGAGCACACAAGCTGACTTCGTGAGCACACAAGCTGACTTCGCAAATCGATGGTTTTCATTGTTTGAGAGATGTCCGGCCGGAAAACGGTTTTTGCTTTTTTTGTTCACAGGCATAAAAGTTGGGGTGTTTCGTTTTTGTTAGCGTTTTGTTGGCCCGTAAAACTGCCGTTCATTTTCAACCAGTAAAAATCTGCCAAATGTTCGCAGCAAGCTTTAAGTTAGTGTAGTACACATGAAAAAGCAGAAGTGATTGATTAAAGTGGGTTTCCATTTTGTCAGCAGCGAGACTTGAAGTTTTTGCATAGCTTGAGGAATAGAATAGAATTCCCTCACCTGATGCAGTAAAAAAAGCTCCGTTTAATATCAGATCCCCCTCTGATCTCCAATTCCATTGCTGCCATTCGCTTTGAGCTGCATCAAACCGCTTGGTCACCTGTAGGGTTTTTCATTATTACGAATTGGGTACTCCAAATTAGAGAGAATGAGACAAGCAGAACATTCAAAGGATTAATAAAGTGTACGTATCTCCTTGGAGAATCTGTGGGCAGGTGTCTCGTATAAAAGCAAGTGATGTAGATTAAAAAAATAATTTATTTTCTGGCTTACTTTTTAGCCTCTAATAAATTGATTCCCATTAATTGTAAATATACAACAATAGAGCTTGATAAATATATAAAATAATTATTTCTACGTGGTGAAATATAATAGCCATAAGCCACAAAGCCATGGCAATTTGAGTTATGTGGCTTATTGTTATTAAAGTCATTTCATTTACACAAAAGGAGTTACAAAGGTGAATTAATACAAAGAAATAAAATCAATCACATTTTCTATCAATATTTTAAACACTTATATCAATATTTTAAACACTTATAGTTTAAAATTAATTTTAAGGAAATATCTCTTGCTTTTCTGTCCACACTTTTCTAATTTAAAAATAATATATATTTAATATTTATATATATTTATCATTTATTATTAATTATTTTGTTTATAGAATATATAATTGTACACAAATTATTATATATTTCTAATACAATATTATATTATAAAATTATATTTATATTAAAATATGTATATTTAATATTTATGTTTGTGTTATTTATTTATATAAAATATTTCAAATTATAATTTAGGAACATAATACGGATTGATTTTACAAATAAATCATAATAATAATAATGTCCATAATTTTCAATATTTATTTTTAGTAGCCTCTTCAATTTAGACGGGAACTTGGATATGAAAATTAATAAATTTATAATCTATTATATTTTAAATTAGTACAAAATGAATATTTCATTATTCTGTCAAGTTATACTTAAATGTAGCTGAAGCCTTACATAATTCACAATCCATGACAACTCATATAAAATAGTGGAATGCTTCCCCTCTAGCCCATCCCTTGTGTTCCTTTTGTTGCTTGTCAGATCATTATAGGGGCTTCCATCTATTATCAAATCAAAATCTCTAATTGAATTAATTATTTCATCAAGTCTTTCTTTTGTCAAATTCTGCACATCGTTCACCACAATCAATTTACACTTTTATGTGTTTTTTCGTCCAACTTTGAGGATAAACTTGTTTTCTTTACACATTTTAGTTCTAGAGAATAAAGAGAGGACATTGATCCCCTTAAGATAGATAGGCTTCAAAACATAAAGATGGTATCCTATAATGAACAAATCAAATAGATATATTTTTCTCTTCTTCCATTTTTACATCTATGGAAGCTAATTGACTCACTACTAGATGAACATAATACAAATTTATTATTAAAAAAAAATTTATTTACAAGATATTTAGTTTGATATAACGCAATAATTTTATCTCATAAACTCTTAGCAATGTTTTGAACCAAAACATTCATCAAGACTGAATTAGAAAGACACAACCTAATAGTAGATCTATCTCTTCTATCCAACTTGTCCCATTCATCTTGATCCATTGTTGATGGTAGAAAATTGAGTGCCAAAATTATTATGATCCACTAATCTCTCTCCACTAAAAGATCTTCAACCTTCAATTTCCACAACTCAAAGTTTTATCGACTGAACTTCTCAATCTCAATAGTTAAGGTGTTGGCCATTACTTCTAATTTTTAAATGTTTGTTGGCGAACATGCAATGTAAGAGAGGATGCTACCTTACTTAATCTTTAGGGTTCCTTTTAGTTTTGTTTCATAATGTTGGTGCTACTATTTTTACCTGATACTTGGATGTTGTATGTCTGTTACACTATTGTCTTTTGTTCTTGACTATTAAAAGGGAAGAGGCCCTTTCAAATCCTCTATTTTACTTTTAATCAAAAACATGTAATGCAAGAATGTTGAAATTTGTGATGTTAACTTGATATTGACCTATAGAGGTAGGAGTAATTCTAAAAGAAGATCCATTAGCACCCAAGCAATCAATAGGTTTTGAAGAGGATGGGTCACTAGATGAAGGAAAATTGGTGGTAACAGTATTTATGAGGTTCAATGTGTAAATTATAAATATCAAAGTCACGAAGAGGTGATTTACCTTTGCTAAAATAATAAGGGGTGAAGTCTAAAGAACTCAAATCATCTCCAAGAAAGGGGTTAGAGAGAAAAGAAAACTACAATTTTGGGAGGTATAGTGGATGATGAAGCTCCTCAAAGGCGTTCATCAATAATGCAAGTATAATTATTACACAAGGCAAGGTGAACCAATATTTAGATCACATGACATGTTAAATCAAACTCACACAATATGGATTGATTCTGCAAATGAATCAAAATAATAATAATGTCCATAATTTTCAATACTCATTTTTAGTAGCCTCTTCAATTTGGATGAGAACTTGAATATGAAAAATAATGGATTTATAATCTATTGAATTCCAAATTAGTACAAAATGTAGTTTTGATTATTCTATCAAGTTACACTTGAATGCATTGCATGCCTTACATAATTCACAATCCATGAAAACTCATAAAATAGTGGAATGCTTCCCCTCTAGCCCATCCCTTGTGTTCCTATTATTTCTTGTCAGATTATTATAGGAGATTCCACCTATTATCATATCAAAATCTCCGATTGGATTAATCATATCATCAAGTCTTTCTTTTATCAAAATTTGCATGTCTTTCACTTCAATTAATTTACCCTTTTTATGTGTTTTTCCGCCCAGGTTTTGAGGATAATCTTGTTTTCTTTACAATTTTTTACAGATACAATATAATTGAGTTGTATACCCAAATGATGCAAAGCAACTTCTACACCCCTAGTTCTAGAGAACAAAGAAAGGATGTTGATTCTCTTTAGATAGATAGGCTTCAAAACAAAAAGATGGTATCCTATAATGAACAACTAAAAGCAATACATTTTTCCTCTTCTTCCATTTTTACATCTATGGAAGCCAATTGACTCACTACTACATGAAAATAATTTAAATGTTTGGTTACAAAGTCTCCTTCATGTATCTTTAAATAACACAAATTTCTTTTCAAAAATAACTTATTTACAAGACACTTAGTTTGATATAATGCGATAATTTTATCTCATAAACTCTTAGCAATATTTTGAACTAAAACATTCATCAAGATAATAGAGATGATGTTATCTATGTCAAGGGTCTCTATATGCTCGAAATCGTGACTCCGGTTGCCTGAGGGCTGTCGGGTCAGATTTCAACACACACACGGACCCTTCCCTCCTTGTCACAGGGTGATCTACCATGTCACTCTCGCTCACGTGGAAGTATCCAGTCGAGAGGAGGTGAGACACGGCGGGGGTCTGGCTCGTTGGAGAGATGGACTTCGCGGAGAGGGGTCGACAAGTTATGTGGCCTTTGTTGTTGTGCATTTTGTTGTATGTTTCTCTCAATTGTTGTATTTGAAATAACCCTATGACTCGAAGGGTCATTGGTTTCTCTTCTTTTGTTTGGATTCCTTAAGTTCCACCTTTGCGTAGGTAAACGGTTGTTTTCGTTGATGTCCTCTTGTCTTTGTATGCGTTGTAAGAGGTCTTGTTGTATTTGTCGTTGTCTAGTTTCTTCTAACAACAAGAGGACAAATGGGTCTCCTTGTGGTTGAATGATTGTTTCTTGTTGTGGTCTTGGATGGATCTCCTCGATCTCCTCACGGATATCCTTCACCCACTCTCCTCTCACTCCTAAGCACATTCATGAATCAGGATGGAGGTAGTCGTGTGATTGCTAACCTTAACTAGATCTAGGGTTTTGTTTGACCTAGGGTTTGAGTTGTGTTTTGACTTTATTTTTTACCTTGTGATAAAATCAAGGGTTTGTTTGGAATCGTTTGAATCGTGATTACCTTGTGATGGAATCGAGGGTTTGCTATTCTGTCTATTCTATGGTATCTATATGAATGCAAGCTAAATGATATACAAAACATTCTTTTTGGTATTTTTTTAGAGTATTTTGGAAATAAAAGTGCTTCTAATCTATGAAAAGGAAATATGTGTGCAATCCTATATGACTTTTCAAATGCAAAGTTAACCTATGTTTTTTGTGTTTTTGATGTTTTCAATGCAATCTAATCTAATGAAAAGGGAAAATGCTGCTTCTAACAATGTAGATCTAGAAATATGAAAGCGATTAACCTAACATGTAAGATCTAACCTATCAAGGAAAAAGCAATGTGTTACTATTCCCAAGAGCAATTGTGATTATCGAATTACTATGAAAGCAATGAAAACAATGAAGGAACTTGAGAGAAACAAAGATTTGTTGACTCCATTACCCTCAGTAATCCTTGTGTAGGCAAACTCGAATCCTTTTGTGGTAGCAGGTGATCCTCTTGACAACAAAATGACCCGAAGAAGCAAAAAGAAGCTTGGATGAAGCTTGTATGAGCTTAGTGAGAGCTTGGATTGAGCATAATGGCATAGATTGAAGCAGCGTGACACTACTTGGTTGAACAATAAAAGCAAAAGGCACCTTCATCCTATAAGAGCATTTGAATGCTAAGTTGGAGAGCAAAATTGGCAAGAGCTGTGTGCACAATGAATTTGCCTCCCTTTGTGCTTGGGGGAGGGGGGTATTTATAGGTTCGAAAGAAGAGATTGATTGAAGAGTTAACTCATTTGATTGATGAGTTAACAATAAAAGATTGGGGAGTTAACAAGGTTGATTACCCAGTGAACTCAACTGATTAGAGAGTGATTAAGCAATGAAAGCTTATCACTAAAGAAGAAATGGAGGCGAGGGAATGCATGATATTGATTAGAGAGTTAATTTGAGATCAAATAGAGCTAATTATGCATGTGTGGATGCATGAAATAGTTAATTCTATATTAAGGATCAAAAATCATGCAAACAGAAAGAAAAATAGGGAAAAATAGAGCAAAAACGATAGAGAAACTCGAGTTTTTTTGTGGGTCAAAAAAATGGTAGGGTCGCCCCTAGGTGACCATGGGTCGCCCAGGGAGGTCTGGGCTGGACAGAGTCAGATGCAGAAAATCAGGTTGGGAGATGTCAGAAGAGAGGAAAAGAATGGGTTCTGCATCAAGAAACAAGTCAATCATGTGGAAGAATCCAAATCTCCACTTGTGTTTGCAGGATCTCTAGGGGAGATCTAGAAATAATAGGGGGATATTTGGATTGGTTGGTTAAAAAAGAAAACTGTCAGTGGGAGATGGATCGGGGGACCTCTAGAAGGCTTCTATGAGATGCACTAGAGGAAAAACACAAGGGAGAGGTGAAAACTCACCTACAAGACTCTCACAAGGCTTAGGATCAAGGTCAAAAGCTAGAAAATACAAGTCGACAAGTGTTGCAACAAGTGTCGAAAAGCATCACAAATGAAAATAAATGCTTTGGGCTACAGGCCTCTTGATGACGTGTCCTCCTTTCTTGTCCCATGTCGTTTTTGCTTTATCGATTTATCTTCCTCCTCATTTGCCCCCTCGAGGACGGTAGTCTACATGAAAGGTAGGTACTGTTCCTGAACTAGGCCTTACATATTATCGATTTTTCCCACAATTTGTACCTACAATAACTAATATTAGTCTGACATTTAAATGTATCAAAATGAATAATGAAAACTGAAATGACGAACTTACCATGGATCGTTTGAGTTCGACTAGTTGCTTTTGTCAGTTTGGACCTGTAGGCATAAGAGCATGCAAAACAATGCATGAAACAAATGCATAAAAGCAAAGAACTAATCTAAAATGCATAAATGAAACTAAACTAAGGGCAAACAAAGAGAGCCGGATTGTGAGATTAGAGTGAAACAACGACGAAATCGTTTGTGTGAGCAGTCGATAGAGAGGTATCGTCGAGGAGATTGTAGAGATGGCTGCCTCTTCTTCAACTGCAGAGAATCAGGTATGCAATCAGTGAAAAACTCTTCTCTAAACCCTATCTTGTATTTTGCGAAAAATATCTTAAAATTGTCTATTTTCAGTGATTTTTCCTATCGCATTATGTTCATTTCGTCGTTTAGAGTGAGATTGATCTTTTGTTTTCTAAAGTCGGTTGAAAAATGAGGATTTTAGAGCAATTTTTAGTCGAGGGGATCGCTCTTAGGGTCGCTCCTTTTACTAGGCAGGGTCGCCCAGGGAGATCCTGAAAAACACCTGGGTCGCCTGGGGAGTGACCCTATTGGACTGATTGCTGACTTCATTTGATGTTGTTTGGCGCTTGTTTTACTCTATTCTGACATGATTTGGTCACTAATTCTGCCTGTTTATTACAATTTTGAAGGCTTATACAATTTTTTTTGTGTAAGGGTTTCTATAGTTTTACGTTTTTTAGGGATTTTTGCGAGTTTACGAGATCTAATTTAAAATTTTCTTTTGATTTTGTAGGACATGCATATCCGATGGAATGCCTGTCGAGAGTAAGGGTGGCTCTCAGGGATGTTTTCTTCACTGAGTACAGAGGATCATGCTATACTGAAGAGGACATGTCTTGCTAGAGTTTGCCATGTTCCTGTGATTCATCCTGTATCCCGTATATGCTGTGATATCTTGACTTATTGGGATGCAGATAGGAACACATTCAGGTTCCCGTAGATTTCAGGAGAGTGGACTATCACTCTTTATGATGTATACTGCATACTTGGGGTTCCTGTGAGGGGACAACCTCTATTTCTTCCTGTTAGCGAGTCTTATGAGGACAAGGCTTCCTGGGCTGCATTTATGGGGGTTAATCACCCTGGGGACCAGACAAAAGTTCAACTTACTTCTGTACCATGACTTTGCATCCCACTTTTGAGGAGGTTTCTAATTGGCTTGATCGCTTCGAGGCTGTCAGAAGACAAGGCCTCGACTCGTTTGAGATGGTGCTGGGCACCCATCATTCGAGAATTGGAGGAAGGCACAGTTTATGCATGGGGACTTGATATCCTGGCGATGGTCTACAGAGATTATTATCGGAGCTCTAGGTGAGGGGCCCTAGCCATTAGCCACTCCCCTTTGATTATGACATATTTTTGAGCACATGAGGCCTTATCAGAAGCACAATAGGTGACTATTGAGAGCAGCAAGGTTGGGCACATATTGGTCTTTTTGATGCTACTCTTCCCACTATTTATCACAACATGGAGGGGGCTTGGGCCCGAGATGATGAGATGAGAGTGTATTATCGCAAGATTTTAGAGATCACAGACCGTAATGGTCAAGTTGAGGCTCCTCGGGTGGACCGTGTTTTGCAGCAGTTCGGCGAGGATGTCTTTGAGGACTTGCCCCCAGTGTCTACTTGTTATAGGACCGTTCAAGAGATGGGGGAGATTGGACAAAGGAATGTTGTTTGGACAACTCTGACTCCAGGCATCTTTATCACTAGGGCTTCTAGAGGAGGATGGAGGGGAGGGAGAGGGACTCCTTCCCGATCTTTGATTGTGACTGTTGATTTAGAGTCCACTGACGAGGACTATGTTCCTGATAGCAATGATTCGTCAGATGAGGCCCCTCTCGAGGATGAGGATTTTGATGACATTGGTGCTTCAGCTGAGGTTCTTGACATCCCCGAGGGTCCTCTTGTTGTTCCTCAACCTCCTCATTCAGATGAGGTGATGCGTCAGCTTGACCCTAACTAACAGTCTGGAGATCCACGTAAGTTTAATCTATTTATTTTCGCTTAACTTTGTCCTTTCTCTTTTCATGTGGCACTGACTTGGTCTTGTTTTTTTTGGCATGTGAGGCAATGTCAAAGAGTGGATGGACTTGGTTCGTGAGGTTAACGTTGGATCCTTTCCCTTTACTAGGATGACCCGTGATCATCTTTTGGATGATCTTTGTGTGCCCCTAGTTGCAGGGTGACACACTGACATTTTTGCTCTTGTCTACCATGGGTGTCAGATGATTACAGAGTTGAAGACCCAGGTTGACACACTTTAGGGTGAGAACAAAGTACTTTAGGTGGTGATTCGCCTTAATTTTGGGCATTCTGATACTAGTATGGCGGGGCCTTCACAATCGCATGCCCGCAGCAAAACACATCATTCTCACAGATCTCATGGAGCGACGAGTGGTACTTGTAGATGGAGGAGCCAAAGCCTCGAGGGTTCTGTTGGAGGGAACTGTCCTTGACTTGCTTTTCTTGAAATTTGTGCCCCCTTGCATGGCGAGCCTCTACTTCTTTCGAGAGCATTTTGTTTTAGCTCTTTGATACTATTGTATATGTAAACTTTGGATGTATCTATGAAAGTTTATCTTTTTCTCTGGTTTTTCTCTTGTCGAATTCTGTACTCATCTCTTGTGCATGTCTGGAAGTTTTTAGGAACTTTTTGATTATGTTTGACCTTTTCAACTCTTTTAACAAATGCAAGTATGACAACAATGATATGTTTTTGTAGTTTTGTAGGACATATATATGATATGGAGTTTACGATATGATAATGCAAGAACACAAGAAATGATGTAAATGAAACTATAACACTTCTATCAAATGTCATGAGATATGACACTTGTCGTTATTGCTTTGAGACTCTTTTTCCTAATTTTTGGCATGAATGCAATGTGGAACAAAGAAAGTGACTGCTCTTAAATAGAATATTTGATTTAGGGGATTGCGAGTTGGCCTAATATGAGAGATCTATTTAGGGCTATGAGATAGGTTTTTAAGGAAACTCAAGTGGGGAGTGAAATGAATCATGGAGTGGCTCTGATTTCTAGACTTCGCTAAAGGCTAAACATTGATCCTTATCTAGATAAGACCATTTGATAAGCTTTCAACTTTTAAACAAGTATCAAGTTTTATAGGTGTTCACTATACTTAGATCATAGATAGAAAGCAAAGTAGACCCAGGGTAAAGGATATCTGGGAAAGAACAAGGGTCCCTAGATAGAAGATGATCCTAGAGCCTACTAGACTCTTCAGTTTTGCTCAGCTAGTGTGTGCGTGTGCTTAGTACCTTTCCTTTCTCTATTAGAATGTCACCCTTGAGGCTTCGATCTTAGATTGATCTCCACCTAAGAGTACGAACATTCAACAATCTTCTCTCTTTCATTCTTTTTTTTTGTATTTCTCTTTTTTTTTGCTTTTTTCACTTTTTTTTGTATTTTCCTCACTTGATTTTTTATTTTTTTGGATTTTTGATTTTTCAAGAAATGAATGCTCTTGGGACTTTTGCTATGCAATGCTTTGATCTCTCAATTCTCACTTTTTTTTGACAGTCTTATTTTGATCACTCATTTTTTTATTTCACTTGAATCTTAGATTGCTTCCTTTAGAGTTTTGATCTTCTTGACGTTTTTGGCGAAGAAAGATAAGGGGCTAAGCACCACCTAAAGTTTTTGTAACCTGGTCGGACTTCTCTACTACTAGGGAAGAATTGGGAAGGCCTACTTGCAAGCTTCCTTTGAACACTGTAGCTTTGAATACCAACTTTGTTTAGACCTAACATCTTGACTCATTAAGACTGGGATCAATGTAAAGCTAAGAGCTAGGTTTTGATTAGAATCATTGGGAATGAAGGGGGATAATGGCAATTGTGAAAAATGGGGATCTCTAGGTCCTAAAAGGATAATGTATATCTGGGCAACATTAGACTCCTTACTATAGGGAAAATAGTACAAGAGCAAGTCACAAACCATAGTGCAAGATGAACAGAATGACGCAAAAATGCAAGAAACAAATTCGTTTTGACATTTTTGATTTTATAATTTTTTTTTTGTTTATTATGTTTTTATGATTTTTTTGTACTTTTAGACATAATATTTCTTGAGGTGAAAGGCATTGACTGTTTCACCAAATTCCTCTCCCTCCATTGTGCACAAGAGATAAGCGTTGTTTCCGATATCTTCTTTAACTATATAGGGGCCTATCCAGTCTTCCGAAAAGGCTCTTTTTCGTCTCCTTTTCTTGTTTTTTGTGCTACCTCTTCTTAGGACAAGTTCTCCTATTCTGTAAGGTTTGTCATTGAATATATTGCTTCCAACTCGGTGGTTTCTCTTGGCATTGTGAGACACAGTAAGTCCTAAAAGGCATGTTGGTGGGAGGGAGTCCAATACAAGACTCCGTTGCAATTCAGTAATTCTGCCAATAGGTCAAATTGTTCTTGCATGTAGACTTTTATTTTTTATCTCTCTTGGATTATTTGTAAAAATTGGAATAGTTCAAGAGGAGATTGTGGCTCCCTTTGTTCATCAAGAGGGACAAAGCTTATACTTGTCCTACCATTGGGTTTTGGTCTCAGATCCATGGCATACCCAACATAACTTTTTGGTAGTTCAAAAATGACAGGGTCATCGATACTGATTGTCACTCTCATCTTCCACTCTTTATGGAAGATACCTTCACTTTCTTCGTCTTCATCAGAAAGTCTTTCAACCATTTCTATTTGTACATGAGGTGCTTCCCATTCACTGAGTTCAGTCGACTGAACCAAGGCGAAAGTAGTTGGCTTTTCTTGTGGCTGCGATACTACAAACATCCTAGGTAACACCCCAATAGCATTGGTTTATTTGTTATCCATGGAATATGCCTCTTCCATGGGTAATATTGGTTGATGCGAGTCCTCCATTGGTGTGAGGGTCTCATACGATTTTGTTTCTTCAGGTGTATTGGGGACACGAGAGTCGCTTAGCGGTGATAATGGTGTGTACCCTTTCGTCATGTCTTCCTCTACATCTGAGAAAGCATGTGGGTCTACATTTCTCAAATCTAATGTGGTGGTCTGAAAGACTGGTCCTTCCATTCTATGAGGTTTCTCCCCTATGCAAGGAAAGAGTGTGTAGGCCTCATGGAAATCGATCATGAGTATTTCTAATGGGAACTGAAGTGGTCCATCCCGTTTGATCAATTCCATGATTTTAATTGTTTTATCCTTGGAAAACATTTCCCTTTGCTTTGGTAATGGCCCATTCTCTAGAGTTTTGATTTATGTGGTATTTATGGTCTTTTTTGGAGTTTCCATCCGTTTGACGCATATCAACTGAGGTGTAGGATTTGACATGGTTAACTTGTTGGTAGGGACTTCATAGTATATGGGAATACCTATGCGTTTGTTTGAAGTATTTGACTTTAACAGGATAAAAGGTTTTGGATCTCCTTGTGCGACATAAACTTTCCCTAAGTGTAAAAAGTGGACTTCTTGAAACAGTGTAGACGACACAGCCTTCATCCTGTGTATCCATGGCCTCCCAAGAATCAAGTTATATCCCGTGTCCTTATCTATAACATAGAAAGTGGTTGGAATGGTTTTGGGTCCCAAAGTCACTGGAAGGGTACTCTTTCCTATGGCAGCTGCTTTTAGATTATCGTATTTGCTTAGAGTGTCTCTTGAAGTGGTAATGTTGGTATGTCCATAGCCCATTCTCTATAAGAGGGAGAAAGGAACTATATTCACTACAGATCCATTGTCGATTAATTATCGTTTGATGCACGTGTCATAGATCCACACTTGAAGATATAGTGCAGGGTCCCCTTTTTTAGTTAACTCTGCCTTAGAGGGTATCTGTTGTAGGTCAAATAAGAACCCTGGATCTTTAAGTTCTGAGTTCGGTGGACTAAGATCGTAATCCACATGATTGATTTGTTCACTATGCGGTGGCGTGATTTGGTCAAGATATTTTATGCCTATTTCTTGTAGCAATGCAGATCGATGTGAGGGGGAGTTCCTAAGCAAGTCAATGAACGATATGTGCATACATTTTCTTTAAGTCTTCTATGAGCTCGTAGGGTCCAATTGGAGTCGGTATCGGCTCTACCATCGAAATGGTGCCTTCGTAGGCTTCTACTTGCTCATTTTCTTCCTCGCAATCTTCCTCTTATTCTTCATTATGCCTAATCTCAACCAATCCCATCAACCTAGTTTCTCCTTTTTGTCCTAGTTGTGGTGGGATTTCGGGGTTACTACTCTGGGTTGCCTTGTTTTGATTTGTTGCTTCTGTATCTTGGTGCATGGGGAACATGTCCTGATAAATTCTCATGTTTGCATTTTGTGGTGCTATTGGAGCTTGATTTTGCCTTGTATCCTTGTTATTTGGTGTGACCTCCTGTGGGTTTAAGAACATTTCTATGAACATTTGTTGTTGGTCTTCCAGAAGTCTTGCTATAAATCTGTTGTATTCTCTACAAGATTCTGTGCTATGCCCCCTTGTTCTATGAAAAGAACAAAACTGGTTGAACTCATAAGGAGGTCTTTCATATCTTCTGTCATTCTTGTTCCCATTTTCGTTGCGGTTCTAGCTTTGGTAGTTATCCTGAGGATAGTACCCATTGTTTCTAGGTCGATCTATGGCATCTACGTTAGGAGGATAATAATATCTCCCATTGTAGTCATCTTTTATCCTTTTGATTGGGGGTTGATCTGTCACCCCGTCTGTGGTTGCGCTCCTATTGTTTTTGAGGATTTTAATGATTGAGGCATTGTTTCTTGTGTCTTCCTTTGTTAGCTTTCCATTTAAACCATAGACTTTTTGACCACTATTGATGGCAGCTTGATCAATTCTTAAAGCACTTTCCAATGCTTCTTCGTAGGAATTGTATGGTAGTTTTTGGACATCTTCTCTCATGTCTTTGTTAAGGGCATGCAAAAAAAGGTCACATGGTTCTCGGTGGTCCATGTTTGGAGCACTGGTTGAAGAATAGAGCACTTGCCTCCATCGGGTGATGAAATGTGCTATGGATTCATTCGGTTCTTGTTTCATTGTAAGGCATTCTCTAATCCCTATTTTCACGAGTTTGTTCATGTCGAATGCCATGACAAACTCTCTGATTAGTTATCTAAATGAATGGATCAAATCTTTTGGGAGACGATAATACCAATCCAAGGCTATGCCTTCAAGCGTTTTCAGGAAAATTTTTGTGACAACCCCATCCCAAGGGAGGAGTTCTCTTATGGTTGTGGTGTAGGCTTTGATGTGTGAATTTGGATCTCCTTCTCCTTTGAACTTCGGGAGATTTGGTAATGGCTGAGGTAGTTGCACATTTCTTATGTTTTGGTCTAGAGGCTCTTTCAAATATTTGAGATACGTTCCTAAGAAGGCACTTTGAGATTGCGGGGTTGTTAATAATAACCATGTAGGTGGGTTTTGATAACCCATTGTCAGATTCGTTGGATTGTTCTGAATAGGAGGGTTCCCATTTAGACAAGTGTCATTACTAGCATGTCGCAAATAATAATTGAGGTAGGGGGATTTTGAGATGCCCCCTAGTCCTGTTTGTGAGACTTTGGTCTTCTCTCTGGAACAACTTTTTCTACTTTCAGGATCCTGATTCTTTGTACTAGAGTTGCGATTAAATCTGCAGGAGTTGCAGCTCTAGGGGTTTCTTCATTTCTAGGATGTTCTCTTCGACTATTTTCATAGGGATGGGCTTCCTCTCGTGCGGCTTTTTCTTTTTGTTCTTCTTCTAGGGCAATCCTCAATGCCTCTTGAGCATCTTTGGTTTCTTGTAGACACCTTTCCAACTGTCTAACCTCTTCATCAAGGTGAATCTTCAATGTACTTGTGGAAGGTTGTTCTGGTCAATGTAATTCTAACCTTATCCTTCTAGCTTTGTGAGGCACATTTGGTATGGCCAAGTCATTTTCCCAAGCAGGATTATTGAAGGATAGAGAATGTCTAGACTCTTTTGGACCATATTCATAGTCATAACAATTGGTAACAGGTGCATCTGGATGAGGCGGCACATACCTCTCAAAGGAAGGGGTTTCAGGTTCAGTTGAGGGAATGCTTCCCTGGTTCAAGTCTAGTTCCGTCATATTCAGGGGTGCCATAGACACCACAGAATAAATGGAATGGATGATGGCGCAGATGATGGAAGTCAAAGAGGCTATGAAAAGCAATGAAAGAATGTTTGTGAAGTGTTTTAAATGTTTTGCAATGGGAACACAAACAACATAACCAAGAGGCTATGCTCTTCACGTCAGGTTCACCAAAATATGTACGCTTGAAATCGTGACTTTGGTTGCCTGAGGGCTGTCAGGTTGGATTTCTGCATGCACACAGACCCTTCCCTCCTTGCCACGAGGTGATCTGTCACATCACTCTCACTCACGTTGAAGTAGCCAGTCGAGAGGAGGCGAGACACAACAGGGTCTGGCTCGTTGGAGAGTTGGACTTCGCATAGAGGGGTCGACAAGTTATGTGGCCTTTGTTGTTGTGCATTTTGTTTTATGTTTTGCTCAATTGTTGTTGTAGTTGAAATAACCCTATGACCCAAAGGGTCATTGGTTTCTCTTCTTTTGTTTGGATTCCTTAAGTTCCACCTTTGCGTAGGTAAATGATTGTTTTCGTTGATGTCCTCTTGTCTTTGTATGCGTTGTAAGAGGTCTTGTTGTATCTGTCGTTGTCTAGTTTCTTCTAACAACAAGAGGACAAATGGGTCTCCCTATGGTTGAATGATTGTTTCTTGTTGTGGTCTTGGATAGATCTCCTCGATCTTGTCACGAATAACCTTCACCCACTCTCCTCTCTCTCCTAAGAACATTAGTGAATCAGGATGGAGGTAGTTGTGTGATTGCTAACCTTAACTAGATCTAGGGTTTTGACCTAGGGTTTGACTTGTGTTTTGACTTTGTTTGTTACCTTGTGATGAAATCAAGGGTTTGTCTGGAATCGTTTGAATCGTGGTTACCTTGTGATGGAATCGAGGGTTTGCTATTCTGCCTATTCTATGGTATCTATATGAATGCAAGTTAAATGATATGCAAAACATTCTTTTTGGTATTTTTTTAGAGTATTTTGGAAATAAAAGTGCTTCTAATCTATGAAACAGAAATATGTGTGCAATCTTATCTGACTTTTCAAATGCAAAGTTAACCAACTTTTTTTTTTGTGCTTTTGATGTTTTCAATGCAATCTAATCTAATGAAAAGGGAAAATGCTTCTTCTAACAATGTAGATCTAGAAATATGAAAGCGATTAACCTAACATGCAAGATCTAACCTATCAAGGAAAAAGTAATGTGTTACTATTTCCAACAGCAAATGTGATTATCTAATTACTATGAAAGCAATGAAAACAATGAAGGAACCTAAGAGAAACAGAGACTTGTTGACTCCACTACCCTCAGTAATCCTTGTGTAGGCAAACCTGAATCCTTTTGTGGCAGCAGGTGATCCTCTAGACAACAAAATGACTTGAAGAAGCAAAAAGAAGCTTTGATGAAGCTTGTATGAGCTCAATGAGAGCTTGGATTGAGCACAATGGCATAGATTGAAGCAGTGTGACACTACTTGGTTGAACAATAAAAAAAAGGCACCTTCATCCTGTAAGAGCATTTGAATGCTAAGTTGGAGAGCAAAATTGGCAAGAGCTGTGTGCACAATGAATTTGTCTCCCTTTGTGCTTGGGGGAGGGGGGTATTTATAGGTTCAGAAGAAGGGATTATTGAAGAGTTAACTCATTTGATTGATGAGTTAACAAGAATAGATTGCGGAGTTAACAAGGTTGATTACCTAGTGAACTCAACTGATTAGAGAGTGATGAAGCAATGATAGCTTATCACTGAAGAAGAAATGAAGGTGAGGGAATGCATGAGATTGATTAGAGAGTTAATTTTGAGATCAAATAGAGCTAATTATGCATTTTTGGGTGCATGAAATAGTTAACTCTATATCAAGGATCAAAAATCATGCAAATAGAAAGAAAAACGGGCGAAATGGAGCAAAAATGAGAGAGAAACTCAAGTTTTTCCATGGGTAAAAAAAATGGCAGGGTTGCCCCTTTTACCAGCAGGGTCGCTCGGGGGGTGACCCTAGGTTGCCGGGGAGATTTGGGCTGGACAGGGTCAGACGCATAAAATCAGGTTGGGAGATGTCAGAAGAGAGGAAAAGGATGGGTTCTGCATTAAGAATAAGTCAATCATGTGGAAGATCCCAAATCACCACTTGCATCTACAGGATCTCCAGGGGAGATCTATAAATAATAGGGGAAGATTTAGATTGGTTGGTTGAAAATGAAAACTATCAGTGGGAGATGGATCAGGAGACCTCTAGAAAGCTTCTATGAGGTGCACTAGAGGAAAAACATAGGGGAGAGGTGAAAACACACCTACAAGACTCTCACAAGGCTTAGGATCAAGGTTGAAAGCCAGAAAATGTAAGTCGACAAGTGTCGCAACAAGTTGTGAAAAGCATCGCAAATGGGGAGGAAGAGAAATCGACAAAGCAGAAATGACACAAGACAAGAAAGGAGGACACATCATCAAGAGGTCTGCTGCCCAAAGGATTTATTTTCACGCTTACATGTACGTGACAAGGATTTGAATCATCATAGGGGTCCTCGTGGAGGTAGTGCGTGATTTTTGTGCTTATATATTTGCTCCCTCGGGGACGGTAGTCTACATGAAAGGTAGGTACCATTCCTGAACTAAGCCTTACCTGTTGTCAATTTTTCTTGCAATTTGTACCTGCAATAACTAATATTAGTCTGACATTTAAATGTATCAAAATGAATAATGAAAACTAAAATGACGAACTTACCATGGATCGTTTGAGTTCGACTAGTTGCTTTTGTTAGTTCAGACCTGTAGGCATGAGAGCACGCAAAACAATGCATGAAACAAATGCATAAAAGCAAAGAACTAATCTAAAATGCATAAATGAAACTAAACTAAGGGCAAACAAAGAGCCATATTGTGAGATCGAAGTGAAACAATGACGGAATCGTTTGTGTGAGCAGTCGATAGAGAGGTATCGTCGAGGAGATTGCAGAGATGGCCGCCTCTTCTTCAACCGCAGAGAATTGGGTATGTAATCAGTGAAAAACTCTTCTCTAAACCCTAGCTTGTATTTTGCAAAAAATATCTTAAAATTATCTATTTTCAGTGATTTTTCCTGTCGCATTGCGTTCATCTCGTCGTTTAGAGTGAGATTGATCTTTTGTTTTCTGAAATCAGTTGAAAAATGAGGTTTTTAGAGTAGTTTTTAGTCGAGTGGCTCGTTCTCAGGGTCACCCCTTTTACTAGGCAGGGTCGCCCAGGGAGATCTTGAAAAACACCAGGGTCACCAGGGGGCAACCCTGTTGGACCAATTTTTGATTTCATTTGATGTTGTTTAATGCTTGTTTTACTCTGTTTTGACATGATTTGGTCACTAAATCTGCCTGTTTATTGCAATTTTGAAGGTTTATACCATTTTTTTGTGTAAGGTTTTCTATAGTTTTACATTTTTTAGGGATTTTTGTGAGTTTACGAGATCTATTCTAAAATTCTCTTTTGATTTTGTAGGACATGCATATCCGATGGAATGCCTGCCGAGAGCAAGGGTGGCTCTTAGGGATGTTTGCTTCACTGAGTATAGAGGATCATGCCATACCGAAGAGGACAAGTCTTTCTAGAGTTTTCCTTGTTCTTGTGATTCATCCTATATCCTGCATATGTTGTGATATCTTGACTTACTGGGATGCAGACAAGAACACATTCAAGTTCCCACAGATTTCAGGAGAGTGGATTATCACTCTTTATGATGTATACAACATACTTGGGGTTCTTGTGAGGGGACAACCTCTATTTCTTCCTGTTAGCGAGTCTTATGAGGACAAGGCTTCCTGGGCTGCATTTATGGGGTTTAATCACCCTGGGGACCAGACAGGAGTTCAGCTTACTTCTGTGCCACGACTCTGCATCCCACTTCTGAGGAGGTTTTTGATTGGCTTGATCACTTCAAGGCTGTCTGGGGAGACAAGGCCTCAGCTCGTCTGAGATGGTGCTGGGCACCCATCATTTGAGGATTGTAGGAAGGCACAGTTTATGCATGGGGACTTGATATCCTAGTGATGGTCTACAAAGATTTTTTTCAGATCTCTAGGTGAGGGGCCCTAGCCTTTAGCACTCCCCTCTAATTATGACATGGATTTTTGAGCACATGAGGCCTTATCAGAAGCTCATTCCTCTTCCGTGTAGGCAACTACTGAGAGCAGCGAGGTGGGCACATATTGGTCATTTTGATGCTACTCTTCCCACTATTGCTACCCTTATTGACGATGACATGATTTCTAATCCTTATCATGACATGGAGGGGGCTTGGGCCCGAGATGATGACATGAGAGTGTATTATCGCGAGGTTTTAGAGATCACATACTGTAATGGTCAGGTTGAGGCTCATCGGGTGGACCGTGTTTTGCAGCAATTCGGCGAGGATGTCCCTGAGGACTTGGCCCTAGTGTCTACTTGTTACAGGACCATTCAGGAGATGGGGGAGATTGGACAGAGGAACATTGTTTTGACACCTCTGACTCTAGGCATCTTTTTCACTAGGGCTTCTAGAGGAGGATAGAGGGGAGGGAGAGGGACTCCTTCCTAATCTCTAATTGTGACTGTTGACTTAGAGTCCACTGACGAGGACTATGTTTCTGATAGTGATGATTCGTCAGATGAGGCCCCTCTTGAGGATGAGGATTTTGATTACATTGGTGCTTCAAATGAGGTTCCTGACACCCTTGAGGGTCCTTGTGTTTTTCCTCAACCTCCTTATTCAGATGAGGTGATGCATCAACTTAACCCTGACTGGCAGTTTGGAGATCCATGTAAGTTTAATCTATATAGGTCAAAACAGAAAGAAAAATAGGTGAAAACAGAGAAAAAATGAGAGAGAAACTCGAGTTTTTCCGCATGTCAAAAAAATGGCAGGGTCGCCCCTTTTACCAGTAGGGTTGCCCCTGGGCGACCTTAGGTTTCTTGAGGAGATCCGTGCTGGATAGGGTCAGATGCAGAAAATTAGGTTGGGAGATGTCAGAAGAGAGGAAAAGGATGGGTTTTGCATCAAGAAACAGGTCAATCATCTGGAAGAATCCAAATATCCACTTGCATCTACAAGATCTCCAGGGGAGATATGTAAATTATAGGGTGAGATTTGGATTGGTTGGTCAAAAACAAGAACTGTCAGTGGGAGATGGATCGGGGGACCCCTAGAAGGCTTCTATGAGGTGCACTAGAGGAAAAACACAGGGGAGAGGTGAAAACTTACCTACAATACTCTCACAAGGCTTAGGATCAAGGTCAAAAGCTAGAAAATGCAAGTCAACAAGTGTCGCAACAAGTGTTGAAAAGCATCGCAAACGAGGAGGAAGAGAAATTGACAAAGCAGAAAACCAACAAGACAAGAAAGGAGGACACGTCATCAAGAGGCCTACTGACCAAAGGATTTATTTTCATGCTTACATGTACGTGCAAGGATTTGAATCATCATAGGGGTCCTCGTGGAGGCAGTGTGTGATTTTTGTGCTTACAGTCTTTGACATAATCTTCTAAGTGTAGGACAAATGTGTAGCAGAGGATATAACCTTGTGTTCTAGAATGGTGGTTGTGAAATAAAAAAGGAAATCTCTAGAACTCTAGTTGCTATAAGAACAAGGACAAAAGGAAATGTATATGAAATCAAAGGTGCTAATGTATGTGCTTTATGACTTAAATTAATGAAAGTTGGCTATGGCATAGAAGAATGTGTCACATCAATTTTGATAGCCTAGTGAGGATCAACTCTACTCAAGATGTGAGGGATCTGCCAAGAATTACAAATCTTATCAATGTAATTTGCAAGGAATGTCAGATTGGGAAGAAAACAAGGAAGAATTTCAAAATCAAAGAGTATTCTACCATAGGACTGTTGGAGTTGGTACATACAGATCTGTGTGGACCCACAAGAATAGGAAGCTTTCAAGGTGACATGTATTTCATTTTGTTAATTGATGATTACTCTAGAATGACTTAGGTAACCTTTCTCAAAGAAAAATTAGAAGATCTAGATAAGTTTAAAGCATTTAAAGTTATGGTTGAAAATGAAATAGATTTGAAAATCAAGTGCTTGAGGTATGACAAAGGTAGTGAGTTCACCTCCAATGAGTTTAACTATTTTTGTGAAGATCATGGAATAAAAAGGCATTTGTCAGCACCCAGGACTCCTTAGTAGAGTGAAGTTGTGGAAAGAAAGAATAGGATAGTTCAAGAAGCAACAAGGACAATGTTGAAAGAAATAAATCTACTAGATATATATTGGAGAGATGCCATTCACACTACAGTCTACATAAAAAATGGAGTGCTAGCAAGGGTCAACAATTCAAAGACTCCATATGAACTATGGTATGGAAGAACTCCCACTATAAAATATTTTAGTGTTTGGAAGAAAGTGCTACATTAGGAGAGATGAAGAAAACTTGGGAAAGTTTGATTACAAGATCAAATGAAGGAATCTTCCTTGGATATTGTACAAAGAGCAAGGCTTACAGATGCTACAACAAGAGGCTAAATAAGTTAGTTGAAAGTGCAAATGTCAAAGTAGATGAAGAACCACATCAAAGCTCAGTGTTGATGAAAGGATATGAATCTGATGAGCTCTCTTGTAGAGAAGAAGAAAGAGAAGAATAAAAGGAAAAGGAGATGCAAGTTGATCAAGAAGATTCTCAATAAAGGATTCCTAAGACTCCCAGGTATGTGCAGAAGAATCATTCTGAAGATCAGATCATTGGAGATAAAAACAAAGGTGTATTAACTAGAAGAGAAATTGCTATCGTAGATGAACAGGTAAATTTGTCCTTATTGTCCAAAATAGAACCCAAAACAGTGACTGAAGCTTGCAAAGATGAACATTGGATCAAAGCTATGGAAGAAGAATTGATGCAAATTGAGAAAAACCAGACTTGGGAAATTGTCCCAAGACCAACAGACAAAGATGTAATAGGAACTAAATGGGTATTCTAGAACAAATTGAATGAGAATGGAGTATTCATAAATAAGGCTAGGCTTGTGTGTAAAGGCTACTCACAAGTGGAAGGAATAGATTATGAGGAAACATATGCTCCAGTTGCAAGAATGGAGACCATTAGAATGTTTTTGGCCTTTGCAGCTCATAAGGATTTCAAAGTTTATCAGATGGATGTGAAATATGCATTTTTGAATGGGGAATTGGAAGAGGAAGTATACATTGAACAATTGAAAGGCTTTCAGTTGTCAGATGATCCAAATATGGTTTGCAACTTGAAGAAGGCATTGTATGGACTCGAACAAGCTCCTAGAGCTTGGTATGCAAGGTCAGATAGGTACTTGCTGCAGCAAGGATTCAAAAAGGGCATTGCAAATAGCAATTTGTACTTCAAAGTTGAAGAAGATCAAATCTTGATTATGGAAGTATATGCTGATGATATAATATTTGGAGGAAATGAAGGTATGTGCAAGAGATTTGCATAAGAGATGGAGAAAGAATTTGAAATGTCAATGTGTGGGGAAATGAATTTCTTTCTTGGATTACAAATTAGTCAATTAGAAAAAGGCATTTTCATTTCACAGTCAAAGTATGTTAAGGAAATGTTGAAGTTTGGAATGGAAGACTCCAAACCGGTGTGAACTCCCATGACTACTAATTGTAAGATAAGACAAAATGATGAATTTCCTAAGGCTAATTAGAGCAAGTATAAATTAATGATTGGTGGACTATTATACCTAACTACTATTAGACTGGATATCATGCATGTAGTTTGCCTTATGGCTAGAGTTCAAGTGGATCCTAGAGAATCACATGTTACAATAGTAAAAAGAATATTTAGATACTTGAAAGGCACTCTGGATTTTGGCCCATGGTATCCCAAGGATACTGATTCTCTTTGAGTGCATATACATATGTGAATTGGGCAGGATGTACAGATGATAGAAGAATTACAAGTGTTAGTGCTTTCTTTCTTAGAAGCAGACTAGTCTCATGGTTGAGTAAGAAACATGATTCAGTGTCATTATCTATTGTAGAGGCAGAGTACATTGCATCATCATCTTGTTGCACACAGGTATTGTGGATGAAGTAGACATTGAAGGATATCAAAGTATTATATGATGAACCCATACCAATCTTATGTGATAATACAAGTGTTATCAACATTTCAAAGAATCTGGTAATAAAATCAAGAACAAAGTATATTTCAATCTGGTATCACTTCCTAAGAGAGAAGGTTGCAGAGAATGAGGTGAAATTGGAATATGTCCCTACTAATGATCAAGTTGCAGATATTTTTACAAAGGCTCTTCCTAAGGATACTTTTGAGTATCTTCGACATAAGTTAAGGGTTATTTCTCCTTTTAATTAGATGCATAAATGTGTGCCTCTATCAGGGAAGCATTTCAAGATACATTCTTAATCTTGGACTGATGTTGAAGGCTACCTCTCAGGGGGAGTAGATAGTGATACTATTGGTTGGTGCAACCAGATGGAGCATATCTTATGCTCCTAAGGGGGAGTGTGCAAAAAAGTAAAAGTAGTGGAAAGAGAACAAGTACTTGTCAGTGTTGCAAGTGTTGCCCTTTGCCATTGATGTCAAAGGGGGAGAGAGTTGAATTGACTAAAAAACCATTATGTAGGAAAGATTGTGCAGGAAAGTGTGTGAGGATAAGAGTTGATCCAGTCAGGGGGAGACTACTAGTTGTAGAGTTGTTGATTGGTTGCTTTTATTGTTGATGGTTTTTCAGAAAGTTGGTGTTGCCATCAATGACAAAGGGGATATTGTTGAAAGCTTGCTGGTGTTGTCATTGATGTCAACCTCTAGCATATGATCCACTTGGTTTCCAAGTTCTTTTGAGAAAACATGAATAAAAAGGTGTGCATTGTGATAGAGGTATGTTCAGTATTATGCTCCACATTTCTATATGGTTGAAGATATGCTTGTATGGTTTGGAAGTGATGATCAAAAGTGTTCAAAGATGTTATATCCAAAATTTTAGGTTTTGGATCGTACGACAGTGGAAGATGTGTTTGACAGAGTGTTTGATTGTGAAGAAGGTTGTCTAGGAGAAATGAGACTGCTCCGCATTTCTCCGCATTAAGCTTTCATGTCTTGCGGATCTAGGAACATGCTTATATTGTCTGTATCTATCTTTCTTTGAAGTTTCTAGTGTTGGGTTTCTCCGCAAGTTCAGTTCTTGTGTTGGTGTTTAGTGGTAGTGCATCTTATTGTGCATAATGGAGGCATTCTTTGTTTCAGGTGGTTGCGGTAGTGTTGCAAAAGTTTATGATGATGCTAGAATATTTTGGAAAGATGTGTGGATGCTGTGAAATACTTCTTTTTGGTCTGCATGATATTTTTGGACTTGGAGAGGCATGTATGTGGTTGCTTGCAGTGTTAATTCAGGTTTGGCCAACCTGGCTTGCTAACACTATTTGCAGAGGTACCTCATGGTTTTTGGATGTGATGAGCAACATGGTGATATAGATTTGAGTCCTAGTTAACCCTTGGCATGGTCCACCTTCACTTCTTTCTACTGTGGAAGTGTTTGGTGCTGACCTATTTCAGTGTTGCATGTTTAAGGTGTACACGTTTCATTAAGACCGACCTAATTGAGATTGTTTTAGGTCGTGGATGGTATAAATACAAGATAAAGTTTGAGTGGAGTATAGCAGAGAAGATGATACGAATATGAATCAAGGGTGGTGAATTGAGTGCAATCTTAATGCTTATGACTCCTAAATGTAGTGAGTAGGTGTCTACATTTCAGTTTGCTTGAAGTTGCCGGAGGTAATGAACTGAAGGTTGCAGATGGTATAAAGTTGTAGTGGTAGATTTCTCCTGTTACCTTGAGATAGTGAATCTCTCTATAACAATCATCTTCTATTCTTCTCTCTTTTGGATAGTGAGTCCTTCTAGCAGTGAGCCTTTCTTATGGGTAGTGAGCCTATTTGTATTCGGTGTCGCTATTCATATATATGTGAGTTAATCCTCACCATGGTTTTTCCCTTCTTGGGTTTTCCACGTAATTCTGGTGTTCTTATGTGTTTGGATGTGTTTGCATTAATGCTTCATATGTTTACATTTTGCTAATGCATAATAGGATTTTGAAGATCAAAACAACATTGAGGGTTTATTGTTTTAATTTACAACTGATTCACCCCCCTCTCAGTTGTCCTGTGCATACCAACACAAAGAACTAAGGACTTGATAGTTCAATGGTCCCCATTAGGCCTAGATGGCTCAAGCTTAATTTTGATTGGACATCAAAAGGCAATCCAAGGATATTGGGTGGAGGTGCGGTGTTTAGAGATGATAAGGGTCAACTGTTGCTAATTGGAGCCTTTGATTTTGGATGTGAGACCAATAACATGGCTTAGGCTCAGTCTTTTCTATGGGATCTTAGATTAGTAACGTCCCACAAATAGAGGTGTTTAGATGTGGAGGGAGATTTCTGAGATCATCATAGACTGTATGAGGTATGAGGGCATGCAATCGTAACTCATGGAGGCTGGACTTAATTCTCTCAAAGGATGAGGTGATAGCAAGTAAGTTTGTAAACATTTATTTGAAGCATATCAAGTGAAAGGGTAATAAGGTGGTGGATTGGGCTTCTAAACAAGGAGTTAATCATTTGGCCACCTTTGGGAAGTTAGACAGAAATTGGGAAGATGTCATCCCGAAGGAGGTGTGAGCACTATTGATCGAGGACTTACAAAATCTTTTGGCTTGATAAGGGGATATTATCAATATACCACATAAGTTTCATTTTAATGATGATAGGTGGGAGGTTGGAAGAGTATCATGGTACAATGAAACCAAGTTACAATTTTGGTAAAGATTACACGAAGAATTAATTCAATGCATTCCTTTGGATAGGAAGGGGATTGTGGTAATTTTTCCACACAAGTTATGAGTAATTTAATGAAGTGAAATGTAGTTTTTCAATTTTTAGTGGATTGAAGGATAATTTGATATCTTTGATAAACACAAGATTTGTTTGGGTGCTTCAAATCTAGTGTTTTTCTCTATTTTTGATGGCCTCCTCAAGTAGTGGGAAAGACAAAAGGAGGAATATGGACAAAAAATGGAAGGCCAGTGTAGGTGGTAGGAGGAAAAAGGAATGGGTAGGGGAGAAGACATGATTGAAAACTTTACATATTATGTTGAGAAAGAGATTCTAAATCCAAACATGCACTACTTGGTAATGCGTATTTGGGAGCTAGATAAGAGCATGGATAGGAAGTCGTGTGTAAGAATTTGAGAGGCATGTCAAAACTTCTATTGGAACTTACCCAATATTTTGGGAGGATGAATGTATTTGATGCTACACAATCTCTAAGTTGTGCCTTGATGCTATCCATGGTAGTAGGGATGCACCTATTACATGATGATATTGAGGGGGTGGAGAATCAAGCAAAGGTGTTTTATAAATACCACTTAGAGCACTTTATCTTGAAGGAAAACATTCATAGGCTACACCTGACAATGGAGAACATTGCTAAAAAGCTTAAAGGTAAACCTCTCACCTAAGGCTAGAGTTAATATTCATGGGTGTTGCTGTGATATCAAAATTGAGAATGAAGTAGTTGAGACTCTCCCTCTCATGAAAAGAAAGAAGTGTAAAAAATGTAATTGTGTGTCTGGGCTTTGAGAGGGCTGCATAATTTGCCCCTCTACTCCCACCTTTGACTTAGATTTTTTGGAGACTTTAGCAAAGGATGGGCTAAGGTAATTTTCCCCCATTCTGCATTACATATTTTTCTATTCAAAGATTGGTAGGTCAAATGTGTAGCAAATAGTTTTTTTTCCCTTTTTGGTCTTTGAGATCATGTAAAGATAGTATTAGTATTAATGGAGGAAATATATAAACTTGGTAATTTTTTTGAACTATGGTAATTTCTTTTTAAGACATTTCCCACTCAAATTGGAATATGTTTTTTGGTGGTGAATTGGTTAGTTTATTTAGGGTAGAATGAGTGGTGTATAAGATGAATGGTAATCTCAATAGTTTCAAGCTTTCATGATGGCTTGATTCAATTTCATCCTTTGTATTTAATAATTTAGAGAGATACAAACTTTCATAGATGGATGTAGTGAACCCAGTGGTTACCAAAATTTGGGCTTTGATCCTTTTTTTTGTGGCCCTTGGGTGCTCGACCTAGGTATATTACCAAAAAAAAAAAAATACATGAATTGCATCCATACGAGCTTATGTGAAGATTTTATTTCTACAATATCCACATTTGAAATTACTACTCTTTTGTTCCATTTACATTTGCAATAATAGGAGTTGTCCAAATAGGTTCTATTTCCTTGAGAGATGCCATAGATCTAGGTTCAAGAGCATTAGATAATGGTATTCCCAGTATACTTTTCCATTCGTTACAGTTGGATTTTTGTAAGAAACAACCCATAACGAATTAGGTTTCATATGTTAGCTATTGATGGAAACATTTATATACACATGCATTGCACAACATTGTGATTCCTTAGAAATAAGTCATTTGTTTTTATTTGTCTTCCCCTTACTTTGAGACAAGCTGAAATTTGTATGTAAATTTGAAAGAAAACTAAGAATAGTTATTCTTGTTGGCACTTTGCATGCAAGAGCAATTATACTTCCTAAACTAGATATCAACTGACTTGTGAAAATTAACAATTTAATAGATATATTTGGTTAAATCTTGAAAGAGATTGTAAACTACCTATTTGGAAAAAAACCTAAAAGGAAAGAAAATTTTATATTGAAATTGGTATTGCAATTGATTTTAATTGTGCTTATGCATTCTTTATTCACCATTAATGTCCATTATTATTTGTGCTTAGGGTGAAATTAAGGTCTTTTCCAAAGTTCTATAATCTAGTAGATTACTTAAAATACATATTAGTTGGTCTTAAAAATCTTATTGGTGTAGGGAAATACTATTGGGTGAGGCTTTTTAAAAAATAACTTGAGTTTTTAAATAAATGTGCTTTCTTTAGCCTTTTAAACTATTCTCAAGTTGCTTGCATGGTAGATATGTTGCAAATGGGTACTGCTTAGGATTTACTAAGTGATACATGGTGGTGCCTGCTATAGTCTGATGCTCCCAAGAAATAATGGTGATTTTATAAATTATGCACATAAATTACACCCACACTATGAGGATTTTATTTCTACAGTATACAAGCTTGAATTTACTTCCTTCTCTTTTATTTTGTGTACATTTGCAATAGTTGGAGTGGCCCCAATAGGTTCTTTTTACTTAAGACACACCACATATTTAGGCTTAAGAGAAAATTAGATACTGGTGTTCCCATTTTGCCTTTTCCATATAGGACAATTGTATTGCGTAAGCAACAACCTGTTGATGGGTGTTTTGACATACGTCTCAACTTAGATGTAATACTGGGTATCTCACCTCTCCTAAAAGGAATCAAATCTTGAAATTAGAAAAATAACTACCCCAAGGTCTCTATTGCTAGGTCTTGGCCTTGCAAAATAACTTAGTTGTTAGTTATACTTTGTTGTTTAAACAAGGGACCTCTAAAATATAGTTCTACCAGAATCTTATGGATAGGGTTAGATATGAAAGTAATAAGATTTGTCCAACTTCAAACCGTGTAATGCTTCTTAATCTTTAAATTTTAAAATAACTTATTACTTGAAATAGTATTTTATCATTTGATTTTCAATACTTTATGGTGCTTTTAGCTAATCTAAATCTAAACTATCCACTTGGTATAAACAATATCAAAAGAGAGGGTGAGAAGAGAAAGGGTTTCTCGAAAACTCTAACTTTGAACTTCTAATTCCATGACATGATGTATAAGTAGACATATTTAAAATAAAGCAAATCTTTTCTTAACTAGATAGCTCACAATGCTACAAAGACAATGTAATATTCAGAGGAAGGGTTTTCAAACTATGAAAGTAATCTTCATTAACACCAAATTGTTGGTGCAACTTAACAAGATACTTCACAATATGAAAGAAATAAAGTGTTCAACCTAACCACACAAAGTAACTTACATTCAACAAATTACAAGTGGAATGAACACAAGATCCATCAAATACTCATCATATTCATGCGTAAACAATAGATAATTGAACTACTTGTTCGAAAACCATGAAGCAAACTTTGTATTATATTCAAAAGTTCAACTAGTATCAACAATGTTCAACAACCTTTACAAAGAGAAATGAATTGCCTTTTATAGGTGAAGGTAGCACACTTAGTACAAAAATGAGTGTCTAGGATTAATCCTTAACCAATGGTCAAGATTTACAAAGCATTAATTTTTAGGAGCAAACAAATCTCCATTGTTAATCCATAACTTTACAATCTCATGCTTAGAGTAAAGACACAAGTTCCAAGGCATGATCAACCTCATATAACAATTTTTTAATTAAAAGTACATTACAAAGTTGCCACAAATTTCAAGGCATTAATACCTAGTTTGAAAAAGTCATTTTAAGAACATGAAATTCAAATAGCAACACTCCAAATTTGAAATAGATTTATTTCTTCTCTTCATCTCCATAAAAAATATCTTCAATTACTGGCTTGTCTTTTTCAGCTTCTCTTCACTTGTAGTCCATGTAGGTTGTATATGTTGGATTGACCAAGTCCATGTTGGGTTCTTCAACAAATCCAAATCTAAAGTTTTGAGTCTCAAAGGTAGAAAGGAAGATGTTATAATTGGATTTCTTCTTTAGAATATCCTTCTCATATGCCGTAAGAACATACTTCATCTTCATCATTAGATTCATATAGTAGAGTCAAAGGTGTAGGGAGTCTTTTCCAAACTAGAAGAGATGATCTACTTATGATCTTCAAAGCATTAATGTCCTTCAAATCTATATCAACATCCAAATATTTCCTTGTTAACTCTTTAGACATTGCTAAGTTCTCATACTACACATCAATCACCTTGATTTTGAGTTCATTCAACTCCATGAGGTACTTATCAGTCAAGTCATTCCTAATCTTGACAATTTCTATCCTAATCTATGGCTGGTTGAGTGACTTTTCATCTAAAAATTTCTCCTTGATTAGCAGTTAGGAATCCATGTTGCAAATGATGACAAGCTTGGGAACATTTTGTGCATTAGTTCCCATTTCCTCTTGGCACTCATCAATTAAACTATTGATTTTAACTTTTAATTGTTTGAACTGAGCCCATGAATCTATACCTTCTTCTATCATTTTGCATCCATGCTTATACAAGTCATTCATCCAATCCCCAACCGCTTTAGCAACATAATTCATTTTGTCCAATGTAGAGGCTTCTTTTTGAGAAAAGATGATTGGAGGAGGAATTGACCCATATATAGCCTAAAGAGGGGTAGCCAATTTCTTAATGTGTATGCTTGAAATTTAACAATTTGTTCTTTTAACTCCCTCTTTTTTATTTGATCCCTTTTCATTCTTGAAACCACAGTGGAAACTACAGACTGGACCTCCTCAATCTCTTGATGAATGTCTAAGGTTGATAGAGGAAATTTGGTAATCTTCTAGTCTTAGGTCCATGTCATCCTTGTCAATTGTAGGAGTAGCTATTTCATCTATCCTAGATCTTATAGCATCCTTGGTAAGAGATAAGACTTTTGGTTTCTTCTTTGCTCTTTGTGTCTCTATCATGGACATGATGATAAAGAGATCTTGTGATGTAGGTTTCACAATTGGTTGCCTATGTTGTATGTTGACATTAAGCCATACTGGAACCAATGAAGAGTTGTCAACTACCTACTATGATGGGGAAGGTGTGCCTATTGTTGTTGCCATACATTTTCAACTTGTTGACCAATGGCTTGTATTTATTCTTGCACTTCCTTTTCCATACAATCAAGGAGTGTGTCACCTTCAACATGTTCTTTATTTATTAAAGGATTGAACACTAATGTATCCAAGACATCTTGTTGAGTGTGTCTCTTGTTGTTGTTGTGGGCAAACTAATTCTTGGACACTTTGGTCCTTATTGATTTTCTCATCACGTTGCTTATCACCTTGGAGATCACTCTCCTTATTGTTTTGTGAAATATTTGATTGTTTTGGCTGCTTATTTTGAGGAGAGGAGGGCTTGTCTTGTTGCTCCTTTTCTACTTGTACTCCCTTTGGACCACATCTTGAGTAACTTTAGCCTATTTAGATTGTCCTTTGGGATCACTTATTACTTAGCCCTTTTGTAGAGCCTCTTTTTTCTCCATTTCCTCAAGGATTCTATAAATATTGGTTAAGGATGGAGGAGAGTGGGGATGCAAGATTTATAGGGGAAATGGGAGGAGTGACTAGAGAGGCAACATCCTCTTTATTTAGAGCTGCAAATAATGAAGGGGGAGGGATAGATAAAGTTACCGCAACATGAGGAAAGGAGGAAGTGGATGCACTTGGAACATTGGCAGTGATGGAAGGTGGGGTAATGGTCCCAAATGAATGTGGAGTGGGAGAAAAAGGAATGGAAGAAACTGTAGATAATGGCACAACAATTTACACTTATAGCATGGTTACTTGTGTTGGAATAGGAATAAATTGGGGCAACTATTGTAGTACAAGACTTTGTTGAGCAGTAAAGAAGGAATAGTTTCTTGTGCAAGTAAAGAAGGAATAGTTTCTTCAATTAAGGAAGACATAGAGGATGCATCACCACCTCATTGACCTTGCTTGGTGTAAGTGGAGGTGTCCTTGGTGTTATTCTTCTTTTTTAGGAGTACAACCCCCTCTTCTGTCTCTTCCTCAATAGTCTCAATATTTCTCCTTTTATAAACATTTTAGGCTCCTTAGCAAGGGCAACCTTCTTACCTTCTTTTGTAGAACTCTTCTTTCCTTTGGAATTCTCCCTAGGTGGTTGAGATGGTTATTCAAGTTCTTCATCCTTTTTTGATGCAGCAACATCCGGGTTCATTGGCAATCTTGTGTCACCAAAAATATGTTTTATTTCTTAAGTTGTTTGGTTTTGTTTCTTTGCAA
This sequence comes from Cunninghamia lanceolata, assembly GCA_027924645.1. Lineage (NCBI taxonomy): Eukaryota > Viridiplantae > Streptophyta > Pinopsida > Cupressales > Cupressaceae > Cunninghamia > Cunninghamia lanceolata. The sequence goes on along the minus strand of BSBN01001219.1, from coordinate 2,420,097 downwards.
TTTTGGGTTTTTGTGTTTCAAGAGTAGTTTTTGTCAATCTAAAGACATCATCTTGTAGAAGATCGAAATGGGTATCCATATTCAAAATTTTGGTGAAGTTCGGATAAAATGTGGCTAAGTTATAGCCAGTCAAAGAAATCATGAGTTCGAGAACCCATCAGTTCGCCGCCAATGTCTTCATCGATAGGCTTTTTATACAACATTCTTCTTTCATTTATCTTGATTTCGTAGTGTGGATAGAGCTCATTATTGATGAAGTCTTGAATTTTTGAACTTTATCAGAAAATTTGATGAGTTCACAAACTCATAAGTTTGTTGCTATCCTATTTTGCTGACTATCTTTGTCAAGCCGAAGGTTGAAGACTTTGGTTCATGAATGAATGTAATTGTCGATTGAAGGAATATTGCTTTGTTAGCTAATATTTGAATTGTCTAACCGGTTTGTGGGTTCTTACATTTGTTGATAACCTGAAAGGCTCAAGCATGAAGTTGCATTTGTTCCCAAGATTGCCGATATGCTAATTGGGTTCGAAAGGGTTGACTTTCATTGACAACTGAGAATGGTTCAAGATAATGAAGTTTCACTAACAACAAGCTTGGCTTCTCAGTTTGTAAATTATACTTTTTGTTGACGGGCTTGTGGAGGAAAGGTCAAAGTGTAACACTTAAAGTGGCGCTGATAAGGGACCTTGAGGTTTGTAAAAGCCTATTTTTCTGATAACATGGGTAAAGGCCTAGGTTCATAAAAGCCTTATTTTTATGATAACATGGCAAAGGCTTAAGTTCATAAAAGTCTTAATTCATTAATAGCTTGGTAGGCGGCTAAGTTCGTAATATTTTTGTTTTGCCGATAACAAATGGATGTTCCTAAGTTCCTGGAAAGTGTATTTTATCGACAAGCTATTCAAAGGAAAGGTTCACGAATGGGTAAATTCACTGATAAGCTCATGAAAGTGGACTTTTACTGATGAGACTTTATAATGGAGGTTTAGGAAATTGATAGTTTGCTGATAGGCATTTATTTGTCAAGTTTAGAAAATTAAACAATTGCCGATAACATGGAAATTTCACAAGTCTGGTTTCACCGATAGGAGGCTCCATGGTTGCAGAAAAGAGTATTTTAATGAATGATTACCTAAATCCAAAGGGATCTAAACTAATGAATATGCAATGGCGATGGGAAGTTTGTTCTATTCAGATAGTTTTTGATCAGTTTTGTAACGGTCATGGCGGTTGAACCGTTTAAACCAAGGGGCATAAATACTATTGTAGGGATTAGATTGGGTGGGATTCTAGAGGATTTGATGATTGAGGATTTGATTGGGGAAAATATTTTTGTCTTTGTTCATTCTCTTGGAAGAGAGATACGCCTTTGAGAAATCTCTGTAAATGAAGGTTGATGTATCTAGTGACTGGGTGATGATATTTTGTACTCCTGTAAGCATTCTATTGCTAATAATAATAAAATCATTTGTGTGGCATGGTGTTTTTATTATTGTTTGTATTTGTTGCCTAACTCAATTATCTGATAAGATCCTTGAGTTTAGTCTTGCATCAAATGGTATCAGAGTGGGTTTCCTGAGAGGACTGTGGATGTGTCCAAGAAGAGATTCTAATATTTTTGTTGTAGGAAAAGGAGAGTGAGTGAAGAACTACAACTATGAAGAACTTGAAGCAGACATGGCATAGAGAGGACGTGGTAGAAGAGGACCACAAGTAGATCCGATAATTGCAGAAATGTTGAGAGGGATAATTTCATAATTGGATGCTATCGAGATGGCGCAACGTAGAGGGGTACATGTTGAAGATGTTAGCGAGGATGAAGAGGAAGTTGTGGTTAATGAAGATGAAGCAAATGAAGGAGACAAACCAGATAGACAATTTTTGAGGGCAATATCTAGAATAAATAATAAGCCTCGTTTATGCCCCCTAGTTATAATGGTAGTTTAAAGCCAAAATAATTAATCAAATGGATTTCAGAGATGGATAAATACTTTGATTTTGAATCAATTGAGGATCTAAGGAAAGTAAAACTTGCCTGCACAAAGTTGAAGGGTCATGCTTCCCTATGGTGGGAACATGTTCAATTAGAATGACAGAAAAAGGAAAAGAGAAAATTCAAACCTGGGAGAGAATGGTCACTAAATTGAAGGCTAAGTTCTTGCTTGTAGATTATTAAAATAGTTTGTTCAAGAAATTACAAAATTTGAAATAGGAGAAAAATGTACAAGAATATACTGAAGAGTTCTATAGATTGACATTCGGGCTAGCCATGTTGATGATGATGCTAAGAAGGTTTTGAGATATATCAATGGATTGCACTACTCCATTCAAGATGAGTTGAGTATGGCGCAAATTACTAGTGTTGAGGAAGCCTACCAATATGCCCTGAAGGTTGAAGAGAAACTTGCCAGAAAGCAAAATAGTTCTAGAGGTAGGGGTAAATTTTCATGAGGAAGAGGCCAATCTAGCGGTGGTAGAGGATACCAAAATAAGCAAGGAGAGGCTAGTACATCCAAAACTAATACCCAGGAAGGAAGAGGAAGAGGTGATTATTTTAGAGGCAGAGGGTCTTTTGGCAAAGGCAGGGGAAGATGATTTAGTAGTACTTGTTTTCAATGTGGGTAAATTGGACACATGGCATTTGAGTACCCACAGATCCAACAGAGTTCTGGAAAAGGAAAACAAGAAAGGGTGAATGTGGCACAAGCAGAGTGTGAAAGTGTGGCTTCCCCAAAGTATGGAGAGGATCCTGAGGATGGGGAATCCTTGATGCTGAGAAGGATCTTTCTAAATCCAGAGAAGGAGAAATCTGAACCAATTAAGAGGAGGAACTTATTTTGAACTAAATGTAAGTCAGGTGGTAAGTGTTGTAAGATGATAGTAGACAGTGGTAGCATAGACAATATTGTGTATGAGGAAATGGTAAACAAACTAAAGATGAAGTGGTTGAAGCATCCCAGTTCTTACAAAGTTTCGTGGTTGTAGAAGGAGCATCAGTTAGTGGTAAGTAAACAATGCCTAGTTAATTTTCAAATTGGTAGTTATAAGGAGAAGTCTTGTGTGATATAATGCCAATGGATGCATGTCATATTTTGCTAGGTAGACCATGTCAGTTTGATAGATGCACTATCCATGATGGAAGAATGAATACCTATAAGGTAAAGAAGGATGGGAAGGGGTATACTTTGAATCCAATGAAGGAGAAAGGAGATGAAGTAGAAAGTAACCCCAGAGTTTGTTTGATTTTTGGGAAGAAATTTTTGAAATAATTGAAGAAAGGAGGATCATGTTTTGCCTTTATTCCTAAACCAGAAGTGTTGGTAACAATAGAAAAACAAGAAGAGCCACCAAAAGAAATTCAAGATATGCTGGAAAAGTATTCAAAAATCATGATGAAAGATTTTCTGGATGGATTACCATTTGTTAGACATATTAGTCACTGCATGGATTTGATACCAGGTGCACATTTACCAAACAAGGCATCGTATAGGATGACACCTATGGAAAATGAGGAAATAAATAGGCAAGTTAAAGAGTAGTTGGATAAGTGACTAATCCAGGAAAGTCTCAGTCCATGTGTAGTACCAGAAATGTTGAAACCAAAGAAGGATGGAGAATGGCGAATGTGTACAGACTCAAGGGCCATTAACGAAATAACAATCAAGTATAGATTCCCATTGCCGTGAATCAATGATATGATGGAATATCTAAGTGGAGAAAAATATTTCACGAAAATTGATTTGAAAAGTGGATACCATTAGATCAGAATTAGAGAAGGGGACGAGTGGAAGACTGCTTTCAAAACAAAAGATGGAATGTACAAGTGGTTGGTGATGCCCTTTGGGTTAACGAATGCTCCTAGCACTTTCATGAGGTTGATGAATGAAGTGTTGAACCCATTTCTTGGTAAGTTTGTTAGTGTATTTCTTGATGATATTCTAATTTTTAGTAAAACAAAGGAAGAACATTTGCTGCATTTTAGGGCAGTATTGCAGAGGTTGAAAGAAGAAAAATTGTTAGTTAATTTGAAAAAGTGTAGTTTTATGAAGGAGTTGATTTATTTAGGATTTATAGTTTTTGGTGATGGTCTAAAGCTGGACCCAGAGAAGGTCAAAGAAATTCTATATTGGCCTTCACCTCACAACATGTTTGAATCCAGAAGTTTTCATGGTTTAGCGATCTTCTATAGGAAGTTCATTTGAAATTTCAATGCAATTTGTGCACCTATTACTGAGACAATAAAGGGTAATAGAAAGGAGTTTGTGTGGACATCAACAGCTGAGAAGAGTTTTAACATTTTGAAGAATAAAGTGATGGAACAACTAGTTTTAGCACTCCTTGATTTTGGAAAAGTCTTTCAAGTAGATTGTGATGCAAGTGGTACAATGATTGAAGGTGTCCTTAGTCAAGAGTGAAGACGAATTGCATACTTCAGTGAGAAGTTGAATGAAGCAAAGAAGAAATATTCTGTATATGATCAAGAATTCTATGCAATTGTTCAGGCACTCAAGAAGTGGAGACACTATTTTCTACCAAAGGAATTTATATTGTATACTGATCATCATGCTTTGCAATTCATTAATAGCTAAGGTAAGTTAAATCAGAGACATATAAAATGGGTTAAATTTGTACAGAGCTATTCTTTTGTTCTGAAACATAGAAGTCAAAAATCTAATAGGGTAGCTGATGCATAGAGTAGGAGATGTTTGTTATTGAATGAAATGAGGGTGAGTGTAGTTGGTTTTGATTCTATGGGAGAATTGTATAAATATGATGTTGATTTCAAGGAAGCATGGGCTACTTGTATGAACCTAGTAGAGAAGGATCAAACACCTTGGATAGAATATTTTATCCAGGAAGGTTTACTGTTCAAGGGGCAGAAGTTGTGTATACCTCAAGGATCAATGAGGGAGAATTTACTGAAGGAAAAGCATAGTGGTGGTTAGTTCAATGGTGATAAAACGTTGGCTCAACTGAATGAGGGTTATTTATGGCCTGTAATGGATTTAGATGTAAAGAAGTTAATACAAGGTTGTAGAATTTGTCAATATGCCAAGGGAGTCAAGTAGAATACTGGTTTATATCAACCATTGCCTATACCAGAGAGGCCATGGGAGCACATAAGTATGGACTTTGTTTTGGGATTGCCTCGAACACAGAGAGGTAATGATTCCATCTTCGTTGTTGTCGATAGGTTTTCTAAAATGGTTCATTTTATACCATGTCAAAAGCGTAATGATGCTTCCCACATTGCTGCACTATTTTTCAAGGAGGTAGTTAGATTGCATGGCTTGCCTAAAACCATAATATCATATCGTGATGTAAAATTTGTTGGTCATTTTTGACGCACCTTGTGGAAGAAAATGGGTACACAGTTGGGTTTCAATTTAGTGTACCATCCTCAGAGTGATGGTCAAACAGAGGTTGTAAATAGAAGTCTAGGTAATTTGTTGAGGTGGTTGGTAGGGAATAAGCCTAACTAGTGGGACTTGGTTTTGGCTCAAGCAAAATTTGCCTACAATAATTCAGTCAATAGGAGTGTGGGAAAAGTCCATTTCATATTGTATATGGTTACAGTCCCAGAGGGGTAGATGAATTGCGAGATAGTGTTGATTTGACTCAAAAAAGTGTTGTAGCAGAGGATTTTGTAGAATACTGTTATGTCGTAAAATGTCCCCCTAGGACTTTTACCTCCTAAGCTTAGCTCCTAGGTCCTTGGCTTTGCATCCTGCATGTTCATTTTTACTCCTGGAAGAAAATGGCTTGAAACCCATGTCACATGGGGCTTCAGGGACATTGTGTGCTTTAGACACAACCTAAAAAGGGGACCTAGGACATGGGTGCTCACACCCTTGTCTTGCCCTATTTTAGGCAGGTCCCAAATTTGAATGTCAGGTATGTGACCGTTAGTTAGGTCCCATGACGACATCTTAAGTTTGAATTACAAAATTTGTAGCGAGAATGTGTGTTGTTGCACATATAAGCATGTTTAGGGATTCATTTGAAAACTAAAAGATGATTATGAACTTTTGGTGCACTTATGATTTGAGAGCATTAAAGATATTCATTGCTGCAAAGTAGAGCATTGTTATTGTGTTTGTGATTGCAGATTTAGCTTCATCTTCTCATGTGTTGAAGGATCTTCATCTATGTGAGAGCTACACCTCTAAGGTGATATCTAGTCGTGCTTGAATCATTTATCAATTTGTTTTTGCCTCTATCTCGCAGGAATACACACTCTTTATCTGACAATGGTCTTCAGAAAACTTGAATGTCCTTCTAAGGCTTGACCGAGGCAAGCTCCTAAACACCACAACCCCCAACCACATTCCTTGTGATTATAGGTTACAAGCATTAGATTTTGAGGAGTGGAGTTGCAGAGGAAGGTTGCAGAAGATAAGGATTCTGGATATGGCGGAAAGAAGCAGTTTGGAGCACTTTCGGGATAAGGGTGCCTTGGACAATGTCCTCAGAGGTTGAAGACATAGGAATCTTTGTGACAACGTTAATCAATATATGAAGAAGCCCTGACATCCTGAAGAACAACTTGTCTTGGACTAGGGCAGCTAGGGTAGTGTCCTACGCATCTTCCATGACAAAAATAGATGGAATAATGATTATTAGTGCCGGAAGGAGTCCAGAATTCCTTGAAGAAAACTATATCTTGGACTTGGGCACCTAGGGTGTCCCTGATTATTCTGTATCACAAACTTCAAAAATGGTCAGTAATTAATCTATGTCTATTGTCATAGTTTGCGAGCATTTGTTGTAATTTATCAGTTTGCTTACTGTTTTACACGATTAGGGTTTTAGCACACTTGAGCATTAAATGAATACATTAATTGATAATTTCTGAATTTCCACATCGTTCCAAGTGACACCCAACCTATAGGTGAATCCTCTTGCAAAAGTTGTGATTCAACTCAGTTAAATGCCCTTGAATGTTTGTAGTGAAAGGAGGATCTAGCCCATCAACCCTGTTGTCCCTCTTTTCATATATAACATTTTGGTGAACTCGTGTTTATTTGAATTTTGCACCTTGTTGAGTGTTGTACTCTATGTTTGCATTCATTCATTTAATTTTCATCTTATTGCATTTAAAAATTTACAAAACAATTGAAAAAATTGGCATCTTAGGCTTGCATTTTGGCATAATTTTCATTAATTTAATTTAATTCATTTAATTTCTGATATTTTCATTAGATCTGATATAAATTGTAGAAATTTATCTTATTTTAATTATTTTGCATTGCATTTTTATGCTTAAATTGTTAAAAATTGCTTGAAATTATGCATTTTTCATATAACCTAGTTTTTGCCTTAGCTAGGGTTTGTGGTTAAAATCTTGTTTCAGATTTTTACTACTCTTTTAAACACTCATTTAGGACTGATTTCTAATTTTAGTGTCTCATCATAGTGTCTTTTTTGCAAAAAATTATGTCTAGGGTTTGAAAACTTTGCATTTTCACTAGATTTTGCTTGTCATCTCTCTAGATTTGCATTATAGGTGTGTTGTGAAGGAAATTGCTGTATTATTGGATTGATATTGAGCTTATTATTTTCTTCCCCTCATTAATTTCTTCACAACACCTCTTCTTTTAGGCATTTGCATTGAAAAAAGGTGAAAAAAGTGAACATTTTAGGTGCATAAACAAGCATAATTTGTGTTGTTTCATTGCATTCAATCTAAATATATCAAATCATCAACTAGGCCTTGTTGTGTTGTACTATTTTACTCCTATCAATTGTGTTTTTTGTGGACTTAGTGTGTCTTGTTATCCCTTTTCCCTCAAACATGTGTTTAGGAGTGAAATAGTCACACATCTAGGGTACCTTAATCATCATAAAACTTTGCATGTCTTGTCTTACTAGATTTCATTGGAAATTGATGTTACAAGACATTTCAAGATGGCATCTTCATGGAACATTTTGCTTGAGTATATCTTGGATTTTGAACATTTCTCTAATTTCACTAATGAGAACCCTTATGTTCTGGAACACATAGCTTGCACGCATGATATCGATGTTTCTACATGTTTTACACATGAGCTTAAATTACTTTGTTATATACATGATTTTGATAGCTTCACATTATTGATAGGAGCATATCCTTTGATATTAGAAGATTTAACCAAATTCATCTCTAAGAACTCTCACGAGAAAGATAATTGTGAAAATTCCTCTTCTATTAATGCCTTAGAATTGATAGCTAAAGAATATGATGATGTTAATGATCCCATAAGTTATCCTACTTCTCCTATAGAAGAATGTCCGATAAATCTAGATGAAAAGACTATGGTATAACATACACCCCCTGATATATGTTTTTCCTCTGTATATTTTGTGTTTTCCTACTTGTTTGATGTTTAGGGTTTTATGGGTTTTGTTTGCATGTTTTGTTTTTCATGAAATACATGGAATATGGGCAGTATACTAAAAAACCACAAAAACTAAAAGAGATAACAATAAAATATCGAAGACATAAATAGAAGAAAGCCAAAATATGAAGTTCTATTACATACCCATGTCAAGATTTACAACTTCATGTCGGGGTCATTACCGGACCAGCAATACAGGCATGCCAATGGCACCAAAAGTTTCATACAATGCAAGGAATTATAAATGTGAATGCTGCAACAGTATAAATAGCCCAAAACTCCAAGAAGGAAGAGGATAGATGCCACAGGAATCAAAGAGAAGTTAGCTCTCACAACCCCACGTCCTTCATCCAATGGTACGACCTAGTTGAGGGTCAAAACAATAAGAAAGTGGCATAAAAACCTCAGATAACTTCTCTAAAATCACTGCAGTCCTTCTACAATCCCCATCGACCAAGTATGCAGCAACAACAACTCCTTAAATGCCTCCCACAAAGTACAAATAATAGTATGACTAGAAAAGGATGTACGACCTGCAACTAGATAGTATGACCAACAAATAAACCCTCTATGCAGCCTTAAATCTCCTGCCAATAATCAAAACTTTGCAATTACACTTGTATTCTTAGCTGCAAATATGAACTGAAGAAGATATATTCATTTTAGCTCTGAAACTTCATCAAAATCCACCATTTTAAAGCTCAGTTGAAGCTCCTAAGTGAAGCCTCCAAAATCCTCTCTTGATGTGATCTTGCACACACAAAGAAAGGTGATCTCGCAGAGGTTTTCATCTCCACAAGTTGATATCAAACCCTAGAGCCAAGCTCCAAAGCCAAAGCATGGATAACTCACAAAGAGAGATCTGCTACTAAATTTTGTTCACACTAAATTTAGTTAGACCTAAGTGTAGTTGTTCAGAAGGAATAAAAGAAAACTTTAAAGTTATTGCATTCAATGAACAATCGATGTCTTGATAAAGCAGAGATAGATATTCAGTTGTCAGGATAACCCATCAGTCCAATCAGGACTGATGAATCATCATAACAAGTGAATCAGAATGTCAAGGAATCAATTATTCAAGAAATACAGTTGATCTAACATAGTGTTATCTTTCAGGAGTTATAAGACAGATTGATTATTTAGTTGATCATTTTTGAAAGAAAGAAGGAAAGATATTTATTTAAACTGTCATTTCATGTCATATTTGGAACATATAATTCGGTATCTGTTACTCTATCCTATACATTGATTAAAAATGAAATATACATACATCAAGTGCATAAGATAGATTAATTGATCATGTTTAAAAGAAGTATTCAAATGTGTCCCACACAAGCCATCGGAGTAACTAAACGAAGCAATGTAGACATTTGCAAGCTATACATCTGATGATAAAAGAAATAAGGAAGAACACATGATAAAATTAAATATCCATCATTGCCTGAGCAAGTTGGTTGTTGAACTTGTTGATGGTTGATCTTCAACTCTCATCTTTAGCTCCAGTTGTATTAGTTGAACTTGCAAAAAATTGGGGAAAGTCCCATAAGAGCTCCGGATATTTAATGTTATCATATGCTTTTATCAAGCAGACATATCAACTTGTCACATCATGCATTTCATATGAAAGATCAAATCAGACATGTGCCATAAATCAAAATATCATGAAGAGTTCATACAAGGAACTCAACATCATTAACAAGGTACATTTTTACCTAACTTGTTTGTTCATTATGTAGGTATAGGAAAAGTAATGTTGCTGATTTGAAGACATTAAAGCATGTGGAGAAAAATGTGGCTCCCACAAGGGTTGAACCCAGTATGCTCCCTTCTTATCCATTCAAGAAGGACATCAGACTGCATAAACAGAGTAATCTTGCATAGAACAACCATCATTGATGTAGTCAAAGTGGAATCATAAAAGCAATGAAGAGGAGCAATTGCTCCTATAAACTATGTTCCTTTCATCATTTACATTGCTACAGGATGAAAAGTGCATCCATTCAAGAGAGACTGTTATCCAGAAAGAATAGAGGTATAGTAGCCAAGAAGATAAAGTACAGTTATGAAAGTATTAGATGTTATGAAGAATGCATAAAATACAAGAGAATCAATTGAGTGAAGAGTTTGCAAAGACTGTCATGAAGCCAACCAAGTGAAATAGCCTCATCAAGTACACATGACTATACAGGCTACAGGAGCCATGACAACATCATACAATGTCATCTTACTGTCATATTCCCCTTTTTGAAGTATAAAAAAGTACAAATCATATCAAATGCCATGGAGGATGATAATAAAAGTGTCATGATAGAAGTACATGAAGGAGACATAATGGAACAACAAATTATGATGTATAGGCATGAGTAAAGGATGCAAACTGTTTGCTACAGAAGTGTCTTAAAAATTAGACAAAACATATACAATCATTATCCAGAGTAGAGGACAACATTAAGGATCAAGAGTATCAAGATCATATCATATCCAAAGGAAACATGAATAAGAAGTACAGAAGCATAAGATACAGAGACACTAACTTGAACAACAGTATATCTCATATTCTCCATTGTCCATTATGCCTTAATGTTCTAACAAGTACATGATCAATATGCAAGAGGTGCAGATGAAACATATAGAGGGGCAACATCCAAACATGGAGACATGTGATGCATAGAAAACACCAAGGTATACAGTGTAATGTAATCACTGACATATGCCAAGTCTAAAGCACAAGGGGCAGTCCTGTCCAAATGCAGTGAAAGAAGCTACAGAATCAGAGGAGCAAGTCTCAAAGATGACAAAGAGTATTTATGTGGTTATAAAATTTTGAAACCCTAGTTTTAGGTTTTAAGAACCAGAATCTTGTTACATTGATAGAAATAAAGGCATCATACTCGTGATAATGCAGGCATTTGCATACATAGAAGGGAATCAGAAAAAGATGCTAGAAGAAAAAGCATTTTTTATAAACCTTGCTCAAATTTTCAATAGACCCTTATTTCATTTTGTAGCAAGAAGAAGGTAACACAATATATTTTTCTGCCATGACTGTAAACTGGAAAGGTATTTCTGTGCATTCAAAGAAAACCCTCATTTTCTAATCAAGACCCTTGTCTCATTCCATTCATATAGTGAAAAAAGGTTACAAAAGTGTTTTTATACCACGACCATACAAAAAGAGAAGAATATTGAAAATACCCAGGTGGAAAAGAAGAAACCCTTATCTCCTTTTTGCACTTTAAAAGAAAGTCATGCATTTACAGTAAAAAAGAGCAAGAGAGTTACCTTCAAAATGAAGAGAAAGAATGCCATGACCATGACCTCAAGGAGAGGTTTTTCTAGATTTTATCATATTTGTAGAAGGAAAACATAGAGAGCAAAAGAATATTGTCAAAGAAATGCTACAGAAGGAGCAAGAAAAGCAGAGATGGCCGTGGCCATTGCCATAGGAAACTACAACAAATGAAAGAAATACCAGTCAAAAACAAAGATGCCATACTCACTGTTTCCTGTCACTCTCTATACTCAGGAAATAACGAAAAATTGTAGAGTTTTGACCTCAGAGAACACAAAGAGAAGCCGAGGGAGTATTAAACCCTAATGCCATTGAAAGTTGTAGAGCGGCGGTCGGGTGAGAAGAGGAAATGAAATGACAAAGTGATTAGGGTTTTCTTACCCTTTTTGTTTGAAATCCCTTTTCTTCATTGTGTTTTGACTTCTCAAAATAATCCATTATTACCTTATCTAAAATGCCGATCAGGGTCACAACATCAATGATATGTCTCCTAGCGATCATGGTTAGGAAGGGCCGATAGAATGTATCTCTTGCATTTTGTTTGAAGTCAAATGGTGTTCGATAGAAGAATGATATTCCTTTGACCTTGAAGAGTCATCATTTGAAGTCAAAGCCAAGGAGATGCATGAAGACAAATTAAGTTTACAAGGTGGTAGATAAGGTGGCAGAAGTATTATTGTTTTTGCATGAAGGAGATATGGAAAGGAAGAAGATATTTTTTGCATAATAATGCATATGGTGAGGTGGTAAGGTGACTTAGGGTTTTATCTTGCATAAAGAAGATATATGGCAGTAAGGCCATTGTACATTGTAAATGGAGTTATAAGCAGAGTTGGATATTTGTTTTCTCTTTGATGCAAATTGGAGTCATAAGGGTTTGTGAGGTTATGCCTAAGTGATTCATGCATTTTTTATGATGTATTTGGAATGATAAGGATATATTTTTTCCTTGAGGCATATTGGCATGCAAATAGATATATTTTCTTGCAGGGGGCTATAAGGAGATTTTATTTCCTCTAAAGTCCTATTTTTGCTCAAATCATGCAAATTAGGCATATGTAAATTGGAGAGATAAGGAGCTTTAGTCTTTTCATGCATGATTTTTACAAACAAATTAAATGTAAATAAATAGTAAAGTAATATTCTCCAAATTACTTTATTATTATCCACAAGTTGTAAAATCAAAAGTAGTACAAGTTGTAACTAATAATATAGTAATTATTTTAATTACTTTATTATTTACTCACAATCAATTTTGCAAATGCAAAATCATGTAAATTGATGAGTTAACTAGGCCATCTAGGGGATTTTTGCATGATTTGAGGAGCATTTTTAGGGTTCTTGGTCAACTTCTTGGTCAAGCATTTGGAGAGGTCCAAATTGGAGCTATTTTTGCTTGATTTGTGGCAGTTTGAGCCCTTATTTTTAGGAATTTTTGAGTTTGCTCGTGGATCACTTTGGAGGACTTATTTTTAGAGGCAGTTAGCTGCAGTTCATTTTTTGCATGCCTCTTAGTGAGAGAAAGCTATATATTGTAAAGAAAAACTTAGTTTTTCTAGTTCTTGCATTCTTTTCTCTTTTACACTTTGAGAGAGAAGAAGGTTTTGTAGCTCATTTTTGACAGTTTTATAGAGATTACAGCAGGTTACAAGTTCTATTTTTGTCTCTCTTGCAATATTTCCTTTATTTTTTGGAATCAAGTAGTTGCCTTTCCATTTGATGCTAATTGTATGTAGTGATTTGATGAAGTTTTACTGTTTTTAATTATCAAAACCTTTAAAATTATTGTCTCACTCTTACTTGAGCATAGTGATATTACAAGTCTTAGGTTGTGTTACAGAAAATAGTTCTTTTTTGTTGTGAAAAGTCATTTTCCTTCATAAAGAGTAGATTTTCTAGCCTTCCTCAAAAGTACTTTTGTGATATTTATGCCAAGATTGAATTGTGTGGGTCAGATTTCTGAAATCTATTGTGAACCAGATTGCAAATTTTTCCATCCTTATTAGGTGCATCACCAATTTTTACAAGTTTTATTTCATTATAGTTTCCTTCTTACCCTTTTCCAAAATAGAAAATCATAGATTCAAATAGAATATTTTAAGGGAACCAACCCACAATTTGGAGGTTCAAACTTACTATAGGTCACCCACAGTCTAAGTTTGTCCCCATGTTTCGAAGGATTGCAGAGTGTCACAACTTTACATAAGGGTGCAATCCTCATCGACAAGAGCAAAAATCATCAAACTCAACATATGCAAATGAAGTCCATTTTTTCCTTTTTGTTTCCTCCTCTCCAACGCCCAAGAAGAGGGATTTTTTAATTTATTTTTAATTTAATTTCATCCCCTTATGTCTCCCATGAAGTGACCCTCTCCTAGGAGTACAAATTTTAAGTTATAACTTAATGTTATGTTATATACTTTATAACATAAGTCACAATACCCCATAAAATAAATATAAGTTAAATCTTTAAATTAACTTATACATTATAGATTAATACCTTGAGGGGAAAACCATGAGTTCTTGTGCCAAGATCAACCGCAACTGCCCTGACATAAATAGCTAGTGCTTAGCTCCGACTTACTATAAATAGTAAGTTACCTAAACTAACCCCCTAAACACCTTCATTAGCCTACATGAGTCTGATCATAGACTAATCCCTGTCTATTGATCCAATGGGCTACATGTGGGACATGACAATTCGCCCTTCCCAAGATTGCTTGTCCTCAAGCAATCTCATCTCAGGATGCTAAAGTATCTGCTCACTCTCCCAAGTGGCATCCTCAACTGGTAGATTCTTCCACTTCACCAGGTACTCCCTGATGATACATTTCCCTAGATTCCTTTCTCTGGTGTGAATAATAGCTTCTGTTACCAAGATTAGCTTCCCCTCCTCATCCAATGGTGGAAGCTCAATTGAAGGAATCACATTGTGGCCAAGAGCTTTTTTCAACTTGGAAACATGAAAGATATTGTGCACCTTACTATCAATTGGCAACTCAAGCTCATACGCCACTTCTCCCACTCTCCTGATAATCCTGAACGGACCATAGAACCTGGGTTTCAATTTTTCTGCTCCTCTCTTCTTGAGAGTGGACTGCTTGTAGGGTTGGAGCCTCAAATATACCATATCTCCAACCTCAAAACTCCTCTCTACCTGGTACTGATCAGCATAAAGATTTTGCTGATTCTGTGCCTACTGGATGTTATCTCTGAGTTCCTTCACTATATCCTGACTCTCCTATAATAGATCTTTTGCCTTTGGTACCCAACTATCACCAAGTAGTAAATTTGTAAGGCATGGGGCATCATATCCATACAAAGCCCTGAATGGAGACATCCTGATCGACATGTGGTATGCCGTGTTATAGCAGTACTCCCCCAGGTGTAACCATCTAACCCAAGCCTTCTGCTGCCCCACCACATAATTTTGAAGATACCCTTCCACCCATTTGTTCACTATTTCTGTCTGGCCATCTGTCTATGGGTGGTAACTGGTACTGGGAGTCAATTCAGTGCCACATAATCTAAATAACTCCTGCCAAAATAAACTCAGGAACTTGCTTTCCCTATCACTCACTATACCTCTGGGTATACCATGCAACCTGAAGATCTCCTAAAAGAACAAATCAACCACATATACAGCTGTGTATGATGCTGAAATAGCAAAGAAGTGTGCAAATTTGGTCAATTTGTTGACTACAACAAATATACTATCCTTCCCCTGCACCTTAGGTATCCCTGTAATGAAGTCCATGGAGATATATTCCCACTTTTGATTGGGAATTGGTAGTGGCTGTAATGGTCCCGCAAGATAAGTATGCTCATGTTTATTTTGCTGACAAGTAGGGCATTCACGAACATACTTGAGGACTTCATCCTTAAGTGCTTTACATGTGAATCATTCTTGAATTTGCCTGTATGTTTTAAAGAATCTGGGGTGACCAGCAATGGGAGTGTCATGGAAAGTCCTTAAGATCTTTTGTTTAAACTGTGAATTAAGCACCAAAAATATTCTACCTTTGTATATAATTAAATCATGCACTACAAAATACCTATCATCCTTAATGGTGCCCTCAATAACTCCTACTGCCCAAGAGTCCTTAGCATATTCTACTGAAATTGTCTCTTTCCAATCAGTAGATATCTCACTGAATAAGCACAAGTGGGGTCTCCTCAACAAAGCATCTGTAACTATATTTCTTTTCCCCTTAACATATTCAATGTCAAAGTCGTAAGCCTAAAGTCTGCTTACCCACTTCTGTTGTCTATCGTTCAAGTCCTTGTGGTTCATAAAATACTTAATGTTATGATTTATTTTGATTATGAATTTGCCTCCAACCAGATAAGGCTTGAACTTGGCCAATGCATGCATGATGGCCAACATTTCTCGGTCTATACCGAGTAGCTCCTCTCAACACCCCAAAGCTTCCTAATCTCAAATGCTATTGGGTGCTTTTCCTGGATCAACACTACCCCTATTCCCTCTCCTGAAGCATCACACTGTAACTTGAAAGGCTTGGAGAAGTCAGGAATGACAAGCACGGGGCAAGTAGACATTAAGCACTTGAAATGATTGAAGCACTGCTGAGCTGTATCATTCCACTCAAAGGCTCCTTTCTTTGTCAAATTTGTCAATGGTACAACTATCTGTGAGAAGTCTTTTAAGAACCTCCCATAGAAACCACAAAGCCCAAAGAAGCCCTTAAGCTATGTGAGGTTTGTAGGTGGGGGCCAATCTAAAATTGCCTTAATCTTTTCTGGATCTACCCTCACACCATCAGCAGTGATAATGTAGCCCAAGTAAAGTAGCTCAGTCATGCCAAAGTCACATTTGGACTCCTTGGCATAGAGAGACTCACTCTCCAAAATACTCAACAACTCCTCCAGATGTCTCATGTGATCATCCCAAGTCATGCTGAAAATCAGTATATCATCAAAGAAGATCAATACGAACTTCTGAAGCTGCTGTTTGAAAATCTGGTTCATGCAACTCTGGAATGTAGCAGGGGCATTGGTTAACCTAAACGTCATCACCAGAAACTCAAAGTGGCTATAATGACACCTAAAAGTAGTCTTCTCTATGTCCTCTACCCTCATATGAATCTAATGGTATCCTGATCTAAGATCTATCTTAGAGAAATAGCAAGCCCCATGAATTTCATTAATCAACTCATCTATGTAGGGGATAGGATACCTGTTCTTAATAGTCTTCTTATTCAATGCTCAATAGTTAATGCACATCCTAATTATCCCATCCTTCTTTTTGACCAGAACAACTACAAAAGAAAAGGGACTCTTACTTGGCCGAATATATCCCATCTCGAGCAACTCCTTGATCGTCTTCTCTATCTCATCCTTAAGTCTCTTAGGATGTTGATAGGGGTAATCATGATGGGCTTGGTCCCATCCTCCAACTCTATGACATGCTCTATACCTCTGTCTGGTGGCACTCCTAGAGGTATATATCCAAACACCTTGCTATGTTTGGTTAAGATCTTCTGAATGTGTGGATGGTAACTGCTCTTTGGTTATGGCAGGGACTCTAGCATGATAAGGCATTCTGTTGCCCACTCTACCCAGTCATGTTGTAGCATTCTTTCCATTCTCTTAAGTGAAACTACCTATGGTCCACCATCTGATAAACCTCTGAGACATATTTTCTTCCCCTTAAATTCAAATTTCATTTCTATTTTGTTTACATTCATGTTGAACTCTCCTAGTTGCCTCATCTAATGCATGCCTAACACAACATCTGTATCCCCAATACCAACAACATAGAAATTGTCAGCTACCTCATATTCACCCATAACAATCTTTAACCCATAAATTTTCCTATTACATTGCATCTTGAACCCATTGGCTACCATAACTCTGAAGCCTTCAAATTCCTCTACCTACAATCCCCGTCCAACTACTAACCCCTTATCAATAAAATTATGTGTAGCTTATGTCAATGAGAGTGATGATATGCTAACCTCCAAGTACTCCTCACACTCTGAAAGAGCCAACTTTCTGAAAACTAGAAAGCTGGGTGAGGGTCCATCATTACCAACACTATGCTGTGATACTCTCTCATCTCCACTGTCCTCCTGGTCTAAAGGTTGATCTAAATAATGATCTGATGCCTCTTACTATGTCTCCTCAGTTGAATAATATTCTATCAGTTTGGCCTTTGCCTTATGAGGGCATTTGTGTGAAGGATCCCATGGCTCTTTGTAGTGAAAGCAGAGTTTCTTCCTTATGTACTCATTGAGTTGATCATCAATTAGTTTATTTGATTTTTCTTTTGTATGCTCAAAGTCTTTCTGGAAGGGTCTCCTATCCTTCTCCTTATCCCTCCTATGCTGAAAACCCTTAGACTGGAATTTATTTCTCCACACTAAAGACTCCATATCCCTGGCCTTTTTCATGGCCTCTTATAGTGAAGAAGGCTCCAATCCCTTGACCCAATCACGTAATAGATGGATCAACCCATCAATAAAGAGCATGATCAATCAATGCTCTGAGATATTTGAAACCATCATTGATAGGTCCTAGAACTCAGATATTTATGAATCCATTGAACCCACCTGTCTCAGCTGTGCCAGTTCCTTAAACTACATTTCTGGATCCTTCTTATTGAACCAGTCTATCAACCTGGGAGCAAACTCAACATATGAGGTAATCTGATCATGACCCAAAGTGACTTTTCCATTGCTCCACCATTTGTGTGCACTACCCTCCAGGTGTAACGTTGCATAAGTTATGGCATCTATATCTAGCATAGGGCCGATCTGAAGATAACTGTCTAATTTTTGGACCCAATATCTAGTTGAAGTCTTACCAGACCCATCGAAATAAGGCAATGTGATTTTGCTTACCTTCTTCTATAACTCCTGATTCTATTGCCTATTTCCTTTGTGGGGTCTATGCTTCATTCTGGGATCTAAATACTCCCCAAACATCATCTCATCTCTAAACTCCTCACTAGATGCATGCCAATCCCTCAAGATCTCATCCTAGAACTCCAACTGTGTGGCCTCCTATTCAGGAACATTGTTCCTAGGAAAAAAAGGTGGGAATGCCTAGTCTATCTCTTGTGGTCAACTGAGAGGCTCTTCTATGTGTGACTGAGGCCCCACCCTCATCATCTCTATCCCTATATCTATCTCCATTATTCCTATCACCATTATGCCTATCACCATTATGCCTATCTGCATCACTGTTATTCTGATCGCCGCCATTGTTGGCCCTATTCCTGTCACCCATGTTGTTTCTATTCTTGTCATGGTCATTGTTGCTATTCTTGTTGTTCCTGTCATCTCGAGGTAGTAACTTGGTGAGGATCTATGTCAACTCCCTCTGAGATTCCTGCATTGTTTGTTCTATGGCGAGTTGTCCCCTAGCCAATGAATTTAGGATATCTCGAATGCTAGGCTCCTCAACTTATCTGTCACCCATTTCTTCTACCTGTATTGGAATCTCACCTGAAAATGGGTCTATCACCGGTACTGGATTCTCTGGTTCTTCTAACTATGGTACCTGTGTTTCTTGTTGTAACATGTTTCTTCTGGTATTGTAGTGGTGTGTCAATGAATGAATAGGTAACATATCTCAGTTTTTCATCTGCATGTCTGTGCTACACTCATAGGATGGTAGAATCTTCTTCTCTGATACCACTATAACATACACCTCCTGATATATGTTTTTCCTTTGTATAGTTTGTGTTTTCCTGCTTGTTTGATGCTTAGGGTTTTATGGGTTTTGTTTGCATGTTTGTTTTTTCATGAAATACATGGAATGTGGGTAGTATACTAAAAACCTAGAAAAACTAAAAGAGATAACAATAAAATATCGAAGACCTAAATAGATGAAATCCAAAATATGAAGTTCTATTACATAACCATGTCAAGATTTACAACTTCATGTCAGGGTCATTGCCGGACCAGCAATACAGGTATGCCAATGGCTCCAAAAGCTTCATACAATGCAAGGAATTATAAATGTGAATGTTGTAGCAGTATAAATAGCCAAAAACACTAAGAAGGAAGAGGATAGATGCAAAGGGAATCAAAGAGAAGTTATCTCTCATAGCTTCACATCCTTCATCCAATGGTATGACCTAGATGAGGGTCAAAACAACAAGAAAGTGGCATACAAACCTCAGATAGCTTCTCTAAAATCACTGCATTCCTTCTACAATCCCCATCAACCATGTATGTAGCAACAACAACTCCTTAAATGCCTCCCACAAAGTACAAACAATAGTATGGCCAGCAAAGGATGTATGACCTACAACTAGATAGTACGACCAACAAATTAACCCTCTGTGCAACCTTAAATCTCTTGCCAATAATCAAAACTCTGCAATAACACTTGTATTCTTAGCTAGAAATATGAACTGAAGAAGATATATTCATTTTAGCCCTAAAACTTCATCAAAATCCACCATTTTAAAGCCCAATTGAAGCTCTTGAGTGAAGCCTCCAAAATCCTCTCCTGATGTGATCTTGTACACATTAAGAAAGGTCATCTCGCAGAGGTTTTTGTCTCCACAATTTGATATCAAACCCTAGAGCCAAGCTCCAAAGCCAAAGCATAGATAACTCACAAAGAGAGAAAAAATCATCAAACTCAGCATATGCAAATGAAGTCCATTTTTTCCTTTTTGTTTCCTTCTTCTCTCCAATGCCCAAGAATAGGGATTTTTTAATTTGTTTTTAATTTAATTTCATCCCCTTATGTCTCCCATGAAGCGACCCTCTCCTAGGAGTACAATTTTTAAGTTATAACTTAATGTTATGTTATAAAGTTACTTTATAACATAAGTCACAATACCCCATAAAATAAATATAAGTTAAATCTTTAATTTAACTTATACATTATCGATTAATACCCTGAGGGGAATACCATGAGTTTTCGTGCCAGGATCAACTGCAACTACCCTGCCATAAATAGCTAATGCTCAGCTCTAACTTACTATAAATAGTAAGTTACCCAAACTAACCACCTAAACACCTCTATTAGCCTACGGGAGTCTGATCATAGGCTAATCCCTGTCCACTAATCCAATGGGCTAAATAGGGACATTACATATGGATAGCTCTATTAATGATACAACACCTAACCTTCCTAACTACACCTTACCTTTCTTTCATTCCAATGCTCTCCCTAGCCAGGATGAAGCATTAGTGGATGAGAAAAGGTCTCTCACATTAAATCCTTTAGGGATAGATGTTGGGTATATTCAAAAGGATAACAATGTTAATTCAATCTTCACTAATAAACTTATTCCACCCACCAAGGGGTTACTTGATAAATGTAGCAATATTCCTATTATGGTTGTGCGAGGAGCACCTAATGCACCTTCTTGCTTCAAACTGGTGATTATGGTTCAAGGTGATCGAAAACCACCTCGACCCTTGGATTACATCCTAAACTATGCAAGACAAATCACTCAAATAAATCAAGGTGTTCAAAATGTGTCGTAGCATCCCATGATTGCTCACACATACAACACCCACAATAACAAGCAAAGTAAGCAAGCACCTCATGTTCTCAACATATGTTCCCTAACTACACCTATGCTTCTCAACCTATGTTCTCAACCTATGCTTCCTAACTACACCTTACCTTTCTTTCATTCCAATTCTCTCCATGGCTAGGATGAAGCATTAGTGGATGAGAAAATGTCTCTCACATTAAATCCTTTAGGGATAGATGTTGGGTATATTCAAAAGGACAACAATGTTAATTCAATCTTCACTAATAAACTTATTCCACCTACCAAGGGGTTACTTCATAAATGTAGCAATATTCCTAAGATGGTTGTGTGGGGAGCACCTAATGCACCTTCTTGCTTCAAACTGGTGATTATGGTTCAAGGTGATCGAAAACCACCTTGACCCCTAGATTACATCCTAAACTATGCAAGACAAATCACTCAAAGAAATCAAGGTGTTCAAAATGTGCCGTAGCACTCCATGATTGCTCACACATACAACACTCACAATAACAAGGAAAGTAAGCAATCGTCTATCTCTCTTCCATGTTCTCAACCTATACTCCCTCCACCACCTTGTCTTACTCCTAAAAGTGGTCAAGAATATGATCTTGTTGAGCAGCTTCGTGCTACTCCAGCTAAGATCTCTCTTTGGGATCTAATACAAACATCGCCTACATACCATGGAATGCTCCAAGAAGCTTTACACAAGGTGATTGTACCACCTATTGTTAAGCCAAAGGGTGTAGCAGCTCTGTTAGATTGTATGCATGCAACAAAAATGGATATTCTATTTCAACCACATGAATTACCATCGGCTAAAGTTCAAAACCAATATGATCCTCTTATAATCTTTGTCATAATCAATAAAAAGTTGATAGAGCAAGTTATGATTGACAATGGATCGACTCTTAATGTTTGTGGTATTAATTTGTTACATAAGATTAAGGTTGATACCTCTTTGATTAAATCGGATATAATTAGCATTCGTGGATTTGATAATGCTGGTAGACAATCCCTGGGTATTGTAACTTTACCTGTAAATGTGGGACCCATGACATTATCTACCCTTTTTCATGTCATGTCCAGATCAATTTCATATAATATGATCCTTGGTAGACCGTCGATCCATGCCATGGGGGCAATTCCATCTACCCTTCATCGATCAATAAAGTTTATTTATCAAGACAAGATCTACACCGTGGAAGCCGATCTTGAACCGGATAGTTGTTTACATATTAAAATGCAAAGATAAGTTAACAATCATATGAGTCTAAACAACTTATGAGTGGATTCATCAAAGCCTCTCACCACAGATAATGTTTTGCAAGACTCTAAAACATCGAATGCACTTTTTGGTGACAATTGGGGTTCATTAGTTTTCAATCCTTGCATTGTAGAGGAATATAAACTTAATAACTCTAACACATCAAAAGTTGCATCAATCTCATCTAAGCAATCTCTTGAAACACATAAGAAAACCAAAACCTCCTTGGTAGAAAATAAAGACAATACCCTTACTTATACTATAGATTATGAGGCTTCACTATCTTCTAAGGAAATGACATCCCTCTATGGTCAAGGATTTAAAATCCTTTATGACAACTACGACTATGTAGGTAATGGATGCAATATAAATCAACAAGGAATTAGAGTACCTTTACAAGTTGTTGGAATTAACTACACATCTGGTAGTGGATACCACTCTCTGAAACCCACCAAAGCCTCTAGTCATCCTAAACTTAATGTTAATGCAATATCAACAAGACCAAAACAACATGAGAGATATCCTAGGCTGATAGACAAGAATTATCTGCCAGGACATATCCCATTCAATAAGATAAATATTTCTCCCTCTTTAAGCCACACTCATTGTAGCAAATATTATAGTTGCTCTCAAGGGTGTCCTCTTCTTAGATATGTATGTTCTTAACATTAGGTTGTATCAGGTAAGTATTTCTAACCCTTTCTCTCTCGTGTTGTGTTCCCCCGTGATGTGTTATGTGTTGTTTAGGCCTCCTTGGATGACCCTTGATACTCTTGTAAGCTCAAGGATACCAAGAGACCACCTCTGTTGTGACCCTTCTTCTATTTGTATCATCATTCTTCTATACTACTCCTCTCCTCTATTTTTCATTGTTGTGTGTTGTGTCTTGGGGGCATAGAGTTGCAGTTGGTGACCTGAGGGCACCTTCCTACGTGACGACCCTAAGGCACTTGTTCTCGTTTCTTAATTTAGTTTTTACTTTCTTCTAGTGGTTCTATCTAGCTGGTTAATAATGAAAAACAAATAATACTGATACAGACCATCTGTCCCTTCAGCGAGTAAGCAAAAATGGACCTAGTCCATACATGACGATGGGGTTGATATATATTATCCGACGCTTGGCTAGTAGAATCATTCCATGTGATATTTTGATGATGTCTTATATTTGCTAACAAACCATAACAATATAGCTACTTCGTGTACTTTATTTATCTTGGGTCTCACCTTGGTTACACTCAGTTCTAAGATCTCTGCAGTATAGCCCCACGGTTATACTCAGTTTCTGAATCCATAGTATAACCTTGGCTCTTGATGTGATTACTTTCATGCATTACTTTTTATCATGTGATGTGGTTATTATCTTAGAAAAAGATTTCTAACCTCTCTTCTTGCAAGAAATTGTGTGTTTGTGGGAACATTTGGCAATCGTAAAGTACATGTCACCTTTGGGGGCATGGGATTTACGTGAGATCTTGTTCCCTTGTGTGTTTTCTCTCTACCTTAAAGTGCTTGATATCGGTACACGATATCAACCACCTTAAGGTGGGGCATATAAGGTAAGTTGTCTGATGATTTTGTTACTAATGAAGCGTGTTTGTAAGCCCTCTATGGAGGTGGGATATTGTATCTCCACATGAGTGCACATCTTTACTTTATATTACAATGAGAAATCCCTATACAAAGGTGGGATATCATGCATATCCTTTTATTTTAAGCACTCTGCGGAGGCAGGATATCATGCATATCTTTTTATTTTAATCCCTCTATGGAGGCGGGATGGTGTATCTCTTGAGCTAGTGCACATCCTTTTTATCTCAAAAGTCCTCCGAGTAGGTAGGGTTGGTGTATCCTCCCTTAAGCGTGTCTTTGGCGATTGTTGGGGCATAAACCCAACTATCAGGTGTGCCTGTAATGTGTCTAATATGGTGGGAGCTTATCAATAAGTTCCTTCCAGCACCTTGTTTGACGTGTTTTAGACGTATACATGTCTTTGGCATACTATACGACGCTCATGTTTTATGTGTGTCTTCTGCATGTTTGTTCCCAAGTATAGCCTAAAGAGCGTGGTGAAATGCCCCTCCTATGCTTTGGGATTTGTATGGCATGTTTGTTCTCAAGTGTAGTCCAAAGAGCATGGCAAAATTCCCCTCCTGCACTCTAAGATTTGTATTGCGTGTCTGTTGCCCCTATGTAGTCCAAAGAGCATGGAAAAATGCCCCTCCTACATTTTGGGTTGTGTGTTGCATTTTTACTTTCCATGTATCTGCATCTGCATTCATTTATATATATGAAAAATGAAAAAGAAAAAATCACTGCATTCACTATATTCATTGTGTTTTGCGTGTCTTCAATGATGTCTTCTCTGTGTCTTATGTGATTATTATTGTCTCCTCCATGTTTTGCATGCCTGTTACTGTCTTCACTGTGTTTGGCATGTCTATGGTGTGTTTTCTCTAATGCCTACTTGAGACTGGGGGCTAGAAATAGTTCCTCAATATTTGTGTATGCATTAGCTTCATGTGCCTGACGTGTTTGTTGTGTTTTGACCATACTTTAATGCATGTATGGGCCTTGCATTCATGCATACATTAAAGTGGGGGCTGAATGTTATGTCATAAAATATCCCCTTAGGATTTTGCATCCAAAGTTTAGGTCCCGGGTCCCTTGTTTTGCATCTTGCATGTTTATTTTTCCTGCCATAAGAAAATGGCCTGAAACCCATGTCACATGGGGATTGAGGGACATTGTGTGCTTTAGACTTGATCTAAAAAGAGGACTTGGGACATGGGTGCTCGCGCCCTTGTCCTGCCCTATTTTAGGCAGGTCCCAAATTTGAATGTCGGTTATGTGACAGTTAGGTCCCATGCCAACATCTTAAGTTTGAATTACAAAAATTTTAATAGGAATGTGTGTTGTTGCATATATAAGCATGTTTAGGGATTCATTTGAAAACTAGAAGATGATTATGAAATTTTGGTGCACTTATGATTTGAGAGCATTCAAGATATTCATTGTTGCAGAGCAGAGCATTGTTATTGTGTTTGTGATTGCAGATTTAGCTTCATCTTCTCATGTGTTGAAGGATCTTCATCTATGTGAGAGCTACACCTCTGAGGTCTATTCATGTTTGAATCATTTATCAATTTGTGTTTGCCTCTATCCCGCAGGGATAGGCACTCTTTATCTAACAACGGTGTTCGAAAGACTTGAATGTCCTTCTGGGGTTTGACTGAGGCAAGCTCCTAAACACCACAACCCCCAACCACACTCTTTGTGATTGTAGGTTACAAGTATCATATTTTGCAGAGTGGAGTTGTAGAGGAAGGTTGCAGAAGATAAGGACTCCAGATCTAACAGAAAGAAGCAGTTTGGAGAACTTTTAGGATAAGGGTGCCTTGGGTAATGTCCTCTGAGGTTGCAGACATAAGAATCTTTGTGATAACATTAATCAACATCTGAAGAAGCCCTGACATCCCGAAGAACAACCTACCTTGGACTAGGGCACCTAGGACAGTGTCTTCCGCATCTTTCGTGACAGAAATAGATAGAACAATGATTATCAGTGCCGGAAGGAGTCTTCAATTCACTAAAGAAAATTGTATCTTGGACTTGTGTGCCTAGGGCAGTGTCCCTGATTATTCTGCATCATGAACTTCAAAAAATGGTCAGTAATTAATCTTTGTCTACTATCTTAATCTGTGAGCATTTGTTGTAATTTATCAGTTTGCTTACTATTTTACATGATTAGGGTTTTTAGCACACTTGAGTCTTAAATTAATACATTAATTGACAATTTATGAATTTCCACATCGTTCCAAGTGACACTCAACCTGTAGGTGAATCCTCTTGTAAAAGTTGTGATTCAACTTGGTTAAATGCCCTTGAATGTTTGTAGTGAAAGGAGGATCTAGCCCATCAATCCCATTGTCCCTCTTTTCATATAAAATAAATACATACACAATTTGCATAAATGGGTGAAGGAAGATTTGGAGAAAAGTGCAACCAAATACAAGGAGCATGTTGATATTCATAGGAGGAAAGAAGAGTTTTAGGTTGGAGATTTGGTTTTGGCACACTTGCAAAATGAAAGGTTCCCACAGGGAACATATAATAAACTCAAATGGAAGAAGATTGGACCTTGTAAGGTCTTATGTAAGTTTTCATCTAATGCTTATGAAATTGAACTTCCACCAGGCGTAGATATCTCACCCATTTTCAATGTGGTAGATTTGTATCGATATTATGAAGGGGAGTCACATGCACCAGTAGAATTTAGTTCAGCTATTCAGGATGAATGTGAATGGATTGATAATTTGCTTGAAAAATAGTTTGAACAGGTCGATCATGTGATTGACTCTTGTGTGGCTAAATGAACAAGAGGAAAAGAATATCTGGAGTATCTTGTCCAGTGGAAGGGTAAACTAGCTGAAGAAACCTCTTGGATGCAAGCTTCTAAACTAGCTAAGTATGGGATTTCTATTCCAAACTTACCAAAATGTCCCTGAGTTGCAGGCTCAAGAAACATTTCTCATACCTGGCATGTTTGATGCAAGAGCATCTAGGTTCATTGGCAATCCCATGTCACCAAAAATATGTTTTATTTCCTAAGTTGTTTGGTTTTGTTTCCTTGTAATTTTGGGTTTTTATGTTTCAGGAGCACTTTCTGTCAATCTAAAGACATCATCTTATAGAAGACCGAAATGGGTATCTACAGTTAAAATTTTGGTGAAGTTTGGATAAAATATGGCTAAGTTATAGCCAGTCAGAGAAATCTTGAGTTCAAGAACCCATAGGCCAATGACTTAGTTCATCGACGGCTTAGTTCACTAATGACTCAGTTCGTCGATAGCTTAGTTCGTCAATGGCTCAGTTCGTCAATGACTCAGTTCTCCAATGGATTAGTTCACTAACATCTCAATTTGTCACTAGCAACTTCACCAATAGGATTTTTATACAACATTCTTCTTTCATTTATCTTGATTTCATAGCGCGGACAGAGCTCATTATCGGCAAAGTCTCAGATTTTTGAACTTTATCAGCAAACCTGACGAGTTCACGAACTCATAAGTTCGCCACTAGCTTATTTTGTCGACTATCTTTGCCAAGACGAAGGTTGAAGACTCTGGTTCATGAATGAATGTAATTGCCGATTGAAGGAATATTGCTTTGTTGACTAATATTTGAATTGTCTAACCAGTTTGTGGGTTCTTACATTTGTTGATAAGCCAATTAGGCTCAAGCATGAATTTGCATTTGTTTCCAAGATCGTCGATACGCCGATTGGGTTAGAAAGGGTTCACTTTCGTCGACAATGGAGTATGGTTCAGGATAATGGAGTTTTGCTGACAACAAGCTTGGCTTCTTAGTTCACAAATTATACTTTTTGCCGACGGGCTTGTGGAGGAATAGGATCATGGTATACCTTTTTTAGAATTCTCTTGTAATTTCCTCCAATGAGGTGATTTCTTCATTAGACTAGTCAAGGGTTGGAAGAGGATCATGGTATACCTTTTTTGCTTCATAAGCTTCTTGTAGCACCTTTCCATCATCTGATAATTGGTCTGAAACCTTTTCTATTCCAAAGGCCTTCATCTAAAATTTAGTCAATTGGGAGTATCTCCTCTTCCTCACATCATGATCATCATTGCAATCCTTCTAGAAGTCTTCTAGATGAGGGATGTGCTTCGTGTGTGATCCCACAAGTTGTTCCACTTTTCCATGAGGATTAAAAGAGGCTTTGGTGGTTTGTATTGAAATGGTGAGAAAATTGCATATACATATCACACCATTATTGCTCAAAATGAAAAACACAAAATAATATGTCATATGATATGATATATTTAGTATTTCAATACGTTCAACTTGAGTTTTTTATTGCATTATAATATGGCTTTATAAATCCTTATTTACCAATAACTTCCCCGCACTACCTATCCCACGGGAATAACTCCCAACTAATTTCTAAGAAATTTATTTAATAAATATTATAAGCTAACCTAACATTTATTTATTATTTTCTTATCATGTAATATTTATTCCAACATTCTCCCCTTATTACATCAATCCAAACAAAGGATGGAACACTGCATGGACTAGACACAACAACCCATCTGGAAAATTAATGAAGCATCTCCACCAATCTCCTCGCTCACCCAAGACACACCAATCTAAATCCATCAAGGGATGTCCTAACTATCAAACTTGCAAATCCTTTGTACCACATGTGAGAATATTATCCCATCCTCCATGCACAATGAGAGAAAAAATCTTCTCTAAGAGTCCATCACTCCTCCGATGGTGTTAAAATCCCTCCTCTAGTGCCTGCATATGAGAGAACAACTCTCCTCCAAGAGTCCACTTTCCTCCAAAAGTGTCGATATCCCTCCTCCAATGCTATGAGAACAAAATCCCTACTCGAGTGTACAAAAGGAACTAAACCAAAGTGGATACACTAACCCTACCCTATTTCAAAGATTACACTATCCACATGTACTACCAAGAATTTTCAAGCCTCCCTTGTTCCATGAAGGGACATAGATTAAAACTGGTGCTTCTCATGCAAAGTATCATCTCTAAGTGAGAAGCTAGCTCAATATAATAATGTACCTCCATCCTCCGATGCCTCCAACCTCCAATGTCCTATTACATTTTATCCACTTAATGTTGCATGTGAGTCTTTGAAGGCCCCATCAACTACACCAAGAATGACTCTAAAAGTACAAGCACTATGTGTGGCCATGTTCAAGTGCCAAAAATAACGGGTGATAGTTTTGACCAATAATGCACTCATACACTAATCACATTATATCTCCAATAATAAAATATATTTTAAAATGACAAAAATATAAACCTTATACCTCCAAAAATAAAATAAACCCTTATAAAAGATATGCAACTTACAAGATTTGAACTTATTTCCTCTCGATCTAGACTTGGAAGTCTTTACCAACTAATCTACTATTTTTTCACAAAGATTGGCAAATTTTTTTTTTTGGATTTCTCTTAAAAAACTCTCCTATGCAACAAAATTTTTGGCCTGAAACAAAAGCAATAATTTTGAAACTAACCTAACTCCCATTTATTACACTTTTAGGTTTATTTCACTTCATCCATTACGTAGCCATTCCAATGTCCAAATACTCTTTGAACATGATTTTTCTACTCTCCTTACAATCTCCACAACAATGTTTTAAGTCTCTCTCTCTAGTAGAATGGAATTTCTTTGAAGCTTGTGGGTTTTATTGAATTCCTCTTTTGATGATATGACACTTCTTCTTTACTCCTCCCTCATTGCTCCATCACACCTCTGCTTCTATTTATTTCTTTAGATTTTAAAATCTTGCTCCAATAAAAATATGCATGAGAGCTTTCCACACATGGAAAAACTTTAAAAATAAATTAAAAACCTTATCTAAGTATTGTCTTCGTGTTCTATATGGTGGGCATATTTCACAAAAAAATAAAATAACACCAACTGTTACAAATTGATCGGCCCTTTATAAATCAATGGGCAACAAACTAAATGGATAACTTTGTGCTTTGTTGTTTACACTATTAAGATGGATAACATTCACTTAATCTCCAAGCATTGAAACTCTTCTCCTATGTGGATTCCTTAACAATATTTTCAAATATTAAAAAACTCTTTTTGCTGTAGAGATTCACCTTAATAATATCAATGGTAAAAATATGGAATAATCATCAGTTTCACGCCTCTAGTAAAAACATCAAACCATAGGTCCTCCATCAAGAAGAAGCATAATTGCTTGTAGATATGTTGACGGATAATAGAGATTGCAAAATAAATGATCAAGTTAGAGCCAAAATCCATAAATGCTCTGATACCATATTGAAATGGTGAGCATATTACATATGTAAATTACACCATTATTGCTTAGAAAGAAAAACATAGAATAATATGTAATATGATATGGTATATTCATGATTTCAATACATTCAACCTAATTTTTTATTGCATTACAATGTGGCTTTATAAAGCCTTATTTACCAATAACTTCCCCAAACTACCTATCCTACGAGAATAACTCCCATCTGATTTCTAAAAAATTTAGTTAATAACTATTATAAACTAACCTAACATTAATTTATTATTTATTTGTTGTCATGTAGATTGCACCCAGAATGCTAAGCTTGAATACTCAACAATCCTATGAAACATGGAAACATCTTCGAGCCTGTGGGTATGCCCATAGTGAATATGAGTCTCTAGATTATGGGTTGGTTCCCCTTTAGATCTCCTAGAAACTAATGGATTTTAAAGGAAAAGGGTAAGAAAGAACAACTATTTGAAATTAAAAGCTACTTCTATAAGGTGATGCACCAAATGATATTAGAAGGGCAACTTAATTCACAACTATCTTTTCAATAAATCTATTTGCACATCTTAGTAAAGGGCAATTGACCACATTAATAATTTAGAAGAAGGCTTGATTATTAGTCTTTTGGTAGGAAAGCTAAGTTTCACAACCTTGAAGACAAAATAAACAAAAGCACAACCTAAGACCTGTGATATGAATTGCTTTTTTTGTGCATATACAACAATGAATGAGATGGAAATTAAAGGTTTCAATTGTTTAAAACACATTAATTTCTATCAAAAATCATTCATGAAGACATTCACATGAATTTGAGAAGGTAAAGTGTTAGTCTTTTTTAACAATAGAAGCAAAAGCACTATAAAAATGATAAGAATATAACCTATAAACCTGCTGCTGTATATAAATCTAAAAAAATGAGTTACAAAATTGTATGGCTTTTTTGCAATGTGCAAGAA
Organism: Cunninghamia lanceolata; assembly: GCA_027924645.1. NCBI lineage: Eukaryota > Viridiplantae > Streptophyta > Pinopsida > Cupressales > Cupressaceae > Cunninghamia > Cunninghamia lanceolata. Next base: position 2,388,879 of record BSBN01001219.1, on the reverse strand, counting down.
AAAGCATAGAATCAAGAACTAAAGAAAAAAAGCATAAGTTTTTTTATATATAATACAAAAATGTCCCCAAAAAGTGAATGGGCAGTCAACTCCAGCTCAACTAAACTTGAAAATATGCATGAATGAATTTAAAAAAGTAACTCCAAGTTGATGGGCAAGCACAAGTGAAAAAGCCTAAAATTTAGGCCCCAAAACTCCTCCAAGATGAGAAAAAATAGCTCAGAACTCCAAGTCTCAAAGTCCTTGACCAAGAAACTGCCAAAAATAGTCATGTCAAAAATAGAACTCCAAATATCTCTCCCTGCATGACCCTGCACTTCAGTTCGACTCCTCTCCTATTTTCGTGTGCCTTGAAAGACTTCTGATAAAGTCCAGAATGGTATTTTTGGGAAAATATTGAAAATTTAAATTTATTTATTTTTGATATTTTCTACATCTTAGTAAATTGCATTTTTGGAGGCCTTTTGAGCGAAATCAGGGCAATCCACCACCGACCTTAGCAACCCAAAACTTGAGCTAGATAATTGGTTTATCTTTCTAACGAGTCCAAAAAATTTGAATTCTGATAAAGTAGCAAGGAGTTATGACCCTGCCAAAAAGTTTTTTTTTTTATATAACCAGAAAGAAGATAGATGAATGGTCTTCAAGTACTTGTATCTGCACAGTGAGCAAACATGTTAGATAAAATGTAGAGGCTGAAGCCTCTCTCTTGGCTATTTTGATATGATATTCTCTTCCTTCCTGTTTCACTTTAAGCCACTTACTTCCTAAAAGCATTAGAAAACAAATCCTACAGCCCAGCCTAATTAGGCTGCTAAGCACAATTTGGTAACATTATTATGATGTAATATTTATTCCAACAATATGGAAATGCAAGTTATATCTCTATATCTCTTCATCTGAGTCCCTAACACTTGAGAAGGAAGGACATGCATATACACCAATTATTATGTGGAATTGAACACATATTCTATGCTTCTTTCCCAAGTCTTTATGTGCATCACAAAGTTATCTTGTACCTTCTAATAATATTATCCTACTAGTAGGATATTTGGGCAGCTTGTAAAAAGGACCAATGAATCCTTAGAAATTGGAGAGAACAATTACCATGCTGCCTAATTGTTGTACAACATTTAGTGACAATCTTTGTGTTAGATTACCCTCCAAGGTTCTAACTATGTACATGATAAAGACATCATTTACCCTCTTATTGTGGGTCAAACAATTCTTGAATTGTAGTTGAGGGTAACAATCATAGACTTTGAACTATCTTGGATTTTCTCCTATTGCTCCTCTTTTGGTTAATCTACAGTAGGTGACCTTCATTCCTAATGAGTATTCCAAGTAGAAAGTTGTGTAGAAAACCCTGGTGTCATTGACCTTAATTAATTGGTCATGTATGTTGTCACTGATTAATTTGGAGCAATGAATCATCTCTTTATTTTCCAATATGTTATGAATGAACTTAAACATCCAAGGCATGAATATTTGAGCAGTAGGAAATCCCATTACTGTAATTAGCAATGTCATCATATCACTTATTTTAGTTTGAAAGTCACTCTTGAGAAGTGTCTTTGGGATCTTAGAAATAGTCTATAATGGCTACTATTATCCACCTCTTATTTGTTGAACTAAGGAAGCTATCAGGGTATTGATTGAAATAAGTTAGACCTTGAGATATTTCTAACTCAACAACCTCCCAATGGTAAGGAATCTAGAAAGTTTTAGCAATGGAACATGGGGTGAGATCTACTAGCTCCCTACTATTAGTGGTTCTAATCTTCATTTGGCCTACATCATAGTGCTTGGAACATGCTAGCTCTAACTCTGGACATTGGATAGATGTGGGGAACTCTGTAGCTTTTGCAATCCCATTGTGCACCATCATTTTAGCTCTATTGGTTGGAGTACTTCCATGCATGTTAGTCTTAAATTCTTCTAGGTCAACATGACCTAAATCGATGTATGTGATAGTGTCCCAAGAGGATGAAATCTTTGATGGTAGTAAAACTCCTTAGAACTTGTAACTCATCTTGTTATCTCTTGACATAACCCTGTAAAACACCAAGAAGTCATTATATTACAAACAAACCTTGAAATTCTAAGCATTCAATGGTTTTGAGTCAATTATAATAATTGTGGGGCTTCAGTAGACCTCTATACTTCAATATTTCTCATTAGAAATCCCTTGCTCCAAGGAAATTGTTAGGATTAAGGTACCAATAACCTTGTAAATCCTTGGAATTATTATTCCTAATATTATTTGTAAATCACCCATAAGGGATGTACAAGTTTCACTGATAGTGGTAAAAATTATTTATTGGGGATGATAATTACGGAGTTACTACATTGGTAAGTTCTGGAGTTACCAACAGTAGTTATGGAGTAACATTTACTAACATGGTAATTGTGAAAATCAAGAGTCATTGAGAGTAGGCTCCACCTTACAAGAATCTACTATTTTTGGTAGTTATGACACTCACCATAAAGTTGGTAAGTGGTTGAAAGAGAACCTATGACAACTGTAAGTTGTCATAAGATTCTATGATAATATGATAGCTTATGATGTATACTTATTTCTTGTAAGTTGTTATTCTTAGCTCTAGGTGCCCATAGTGGAGAGATACTATTTTGGGGGTGTTATGACGGAATCTATGACGGTTATGATAGCATTTATTACCCTATAAGTGCTTATTCTTGTCCATGGACATCCAAGTTTTCATGGTTGACTATTGACAAGTGGCATGAGCATATAAGAGGTCATTTAATGTTGCATGTTGGAGTATCCAAGGAGAGAGAAAGTGGATGCATAGTTTGGGGAGTGAAATACCTCTATAAATATAGTGCCTTGTATGTTTTGTTTATCATAGTTTTCTTGTACACAGGTTCTACCGGATTGAAGGTTGGAGTGACAAAGGAAGTGGATGTATTATGTATTTCAGATTTTGAATACAATACAACTTGAGCCTCTTTTCTTGGTGGAGTTTTTTACCCAAAAGGGTTTTCTCCATGTTATATCTGGTGTTCATATGGTTTATTCTTCTATGGTGTTTATTCTTGTGTTGTAATTTCATTTCCATATGTAATATCTGTTCATATTACACTGCTTTAAGATCATAAACGTAATGTAATCAAATTTCCATTTGTGTAGTTATTGCCTTCATTCCTAACATTTGGTATCAGAGCCTGACCAATTTTTATTCTTGGGTGGTAGTGTGAAGGTTGTTTAACTATAGTGGGAGATTTGGTTGTTTTGTTTTGTAGATCTTGTGTAGTATTAATGGCTTAATTTGCTGCTTCCACCTCTCGTTTGGACATTGAGAAGTTCAACGGTATGGGGTATGAATTGTGGAAGATGAAGATGGAGGATTTTCTTGAGGAAAGAAACCAATAGTTGGTTGTTACAAAAGAGAAGAAGCCTGATGATGTGAGTGTGGATGAATGGGAAAGGTTGGATAAGAAGGTACATGGAACCATCCATCTGTGGCTTGCAGATTACATCTTGTTGAATGTCTCAAAGGAAGAGACTATATTCAAACTCTGGAAGAGATTGGGTGAGATCTATCAAGCCAAGAGCAAGGTAAATAAACTTTATTTAAAGAAAAAATTGTTGTAGATAGAAAATTGATCCAAAGGCAATACAAAGATAAATGCAAGATACCCAATTACCTTTACCTTCAAACCAAGTCCTCCACACTCGATAGAATGGAGTAGATACACCCAAATCTACTAGCTTTGTTCTCTATGATAAATGATGGATAGGATGAGATGTTAATTGCTCAAATATGTAGCATAACATTAGTATGAGGATGATAGATAAGAGGATCTAGAGTGATTTGGACAACATGATGATGTATGAAGATGTGTTGCTCTCCCCAAAATGGATTGTGCGAGGCTTGATTTATAGGAGGTGAGGGATATAAATGGATGGCTAGGATTAAATGAGACATAGAGTTATAGTCACGTGACAAGTGTCTCATGAGGGTTGAATGAGAGGAATAAAGTCAAATGGCTTCCATGTAATAAAGATTTCTAGAATCTTCTAGTCATGTGAAGATAGAGACAAATGTGAAATTAATTAAATAAATATAATTTATTTAATTAATTGGCTAATGGGATTAAAATGGTAGTGAAGAGGATTAGTTAAATAAATATGATTTATTTAACTAATTAGGTGATGAAAGGGGTTATGAAAGGGTCCTAGGACAAAATATGTCATAAGGTGCCCTAAACGATGATGTTCACAAGACATGTCAATTTTAAGTGTCTACATTTTGCCCCTCTTTGAGATGGTGTTGTGACTAAGAGAAGTAACATCATTTCAAAGAAGATAAGGTATGGATGGAATGGAAAAGGATACTCCAGCCACTTGAAAGAGTGACAAGGAGGAATATATAAAGAGATGTGATGATGACATAAGGATAAGATGATGATGCCCCCTCGAGAGGATAGACAGGTTGGAAGAACATGGGTATGCTCTCGAAATGAATGAAACAATAAATGATGGATAAGGTGATGGAGGATACAACATAAGGGATGGATGAAAGAGATGAATGATATGTTATGTTGCATGAAGTGAGCAACCATATAGTTTGATATAACACTAGACATATGCACCAAGGTATAAGGACCAGGGCGACGATGTGTCTTGTGCAACCTAACGTAATACAACCTTGTCTAGATGTATGAGGAAGAAAACTTAGAGCATTAAAGTCCAAATGCACAAAAGGTATGATATGACTGTTGATAACTGAGAGGGGGGGGGGTGAATCAGTTATCCTAATTATTTCCCTTATTGAACTTTCCTTTTAATTGATGCAGCATAAAATCAAACACAAAAACATTAACCATGAAATAAGAAACACATGACACAGTATTTTGACGTGGAAACCCTGTTAAGGGAGAAAACCACGGGGTGATTAACCCAAAATTATTCTCTGTTAGAAGAATAGGAAATTACAAAAATGGCACTTGCCAATTAGGGCTCACTGCCCGAGCACACTGCTCACAAAGAGGCCCACTGCCTACAAGGAGACACACTGTCTACAAAGTGATGAGAATCACAGTCTTGAACTGATTGGAAGCATCTGCATATGCTGGAGTTCAGTTCCGGTTGGGCTCAGTACACTGATCTGCTGCACTTCATCTTTCCTTTGTTCTTTATTCTGCTATCTTTCACATACCGGATCCTTTTTGTTACCTCTGCTCTTTATCTGGACTTCTTCGCATATATCTCCACAACAACACCACCTTCACAACTAAATCCATCCTCTATATATATCCGCACAAGTAATTTCATCACCTTTCTAGTCGGCATCCGGAACAGTCTAGTTTCTTATAAACTTTCATTCTGTCGGCTGAATCCTTCCTCACCAAGCAATGCGGATCAAGCATATACTTGTAGATATCATTAATCATGTCGGCCAAACATGATTCATGCCTTCACAACCTCTGTCATCAATAGTAACCCATCCGGAAAGCAGTCTGATACTCTGCCAGTCAGTTCTTCCTCTGTTTTCACTGTCTCTCAGGAATCCGGTACTCAACCATTCATATCTTTTTCCTTGTCCATCACCGGAGGCTAAATCCTTGGAATATACCACTCAAGGTAGTCCTCTTGACTTCCCCAAATCCGCACTGCACCAAGACACTTCCTCTGAGAGATCCGGACCAATCTGTCGGACCTTGCCACATGCTCTGTTCTTCTTCACCGGACCACAACATTCTTTATTCTGACTTCCGGTAGAGACACATTATGACTTGCGGATATGTGGGATGACCTTTGTTGCCATCAATGACAACAACCATGAATCCATATAGTGTCTCTTGCCAACAATCTCCCCCTTTGGCATTGATGGCAACACTTAGTGAAAAATGACTAAGTGTTTTCACTATGCTCCCCCTTTGCTGATGCTCTGTCCTTATATACAATTTCCGGAACTCCCCCTTAGTTGGATCCCTCATTTTTCACTGCTCCTCACTCCCCCTTTGACATCAATGGCAAAGGGTAGGGTCCGCATAACAAAATTTTCAAAAATTTCTTATACTTAGCCGCATATTTACATACTCACATATATTGAAGAATGTCTGCAAAAGATGTCTGCAATTGGATCATTTCTGTAGCCCAGCTTTGCTTCATTCTGTCCAAAATTGAAATGTGACCACTCAACAAAAATGCAAACGCTTCTGCCCGCTTGAGATCTGTCGGATCTTTTGTTTGGGCGGTGGTCTGAGCATCACTGATTGCCTCATGCATAGTTTCCAACTTAGGGATTATAATCCTTCTAAGTTCTCCCATCCGGTTGGTGATGTTCTTCCTTTCCTTCTCAAGATTCTTTATTTCATTCAAGACTGCAATAGTCTGACATTCTTGATTTATTATAGAGGAAGAGAGAGGATCAAAACTTTGAGATAAGCTTTGTAGCTTATCCTGTTCCTCTTTTATTTTCTTGTCAAATGCTGCTGTTGCCTTTGACCAGGATATACAAAATTTATAGATGTCACCGCCATCCTTAAGAGCATTCTCTAAGCTCTTTATTCCAATGCTTACAATCTTCCTATCCTTAGAGATTAATTCTAATATTTCTGAAAATCTTTTATCCAAAAATTCCTTCCGGACCTTTTCTTCAGCTGATTTTTCTAGAGAATCAAAATGTGTATCAACACTGCTGACTAAGGTTTTTAGATTACCGGAAGAGGAGGCTGTCGGATCTATCTGGATTGATGGCATGATTTTTACAAGTACTCCGGAAGCAGCCTCTATCAACTCACAGTCTTCCATATGAGACTTCAGGAGCTTTTCATTTGCCTTGGCATTTGCAAATGAAGCTATCTTCATTGTTTGTACCGGAGAGAGAGAGTCAAAATCAAATGGGCCTTTTAGAAGCTCCGGTTCATCAATCTCTAAAGTTTCTTTACTCAAAAATTGTTGAACAGTTTGTGCAGTGTCTCTTGCCGGAGACAGATGTTTCTTTTCTTCTGCAGTCTTAGAACTGTCAACCTCTTTGTCTTTCACCACTGCTTCCTTCTCCTGTAGTTGCTCTTCTTCTTTGGATCCGGAGACTGTAGGGGAAACCGGAGGAGAGATGCTAGTTTGTTCATGAGCCACTTCTTCTGGAGCAGAGGGTCCCAAGTCCTCAGCTGTTTCTGTACCTAAATCCTCTACAACCGGAAGATTGAACCTTTTGAAGGCCTTCCGGAGGATCTCTTCTGTTTCTTGGGCCACTTTGTCAGTCTCGCCAAGCATGAGTTGATTCATCCTGGCTTTGCTTCTGAACTCATCCTTGCAGTCTTTGAAGATAATGTTCATTGTCTTGGGATCAATTTGAGGATATAGCTGAATAGCTATCTGCTCCCGGATCTCAAGATCTTTAGCATGAGCATTATTCTTTCTTACTTCCATTTCCTTTTCTAGGCTTTTAGGAATAAGAGATATTATTTCAATGAAAGCCTTATTATATATGTTAAGATATTTTACTGTGGCCTCCTGCAGAGTCTTTTGGTCGGCCTCACTGAAGTCATCATATTATTCAGTCATTGGTTGAAGGTTTCCATCCACGGTGACCGACTTGATTATGCTCTCTAGTGACAGAGTGGGCTTTTCAACAGATACCTCTGCCATTTCCTCCTTGTCTTGGCCTGTGGAGGGCTTACCGGATCCTTTCTTCTTCTGTTTCTTTACTTCTCTTACTCCCTCATCTGATTCTGTTTCCTCTTCATCCTTTTGGCTTCCATAAGCCCTTGTGGCTTTTGTCTTGGATCTCTTACCGGATGCCTGAACTTCCGGTTTTGAACTTTTGGTTGTGGGAGGTGCAGGTCTCTTTGATGATCTGGTCCGGGTGGGAGCTTCAACCGGAGCACTTTCTTTGCTTTTCTCTTCTTCCTCGGCCTTCCTCCTCTTTTCCCGGCTGGCATCAAGTGCCTCCTTTGAGATACCTAGGCCTTGAGCAATGTGCTCTACTTCTTTTCTTACCTTTCTTTTAATCTCAGGTTCCCTGAGTTCTACATGTATTTTTACACTCAGCTCCTCAAAGGTTCCAAACCTTTCTGCCTTAGGATCTTTGGGCTGACTCAGCATGTGTTGAACATGCAGCTCCACTATCTGTTCATCCACTTCATACCCCATGGGCATGATCCAGACAGTCCTTGGCTCCACCGCCTCCATTAGGCACTGATCAGTGTCAACCATAAAGCACACTGAGTCCTTGTATTTCTCAATGAGAGAATGGGGAATTCTCTCTCTTGCTTGCATCATGCTCTGAAAGTTTTTGAAGTATCCCCATAGAGCTGTATTTCTCGCTTTTGCATCCCCAAGTCCATGCAAATAGTCTCTTATCTGGACTGCAACAGGTTTGTCATTCTGCCATACCCATCCACTTGTTCCGGGTAGCTCATTCATGAAGTAGAAGAATAGACATATCATAAGAGTACCATACTTAAAGGAATTCTTCTTATCCTTCTTGATTTTCTGTATGTTTTCCATTAATTGGCTTAGCAGTAGTTCGCAGAGATCATATTCTGCATTCTTTCTTAGCATTTCATAAGCAGTGTATATTGCAGTTCCGGATACAGAATTCTCCCTGCTGGAGTGATAGATCTTGTATCCTATTATCATTGATGCATATTTGATATCCGGATCCGAGATGTCTTCAATGGTCATTGCCCTCTTATCAAATTTTGATCCGGTGGCCTCAGTTACAATGTTGTTCTTGACAGATTTGAGGATAGGTACCCCTCCGGAAGAGTATAGACCAGTTACTGCTCTAATTGCCTCTTTTGTAATCTTGCAGGGTCTATCTAGCCATAGAAAGTTGTCGTGCATCCTGCTCAGTACATACCGGACCCATTCATCTTCTTCAAAACAGGGGAAATGAATAAATTGCTCAAATTGTTTCTTCTGGATATCCTTATACTCTGGTTTAAGCTCAAAAGCATTGTCTATCAGCTGCTTGTGATAGAGGTCTCTTAATTTGAATTCCCCAAATTCCTCAATGTTTGCATGTATGTAAACCCTAATGTCTTCGGTGTGTAAAACTCCGTGAGGAACACTAGAGAAGGCTCCTAGTGGGTCTACCTCCAATGATTTGTAGGGATGTTTCTTGAATGAGGGGCGAGGTCTATCAGAGATCTTAACTATGTTTGGAGTAGCCATTCTTCAAAGATTTGCAGTGAGGTAATGAAAAACGGAGAATACCTTATGCGCCTTCGGTTTGCACGGAGTGGTTGGATTGATTTCTTTATGCAATAGCTTCGGCAGGAGATCCTTGGTGTGCTTGATGAACTTTGTTGCAGAGCTCCACTTTTCGCTTCTTCTCGAGTGCAGAATGAGCAAATGACCTTTGAGAAATCCCTTAAATTGCTCCGCGAACCCTAATATCTGTCTGCAATAAATGCTTCACCTACATCATTCCGGTTTGCCTTGTCTGGATAGCTTGGAGTATCCCGGATTAGTCCTGATCTGTGGATATCATCCGGATCTTTTAATCATGAGTAAATCGAGGTAACATATTACAAGATCATCCCAAACACTCTGTCCAATCCGCAGAACAAGATAGTGCATTTCTGGATCTTTCCGGACCTTTTTGTGATCCTTTATCATACCGGAGCATCTCCCTGAACAGGTCTTATTTGATCGATCACAGCTTCTTCATAACTCCATGCGGACCTCTGAAAACTTGACTGAAGTATCTCAAGACTCATATCTACAAACCCTTTGATCCGCATCTTGTGCCACATCCGGCACCACTTGTTTGGCTGGGGGAACAGGATTTTCTTTGAGTCTCCCCCTGAGCCTGAGCTCACTTTTTAATTTCTGGAAGAAATATCAGCACCAGAGTCTGGTGCGGATCCAACCTCTACATTCTCTGAACTTTTCTTCACCCAAATCTTGCTCATCTGATTCCTAACCTCATCCGCATTCATCTTTTGTTTACCCTTGTCTTGATTCTGATTATACACCGGACCTCTTTTGTCCTGATTCTTGTTTCTGCAAACTTTAGCATTATGACCGGACCTATTGCAGATTTGGCAAATAACATTTCTTTGCATATTTGACTGATATCCTCTTGATCTGCATTGATTAGCCATATGACCTACTCTATTGCATATGAAGCATCTACCTTTGAATGATTTGTTTACTTGCATACTTCTGTATTCATGGGATTTGTGTCCATACCTTTTGCAGTTGAAGCACTGTCCGGAGAAGGATGAATTAATCTGATTCATTCTCATTCTGCACTGATTAGCTTTGTGACCAAAGTGGTTGCAGCTGTGGCAATATCCATTGAAGGATGGATATCTTTGAGCATTTGGCTGTCTTACCGGAGGTCTTCTAGGCCTGCTTCTTGGATTTTCTGATCCAAGATTCTTCTGACCGGATCCGGAGCTTTCTCCTTTCTCATATCCCAAACCATACTTGTCATCTGTCCTCTTTTGACTTCCAAGAAGAACTTCAAGTTGAGCAGAACTTATCTTGAATTTCTCTTTATATTCATTTGCTGTTTGAAGGTCTCTTTTGAGAGAGGCAATTTGATCCTCAAGTTTTCCTTCATTATCTTTGGCATCTTCAAGATCAGATTCAAGATGTCTGATAATCCTGTCCATCTGGTGGCATTCTTCTGATTTTTCTTTAAGAGATTGTCTTAGATTGTCTTCAGCCTTTCTTTTTTTTTCAATCTCTTGAGTAAACTTAATAGTTCCTGATTCCATTTCATGTCTTAACATAATGACTTCTTTTGATAACTTTTCACATAACTTGGTTTGCTCAGTCAATTCTTCATTTGTATTGCTTTCTTCACTTTGTCTTGCCAACTGTTGAAGCAGCTCCTTTCTCTTTTTCATAGAGAGACTTAATTTGTCTTTTAATTCTCTCATGAATTCATCAGCCTGTTTGAGTCTTTCCTTTAATTCACTGACTTCAGAATTTGATTGTTCAAGATCCTCAAGAGCAGTCTTGAGTTGCTCCCTTAAACCATATGCATCCATTTGAAATCCCAGATCTTCCTCAAGCTGTTAGGCTCTATTAGAAGGAACTTAGCTCTGATACCAATTGTTGATAACTGAGAGGGGGGGGTGAATCAGTTATCCTAATTATTTCCCTTATTGAACTTTCCTTTTAATTGATGCAGCATAAAATCAAACACAAAAACATTAACCATGAAATAAGAAACACATGACACAGTATTTTGACGTGGAAACCCTGTTAAGGGAGAAAACCACGGGGTGATTAACCCAAAATTATTCTCTGTTAGAAGAATAGGAAATTACAAAAATGGCACTTGCCAATTAGGGCTCACTGCCCGAGCACACTGCTCACAAAGAGGCCCACTGCCTACAAGGAGACACACTGTCTACAAAGTGATGAGAATCACAGTCTTGAACTGATTGGAAGCATCTGCATATGCTGGAGTTCAGTTCCGGTTGGGCTCAGTACACTGATCTGCTGCACTTCATCTTTCCTTTGTTCTTTATTCTGCTATCTTTCACATACCGGATCCTTTTTGTTACCTCTGCTCTTTATCTGGACTTCTTCGCATATATCTCCACAACAACACCACCTTCACAACTAAATCCATCCTCTATATATATCCGCACAAGTAATTTCATCACCTTTCTAGTCGGCATCCGGAACAGTCTAGTTTCTTATAAACTTTCATTCTGTCGGCTGAATCCTTCCTCACCAAGCAATGCGGATCAAGCATATACTTGTAGATATCATTAATCATGTCGGCCAAACATGATTCATGCCTTCACAACCTCTGTCATCAATAGTAACCCATCCGGAAAGCAGTCTGATACTCTGCCAGTCAGTTCTTCCTCTGTTTTCACTGTCTCTCAGGAATCCGGTACTCAACCATTCATATCTTTTTCCTTGTCCATCACCGGAGGCTAAATCCTTGGAATATACCACTCAAGGTAGTCCTCTTGACTTCCCCAAATCCGCACTGCACCAAGACACTTCCTCTGAGAGATCCGGACCAATCTGTCGGACCTTGCCACATGCTCTGTTCTTCTTCACCGGACCACAACATTCTTTATTCTGACTTCCGGTAGAGACACATTATGACTTGCGGATATGTGGGATGACCTTTGTTGCCATCAATGACAACAACCATGAATCCATATAGTGTCTCTTGCCAACAATGACCTTAGATGCAAAGGATAATACAATAAAGCTTTTCTAACATACACAAGGTATGAATATTAGCTAGAATAATATAGATTTGATACAAATGCAAGATAAAATGATAACACACACAAGCAAGCATTGACAAATGATATAAAAATAATTAAGGTATTGCCCTTGTCAAGCTGTAAACCAATGATTGATTGATTGATTGATGATGATGATAGTGTTGTCATTATGGGGAACGATATATCCCTAGATCAACACAAAGATGTGGGAACGATATATCCAATTGATGATTGATTGATTTAATTGATAATGATAGTGTTGACATTGTGGGGAATGATATATCCCTAGATCAACACAAGGATGTGGGGACGATATATCCCATTGTTGATTGATTGATTTGGTTTACGACAAGATTAGGATCAAGACCATGGATGTAATTGGATTATTGGGATATATTGATTCTAGATTGGTATGGATTAAGGATGATTTGCATTTGAGTTTATTGCTTGGATTTTTGTGGATATCTGATTTTTTAATTTTTTTGGAAAATTTTTATGTTTTTTGTATTTTGAAATGTTTTTTGAATTTTTTGGCTTTTTGAAAATATTTGTTTTTTTTTGTATTTTGTATTTTGAAATTGTTCTACTTTTTTTTTTTTTTTTTGAATTATTTTTGGGATGACATTGGATTAGAATGTAGATAGCCTTTGTGCTAGATACCAATGCCAAGGGAAAACCAAGTCTAGGTGCAAGGGATGGAGGTAGGATTAGATATATGGATAAGAGGACAGGCAATAATAAATGGGATGGAAGACTCATAATAGAGGGGTGGATAAAACGATAGGCGACAATGTGTGGAATGGAAACCTCATGATGGATGGATGGATAAAAGGATAGGCGATAGTGTGTGGAATGGAAAGCTCATGATAGAGGGATGGATAAAAGGATAGGCGATAGTGTGTGGAATGGAAATCTCATGATAGAGGGATGGATAAAAGGATAGGTGATAGTGGATGGAATGGATGAGTGAATCATAAGGGAGTTAGGATATGATCTCCATAGACTATGTCGAATAGGAATAACATGCCCCATTCTAAGTGTAATGCTTAGGATTTTACATGACAAAGCTTATGACAAGAGGATGATAGGATCGATTGGAAAGGATGAGGTATATCAAGAGATATTTTTCAACATTTTGCCCCTATGTCTTTATCAAGATCAAGATAAGGGAAGGGAGGATGGATGGTTCAATGGGATAGGTATGTGTGTATAATGGATGGTAGGATGGATATGATAGGATGAGATAGGTAGGAAGGGAAATGATAGGATGGATGAGACAATGTACCCCCAAGTGTAAGTTACATAGATAATCAACCTACACATGACGCCTATTTGCTAGGTTTTCATTATCGTACTTATCCAAGGCGCCACCAAGGTGGTTTTCACCATTGGATGAAGGGATTTCTCTTTACTACTTTGATTTTTTTTTGGAATATTTGGATGAGATAGGTGGATATGGACAAGAAGGATTCAAGCATCTAGTTCCATGAAAGGTGATAGTCTCAATAGAGATGGATGTCGCACATGGACCATGTCAAATGTCATTACACTCATAGATGTTGGTAGGGAATTACATGAGAGGGAGATGGATTAAGTAGATAGTGGATTATGGAGGGAAGGATAGTGGATTATGAAAGGTTTATGGAAGGATGGATGAGGGATAGTGGATTATGAAAGGTTTATGCAAAAGTATGGACCATAGGGATATGATGGGTGAAATATGTAGGACAGTGGATGAAAGATGGGGAGGTGGAGGTATGTGGGAATGTTGTGGAATGGAAAAGAACCAAGACCAACAGTTGCACACACCGTGATAAACATTGAAGCTTTTGATTTAGAGGAGGTGTAGGAAGTAATGGACATGTTTGCTTAGGGGATGGTCAATGTAGGAATTAGGTACCCACATAGACTTAGGATTTTTATGATTTTTGCATTGGGATTTGTGGATGGAATGAGATTTTGGGATGTGGATTCTTTATTTGACTTGATTTATTTTTACTTAGGGACCCAAACCATTTTATTTTTGGACTTTTCTTGTTAAAGTATGGGCTTGGGTAGCCTTTTGTATGGTTTTTGCTTTGACTCTTTGCATTGGTGCCCTAAGGCATTATGATCTTTAGGATTTTTTTCTTTATGAAAGGAGGCATCCAAATTTTAATTTTTGAATCCCATGGACATGGTAAAAGCTTCATGTTTGGTTGATGTATGCATTCGTGGATCATGATTAGGAAGTTTAGGGGATTTGTGGATAAGTGGATGAGGGGATTTGAGGATGGGGATATTAGGAGTTGGAAGGAGTGGAGGTAAAGTGAATTGGAGGATAGGGATGTTAGGAGTTGGAAGGAGTTGAGGTAGAGTGAATTTAAGGATGGGGATATTAGGTGTTGGAAGAATTAGAGGTCGAGTAAATGGAGGGATATTAAGAGTTGGAAGTAGTGGAGGTAGTGTGGATGGAGGGAGTTGTATGGTCACATGATTTTGGGGGTATGACAAGGTTTATGATGAAAAGGAGTGTATTTAGAAGGCATGGAGGTAGTACCAACATCTTGAGATTGTTTTTCTTGGGGTATATATCCAAGGCCATATGATCGTGGAGGGACTTTGACATGTATGGGCTGCAAAATACCTTTGTTCATAAAGGCCTAATCATTTACCTTGATAATTGATTTTTTTGAGCATGTGATGGACAATGTGACTGTGGGTGTTTAGGACACTAGATGCGAGTTCATTATTTGATGGAGAAGGTGAGGTAGTCGATAGTGGTTGTTGCTTTCCTAAGGAAGAACATTCATGAATGTAGGTGGTAAGACCAAGGGGATATAATAGATTTGAAATGGGGTTGATAGTGGATGACAAAGGATCATTAGGATCTTGAGTATTATTATGCTCACTAGTATCCAAGCTATTTGTCTGATCATCTATGTTTACTTGTGAGCCAAGTGTATCATCAAGGGAAGTGGATGTTTGTAGATTATGGATAGGGCTAGGTGGAAGATGGATATGAATAGTTTGGATATCTTGCTCATGGATAGTTATGGGATTATGGATAGATGGAATGATAATCTCTTGATCATGGATAATCTCTTCATCATAGATAATATCTTGATCATAAGGAAGATATAGGCTATGGATAGGTTGAACTTGGATTGCTTTCTCAGAGTTAGGAACTTGATCATGGATAGTATCTTGATCATAGAAGGGATATAGGTTATGGATGGGTTGGATGGAGGTGCTATGATCTTGATTGGTTTAAGGGCTTGATGTTTCCACGTGCTTTAAATTATACTCTTGACATAGCTCTTGATTTTGGATGGAAGTGGAAGTGGGGGACTCTTGGATAGGCTTGATAGGCTCTTGATGGTCAATAACATGAGAGCACAATGGATCTTGATTTGGACTCATGGTGGGAGACTCTTCAATAGGATTGATGGGTTGTGGACTACATTATTTATTTGAAGGCCTATACATGTTGTTTGAAGGCTCTTTGATAGGCTCAATGATAGGTTTTTGATGGCATGGAGATAGTTTATTCATTTGCCAATAGCCATTGGATCACATCCTTCATAAGTGTATGTGTGGATGGACAACATAATGGATGGATAATAAGGGTATATGGTGTTGTAGGCTTAGGAGTAGGATTTGGTGGAGGGATAATAGGGGTGGACATATTAGGATTTGGAATGGATGGAGGGATAATGGGATTGGATAGATTGGGATTTGGACTAGGTGGAGGGATAATGGGATTGGATGGATTGGGATTAGGATTGGATGGAGGGATAATAGGATTAGATGGATTGGATTGGCATGGTGATGGACGTGACACATGGGATTGGGATGATTTGACATTCTTAAGCTTTAAATGATAAATGTAAACCTCTAAGACATGGTCCAAAAATGGGGGACAATTTCTTGTCTTATGACCTTTGATCCTATGGTATACACAATAATCATTTTCATTATACCCAAGGGAATTAAATGCACTTTAATCACATGGTGTGATTTTAGGAAGTTTTAAAAGTTTTCTTTTAAGCATCCCTTGTAAAAATGTCTCAGCCAGATCCTTTGGTGGAGGATTAGAAGAACATGGTGGTGAAGGTAATGAAGGGCTTGATGGATTGGAAGATTTGTGGATGAATGGAATAGGAGTGGGAGTACATGGTGGTGTTGGGATAGGACTAGTAGGCTCTTGGATTGGTATTTGATTGGATGACGATGGAAGGTAAGTTCATAGGATGCATAAGCTAGAGTGGTGTTCCCCTTGTCAAAGGTACCATGAGGACTTAAGGACTCTTGATCTACGTGCAAAGAGTAACTTGGACTTGCATGTTATTGTTGTGAAGGAACTTGATAATCTTGTCAGTGGATTTGGTGGTGAGGTGAAATGGTGGGATAAGTAATTGAGTGATCTTGGGATATGGATTGATATGTATATTGGTTAATATTGGAAGAAGTGGGAAAGGTTGATGTAGAATTGATATGATATGTGGATGAATTAGGTTGGTATGAAGTTTGTTGAGGTTGTATGGGTGACAGTATAGTGGATGATGTGTTAAATGAAGTTTGTGGTTGTGGTTGTTGAATGGATAGGGGTTGTGTTTGTTGGGAAGCTAGGAGTTGTTGTAATGCTTGTTATTTTGTTGGATGGTGGCTTGTAGTTGTTGTATGATGTGTTCTTGGTCTAGGAGTTGTTGTTGTTGAATTTTGTGATATTGTGGCATTTGAGATTGTTGGTTTTGTTGTATGATTTATTGGTCTAGGACTTGTTGTTGTTGGAATTGTTGGTGTTGTGGTGGGGTAGTGACTTGTTCCTTTTTATATTGCATCCTAAGTTCATCAAAAAAATTTGAACACCATAACGATCGTCCTCTAGGTTCTTGTTTTCTATTGGTGGGATAGATTTATACATATGTTTAAGTCTTTTTATTTAAGCTTGTTCCTCAAAATATGCATCATAATTTACAAGGTGCTCATCATCATTGGAGATAGAAGGATAGCCTCATAGGTGATGAGTCAAATTTATGACTCATCTATTTCATGCTATTTCCTATTCTGAAAGACTTTAACAAAACATTATGGCATATATTTACATATTATTATAATTATGTTTATCTTTTGGATTTTTATGCACATGTTTGGTTTTCATTTCCTTTGATGAAATCTCTTAACTTATTTACTTGAATTACATTATCAAAATGCATATCTTATGAATTGTGGTACAAGTGGTTTGTGTTTACATGAGGATTATGCTTGTAAGACTTCCAGTGGTCTCCGGATCCCTCCGAAGCCCCCCTCTTTCTGTGAAGAACCTAAACTCTAGACGGCTCCAGATGCCATTTCCCTCCAATAGAGTCATCCTCCCCTAGAGTCGATGACTATTACCGGCCGATCCTAGGGCTACCTAAAAGGCCCGACGATGCAAACATGACCCACGCCCCAATTAAAGTAGTTGTTATAATATAAATCTCCATGTCACTCCATTTTAGTGACTAACCAAAGTAACTGCTAAATTGGCATCAGTTCTAACTAAAGTCATTGCCACAAAATGCCACGCCATTTTAGGAAATCGCTCAAGTTCACCAACAACCAAGTCAATGCAAATCCTTGATCTTCAGTGAATCGCAGAGGAATCATCAATGTAATAAATTAACAACTAGTTTCAAGTCCAGTTCGTTGTAGTTAGAATTGTTGTTAGTTATTCCCTTTCAAGATAGAATAGTTTCTTTCACTGCAAGTGTGCTTACTTTCCCGCAATTAGATAGATCTTCATTTCTGTATGACCTTTCATTTCCATTAGATCAACGAACCAAGTTCCATTCTCGAACCATTCCATCAAATCCCCCCATATCAAAGCAGATAACTCTAGACACCTCTGGATTGATAAAATTAAATGATGATGCATTAACAAACACTACTTCGACCCTCATCATTTTTGGCACTGTTGTTGGGGATAGATCTACAAATCATTATAGGTTTAAGGTGTTGATAAGACTTTCGATCCATTAGTTTATGAGAAGACGTAGGGATGCCTTAGGTTGATTCATCATGCAAACCATAGCTAATACATCTCTGGAATCTAATTTAGAAGAACTTCCAGATCATCTTATCAATCAAGGATCACCTATACTATCAGAGTCTCCTAATTCATCTGCTACATCTTCAACAATGGGTGACAATGGTGGTAACCATGAGGAACTGACTAATAATAGAACATTCTCTTATCTGATCTCCATCATTCCTTAGAGAAATGAACCTCCTATGAAAAATATATCTCTTGCATTTGTAACCACCTTTAGGGGAAAAAATTTGGAAGATCCAAATCAATTCCTATTTGAATTCAAGGTCCTTTGCTAAACTTATGACTACGCCACAGATAATCAAAAATTAAAATTATTTCCTTCCACTCTTAAGGAATTAGCATTACGATGGTTCATGGGTTTGACTGTAGACTCTATCACTACTTGGGATGAAATGGAAACCATTTTTCTTGACAAATATCAGGATTATTGTAGAGTCAGGGATCAAAAAGATGAACTCTTTTGCATGAAACAAATGGAAGATGAAAATTTGGAGGATTATGTGGATAGATTTTTATTTGTCCATAGGAGGTGTGGAAACAATCTAGATGAGGAATTAAGTAAAACTATCTTTCTAAGAGGAATTGATGATGAGATTAGGGAAGCTTTAAATTTGATGGGTAAGGGAGATTAATAAACAGACTTTTGAAGAAATTGTAGAAGTCTGCAGAAACTATTCTCGCACCAGAGCAAGTAAAAGAATACTGAAAAGGGGTAATACCAATGGTGTTACACAAGTAATGGAAGAATTAGCAAATCTCAAAACTAACATCCTACTTCATTTGAATACCACTTTGGATGGCATGCAAGTTAGTAAGAAGAACACTAAACCCTTAGCTATTTACTGCCCTCATTGTAAAGAAAAACATCCACTTAGGGAATATCCCTTGAATTGAACTGAGTTGTGTAAGATTTGTGAGAAAAATCACACTACAAATGAGTGTGGCCTACTTCTCGAAATTAAAAAAAGATTGAAAAAGGTTCTAATAGATGAGGAAGAGCTAAACTTTATTGGCCAGAAACAACCTAATTATGTATTTAATCAGTTTCAGAACCAATATGCTCCAAGAGGACCATCGAGTTAGAGTGCAAACTCTTATAATGGACCGTGGGGAGGCCCAATGCAAATGCCGATGCAATGGGGTCTAGCATGGCCTCAGCTAGATTGGACAAATCAATCTTGGACCAACCCTCAATGGTCAAATCAACAAGAATGTCAAGAACAATGGGCACCTCAATATAACCACAGGAGATTTGGAAACCAACCCCAAGCTTTACTCCCTGGACCCTCACAACCTGTAAATTCAAACTCCAATGAACAGGTGAACCAACCATCGATGCCTGCTCAACCAGTTCCAAATCCCAAGAATTATAGGCCACAACAACAAGGGTACAACACTGACCCAAATACAACCGTAGTTGAGATTAATGACATCCAACTTCAATCAAGAAACATTCCTTTAACCATTCCTATTGAGGAAGTCACCGAAGAAGAAGAAGTAATCCCCAAAGTTGATACACCACAACAAATGAGAAGGCTGAAGCAAGGGATTCAGAAGAAATTTTGAAGGAGACCTTTGTTCCATTCCTAGAATAATTAAAACAGGCCCCTCCAAAATCTAGAGAAAATCAGCTCTCACAAGATGACTCCCAGCTAATTAAGGAACTTAGAAAAATACACATCAAAGTGCCTTTGTTACAAGCAATAAAGGATATCCCTGAGATAAACCAGACCATTACGAGTTTGTGTTTGAAAATTCTAGTAGAAAATGAAAATTGCCTAGTACCATTCAAGTAGATGGAAAACTTGTTGATGTCCTATCATGCAAGTTAATTCCTCAAAAATATGGGGATCTTGGAAGTCATGTCATTACAGTGGACATAAAAGGGGTTTTAGTTTCAAATGTTCTGATCGATCTGGAAGCTACCATTAATGTAATGACATCAGATACTGTAGAGGCATTGGCACTAACACATGTCCAACCAACATCAATTGTGTTACAACTGGCTGATCTATCTATCACAAAACCAGAAGGAATTATGGAGTATATCATAGTTATTGTCGATACCTGGGATTACTCAGTTGATTTCCTCATCCTTCAAACCAGAAAGAAATGCTCAGGATACCCAATAATACTAGGTAGACCTTGGTTGGCTACCGCAACAGCCCTTATTGACTGTCGATCAGGGAACATCACTATTTCAAATGGGAAAAAGCTAAAGGAACTTTCCATCTATCCCCCTGCCAAACCATTCCTACAATATGAAAATAAGCCATGGATAGATGACCTAATAGATTCTGGTGAAGAGGATGCCTCCTCATTGGCAATGGTAACAATTGTAGAACATTTTGAAGAGTGTAATGAGGAATACAATAAGTTGGAATCAAACAGTGAAACCTCTTTATACAATGTCACCCAGCAAGAGATCTCCAGATGGCTTCGAAGAGATCCAAGAGGATCTTTCAAGGCATTCCATTGTCCTTACTCTAAACAAATTACCTCCCACTTAAGTTATCAAAAAGCAAAAATGTTACACCAAATTGTGCCTCATCTTTGTCCATTAAACACTCTACTAAGTCCTTACAAAGATCTTCTTTCTATTCATAATGGCACAAAGCAAATCAATGTCCAAACCAACAAACAACTCTCTATCAGTAGTTGGTTAATATAGGTAGAAGAAATTTGGTTGACAAAACTTTTGCAAAATCATACCTAGGCTTTTGCATGGGTATATGAGGACATGAAAGGGATCCACCCTAGTGTATGTACACATCATATTTACATAGAAGATGTTCATCCTGTTAGACAACCACAACGAAGAATCAATCCAACCTTGAGAGATATAGTGAAGGAAGAAATAGAGAAGCTATTGCAAGTAGGATTCATCTACCCCATTTTTGACAACCAGTGGGTATCACCATTGGTTATCATACCAAAGAAAAATGGCAAATGGCAAGTCTGCATTGACTATAGAGAATTAAACAAAGCCACTAAGAAAGACTATTTCCCACTTCCCTTCATTGACCAGGTGCTAGATAACCTAGCTGGCAGTCGCTATTTTTCCTTCCTGGATGGATTCAGTGGCTACAATCAGATCCAGGTGGCTCTAGAAGATCAGGATAAGACTACCTTCACCTGTCAATTGGGGACATTTGCTTACAAAGTTTTTCCCTTCAGATTATGCAATGCACCAGCCACGTTTCAATGTGTTGTGCAGACAATTTTCACAGATCTAGCAAATACATGTGTGGAAGTTTATATGGACAATTTTACAGTACATGTGAAAACTTTTGATGAAGCCTTGAATAGTCTGAACAAGGTACTTGAAAGATGCAAAGAACATTAGCTATCCCTAAACCATGAGAAATGCTTTCTTATGATGATTAAAGGAATCGTACTTGGTCACCATATCTCACAGGAGGGAATGAAAGTAGATCCAAAAAAGGTTGAAATTATTATTCAAATTCCCCCTCCTCAAACTCAAACAAAGTTAAGAAGCTTTCTAGGACATGCTGGATATTATCGAAGGTTCATTGAAAATTTTAGTCAAAAATTTGACCCTTTGTTCACTTTGCTTAAAAAAGATTCTGAATTCAAATGTACACCACAATACCAATAGTCATTCGAAGCCATCAAAAGTGCCCACATGACAGCCCCAGTGATTAAAGGACCAAATTGGAATGAGCCATTCAATATTCACATGGATGCTTCCAATCAGGCTATTGGAGCAATGTTAGGACAACTAAATGAATCTGGAGGTATGCATGCATATATTACATCAGCAAAAACTTAAACCTTGCCAAGAAAAATTATACCACAATTGAAAAAGAATTTCTAGCAGTAGTTTATGCTATCAATAAATTCCACCACTACATCACAGGCTATAAAATTTTCATACATACTGATAATGCAGCTATAAGATATCTGATGAACAAAGTAGTGGTAGGAGGTAGAATTATCGGATGGTTGTTGTTATTGCAAGAATTCAATATAACCATTGTTGATAAACCAGGGAAAGATAATGTTGTTTCTAACTTTTTATCTAGATTGAATGTGCAGTAAAATAACAAATCAGTGGATGATGCATTCCCAGATGAATGCCTATTTGCCATATCCATAAAATCTCTATGGTTTGTAGATCTAGCAAACTATTTGGTTTCAGGCAAATGCCCACAACATTTCAATTCAAAAGAAACCAAACGATTGGTTCGAGAGAGCTCCAAATACAAATGGGTAAATGGTCTCTTATTTAAAAATTGTCCTGACCATGTATTACATCACTGTGTGCAGGAAACAAAAGTGTATGACATAATCTGAGCATTCCATGATGAACCTTCTGGTGGACACTTTTCAGCCCTCTGGAAGGGACATACAATTTTGGGAGCAGGATATTTTTGGCTAACAATGACCAAGGATATTCAACATTATGTCAAGCACTGTGATCAATGTCAGCGAATGGGATGTCCAACTTCTACCACAAAGATGTCGCTTCATCCTCAAGTAGTTCTCGAACCATTTGAAAAATAGGGAATAGACTTCGTGGGGCTGATAGATCCACCCTCTAGAGGAAATCACTACATTTTGGTTTGCACTAACTATGCCACTAAATAGGTCAAAGCAAAAGTACTACCAACAACAAAGGAGGACAAGGTTGCAGATTTTATGTATAAACACATTTTATAGAGGTTTGGAGCACTTCGAGTCCTTGTTTCTGATAAAGGACCATAGTTCATGTCTACTATGATCAAAGCATTCTTGAAAAGATATCAAATCATTCACAGGAAGTCCTCTCCATATCATCCTCAAAGCAATGGTCAAGTAGAGGTAACAAACAGAGAACTAGAGAGCATCCTTTCAAAAACCATTTCAGGTAAAAGAACAAATTGGTCTAAAAGAATGACAGAATTTGTTTGGGTTTACAACACCACATGGACAAGTTCCACCACTAATTTAACACGATATGAATTAATCTATGGAAAACACCCAGTGTTGCCCATAGAATATGAGGTGGAAACATTGAGAATAACACTTGAAGTGGGTATAGATTTAACTGAAGCACAACAAAACAAAATGATGTAGCTCAATAGATTGGAAGAAATGTGGATGGAAGCACTTCATCAGACAGAGTTAACTCAACAAGAGAGAAAATAATGGCACAACAAGCACATTACCAGTAAGCAGTTCAAGCAAGGGGATTGGGCCCTGTTGTACGATTCCAGATATCAAGATTTAAAAAGGAAACTGCACACTAGATGGTTGGGGCCCTATGAAATCAAAGAAACCTTCAGCAATGGAGTTATTCAGTTAGTTCCCATTGATGGAGATCGTAGAATTCTTCTAGTAAATAGACATAGATTGAAGCTATACCACAAACCAGCTTCCAAAGAGGAGTTTTCTGTAGAAATCCAGTCTCGGATAGAGCATTTCACCCTGGAAGATCTCTCTTCCAAGAGGCTCATGTTCTAAGTGATGACTTTGGATAAATAAAGCAGTAAAGGTTGAAAACCAGAAATGGCATCCTTTCCTGCCAAAAAAAATTAGGCAAAAGTTGAAAACCAGCAATGCAACTTTGCCTAGAGGGAAGATTGAAAACCAGCGATGGCGATCTTTTCTTTGAATTCCTTGTTGCAGTTCTGCAGGTTTTTATGTTGAAATTTTTGAAGAGCTCCAAATAGATACTGATAGCTCCAAATGGCTATAGGTTGCTCCAGATGAATATTGGCAGATGTTTGCTTTCCCAAGCATCATCAAGCACTAGGTGACATTGCATTGCGAAAAGGTGATTCGGTAAAAATGTTAAGACAAAATAATTAAGGGGATGGGTACTTTACAAGGTATATTTCTTCCTTAAAACTTATATAGTTATTTTAATATGTTTATATATGCCACGTGTTCCCCAAAGTTACCCGCATGCAACCCTCATCGCATGCCACAAGTGCATAAATGATTATAGTCTGGCAGGTGGAAGCCACATATTTGTCCGTAGATCTTGCATAATTCACAATGAAATACAAGTACTTGGTCATCATGGCATGACATTTCAAATAAATGTTGTTATCAGAAAATTGGAATGATTATCAATAATATCAAATAATCAAAATGACTCAATGGAAAAGGAAATAATCAAGATCAAACAAACAAAGACAAAACCTTTGCAAACCTTAATACTTCATAGTTTCCATTGGTTGCCTATCTCAAATGATCTTGTGTATGAATATGGCCCTCAGAAGGTGCATTTCCTTGCTATTTCCAAGATGTCAAGTGGGAATGGCTATGATAGTTTATTGCAATGAAGATGAGCTTCACAACAATGGTAATGGTGATAGTAACAAGGTGATTGCAAGCAATGGAGGAATTTGGGTGCCAAAGGTGCGCTGTAATTCCTGCAAAGTAAGGGTATTAAAAGCTTGGATGATTGAAATGGAGGAAAAGGGTTCAATTTATAGACTTGTGAGAGAGAAGATCAATGGTATAGAAAGAATAAGAAGATCAACAGTATAGAAAACTTGAGAGAACATGCGTGAATAGAAAGAAGACAAGTGTCACACAAAAAGTTGTTTTGTCTGAGTTAACTTTCCTTTATAAAGATAAGATTTGCTTTCATAAATTAGAATGCTTTTTTCTAATTTAAGAGTTATTAATAAAAACAAGGTTGATTGAGTTAGTTAACTCAACTTGTGATTTGCTTTTGCATGATTTGAGATAAATTAAATAATAAATTATTTAATTTTGTGTGCATGAAGAAGAAGATTTATTTTTAGAAGATTTGGAAGATATTTGAGGAATTAGAAGATAAGAAAGCAAGTTAAATAAATAAATTTATTTAATTGTTTGTGCATGATTTGGAAGAATAAATAAAATATTTGATTATATTTTATTTTTAGAGATTGGGAGAATTTAAATAAATTTGATTTATTTATTTAAATTTGGAAGAAGAATTGACTTAATTAAATAATTAAGAATTATTTAATTATTTGGAAGAATTTAATTAAATAAAGGATTTTATTTAATTTTGACTTTACAAGAGGTAATTAAATATTTTGATATTTAATTAACTTAGATGATTATGAATTGAATAAATAAATTTGTTTATTTATTTATTGATAGAAGAATTAGAATGAAATAAATATTAAGAATATTTATTTAGACAGAGTCGTGTCATTTTTAGCCATATACATTTTGCCCCTCTTTGATGCAATGTGTTTTACCACGTTGTTTCAAAGAATAGATTTTTTCTGATGATGATACATGCCCCAGTTTGTCCTTGGTATAGGTTTAACGATGATAGGATGCCTCCTCGGGAGATTAGACGGGAAGAAGGCAGAAGGATGTGAGATGGACAATCTCGCGATGAAGAAGGTGAAAAACAAGTTAAGTTGAAGAAAAACGGGTCACATGTCAGAGAAATGGGAGGAAACGGACCTGGGAAGTAGTCATGTCACCACACAGCTAGTTAGTGTTCACTCGCTATATATAGGAGCTGAGTCCACAATCCTAGTCATTTGCATACTTGGCTTTTGTTGATAGGTCACTCAGAGCTTAAGAGAGCATAGGAGCTAGAGTTGTCATCAGAGATATGGATATTCCACGCGAGGAGCACCATTTTGAGTGAGTTTGATAGTTCGATCGGCCAGCTGAGGCAGGACCACCGGTATGTAGTTTGAAAAAATTCACCTAGGGTCATTTATTAGGCTAATAAATGCTAGGAAAATTAGCTAGGATAGATGCGCCGAATCATGGTTCAGTGCATATATGCTCTGAAATCGCTCATATGATATGAAACTGTGCATATGAGATATGAATCGGCACATGCATGAGTTCTGCATATACGTTATGAGCCGGCGCACCTGTTAAGAACTTGTGCATACATTATGGAACCTGCGCACATGCAAAAGTTGCGCATGTGATAGCTATTGCGGTGCATTCATGCTGAAGTTGCACTTATGATATGAAACTGCGCATTTACTCAATTCTACGGTGCATCTACCAGAAGTGGCACATTTACTATGAAATGGCACATGTACCTTCTAGTTCGGTGCATGTGTTTTAGATAGTTAGTTTACTTAACGAAATTGACTCGATTGACATCTTGCTAAATCTGTCAATCGATAAGCTATCTTTGAGATTGCAAGAATCTAGTCAAGAGATGTTTTATGTTTTTTTGATCAATTTGATATGTTAAGTGATAGGATACTTTGGATACTTTGAGCAGTTTTGCAGTTTTGGTTGACGCATTGACTTGCTTGATTGCAGGAGGACATTTGTGATGTACTTATGTCGCAGGAGCAGTTTCCCTTGCCGTTGTTGCTGTGGTACATGCTCACAGAGATGGATCGAGAGGTGCTCGGTGCTATGGGTCTAACCTATGTTTGTTTCATGCCTAAGGTTTGTGCGAACCTCAGTTTGTTGATTGCAGTAGTGGAGCGATTCCACAGCGAGGACGGGACCTTTCACTTGCCTACTAGTGAGATGGCCATTACTCTAGAGGATGTCTATAGGATTCTACATTTGCTGATACAGGGTGAGCTTGTAGAGTATGATCTCCAAAGGGATTCTAGACTGGCAGAGTGCAGGCGTGTTTTCGATGATCTAGAGCTAGAGGGTCAAGTTATCTCTTGGCAAGATATTCATGATTACTATGACTACTTCCCAGGGATAGTGGATGGATTGATCGAGGGTGTTGTATGCCTCGATAGGAGGTCGCATGGATTCCCTATTGGTTGGGGTAGGACCATGGAGAGGATGACTATAGAGGGCACCCTCTTTGCATGGGGTGTCTATGTTTTGGCTCACTTATACCATGACATGCATCAGGTGGTATACCACAGAGGTGCCAATTTGTTTGTAGGTGTCTCACTATTACAGTTTTGATTATGGGAGCACATTTCTATTATTCGGCCGATATGTGTCTTTTCTAGGCAGAGGGGTGAGCCTTATAGTTATGGATACGCAGGTGTTATTTCCTAGCATAACTTGGAAAATCTTGAGTATTGGAGACATGCGCTGGATAATGTGGATAGAGTTATTTGGCACCCATATCTGGATTGTGAGCCATGGGATGATGAGGATGACGAGCTTTCGTATTGCTTTTAGACTCGGTGGCTCATTGGGAGGACATGGCATATACTGGATAGGTAGATTGTTAGCTGGGTATAGAGGTAGTTTGGGAGGATACAAGGTCGACCACAGGGGGAGGCACTATTTGCTAAGACACACGCAGAGCGGTTTAGATGGGGCCCGATTGCTTCCTATGAGGAGGCTCTAGTAGACTTCCAATAGATTCCCTACATGGCTTGGCTAATGCGGAGGGAGGTAGTGGATGCGAGGATGACCCCCCAATATGAGGAGTGGTTTGTTGCCCACCTGTTCCTGAGGTATTCAGGATCGGGAGAGTTGGTTCCTCGCCTGGATGAGGAGGATTTAGACGATGAGGATGGAGGAGGTAGGAGGAGGAGACGAAGGATGAGGAGATGGAGATGATGGAGGTGATGAAAGGGATGGAGGGGATGGTGGAGGAGGTAAATAGAGATAGAGGAGGAGAGATAGGGAGGGATCCTCCAAGCAGAAGGTAGCGCAGCAGCAGGTTGTTCAACAGCAAGCTACACCACAACAGGTGTAGGGATAAGTACAGGCACAGTAGGTGCCCCAATAGCAGGCTACACCACAGCAGGTGTAGGGATAGGTACAAACATAGCAAGTGCCCTAACAACAGATTGCACCACAACAGGTGCAAGGATAGGTACAGGCACAACAGGTGCCCTAGCAGCAAGTTCCACAGGTTCCTGCCCAGCCTGATCTACTGCAGTAGGTTGTTACTACTTTGTAGGGTCAGGTTAGATAGCTCTAGGTACAACTTAGAGCGATAGAGTCACAGAGGGAGGCAGATGCACAGATTATATCTGGGCTCACTGCAGAGCAGGATACAACATTGGCGAGGGTGCGGGCCCTGAGACTAGAGAGAGGCTCGGGGTTAGCTATCTTGGGTACCGATGGGGCTACCAGTTTCTTAGTCACACAGGTGCAGTAGGCTCAGGCACAGCTTGTACAGATTTAGGCTGAGCTTTCTAGGGTGCAAGCTCAGGTTTAGTACTATAAGAGTCTATACCATGGGGCTGTGCCAGTGGATCAGAGGGCACCTAGCTTCAGGAGCCAGTTAGTAGCCGGTACATCTCAGAGGGCAGGGGGCTCACGGTTTGCAGTGTCAGCGATGGGTCCACAACAGTCAGGGGCTAGCAGAAGAGGGGATGGAGAGGGCAGTGTTAGGAGCAGTGTCCCATGGTAGCAGGGTTAGCTGACACTTGTACCAATTTTTGCTTATGCATACACATTTTTGATGGCTCATGGATAACCCGATATGTATATATTTGTATCATTTTGCACCGAGACGTATCATTATTTTTGTGATGTATACACTTTATATGATTCTGACTTATGGGTGATAGACACTTTGATATATTGTACGTTTGGACATGCTTTATGTTATATTTATATGATGATGTAGCTATATGATCTGTACATGTAGTTTTTTATGCTATATGTCATGGATGCTTTCTATCTTATGATGTTTCATATGCGATGCACACATATATTAGTCTATATGATGCTATGTGATGTCATTATGGATGCACTAAATGATTCTATACTATGATGTTTGATGGTGATCTAATGCAGATTTAGATGATTTCTGATGATCTAATATGCAAATGTTTCTATATGATTATGCAGTTTATGCGATGATCTAAATGTACTTGTCTATGTTTTTGATTTTTTTGTTTGACACTATGTTATGCTGATGCAAATGGATATGAATGATCTAATGCACCTATTATGTATGCAAATGATTTAATCATGTTAATGACTATCTCATGTGATATGATATGCAATTAATGCTATGTTTTTGTTATGTCCAAATGTACTCAATCGACACAAAAATAACACAATGATAGATAGATGAAACATGAAATGAAAGGATCACAAGCTTTTTAAACATTGATACTCTGCATTTTGGATCTTTATTGCATGGGATATGGATGCTTTTGTGGATGCTTTTCTGGATATGAATTGGTTTTTGCCATCTTGATATTGCAAGTATTTTGAAGTGCTTATTTCATCATTGGGCTATTTTTTTGGTACTTTTTCTAAATGTTGTAAGTTAATATAAGCATCTAGGTATAATTAAACCGAGATGACCCAAGTATCGCTTACATGGATTTTGATTTAGCAAGGTAATACAAGCATTGAGGTATAATTGAACAGAGATGACGTGAGTATTGCTTGCGTATCAATAGACAAGGATTGCCCCCTTTCATGTTAGACCTCTGATGTCCTCGATGATCTTTTGCTGATCATGTCCTTAGACAAGGCTTCACATTACTAAAGATTGATCCACAAACAACAAACAAAGAAAAGAATCATGCCCCCATCATAGCATCTCTAGCTTTTGGCATCTTTGAGTAGCATAGAAAGACATGATAACAAATATCAAGACGTTGATCCTTAACCTGATCACAAACACAACATTCTTGCATTAGATGTGTTTTCCTTGCCATAATTTAGATATAATCATTTGGAGTGCATTATTTACTTTCTTGCTTTTCTTTGGATAGGTTGATGCCTTGCGTCAAAATTTTTGTTTGAAAGCGGGCTTTGTTGCGCGTGCACCTGGTGAAAGATACCACAATCCTTTTTGGTAAAACGGACCCTAAGGGACTGACCTAGTGCCTCGGGGGCGCATTGCTAAATGGCCTTGCCTACGTGATGATGCAGAGGCAACATAGTTCGAGGACCTGGACTTAGATGCGGATGGACTAGAGGATAGACGTCAAGATATGGGATGGATGGGAAGTGGAGCCTCGAGGGCACATTGATAATGGCCTTGCTTACGTGACGACGTAGAGGTAGCATAGTTCGGGGTTGACCCTATGATACTGATGATAGACGCTATGCTAGGCTGACACTGTGGATAGGATACCGGATAAGACCTTAGTTGATAAGGCAATAAAAGAGATAGAGTATCAAGCCATGATAGGTTATCGTTAGGTTTTTATTATAAAACAGATATGGATCAGATGAGAAATGATGGTAGGAAGAATGGACACAGTGATTGGTTTCCGAAAGATGGAGGAAGCGGTTTATCACAAGTAGCGCCTGTTTACCAGGTTTTCACCACTTGTTTTTTATTTGCACGAAAGCTAAAAGTACACATGATGCCTGTTTGCCAGGTATTCATCATGGTACCTATCTAAGGCACCTATTTTCCATGTTTTTACCAAAGGACGATTTTTTTTGTTGTTTTTCCATTTATTTTTTTTTGCTTTTTTCTAATTTTTTTATTTTTTTATTTTTTTCTGATTTTATGCCCCCCTTACATTGGGGTTCTCTTAGGTATAGAACCGGCAAAGATGCATACTATTGATTGGGTCATTGAACAGCTCACCCTCTGATGTTGCTAACTGATACACTCCTGATCCATAGGCAACAATGATTGCATAAGGACCAAGCTAGTTGGGTTCAAACTTACCTTTCTTTCCTGATCCTGTTGATTGTGGGGGTTTTCCCTGAGTACTAGGTCACCAACGTTGAAGACCCTTGGGCAGACCCTGTGATTGTAGCTTCGTGACATCCTCTGTTGATAGGCTTTGAGATGATTCAAGGCGTTCTGTCTCTTCTCCTCTAACAGCTCTAACTCTTGCAGTCTAGAAACTTTGTAGTCTTAATCAGTGATAAGACCTTTTAACGATGCCCTTAAAGATGGTAACTTGACCTCGATGGGAAAAATGGCTTCTAATTCATAGATAATGGCGTAAGGGGTAGCACCTGTCGGAGTGTGTATACTAGTTCGATAGGCCCACAGAGCGGGATTTAGTTGTATGTGCCAATCACGACCAACATCGTTGACTGTCTTCTTGAGGATTGTCAAGATGGTTTTGTTTGATGGCTCTGCTTGGTCATTGCCTTGTGGATAGTAGGGGGTGGAGAAATGGTGTTTAATTTTGAATTTGTCACAAAGCTCTTGGACATCCTAGTTCTTGAAAGGTCTTCCGTTATCTGTGACAATGGATGAGGGAATTCCATATCTATTTTCCTGTGACATTGGTGAGTGGAACGGTTTCAATCCACTTGGTAAAATATTCAGTGGTGGTTATTATGAACTTGTGGCTGTTGGATGATGGAGGGTGAATTTTGCCCACAAGGTCAAGTCCTCATTGACAAAAGGGCCAGGGTGTCATTAAAGGTTGTAGCTCTTGAGCTGGCACATGGATGAGCTTACCATGTATCTGGCACTACTTGCATTTCTTCACAAACTGATATAAATCAGTTTCCATGTTTGGCCAATAGTATCCCAAATGCATGAGTTTCTTAGCTAAAGAAGGACCGCTAGATTGTGTTCCACAAATTCCTTCGTGTACATCTCATAAGGCAGTTTGAGATTCTTCACGTTCTAAACATAGGAGTAAAGTACCATCCAGACCTCATCAGTATAGGGTGTTAATGATAATGGTGTAACGAGAGGTTTGGCGAATGAAGGTTTAGCATTGGTTAGAAGACAAGTCAGGTGGTAGGGTGTTATCCTTGAGGTAAGTGTAAATCTTACCATACAAGAGTGAATCCGATCCTACTAAGAAGCAAATGGAGTACATTTCAGGGAGATCATAAGCTAGTTGCATAACTGACTCCACCAAGAACTCATATTGTGACTCATTCTCTAGTATCTTGAGGAGCGAGGTAATGGTTGCCATGGCATCTGTTGCTTTATTTTCAATGCGAGGTATCTGCTCAAAGGAGATGATCACAAAGTACTCTTTAAAGTTATCTACCATATGCTTGTATGGGATTAACTTGTCATCTTTGGTCTAATAGTCGTCATTGACTTGATTGATTACCAGTTGGGAGTCGCCATAGACATGTGGCTCTTTTATTTTCCATTCTATTGCCATTTTGAGACCAATGACCAAGGCTTCATACTCTGTATATTGTTTGTGCATGGGAATAGCAGATGATAAGACTTAGGTATGGTGTTGCCATGAGGAGTGACCAACAAGATTCTTGCCCCTGATCCATGGTTTGTATAGGACCCATCAAAGTAGAGTTTCCATGAATGTGTTGTGACACTGAAAATGGATTCATCTGCAAACTCGAATGTCATTGGTGTGGTATCCTGCAATGGTGCTTCTGCTAACTGATCGGCAATGATTTGACCTTTGATAGCCTTCCTTTCTACATACTAGATGTCATATTCACTTAACAACATTACCCACTTGGTGAGGCGGCCTGTTAGAGCTACTTTGCTTAATAGGTATTTGAGTGGATCTATCTTTGCAATAAGCTAGCATGTAATGTCGTAGTTTTTGGGAAGCAAAAACCACAACAAGACATGATCTTTCTATTTGGAAATATTGCAGTTTGTAGCCCACCAATGTGCGATTGATGTAGTAGATGACTCTTTCTTTGCCTTCATAATCTTGTTGTGCTAATAGGGCTCCGAGAGCTATTGGTGTAGCAGATATATATAGATATAGTGGCTTACTTTGGATAGGTGGGTTCATGAGGTA
Organism: Cunninghamia lanceolata; assembly: GCA_027924645.1. NCBI lineage: Eukaryota > Viridiplantae > Streptophyta > Pinopsida > Cupressales > Cupressaceae > Cunninghamia > Cunninghamia lanceolata. The sequence goes on along the minus strand of BSBN01001219.1, from coordinate 2,356,059 downwards.
TTCCTTTAGTTTGTGAAATCCTTCCTCACACTTTTCATCCCATCTGAATAGTATGTTTTTGTGCAATAGGTGAGTAAAAGGTTGACACTTATCTGCCAGTTGTGATATGAACCGAAGGATTGCTTGTAACTTGCCCTGTAGAGACCGCAGTTGAGTGATATTCTTTGGCGGTGGCATTTCCATGATAGCTTTGACCTTGGCAGGATCCACTTCGATCCCATTTGCTGATACAATGAAGCCTAAGAGCTTGCCGGAGGTGACTCCAAACACACATTTCTTTGGATTCAACCTAACTTTGAAGTGTTCCAGTCTCTGAAAGACCTTCTCTAGTACATCTAGGTGGGATTCTCTTGTTAGTGATTTTGCAAGGATGTCATCCACATAGTCCTCCATTGTGACGTGCATCATATCATGGAAAATAGTGGTCATAGCACATTGATATGTTGCACCAGCGTTCTTTAACCCGAATGGCATGACATTCCAGCAGAAGGTGCCCCATGGACAAGTGAAAGCTATTTTATGTTGGTCTTCTGGTGCTATCCTAATTTGATTGTATCCAGAGAAGCCATCCATAAGAGATAACATGGTATGTCTTGCTTTCAAGTCGACTATGATGTCAATATTAGGTAATGAAAAGTCATACTTGTAGCAAGCCTTGTTTAGATCTTGAAAATCATTGCACAATCTGACTATGCCATCAGGTTTTGATACTGGCACTATGTTGGATACCCACTCTAGATGATGTAGGATCAAATCTAGATCTAAACCAGGCATATCTGCGTATGACCAAGCAAAGTTGACTTGCTTCTTCTTGCAGAATGGTACAAATTTGGTCTTTTCTGGTGGTGATAGAGACTTTGCAAAGTGAATGATCTTAGGATTATCATCTATTTTGATGTTGACAGGTTTTGTAGGTTCCACAACAATCTAAGATTTCTCTTGGTACATGTCGTTGGGGAGAGTGTCAAGCCTTCCATCATCTAGCGCCTTAGAGAGGTTTCACCATCTAATGCGTCCTTTCTTTTTACTATTTTGGGATCTGATACTTTTTCACCATCAGATCCAGTTTTTATTTTTATGTTTTTAGGACTGGAAGGCTTGACACCCTCTCCAAAATAAGCCATGATGTTGAGTTCAATGGCGAAGCCAACTTTATGATCTCATGTAGGTAGGTGGTCCCTAAGTTCCATGTAGTCAATATAGGCATCATCATTTTGGAACATGTCTAGTTGTGGGGTTCCTCGTAAATCCCAGTCGATAAGTTCAGGATGCACAAGGGGGAGGGGATCGGAAGATAGATCTAATTCATTGGGTGTGATAATTTGGATGGATATATGATCAGGATTCAGATTGGTAGGGATAGGATCTGAGATGGTACTTTCCTCCAGATTGTTTATTGCGATGGAACTCTGACCTTCCTCATAAGTTGTACTTTCAGGAGTGGGCGAATCACACTCTAATGGTCTATACGTTAGTGTTTGTCCCTCACGGTAGGGGCTATAGGTTTGAACTGTGTCAACTCCTTTGTCCTCATAGGAGTGCTCTATGAGTTCATCCCACCCATACTCATTAGAGTCTGTCACTGTCTTCTTGTAGGTTATGTATCTGTTCCACAAAACAAGCATTGGCCTTAGCTTTGCCTTTGTCCCTGTATCCTAGCCCTTTTGTATTTCTTGCCAATGAGGATGAAGATGGTTGGATGGGTTCTATTATTCCTTCTTTTCTCTGGCCAATGGGACCTTGTCCTTCATAACCCATTATGTGTAGGATAGACTCACCACGCCCATAGATTTCCATTGGGAGTTTAGGTGGTTCTTGTTGTGTGTTATCTTCCTCTGTGTAGAGCCATTGTAAGACATCTCTTTCCTCACTCTCGTCTGATAGGGTCCCCCATTTTCCAAAGGGAGATGTGGGAGATCTGGGAGAAGTAGATGGTTTTGGAATGTACTTAGGTGTAGGTCACCCAAAGGATCTTGGAGATAGAGGCATTTTGGCTAAGTTGAGGTTGTGCTCGATGGAGTATTCCCCTACCCCTGTTTCTTTGATTGTGATTTTCTACTCTTTAGGTTTGGACGTGGAAGCTTCGGAGGTAGAATCATGCTGTGAGATGGGGGATATGGAAGCTCTATTATTGGGAATGATGCAATCAGGCTTTGAGCGGATAGACTTGCAATGCTGAAAAGGATCAGGATCACCTTGGATAGTGATCTATTTGCCGTTATGAGGAAATTTGATGCATTGGTGGTAGGTAGAAGACACAACTTTCATGGCATGAATCTAGGGTCTACCTAGGAGGATGTTATAGGCTAGCTCCCTGTCTAGGACTTGGAAAACAACGTCCTTTATTACTGGTCCAACTTGTATTGGTAACACCACTATTCCTTTAGTAGTTCTTTCTTCTTCATCATAATCCTTAATAGTGATCTTTTTCCTTAGATCCACTACAGTTTTTGAGAACCCCAATGTAAGGACTAGCTTGAGTGTGCAAATATTTAAACCTACTCCTCCATCAATGAGAACTCTTTTGATACGATGTTTATGAATGAAGGCGATGATATGCAAGGGTGTGTTATGGGGCTGAGACACTAAAAGGTCATCCTATTCGGTGAATGATATGGTGCTAGAGGAGGTTAGATTTCCTACCATGGCTTAAAACTTCTCTTGGGCCAGGTTCATGGGTACAGTTGTTTCCACTAGGGCTTTATCGAGAATTTCCTTATGGGCGAGAGACATACGCAACAACACTAAGATAGATATGTGGGCAGGAGTTTTCCAAAGTTGGTCTATGACATTGTACGTATGGGAGTTAGATGGAGAAGGTGACGACCTTGGAGGAAGCATGTTTAACATGACCTTACCATTGCGTGTGATGATGCTGCAATCAGTTTTGTTGGGTCCTGACTGTTGGTTGAATGTGACCACATTGACTTGTGGGATGTGCTCTGATATGCAGTTGACGGTATAATCAAACAGCATGCTTGCATAGTTAGCATTGTTGTGTCTGTTATTTTGATTCTACTTGTTATGATTGTTATTGTCGTTGTTGTTGTATGGCCTGTTGTGGTTGAGGAGTGGATCCTTGTATGCCGCATGTGTCTTGTTAGAGGTATGTTCTTTAGTGCCTGCCTAATTTTGGTCAAGTATGTCTTGAATGACGTGTTTGAGATGGATACAATCATTGGTCTTATGGCATCTTCCTCTATGATATTCGTAGAAATCAATATCTTTCCAGTAATGAGGTTTTACTTGAGGTTCATAGTCACTAGTGGGGGGAAGAGTGATCTCATTGTTGGCTAATAGATTTATTAACGCAGACTCTTGGGACTCCCCTAGTGTGAATTTTCATCTAGGAGTAGAGGTGAAGCATTGTTTTGGCTCATGAGAGAAGGTTTTGTTTGGTGTAGCATTGCTTGCTTCTCCTTTAAGAGTGAAGATTGGTTGTTGTTTGGGAGCCGCTACTTTGGCATCAACTACTCTGTCATTGACGATATTTTTTTTCTTTTTCCAAAACTTTGACTTGTCCATGGTGTAGTTAGAGTTAGGTATGTCCTTGTATAACTTTATTTGCCCCTTGGCGATCATAGCTTTCTCGATAAATAATCCCATCTCAATGACTTTCGTGAATGAGGTAGGGAATTGAATTTGGATTTGGTAACTTAGATTGGGGTTAAGGTTGTGGACAAACATCTCTGTCATTTTCTTCTCAGGCACGTGATATGAGCATTTGCTCATGAGTTGTCTCCACCTTTGTAAGAAGGCGGCAAAGGATTCACCACTCTTTTGCTTTATATTGCATAGGTCAAGCATGGAAACTTCATGTTCAATGTTATATGAGAAGTGTGTGATGAACTTGTTTACTAACTCATCAAAACTTTTGATACCCATGGGAAGTCATGAGAACCATTCCATGGCTTGTCCACCTAGAGATCTAGGGAATAGTCTCATTAGGAAAGTTTCATTGTGAGCTACTTCTAGGCACGACGCTAAATTCCCTAATGTGATCTCTTGGGTCTCCTTTTCCTTTGTATTTGTCAAACTTAGGAACTTCGAACCGAAAGGGGAAGGGTGCCATGTTCAATCTTTTGTCAAAGGGATATGGCAAGATATCATCTAATGAATAAGTTTTAGTGGGTGGCCCCATTTGGAGATCTGCCACTTTCTGCATTAGGCTCTCAATTTGCTTTGTTAATGTGTGCATAAGTGTATTTGAGTTCGTTGTTTTCTTACTTTTGTCTTTGTCAAGGGAGCTTTCCTCATTGGTGCTCTTTTTGTGAGTTCTTTCCTCTCCTAGTTCTTTTAATGCATTGACGTCAAAGTCAGCGGGGAGTTAAAGACCTTGGTTTGCAAGATGAAGAAAGTACTCTTTTTAGGGTCTTCATTGAGTATTTTGTGCATCATGCATTGAAATTTTTGATCTTGAAGGGCTCCTTGGTACTCCTCATGAGAGATTTCCTCATCACTATTGTGAGGGGATACAATACGGTCAGATGTTCTGGCCATTTCAAGTTGCTTTTATTTTTGGGCTCTAGTTAAGACCATGCAAGGCGATGTGGAAAGGTGTGGGGTGAAACTAGAGACTCTAGTAAGGTGCTGGTGTAGGTGGGTGAGAAGGGGATACTTGCGGTGACAAGATTCGAACAAGGGACTCTTTTGATCAATGATTCCAAGGAAGTTGGTTGACACAAGATGATAGCCACAAGTAAGGATACTCGATACCCATTTACTATGTAGAGACTAGTCTTGCACCAAGACCACTAGTGAAGTTTTGAGAGAAAAGTATGTCCGATCCTTGATAGTGGAGACTTACTAGGGTTACTTAAATCTAAAATGATCTAAAAAAGGTCTTGCACTAACCTGATATAGATACTTTTGACTTGTTTGTGGGAAGACCTGGTAAAAGGTGGATGAGACAACCGATGAAAGAGAAGGTATGCTATGGAAATGGATGGAAGAGGTGATTGCACGATAAATTAGATCTAAAAAACTGGAACAAGGCTGAAATGGGTACCCAGAAAGGTTGACAATTTTCTCTCAAAAGATGTGGAAAAACTCACTGTTGTGGATGCACAACAATAAATGCGCTGAAATAGAGGATAAATGTGCAGTAAGTTGATGTAAATGTGCAGCTCTGGAAAATGATAAAAGCACAATAACAGACAATAAATGCACAGAAAGTCAAGGTATATGCGCAGCAGGTCGACACAGATGTGCAGCTCTGCAGGATAAATGCACAGCTCTGGTTTTTTTAATGTTTTGGCAATTTTCTTGGCACATTTTTTGATGTTTTTGGTTTCTTGGTTGCAAGGTTGGTCTTTTTTATTTGATTTTCTCAATTATGGCAAGTAAGACACAACAAACACAGAATTTTTCATGATTTTTTAATTTTTTTGTAATTTTTGGACTCTTTTTTACTAAAAAGCAAGTACAAATCCTAGGTTGGCTGGTACAATATAAACTGAATTCTCACTATTTCTAGTTGAGGCATCTTCAGGAGGTGATAATCGCCCTTCCCTGCACCAGCTTATAGGGGTTTTTGGCTACTAAAAACAAAGGATGATTAGTAAGTGCAACTGTTCGAGTGGTTATACATACGGTAGCGCTACTCTCCATTATGGAGTCTCCCAGTCTTCAAGGGTTACGCCTTGGAGGGTTTTGGGGGAGGTTAGCTATCAGTATAACACAACAACACTCGTTGTTTGAAACTTTCGCTCCAAACACAATTTATTTATAGTGGCTTGGCAGAGCTTTGCTTTAGCTTGTTACCACTTAAGGTCATTCCCGCTTAGACAGAAGGATATCCAAGGGTAGGCCTCTCTAAAGGTTTAACACATGTGAAATGATATGTCTGGCATTTTGGTCACACAAGATAGGGGAGAGCACAGGCCTAGTATCATTCCAAAAACATGAAAGATAATGGTTCTTTTTCCCCAATTAAAATGAAAAAGACTAAATGAGTTAGCTACTTGGGCACACATGCAATTTGTTAACTTTGAGAGTAAGATAGCAATGGTTCAATTTTATCCTCCTAGCATTGGGACTAAATTCAAGTTGTTGATGCAATAAGATCAAATTACAATCCTCCTAGTTAGAACTAAATGAGATTTGCATGAACATCCATTTAATTTCCTTTAGATATAGAGATGAGTTAACAAATGCAACTATATGACTAAACCAACCCCTAACCTACAAGTAGATCAGAGAATATTCCTGCGAGAAATGTCAACATTAGCAAAATCACAAGGAAAAACTCAAAAAGTCACTGTGAGAATCAGATGTACAGCTACAGAGATCATATGCGCAGAAACAGAGATCATATGCACAGGATTACAAAAGCACTGAGATAGAGGTCAAAAGCGCGGAAACAAAGAGTATATGCACAATTTCAATAAATGCACCGTAACAGAGGTCAAATGCGTCAGAATAGAGCATGGATGCACCGATCTGTCAGATGTGTGGAAACAGAGCTTAGATACGTGTTAGAAATGATCAAATGCACATAATCCTCCTGTGTTCGGAACCTAACACATAAAAACTCAATTTTTGAATTAAATCAGGGCAAGGCCCCACGGTGGGTGCCAAAAATGTTATCAAAAAATTGGAATGATTATCAATAATATCAAATAATCCAAATAACTCAATGGAAAAGGAAATAATCAAGATCAAACAAACAAAGACAAAACCTTTGCAAACCTCAATACTTCATAGCTTCCATTGGTCGCCTATCTCAAATGATCTTATGTATGAATATGGCCCTCAGAAGGTGACTTCCTTGCTATTTCCAAGATGTCAAGTGGGAATGGCTATGATAGTTAATTGCAATGAAGATGAGAATCGCAACAATGGTAATGGTGATAGTAACAAGTTGATTGCAAGCAATGGAGGAATTTGGGTGCCAAAGGCATGCTGTAATTCCTGCAGAGTAAGGGTATTAAAAGCTTGGATGATTGAAATGGAGGAAAAGGGTTCAATTTATAGACTTGTGAGAGAGAAGATCAATGGTATAGAAAGAATAAGAAGATCAACGGTATAGAAAACTTGAGAGAACGTGCGTGAATAGAAAGAAGACAAGTGTCACACAAAAAGTTGTTTTGTTTGAGTTAACTTTATTTTATAAAGATAAGATTTGCTTTCATAAATTAGAATGTTTTTTTCTAATTTAAGAGTTATTGATAAAAACAAGGTTGATTGAGTTAGTTAACTCAACTTGTGATTTGATTTTGCATGATTTGAGAGAAATTAAATAATAAATTATTTAATTTTGTGTGCATGAAGAAGATTTATTTTTAGAAGATTTGGAAGATATTTGAGGAATTAGAAGATAAGAAAGCAAGTTAAATAAATAAATTTATTTAATTGTTTGTGCATGATTTGGAAAAATAAATAAAATATTTGATTATATTTTATTTTTAGAGATTGAGAGAATTTAAATAAATTTGATTGATTTATTTAAATTTGGAAGAAAAATTGACTTAATTAAATAATTAAGAATTATTTAATTGTTTCGAAGAATTTAATTAAATAAAGGATTTTATTTAATTTTAACTTTAGAAGAGGTAATTAAATATTTTGATATTTAATTAACTTAGAGTAATATGAATCGAATAAATAAATTTGTTTATTTATTTATTGATAGAAGAATTAAAATGAAATAAATATTAAGAATATTTATTTAGACAAAGTCGTGTCATTTTTAGGCGTATACAAATGTCATAAACAAAAATAAAAGTTGGATTAAGAAATAATGATGATCGGTATTTATGGCTATTTCAAGAAAGTACATTTGAAAGGACATGAGTGCTAGGATTGTTGGCGTTAGCTCCGGATGGAAATGGAAGAGCAGTATACGTGGCGGCTAAGAAATGACATTTTGCACGTGCCCACTCTGGTTTGAAACTACGAAGTTCACACCATGATTGATGAAAAGATAGGCAGAGTAACTACCATTATGTCTGCCTCACATGCAATTATTCATTTGCACAAATTTGCAATTGACAATGCAGAAGTTCAAAGTTCCTTCTTGTTTGAACCAAAGATAGAAAGTAGAGAAAACATAGAGCTCCATTATCACATTTTCCTGCAAATTCATTCTACTGATCAAAATGGGCAACAAAAGGAAGGTCGAACCTGAAAACGCAATTTTTGATGACACCATTGATGAGGTATAAATAACCTCATTTATTTAATGGATCAAATAGCCTTTTTGCACTACCCAATTCCCTAGCCTTGCCAATTTATTTATTTGTATAGGCAATATTTATCTATTTTTAATAAAATATTGTACAAATCTTCATTTCCTAAATTGATTGAAACTGGCTTGTAAATGTTGATTTAATGACATGAAAAGTTGGGTAATTATGCAGGTTAATGCATTGGCTAAGAAGTGGACATCATGCAGCTATGAACGAGTGTGCCAGAAGTTGTGTGTGCCATAAATTTTAGGCTTGCATTTAATGAAGATTTTGTTTTATTCTACTATTTTTGTGGTTACCCAAAAGACATTATGACTCCACTCGGAGTCCTGTTTATGTTTAAAAGACAACAATAGTTAATTTTCTATTTTTTAGTTACAAGACCTCTTCAATTGGCATTTTCCCGCCATTTGAAGTTTAGGAGTAGATCAGTTTTGTTGTTGCTCAAAATATGGATATAAATAGACACTGTGGATGAATGAAAATCAATCCTTTAGTTCTCAAAATCATCATTATGAATGGAAATGATATTCTGAGTTTTAGTTTGTTTTAAAAAATATGAAGATTTGAATGGAGTTCTCATGTGCTGTTGAAGCGATTGAATGTGATCTAGATTAAGACATACTTTTCCCACGAGCTGGCCACTTGCGGGACTATAGGATAGATAAGTATTTTCATTTCTATGGATGTTTTTATTCAGTTGAAGATAGTTTATGTTTAGCTTCTATCGTTAACCTGCAGGGTGTGTTGTGTAAAAGTTAAACTGTTGTGTACTATTGTTTGGAACTTTCTGTGTTCATTGGAAGCTTTGTGGCGCATCTACCTTAGTTAGAATTACTATTTCTTGATGGTTAGAATTTGGAGTGCTTGCAGTAGCAAATTGTAGTTGTGAATTGTTAGCATAGAATTTATCTGCTTTCTAGTGTAGAGTTTATCTGCTTTCTAAGTGTAGAGTTTATATGCTTCTAGTCTAGAATTTTCATGCTTCTTAGTATAGAATTTGAATACTTTTTGTAGAAAGATAAAATTGTTGTTTCATTCCATGTACTATTTCAACATTTTAACATATCTAGAAAATTGTTTCTCAATGAAATATCTATAAAGGTTAAAATTTGGATTGTTTAGTTTTGGCTTGAATCCTCCTTTCACCAATTACATTCAAGGACCTTTGAATCAAGTGGCAGAGCATTATCAGGTCCTTGGTCACTTACAAATGTAGGGAAACTTGGATTAGGGTGTTTGATTATCAATTTTCCTTCCTTTATGCTCAATTATCCATCAAAACCCTAATTATGTGAAAACGATAATAAATAGATGAATAATAGAAAATGCTTCTGCATAAGACTATAAATAACAAATGATTATGCACCTATTTTTGAGGTTTAGAGGTGGAAAAGTTAGGAACAAAAAAGTGGGCGCCCAAGTCCAAGGCCTTGCTTTTTGTCAGGATTTGGAAACTCAGTCTGTAACTTGTTTCTATTGTTTTAGAGATTTTCCCGTCATGGAACTTTGAGGACTAATGAGCAAGCACCCAAGTCCAAGGTGCTCTTTTCTTCCCTGATCTACAATTCTGACACTCCAATATGCCCTCCTGCAACTTCACTTTGTCTGCATCATCAACCTGTAACCTGCAACCATAAAAACTTTGGGAGGGGATTGTGGTGTTTAGGAGCTTGCCTCAGTCAAGCCCCAGAAGGACACTTAAGTTTTCTAAACACCTTTGTCAGATAGAGAGTGCATGCCCTTGTGAGGCAGAGGCAAAATCCAAATGAATAAATGATCACAAACACAATAATTGTCACCTTGTAGTGAAGATCTCATGAGAGGAAGAAGCTCTTCATTCCATGAGGAAATGGATGCTCAAATCTGTAAACACAAACACATAGACAACACAAATCTACTCTTGCAACACAATGAAAGCCTTGAATCACCTTTAGAATGCAATAGCTTTCTAGTAATCATCTAGTTTACAAATGAATGCCTAAACATGCTTTTATATGCAACTACAAACACTCTCACCAAGAATTTCATAATTCAAACTTACCATGTCGGCATAGGACCCAAATAACGGTCACAAGCCGACACCCAAAAATTAGGAATGCCCCAAAATAGGGTAGAACTAGGGCGTGGGCGCCCAAGTCCTCCCCCCTATTTTGGGCAGGGGTTATCTCAAGTGGTCCCCCTAGGTCCCATTTGTCAAGACACTTAGGGGTTTTCTCATTGGGATGTTGAAATATGATGTAATATGTCCTAAATGTAGCTAAGAGAGCCAGGAGCTGAACCATATGAGGGAAAAGCCCCCAAGGGGACATTTTCTGATGTTACATTTAGCCCCCACTTTAATGTATGTATAAATGCAAGGCCAAGACATGCATTAAAGTACGGTTGCAAACACAGCAAACACACCAAGCCCAATCACATAGAAAATAGTACCAAGCACGCAAAACATAGAGAAGATACTTACAGTCACACAGAACACGGAGAAGACAATAAATGCATAGAAGACACATTAATGCATAGAAGATAGGCATGATTCTTTTCTTTTTTTCCTCATATATATGAAATGTAGATGTAAGTACTAGAAATTAAACAAACCTCCCATAATGCAGGATGCACTCATCGCGCAGTTCTTTAAACTGCATATATGGGGCAACACACATGTAATACATGCAAAACCTCCCAAAATGCAGGATGCACTCATCACACGGGTCTTTAAACTGCATATGGGGCAACAAACACGCCACACAAAGAAAGCACACCAAACACACACACTTTGAAGACACGGAGAAAACACGACAGACAAGCGATGGAGTGTTCCTATTTCTAGGCTCATCACCATCTTAGGCACATTACAGGTACACACTGATGATTGGGCTTCACCACAACAATCACTGAAGACACACTTAAGGGTTGAGTTAGTCACAGAACTGCTCCCTGCCTCCGCAGAGGACTTTTGAAAATGGCAGGATGATGCAATCTGCTTTGAAAAATACACCACCCCCGCCTCCGCAGAGGGCTTAAGAAAAATGATATGCTCGATATCCTACCTCCGCAGAGGGTTTACATGATTGATTGATTGCAAACAAACTCAAGATATAGGATACACTCATCGCACATGTCTCTAAACTACACCTTAGGACAAACACATTGCTAACATCTACAACAAACATCTTACCTTATATGCCCCCACCTTAAGGTGGTTGATATCATGCATCGATATCAAGCATGTTAAGGTAGAAAGAAAACACACAAGGGAACACAAACTTTCACAAAGCCCATGCCCCCTGGAGGTGACATGTACTTTACAATCGCCAAATGTTCCCACAAACACATCCCTGCAAGAAACATGTTAGTGTCTACATAATCATGATAAACAACAACATCAATGCATATGACTAATCACACAAAGGGCCAAGGTTATACTATGAATTTGGAGTTTGAGGATAACCATGGGGCTATATCATGAAGCTCTCTGAATCAAGTACCACCAAGGCCAGATTCAAAGACAAACAGAGGTGCATAGAGCAACAGTATTGTTAAGGTTTGTAAATGAGATAGTATACCATCAAAATAACTACGCAGAAAGTGCAAAGTGCTTCTACTAGCCGAGTGTTGGATAATTTATTACAACCCCATCGTCATATTAGGAACTAAGTCCAATTTTTTATTGCTCTCGAAAGGGACACTAGGTTCACATCAGTATAAATATTTTTCGTCATCCGCCTGCTAGATAGAAACACTAGAGGAAGGGAAATAATAAATAAGAGAGGAGAAACAAGTGTCTTAGAGATAGTCACGCAGGAGGGTTCCCCCAAGTCACCAACTGCAACATTATGTCCGTAAGATGTAACACACAATGATGAAATCAGAGAGAGAGGCAATATAGCAGAATGATGATACAAATAGAAGGTCACAACAGAGGCGGTCTCCTGGTATCCCGGACCTTACAAGAGAATCAGGGGTCATCCCAGGAGGCCTAAACAACACATAAAACATCACGGGGGAAGCACATCATGAGAGAGATAAAGGGTTAGAGATGCTTACCTATAGGGCCCTACCGGGCTAACATGTATCATCAAGAAATTCATCATCATCCTCCCACTCCCTAATGTTAGAGGAAAGTGGGACATAAGGTACCATAGCCCAATTCATGTCTTTCTCATCATGTTGTTCATTGTTAGGATCATCTTTGTTTGGTTGAATGTTAGGATCAATGTGTTCTTGTTGAGATGCCAGGTTTATAGCATAAGCTTGTCTTATTCTTCTTCTTCTTTCTCTTGCTTGTCTATTTCATTTTCTTTTACCACTTATCTCTTGTAAGATAGGGCTTTTCTCTTTCATAGGTTTGTGCAATTTAGAAGATGAATCACCAGGATCAAACCTCATTTGTTGTGGTGGAATATTTTGTTGTTGACAATGACCTCCTGATCCTTGTAAGGATTTCAGGGGAGGAACCTCAGCATAGGGACCTTGTCCTTTCAGTCTATGGTTCTCTTCACATGCGGGTTGTTTGTCTTTTGTTATTTCTTGCATAGGAGGACCAGGCATTGGGTGTAAAAGTTTCGCTTTGTAATTTCTATAGCTCAAAAAGTTAAAGTCTGTTTGTAACTCCAGTTCTTGTTCAGATTTATCCCAAAAGTAATCCAATATGCAATGCTTTTTCTCAACCAAATGTTTATACTTATTGCAAGGGATAGTAATCACACATCCATCAAAAGGGAATTTTAGACAATGGTGAATTGTTGAAGGGATAGTTTTCATTTCTTTTAACCAAGGGTGTCCCAATTTAATACGGAAGAGGTCAAAAACAAAGACAACATCAAACCATTGTTCTACATGTGTCTCAAATAGTGTTACTAACAATGATATCTTCCCAGAAGTGTTTATAAAGGTTCCCTTATGTGTTTTGATCATCATATTCAACAAGTCATAAGAACCTTGCATTAATTGATGTGCAAAGAGGAACTCTTCAGTGGAAACATTAGTCATTTAATTAGGATCAATAAGAGTTCCATCCACAAGGTTTCCCATTATTTTCACAGTGATGTAAAGAGGTCCTTCAGTGTCCCCAGTTGTTCTATCATGAGGTGTAAACACAATTTCAGGTTCAGGGACCTTTCTTTTCATGTAGGGCCTAGGAGGGAACCTATTGTTGTTATTATGATTAGAGTCCATGTTTATATGTTTAAATCAATGTCAAATCAGATTTAAAATTTTTTCCAAAAGTATGTCAAAGACAAGTGCAAAACTATATGCAAAAATGACCTAAAATGTTTGATTTTTTGTACTTTTTCAATGCAAATGAATGAAACAAAAGGTGTTGTAAGGATTTTTTATTAGGGGCAGAAAATTATATGTCTAATATCAGTCCAATGCAGAAATAAGATCCTTCACAGCACACTCTTGATGCAAATCTAAAATGACGACAAGTCAAAATATAGTGAAAATATGCGATTTTTCACCAAATCTCAATGCAAAAGAGCATGACAAAGGGTGTTGTGATGAAGATGATGATGGAAAGAAAATTATATAAGTAATTACATCCACTTAATGCCAAAATATCCATCACAACATGCTTTTAGCGCCACTTAAGGTCAAACCCTAGTGAAAATGTAGCTAAAATAGGTAATTTTTCATGGTTTTTCATTTCCAAGACCTAGAAAAAGGAGCGTTGTAAAGAATTTTCAGAGGTGAAACAAAAAATAGCAATGATATCAATCACATCAATCCATAAAATTTTTTACAACACACTTGGAGTGCAAACTAGGCCAAACCCTAGGGCAAAAATAGCAAAAATGTGTAGTTTTTCATCAAATTTTCAATGCAAGGGCCCAATTAAAAGGTGTTGTGAAGATTTTTAGAAGGGGAAGAAAATAATTACCCTGATAAAAGTAAGTTAATGAAAAAAATATTCTTCACAACACACCTATAGTGCAAATCTAAAGGGTTGATAAGGCCAAATCTAGTGAAAATCAATGTTTTTGAAACCCTAGGTTTGAGATCTTCACACAAAATGCTATATGAATGTTTTGAAATCTGATTTATGATGAAAATTAAATATACTCAGATCTTAAAATGATTTCCAAATCCTAAGATGCAAAATGCAAGTGCAAATCTAATGAAAATGCATGAAAATTGCTAGTTTTTTGTTGAAATTTTCTATGTAAAAATGCAAATATTTGAAATCTAAATGAAAATTTACACCAAAATCCAAGACTACAACCAAATCAAAATTTTAATGAGTCTATAAAATCAGTAGAAAAATCTGAAAGAAGCTTTTGCCTATAAACCCTAGATTTTGGAATTACTAGGTTATATGAAGATTGTCAAAATTTCTACAAAACCCTAGCAATTGTATGATGAAAATGCAATGCAAATGATTGAATTTTTGTAATTTTATGTAATTTATCTCAGATGTAATGAAAAAATTAGAAATTAGATGAAATTAGAATGAATTGATGCAAAACAGTAACCCTAAAATGCCATTTTTTTGAAATTTTTCAAGTTTTTCAATTTTTTTGAAATTTTCTCAATGCAATAAGATGAATGACTATATGAATGAATGAAATCAACCCAAATTTGAAGTAAAAAAATTAACAAGGTTCCAAATTCAATTAAAACACGGGTTCACCAAAATGTAAAGGTTAAAATTTGGATTGTTTAGTTTTGGTTTGAATCCTCCTTTCACCAATTACATTCAAGGACCTTCAGATCGAGTGGAAGAGCATTATCAAGTCCTTGGTCACTTACAAATGTAGGGAAACTTGGATTAGGGTATTTGATTATCAATTTTCCTTCTCTTATGCTCAATTATTCATCAAAACCCTAATTATGTGAAAATGACAGTAAACAGATGAATAACAGAAAATGCTTCTGCAGAAAGCTGTAAAATAATAAATGATTGTGTAATTGTTTTCAAGGTTCTAAGGCAGAAAAGTTAAGTACAAAAGAGCGGGGGCCCAAGTCCAAGGCCCTATTTTTTGTTGGGATCTAGAAACTCAGTCTGTAACTTGTTTATGTTGTTTCAGAGATTTTCCCGTCACAGAACTTTGAGGACTAATGAGCTGGTGCCCAAGTCTAGGGTGCTCTTTTCTTCCCTGATCTGCAATTTTGACACTCTAATATGCCCTCCTGCAACTTCACTTTGTCTACATCATCAACCTGTAACCTGTAACCATAAAAACTTTGGGAGGGGGTTGTGGTGTTTAGGAGCTTGCCTCAATCAAGCCCTGGAAGGACACTTAAGTCTTCCAAACACCTTTGTCAGATAGAGAGTGCATGCCCTTGTGAGACAAAGGCAAAATCCAAATGAATAAATAATCATAAACACAATAATTATCACCTTGTAGTGAAGATCTCATGAGAGGAAGAAGCTCTTCATTCCATGAGGAAATGGATGCTCAAATTTGCAAACATGTAAACACATTGACAACACAAATCTACTCTTGCAACACAATGAAATCCTTGAATCACCTTTAGAATACAATAGCTTGCTAGTAATCATCTAGTTTACAAATGAATGCCTAAACATGCTTTTATATGCAACTACAAACACTCCCACCAAGAATTTTGTAATTCAAACTTACAGTGTTGACATAGAACCCAAATAATGGTCACAAGCCAACACCCAAAAATTGGAACTGCCCCAAAATAGAGCAGGACTAGGGTGTGGGTGTCCAAGTCCTCCCCCCTATTTTGGGCAAGGGTTATCTCAAGTGGTCCCCCTAGGTCCCATTTGTCAAGACACTTAGGGGTTTTCTCATTGGGATATTGAAATATGATGTAATATGTCCTAAATGTAGCTAAGAGACCCAGGAGCTAAACCTTATGAGGGAAAAGCCCCCAAGGGGACATTTTCTAACATTACAATATCCAAACTCCCTATTACAGACAACCTCAAACACTACCCCGGTCAATAAACTGATAATTTTCATCTAAAGTGTTAGGACCTTACGATAGCCTGTCAGTTAGCACGCAAATCTTCCAGCAGGCCGGATGGTTGGAATTTTTTGCAGAAATTTGAAGGCTTTGAAGCTGACTTGGTCGAGGAGTTTGTTATGAACTTCCACAGGACCTTCACTACTATGAAAGGGGTAAGGATACCAATCAACCCTACATTAATTAGTCAAATTTTTGGTATTCATGTAGTAGGCGTTGATTTGTTTGCAACAAAACCATCGTATGAAGAATTAGTTCAGAATTTTCATGTTGCTCCGGAGACCCTGCCCCGTTATATTGTAAGGGAGTAACTGAAGGCATTGAAAGGACCAGCGTTCCAGACCCATGGAAGACTCTGGTCCTGTGGGTCATGAAATTCTTCACATGTGATGGCCAATTTGGTATAGTTTTGGGCCCTGGGATGTGGCTAATCACCCACTTGAGGCATGGAGCCAACAATCCCCAATGTTTGATAAATGTTCCTGCATTTTTGCATGCAAGTCTTGTTACAATGCTGACCAAATGGAAGGGTAAAGAAGGACAAATTAGTTATCCATGTTTGATTCATTTGATTGTCAAGCATGACTTCCTGCAACAAGAGGAGGGCCAACAAAAATGGGAGGACTTCCTCGCCTTACAGCCCCAAAGGAAAAAGGAAAAATGTAAGACTTCTACTATCTTCATTTCAGGAGACCTTGTCGCAGTTTCCTCCACTTCCCTGAAGTCCACTTCTAACCACTTCGGAGAAGAATAGAGCAAAGTAGCTAGTAAGGTGAAGCTATAGCATCCACCTCTGCCAAAATATGCCACCACTGGTTAGTCATCTCTTCAGATGAAGAGGAAAGAGGAGAAGTAGAACAAAACCCTACCACTCTCTTGAGCAGCCACTCATCCCCTGTTGCACACCCTGAAGAAGAGACACATGAGGAGAGGGGAACTGAGGAAGTCATTGGTGGTGAGATTCCTGAGGAAGTTGGCAGTGAGGGCATTCTAGAAGAAACGGGAGAGGATACATTGCAACACAATCACCGAAAAGGAAAAGAGATCCTTGAGGAAAGCTCTGAGGACACCACAACACAAAAGACTCAGCATGCCCTAGCTCTATCCAAATCTGAATTTGAATTGTAGCAGTGTAGGACACAATTGGAGGCCCTGGCTCAACAATTGAAGGCCAAGGATGAGGAGCTAGGAAAGCAGAAAGCAGAAGTTGAAAAGGAGAAGAAAGAAAAAGAAAAAGAAATTTTTGTTTTAAAATCATAGGTGGATAACCACAAGGCCATGGTGGCCCAGAGGGACATTCAAATAACTCAACTCAGGCAATGGGCTGCTCAGCAAGCCCCTGTACCCACCTTGTTGAATGTCTATGCTCATAACCTACAACTTACATTGGATAACAGGCAACTTCAAGGAGAAATCATAGATCTCCGGAGAGACATGGAGACACTGAAACAAGAAAAGGTGGAAATAGAAAACAACTTGGCTTTAGCCTATGAGACGGGAGAAACCCTATTAGCACAATGACCACCATCAGGTGTGTATACCCTGTTCCTCTGGGAACAATTTTTAAGATGGAAATTACTCAGGATAAGCTGCAATCTTCCATTTGATTTTGACAATGATAAAGATTTTGTTGAATGTTACATACAAAATCCTAAAGATCAACAAAACCTTTTATGTGAATTCTTCCAACATGGCCACATTATGGGACATGTCAATACATCAATGCTAAATCTATATGTGGGAGAACTTCAAATCTAGAGCTATCTATCTCTGCTCCAAAATAATAGGTTATGGGAAGAAAGGATGGAGGAATATGATGCTGCAGTAGGATCCATAGGGCTACTAATGAGACATTAGTGCCCTAAAACTACATGGTTTTCCAACACTTTCAAAGCAAATGCTTACAGGCAAGGCATCACAGACCAGTATATGAGAAATTTGAATTCTTGTATTTTTTATTTCTTTACAATTGCAAACTATCTCCCCAATGCAGCAGTCTCAAGCTGCATATCAAGATTTAAGGAACTACCCCATATTTTCAAAAGAAGAGAGCTAGTGTCTCCCACAAACATAAGGTGGATGACAGACAAAGTCAAAAAAATCATACACCTGATCCAGCAGAGGCAACAAAACTGGATTGGGATGAGATTCAGACCACCCACTAATCCTTATGCCAACTCCTCCGCCTGAGTCACCCTAAAGGACAACCAATGAGAGAAGGGAAATTCAATACATGGTTTAGCAAGGTACAGGAGAATGACGGGTTCTAGCCAAAAGGGAGAAAGTTGTTTCAATACCAGGGTGAGGATTACAACTACAGTACAATCATTGAGGGCAAGAACATACTGGCTGAAACAGATGGGGCACAACCATGAGGACATGGCATACACTGAGTTGGGGTGATGATGAGTCAAATTTATGACTCATCTATTTCATGTTATTTCCTGTTCTGGAAGACTTTAACAAAATATTATTGGCATATATTTACATATTATTATAATTATGTTAGTCTTTTGGATGGATTATGCACATGTTTGGTTTTCATTTCCTTTAATTAAATCTCTTAACTTATTTACTTGAATTACATTTCAAAATGCATATCTTATGAATTGCAGTACAAGTGGTTTGTGTTTGCATGAGGATAACGCTAGTAAGACTTCCAATAGTCTCTGGATCCCTCCGAAGCTCCCCCTCTTTCTGTGAAGAACCTGAACTCCAGACGGCTCCAAATGTCATTCCCTCCAATAGATTCATCCTCCCCTCAAGTCGATGATTGTTACCGACCGATCCTAGGGCTACCCAAAAGCCCTGGTGATGTAAACATGACCCACGCCCCAATTAAAGTAGCTATTATAATCTAAATCTCCACGTCACTCCATTTCAGTGACTAACCAAAGTAGCTACTAAATTGGTGTCATTTCTAACCGATGTCATTGCCACCAAATGCCACACCATTTCAGGAAATTGCTCAAGTTCGTCAACAGCCAAGTCGATGCAAATCCTTGATCTTCAGTAAGCTGCAGATGAATCATCAATGTAATAAATTAGCAACTAGTTTCAAGTCCAGTTCACTTTAGTTAGAATCATTGTTAGGTATTTCCTTTCAATAAAGCTCAAATGTATAAATAGGAGCATAGGATATCTCTAAGTTAGTTCCAGCTTAGATAGTTGTTCGCCAGATTGTGTTTCTAGCAGTAGGAAACTCCTTGTTTTCAGACATGTACGTTCATCCATTCTTTGGACTATGATTGAATGCAAATGAAGGGGGAATTCTTCTAAAAGAGTTAGTTGAGCTAAGAGGATCATCTCCAAATGGGAAAGTAGGGCCCACTTCCCCATTTTGGAGGAGATCTCTCGGTATTTTTATGTTTATTCAGTTTTGCTATATCTTCTAAGTTCTTTTCAGTTAGCTTTGTACTTGTGTTCATGTGATGTGAGTTTCACTTTTATGTGATTGTTAGTTAAGGTGTTCCCTACAGGATTGATTTATGAGTTCTAAAATAGATTTATTATTCAACAACACTATCATATTCAGAGTGTTTCATTGTTGTAGCTTAACAAGTAAAAGTAGTTTATCCTTATTTACTTTTCCAGCAAGTGTGGTTATTTTCTAGCAAGTTAGAATAGTTTCTTTCATTGCAAGTGTGTTTATTTTCCCAGCACGCTAGAATAGTTTCCTTCACTGCAAGTGTGTTTATTTTCGAGCAAGATATAATAGTTTCTTTCACTACAAGTGTGCTTACTTTCCCACAATTAGATAGATCTTCATTTCTGTATGACCTTTCATTTCCATCAGATCAATGAACCAAGTTCCATCCACGAACCATTCCACCAAATCCCCCCATATCAAAGAGTCTTATCGCAGATCGCTCCAGACACCTCTGGATTGATAAAATTAAATGATGATGCATTAACAAACACTACTCTGACCCTCATCACTAGGATTGTGATTTTGGATTTTGGATTTTTTCTAGGGTTGTTAATGATCCACAACCATTTTGACAAGTGATGGATTAGATGGGGCTCAAAAATGGAGTTACAATGAAGAATGGAGTGTAATTAATATTATGTGGATGAAGTTGGATTAAGACAATGATGTAGGATGATATGGGGTTATGAATAGGATAATGAGATGGATGAAATTGATGGGATTATGAATTAGAATGATTATGTGGAGTGATTAGGGTATGATTAGGATATGAGGTGGATGAAATTGATTGGATTATGAATAGATTGGTGATGTGGAGTGATTAGGATATGCTCGATGAGTTAAATTGATTGGATTATGGATAGATTGGGATTGATTAGATTATGTTGAAGGCTTATAATGATTAGGAGGTGGATAAGAAGGGCGATTAGGATGACTAGGATGGAGTGATTGGATGATTAATATTATGAAGACGACTTGGATTGTTAGGAATGATGGGATTGGATGACTATGATAATGGGGATGGATGATTTTGAATGATTGGGGGTGGTTGATGGGATGATGCCCCCTCGAGAGGATAGGCGGGGAGAAGGACATAGGTATGCTCTTAAATGGATTAGGGTGGATAATGATTATGATGATGTGGCTATGGAAATTAGGATGATTAGGGATAATGAGATGGATAGTATGGATTATTAAGATAACTAGGATGGATAATTATGATGATTGGTGTGGATTATGGTGAAGGTGACTTGGCTTGATTGAAGTGATGATAAGGATGTTTAGGATGATGTGGAATGCATTTGTTGATAGTTTTACTTAAGCAATTTTCAAACAAAATATGTCACATGTACATACATAGATCACACATACAAGATATAATGGTAAGTTTGACTTTTCAAAATTGATTGTTGGAATTTATGAAGAGACTTGAAGACACATCAAAAAGCCTACTATTAGTCAAATGGGTGTGCCAAGAGGTCTTAATTTAGGATGCACAAGTGATCTAAGGATGTCCCCAATATACATAAGGTATGGGGGACCCAATTCCGTGAAACGAAAATGAAATAATGCCAAACACCCAGGAGAAGAGGGTAACCCATCCTTCACCTTCACTTCCCCAAGGTATAAAGTTCTTGGGGGCTTAGCCCGAATGACAAGATTCTAACTTCCAAGAGGTGTGTTTTTCGATTCACTCCTCACTTGTTATACTCCGTCCCAACACTAGAGTTGAGATCATCCCTTGGAGTGGTGTGTCTCCAAGTAGGCCTCCTAAGAAGGGTAACAAAAGAAAATCAAGTGGTGATTATGATCTCCAAGATCAACTTGTGGTGCAAGGAGAGAGAATACACACACACTTGACTCACACTCGCAATGTTAATTGTGTTGCAAGTATGTGCCTAACCCGGTGTTGTCATTGATGTCAACATATATGTGTTGTCATGGGTGTCAATTGTGCTCTTCTTTTGATGCTTGCTTGTAATGAGTTAGATGTTGAAGATAATGAATAAGTATTCTTGATACTAAATTTCTAGGTGCTTTTGAGAAAATTTGCCCCTCCAGTGGAAACAGTGTGTTGAAGAGTATCTCTATTTACTGAAGAATAGTCTAGTAGATTGATCCACATTTCTTGGAGATTAAATATCTTTGTTTGTGGATTGGAATTTATTTAGAGGCATGTCTAAAGATGCTATGTTCCAAGTTTGATCCTCCGATATGAATATTTGAGTGAGTTATGTTCACCAGAGTGAAAACTACTTTTTCTGTACATTTGGTGATGACAAGGAGAATGTATTTTGCTTTGCATTCCTCCACATTTAAGTCTTTTGGTCTACAGTTCTAGAATTAAGTTTGTAATGTTGTTGTGTGCCTTTAACTCTAATGGTTCATGATTTGGTGGTTCGCAAGCAATCTTTTTCTTATGATGGTGGCTGACAGTTATGTTAATGTGCTCCAGTTTGAAGAATCTTATGAATAAAGTGATAAGAGGTGGTGTAGAAGTTCTTGATGACTATAATGTCCTTGTGGATGTCTCCTGATCATGTTCCTATCTTTTGATTGGTCTATGAAGAGTAATTTAAATCATGGAGGAAGACTATTCCTAGAAGACTTAGTGTTGATACCAATCTTGGCCGACTTGGTCATTTTCACTACTTGCGGGGATACATCAAAGATTATGGAAGCGTGTCGTGGCATGGAAGATTGCATTTGAGTCCCAGCTAAGCATAACATGATCCACATACATCCTTACCTGAGCAAATTTAGTTTAGGTCCATACCTATTCTATGTATGTTTGTAATGCTGACCTTAGAGATTGTTCCAATGGTTGATGAATGTAATGCCAACCTTGATGTACATTCCAAGGTTGATGAATTGTATAAAAACATGTAATGTAGTTGCGAAAAAGATGTCCTTTTATGAAATAAAAAAATAAGTGAAAATGTGTAAGAAGAGCAGAGCAGATTATACTATGCTTCAATGGAATTGAACTCAAGCATGGAGTAGATGCTATCAAATCAGCTCACCAACTCTTGGCAGTGAACCCTAAGGTAGTGAGCCGTTGTTTTTTGGTATTGCTATAACATATTTATTTTTGTGGGCTAACACCCACCGTGGTTTTTCCCTTATAGGGTTTTCCACATAAAAAATCTGGTGTCTCATGTGTTGATTATATTATTGTGTTGAATTTCTTATTTCATGCCTTCATGATTAAATCTAAATAATAGTGAACAAGTGTTTAATGTATTAATGTTAATAAGTGGTCAAAGTTTTGGAGACAATTGATTCACCCCCCCTCTCAGTTGTCTGGTGCATTTCAACAAATTGACCCTTAGAAATTGAAATGTGTGTGTGAAGATGAATGGAACAAATGATGTTTTTAATTCCCAAGGTCACACGAAGTGCAAGGGAAGAGCATACACACCCAAATTGCACTCAAATCCACCAAGAAATGCAAGCACAAGTTCATTTTATATTCAAGCCCAAATGTGATGATGAAGACACATGTTCATTTTGTGCCCAAGATCAAGTATGATGATGCAAACAAGTGTTCGTTTTAAGCCCAAATCGAAGTGTGATATGGAAAACAAGTTATTTGATCAAATGAAAATACAACAATTGGATTGTGTGCACTTGGAATGTTTATCTTTAGATTTGATGTTGATACAACGCCTTATGTCTTTCTATATTCTACGAAAACAAAAAAGAACAAAAACACTTGCAAACCCACTAGTTAGCATGAAAAGGAGTAAATCTGAAAATTCTGATAAATATGGGTAGTGATAGAGAATTAGATGATATGATCAAATTCTATGCAAAATTCTATGTTGTTTAAAAAAAATTGTCAAAATTAGATAAATTTTGCAAAAGATATGGTCATTTGAAGTTTACAAACAAGGGGTGTCTTTGATTGAATATACTTGATAAATCTAACAAAATTACTTGATGATACCTTCACCACAACAAAGTTGGACAAATCATCTTTCTAACACCACTGGTTTCGCAAAAATCTAATTTTGTATTTGGCCAATTTATGAAAAAAAAAAGGCCCCTTCTAGGGCTTGAGGAGGATGAGAGTAGGCTTGGTTGTTAGAGGCTAATCGTTGGCAGTTATCAAGGAAGTGGTCACATATAGTGGTTAATCTTGAGCAGTTAGTTAAGGTGGCTAAGGTTTAGCGAGGCTCCTAGTCACCCATGTGACCAAGGGTGGCAGTATAAGAAAAAATAAAAAGGGGATTTGAGGGCGCAGGCCCCCTCGGTCACTAATGTGACCATGGATTAAGGTGACAGGGGTGGTTGGAAGGTTGACCGGATGGTGACCGAAATGATGGTGGTGGTTAAGTGGAGACGAAGATGGAAAGGGAGGTGACAGGTGAGGAAAATAGGAGCGCAGGGATGCAGAGAGGAGTCGGAGGCTATGACGTGGCAGGAAGCGATGGGTGGGAGGGTGTGGAGTTGACAGGGGTAAAATAGTGACTACATATGAGGTGGTTATAGAGTGTGGGTGGCAGATCAGAAGGTGGAAGAAATAATGGAGAGAGTAGTCTGGAGGTCTTGACGGGAGCCGAAGAGGCTGATGTTCGATAGAAGAATAGTGGAGCGGGGTGAAGGTCAACGACAACAGATGTTTTGGTCAACAAAGGTGATGGAAATGGTGTGAGGTGGGTCAACAATGGAGGGAGGTCGACAAGGGGTCTACGGATGTCAATGGGGTTGGCGGTCAAGATCAGATAGATCTGCAAAACTATACACAATACACTGTTAAAAACAATAAAAATATAATTGTTATTAACCACAAAATAATAACAAATACTTTTAGTGGCATAACCACAAATGACTGTGATAAGGGACCCAAGTGCGTAGAGGCCCCTGATGGTACGAATCCATACTATACGAATTTGTATAGTACAGATTTGTTGCCTATTGGAGGCCCACAAAAATTTTCAATTTTTTTTTAGAATCAGAAATATAGGTATTTTATGTCAAAAATCATCTGCAAGGCCTCCTGGATGCAACTATGAGGTTGGATCTGCAATAGGAGATGACCCATAGAAATTGAATTCCAAATCTTGAAACAAAATAGGTTAGATGGACAAATCACAATGCATAAACCTGCAACAAGTGGGGGTTAGACTAGCAGGACATGCCAAAATGTAGATAGAAAATTGATCCAAAGACAATACAAAGATAAATGCAAGATACCCAATTAACTTTACCTTCAAACCAAGTCCTCCACACTTGATAGAATGGAGTAGATGCACCCAAATCTACTAGCTTTGTTCTCTATGATAAATGATGGATAGGATGAGATGTTGATCGCTGAAATCTTTAGCATAACATTAGTATGAGGATGATAGATAAGAGGATCTAGAGTGACTTGGATAGGATGATGATGTATGAAGATGTGTTGTTCTCTCTAAAATGGCTTGTGTGAGGCTTGATTTATAGGAGGTGCGGGATAGAAATGGATGGCTAGGATTAAATGAAACATAGAGTTGTAGTCATGTGGCAAGTGTCTCATGAGTGTTAAATGAGAGGAATAAAGTCAAATGGCTTCCATGTAATAATGTTTTCTAGAAGCTTCTAGTCATGTGAAGATAGAGACAAATGTGGAATTAGTTAAATAAATCTTTAATTTATTTAATTAATTTGAATGAAAAATGGGAATTAATTAAATAAATATTTTATTTAATTAATTAGCTAATGGGATTAAAATATGATTGAAGATGATTACTTAAATAAATATGATTTATTTAACTAATTAGGTGATGAAAGGGTTAAGGTGCCTTAAATGATGATGTTCACAAGACTAAAAGGAAGCTAGGTGTGCGGAAATTGCTTCCTACACTAATCTAATGAGGAGAGAAGAGTGTAAATTATTTTCAATCTTTACAATTACAGTGTTATTAACCCAATAATAGAGATATTGTAGCAAACACATACACAAGAATGTAAGATAGAAGAAGAGAGAGACAAGATATACGTGGGGAAAACCCTTATGGGTGAAAAACCCCACACTCCAAAACACAGCTCAAATGTATTATCTAAACAATGAGGTTTATAATACAGTTACAGAGCCAATGCTCTTGTCGTAGTCTTTGACACTCATATCTAGAGACAATTTGGTAGCATAACAGTACCTGTCAATCACATAATACATCTCCTCTCAAAAGCACCTGTTTATATAGAAGATACAAGGCAAACATGGATCTATCTTGAGATGGGCGTCCAACATGGCCTCATGGCCCAAAATCCATGCTTGGGGACACTTGTCCAACACTATAGAATGTTTATGATACTTGTCATATCACCCCATCCCAAAGAGGTCGCCTATTCCCAAGTTGGCCAATGATAGATACTCTTACGACACTTACGACCGTCATAGAATCTGTCATAGCTGTCATATCTTACAGCTATTAGAGAATCTATCATACATAGGCTATAAATATCATATTCTCTTACAACATGTCATAACCCTCCTTGGGGTGCCCAAAGATGCCTTCTTCCAAGATGCCTTGTGACACATGTCTTCACCTATCATAGAATCTCCCATTTACGACTCTTACGTGTCATAAATTTATCATAGGAATTTGTCATAACTATTTCGGTCAATATTCCCTTACACACTATCCAAGATGCCGACACATGGAAAAATATTCCTACCACTAAGTGGGATGCCTATCTCCTCATGTGAGGACAAATTTACATGTGATCACCTTCCACGTAGGATGACACATCACCATGCCAACTCCCACAAGATGACAATAAGGATTTGCATCCTAATTACAATAATAGGCAATAAATAAATAAGTACAATGAAACAATACAAGGAATTACCAAGGTTGAGACACCTTAATTCCCAACATTCTCCCACTTGTCAAACACCTTGTAAGAGCCAATGGAAATAATAGGATTTAACTACTATAGGCCGAGAGGCCCATAGACTCAAAACACCATCTAAACTTCTTTGTGCCCACTGGTTTCGTCAATGCATCCGCAACATTCTTCAAAGTGTCTACATTCTCCAAATTCACCTTCCCATCCTCTACCATGTCTCGTACGAAGTGAAACTGTACATCAATATGCTTTGTTCTGGCATGGAAATTTAGATTATTTGCTAGGCAAATCGCACTCTAACTGTCACAACAAATCGTAATCTGTCCTGCATAAACACCAATATCTGAACACAATCTTTTAAGCCAAATGGCTTCCTTGCAAGCATGAGTTTTTTCCATATATTTAGCTTCTGTCATGGACAAAGTGACCACAAGTTGTTGCTTACTCATCTAACTAATTGCACCACCAAACATAGTAAATACGTAAGCACTGGTGGATCTCCTGCTATCAATGTCACTCGCCTAATCAGAATCCACGAATCCACGAATACAAACAAAAGGCAGAGGTCCTGTAGGATTAGCATGATAGCATATGGAATACTTGGAAGTACCCCTCAAATATCTGAATAGTCTCTTAACTGCATCCCAATGTACCCATCCAGGATTAGCCATAAATCGACTAAGGACTCCCACTGCTTGGGTAATGTCTGGTCTTGTGTAAACCATAACATACATCAAACTACTAACAACACTAGTATAAGGTACTCTACTCATGTCCTCCACCTCACTAGGAGATTTTAGAAAATTATTAATAGACAACTTTGTCCCCAAAGAAAGAGGAACACACAATGGTCTACAATCTGCCATGTTGAACCTATCCAACACGATCTTCACATACTTACTCTAGCTTAACCAATTTTTTTTGTTTGCTCTGTCTCTTCTGATTTCCATTCCCAGAATGTACCTGGTTGCCCCTAGATTTTTCATCTCAATCTTTCTCTATGTAATGCTCTAGTTGTGACATGTAAATCTCTTCCTCCAAATCACCGTGAAGGAATGTTGTCTTCACATCCATCTGCTCCACCTCTAAGTCATAAGCTGCTACAAGAGATAACAGGAACCGAATAGATGTCATCTTTGCAAAGAGAGAGAAAATTTCACCATAATCAATTCCCTCCACTTGTGAGTACCCCTTCGCAACTAGTCTGGCCTTGTATTTTTCAACACTGTCATCTACACCGAATTTCTTCTTGAACACCCATTTGCATCCAACAGGTTTGCATCCTCCAGGCAAAGGCACCAAGTCCCATGTTTTATTCTTTTCCAAAGAAGACATTTCATCCTCCATGCCCTCCTTCTAGGAACCTACATCTTTCATGCCCATAGCCTCTTTCATAGTTCTAGGCTCATTAGTGTTAGTAAGCAAAGCAAAAGCACAACTAGAATCAAGCAAAGAATAACCAAACCTATTAGGTTGCTTTCTTGTTTGTGTAGAATTCCTCAAAGGCTGAGGTTGAGGTTCTACTTCTTCTTCTGAGCTTTTAGAGCTGCTAGAGCTCTCCTCATCATCAGGTCTCACAGGGTCTGTTGGTTCAGTCTTCTTAGGGGTAGAAGGAAACTGAATCACATCTTCTTTTCTATCTATTCTGGATGTAGAACAACAGAAGAAGGTGTTAGCTCTCTGAAGATAAAACTTTTGCTATACAACACTTTTTCAGCCATAGGATCCCAAATCTTGTATCCTTTCACACCGACACCATAGCCAATGAAAATACACTTAACACCCTTGATCTCCAATTTAGACCGTTTCTCCCTAGGCGCATATGCATATGCCTCACAACCCAAAACATGAAGATGTCTAACTGAAGGCTTCTTACCAGACCACACCTCCATAGGTGTCTTACCAACAAGAGTTGATGTAGGAGACATGTTTACTAGGTAGAAAGCAGTGGCTACAACTTCAGCCCAAAACTTTTGTTCAAGGCTTGCTCCACTAAGCATACTCCTAGACTTCTCCATCAGTGTCCTATTCATCCTCTCTGCAACTCCATTTTTTTGCAAGGTGTATGGAGTTGTCTTATGTCTTTCAATCCCTTGCTCTTTACAGAACTTATCAAACTCTGCCAAACAAAACTCACCATTGTTATCAGTTCTCAAACACTTAATCTTTTTACTAGTCTGATTCTCAACAAAAGATTTAAACTCTTTGAACTGACTAAAGACTTCAGTCTTACTTCTGATAAAATAAACCCATGTCTACTATAATCATCTATGAAAGATACAAAATATACAAATTTAGAAATTGAAGGAACATTAACAGGACCAAACACATCAAAATGAATAAGGTCTAACACACCAGAAGACTTGTGAGAACTAGAGCAAAACTGAACATGGTTTTTCTTTCCATATATACAATGTTCGCAAAAGTCAAACTCAAGATTACAATCATTTAACCCCTCAACAAAGTTTTTATTTTTTAGGGTTCTAAGACCCTTCTCACCAATGTGGCCAAATCTCATATGCCATAACATTATCTTTTTAGTAGGAAGCTTAACTTCCAAAGCATGAGCACCCTTGGGTACATAAGATGCACTACCATCAGAATTTGTTACAACAGATTTCTTTACTGCTTGTTTAGATGGTGGGGATGAAGTGACTGTAGCTCTTTTCTTCAAGTCAGAAGAACTATTGCACTATGAAGTGCATGCCTCCAGCTAAAACAAAGTACCTCTCCAAGTACCCTTCACAAGCACCATAGATCCTCTAGTCATCTTGCATTCATCCTTTGAAAAGACAACCTGTACACCTACATCATTCAATATACTTACAGAAAGCAGGTTTCGTGCCAAGCCTAGGATGTGCATAACCCCAGTGATCCCCTTCACTCATCCATCAGGGAATCAAATTGAAACTCTTCCATGACCAACAGTCTTCAGATGAGAATCATCACCCAAGTACACTCTTCCACCATCGAACTCTTCATACTTCACGAACCAGCTTCGATGCAAGGTCATGTGGAATGATGCACCAGAATCTATCAACCACACATCATCAAATGCATGGGTGGCCAGGGCTACGATGAAGGCATCACCATCATTTTGTGACTTGTCAGGATCTGAATATGGGGCATTCTTCTTCTTTTTCTTTTCCTCTTTGCATTCCTTTCAGAAATGCCCAGTTTTGCCACAGTTCCAATAGAAAGCCTTGGACTTTCTAGGAGATTTGGATCTCCCACAGGATTTGGATCTACCCTTCTTAGCTTTCTTGTCCTTCTTTTTCCCTTTCTCCTTGGGTCTTCCACGAACCGCAAGAGCCTCTCTGTCTACTTCAGAAGACTTTCTCTACATCTCTTCAGATAATAGCGAAGATACCACTTCATCCATTTTGAAAGTGGATGTGGTGCTCCCAATAGCCATAACAAGATGATCCCACATGTTTGGAAAAGAACAAAGCAAGGTCATACATCGATTCTCCTCCTCCATCTTCACACCAACAAATGTCAATTGTGCAACTAACATGTTGAAAGCAATCAAGTGATCTGCAACAGATCCTCCATCGTCCATCCTCAGAGAATACAACTTCTTTCTCAGAAAAAGCTTGTTCACTAGGGATTTGGCCTGATAAACATCTCTAAGCTTCTTCCAAAGATCTTTTGTGGTCTTCTCCTCATGGCCATTTAATAGGACAGAATCATCTAGACTGAGTCTTATGAGACCCTTAGCCTTCCGATCTTTGAGATCCCAATCAACTTGTGCCATTGCGGTTGGTTTTACACTATATACGGTTGGTTCTACACCTTTAATCTTCTAGATGTGTTTTCCATCTCCTTCCTACAACAAGATTACATAATACTCTACACAAAGCTCCCACTCAACCTAAGATTAGCTCAAAAAACCCCTACCCGACAACTAGGACCAAAGGTGACCAAGCTCTGATACCAACTGAAAGGAAGCTAAGTGTACGGAAATCACTTCCTACACTAATCTAATGAGGAGAGAAAAGTGCAAATTCTTTTCAATCTTTACAATTACAGTGTTATTAACCCAATAATAGAGATATTGCAGCAAACACATACATAAGAATGTAAGATAGAAGAAAAGAGAGACAAGATATACGTGGGGAAAACCCTTACGGGTGAAAAACCCCACACTCCAAAACACAGCTCAAATGTATTATCTAAACAATGAGGTTTACAATACAGTTAAAAAGCCAATGCTCTTGCAAGAGTCTTCAACACTCATATCTGGAGACAATCTAGCAGCATAATAGTACCTGTCAATCACATAATACATCTCCTCTCAAAAGCACCTATTTATATAGAAGATACAAGGCAAAAATGGCTCTATCTTGAGATGGGCATCCAACATGGCCTCATGGCCCAAAATCCACTCTTGGGGACACTTGTCCAACATTGTAGAATGTTTATGACACTTGTCATATCACCCCATCCCAAAAAGGTCACTTATTCCCAAGTTAGGCAATGACAGATACTCTTACGACACCTACGACTGTCATAGAATCTGTCATAGTTGTCATATCTTACAGTTGTAAGAGAATCTATCATACACAGGTTATAAATAGTATATTCTCTTACAACATGTCACAACCCTCCTTGGGGTACCCAAAGATGCCTTCTTCCAAGATGCCTTGTGACACATGTCTTCACCTGTCATAGAATTTTCCATTTACGACTCTTATGCGTCATAGATTTGTCATAGGAATCTATCATAACCATTTCGGTCAATATTCCCTTACACACTATCCAAGATGCCGACACATGACAAAATATTCCTACCGCTAAGTGGGACACATATCTCCTCGTGTGAGCACAAATTTACATGTGATTACCTTCGACATAGGATGACACATCACCATGCCAACTCCCACAAGATGACAATAAGGATTTGCATCATAATTACAATAATATGCAATAAATAAATAAATACAATGAAACAATACAAGGAATTACCAAGGTTGAGACACCTTAATTCCCAACAAAGGCATGTGTCAATTTTTAGTGTCTATAATTATTTTCAGTAAAATGAAAGAGGGTGATTCCATTGCAGAGCATTAAATAATTTTAATATATTTTTGAGTCAACTTGATTCCGTAGATGCTACAGTTGAAGAGGAAGATAAATGTATACTTCTACTTTGTTCTTTACCTAAATCTTGGGAGAATGTTATCCTTGATATTACTACTAACCTGGAAGATCTGAAGTTGGATTGCCTTGTTGTAACTTTGTTGTCATAGGAGATGAGGAAGGAGACTTCTGAGGGTAACATTGAGGCTCTCAATGTGATGGAAAGGTCCAAGGAAAAAGGCATAAAAGAAGAGAAAGAATTGAGGGACAAATCTAAGGGTCAGTCTAAGTCTTATGGGAAGAAGAATAGAGTTAAGTGTTGGAACTACGGTAAAAGATGGCATGTGAAGAAGGAATGCATAAACAAGAAGAAACAATGGGATTCCACTATTGATAAGTCCTCAAATGCAGGTGAAGATGATTTACTTTATGCATGCAATGTTGTTTCTAATGATCATTGATTGGTTGACTTAGGATGCTCGTATCATATGACTTTGCATAAAGAATGGTTTTTCACATATGAAGAGTATGATGGAGGTAAAGTGTACCTTGGGGACAACTCTACATATTTGATAGTTGGGAAAGGCAAGGTAATGTTGTGTTTCAGTGATGGGAGAATTAAAAACCTCACTGGTGTTTTACATTTTCCTGGATTGGCTAGAAATCGTATTTCAGTTTTGAAGCTGAATAATTTGGGAATGCATGTAACATTTGATAAGCATGGTTGTAGATTGGTGAGAGGAAACTTGGTGATAGCTAAGGGAAAAAGATTGGGAACTTTGTTCAGGATAGATACTGGTACAATTTTTAATTCCTCTTATATTTATGAGGCTTATGAAAACACTTGTACGTTGTGGCACCATAGATTGGGTCACACAATTAATAATGTTTTAAAAATAATTAAGAATAAAGATTTGTTGGATGGTTTCTCTTATTTTGATGAGCACTTTGATTTCTATGAGCATTGTGTGTTTGGTAAATAAAATATAACATCATTTCCTTTAGGAAGTAATATAGCAAAAGAGAAGTTAGAGATTATTCATTTAGATGTGTTTGGACTTGTTGATAATGACTCTATCAGAAAATCTCTTTATTTTGTCACCTTCATTGATGATGTATCTAGATTTACATGGATTTATTTTATGAAGCACAAATATGAAGTTTAACTCACCAAGTTTAAAGATTTTAAAGTCTTAGTTGAAAACCAATCGAGATTAAAGATAAAATTATTAAGATCTAACAATGGAGGGGAATATTGCTCTAAGGAATTTGATGAGTTTTTTAAGAATGCAGGTATAATCAAACAAAAGACAACTCTGTATACACTACAATAGAATGGTGTTGCAGAAAGGATGAACTAAACAATCATAGAAAGAGCCAGAAGTATGTTGAGTGATTCATAATTGGAGAAATGTTTTTGGGAAAAGGTTGTGTGTACCACTTATTACTTGATTAACATAACTCCTTGTAAGGCTCTTGATTCGACACCTTATGAAGTGTGGACATGTAAGAAACCTTCTATTTCACATTTAAGGGTTTTTGGTTGTGAGGCTTTTGTTCACGTGCCTAAGAAAGAATGACCTAAGTTGGATCCAAAAGCACAGAAATACATCTTCACTGGATATGGTGAGAATATTAAAGGTTATAAGCTTTGGGATCCTTTAACCAGAAAAATTATTTTCTCTAAAGATATTATTTTTAGGGAACTTAAATCTATTTCTAAACCTAAACAACCAAAAGAGAAAGAAAGGTCAAAGGTAGTGCATTTTGATTTACAATAGGAAGATGAACAATGACAAGAATAGAAGGATGGATTGAAGAAGAAGAAGAAGAAGAAGATTTGAGTGGAAGTAGTTATGACGAGGAAGACTCTGTTATTACAGAAGAAGTTGAGCATCCAGAAGAACTAGAAGAGTCTCTTACTTCACCCTTGAGGAGATCCACAAGACAACGAAATCCAGTTGACATGTATAGCCCACCATATTTTCATTGTGTATTTGTTTTATTGAGTACTGAAGATGAGCCTAGATCCCACAGGAAAGCTATTCATGGATATAATAGTGAGTCTTGGTAGTTATCCATGCAAGAGGAGATGATGGCTTTAGACTCTTGCAATGTTACCTGGGATCTTGTTCATTTTCCCAAAGGAATAAAGGCCATAGATTGCAAGTGGGTCTTCAAGAAGAAGTTTGGAGTAGATGGTTCATTGGAGAAGTGCAAGGCTAGACTAGTAGCCAAGGGCTACTCCCAAAGAGGGAGCTGATTTCAGTGAAATATTCTCTCCTATTGCTAAATTATCTTCTATTAGATTTCTCTTATCCATTGCCACATCTTTTGATTTTGAGGTTGAACAAATGGATGTTAAGACTATGTTCTTGCATAGAGATCTTGATGAATAAATTTACATGCAACAACCTACAAGGTTTGAGGTAAAAGGAAAAGAACATTGGGTTTGTAGATTGAAGAGGTCTCTTTATGGTCTTAAACAATCCTCCAGGATGTACAACACTAAGGGTATGATCAGTGAATTGAAATCCCAACTTTCAAGTGCATTCAATATGAAAGATCTTGGAGCAGTCAGGTATATTCTAGGTATGAAGATTAGGAGAGATATAGGTAACATAAAGATTTGGTTATCTTAGAGTAAGTATGTGAATACCATTTTGTAGACATTTAGCATGTAAGATTGTAACCCAGTTAGAATTCCTTTGCCCATTGGTAATAAACTTTCATTAGACATGTGTCTGAAGAACGAGGATGATTTTGAGGATATGACTAATATGCCATATGCTAGTATTGTAGGGAGTTTGATATATGCATTGTTTTGTACTAGGCCAAATATTGCCCAAGTAGTGAGAGTTTTAAGCAGGTTTATGTCTAACCTTGGTAAATAGCATTAGAATATGTGAAGAGGGTATTTAGATATTTAGCTAGTACTTCTGATTACTATTTTGTTTATTCTGGTACTGACAGTGTGGAAAATACATTGGACATACATGTTTTTTTATGTAGATTAGACAAGTGACTTGGATATTCAGAGGTCCACTAGTGGCTACGTGTTTACTTTGTTTGGAGGAGCAGTGAGTTGGATGAGCAAAAGGCAGCCCATGGTTGCTTCGTCCACCACTAAAGCAGAGTATATGGCTGCTACCCATGTCTCTAAGGAGGTAGTTTGGTTGAGGAGATTGTGTACATGTATTGTTTTTCATTGCAAGGCCATTTAGATTGGTTACGATAGCCAAAGTGCTATTTGTTTGGCCAAGAATCCTATGTATCATGCTTAGACTAAGCATGTTGGTGTACAGTATCACTTTGTTTGAGAAATGGTTACAAGTGGATGGATTGAGATGAAGAAGGTAGATACTCAAGAGAATGTTGCGGATTCTTTGACCAAACCTATGACCATACAGAAGTTTACTTAGTGCAGGGAGGCCATGGGTCTTGTTTCTTGTACTTAGTTGTTTTATGGTTTCCTATGGGTATTTACAATGTATAATGTCAAGTGGGAGAATGTTAGGATTAAGGTGCCATTAACCTTGTAAATCCTTGTAATTATTATTCCTAATATTATTTATAAATCACCCATAAGGGATGTACAGATTTCACTAGCAATGGTAAAAATTATTTATCGAGGACAGTAATTACAGAGTCATTGCATCGGTAAGTTTTCGAGTTACCAATGATAGTTATGGAGTAACATTTATTAATGGTAACTTTGAAAATGAAGAGTAATTAAGGTTAGGCATCACCTTGGAGGAATCTACTATTTTTGGTAGTTATGACACCCATCATAAAGTTGGTAAGTGGTTGTAAGAGAATCTATGACAACTGTAAGTTATCATAAGATTCTACGACAATATGATAGCTTATGATGGTGATGTAGGAGCATCCAGAGGTGTAATGGCAATCTTGCATCACCTAAAAACAATGATGATTCAAAATTGATGACTTTGTTTTCATTTATTTTCAAAATTCATATTCCTAGTTCCATAATCGCTTGAATAATGATGTAGAACCTTCAGTTTTTCCAAACTGCTATTTTAGCAAAGTTTGCATTTGGGCATGTATGGAAGTGAAAATTTATAGGAAGATTCATAAATGAAAAATAATAACTTTGGTGAAGGAATCAGGCAAAGATCATTTGTGGGCTAAAACATATTAAAGTTTTCATTTCCCAAAAAAACCCTAAAAACGTTTCAAAGTCGGGTGAGGCACTTAGAGGCCCTGTACGGCCCCAAAAATGGGTGGAATTAGCAAATAATATTCTTATCATGTAGAACACTCTACGAGCTTTCCAACACTTCAAATGGTTTGTCAATCGGACACCTAGATCAAAAGTTATGGCTCCCAGAAGTTTACCTATTTTTAGAGGGAGATACACATTTCGAAATTTGGCTGGAGGTTGCCAAAAAGGGCTATTTATGACCATTTTTTTGGGAACCCTTGGTAGTAGTAGAGATAAGGGGGAAGGTGTAGAGTCAAGAAAAGGCAAGAAAATAGAAACCCTGGTGGATTTGAGGCTACAAAAAATAGAAGGTTCCAGAATCTAGAGATAGGAAGTTGTAATGTGTTGCAGCCTGTGGAGGATTCATCCTCTGATTGAATTTTAGCTTCTATAATGTAATGTGTTGTCCAAATTAATAAAAGAACATTCTATTTTCTATGCGTAATTTGTGTTATTGTATGTTTTGTGATTTACCCCCTTCTTCAGATGGATACTTATTGCTTGTAAGTTTCTATTCTTAGCTCTAGGTGCCCATATTGGAGAGATAATATTTTGGGGGTGTTATGACAGAATCTATGACAATTATGACAACATTTATTACCCCATAAGTGCATATTCTTGTCCATGGGTGCCCAAATTTTCATGGTTGACTATTGACAAGTGGCATGAGCATTTAAGAGGTCATTTAATGTTACATGTTGGAGTATCAAAGGAGAGAGAAAGTGGACACCTAGTTTGGGGAGTGAAATACCTCTATAAATGCAGTGCCTTGTATGTGTTGTTTATCATAGTTTTCTTGTACACAAGTTCTTCCGGATTGAAGGTTAGAGAGACAAAGGAAGTGCATGTATTTTAGATTTTGAAGATAATACAACTTGAGCCTCTTTTCTTGGTGGAGGTTTTTACCCGAAAGGGTTTTCTCCACGTTATATTTGGTGTTCATATGGTTTATTCTTCTATGTTGTTTATTCTTGTGTTGTAATTTCATTCTATATGCAATCTATGTTCATATTTCACTTCTTTAAGATCATACACATACTATAATTATATTTCCATTTGGGTAGTTGTTGTCTTCATTTCTAACATAAATTACGTAAAAACCAACTTATTTAGTAAAATGTAGTTATAACTTAAATTGTAGAAAATCGACTAGGTATTGATATGAAAACGTAACAATAAAGTTTGCCACTAAGAACTAGTTCTGCAAATAAAATATAGATAATATTTAGCCTTTTGAATAAATTCATTGCTTTTAATGAAATGTGAGATTGGGAAGGACTACCAGTTTTCATGTTTTCAATTATAATGTCTAGAAGTCAAGTTAGAGTTTGTAATTTATATTTTTTTTACCTTTTGTGACTTTGTTTTATTGTTCAAAGTTTGTGGAAAAAGGATAAATGTTGGGAGGAATAGATGTTAGATTCAAATATGCTCTTGTCCATTATAATTCCATAATTAAATTTACTTTGAAGATCTTCACAAAGGGTTTTATTTGAACCCCTTCCTTCAAGACAAGCTAAATGCAAAAATCACTAAGACTTTCGAAGGTCAACTTGAAGGTCCAAAATTCTAGTTTTGCACCAAAATCCCACAGTTTTCTAATGTTTCAACAAATACTCCTTTTGTGGGAAAAATCATGCAGGAAAGTAGAAGAGGTCTAGACATAAAAAATGCTAAATTTGACTCTATTAGAATCCTACAACTAGCATTTTCTTAAGGATTTTTCAGTCTTTGAATTTTTCATTAAGAAACTTAAATGCAGAGATTTTCTAGACTTCCAAAGGTGAATCCAAAAGGAGTAATACTCTAGTCTTCTTTTCAAAATATGCAAATTTATCACTTAATGATTATCAATGCATTCTCAAATTAATTATTTTTTGACAAGGATGCAGGGAACCTTGGGAGGTTAGGACATATGATTTAAATTTAAGAGTTCTATTCGTCCTACAAAATCTCATAATTTGGACCTAAAAGACAAATTTAAGTTGAAATGTTTTGTGTGGATTTGAACCAAGTCAGGAGATTTTGACGCTTAGTGATTTTTGAATGAGGGCGTCATGAAATTTAATATTTTAAAACTAAACCATTTTCCCTAATTTCAATTTTTCATTTTGCAGTCACACCACAAACTAGGGTTAGGTTAATTTGTAAGGTTGCTATTCCCTAGGGTTTATTTGAACCATGGTTATTTATCCCAAACAATAATATTTCTTGAATTGATGGTTTGGATTTGAACTTTAAGGTGATTTAGAGTTAAGAACATTCAAACATGCACCATTTAAACGTAAATTCAAAAGAAATCCACCTACTAGTTTTGGAACTTTGATGAAGACATTGAAATAGTTGAAATTGAGAAGCCCTAGCTCACAACAAGGATTTTAAGAGGTGGAAACATGTTGGTGTGAATAGGGCTTTTTCTTATCTGGTTTCCCCTTTATAGTGTGAACATGGTATATTACCTAACTGGTTCCACATTAGGACCTATTCACACATGTTACACATGTTAAGTTGATATATGGTAGTAGAGAGATGTCTAGATGTTTCTAGTACACATGTGATCTTATCCTTTAGTTATCACGTATCATAGGATTATGACAATTGTCCTAATCCTATGTTGTCCTATGTCTCACCTTGGTCTTTATAACCAAGGCTTCTCATTGTACTTGTATCATATCATGACATTATCTTTTGTATAAATTATTATTCTATCATGTTGATCTTCTTTGATTCTTGTGATTAGTTCTTAGGAATATTGATCTTGGGATAGATACCTCCATAGTTAATCCTAACATGGTATTAGAGTAGGAGATTGTCTAGAGTTAGTTCATTTTTAGAAGATCTAGGATTGTGATTTATTTTTATTTCTTGAAACCAAGTATGCTCTTCTCTTGCATCCTTGGATGACTTGGAGAATCATAAAGGTTGAGAGAAATAATAGTTTTTGGGGGGCTTTCTTCTTTGTGGCTTCATATTATAGGTTTATTTTGGTCCAAAACGGACCTCGTTAATGCATTTGGAAGGCTTGAGAGATAAACTTTGACATATAACACATCATATTTTGGAGTTAGAAAAATTTCATCAGTTTTGGGGGATTTTTGAAGATTCTAGATCCGTACAGTACATATTTACCTACACAAAAGGTAATTTTTTTTATGCAGAGGGCAATATTTCCCCTTACAATTTTTTTTTCCATTTTGAGTCAATCATAATTTTTGTAGGCTCGGTCTATTTTTTAGGAAACTTGTCTCTTTTTGGGACAACTGAGCTTGTTTCGGGATAGGCTATCTCATTTTTAACCTCCTTATCCTGGCAGGCCTCAAACTTGGTATAGGACATTCAAGAAACAAATCAACCTCCTTCAATTATATATGACCCTATTTAGTATTGCACACCTAGACCACCCATGATCTGAGCATCCTACCTCTAGCTTGTGGAGTCTGACTCCATTCATCTCCAGTCATGTACAAGCCCATTTTCGGGCACTTTGTTCCTTCATAGGCCCTGATTGAATCTTTCTCAATCTCAAAGGCCCCTCTTTTTGGGCCCCATTCAGCCTCTGCAATAGGATTTGGCTGCTCTAGACTCGGCTCACCTCAAGTACCAGGTGACCCTACGTTGTTCGGCCTCTTTGGCCCATTGGTTTCTTGGCCTTGCATCCTTTGCATAGCTTGTTAGTATTTTTGGACTTGAATTCCTCTTATTGGCATCCATTTTTTGTAGTCTACATCCATTTTTTTGGGTCATTGTGCCCTCTTTTCATTTATGTGTGATGTTTTCTCAGATTGATCTACTTCGGTGCCCATTCACGGCCACTCATCCTAAGACCTGTTCAGTTCTTGTTTGGCCTTACTAGGCCCTCACAACCTTAGAGATTCAACCCCACAAGCCCTATTTGAATCTTCTTTGTATTTAAGGAGATTCAACCTGGTTTTGGCCTACTAGCTGACTGTTTTAGCCTTATCCTTTTTAGAAATGAAAATAAACAACTATCAATGAAAAAATGATTACAAATGCAATATAGATACATAACTATGTAGAACCAAAAATGGTGATGGTATAAAATCAACATAAAGAAATAAAGGAAGAGGAGATCAAACACATGACATAGTGTTTGTGTGGAGAAACCCTTTCAGGAAAAATCTTCACACAAGAAGAGATGCACCAGTCTGTATTAACTTCAATAGAGTTTACAATACAACACTATCAATCTCCTCTTCAGTCTCCAATCCACCAATGCATGCAATACTTTCAACTCTTCGCATACACAACCATAATACAATATCCTCATAAAGGGGTTTCTATCTAGGGAAAGACAAGCCAACATAACCTCTACCATTAGATTTGTGACCTAATGATGAACAATCCATATTTAGAATGAGAAAATATAAATATAATGTGGCTTACGAGGGTGTTACCCTCGGACCCCCACCAGGGTGCACGGTCCTCGGACCCCCCAGCAAGGGAGCCATCCCCCAAACCCCATAGGGGGTACCCCCTGCAACCCCCGGATAACCTACATTTGTCAAGTACTAGGATTAAACATGTGGTTGGAACAAGATCGTTACTTGGTGAATAATTCTTCCCTTATGGAAATTTACAAACAACATTAGGAGTAAATAATTACATGGGATTTACAAGGTTAATGGCACCTTAATCCGAACAATCCAGATTTTAGGCTCCCATGTTCTAGTTTGGGAATATTAGCCCTTCTTCTGGAGTTCTGGCCACTCAGCCCAAGACACCATCTCTTCTGCACACCGATCGACCATGTTTTTAGGCACCTTGAGTGCCTTAACACATCACTCTCATCCCTTGTGGCTCATCTTCGACAATCCATTCAACCTTTGGTCCAGCCTCGATGGCCTTCTCCTTGCTGCAATCCATTTTTGGCCTAGTTTTGACTCGATGTGTCCTATTTCAGCTCTCCTACAACCTAGTCTAGGTTGCAATATGGCCCATCCAACTCATTCTTGTGACCACATCTTAAAGCCCGACTACAGGAATCCACTCAACCTTGATCGAGCCCTATGGTGCGACGAGGCCTTGTTTTGGGTCAACTTAGCACCTTGCTTTGAGTTTGAAATGGGCTTGACATCAAGCTTTATCTTGGACTTTAGTTGTAGGCCCACATTTTCATTCGACCAATGTTGGATTTGCACTTGGATCTCAACCTCACAAGGCTCCCTGCTTGGTTTCTTGGGCCATTTAAACATTTTTTCAAACTCCTTTTCTGGACCTATAACTCAAATTTGGCCTGTCTACCCCAAAGTCAGCCACATAGTCCTCTTTTTTGTACAATATGGGTTCTTTTCATCTAGCACTTCATTCGGCCTTGAATTCAGCCTATCAGTTCGTGAATGTGGTCTCCTAGCACCTTGTCAGACCACTTGTTCCAGTTCCAGATTCTAGATCTAGCTTGCTCGACCCAGGATTCCTCTTTGGTCGTCCTATCCACAAATGGGGCACTTTGTCCTAGAATCAAATTGTTGCAAGTATGGGCCTAACCGGTGTTGTAATTGATGTTAACATACTCTTGTTGCATTAATGATAAGGATTGGATGATCTGTTTGCTGAGGATATTGAGAAAATTGGTCATATCAGGAACAGTGAAGACAGTAAGGTAAAAGTCCAAGTTAAGATGAGGATCAGAGGATGCGGTTTAAAGGGTTTGTAGATATGTGTCTTAAGATGATCCAGTAAAGATTTTAGAGGTCTGCATGAAGATCTGAAGAAGTTGTGGTCGCTCAAGTAAAACTAATTTCGACAGGTGTTCAGAGGTGACAAAGTGACACAGATAGGTCCGGTGAGATCTGGAAATGCATTATCCTATTCTGCAAATTTGAGGGAGTGTTTAGGAAGTCTTTGTGAAGTGTCAACTCATTTGGTTCATGGTTTGAAGGTCCGCAAGCATCTATTCCTTTGTGATAGTGATGACAGACTATGTTCTTGAGGTTCTGGATGAAGGAGAGAAGGATTTCAAAAAGCAGATAAAGTGTGGATGTTCTTGGTGATTCAGGAAAGCTTGTGGAGGTCTTTGGATCGTGTCCAATTTGTGTTGATGGTTCGCATTGAAGTTGGAGCTCATAATTGAAGAATAACTTCC
This sequence comes from Cunninghamia lanceolata, assembly GCA_027924645.1. Taxonomy (NCBI): domain Eukaryota; kingdom Viridiplantae; phylum Streptophyta; class Pinopsida; order Cupressales; family Cupressaceae; genus Cunninghamia; species Cunninghamia lanceolata. The sequence continues at coordinate 2,314,258 of BSBN01001219.1, read as the reverse complement.
GGATGATGGTGTTCTTCCTTACACTGGCTGACCGGATGAGTTACTCATCCTGCAGATGTTTTTGTAGATGTTTGTTGACTTAGATGATTATTCCTAAGTCGATGTCTTGTATAAATAAGGAATTGTGAAGTCATTTCAAAGCGTATCTGGTGGAGATGAGAGTGTGGTAGTGAAGAGGAGAGTGAAAGGCAGAGCAGAAGTATTGGGCTTAAATGGAACTAATTCAAGCATGGTGAAGATGCTATTCTCTAGTTCATGTATGTGATATCTATAATTTTGTAGATAGTGTGTCTCTTGTAGGCAGTGAGCCTCTTCTGAGTAGTGTGCTCGAGCAGTGAGCCCTAATTGGCAAGTGCCATTTTGTTCTTTCTATTCTTCTAACAGAGAATACAATCTTGGGTTAATCACCACGTGGTTTTTCCCTTAACCAGGTTTTCCACATCAAAATCTTGGTGTCTTATGTTGATGTGTTGCTGTTCTTGGTTTAATGCATTGTGTTTCCATGATTGAATTATTATTATACTACTAAATTACAAAGTAGATTTAAGTGTGTAAATTGGAAGAAAGTTTTGGACAATTGATTCACCCCCCCTCTTAGTTGTCTGTCCTAAATCTAACAATTAGTATCAGAGCCAAGTTCCTCTAAAAGGAGCTTAACCGCTTGAGGAGATCCAGGATGCCATCCTACAAGAAGGATAGTCTGAAGTTTGATGGAACCAATTTTAATCTTTGGAAAAGTTGCATGAAATGTCACTTGCAATGTATGGGAATGCAGTACTGGAACATGGCTTCAACAAAGTATACTCCTCCACAGGGTGGCCCGAAAACCCAAAATGAAATCACAGATGCTGAAAACAATCTGCAGACTATAGAGGCTCTTCTAAGCACATTATCTGATTCAGAGCTTTCAAATGTTGTTGATCTACCAACTGCTTTTGAGATTTGGGAAAAACTGGAACTTCTGCATGAAGGAGACAAGTATGTTCAATGTGCAAGGTTACAGAGTCTGAAAGGGAAATTTGAAAAGCTGAAGATGAGAGAAGATGAAAATATCACTACTTTTATGCCAAGAGTAAATGAGCTTGTTTGTGGCATTAGATGTGCTGGTGGAGTCTTGGATGAAGATGAGATTGTTGGCAAAGTTCTCAGATCCCTTCCTGCTTCTTATAAAATCAAAGCTACTGCCATTGAAGAATTCAGAGCCCATACAACTGTCACAAGAGATCAATTGGTTGGTAAATTGGCTGCATTTGAAATGACCAAGTTTGGAGATGCCCCCCCAAAGACTGAATCAACATTCAAAGCCAGTGCCTATGTAAAAGGTAAACAAAGGTTTGATCCGGGAGAGAACTCTTCAAGGAAACTATCATGGTATGAAAAAGCAAGAAAAGACCTAGAAGAAGAAGTAGAAACTACTCAACTTGAAGCTCTTATTGCAAAAAGACTGCTAAGAGGATTAGGTAAGTATGAAGGGAAATTGCCTTTTAAGTGTTTTAACTGCAATAAGATTGGTCATTTTGCCTCAAGGTGTCTGGATAGATTTTCAAGGCCAAATCCTAACAAGCCGTGGTTCCAAAAGAATTGTTACTACATTCATGAAGATGATGATAATGAAGGAGTAACAGATGATGAATCAAAGATAGGAAACAAATCTGAAATGACTAGGTGTTCATTGCCATCAAGGAAGAAGATCCAATGTCCTATGTATCTATTAATCATAAGACTATGGAAAGAGCTTTGGCTGCCCAAATTGAAGAAAATGATGATTGGGTCATTGACAGTGGATGCTCTCACCATATAACAGGTGATAAAAATAAGTTCATAGATTTGGAAAGGTATGAAGGAGGAGTGGTAAAGTTTGGTGATAATTCTGCTGGTAGAATTAGAGGTAGAGGAACTATTTCTTTTGATGGAAGGAACAAAACTGATAATGTACTGTATGTTGAAGGATTGAAGCACAATCTTCTCAGTGTTGGACAGTTGGTGGACAAAGGCTATGATCTCAGATTCAAGAATGGAAAATGCAAGATCTTTGAGAGTTTCAGAATATAGATTGCATCCGATACCCAAATAAAAGGTAACATCTTCCATTTAGTTGCTACTGGTAAAAGTTGTCTATTTGTGCAAATTGATCAGAGTTGGTTATGGCATAGGAGGATGTGTCATGTGAATTTTGATAATATTATCAAGATAAGCAATACTCAGGCAGTAAAAGATCTTCCAAAGTTGGTGAAACCTACAAATAGTTTGTGCAAGGAATGTCAGATGGGTAAACAAAGTAGAGTCTCATTCAAAAGCAAGGAACAATCTTCTACCAGATTATTAGACTTAGTTCATACTGATTTATGTGGTCCGACAAGAATCAGAAGTGTGCAAGGTGATAGATACTGTTGAATTTGATAATTAACTCAAGCCACAAAGATCACCTGCAAAACCTAAGATTTACCTTCCACAAGAGAAAAAAGCAAAGAGGAATAATTTACTCAATAAGGATGAATTAATGAAATGGATTAATGAATTACATGTGAGAACTTGCTTTTATATTTGTAAGTTAGAGAAAAACCCTAATATGACTTAAGAATAACCTAAAACTAAAATTAGCCCTTAGTAAACTTAATAAAGTGTAATTAAATATTTAATTACACTAACACCCCCCTATAAGTGCAACTTAGGGAGAAATGAAAAGCATGCAACTAATGCAAGAATGGGTCCCAGCTACAAGGCCATTTTAGGTACCCATGAGCAACAAGAATCTCTCATAAAGTGGAGAGAAAGGAGAAAAACCTAGTGGGAGAGAACTCCTCTCCAAAAGAGAGAAAAATACAAGTACATAAACATGTGATGGAAGGAGGACTAAAACTAAGACCCCCCAAGAAGTGAATCCATCACAAAAGTACAATCAAGAATACCCCCCCATAAGAGAGGAAGAAGAGAGAAGGTCTAATGACCCCCCCAGAACTGAGAAGGATGAAACCCCATGCGAGGAAATGCTCCCTCCCAAAATAGAGATAAGAAGAGAGACCATGCAGCCGCTCCTCAAGATGACTCCTGCAGTGCTGGAAGATGCTCGACATAGAATAAAGATGAAGACCCATGAACATCGAACAACATTCCTCCCCTTGGGAAGAAATAAAACTGTAGATGTGTGCATAATGTCTTCCCATTCTGGATAGGAACATACAGGAAGGACAAATGTCTCTGAACTCTGCACATGATCCAAAGATAACAATGATGCTCCTAAAAACTGCTCAAATGTCTCCAATCCACTACCAAACTATGACTGAAGAAGAGAAGGATGAAGAACAATCTCTGAAGCAAATGATGGTGATGCAACTCCATCGAATCTGTCATCAAAGAGAAGACAAATGTCCTTAATGTGGTCCTCCAAATCTGTAAGTTGGGACTCTACAAACAAAGATGATATGTCTGTAAGATAGGAATCCCAATGAGGTGGATCAAGAAAACTAATATTGACCTGCTGCACAGAATCACTAGAAGCCAATGATGATGCAACACTTAACTCTGAAGTAGCAGTAGGTGATGGTGGAGCAATGATCTCATCAAGAGGAGAAGTGATTAAAACAAGCATTTCAAAGAGATGATGTGAGAAATGAGGACACATCTCTTTCTCATGTTGATTACTTCCACAATATCTACAATTAGATTTATGCTGATGGTAAAATCCTATCTCCTTAGATGATTAAGGATCAAAATATGCAAATAGATTTATGCTGATAATAGAAGTCTTTCAAAGCAAACAGAACCTTTCCAGGAGGCAGCATGTCTAGGATATCCAACAGAAGCCATAAAATCGACAAACTGATTTAAAATATACCTGGGGTTAAATCTGAAAAAATTATATAGGTGGCTGTGTAGAGCTCTCTAATACCTTTCCAACGCCTATTCGTTTTTGAAAAACGGAGATTTTGGGCGCAAGAACGGAGCTCGATAGCCAAAAAAGATGCCTTGACTTCAAACAGCAATAAATTGTACCAATAGTAAAACCTAGAAAATATACCTACACCACTGAATTGTACTCAGAACTAGCTTTCTAGCGCCTATTTTTTTTTGAAAATCTGACTCCGTATGCTCAAGATATGCCCAATTTACCAAAACTGCTCCTTTAGGACAAAGAGGCCCAAAAAAAGCACTATTGAAGCCCCTGGGCGCCCATGTGCCCAGGCGCTGAGTCTCTGGGGGCTAGCGGCCAGGGCACTGGTCACTCATATGACCAGGAGCTGAGTCTTTGGAGGCTGTTGCTTGGAAGTTAGGGGTTGGCCCCCCATGCGACCAAGGGTTAAACCCAAGGGGCTAGCCCTCCAAAATAAAAATAAAAAATTTATGAAAAATTAATTAAAAAAACTCAGTTGTACTTGTGCACAGAAATCGAGATGGCACAGAAATTGAGGCGGCATAAAAATTGAGATGGCATGCAAACTGAGGTAGCTCCAAAATCAAAATCAGCTCATATGAGAATGGCACAGAAATTGAGGCATCGTACAGTCGTACGGATTTCATTGTCATGGATTTCTTGAAACCCCAAAAAAACACCCAAAAACTTTTTTTCAGCAAAATATAGAGTGCCTTATATGAAAATAGGGGTTTTTGAGCCTTCTGAGCACAATGGTGAGGTCCGTTTTGGCAAAAAATGCTCTAAAATTGATGTTCCCCTCCAGATCTAAAAAAACTCTTGAAACCTTCACAGATTTGACTTCCCCAGACCAAATCCAGCCAAATAAAAAGACAAATCTGCCTTTTCTAGCTACTCTGAATCCAATGGAATACTCTGTTTTACACAAAAACACACCCAGCAAATGGCTCTTGTTAAAAATTTTCTCTAAATTTGAGAAAGGGCTTGCAGATCCGCTCTGATACCATGTTGAATTTGATAATTAACTCAAGCCACAAAGATCACCTGCAAAACCTAAGATTTACCTTCCATAAAAGAAAAAAGCAAAGAGGAATAATTTGCACAATAAGGATGAATTAATGAAATGGATTAATGAATTACATGTGAGAACTTGCTTTTATATTTGCAAGTTAGAGAAAAACCCTAATATGACTTAAGAATAACCTAAAACTAAAATTAGCCCTAAGTAAACTTAATAAAGTGTAATTAAATATTTAATTACATCAACAGATACTTCATGTTACTAATTGATGACTATTCTCAGATGATGTGGGTAACCTTTCTGAAAGAGAAATCAGAAGCTCTTGAGAAATTCAAAATATTCAAGGTTATGGTAGAGAATGAAACCGAATTAAAATTGAAATGTCTGAGGTCTGATAGAGGTGGAGAATTCACATCCGGTGAGTTCATAGATTTCTGTGAGAAACATGGAATAAAGAGATAGTTGTCTGCTCCTAGGACTCCACAGCAGAATGGAGTAGTTGAGAGAAAGAACTGGACCATCCAGGAAGCATCTAGGACCATGATGATGGAAGCAAATGTTCCTCAGATCTATTGGAGAGAAGTTGTCAGCACTGCAATCTATACTCTCAATCGAGTTCAAATTAGAAGCAATATCAGTAAGACTCCTTATGAACTTTGGTTTGGCATCACTCCTACTGTGAGGTATTTCAGAGTCTTTGGTAGAAAATGTTACATCAAAAGAGATGAAGATCTAGGCAAATTTGATGCTAGAAGTGATGAGAGAATATTCTTAGGTTACTCTACTCAAAGCAAAGCATATCGGTGTTATAACAAGAGACTAAGAAAGATTATAGAAAGTACAAATGTGAAGGTTGATGAAGGAATTGAAAAACCCTCAATGTTTTATGAATATGATGAAGATGATCAAAATGGTGTTCTAATTCAAGGAGCCCAAGCCCCTTCTAAAATTTAGATTCAAACTGATCCAGTAAATCAAGAAGAAGAGATGAGTTTTAATGAGCCTGATCAAGAATCAGAAGTGCAAGAAACTCCCAAAGTTCCTAGGTATGTAAGACTGAACCACTCTGAAGATCATATCATAGGTGATAAAAACAAAGGTGTACAAACAAGAAGAAGGATTGCTCAAGATTCAGAAGAGTATTGTCTGATTTCAAAGATTGAACCTAAGACAGTGAATGAAGCTTGCAATGATGAAAACTGGACTAAAGCAATGGAGGAAGAACTGATGCAAATTGAGAAAAATCACACTTGGGATCTTGTTCCCAGACCTAGAAACAAGAATGTGATTGGAACCAAATGGGTCTTCTAGAACAAACTAAATGAAGGTGGTGAAGTAATCAGGAATAAAGCCAGATTGGTCTGCAAGGGTTATTCTCAAATAGAAGGAGTTGATTTTGAAGAAACTTTTGCTCCAGTGGAAAGAATCGAAGTAGTCAGACTATTTCTTGCTTTTGTTGCCTTCAAGGATTTCAAAGCATATCAGATGGATGTCAAGTCTACCTTCCTGAATGGTGACTTGGAAGAAGAAGTTTACATTGAGCAACCGGATGGATTTCAATTGTCTGATCATGGTGATATGGTTTGCAAATTGAAGAAAGCACTGTATGGACTGAAGCAAGCCCCAAGAGCCTAGTGTGAAAGATTGGATAAGCATCTTTTGAAGATTGGTTTCAACAAAGGTACTGCTGACAATAATTTGTATTTCAAAATTGATCATGAAAATATTTGATTGTTGAAGTGTTTGTTGATGATATCATTTTTGGAGGAAGAAATAGTATGTGCAAAACCTTTGCAAATCAAATGAAAAGTGAATTTGAGATGTCCATGCTTGGGGAAATGAATTTATTTTTAGGTCTACAAATCACTCAAACAAAGAAAGGAATCTTCATTTCTCAGTCCAAATATGTGAAAGAATTGTTGAAGAAGTTTGGGATGGAAGACTCAAAGCCAATGAATACTCCCATGGAAACTGGATGCAAATTAAACAAAGATGATGACTCACCTAAGGCTGATCAGAAAAAGTATAGGTCAATGATTGGAGGACTGTTGTATCTTACTCAAACTAGACTAGACATTATGCAAGCTGTTGGTCTTGTTGCTAGATTCCAAGTTGATCCTAGAGAATCTCATGTCATGGCAATCAAGAGGATTTTTAGATATTTAAAAGGGATAGTTGAGTATGGATTGTGGTATCCCAGAGATCATGATTTGTCTCTTCATGCATATACAAATGCGGATTGGGCAAGAGATGTGGATGACCAGAAGAGTACCAATGGTGGAGCATTCTTTTTAGGGAAGAGATTGGTTTCTTGGTTGAGCAAGAAACAAGATGCAATATCTCTGTCCACTATAGAAGTAGAATATATTGCAGTAACAGGTAGTTGTACTCAAGTTTTGTGGATGAAGCAAATGCTAAGAGACATAAGTTTGGAGTATGAGGAGCCTATCTCAATCTTCTGTGATAATTCAAGTGCAATAAATATATCTAAGAATCCGGTGTTGCATTCAAAGACTAAACATATATCCATCAAGTTTCACTTTTTGAGAGAGCGAGTGAACAAGAATGAAGTCAGACTGGAGTTTGTGCCTTCCAAGGATCATATTGCAGACATCTTTACTAAACCTCTACCTAAGGACTCTTTTGAGTATCTCAGGGAGAAGTTAGGGGTTATTGCCCCCCCCCCGGTGATGAAATAAGGTGCACTGATGTGCATCAGTCTGGTGGTTATCACAGTCATATCTTGTGGTCTGGATTGATGATTGAGAGCTGCTACTCAAGGGGAGCAGCTGGTATGACTCTGAAGTGGTAAAATTACAAGTATGTGCCCTTTGCCATTGATGTCAAAGGGGGAGAGAAGATATGTGAAAAATAAGTGGTTGCTGATCAAAGGGGAGTAGGAAAGGAAAAGAAGACATGTGAATGGTTGTTGCTGATAGGGGGAGTTGTGACAGTAAGGAGAAGTTCTTATCTTGATGGTCAAAACAATTTTTCACATCATATGTTGCCATCAATGACAAAGGGGGAGATTGTTGCAAGTATGGGCCTAACCGGTGTTGTCATTGATGTCAACATACTCCTATTGCATTAATGATAAAGATTGGATGATTTGTTTGTTGAGGATATTGAGAAAATTGGTCATATCAGGAACAATGAAGATGGTAAGGTAAAGTCCAAGTTAAGATGAGGATCAGAGGATGCGGTTTAAAGGGTTTGTAGATATGTGTCTTAAGATGATCCAGTAAAGATTTTAGAGGTCTACATGAAGATCTGAAGAAGTTGTGGTCGCTCAAGTAAAACTGGTTCCGGCAGGTGTTCAGAGGTGACAGAGTGACACAGATAGGTCCGGTGAGATCCGGAAATGCATTATCCTATTCTGCGGATTTGAGGGAGTGTTCAGGAAGTCTTTGTGAAGTGTCAACTCATTTGATTCATGGTTTGAAGGTCTGCAAGCATCTATTCCTTTGTGACAGTGATGACAGACTATGTTCTTGAGGTTCTAGATGGAGGAGAGAAGGATTTCAGAAAGCAGATAAAGTGTGGATGTTCTTGGTGATTCAGGAAAGCTTGTGGAGGTCTTTGGATCGTGTCTAGTTCATGTTGATGGTCCGCATTGAAGTTGGAGCTCACAATTGAAGAATAACTTCCGGATGATGGTGTTCTTCCTTACACTGGCCGACCGGATGAGTTACTCATCCTGCGGATGTTTTTGTAGATGTTTGCCGACTTAGATGATTATTCCTAAGTCGATGTCTTGTATAAATAAGGAATTGTGAAGTCATTTCAAAGCGTATCTGGTGGAGATGAGAGTGTGGTAGCGAAGAGGAGAGTGAAAGATAGAGCATAAGTATTGGGCTTAAATAGAACTGATTCAAGCATGGTGAAGATGCTATTCTCCAGTTCATGTATGTGATATCTATCATTTTGTAGATAGTGTGTCTCTTGTAAGCAGTGAGCCTCTTATGAGTAGTGTGCTCGGGTAGTGAGCCCTAATTGGCAAGTGCCATTTTGTTCTTTCTATTCTTCTAACAGAGAATACAATCTTGGGTTAATCACCCCGTGGTTTTTCCCTTAACCGGGTTTTCCATGTCAAAATCTTGGTGTCTTATGTTGATGTGTTGTTGCTCTTGGTTTAATGCATTGTGTTTCCATGATTGAATTGTTATTATACTATTGAATTACAAAGTGGATTTAAGTGTGTAAATTGGAAGAAAATTTTGGACAACTGATTCACCCCCCCTCTTAGTTGTCTGTCCTGAATCTAACACAAACACCATGTCCCAAAGCGGGACAAGTTGTTCACCAAGGCCACCAAGGCCACCAAGGCCATTTTATTGCTCTAAAAGAGGGGGTCATTTTCTTTTTGTCACAACTTGAATCCAAGGAGTCAAATTTTTAACTTCTTATAGTTGTTGGAAAGGTGGTTCCATGCACTGTATCATGGTGTAGGTGATTTTTCTCCAATTTGTTGTTTTTTTTGGAATTTACCTTCGAAATTCATTTTTGGTTGATTTTCTTAACATTTTTTTACACAGCCTAACTTTTGCCCACGATGTCAAAATCAAGCAAAATTTTTTATTGAAACTTATTATAAACATACAAGGAATCCATTAGTACATGTCATTTTTTTACTTTGGAATGCCTATTTTTTTGGAAACTTATAAAAGCATTGCGTGTTATAAACAGTCGATTTAGGCATCCAATTCGTCAAAATTATACTCAACATTGTAACTTTTTTGGGGGGCATATTTCATAACATTATCTATTATGGGAGGTTTCACTTTTGTAGCTTTTTTTATTTGTTTGAGGTTTTTAATGCATGCTTAGTCTATGTCTTCATTATCCACCTCATGACATTAACTCATTTCATCCTTCTTTTGGATATTGCATACATCCATTAAATGCACTTTTTGGTTTGTAAATGCACTAATATAAAGTGCCACATACTGTACTTGTAGTTTGGGGATCTTGCACATCATGTTGTGCCATTATTATACTCACACTACTTTATAAAGTGTCATGGAGGGTTTGTTAAGTGCACCTTGTTATTTGCAATCACAACCTTGTCTACCTTCATGTGAGTGTGCCTTGTTATTTGCACACCCTTTTCTAGTTGCAGGTACTACTTTGTGCATCTTCTAATGTTGCTTATTCACCTTCTTGCACTATATTATGACACACAGTTTTAGTAGAGTTGCCATACCTCTCCCTTGTCAGTATTATGGGTAGGTATCATATTATTTCTGCTAATGCTTCCTTGGCTTTCTTGGAGTGAGCTATGTATCCAATTTTTGTTTGTATACACTAGGCAGATGTAGTAGATGGTTACCCATGCATTTCAATGAGATGGAACACCTACCATATAGAAAATCTTATATTCTTATTTATGGAGGAAACCTTCTACCTTATTCAGATGATTAGAGTTCTTGAGACTATTGGCACTTGTATTTTTGACTACCAGATTATTGCCTTGTTGTAGTATATTGGTGTGATTTCACCATCTGTGCATTGGTTGAGTAGTGTCATTGGGATCACTTGTACAGATTTATGTCTCTTTGATCATGATCTTCATCCTAACTTCAGTGGAGATTTCTTCAATAGTTGTTCTTTAGCAATTGTTTGTGGTTTTTTGTGCTTTAGTGGAGTTCTTTATGTTCATCTTAATGTTCCTAATCTTTTTGGGACATCTTTTAGGGAGGCTTCTTTGTTCTTCTCTTTTTTATCTCTTATGCAGGATATTTATTGGATCTTTGTGATGGAAGTAATCCTTGGGGGTCATGTTGAGTCCTCCTTCTAGCCTTCCTTCACTCTTTCATGCTTCTTTGCATGTTTTCTCTCTTTTAGGGAGGAGTTTTTCCCATGAGGTTTTCTCCTTTTCTCTACTTGTGAGAGATATTTTGTATATGGCTACCTAACGTGGCCTTGTTGCTAGGACCCATCTTTGCATATTTGCATTTGTTTGTTCCTACCTAAGTTACACTTAAGGGGGTGTTGGTGTGAACATGGATTTTTCCTATCCGGTTTCCCCTTTATAGTGTGATTAGGGTATATTACCTAATTGGTTCCACATTAGGACCTATTCACACATGTTCACATGTTAAGTTGACTTAGGGTATTAGAGATATGTCTAGATGTTTATAGTACACATGTGATCTTATCCTTTAATTGTTACATGCCATAGGATTATGACACTTCTCCTAATCCTATGTTGTCCTATGTCTCACCTTGGTCTTTATAACCAAGGCTTCTCATTGTACTTGTATCATATCATGACATTATATTTTGTATAGATTATTGTTCTATCATGTTGATCTTGTTTGATCATTATGATTAGCTCTTAGGCATCTTGATCTTGGGATGGATACCTCCATAGCTAATCCTAACAAAACGTACTTCAAAGTCTTGATTGGTAGGGTTTGAATGCACATTGGTACCTAAAAATGTCATCAAAATTGTGATGCAAATTACCTTGAGGTCACAAGAGGGTTTTCAAATCACCAAAGATCAAAACATTTGAATGCAAACTTAAGGAATGATCATTTGAGCATAATTATAGTCTTCCAATCCCTAGTTCATGTCACCAATAATGTAGGAAAAAGGGTAGGTGAAAGACTAGCATGGGAATCACCTAGAGTGATGGGCATTTAAACTTTATCACAAGATGCAAGTAAGACCTTAAAACCCCACAATTTTACAACTAACAAGACTTATAGACAATAATAAACATTTAATGAAAAAGTGAGGGTGATGGGATGTATAAAGTGATGAGGTCATTGTAGTTAATTCATCATCATTTAATTATCAATCCACAGGTGTCTGGAGCGATCTGCGATAAGACTCTTAGTGTGGCGGGTTTGGAGTGGAATCTGAATCTTGTGAATGGATGGTTTTGGGTGGATTGCTTAAGGTTCAATCTACCTGGCTTTCCAGAATAAACACACATACAGGAAATAGAAACTATTATAATTGCTTTTAAAGGAAACACACATGCAGAATAGAAATTATGCTAATTGCTTGGAAAGAAACACACATGCTTTAAAGGAAACTACTATATTTGCTTTGAAAGAAACACACATGCTTGAAATAAACTATCCATTTTGCTTAAATGAAACTCAAAGGTAACTGCATCAATTGTCAAAATACAACAATGAAATACTCTGAATACAATAGTTTTGTTTGAATAACAAATCTATTTTTAGTATTTTTCAGAATTTAAAGGACAAACCTGTAGGTGACAATATCTAAATGATTACATAGAAAAGGGAAACACAACATAAGATTAACATGCAAAGATGATGACGATGAACAGAAAGACACAATAGAATAACATAGAAATAGAAGACTGAGAGATCTCCTCCAAGTTGGGAAAGAGGGCCCTACTTTCCCAACTAGAGATAATCCTTCTGAACTCAAGCTATCTTCAAAGGAAATTCCCCTTCATTTGCATTCAAAATAATCCCAAAATGGGCATGGAAACACGAGAAAACAAGAAGTTTTCCTCTAACTGAAAAGCAATACAATCTAACTAAAAATTGGAACTAACTAAGAGAGACTAATTGGCTCCTATTTATACACTTGAGCATTTATTGAAAGAAGTAACTATGCGAAATCCTAACTGCAGTGAACTAAGATTAAACCAATTGCTTTATTTAATACATCAACAGTTCCTTTTGCGATTTATTTCAGATCAGAAATTCATATCAAATTGATCATCAGCAGACTGAATAATTTCTTGGAATGGCATGGGTGTTGATGGACAATTACTTTAGTTGCATAGACACCAATTGATAGCTACTTCAATTGTCACTAAACAAAGTGACATGTGGACTTGGACCTTGGAGTTGCTAATAGGTTGCTTTTATTGGGACGTTGGTTGTATTTGCATTGTTGGATTCTTAAGTAGCCCTAGGATTGGCTTTAGTAGTCATCAACTCAAGGGGAGGATGACTCTCTTAAAGTGTAGTGGCATCTAGAGCTTTCAGAGGTTTAGGTTCTTCATGAGAAAGGGGGCTCCAGAGGGGTCCGGAGGCCACCAAGAAGTTCACTGTTGTATTTCTCATGCAATCACACACAACTTGTACAATAATTTCATAAGATGTGCATTTGAAAAGTATAATTCAAGTAATTAGCCAAGACATTTCATTGAAAGCAAATAAGGACTAAACATATATACAATATAGCCAAAAGACAAGTATAATCACAGTATATATATATATATATATATATATATATATATATATATATGCCATAGAGTTATGTCAAAGTCTTTTGAAACAGAAAATATATAGAAATAGATGAGTCATATATTTGACTCATCACCTCCCCCTGCTTAACCTATGCCATGTCCTCATGGTGAAAGATGTACAAGATCTGCCTCATCAGTCACATTTTTCTCCTCTATGATCGCATTGCAATTGTAGTCCTCATCCTTATACTAAGAGATTAGTATGCCTTTTGGTGCAAATCCATCATTCTCTAACAACTTGTTGTACCATTTGCTAAATTTGCTTTCTCTCATAGGTTGCCTTGGAGGGTGGTTGAGGTGAGGAGTTGGCATTAGTATCAAAGGTGGCCTAAACCGCATCCCAACCCAATTCTTCTATTTTTTGTTGAATCAGAGTTATCAACTTCCTTACCTTGGCAGTCATCCATCTAATATTTGTTGGTGAAACAAGTTCTCTCCTTTTAAAGTTGTCAGGTAGGTCCTCATACCTGAAAAGACATCTTGTAATAGCTACACTTGGAAGGTATCCTACTATCTCAAAGAAATCAGATATGCAAGAATTTAAGTTCCTTACATATAAGTTTGTGATACCCTGCCTGTAAACCTGAGCTTTGAAATTGTTGGTGAACCAGGTGGACTTTGGGAATTCATGCCTCATTACTAAACCTATGGTTGCTACAACTACATTGTATTCCTCTATTCATTCTTCCCATAACCTGCTATTTCTTAGCAAAGATAGATAGCTCTGGATTTGGAGCTCCCCCACATATAAATTCAACATAGAAGTATTAACATGCCCCATCAAATGGTCATGTTGAAAGAATTCACAAAGAAGATTATGTTGATCTTTGGGGTTTTGCATGTAACATTCTACAAATTCTTTATTATTTTCAAAGTCAAAAGGCAAGTTGCAACTAATCCTTAACAATTTCCAAGGTAAAAATTGTTCCTTGAGAAATAGCGTACACACCTAAAGGTTGCCTTTGTGCTAACAGGGTCTCCCCTATTTCACAGGCCAAGGCTAAGTTTTTCTCCACTACCACCTTCTCTTCCTTGAGAGTCTTAAGGTCTCTCTGGATCTTTCTAACTTCTCCTCTAAGCTCTCTATTCTCATGTGATAGCCACAAATTTAGATCATAGATACTCAACATTGTTGGTGCAGGAGTTGGTTGTGTAGGTCATTGCTGAAATTGTACAATAAGAGTATCTTTTTGGGCTATAGTGGCTTTATGTTTATCTATCTCTTTTTGAAAATTAGAAATTGTTTTCTCTTTTTCCTTTTTATCCAGGGCAGCTTATTCCTTTTGTTACTTGAGCTCCTCATCTTTGGCTCTTAATTGTTAGGCCAAGGTTTCCAATTGTGCCTTGCATTACTTTAATTCATATTCTACTTTTGATAAAGCCAGAGCATGATAGGTTGCTTTTCCCGTAGTATCATCAAAACTCTCCATCAGGGTTTATTTCCCTTTCTAGTGTCTACTTTCTAATGTTTCTTAATTTCCTTAGGATTCTCCTCTTCATTGGCTTCCTCAGCTCCCTCACTAGCATGAGTCTATTCTGTAGGAGCCTCCTCATGCTATTGTTTAGCAGGGGAAGAATACTATCCTAAAATGGTCACAGGATCTGATCCTACTACTTCCCTATCTTCTTCATCAGATGAAATGACAAGCATCCATTGGTGGCATAATTTTGTAGGGGTAGAGGCTACCATTTCTTCCCTGGGTTCTCCCTAATTTTACTTCTCTACCCCTCTCTAGAGCGATCTGAATTTTTGTACTGGAGGTCTGGAGGAGACTACGACTGGTTCAGCTGAGACAGACACCACAAAAGCTTGATGCTTCTTCTTCTTCTTTCTCCTAGGTTGAAGCTCCAGAAAATCTTCCCATTTCTATTGCCCATCCTCCTGTTATGAGATGTGGTGTTTTATAATCAAATGAATTAGCCCATTATGGCTAATTTGACCTTCATTTCATTTCTTTTTGGTCATCATGTTGACAAGGTAGGTGTGCAAAAAAGCTAGAAGATTTATCAGATACTTAGGCTAGTTGGCTCCATGCCTTAGGTGGGGTATCAATCTCATCACAGGCCCCAAGACTGCTCCATATTGTCCATCACAAGTGAAAATTTTCATAATCCATAGGACCAATCTTCGATGGGTCTGGAAGACTATTCCTCTCAATACCCTTTGTTGCCCCTTTGCTAACAATATATCTAGGTAAGGGTTCTGGGGCAATATAAAAATTATGTACCAATTCTTCATATGATGGCTTGATTTGCAATAAATCAGCACCAATTTCAGTGATTTCATAAATTTGACTTATAATGGTAGGGTTGATTTGAATTCTTAGCCCTTTAACAGTAGAGAAAATCCAGTGAAAGTTGACAACGAATTCTTCTACCAATTCAGCTTCAAAGCCTTCAAATTTTTGCAGAAAATTCAACCACCCGACTTGTTGGAAAATATCTGCACTTGCTTCATCAAAGATGATGTTCTCTAGTTCTACTTTCCTTTTGTTTCTCATGCTTACAGGTTTCTTCTCTTTGTAGAATGCAAAACAATGCCAAGAACAGAGGTTTGTTTTTGCAGAAGGCAAATTGAGGCTGTCTTGTTGATCGCAGCTTAATTGATGCAATAAATTCATAAAATGTGGACAGGTTGGCAGCCATCCCATTTGTCTCTTCATCCTTGATGGTGTGTACTTCAGAATTGCAACACTAAGTTGCGATGTGTGAAGTGGCCATTCCCATCTGCCACCTTTAATGCCTTTCTTTTCAAATCTGGAACTGATGAAAGCAATCGTCACTCCACCCCTTGTGAATTTATTTCCATTTATGATCATGATTTGTAATCATGATTACTTCTCCAACTAAGTGCTCATTTCTTTTTATAGCATTTATTGAGAATGTCATTATCATTATGATCAGGTACCCGTACTTTATTGAAAAGCATAAAAGGTCTAAGGACAACCCTACTACTGTGACCTGTCCATCTTTCAAATGATTACAATTCGTCCAACTTCCTTGGTGCATGTGTGGAAAAGGAGTGCATGTGGGCCATTTGGGGCGACATGTGGCATATACATATATATTAAAGTGAGTATACAAGTTTTAAGGAAAAGAATATACCTACATAAAGTACTTCCCATAAGATAATTTCAACTTAACTTTTTACTAAATTTATTTTCATGATGCAACATGACTTGGCACCCAACAATATTTTGATAGTAATGTCTGTCTTCATTGGTACCCATCTGGATCTATCTACAGTTGTCTTGAGCTATCGATAGCTATCCAGAGCTATTTGATACTTCATAATACAAAGACCTATAGAAACTGCAAAAAGGGAGTTTTGTTTGAAGGAAATAGGAATTTCAAAGGAAAGGCCGACATTTATGGTTTTCAATCTTTCCTCTAGACAAAAAGGCTATTTATGGTTTTAAACTTTACCTGATTTTTTTTACAGAAAAGGTTGCCATTGCTGGTTTTCAACCCTTGTTGTTTTATTCATTGAACAATAATCTTTTAGAGCATAATCCCCATAGAAGAAAGATCCTCCATGGTGAAGTGTTCTATCTGAGATTGGATTTCTACAAAGAATTCTTCTTTAGAAGCTAGTTTGTGATACAACTTCTTTAGAAGCTAGTTTGTGATACAACTTCAATCTATGCTAATTTTTAGTAAGATAAGGGAAGAACATTTGCAGCACCTGAGACAAGTATTGCAGAGACTGAGAGAAGAGAAATTGCTGATAAACATCAAGAAATGTAGTTTCATGAAGGAAGAATTGGTATACTTGGGATTTGTGATTTCTATGGAAGGATTGAAGATGGACCCTGAGAAAGTAAGAGCAATTGTTGAATGGCCTACACCAGAGAGCATTGGAGAAGTCAGATCATTTCATGGCTTGGCTAGTTTCTACCAAAAGTTCATCAGAAATTTTAGTTTAGTTTGTAACCCTATGATAGAGACCATGAGAGGTGACATAAAAGATTTAAAGTGGACAATGGGAGAAGATAAAAATTTTAAATTGTTGAAATAGAAAGTGATAGAACAACCTGTTTTGGCATTATCAAATTTCAATAAGGTATTTCAAGTAGATTGTGATGCAAGCGGGAAAGCAATTGGAGCAGTATTAAGTCAAGAAGGTAGAACTGTAGCATATTTCATTGAGAAGTTGAATGATGCAAGGAGAAGATATTCAGTTTATGATCAAGAGTTCTATGCCATAATTCAAGCCTTGAAGAAGTGGAGACATTACCTATTACCTAAGGAGTTTGTGTTGTATACAGATCATCAAGATTTGCAATATTTGAATAGTCAAAGAAAGTTGAATCAGAGACATATGAGATGGGTAGAGTTCATACAGAGTTATACTTTTGTGTTGAAGCATAGGAGTGGTAAATCAAACAAAGTTGTTGATGCCTTGAGCAAGAGAAGAAACTTGTTGACAGAGATGAGAGTTAAAGTGATGGGATTTGATGAATTGAAGCATATGTATGAGGGAGACACTAATTTTGTAAAACCTTTGAAAGCATGTAAGGAACTTGCTATAATTGATAGGAGTAAGTGGTTGGATTATTTCATTTAGGAGGATATGTTGTCCAAAGGAAGTCAGTTAGGCATACCTAGAAGTTCAATGAGAGATAATTTGATCAAGGAGAAACACAGTGGTGGATTGGCAGGACATTTTGGCATTGATAAGATAGTGGCCTCGGTGAGTGAAAGCTACTTTTGGCCTCAGATACATAAGGATGTTAGGAAATTTGTGCAGAGTTGTGGAGTTTGTCAAGTTGCAAAGGGAAGTAGTCAGAACACTGGATCGCACAAACCTTTGACAGTATCAGAAAGACCTTAGGAAGACATAAGTATGGATTTTGTAATGGGATTGCCTAAAACAGAGAGGACGTGATTCAATATTTGTAGTGGTGGACAGATTTTCAAAGATGACACATTTCATACCTTGTAAGAAGACAACTGTTGCAGTGCATGTAGTTGACCTATTTTTCAAGGAGATTGTGAGATTGCATGGATTACCTAAGAGCATAATTTCAGACAGAGACACCAGATTTCTTGGATACTTTTGGAAGACACTTTGGAAGAAGATGAGGATAGATTTGAAGTTCAATTCAACATTTCATCCATAGACTAATGGACAAACAAAGGTAGTGAATAGAAGTTTGGGAAACTTGTTGAGATGTGTGGTTGGAGAGAAGGTAGGAAGTTGGGATTTGGTTCTTTCACAAGCAGAGTTTGCATATAATAATTCAGTGAACAGGAGTATTGGAAGAACACTTTTTGAGGTTGTTACCGCAACAAACCCTAAAGGAGTTACATAGTTGAGAGACATCAATTTGGAAGAAAAGAGAAGTGCAAAAGCAGAAGAATTTGTAGAACATATGAAGATAGTGCATAATCAGGTTAAGAAGCATTTAGAGGATATGAACAACAAATATAAGGAAAGGGCAGATGAGAAGAGAAGACATAAGGAATTTGCAGTTGGAGATGAAGTGATGGTATACTTGAGAAAAGAAAGATTTTTAGTTCGGACATTTAACAAGTTGATGAAGAAGTTTGAACCGGTCAAGATACTCAAAAAATTTGATTCAAGAAATGCGTATGAAGTGGAATTACAGGAGACATTGGGCATATCACCTATTTTCAACATTGTAGATCTATATCAGTATCATGAAGTAGAGTTCAGTGGTAGCATTGAAGAAGATTTGAAGAAGTCGTTACCACAACAAGTACCGGAGCAGATTGAAGACATTTTGGATAGCAGAGTTGGACATAGCGCCAAAGGAAGACAATACAAAGAATACCTTGTTAAGTGGAAAGGCAAACCAGAAGAAGATTCATCATGGATTTCTCAGGCTGAGGTAGACCATCTTGGTTTCCCTCTAGCCCCAACAAAGTGAGGGACTCACTTTTTTAATACCCTGAATGTTTGATGCAGGAGCATCCCTAGTTCAAGAGCAATCTTGCATCAACCAAAAGTATTTGCATTTTAGTTTGTTAGCGTTCAGTTTGTTTCTTTTAGGTAGTTCAGTCAGAAGCAGTTTTAGTATTTGGCCTGCATTCTACCGCAGTTGCATTTCAAATCTTGTGAAGCTAGACTTAGCATCTAGATTCATTCATCTACATCATATCCATAATTTAGAGCATTTGGATTAAGTACTAGAAAGTTATCGCCATCAAAAGATCAACTATTTTCTCAGAGCAAAGCATCCTAACAGTCTCAGACAATCAGCTAAGGGAGAAGACCAATGGAGCATTTCTTGACTTATGGAGCCTAATGACACATCATTCCATAATGTTTGGTTCATGGCTAACCTTCTCCAAGATCCTCACATCATTCCATTCATTTGCGGAGGAATTCTATTCATTTAGGTCCGACCTATCCATGTACACATGTTACAGCTCTTCATTGGAGTTTGTGATCATGCTTGGCCGATGCGAAGGAATATTATGTTCCAGAGATGATATATATTGATGTAATAGATGCCTAGGAAAGTAGTTCATGATATAGAGATAACTGATAGTTTAGATTTTGAGCGAAGGAACTTCAAAGCTATATCTTGTGTATATTCTAATATTCTATAATCAGGCCTATGAGCCCTATTGTAAGCCTGCATGTTGCCTACTGATCTGCATTTGAATTCTTTGATATACTGAATGACTGAATCTATATTTGCTTCATATCTTTGAGTTGTTTTCATTGTTTTTACTCTTGCTACACGGTCTAGACAGTTCATTATGTGAACCCTCCTACCGTGACTGCACCAATAATCTCAAGTATCCACAATGACTACAACATCTTCTAAAATCCCTTTTGGTTTAGTGATGGATAGATCTGCTAATTATAAAATGGTTGAGGTTGGCTTAATATGAGTTAATGTCAAAGCTTCTGTAGTATATGATGTCATCACATTGATAGCAACCCCCAAATCAATTAGTACATTTGAGACCAATGTTCCTTTTATTTCCATTGAGATAATAGGACTTCCAAGATCCCAATACTTTTGGGGAATCAACTTACCTGATAGGACATCAGCAAGTTTCCCCTCCACTTGAATAGCATTTGGTAATTTTCATTTTCTTCCCGAGAGTTTCAAGCATAGGCTCTTGATGGTCTGATTTATCTCAGGGATATCCTTTATTGCCTGTAACAGAGGAACTTTAATATGTATCTTCATAAGTTCCTTGATTAACTGAGAGTCATCCTAAGTAATCTCGACTTCTCTAGACTTTGGAGGAGCCTATTTTAATCATTCTATAAATGGAACAGAAGATTCCTTTAGAATTTCTTTCAAGTTCTTTGTCTCAACCTTCTTATCCTTTTGCTACTCCTCAGTGCTAGGTATCACTTCCTCCTCATCAAGGACTTCCTCAACAGGGGTTTCTATAGGGATGTTTCGAGATTAAAGTTGGATGTCATTAATTTCCACTACATTCAGGGTAGTTGTATTGGGATTAGTGTTATACACTTGTTGTTGTGGTCTATTGTTTCATTCTTCCTTTGTTTGCAACCACTTTTTCAATAATGCAGCTTGTTCCAAAGGATCCTATGCTTCTTCCAGCTTCTTACATTTTTCAATGATAGATGAAGCCTTTATTGTCGCATCAATACAGTTCTAAATTCCTTTGGATTCCAATTCTTTGCCATTAGTTTTGTAGATCGATTGCAAAAATTTTTTTGCATATGACTGTCTTGAAGTTGCAATGTCTCTATTTTCAGCAATGTATTGTTTGAGTGTATTACTACATAATAGTAGATCATTAATGTATTCAAATGTTTTAGACAAATCATCAATCCTCTTCATTATTTTCTGCCAAATGTTATGTTTTATATAAACCATTGTGTTTCTATAAAATTCAGATACTTTGTTTTGGGAGGATTTTATTTTATTTTTTGCAATCTTCAGTTTTATCTGCAAATTTTTAGAGTTTCTCTCTCTCTCTCTCTCTCCACATTTTCTTCCCATAGTTGTCCTACTTTTTTTGCTTCCCACAGTTGGACATTAGCTTCATTCAAGGATTTTTGTAATTTTACTAAATTGGCTTTTTCAATACCATATTTTTTTATACTTTCACTTAACCTTTTCTTTAGTTTATTCACTTCCACATCTGTATGTTTATTCACTTCACTTGTAGATGTACAGTTAGAGTTTTTTATCTTTTTCTCTAATTCTTTGGTCTTTCTCTCTGTTGCTTTCCTCTTGGCTTTTTCATTTGCTATGTCTGCCTATAACTTTTCTATTTGAGTTTGCAACCTGTTACGTAAATCACAAAGTAAAATGAAAATGAGCAATATGAATGGAAATAATATCACTGAATATATTCTCTTTCTGTTGTAACTCAATTATTGGAACCTGTGACCTGTCTATATTAGAACTCTAATTTTCAAACAATATATTCAACAAGGTTACCAGGAAATTAAAAACCACCATACTTTTTTTTTCTCTCTTGCTTTAGCAATGATGTGTACACCACTTTGTTGTTCCTTTTTGATACATGAATTTTGTCAGAATTTTTCATTCCAGAAAAATCCACTTGGATGGTGCTCACCTCATAGCCAAAGTGTTCCATATGGTCCTCTAGTTTATCTTGAACTTTGGGCACAATAATCATGTAATCCATTTTTTGATTTCTGGGTCAAATGTAGAAAATACCCTAGTTGTTGCAGGCTCTAAAGTTGCAGTAGTCTCTATCTCTAGCACTTGCTTCTTGTGTCTTTTAGATATATTTGCTTAATTTTCAAACTCATCTTTGTAATAAGAAATTGTGAAACTTGACATAACTTTGAATGGCGAAGGAGTAGTTGTTGTTGATATGCACTAGACAACTAAGAGGGGGGTAAATCAGTTGTCACAAAAACTTAAACACTTTATGCAATTAAGACATTCATCACTTATCCACAATTATCATAGTTTAACAATGAGTGCATGAAATTAGAAACTTAACCACATATACAACATCAAACACAAGAGACACCAGATTTATGTGGAAAACCCCAAGGTGGGGAAAACCATGGAGAGGATTAGCTCTCAATATATATTGCAATCTTGAAATAATGATGTTCAAGCTTGGTCACTCCACGGGCCTAAACATACTGGCTTACTGCCATGATGAATAACTAAGTCTAGTAGGCTCACTGCCTCAACCCTAAACCTAGCAAGATTACAATAAGGGTTGTTAAACCCTAATGGCGGCTTACTGTCAGACTCAATGCCATGATTAACACCTTTCTATATTGTGAATAACAATTCCTCTACTCTACTCTTCCTCTACTCTACTTTTCCTCTTCTTTCCTCTGCCTCTTTTCTGCTCTGCCTTTGGACCTTTCTTAATATCTTTTCATTTTCACTCAAGGACACCTTTTCCACGACTCAACTACAAGTATTTATAAACTACATCAACGTTGGAATGATCATCAAGGTCAGCATCACAATCATCAACCATTGGAACAATCTCCAAGGTTGGTATTACAAACACTTACAAAATAAGTCCTGACCTATTGCAACATCATGCAAGGGGAATGAAATGCGGATCACGCCATGCCTTATCTAGGACTCAAACATGATTTTCTGTGCCACAACACGCTTCCACAATCTTCCAAAGTTTTTTGCAATCACTAGGATCAACCAGGTCAGCCAAGATTGGTTACACGCTACATTATCTAGGAACAAACTTCACACACCATCTCAATTTCTTAACACAAACCAAAGTCTAGATAGGAACATGATTAGGAGACATCCACAAGCATGCTATAATCATCAGGAGCAACCGCATGAACCTTAACCACTTTATTCATAGGAATCTTCTCACTGGAACACATGAACTTCACTATCTTCAACTATCATAAAATAAATATAGCTTATGTACCACCAAACCATGAACCATTGCCACTGTAAGCACTTATCATCATCCCAGACTTCCCTCTAGAAATGCAAAGCTAAATACTTTATTGCGGAGGAATGCAGAGCAGAATACTTTCTTCCTATCCCAACTGAACTTACAGAAAAAGTAGGTTTCACTCTAGTGAATACAACTCACTCAGATCTTCATGCGGATGGCTCAAACCCGAAATGTAGCATCCTCAGACATATCTCTAACTTCCTTCCAATCTACAGACTACGATCTTTAAGCAGAAATAAATGTGGAGCAGTTTACCGGACTGTTCTTCTGCATACAACTCACTGTTTGTACTATACTTCTCTGTAACTCACTTGTTTCTTTTGGAGAGGCTAATTTTCTCAATATCCTCAACATACAAGTCTTCTAAACAAGTAATAGAATAAGATACAATTGACACTAATGACAACAAGGATATGTTGACATCAATGACAACACCGATTAGGCACATACTTGCAACAATCTCCCCCTTTGTCATTGATGGCAACATATGATGTGAAAAACTACAACATGCATCAAGACAAGATTCTCCCCCTTTTTCTTTACACACCTGCATTTCTTTCTTTCTCCAAAATTCTCCCCCTTTCTTTTACACATCTGCACTCTAAGTTTTTCACATGACTTCTCTCCCCTTTTGACATCAATGGCAAAGAGAACATACTTGCATTTTTCTGCTCTGATCTAATCTCTCTTCTAAACTCTCTGACTACTCCCCCTTAGAAGTAGCCCTAAAAAGCATCAATCTAGACCTCTGGACTGATGCACTATTGTGTATCTTAGTTTAGAGTAGGAGGGGTGATAACCCCTAACTTTTCTCTGAGATACTCAAAAGTATCCTTAGTTAAAGGCTTGGTAAAAATGTCTGCAATATGATCCTTGGTAGAAACATACTCCAACTTGAATTCATTCTCTATCAATTTTTCTCTCAGGAAATGATACCTAATGGATATGTGTTTGGTCCTTGAATGCATCATTGGGTTCTTTGATATGTTAATGGAACTTGTGTCACAAAAGATTGCAATAGGTTCTCCATACACAACTTTGATGTCCTTCAAAGTCTCTTTCATCCATAACACTTGAGTGCAATTGTATGCTACTACGATGTATTCTGCCTCTGCAGTAGATAGGGATATTGAATCTTGTTTCTTGCTTAGCCAAGATACTAATCTTTTTCCCAAGAAGAATGCACCTCCACTTGTACTTTTTATGTCATCCACATCTCCGGCCCAATCTGCATCAGTATATGCACTGAGAGTAAAGTCACAGTCCTTAGGGTACCACAAACCATAATCAATTGTGCCTTTTAAATATCTCAAACTACCATCACATGTGATTCCTTGGGTTCTGCCTGAATTCTTGCCACAAGACACACTACATGAATTATGTCAGGCCTAGTTTGAGTCAGATAAAGTAAACCTCCAATCATAGATCTATACTTTTTCTGGTCTGTCATGGGTGAGTTATCATCTTTGCTTAATTTACAACTAGTTTTTTATTAGATAAGCGGCAAAAGAGGGTGCCAATCCCATAACAGTAAAGCAAAAAAGGTGCTCCAAAAACTATAATAGTTTAAGATAAACTTTTAGAGTTTAAGCTAAAAATAAGAGACCAAAACAAATAGAAACCTTAGAAACAACAGAACCAGTAGATTGATAGTAGTCCAACAAAAAGACACAAACAAGCCACCAATGGCTAATTAAACATTTTATCCCAGTCATCGACCAGGAACTGGAACACATCCTAGTAGTCCTTCAATTTCTTACCTTTCTTGCCTTTGTCATCCAGCTCCGCCCCCTAAAGAACAGCTAAGGTCATGGCAAATCTATGCATCACCTTAGCAAAGAATTTGGCCAGAGTGCTGAATTTTTTTCCAGATTGCTAATCCTCACTGTTAGGTCTTCAATCTATTTGTTCTTACTAATTTTGGCACCTTTTTTCTGGTTACCTTTACCTTTACCTTTCTTCCCCTTGTCGGAACTGACCGAGTCTGATCCTTGAATGTTTAATTCTAGGAAGTCGCTGGGTCCCTCATCTTCCACCACAATCTTATCATTTTTAGTCTCTTTGTTAACAGAAAACTCACCACCCAAGAATTCAATCTCCACCACCTTAGTGTCAACCTTGTTATTTCCTTCGGAACTAGTGCCATGCTGTTCAACCAACATCCTTGGGTCCTTATCCTTCGACTCTTCCTCTCCCTGTTGCCCCTTTGAATCTTCCTTGTTCACTTCCTCGATCTGATCTTCCCCTTGTAGCTCACCATAATTAATCTTTTGCATGTCCTCAGTCATCTCCTCTGCATGCAGCTCCTTAGAAGTGGTTTCCATTTTTAAGGCCGTCAACTACTAGGGCATGGGGGTCAGCTTAGTAGCAAGCCTAGAGGATCTTCTAGCTGACGGAACCCTAGGTTTATTGTCAGTAATGGTGTAGTCTTCATCCACACTATTAGTATTCTCACTTTCCTCCTCTAAACTTACCTCCTCCACCATCATGGGCTTAGAAACCCTAGTACCACTACCAGTGCCCCTAACATCCACTGTGCCGCTACGAAATTCCTTAAGGGGGGTAACCTGAGCAGGAGTAGCTTGCAGAGTTTTCCTCTTTGCAGGGGTAGCCACCAAGGATTTAGGGGTAAGGTCATCAGTGGAGGGATTAGGGCTAGTAATCACTGAGGGTTTCTTCTTACCAATTTTGACATAGGAATCTGGGGTAATTTTAGTAATGACCACCAGATTGTAAATTTCCTTGACGACCTTAGGTGAAGGGGGCGGCTCAAGTCTAGAAAGGGTGAGGGCTTTGGGAGGATAAAGAGCAAGGTGGAATTTATACAGCCTCATAATGAGCTCCTAGTGAAGTGGGAGTTCAGGTTTACTAGGGTCCAAAGTGTGTTGTTCCTTAGCAGTGATAATGGATAACTCCAGGGAGGAGAGAAGGTAAAATAGGAATCTAATAATCTTACTGCATCTGAAATGATTTAAAAGCACGAAATGGTAGTGAAAAAACCTTCTAAACCTTCCTTCTAGAGTAAAGTATTTCATAATCATGAAACATACCTCATCCCAAGGTTGAGGAAGCTTCTGCCTGTCGAAACCCTTTTGAAGGTTGTACAGGACCTCATCCTTCTTAAGGAAAGTCTTCATGCCCTCATTATCAGAGACTTTGCTTTTTCTAGGGTGCTTGGTACCATCGATGGGCATGCCGATGTCCATACCAATCACCTCCTCAGAGATGTCGATAGTCACATTGCCCACCTGATCCTTTCTGTTATTATACGAATGCAAGAACTGAACTGAGAGGTTCTCGTCATAACCTTGAAGGCACTCTAGATAAGAAGAAACACCCCCTTCTTGAAATATATGGTAGATAGTCTCATTTTATTTGAACTCTTCGTACGACTTCAGCTCTGTGTGTGTTCTATCCCCCCCATCACACAACAAACAAGCTTAAGCTAAAAAATAATGGAGACAATAAACATAGCAGAGTAGGAAGTGAGAAAAAACTTAAAATTAAGCCTCTAGAATTCCAATTCTCAACAATGCCGTTAAAAATGGTAGTAATGATTTTCACAGCCTTGTCATCGGCAAAGGTGGTGTACTTGCTATAATTCACCTTAAGTGGACTATCAAAACCTTTCTTCTCATAATTAATGATCAATATATGGTTATCATTATTGTTCATGTTGCACAACGTCGAGAAGTCTCAGGACCTCACATGCCAAACCAGGTGGAATGTCTCCTCAGGCCTCCAAATCAGCATGGCTTTAGTGCAATCTTCGATCTGTAGGCTATAGCAAGTACAAAAAAGAAGACACATCATAGCCTTCATAATAGTACTGATAGTATCCAGCTGGCAGGGGATAGCTCTCCGCTGAATACTCAAGTTAACCATAGTATGGTGAGGGTTTAAGTCCATGGTTAACTAGGGGTAGGACTAAAGTCTTTGTCAATAAGATTTTGAATTTGTTGTGGGAGGTTTTTCGCGCTTCTCCAGCAACGCCAAGTATCCAAACTCTGACCCAAGTTGGCCAGCACATCAGTCGCTTTATTTCCCTCCCTGTACACATGTCCAACCTCCTTGTGAGTGAACCCAGATAGAAGGGAGATGATATCTTCCATAATGCTTTTCATTTTCCACCCACTGGTAGATCACCCTTGAGCTGCGTCAATGATAATTTTGGAATCTCCTTTGACTTGTAGATTATCCATTCCCATTGCATGCGCTATTTGTAGACCTTTGAATAGTGTTAAACCCTCTGCAACTTTATTAGACTGGATTCTGATCCCCCCCGCATAGGTAGCCAAGTAGGCACCATCAATGTCTCTAAAGATCCCGCCACCACTAGCCAGGCCCATATTCTTTTTTTTTGTCCCATCAAAATTGAGCTTGGTCCACCCTTTGGTGGGCTTCCAACGAGTTTGAAGTCTAGACTTCTTTTTAGAATTGTCAATCTTGTTCATATCAGCTTTCAGTCACCAATTCTTGGCAATTTGAGTTTCCACCAGGGTAGGAGTATTATCAGCCACCTACAAGGTGCAGGAGGACGTGTTCTCAGTAACAGCTCTGTAAAAGGAGAAAAACACTTCGTTAGCAGGTCGAGCTTTATCCCAAAAAATATGGTTATTTCTTTCCTTCCACACACTCCACCCAAGGTGTGGAGGTATTTGTCTCCAAAGTTCACTTATCTTAGGGTGAGAAAAGGGGGAGACCCAACGTAGGGCAAAGTCCATAAAATTTTCCAGAAAAAGCCCAATTAAGCTCAAGTTTCTGGAGGGTTTTCTCCCAAATATTCTTAGAAAACTTGCAATGGAAAAAGAGATGCTACATAGACTCTTGTTCTTTGAGGCACGTGACACATCTATTAACCATTTGAAACCCCCTTTTGTTGATATTATCGATGGTCAAAACCTTATTATGTGCCACGGCCCACCAATAAAAGTTGATTTTGGGAATAAGTTTTCTATTCCAGACTTTCTTCCAGAACTGGTTATCCTAACCACTGTTGGTCAGCAGATGGTAAGCCAACTTAACCGATAAGTTACCTTTCTGATCCTAGCCCCATAGCATTTCATCTTCTCTTTGAAAGACTGGGATTCTATGTATGTCAAGTTCCTTTTGAAGGCTCTGGCACTCAAGAATCTCATTCAAGTTAAAACCACAATCAAAAATGGTCTTCCAAGTCCTTTGATTATGGGGACAACTTGTTATGTAGTTGTAGACTGGGATACCAAAATGACTAACAACTCTTTCTTTGATGATGTTGTACCTTTTGTCAGACAGGGGACCCTCCTTTAACCAATTATCCTCCCAAAACCTAATTTTGTCTCCTTTTCCCAGCCTCCACTTGATGCCTTGCGATAACATGTTCCTGGTTTTAGTCATTTTGTTCCAAATGATAGAGCCTTTGGGAAGGGATTCTTTGTCAAGGATACCAATATTGGGATCATTTTGAAGGTACTTGGCTTTCATAATTTGAATCCAGTCCTTCTCCTCTTTAAGAAATGTCCATCCAACTTTAGCCATTAAGGATTTGTTCATTCCCTAAATTCTTTTGATATCTAGACCCCCTGCAACTTGGGCAGGCACACCCTGTCCCAACCAATCAGGGAGATTCTTTTCCTTTCCTCCACTCTAGTCCATAGAAATGTTCTTTGAATCCTTTCTAACTTATCCACCATGTACTTAGGAATTTTAAACAGGGAGAGAAAGTAGGTGGGAATACCTTGTAGCGAAGCTTTTAGAAGTTGGTGTTTGCCTGCTTGACTAAGAAATTTACCTTTCCAACCCTCCATCTGCTTCTACATGTGTTCTAGAATTGTATTCCAGAAAGTCGAGGTCACATCCTGCACACTGAGAGGCGGCCCAAGATAGGTGGTCGGGAGAGTAGCCTGATTGCATTGAAGAATGTTTCTAATCTTGACTTGGAGGTCCTCCTTCGTATTGAAGAAAAACACATTACTCTTTCCATAATTAATGCTTTGACCAGTCACCTCCGCATACATGTTGAGCAGGTTCTTCCATCAATTTACAACTAGTTATCATAGGTGTGCATACTAGTTTAGAGTCTTCCATCCCAAATTTCTTTAACAACTCTTTCACATACTTAGACTGAGAAATGAAGATACCCTTATCTGATAGACCTAAAAATAAGTTCATCTCTCCAAACATAGACATTTCAAATTCACTTTGCATTTCTCCAACAAAAACTGAGAACATACCTTCATTGCCTCCAAAAATAATATCATCAACAAAAACTGCAACAATCGTGGTTTGTTCATCATTGATCTTGAAGTAGAGATCACTATCTATAGTACCTTTATTGAACCCTATCTATATCAGGTACCTGTCCAACCATGCATACCATGCCTTGGGAGCTTGTTTTAATCCATACAAAGCTTTCTTCAATCTGCATACTATGTCCCCTTGTTCTGATGACTGAAATCCTTCTGGTTGTTCAATATAGACTTCATCTTCCAACTCTCCATGTAAGAAGGCAAACTTCACATCCATTTGATAAACCTTGAAATCTTTGTATGCTGCAACAACCAAAAACATCCTTATTGCTTCAATCCTTGCTACTGGAGCAAAAGTTTCTTCAAAGTTTATTCCTTCAACTTGAGTGTATCATTTGCATACCAACCTTGCTTTGTTTCTTACCACTTCACCATTCTCATTCACTTTGTTTTGATGACCCACTTTGTACCAATTACATTCTTGTCTGCTAGTTTAGGGACAAGATCCCAAGTCTAATTTTTCTCTATCTACATCAATTCATTTCCATATCCTTTATCCAATTCTCATCTTTGCAAGCCTCATCCATAGTTTTAGGTTCAATCTTAGAAACTAGACAAAAATTTACTTGTTCTTTTGCAACTTTTCTTTTGGTTAAGATCCCTTTGCTCTTATCTCCTATGATTTGATTTTTAGAATGACTGATTCTTACATATCTTGGAGTTTTGGTAGTACTTACCTGAGCTTGTTCTTCTTCATTTGTGCTATCTTCATGCTGCACCACTTCTGAAACATCTGGATCATCTGACTTATATCTACTTGATTCTGAAGACCTTTCCTTACATTCATCAACTTTAACATTTCCACTTTCAATGATCTTATTCAACCTCTTATTATAGCACTGGTAGGCCTTACTCTTGGTGGAGTAACCGAGGAAGATTCCTTCATCACATCTAGCATCAAACTTGCCTAAATCTTCTTCTCTTTTGATATAACATCTGCTACCAAAAACTTTGAAATATTTCACAGTAGGAACTCTACCATGCCACAATTCATAGGGAGTTTTTGAATTGTTACCTTTTACTTGAACTTTGTTTAGGATATATACTGCGGTGTGAATTGCCTCTCTCCAATATGCTTCCAAAAGATGAGCTTCCTTCATCATGGTTCTAGCAGCTTCTTGAACTGTTTTGTTTTTCCTTTCAACAACTCTATTTTGTTGTGGATTTCTAGGCGCAGATAGCTATCTCTTTATTCCATGTTCTTCATAAAAGAAATTGAATTCATTTGATGTGAACTCTCCTCCTCTATCAAACCTCAAGCATTTGATTTTCAAATCCATCTCATTTTCAACCATTGCCTTACATGCCTTGAATTTATCTAGAGCTTCAGATTTCTCTTTCAAAAAGGTGACCCAAGTCATTATAGAATAATCATCAATGAGCAGCATGAAATACATGTTTCCTTACAAACTTCTTACTCTGGTAGGTCCACACAAATTTGTATGCACTAGCTTGAGTAGTCCTCTAGCTGATTGGTCCTTGCTTTTGAAACTTGTTCTTGTTTGTTTCCCAAATTGACACTCCTTGCAAACCGAATTAGCAGGCTTCACAAGCTTAGGCAAATCTCTAACAATCTATGTAGTACTTATCTTCATAATATTATCAAAATTTATGTGACACAACCTTCTATGCCATAATCAACTCTCATCAGTCTGAGTCAACAAGCAATAGTTCTCGGTTCCTTTCAAGTGATAGATATTACCTCTAGTCTTCTTACCAGTTGCAATGACTATTCTGGAGCTTTCCCTGATCTTGCATCCATTGTCCTTGAAGATTAAGTCATAGCCCTTGTCACACATCTGACTCACACTCAGAAGATTGTGCTTTAATCCTTTCACATACAAGACATCTTCAGTATTATGCTTACCATCAAAAGAAATAGATCCTTTTCCACAAATCCTACCAGTTGTATCATCTCCAAACCTAACCAGTCCACCATCATATCTTTCCAAACTTACAAACTTACTTTTTTCACTAGTCATGTGGTGAGAGCAACCACTATCAATAACCCATTCATCCTTGTCCTTAATGACCTGAGTAACCAAAGCACTTTCCACTAGTTTTTCTTCCTTCACGCAACTAGAGGAATTAGTAGACATGAGATCTTCCTTAATAACAATGAACAAGCATTCATTTATAGAGGAACTAGCATTATCTGGTTCACCATTATCTGATACTCCTTCATCATCATCAAAATCTTCAACATAATAACACTTCTTTTGGGTCCTAGGCCTATTCTCATATCTTCTTCTATTTCTTTCAATTCCTTCAAGACATTTGGAAGCAAAATGACCTACTTTACCACAAGAAAAACATTTAAAAGGTAGTTTGCCTTTATACTTACCAGATCCTCTTTACAGTCTATCCACAAAGTTGGCTTTAGCTTCATCTAACTCATCATCAGATTCTACCTTGTACTTTTCTAGTCTAGAAGCACTTCCAGGAGTACTGGCTTTGAAGGTCATCTCAACTTTTGGTAGAGCATCATCTAACTCCCTCATTTCAAAAGCAACAAGTTTACCAAGCAACTGATCCCTTTTAACAGTTTTTACTTGCATGAATTCTTCAATCACGGCTACCTTGTGATAGTAGGACTTGGGCAGAGATCTGAGAATTTTCATAACAATTTCCTTTTCTTTGAGAGTTCCGCCTATGGCTTTTATCCCTGTAACAAGTTCATCAACTCTTTGCATAAAAGCTGATATGTTTTCATCATTGTTCATCTTCAAGCTTTCATATTTCACTTTCAGACTTTGTAACTTGGCTTCCTTCACAGAATCATGTCCATATAGATTTTTTAACTTTTCCCTATCTTATTTGCAATTTCAAGATCCACCACTTTCATCAGTATTGAGTCGGTTAATGAGCTTAGCAGAGCATCCTTTGCCTTGATATCTATCTCATATTCTTTGATTTCATCTTTAGTCATCAGGCCATTTTGAGGTATGGTGTATTTTGTTTCTGTAGCTTTCTAAACTTTGTAACCAAGAGAAAGAAGATGGCTTTTCATATGAGCCTTCCAGAGAACATAATTCATTCCATTAAAATGCAACACTTCCTTCTTGTAAGACATTTTGAATCTTCCTCAAGCTGTTAAACTTTCTTCAGAGGAACTTGGCTCTGATACCAATTGTTGATATGCGTCGAACAACTGAGAGGGGGGTGAATCAGTTGTCACAAAAACTTAAACACTTTCTACAACTAAGACATTCATCACTTATCCACAATTATCATAGTTTAACAATGAGTGCATGAAATCAGGAACTTAACCACATATACAACATCAAACATAAGAGACACCAGATTTACGTGGAGAACCCCAAGGTGGGTAAAAACCACGGAGAAGATTAGCTCTCAATATATATTGCAATCTTGAAATAATGATGTTCAGGCTTGGTCACTCCACGGGCCTAAACATACTGGCTTACTGCCATGAAGAACAACTAGGTCTAGTAGGCTCACTGCCTCAACCCTAAACCTAGCAAGATTACAATAAGGGTTGTTAAACCCTGAGGGCTGTTAAACCCTGAGGGCTATTAAACCCTACTGGCGGCTTACTGCCAAACTCACTGCCATGATCAACACCTTTCTATATTGTGAATAACAATTCCTCTGCTCTGCTCTTCCTCTGCTCTACTTTTCCTCTTCTTTCCTCTGCCTCTTCTCTGCTCTACCTTTGTACCTTTCTTAATATCTTTTCATTTTCACTCAAGGACACCTTTTCCATGACTCAACTACAAGTATTTATACACTACATCAACCTTGGAATGATCATCAAGGTTGGCATTGCAATCATCAACCATTGGAACAATCTCCAAGGTCGGTATTACAAACATTTACAAAATAAGTCCTGCCCTATTGTAACATCATGCAAGGGGAATGAAATGCAGATCACACCATGCCTTAGCTAGGACTCAAACACGATCTTCCAAGCCACAACACACTTCCACAATCTTCTAGAGATTTTTGCAATCACTGGGATCAACCAAGTCGGCCGAGACTAGTTACATGCTACATTATCTGGGAACAAACTTCACACACCATGTCAATTTCTTAACGCATACCAAAGTCTAGATAGGAACATCATTAGGAGACGTCCATAAGCACACTATAATCATCACTAGCAACTGCATGAACCTTAACCACTTTATCCACATGAATCTTGTCACCGGAACACGTGAACTTCACTGTCTTCAACTGCCATAAAAGAAAGATAGCTTGTGGACCACCAAACCATGAACCATTGCCACTGTAAGCACTTATCATCATCCTATACTTCCCTCTAGAACCACAGAGCCAAATACTTTATTGAGGAGGAATGCGGAGTAGAATA
This sequence comes from Cunninghamia lanceolata, assembly GCA_027924645.1. NCBI lineage: Eukaryota > Viridiplantae > Streptophyta > Pinopsida > Cupressales > Cupressaceae > Cunninghamia > Cunninghamia lanceolata. The sequence goes on along the minus strand of BSBN01001219.1, from coordinate 2,280,607 downwards.
CTTTCTTTTTGTCCCAACTGAATTTATAGAAAAATCAGGTTTCACTCTGGTGAATACAACTCACTCAGATCTTCATGTGGATGGCTCAAACCCAGAATGTGGCATCCTCAGACATATCTCTAACTTACTTCCAATCTGCAGACCGTGATCTTCAAGAAGAAATAAATGTGGAGCAGTTTATCGGACTGTTCTTCAACATACAACTCACTATCTGTACTGCACTTCTCTATAACTCACTTGTTTCTTCCAGAGAGGCTAATTTTCTCAATATCCTCAACATACAAATCTTCTAAACAAGTAATAGAATAAGATATAGTTGACATTGATGACAACAAGGATATGTTGACATCAATGACAACACTGATTAGGCACATACTTGCAACAGTTGTAGTGTTAGGGGCATCTCTAATTAATTAAGGCTGAGGATTAGCCATTCATGTCCTAGTCACACTAATGATAGCAGGGGGGTGCCTTCTAGAAACAATTGCTTTGATGTGGATGTGGAATCAAAACCTGTCATAATCTTTTGATTCTTAGTCTTCATAAGGTCTTGTTCTCTAAGTTTGTCTATAGTATCATCTAATGTTATTGTTGGCCTCTTCTGAGTTTGTTGTTGTGGCTCTTGCTGACCACTACTACTACTATTACCTGTACCATCACCAGATTTGCCACCAGTAGCATTAGAATGTCCACCATCTCCTGCAAGAAAAGAATGAGAAACATGCAGATTAGAAGACCCTTGTGGTATTATTTGGTTTATATCTCACTTTGAGGATTTAAAGATGGAATAAAACTAATCTCCTGATCTGTATGCCCTTTGGCTTGTTATCAGCTCCAATGCAAAGTCGAAGATCATTAGGTTTTCTAGGGTTTACTTCTGGTACCATCCAAATGTCTTATCTTGTGGGTCCCAAACCATCACCTTCATAACCCAAATTTTGTATTATTGATGCCCCTATAGTGTATGTTTCTCTTGTTGTCTCACTCATATGAGGTTTGAATTCATAGGCACTAAGATATGAGGGTTGATCTTCATCCTCATCATCAATTTCAGTATTAGTTGCTTCAGTGCTAGTGGGATCCTCTATATCCCACAATTTGTTGAACTCTTGATCTTCTAAGATTTCTTCGAAGTCTGCAGTAGCTTTTGGATCACCGAGATCCTTCCTCATAGACTAAAAGGCAATAATTTTTTTATTGTGACCACTATTCCTCTATACAATAATCCTTTAAAGTCTTTGGAATTTTTGTATACATAGATGTTTGAGCAGCTATTGTATAGAAATTGTTGTATCTCTTGATTACCAGTGCCACCTCTGCCTCTCTATGTGTTTGTGGAATTGGATGCATTCCCATTATTTTTTATGACAATATTTCAAAAGGAATACCTCTTTGAGCAACAGTTTCTTCCATGAATTTTCTGACCTCATCCCAAGAATTCTTGTTTCTCAACATTTCTAGCAGGGGTTTACTTTCATGTTGAATTCTAGTTGGAGCATTCTGATTGGCCACAACCCTTGTTTTAATCACATCATGTGGGTCATACTACCAGCGAGAGTCAACATCAAATTTAAAAATTTGTAAAATTTCATGTGCCACAGTGAATGTTTTTCTCTCGAATGTGAACCCTCCACATGAAAAAGGTAAGGAAATATGCTCTTATTTTGCTAACTAATAAAGTACAATTGATCTATACTCTCCATCTATTGTATGTATTCCAATGCAAAAACCCTCTTTGTCACATGTATATTGGAAGTTTACGGGGCTCTACTCTCGATCCATAAAATCTTAGGGCAATATATTCCTCCATGAAGTATCGGTTGGCCAACTGTATTTCTTTTCCCAGTTGAATGCAATTTCTACAAGACTCGGGCAATCTAGGCATTAGAGTATTTGATAGTCCATAGAATGATTGTAGTTTTTTGATTATGATACATCTTTATCTTATGGGTTCAATAATGCAGTCCATTTTTATCTTGTTGAATCTGAAGCTTGTTGTCCCAAAACATCCCAGTAAACTGCACTAGAAATAAATAGCACAAGTAGGTTGTGAACCTAAATTTCTTTATGTTGGAACTGGAAGTGGGAGCTTCACTTTGACTTCGTTTAATCATTAAAAACTGATCATGCATGGATTCTGCAATGTGCTCAAGAAATCTATATTTAGCAGGTGGAGTGCATTTATGGATATTGTATACCATTTCAAGAAGGCTTACATCCACTTGACTATTATTATCCAATCCAGGGCAAAAAACTAGCATGGAAATAGTATCCTAAACTGGGTCATCCCACAATTGTGGGTTACACTTTTGTGGATGAAGAAAAATTGATGGTGCCAAAAAAACTACAGCAGGCACCTTCATTCGAAGGTCCTGTCAGCCTTTTTAAATCTTAAAATAATAAGGTCTTCATTCGAAGGGGGTCTCCATTAGAAGGTCTTTGGGTGCCATATTAAAATAATAAAATAATACCTTCGATCGAACATTTCATTCTTATAGGCTTACATATTTCAAATTGGGAGGAGTGGGAACCTATTGAATCAATTACAAGTACCTTCCAAGGTATTCATTTTGAAGTTGGAGAAATTATTTATGCTGGAAAGGACTCCACATGGTTGATCAAACAAGGGATATGGTTTTATAAATATACATATATCCTTCCAAGAGATGGTGCAACATATGGAAAACTTGAAGAGATTCCATTACCAATGCTTAATTCACTTGGATGGCCAAATATAGATCCTTCAACCATAGCTTCTTATTGCTACAAGAATTTTGAAGAGGTGCAAGTAGGTATTAAGTTAAAAGGAGGAAATCATGTCCACATTAGTGTATTCATGTCAATTAACATTTTCTATCATATGTTCAAAACTTATTCATCCATTCAGAGAACTAAAAAAACATATAGTATTCAATCACCTTCTGATAGATTGCTCAAGTCTTTATTTTGTTTTGAGTGTGACAAAAGAGTACACTATGAAAATGGAGAAGAAATAGAATGTAGATTGTCTCATGACACAATTTCCTTCAGGTAAATTTTTGTGTTTATTTTTTAGTAATTCTATTACTTATGATGTTTTATAGTTTCTATATAAAAATATTTACATAGTTTAATATATTACTTAGGTATTTGATTTCAAGACAAATTTTATACATGAGATTCCAATTTCAGAGGTGGAGACATGTTCACCAATTGGGACAATGGACATGGATTCCAAATGACCAAGATGAAACTGATGGAACCCATTCTCCAAAAGTATCATTTGATATTTTGATGAATAAAAATCCTTTTAGATCTTTATCAATGGAAGAAAATTGGACATTGTTTGAAATAAGAAAATATTTGGAAATGGATGAAGAGCTTAGCAATTTCACATTTTTGCATAATGGAAATAAGGTAGATTGGTTTTTTATCATTATATATCTGGTTTTTTCATTATTTTATATCTTCATTGTGATGTATATGAATATAAATTTTGTTAAAGTTGAAGTATAAGGAACTAAAATCATTATTTTCGTCTAAATTTTTAGGTTGGCAAGCATCGAGAAAATATTATTCTTTGCAAGGATTGTCTTCCTCCTACAACATTAGAAATCAAAGAAAATTGAGAATAATTTCATGAAAGATTCACTATTAGACTTTTTAAATTTCTTTAGGATTTGAGTATTTCATAGTTTTAGCCTTATCAAGTCAAAACATTCACTAATCATCATTCCAATGTAAATGAATTGATCTATACATGTGATGTAAAGCATCCAATATTTGTAGAATGCTACGTAACCATACATTTATTTCCTTATAATATAATATCATGGTTTTTCTTCATCGTTTCTCAATGAGAAAGATTGAATTTTGTCATTATATTTACTATGGTTATATTGAACTTTAAAATCTTAATGAATTTGGAATTTGAATTCCTCCTTAAGCACATTTTTCATAACATCATGCATAAGTTTAAATCAGTCTTTTGAGTGGCAATCACACTAATTAGAATCACCTAAGCATGTGGATAGATTTTAAAGTAACATGTGTGACTAGGATAGGTGCCTAGACAGGGTTATGAGTTGTTTAAGTGACAAGTGTGCAAGGAGGAGGTTCCTAGGTTCAAATGACTGAGTTTGTAGTGATAAACACAACTAAAATTGGCACTTGACAAGTAGCAGTCAACATCAACAACAATTTATGTGCCCAGGATAGATTTTAGCATGTTTCAGTAGGCATCCAACTCCTACAACATCAAAAACAACATTTCAATTCTGCATAATGACAATATTACAATCACCTATATCAGCAGCTCCCCCAGTGAAATGAGGGCAGTTTATGCACTTTAGTATGTTCTAGTTTTCAAGTGTAAATTGGTAGTATTCATAGACTCACAATTAGGACAGTGAGAAACATACGGCGTTTTCAACACAAATCTCATATTTTTTTATGGAGTGTTTCAGCTAGGGTTTGGTTGACACAAAAAAATGTATTTTAAAAATTGATGCAATTGCTTGAGGTTTTATGTGTAAGGTAGATCCAAGGGTGAGATCCTAGGATTTCATGGCAGCTACAACTATTTGTCAATGTTATGCATGGCAGATCTCGAGGATAGTTTCCATGGATCTATTGCCAATGTCAAAGAGTTCTTGTGATAGGGTTTGAAACTTTGATGATATCTTCATTCAAAGATTCAACCATGGTTGTTTGACCTTGTCAAACCTCTAAGACAGTGATTTTTACAGTTTGTTGATCTAAACAAAAAAGTAAGGTTTCCCAGAATATCATGGTGTCCAATTTTTGTCTCATGAAGGTTTTTGTTTGTTGACAAAGGTACTACACAATATACACAACACCAAGACATTGCAATTCTTCAATATCATCCACTTGAATGTTTAAACAATCAATAACAATTTTACACTTCATTCACAACAAAAAATGGTAAATATTTGTGAGATTTTTACTTCTTGAAAAGGAAAATTTACATAGAATTTAACAACTCAATCCTTGCACCTTTCATTATTAATCATTTGTGCATCTTAATTGATTCATTATTAATCCTTTGCATGTTAACTGATTCAACAATGTAATGTGGAAGCAAGTGAAGTTACTGATTCAGCATTTTTAATGATATAGATATGCAACTTGAATTACTTTTGCTATTTTTTCTTATTTGTCTATACACCATTAGATCCAGAACTAAAAAGAAGAGTGGCAAGCATTGTAATGGTGTGAAACACCAGATCATAGGAGGAGAAGGTGTTGCTTGGGTATAAGTCACAGCATATTCATTGATCTGCTTCCACATTGAAATCCTCAAATCATTGTATAGAGAAAGCATCAAGTGCAACTCAACCTGTAGCAACAAAGTGACATTTAGTGCAATCATTGATGGTCTATATAAAGATGGCAGGATTTATGAGGCTTGGGAATGTTTTCATAACATTTGGAGATAGGGTTTGCAGCCAAATGTAATTTCTGATAATTCTCAAATGGAAGACAGGGGATGTCTTCCTAATGTAGTAACATATAATATTTTGCTATGTGATTTTTTTAAGATAGGAGAGATAAAGAGGGCATGTGAAGTATTTGATGAAATGGAATTTAAGGGTTTGAAACCTAATGAAGTAACATGCAGCACAATAATTTACTTTCTGTGTAAAGCAAGCCATCTTGCTAGTGCACATCTAGTGATGAATAAGATGCTTGATAACGGCATGGGTCCTGATGTGTTCAACTATAATGTTCTGATCAATGGTTATTGTAAAGTAGGTAAAATTGATAAAGCTTTAAAGCTTTTTGAAAACATGATAATATTTGGCCTTACTCCAAATCGTGTTTACCTATAATGTTCTAATTGACACATTTTGCAAAGAAGACAAACTTAATATTGCTTTCACAATGTTAGATGGGATGAGAATGAAGGGTTTTGTTCCACATGTTTTCACATACAACAAATTATTTTTTTGCCTCCGCAAAATACATGACTTGAAAAAAACATTTTTATTGATGAATAAAATGTAGAAATAAGGTTGTGCTCCAACTCATACAACTGCTAAGATACTCAGCTGGTTGGTTGATGTTGATCAAGTGGAAAAATTAAAAGACTTTGTAACTAAGTATAATTTTTATACCTTTCAGAGTTATATATGTGTACAAGTTACTCATGTTTAGTTCTTTTCCCATTGTGTTAAGTTGTGCAATCAATTTTGAGACTTTTATGATAGGTATGTTACTCCTATGTAGAAACTTACTGTTGTGTATAGACTTCAAAGTTAGACATTGTTATTTAAATGCTAGTTTGAAATGAGGCATAATTTGGTGGCTCTTTCTTGTGGTATAAGATTTCATATTACTCAATGGTTGCACTAATGTGGATTTTAAATATTGCATTAAATGCTTTATCAAATAAGATTAAATCTTGCCATAGATTTACATATAATATAAAATATATTAGGGCAAACAAAATGAGTACTTGACTCTTATACAGATAGTTCTATATGTGTCTATTACACAGCCAGGTCATTATTTTGATCATAAACAAAACAATTCCATAACGTGAGTAGGGACAGACTACAGTCCAGATCCCTATCAACTGTCAATTGTATTCATCTTTCAAAATCTCTTCTGTGAAGAATATTTGATACCATATTGCCTTCTTAAACATTCCTCCATAGAGCTAAAAGGTTGGTAACTTTCATTATAAATAACTTCATATTAACTGAAGTGACAGTAGAAATTACATCATAACAGTCACTAATTTGTATTTGGCTTTTGCATTTTGGATTGTCAGCCTGCACTTGTTCATCTATAACTTGATGGATTGATCTGAGTGCATGGCTTCTTTATATCATTCGCTTCTAGATGCAAGTAAATGAGTGCATGGCTTCTTTATCTCATCTGCTTCTAGCTCCAAGTAAATGAGTTTATCTATAACTTGATGGATTGATCTGAGTGTGTGGCTTCTTTATCTCATTCATTTCCAGCTGCAAGTAAATGATTCCATCTACATTGATTGTACTCAAAGCCCCCATTTTTTCTGATTCTCCCTACATATTTGAGAACTCATGTTTAGATGATTCCATGCAACTTGACATATTTTCCCTATGCACTGCTCTGCTCCTCCCCTGCCTAGCTGCACCATTGCAATCCCTCAAAAAATATTCTTCCAATGATGAGGTTTTTCCACAAGATCATTTGAAACAAAAGATCACCATCATTGGCCTTTTCTCTTTTATCCAGGTTAGGGTCCAGTGGGATCGTTATGATGAGGTCACAGCAACTTGGGAGGATGTAGCTAGTTTGAGGGCACTCTATCCTCACCTTTTTGATGACTTCCAGGAGGAAGTTTAGTTTTAGGGGGGGAGGATGTGAGGCCGATTATTTTTCCTTCCTTATTTTGATCATTATGCATTTCAGTTGATGACATTATCAGACTTTTAGAGATTATGGTTTCATGATACAGATTTGATTTTATCTCTTGATTTTGATATGACATTTATTAGACATATGGTGATTCGATTTGATCATATTTTGATGCTATTTTGTGATCCGACATACGAGATATATTAGATGATGTTTTGTGATGTGATTTATAGTTAATTATGTGATGATGATTATTGTTGTATTCGATGGCATGAATTTAATTCCAGCTGTTTCGGCTATGATTATTCATGATATGATTGACACTTGATCGAGATGTGCAGGTTTTACATTCCCAGGCCATAGAAAATTGGAGGTAGAATTCACACATATGTTATTCCCTGTGAAACCGATCCATTCCCAAGAGGGATGAGGATCACGTTTGAACTTGAGTGATGATTTAAGTGCTTGATTTAATTTTTATCATTTTGGCCTAGTGCCCCTTTGTTTAATTAATTAATATTAAGTGTTGTATAATTTTTATTGACTTACACCACTTAGTAATTGTTTTTATTTTTTAGGCCATTTAAAGTAGATTTATGACCCCCCTTGGTGAACCTTAGTGTCCCAAAATTTACCCTAGGTGGTTACCCATGGGTCTAGGGTCAATTTTGACTAGCTAACCCTTGGATTAACTCACTTTTGGTCACTCTAAACTAAGGTTTAGTCAAAGTGACGAAATTTGAAATTAGATAAGGTAGGAGATGAGTCATGCTTTGGGAAAGACTCATCTCCCTTCCCAATGTTTGAGAATTTCTTCTCTAGGAAGACTTGGGAGGTCTCCAAGACTCCCAAGTGTGTGGGATCTTCCTCCAAGACTCTCACACACGTGTGAGAGCATCTTGGAGGGAGATGGCTCTTTTAGAGAATAAGAGGATGCCATATGGCATCCCTTATCTTCATGGAGGTTTGAAAGGGAATGCCACCTCACCACTTGTTCTCTCACATGTGTGAGAGCACAAGTGGATAAGGTGATGATTGAGATAGAATTGGAGGATGACACTTGTCACCCTCACACTTCCTCTCCCTTGCAAGTGGCATAGGAGGAGGAAGGAGAAGGTGACAAATGTCATCTTCTCATTCCTCAAGGCCAAAATTGATGGCCTATATTACCTCCTCTTGTTGAGGAGTGTGGAGTTCTTGCATTTTGGAGTTTTTTTTTTATTTTGAACAATTTTTGGAGAAGTTAGAGGGATTTTGGAGATTGGAAGGTTTGGAGAAGCTTGTAACTCATCACTAAACGTGCTTCCATTAGTAGGGCTTTAGAAGGTAAGCTCTGTCTTATTCTTTACCCTTGCATATCTTTATTGTAATTTGTTGTAGTTTTTGGTTGTTTGTTGTTTCATTTTTGTGTGGGATGGGAGTTTGGTGAGAGCACCTCCATTTGGAGGTAAGGCTCAACTTGTTTGGGGTAGGGGAAAGGAACCTCCTTGAGGTCACTCCCATATTGTGTTATTTATGCCTTGAGGGCTTCTTACTTGTTGTGGAGAATATTTGTATGGCAAGAGTGCCATGGAAGTGTATTTTAAGATATTTGAGGAGTTGAGTATTTGGAGGTTTTGGCTTGAGGCTATGAGATTGGTATTTTGGTGTGGCCTTTGAAGTAGAGAGGTCCATTCCCTACCCCCATCAAACTCATTTTCATGAGTTGTGTTATGTGTTTATCCTTGGGGTTGATTTTATGTTGTTGTTGTTTGATACTTGTTGTTGAGTGTTTGCAATCGTGTGAATCCCTACCTCCCTATCTCGGGGGTGACCCCGCTTGCGGGTCTACAGTAGGGAGGAGGGCATTTCGAAGTGGCTGGGTTTTCCCTTGTTGTTGTGTTTTATTGCAGGCTCTTATTGGGGAAATGGAGTTTTGGAGAAGCTCCCTTTTGGTGTTGCTTTGGTCATTTATTTTTGGCTGTTGAGCCATGGCCTTTGTGGCCCTATTGTATTTATTTTTGGTCAAGTTTTATGCCCTTGAAGTTGGCTGTAAAAAAATGTTGAAATGTAAACATTCTTTCTATTTTATTTGAGTTGTTTATTTCCTATGTTGTGGAGTTAGAAATTTTGGGTGATGCATATGAATTTAAATATATTTTTGGCGTTGTCATTTTCTTTGCACAAAATATATATATATATATATATATATATATATATATATATATATATATATATATATTTCCTATGTTGTGGAGTTGGAAATTTTGGGTGATGCATATGAATTTAAAAATATTTTTGGCGTTGTCATTTGTTCTTTGCACAATATATATATATATATATATATATATATATATATTTTGGGTGATGCATATGAATTTAAATATATTTTTGGCGTTGTCATTTGTTCTTTGCACAAATATATATATATATATAAGTTGTTGTCTATGTTTTAGTGCAACCTAAAAAATATGAAGGAAAACATAAAGTAATTTTTTTTTGTTATTTTGTAGTGAAATTTCTATGTATTAGTTTTGTTAGAAATTTAAATAAAATTGTAATTTCCTTATACTATTAGCTGCATAAAAAAATATGATTTATTTTTGTGTAGTTAAGTTGTTTCAAAAAAAAAATTATGTATAGTATAATTGCAAATATATATATATATATATATATATATATATATATGCTTTTGTATTATTTTATAAATCTAGACAGAAAACTAATATTCTATGTTAAATCAGATTAGTGTTTATGGAAAGCTAGTATATGTGTATATTTGTATAAATATACTTGTATACACGAAATATATATGTATATAAATATATATACATCATCATTTCCTTTTAATCTTAGTTGATGTTTTCTTTTGTATTTGTTTTTTTTATTTTTTTTATTTATAGTGTATAAACAACAGTTAGATAAAGAAAAAATAAAAACTAAAACCAAACTTTTTACTTTCTGTAAATATTAAAATATATATGTACACACACACACATATATAGGTGCATATATATAAATATATATACACAAAAAAGGGGGAAATTATATTGTGATATTTTGAATAACAATATGTATATATATATATAAATGGATATACTACTGAACGAAGTGTTAAATGTTACCAAAAAAAAATGAGTAATAGACGTTTAGCGGACTGTGGGCCGCAGGTTAGAGAATGTTGAAAAAAAAGAGGAATACATTTTGGGTGGGGCTGTGGTGGGCGTCACCCACCACAGCACCCACCGTCGCTGTCGCCAACTGTAGGGGTGTGGGGAGGGGGTTTCGGCCCCCTCCCCACCGTCTGCATTGAAACCTAAACTTCTACCGAAGTACCCTCTGCGGTCCTAAGCATTAACGCCTCCCTAGATCTGCGAATCCCCACCACTTACTGTTTAAATTTGACACAACGTCGATAGACTCCATTCCCCCATCGCTCCCCACACAGCCTCCCTGCTGTGCTCCTTCCAAACTCCGCCCCCATGGCCGCCATTGGCCCCACTTACTCCCTCAACCCTGCAGCGAATGTTATAGAATATACACATTATATATATATATATATATATATATATATATATATATATATATATATATATATAACAAAAAAAAATATTCATATTTGTGATAATTTTACTGTGTATACCTCCGTGGGAGGGAGCAACAAGCTCCCCTCATGGCTTCCTTTCTTAAACAAAAAAAACTAACCTGCAAACAAGATGAAAACAAAACAAGGAAGAAAATAAGAATGATTGAGATAGAGAAATTAGGGCATCCAAAGGAGAAACAATATAAAAAGGAATTAGGGTTTTCTTTTGGAAGAATATTTTAATGAGAGGAGTTTGAGAGGAAAATTGTTTTATTCCTTTATTTCAAATCCTTTAATTTTGGTCTTGCTTTTATTTCATCCTTGTGCTTCATTCAATTTTTGTTTTAACTTGTGGGACTTTGTTTTTTTTGTTTAAATGTCTTGTGTTTTTATTTTTTAAAGGGACGGATTACATTTTGTTTAATTTGGGAAGAGTTTTCCCTTTTGTACTTAATTCGTTTCAGTTGGGGTACTTACTTTTATTTTTTTTCCCTAGAGTGATTTAATTGTTTTAATTGTTTATCTATTTTTTACTATTATTTTACGGGAAGGAGTATTTTAATCTCCTTCCTCCTCATCATTCCGAGTTCGTTAATAAATGTAATGCCAAAATTTTATTTATTAACGGACTCAATTTTGAAATCCAATTTGGCATTTGTTATTATTTTATTATATTATTTCAAATTTTTATTCTTTTATGCAAGGTCGATTTATTTGACCTTGGCAGGGTATTTATTTTGATATTTTAAATTGTACTAAATTGTTCTTAAGTTTTATTTTAATTCTTTTATTATTCTTAAATTTTAATTGTTTTCTTATTGGAGTTTTATATTAAATTTTTTTTGTCGATTATCGAAAACGCGTTATGTTGTCGAATTTTTCCTAGATTTCTAGGGTTTTAATTTTACATATTTTATTAATTTTTATTTCACCTTTCCACCTTAATCATGCGACCATCATGTCATAATTTTCTTAATCATTATTTCGTTTCTATTTTGACCTGAGTTAGAGTTAGGTTTTGAAGCTGACGGAATCATCTTCACACCTAGGAGACTTAGGGTTTGGATTAAAATCATTCTAACCCTAAAAGTGACACTTTGTGTCGCATACCCCCTAGACGACTATCATCACGTAGGGGATTGCGTGGGACAACACTCCTCCCTAAATTCTGTTGACATGTTTACGCCTTATGCGTATTGCCACCGAGCACGTAGATGAGTGCGAGGGGGTTCCTAGGGATAGGTAGAAAAGTTTTTCATAATTCGTGTCATGACCACATGGCAAATGTAGACATGACACGTGTGTTGTGTGTCGTGACAGCATGGGAAATGCGGGCATGACACAGGGGGTGTTAAGGTCACCTCCTAGGAATTAAATACACTTGCCTCCCCCATCAAGAACTTTATTGAGCCTGCAAGAAAGTAGTGCAACTGCAAAAGATGTCAGAGCATTGGCTTGCAAGGAATTTCTATCTGATGATGAATTCATTAAACCAAAGGAATTCAAAGTTTTACTTATGTAAAGGAAGTCTAAGATGTACTTGAAGAAGTTGAATGAGGAACAAGGTAAAGATGAAAATGAGGATAAGGTGGTAATTGCTTAGAGGGTTTTGAAGGAAGTTGACATGGATGTTAGTAGCAAATTACCCTTGAGGATGCAAAAAGGTTAATAAAGGAAAGAGGTTTTTTGTTCTTTCCAGGATGGGATATCTCATCCGCTATTTCTATGGATACTATTAGAAGATGAGCTCAATTTGATGATGAAGTATCGAAAAATGAGCAAGCAGAAGAATTATTTGGATCATGTTTTAATACTAGTCATGAGACTTTAGCAATTTGGGCTATGGCTCCATGTGATAATAAACCACAAGTGGCAAGGGATATAAATGAGCTCACACGCCAGCTAATTATGAGAAGATTAATTGACACCACTACCCTTCAGGTTGCATCGTTGGTGGTAGCTACAACAAAATTCAATGAAGCTGAAATAAAGAAGCTACAAGCAAAACTAGACAAACAGAGAGAGGATTATGTTAAATTATTACACGAGTACAACAAGCTCAAATCACTTGTTTCTTCCACTGGAATTGAAGTCTTATCAACACATTATGTGTCTTGTCCAAAGCCTTCATCAGGATATGAAGGAGATTATATTGGTGTTACTGAATTACAAGAGAATTTGAGGATCAGTAGTCTAAATGACAAACTCAAATAAGAGCACAAAAGTGAATAGGTAGCTCTGATTAAAAATTTCTTGGATCATCAAATGAGTAAAGTGTTGAAAAAAGTAGATGATGCATGGGTTTGTCTAAGTAACTTGAAAAGGGCAATTGAAAGTCACACTATGAATGAGTCAGCCTTAAGGGATATTGTAGGTACTTGGATTCCTCATGTGCATGTGATGAATCATATTTATAATAGTGCCAGCGTAGGTTTTGATGTGCTAGATAGAGTGATTGGCACACATGAAGTCATAGGACTTTTGAATGAAGTCTCTACTTTTCATGATCAACTTGATATAATGCTGAAAGACAGATTTAATAGCTTTAAGTCTCTTGAAAAGTATTCATTGCCGCCAATTTGTACTAAAAATGGCACTGAAAAGTCTCTGTCAGATTGGAAAGTGCAATTTGGCAGCATAGTTCTTGTCTCCATCAAATCAGTCATCACTGGGAGAAAGATTGATCATGTGCAATGTAATGCTCAAATGGACAGGCTACTGAATTTAGAATCCGGCTTGAGTAGTTTCATAAAAGAAACTAAAATGTCATTAGATGCTAGGTACATGACTTATATACAAAGAGTTGATAAAATTTTGAAGTACAACTGGCCAACAAAGGAGGAATATAATGTATGGGTGCAGAAGTATGCGATGTAATCACCATCTGTAATTTTATGTCTAGTCTATGTTTAGGAACAATAAATTCTAGGGGATTTTGGTCTGTACAGTGTGAGTACTTTAGTATGATGTATTCTCCCCAATTGAATTAAATGATAGAATGCAAACTGTTTATGCATCTTATCTTCATTTGTGTTTTTTGTAAGTGACGGTTGATAATTTGAGAATTAATACAATCAAGGATTTATAAATTATTACTTCTCTCATGATGAATCTTACTAGCAGTTTTAATTATTTTTGATAACTTATAACTTTTATAGTCACTTAAATTAGGTTTAGAATAAGGTTTTAAATTTTAATCTAATTAGGGTTATGGTTATGTTTATACTTTATAAATCTCGTTAGCATTACATTTAATGTTTTATTTATGTACCAAATTATGATAAAATGCCACATGTCAGAAAAGTACCTTTGGCAGGACAATGGAATTCATTCTACAACCAAAGGTTTAAGGGACATATGGTGCCTTATTGCACCGTCGTAGCTTTAAGTTTTTGGCTTAAAGCAAGGCTGCAAAGTGTGATGAGGTAAATTATTATTATTATATATTATATTATAGTCAGAGTAGGCACCGCAACAGATATAGAATTCCAGTCGGAATTCAATAGGTAGGTTGGTTCTGCCCTATCCCCGCAACCAATCTACTGAAGCAACTATAGCCGAGGGTTTGCCTAGAACCTGGAATCTCCGTTTAAATTCCGGTAAAACCGCAATCCTGAACTCCTAATATAATAATTATATATATATATAACTATTATTATATTATATATTATATAATATAATATATAATTATATCATTATCATTATTATATAATATAATTATAATTTATTATTATATTATAATATAATATATAATTATTATCATATAATAGTATAATATATGATAATAATCAGATAATATATTATTATATATTATATTATATAATATATAATAATTATTCAATTGTTGGCATTCATGTCGTCATCAGAATATTCACAGCAAATGATAAAATGGCACATGTCAGGATTTGGGAAAGTACATTTGGCAGGACCATGGAATTCCCACTACGGCCAAAGGGATACATGCCGCCTTATTGCGTCATTGCATCTTTAAGTTTTTAGCTTAAAGCAAGGCTGCGATGAAGAAAATCCTTGTGACAAGACAATAGATGATTGTCACATGTCAAGAGGCTCGAAGGGGATACGCCCGATAAACATATGTCAAGATTCAAAATAATATTAAACTAGATTGGGGTAATTAAAAACAAGGACCCATAGGGGACACGTGGTGTCTTCGCGCACTGTTGCAGCTTTAGAAATATAGGCTTAAATGGAGGATGCGACACCAGCAACAAAATTAGACTTAGAATAAAATAAAGGGGCTTGAGGCCGGTAACTTAGAACAAAGGGGTCGATAAAAGGACAACTTAAGTTGGGGAAACTGACTACACGGGTCAAAGACCAATTAGAGTTGTGATAACATTAAAACCCCTTAGACAACACCAACCACAATGTTTTTACTTGGGGATTTTGCAAAGTGAATCGTCATAACATTAAAACCATAAATTTTGAATTGACCTAACACATCCATTTATCTTTTCCCTTTTATAAGTATTATACATTGTTATACATTGCCATTGAACTCATTTATCTTTTCCATGTGATGAATGTTATTTAATATTGAAAATTTGAACTGTCTGTATACATTAGAATTTGGCATTGAACTCATGTCAATTTCAAACTGTAATTACGTCTATATTTTTTAATTAAAATTTAACATCACCGTCAAAAAATTGGGGAATTACATCGTACACGAACATGTAACCAACATCAAAGTTCCAAACAAAACATCAAGATAGATCACAACAAAATCAATAGACATTGGCTCCTCGAGGCACAATCCTTTTGACACATGAGAACCAAGAGATTTTCCAAGCAACGCTAAAAAAACAATTGCAAGAAATAAGAGAAATTGGGATGGCCAATATAAACAAGAGAATAATAGGTAGAGATAGGTTGACAATGATAATCCACAAAGTTCTTATCTTGTGCAAAAGGTCTAGGCCTAAGAGAGGAAACAAAAACAATTTTCTAACAAATCCATGGTATGATGAAGATCGCAAGGTAACAAAGAGAATGCTGAAAATCCAGGGAAATAAAATGGATTATGAAAAGCTAGTGAGATCAAAAAAGAGGAATACATGCAAACAAGATGGAAAGAATCGATTTTTCTTGGGAAACACAATCCAAGAGGCTTTTGGAAAGAATTGCAGAAAAAAAACATAGCTAAAGGGAACAATATCACAGACTTCCAATGGCTGAAATATGCAAAATTGTTGTATTAGAGAGATCGAGATAAAGATGTCTCCCTAATAATCAATTCAATGGCTAAACTCTTCTTCGTGAAAGACATCAAAGAAGGAATTAAAAAGCTTGTAGTGGGTAAAGCACATGACATAGATGGCTCACAAGTAGAATACATAAAATGGGGCTTGGAAGCCCTCACATTGCACATCAAATTTTTTTTTAATGAGGTCATTTAGAATGGATTTTTGGCAAATTGGACAACCAATGTTGTCATTCCTTTGCTCAAAAGTGGAGATGTCAAGAACCCATCAAACAACCACACTATAATGATTAATCTCCTTTTCGAAAAACTCTTCAGGAGTATGATAGAGCATCAAATCAATATTTGGGCAAAAAAGGAGGGAAATAGGGTGAAAGGACAAGCATGTTTCAGGCCAAAACACTCTAGAATTGATCACTGCATTACCCTTAGGCACTTGATTGAGAAGGTTGGATAAACAAGGAGAAGTCTTACTTCTTCATCAACTTCAAGAAGGCATTTGACACTTTTCTTAGAAACAACTTGCGGGGCAGAATGGAAGAGTTGGGAATTCCAAAAATGTACAGGGTTGTTGTTCATAGGTTGTATGATCAAGTTTGGGCCAAAATTAGAACCAGACAAGGATTATTAGAATGTTTCGAGAGTGATGTTGGGGTCAAACAAGGATATCTATTATCTCCTACCCTATTTGGACTGTACATTGACAAATTAGAGGGGTGGATAGACAAATTTGGTGGTGGGGGCGTTCACTTGGCCAGTTATGTAATAAAGTTGTTTCTATATGTAGTTGATCTTATTTTAAAGGCAAAAACAACACATGATTTGAGAGAACACTTGAAAGCTCTTGAATTGTTTTGTTAGGAGGTTGGGATGCAAGTGAACACTAACAAAACTAAGGTCATGATCTTTACCTTGAAGAGAGAGAAGGCTCAAATAGACTTTGTCTTTGAAGGCAACCTCTTGCAAGTGGTAAATGAATATAAACATCTTGGCCTCGATTTCCACAACAAAGCTGGGAGACGTGTAGGGAAAAAAGGATACAAGGAGGATGGAAAGGTTTAGACTCGTTGAAAAATAGATGTAGAAGGGTTGAATTATGGTATTGGAAAACTAAAAAAACCTTTTTTAGGTTGATTGTGGTGTCGATGGTGTTATATGGGTGTTTTGGGGTAGCAACACGTCAATAATGAAGTGGAGACAGATAGAGAGGTTACAAAAGCACCTAATCACAAGTAGTTTCAAAACAAAAATGTTGGTTCCTCACAAGATTGTCTTAGTTGAAGATGATGCCTTTCTTTTGGAGGCATCGACTTTGATTCAAATATTAAGTTATTTAAAGAGGTTAGAGAACATGAAGTTGCATCTCTAGCCTAAAATGGTAGTAGAAGAAAAAATTGATAGAAGGAAGAGCAAATGGATGAAACAAAATGACAAGTGGATGAATAAATAGGATATTAGCATGAAAGAGTGCCCAAACACCAATGGGGAAGTCAAAATGCATGTGCAAGAAAAAGTTAAGGTAATCATGTGGACAAGGCAACTTGGGAGGAAAAGAGAATATTGTCTCAAGCATTTCAATCCTTCTTGTGACCACGAACAAAAGAATTATATAAGAGCGGAAATCAAATGGAAAGTGAAAATCTTAATAGCTTAGCCAAGGACTAGTTTGCACCATCTTAGGCATGAGACTGAAAGGTGGACAATGCCAAAAGAAGAGTGAGTAGATATAATATGTTATTTTTGTACTTGAGGTTAGTGGAAACATAATGACACTACATCATGGAATGTCCAACTTACAAGGATATTCGGGTCAATTACATTGATATTTTGAATGTGGGCTCTTTGACTACCCTATTCGAGAAGGAAATGATAACAAAAATTGTAGATTATTTGAGTAAGATCCATAGTAGAATATCCAAGATCCAAAAGGAAAGACAATTAGGCATTATGTGGGCGACTTGCTTATTTGAGGCTTTTGTGCTTAGCAGGGTAGTTTGTTATTCAGGGGTCCCATAAACTGCTTGGCCTCGTGGACGTTATTAAAAACCTTCATTCATTCATTCCCAACTTTAATCAATGGAAATAGAATCCACGAGGCCTCACGACCTAGCTTATAGGCGACTTGTATGTAGTATATGGGACTACCTCATACTCCCATTAGTGTTGAAGGAGGTACCTAACTGTGCTTCAATATGAGGCATACATACCCTACCTGTGCAGGAATTGAAGTTGTGACTTCTCTTTCAAGAAGACAAGTTTTTCACCAACAAGACAAGTGAGGCCAATTAAAAATAAAAAATAGGTGAAGAAACCTCAAGAAGTATATGCTAAAATGATGCCGCGTGGACAATTATGCAAATAGAGTTGGTTGGATTCATGGTACCCGAATCGAAACAAAAGATAATATTGACGGATAAGAAAAACGAAAAAAATAAATAAAAAATTTATGAGGACTCTCTGAACATTGGAAAAATCGGAAATATATTTTGTAAGGGGGCACAGGACTCGCAGGAGCTGCTTGTATTGCATCCATGGCGACATTTCGGACGACTGTGGTAAGTAAAAGCACAACAAACATACCTTGTTTTGTGGGTACTGGTCTTTATAGTCATTCACATTTTGTCTTTGGTGGCAGATGCACAGGGCTTGGACTGGTTGTGCTCGTTCCAGCACCCTTCTCAGTCCTCCCACTTCATCCAACAACACTCTCACTCTCGGCCTAAGGAAATCCTTCGCTTTGGGAACTTCATCGAATTCATTTTGCACGCCATTCCCCTCTCTTACCATTTCAACTAAGAAAACAATACGGCGATTCAGCACACCTCGAGCTCAGTTACAGGTAATGGGGGCCTTTTCATATGTGTTTACTAATGCTCATTCTTTTTGAATTTTAAAAACGTGTAATGGGTTTGTCAGAATCATAGAAACTAGTTCTATTTCAGATTGAATTAGTGGGTATGTAGCATTGTTAAATTATGGAAACTTGATGGAGTGCCGAGGTTTCAATGGAAGCCATCTTATAGCCATTCTTAATTTTTTGGGTTAATAATGTTGTTTTATGATGATGGTTTTTGTGCACAATGGAAGGCAAGTATCAAGGGAAACTGCTCTGTCCTCTTGGTCTTGCTAGTGTTTTTGAGTTACTATATTTCAAGGGCTTCTCTATTAATTTTTGAAGAATAATGTTAGGAAACCCTTTGAATCTTGAAGAATTTAGGAGGACCCCAAAATGGAAATGTGTCAGCAGGCCATGGTCTACTCGCTAAGCAAAGACTAATCATATAGAGTATTATGCTTCGATCGGCGAAGGGTAATTATCTTGGGCTGCTCTCATTTTTGTGATCGCTTCTTGCTTCTGTTCCCCTTTTCCCCTTTTGTTGCGTCACTTGATATGTTTTAGTTGTTTAGCCTTTCCACTCGGCACCCTGATCCTTTATTAGTGATTCCAAAAGGAAATAGCAGGGACAAGCAACCTGCTTGATGAAAACCAAGTTAGAGTGAAACTGAATTGTAGAGGAAAGGCATTTTAGCATCGTTTTACTAGTTTAATTTTATGAAAAACAAGAGCAGAAAATGAGCAATGACCATCAGTTTTTGGATGGTAAATGTTTTTTTAGGTGACCACAAAGCGAGACACCAGTTTGGTGTATGAGGGTCCTCCTTGTTGAATCCCACGAGGATATTGTTTTCCATTTTCCTCATATATTGTTCAAAGAGGTGTAAATACCCTACCCCCTCCATAAGACAGCCACATAGTGTAGACAATCAATAAAGAAGACTTAAATCATAATGATCTAGTAGGATCTCACAATTTGATAATTTCATGTACAACTTTGGTAGTATGTGCTACAAGGCATCTTAAACTCCAGCTTTAGAATTTTCCCAAGGACATGTGGTCATAACGTAAAATCCATTTATATGCCTTATTTTTGCTCCACTGACACTTTTCTTGTGCAGGACTTGTCTGCACGCTAATCCCCCGGAGCAAATGTTCTTGCATATGCCGGTATCGGGGTGGGCCGGCTTGCAATACTATGTGAGAGATTGTTATCAGCCATCATACCTTCATATCACTTTTATATTAGCAGATTCACCCTCCTAGCTCCCCAATTCTCTCTCTCACTGTCTTTTTCCTTTTTTCTTGCATGTAGCTGACACCATCGGTCTAGTGGATGAAGTATCGTATCCTTTCTAATTATTTGTACATAATCAGCCTGACCAATGAAGTATAGTTTTTTTTGGAATTCTTTCTACATCATTGGTCTGACCAATGACATATGATTTTCTTTGAAAGTTTCTGTACATCATTGGCTAAGCCAATATTGGCAGCTAAAATTGAGATTTGACTTTTAGGGTTCCAATCCATATTTATAGGTTCCACCCTTGGTCATTGTTCAAGAAGAAGACACATCATTTGCTCTGCTTCCACATATATATCTAGCTTAACAAGAAGAAAAGGATTTAGGGTTAGAGGAGCTTACACTGAGGAAGACAAGTCAATGTAAAGGTCTAGACCAATGAGGTTTAAAAGTCTTTGAAGTCCCGAACTGGGCTCTACTTAGGTCTCCTTCTATCCATCTTGACTTCACCTACAACCATCTCTCACAAAGTGATGTGAGCCAAAGGGAGATTAATGCGTGAATGAGTCAACCAAAGGGAAGTATCCCTAACTCTAACCTCTTTCTTTTGGTACTTTGATTTACATTATGAATGTTGTATGTTGCATGTATTAGATAGCATGGTATTGCTTACCACCTAATGATATTCTAGTCTTTATAGCTTTTTCTTACTGCCTAGTGGGACCACCCTCTTACAAACAGTTCTTGATTACAGCTTCAGACTGCTTTGTGAACTGACATTGACTTGTGTTGGATCTAGAATGGTGTTCTATCTTTTTCTTATTTATAGGATCATCATATTATTGAGACCTATTTGAGGCCCCAATACAATCCAAACTCATATTCTATGCAACAGAACTTCTACAGTTTCAGACCTGTTTCACATAGCTGTTTTGCAGCACATGCAAAAGAAGAAAGAACTTGGAATACAAACTAGCAGCCAGCAAGCAATTGCATCTCTTGTAATTATAATGCTCTCTCTCTATTTCCCTCTCCTGTAGATTAATTTATTATAGCTATTCTTTGAATAAGCATTAGATAGGAGTCACCTTTGTCTTTGGATGAACATCTGATCTTTCAAATCATTGTAGATAACTTCACATAATACAATCTTGCACTACAGTTCCAGCATGCTGTTCTATTATCTTTGAGTCCTTTTTGATTCAACACTCTGATTATTGTTGTTGTGCACTATTTTACTTCCAAATTGCTTATGTTCATAGCACATCAGAAACCATTTTAGTTTGGTCTCCCCTGGGAACCCTTGGGCCCAAAGATCAGTGGTATCATAGTGTACTTGCTATCACATCATAGTGGTAATGGAATGAGTTTTTCATTTGAATCCTTCACTATATTTGTATGCTCACCCATATGAGGTCAGACTACAAGAAGCTTGGTATTGAAAATCACGACCCTTCATCTTATCTTCCTAGTCATTTTCCACAACTTCAACAGATGGCAGACAAATCTATGCCCGAGATGGTGACTTTAGAAATGTTTTAGTGGATGATAGAAAATGCTTTACAAAGGCAAAGAGATGGTGCATAGTAGCACAATATATGAGAAAAATATGGGATTGTTAATTGCTTCACTCAACTTCTATGAGTACAATCTCCTTTCTACCTGTCAACTTAATTTACCAATGAGTGGTTTGGAGGCCAAACGCTGTACTAGCTACAAGTAAATCTAGATATCCCTATATTTGAAGGAAAAATAGATGAAAATGGTCTAGAATATAGATAATTGGCTAAATGTAATATTCTCCTGTTATCTAGTTAACTCATTTTCTAATCAAGAGAAGATTATATTTGCCATTTTGAGAGTTTTCTTAACAAAGAAATTATGGAATAACTACTTGATTGCCCATGAGGATGATCTTATCCCTACAGATATCTAGAACAGTTCTGTAGAAGCTTTAAAAGAAACCTATTACATTGTTGGAAACCATAATGATCAATATATCAAGTTTTCCTAACTTTGTGAAGGTTGAGACTAGTCTGTTTGAGAACATACTGATATTTTCCATACTTATACTTCTACATCAACAAAATCCAAGAAACAAAGCAAAATCTCCTTTTGAAGTATAGGTCAAGCTTGAGACCATTTATCCAGATTGATATGGATTTGCTCCATATCCCTTCCTTAGGAGAAGCCTATAACTATGCTTGCAAGTCTAAAGCAAAAGCCAAACGTAAGTCCAAGAATGATGATTCCAAGTCTTAATGTTGTCGTAGAATAAGAACTCCAAGTCTGGAACCTAGCCAATTCAAAGCAACATGGACAAGGACCTCTGTGTCATTCCCAGAAGAGCAATGCATGTAAAGAGCAAAAGAAGAAATCTAACACTGGCAAGTGGTGCAAAGTACGCAATTCCAATAGACACTCTATTGATGAATGTCACACCAGGAAAGCCTTACTTAAATAGCTAGAAATGACAAGTTTTACCAGTGGCACAAGACAGGCAAACAGATCATGAATTGTGAGCCAAGCACTGTAGTAGCAACTGCCAATAGAACCTCTTCTTCTAATTTGGATCTAGTAAGGAAAATGATTGTTCTATGATCAAATATGGATTAATGGACAACTTGTTTGCTTCGTCATTGATAATGGAACCTGGAAGAACCTTATTTCTCTTGAATCAGTTTCAAGGTTGAACCAGTCACTGATGACTCATGCACAACCATACACCATTAGATGGTTCAACTCAGGTTTTTAGAAGTGCTTCACTCATCATGTTACTTGTATACAAAATCAAGCCTTTCAAAACTCAAACATGTCTTTTATGATATAGTGCCAATAGGGGTATTTTTTTGTTTTACATGGGGAACCATAGCTTTTGCAGCTCCATGCAATCTATGAAGCAAATCCTAGGAATGTTGTCATGACTCATAGATGTTGGTGAAAACTGAAAATAGATACTGTGCCCTGGAAGTAGTTCCTAAGCTTTTCACTTATTAGTGCCAAGCAAATGTAAGAGCTAGCAAGTTCTAGTAAGAAATTTGTGCTGTTGATGTTGAGACTTGAACACAAGAAAACCATTCTTCTAGTACAAGCTGACAACACACCTCCTTCAACGGAAATGCAACGGTTGAATCAAGTAGTGGAGGAAAGCAAGGGTCTTTTCCAATCCCACATTGGAGTGCCTAAATAGTGTGTGGTGAAAGCATACTATTGATTTGATTCAAAAACTACCTCTTCCTAATGCCTTGCTATATTGTCATTCATTTGTAGAGAATGAAGAGATCAAATGACAGATTTATGAACTAGTGGAATAAGGATATGTTAGGCCCAACTCTATACCTTGTGACAACTCATTTGTGCTAGTGCCAAAGCAGGATGGCATGTGGAGGTTGTGCATTGATTATAGAGCTTTAAACAAGACCACTCTGAAGAAATGCTACCCTCATTTTAGGATAGAAGATGTATTAGACCAGCTGCACTTGCCAAGTTTTTCACTAAGCTGGATTTCAAATAAGGGTACGATTAGATTCTTGTTGAACCATCAGATGTCAAGAAGACTGCCTTCAAAGCAAAGGAAGATTTGTTTGGTTATGCCTTTTAACTTCCTCAATGCTCTCACAACATTCATGCAGATAATGATTAACATTCTTCAGCTATTCATTATTCATTCATTGTTGTCTATCTTGATAAAACATGGGAAGAACATCTACGTCACATTCCACATTTTCTCAGCATTTTGGCACAACACAAACTGTATGCAAATTTGGAGAGATGTTCTGTCATGTAGGAAATATGTATGTTGTTGATGTGGATAGAGTACATGCAAATCTGATTGAGATTCATGTCCTTCAAGAATGGCCTACTTTAAAGATCCTCTTAGAACTTTGCAATTTCTTAGGGTTGGTGAACTTCTACTGTAAGTTCATACTTGTTTTTTCACACATATCTTGGCCCGAGTCAAGTTACTAAAGATGGTACCAAGTCAATTTTCAGTTGGACAGCTGTACAACAGAAAGTATCTTAGTATTTTAGGAATTGTAATGCAAATTTTGTTTTGCATGAGTACTCGTGTTATCCAATCTTCTGCAACCATTTGAGATTGTGATTGATGCATAGGAATATGTACTTGGACCAGTCTCCACTCAATTTGGTTGTCCAATTGCTTATCACAAGGAAATATTCATTTTCACAGTAACAAAATTGTCTAGGCGTGTAGTCATTGCTACTCAAGTTGGTTGTCTAGTTGCTTACCACAGGGAAACATTCATTTTCACGGTAATAAAATTGCCTTGGCATGTAAACATTGGCAGCACTACATATTGGGAAAGGAGACCATCATCCACACAAATTACAAATGGTTGCAGTTCTTGAAACACAGAACAAATTGCAGCAAGAGTGGCACAAAAAATGGGCTTCATGTCTTCAGCAATTGCACTTGAACATCAAGCGTAAGAAGGGAACTGCCAATTGTATAGTAGATTGTTTGAGTAGACCCCCAATCCAAGCTCCTCTCCATGCTTGACACATGTGGACATGATACCTGTTGTATCCATACAATTTTTTTTGTATAAGGCCAAATTTCAAGCTGAATCCTAGCCTTTTCGTTAAATCAAGTGCTCATGCCTTTGTACTGTTTGTCTATATTGCTTTGTCGTCTTTCATTCTATCTTTGCAGGGTTAATGGCTAAAGTTTTCAAATATATTGGACATGGCGAATAATAAAGTCCAAACTGATGAAGAGAATGCAAGTTTTGAGTCGAGGTTGCAAAGGCATACAATGCTCGCCCTGCTAAAAGGATGATGGATCTGGAGTTGATGAAAGCATGCTACAGATGTGTATAAGCGTGCCACATCAGAAGAAAATCAGGGTTTAAGTTTCAAGGTTTGCTCATTAACAAGGAAGAAATCAGAGTTTTTTGAAAATTGCGTATAGATGGCCTAGAGTGTGCCAGTATGTAGAGCAAATTTGCAAGCGTAAAGTCTGCATTTGCCTTGTCATGTGCGTGCACCAGGAAGTGATAAGGCAGATTTAATGTTTGAAAACATGTTTCCGTGAATGCAAGCCCACACCAATTAATGAAAAACAATTTGATTTTTTAAGGGTCTGCAAATACATGTCGTAGTGTGCACCTGCTAGTGTAAATCCAAAATCAGAAGGTGAAAGATGAAATTCATGCATAAGGGGATGGCCCAAGAGTGGGCAGGTGAATGTCGAGTTGAACATAGCACTTCCTATTGATAGAGGTGCACCTGATAAAGGCAAACAAATTATTTTTAAAAAATGTTTACATAGATAATATATGGCATGCACCTATGAGTATGAAATTCGAAGTCAAAGTCAATACATGCAAACACCTATACAGGGGTGTGCCTGGGAGTTGTCAAACAGTGTTTGGTTTGCCAAAAAACATGTTTTTGCATATTAAGGTGTGCACCTGATAATGCAGGTGATTATTAGTTTTCTAAATAGCATACATGGATGATCTATGGTGTGTGCCTGCAAGTGTAAAATTGAATTCAAAGTCAAAGGTATAAATCCATATTAAGGCGTGTGCCTGATAGGGTAGTTGACAAGAGTTTAAAGGTAGCATTCAAACATCTATATAGTCACACCTCATACGACATGGCTGACCAGACTTGTAAAGAGTTTTTCTATTTAAAGGTGGCGTCTATTCCCAGCCATTGTGATTGTTCAAACATAGAGCAATTTCCTATATATAGAGTGCACCCAAATTCAAGGATGAGCCAGTTTTAATTATCAGAAAGACAGCAGTGGAGTTTTCAGCAGTCATTGTTCCATGTCAGTAGAGCAGGCTTTGGCATATAGCATCAACAGCAGCAAATATATTCTTTTTGCAGAGTTTTGGCAGCAGGGCAGTAGAGTTTCAGCGCCTTATTGCATTCATCTTTCAAAATGCAGCGGCAGAGCGAGGGATTTCCATCATATCAGCAGCAGTCTTCATTGATTTCAGCAATCTTCATCGCTTTCTGTCGGTGTTATCATCGCAAACACCTGATTTCAACATAATTCCTACATCATTGAATCCAGAATTTCACATGTTTATACAGCACCTAAGGATTTGAAGGATTTTCATTCTTTATTATCAATCTGCTGCTTTAGATTGTGTGGGGTGTTGTCTTCATTTTAAGCGAAGGTTCAGACATATAGCAGCAGGGATTTCAGTCATCATAATCATTCATATGATTAGGATTCTGTTGTCATTGGAGCAAGTTTTCAGCCTCTATAATGGCAGACCTTCATTATAAAGCTACAATTTTGAAAACAGAACATCAAGAGTCCTTTGCATATTTCTGGCACAAGTTATCATTGACATGGTCTTTTGGTCTTGTAATACTAATAATAGTCTACAAATGTAAGACAGTCACTGAGAGTGCTGTTCAAGACAGTGAATTATCGTAATGATCCTCAATGCTGTTTTATTCATCACAAAAGCAAGTGAGAGGTTGTCATCTCTTTCATTCTTCATTTGAAGTGTCTCAAGGTCAATTGTTTGGTCTTTAGAAGTATAGGGTTGCATAGTCTTTGTTTTCAGCTAGGGTTTGATGCAATATCGTTGTAGGAAGAGCTGGATTTTTATGCGTCAGGTTTTCAGAGCATTCAGAGTTGCGGATTTGAACTGGGGTTTGGTGCAGAGGAATCGATAGAAAAGAATGGTTTTCAGATTCAAAGCATCAAGGTGAATTGACAAAGTTTCAGTGTTTCGTCAAGGGATTGCCATGTTCAAGATAGAGGACTTTGTCAGAATCACCATTAGAGCCAACTTTCAGGATTTGCTATTTAAAGTCCATGTTATTTTTAGCCGTCCTTGTTTTCAAAGAAATGGCCATATTCTGAGAAATCTATTTTTAATGTCTATTTATAGATTGACTACTTTTAAATGATTTTCTAGAAGGTTTATTGTTAGTTTGTAGTTATCTTTATCAGGAGTCTAACTGAAGATTCTTTGAGTTTAGGGTTCAGTATTAGTGGCCAGAAGTGTGTATAAAGCTTGTATTGCATGCAAGCAATCTATTGTTAGTGTAAGAGTGTTTGTTAGCTTTTTTATTATTTTTCATGCAATAGCTTCGTAAACATTATTAATAAGTGCTTTTGGCACTTAGTTTAGGATGGAGATTTAGTATTATTCATTCAATAGGATTTACTATTCAGTAATGCCTATCTTGCTTCTAAATTGCTGTTGAGATGTTATTTGTTATTGTGTTATTATGAGTTGAATATCGCTTGACATTTACTGTAAACTTTGTAAGGTAGAAGGTGTTAGGTTGGTCATTGTAACTTTAAATGTAGCTACCATGTTTAGCTTATAATGTCTTGTGTATGTGTGCTAAGGTAAATTAAATTGCTTTTAGTGAGCTTGCAAGCTTTGGATTGCAGGTTTACTTGAAGCTAGAGATTGTGGCTTGTAATTCCTTAATTCAATTTACCAAAGTGTTTGTGTCTTTGTGTTTAAATCATAGTTACAATACTCAGACTTGGTTCGGTCTCGGCAACCAAATATTTGACTTAGATTCGGACTCAACCAAGACTCGGAAAATTGAAAAACTATGAAATATTAATATAGAGATTTTTAAAGATTTAAAGGCTAAAGCTTTTACTATGTGCCCTTCAATAAATCAACTTTAGAGACATAATAAACTTATCAATTAGAAGCTACTTTGATCACATACACAAGTATACTATGTCATAGGGTTCGCCGAATTTCAAGCAAAAAGTTCAATATCCAGCAAACTTAAAGAAAACCCAAAAAATTGTTTTAGTTCACCTTGATATTTGTATGGAAAAGGGCTTAGGTGTTTTTTAAATTAAAAAATATTTTAAAAATGCATTTCCAAATAGGTTTTTCAGATTTTTTTCATGAGAAAAAATTGCGAGCTTCACTGTTAGTTTGTGGGCGTTTTTGTCCTACAAGTGTGTTTAGCGTTTCATTGAAAGCCTAGTGTTTAGTTTCGATGGAATTCAATGCAGGATATTTGTTTGACTGATTCTTTGCTCAAAATATTTTCTCTCTACTAAGGAGTTGTTTCCTACATGAATGAAAATTATGGACGAGTGCCCCGAGCATATGTTGTGGCCAAAGAAGATAAAATTCTTTCGGAAGAATTCCAGAAAAAATGATAGCAGACAATCCTCCGCAAATGGTATATGAAATAGAAGGATCGGATCACTCTCCATTCTTCTGCAAGCCTCATGGACTTGCTTGCATACTTGTACAAATTGCTAATGGATACGTTTCTTTAGGGTTTGTTTTTATTTTTATTTTGCTTTTATTTTGTTTTTGTTTTTTAATAAAATTTAATATATCATTGTTTTATTTTGTTTTTATCTTTTTAGTGTATTAAAATTTAATAATTTAAAATATTTAATTTAAATTTTAAATTGTAAATACTATTAATATATAAAATTTTACATATTTAGTTTTTATAATATTTGAATTAAATTTTTTAACTTATATTTTAATATTTTGGATTTATTTTTTATATTAAAAAAATATGTAAATTTATACTAGTTGAATTTAATCATGAACTTTTTTGCCATTTTTTTTTCGCCAAACTTGATCCAAATTTTATCCTTGTCGAACATGAACACAAACAATGACCTTGTGACATAACAAGTATACATCAATCAAATGAGTATAAAAGCAGATTTGATTTGAAGGAAACATCATTTTTAAATATATAAATATTCTCAAGTGTTTTAGGTGTTCAAAACTCATGATTTATGATATCCATGTCATCAAAAGCAAAAATCACAATATGGAGTCACGAACTATGGTAGAGACGAGCTTTTATCACTCAGCCTAAAATCTCTAGCTTGATCTGGAGTCCTGCGCTTGTATCTCAAACAATTCTACAAATGCTACTACAACCATAGGAACCTTACTTAGGATAGGGATTGACTTGTCAAACCTAAAGTGTAAAATAATAAATGTAATTCAATTACTTGCAAAAAAGTTGAAAGAGTAAAAAAATGTTGCTTTTCCATTTTGCAATGCCCAAATTCAAAATGATTTTTATTTTTTGTTTTTTAAAACTAGAGCAGGGGTCTAGGGGTGACAGCCCTTAGTGGGGTTGGGGGGCAACACTCCTAGCGTTTTCCCTATTGTGATACGGGCAGTGTCCTCGCCACCAAGCCCAAATTAAAGCCTTTGAGACCACATAGACCCTCATGGCGCATGCCATTTTTCGTAATTTTATTGCTTTTAACCAACCTCCAAGAGTCCTCCAAACCCTTCAAAAAACATGAGTGTCTAAGCCATAGTGCAGTAATTAGGTCCTAGCTATGTTTGCTGCCATAAACTGTTAGGTTTGAGCGTTTTCAAAATTTTATTCAATTTTTTTAAATTTTCACGCTCAACTTTTCTGAGTCTTATTGACAGGACTCACTGGATTCAGGGAATCTAGCAGACTCGATGAATATGACCAGACTTGCTGGGTACCCTGGCCTTGAATCTTTAGGACTTGTTTCACCCTGCTTGCCTTGGGACTTGCCAAGTCTAGGCGAGTCTTGACGAGTTCTTTAACACTGGTTTAAATCTATTCAATCCTTGTCTTGTACTTGCACTGCTCAGTATCTGCTATTAATTGAATAACGTAAACATGGTAGTTATTTTAGGTTCGTTTGTATTGCATGCTTAAAAATGCACTTGTATAAATTGTAAGTAGCAAGCATATATTGTCCAAATTAGGGTTTTAGGTTTTTTTTGTTATAGGGAGTTTCCTTGTAATTTGAAAACTGGTTCTATTGTACATGCTCTTCTGTTTTGTGTCGCACTGAAAGGTGCAAAGTAAAATGCTAACAATACCCAGTCTTGATCATAATTGTCCAAAGTAGATTTAGACTTTACAAATATTTATCATGCAATGCATAGAGGTTTATTGGTTCCAGATTACTACATGTAGGATGGACTCTTGTATCATTTGGGACTGTTGTGTATACTGCACAGGTCATAATGTCAAAAGTTCATATGGGAAGCTCACTTCAGCAAGGTTGTAGGTTATTTTAGAGTTGAAAAGAGTCTCACAGTATGGAAGGAGTGTTCCTTTTGGCTGCATTGTGGGTTAGAGGTTGCTAAATACATCACATCATGTACTACTTGTGTTATAGCCAAGCAGGCCAACAAGAAGCAAGAAATGTGCATTCCTTTTCTAGTACCGAACAGACTTTGGAATTAGTTTCCATTGATTTCATTCTAGGTTTACTTACTACTAAGCATGGCAACGAAGGTATGTTGTAGTAGAGAAGTTGTCAAAGATGGAAATTCTTTTGCCTTATATGAAGATTATTTCAGCTTGAGAAAAAGTTCAACTGCACTTTCTGAATGTATGGTTTCATTTTGGAATACCTGCATTATCATATCTGATAGAGAATCCAAGTTCATAAGCAATTTATAGAAAGCCCTTTGGTCAATGATGGACACAAAGCAATCTTAGTCTACTGTATTCCATCCTCAGAGTATGGAAACAAAAGTGGTGAAATCCCACCTCCATGCATCTTCTCAGAATATACAACTCATTTCACTAGGATTAAATCCTACTTTTCATTCAACATATATATATATCACAGCTCTTCCAACTCTACTAAACACAACTTGTTTAAGGTTTGTTTAAGTTCCAACCATTGGTTCCCATTGTTATAGCTTATCCTATGTCGCCATCGACTGCAACAACTCCTTCAGCTCAAAAGTAGACAAAGCCACCAAAGTCATTAAACACATCCAACACATTTAGTAGTAAGTGCAAACCATTTTACAAAAGGACCAATGCTAAGTTCAAGCAATGCCATTACTAGCATCAAATGCCACATCGGTTCAATTGTGATGTCCCGATATTAAAGCATTGTTTAGATTAAAGATTTAAACATCATGATAAAGACGGGGAAATCGCTTTCGTCAAATATGGTGTTTTGTCATCGTCAATTTGGATGATAATCGTGTATATAATAATATTTAATAACATATATAATATTATTAATATACAATAATATACAATAATATTATTATATTAATATTATTGACAAGATATACTATTATATTCATGAATAACAATTTAAATATTAATAATTTATATATTATTATTTTTTTTGATTCGTAAGAGGTGATTTTTATATTAATGCAGGAAATTCTAACCTAGCCTGCACTAGGTGAGATCACAAAAGAGGGATCTCATCCCCATAATTTCAGGAAAACATCTGACTTCTACAACCAAGGACATATTGTCCCAAACACCTTGCTAACTCTATAATGGAGGCTCTAAAATTAAAAGCCAAACTCTACCTGAGTTACAAAAATGCAAAAGAACAAACTACATCTTCAACCCGATTGCGAATGAGCAATAC
This sequence comes from Cunninghamia lanceolata, assembly GCA_027924645.1. Taxonomy (NCBI): domain Eukaryota; kingdom Viridiplantae; phylum Streptophyta; class Pinopsida; order Cupressales; family Cupressaceae; genus Cunninghamia; species Cunninghamia lanceolata. The sequence continues at coordinate 2,249,036 of BSBN01001219.1, read as the reverse complement.
TACCAATAGTTTTAGCTTGGGAATGCAGTTTATTTCTGATCTCTATTAACTTAAGGATAGCATTCTCCTTTTTTTGAGCTCTGAGTTGATCAAAGTCACCTCCAAACTTTTGCTCTAAGGTATCAGATTTGGAGTGAGGTGAAAGCTGTAAACCGTGGTCTCCATCCCTCTTTAGATTGCTATTGTGCTTCTTATTCCTTACTGTTTGCCACTCATTTGCATCTACCTCGACAGAAGATGCCTTCGAAGATTGAGAACCCTCAATCCCAGCAGTAGGATTTGTGCATTGATTGAGCGGATTTACAAAGGTGTCCTTGGAAGGAGGTTTTTGAATGTTAACAACGTTGCCAACAATCGAATCCGGGCTGCAAGAAGCAATCACTGGAGGCAAATTCTGATCAAGTTTTACTTCTGCAGAGGGCTTACAAATCTTCTCCATATTCTTACTACAAACATCTCCCTTTGGAGAATCACAAGACTTGGGTGAGATGGAAACAAAATAGTGCTTTGGGGAGGCATCTTTCCACCATGAGGCTTCCCATTTTACTTGAGGTTTCACGGATGGGCATTCTGCAGCAATGTGTCCCGTTTTGTAACAGCTTCTACATCTAAATAATAAACCTTCGTAGTCCAGTGTTTGCACCCAGCTATTACCGTTCGCATTCAGGATGATTTCAGTGGGGAGAGCTTTGGAGGTGTCCAACTCGACCAAAATCTTGGCAAAGGTCGTGTGTAAAAAATCCCTAGAGTCCTCATCCGTGCATATGAAACTTCCAAGAGTATTATCGATAGCTGCAAAACTGGATTCAAACTAGTAATGAAGAGGGAGGTTTGGAAGGCGAACCCAGATAAGCATTATTGCAAATGATTCCGTGGCTGGATCAAAGTTTGGATGCCAAGATTTTAGGAGAAGCATACTTTCGCCTCACATCCAAATTTGGTTGAGGATGACATTTTTGTCTTTCTTGCTGTCAAAGACTACTGTAAAAAACCCTTTTGCACTCGGATAAATTTCTAGATTTTTTTCCATTAGAGGACCCCAAGAATTAGAAATCCAATCATGCAATGCGGGAAGTCTAGGCCACATTTGACTAAACCTACCAATTAACCCGTACTCAGAAAAAAATTCCTCATTCTCACGCAGTTCTTTCAGCAGTTTCGAATCATAAATCAATTCAAATGGTTTATCCCGAATGTGAACCACCCTCCTATTTTTAATGCCTGAAAAACTTGACTTTGGTGTGAACCCATACGGCACAATCCCAGATCTAGGGTTTCTCTGAATAGTGCCAGACATGGATTCACCCACGGATTGCTCAGCATTTCCCATCCCCTTCTTTATCGCATCTACAAAGGGGGTTTTTGAAGCAGGTTTTTCAACAGGAGGAGAAGTATCGGCGCACAAAAGCGTCCCGCAGCCTCGCGTACCCCTGAGAGCCTTGACCCGCATGGGAGATGCGGATGCCCGAGGGTTTTCAGCAGGAGCATCTCCAAATTTGCACACAGCTGGAGCCTCCGAAGTTGAGGAATGTCCCCCATCCAGCAGGCCAGCGTCCTCTCCTAAATTCTAGATCTCGCCATTCGATGAAACCCTCGGCAATGCTGGAAAGATTGGCAGTGACGCCATATTAATTTATATATTATTAAATTATATATATAAATATAAATAATAAATACAAATAATAATAATATGATTAAATGCATATATTATGCTCACAAATATATATAAGCAGCGAATATATTCCATGAGGAATATAAGACTACGAATGACAAAGGCTGCATTATTAATATGCAGCAATCAAGGACTGCGACTACTATTAGAGATACAGTCAATAAACAAAGACCCTTCGATTATAAAACAGCGATCATTATATGAAGACAGCAATCCATTGTTCTCAGCGCAGCTTGTAAGGAATTCGATTTATTAGATAAAAGGCTTGAGGTGACTCCTTGAGTATTCACAGCCTAATTAAGAGAAGTGCCAATACGTTGAGAATAAGAGATTTATTATAAGGAGTACGATTTGTTTTGAAGAGTTATGTGTAAATGAAAGGTTGTGTCTAGTAGATAGATCGCTTCATTTGAAGAATATATATAAAAGCCTAGGTAAGGTGAGAGAATAGACATCAATAAGAAAAAATGTAATTCTGAATTTGGACAGCAAAGATCGGATAAAAAGAAGTGAGCAGTTATATCGAAAATAGAATATACATTATTAATCTAAGATCTAATCTACAGGGATAAAGAGAGGAAAAGCAGCGAACAGAAAGACATTCAATCGTAGGAAGTAGCAGATATATTAATAATCATGAAATCTGATAACATAGTTGCAGTCAAAGAATCGATATCTCTTTCAGGTTGCATTACTTATGTAGAATGGATAAATGTGAACAAATAGAATATGAAATGCTAATACATCATAGATGATAATGTTAGTATTTATTATGTATCCATGAATAATCATCTTTAATGTATTTTAGATGTAAATAAGATTGAACCTCATCATGGAGGAAAGAAAGGAGACATAGGTAAGAGGGTATAAGGTTTCCATCTAAGTACTTCACCTTGGATGGATGTCAAAGCCCTGCCATCAAGGCCAAGAGGGTCAAAGTCTCGCTCTTGGGCTTAGATTGGATAAACTGAGAACCGCACTACGATCCCCAGACCATTCCTACCATGATGAGTTATTAACTGTAAGGGATAAGGCATGTATAGGGAAGCAAGACAATCACTCTACTAAGTACTCCACTTTGGTGGATGTCAAAGTCCTGCCACCAAAGCCAGGAGGGCCAAAGTTCCGCTCTTGGGCTTGGTATGGGTGGCTGGGTCAAACCTATCATGTCCCTATCCCTATGCTCCAAATGTGTTTGATAGTAATAGTAATATTGGAATTGTATTCTGAGTTTAATATATGCTTAGCTAACCCTAACAATGGCAATAATATATATATATGCACTTGTGTTTTCTATATGATGATTGTAGGATTTATATTCAAGAGCTTAATGAAGAAATAACTACCTGTAAGTCATCTCCCTAACCCTAATTTATTATAATTGTGATTGTAGGGTTTAATCTAGGGCAAATCTAGAAGGGGACATTACATGATAATTCCAAAACCCTAACCCTAAACTTTTGGTGTTTGAATTTTTAGGGTAAAATTAGTATTGTTCCTAGAAGGGGACATTACATCAATATAGGTGATAAAATATGGGTTCATTTGTAAAAGGAAAGATACACGGGACCTCGTGGCAAGATCCTCCCTCTTTGGTATGGCCCATACATAATTATTAAGAAGAATGGAAATAACACTTTTGAGCTCAATCTTTGAGCTTATCTTAGTTTACATCAAATTATCAATGTAGACTCTTGCATCATTATTTTCCAACTTTGTTGGACACACTAGATGATGCAGAATAACTCAAACGAGTAAAGATAAATCCTGATTGCAGATGCCAATTGAAGAAAATCAAGTCATTAACTCTAGGGAAGAGACACAAGGACTGAAGAAATTCCTATCTTCTGAATTGTCAAAGCGGGTCAAGTTCCTTTCCAAGGAGAAAATTTCACTAGATCTCAAATTGTAAAATATGAATAACACTTTCCACATCTCTCTAAACTTGCTATAGCATGGACAATTGTTTCTTAAGGAGGGGTAACTAATTCAAGAGTCTCAGATACTTTGAGCATTTTTTGTTATGGCAACAGTTTTCCACACCACATTTTGTCATCACCACCAACTTCATGATCATCCCGAGCACACATGGTCATACTGTGAAGTCCTAACTCCTCATATTTATGTTGCACATCTGATAGTGTCAGCCCCATTGGGAACAACTGTTTTGTAGCACATGAAGAAAACAACATATGGAATACAAACTGGTGGCATTTGAGTGATTGGGTTTCTTGGAACTGTCACACACTCTTGTTTGTAAATGTAACAGATATTCTTTGAATAAGCATCAAATAGGAGATGTATTTGGCCGACCATCCGATTTCTTGGATCATTGTACAGAATTTTGCATAATACAAGCTTGCATTCATACTAGAATGCTGTTCTATTTCCTTGAGTCGATTTTGATCTAACACTCTAATAATCTAATTATTGTTGTTGACATCCATTTATGTGTGTTGCCCCATGGGCACCATTAGGCTTCAGAAAACTTTAAAGGAGGGGGATTGTTAGGTTTGTTGGACGAGGTTTGTTTGCGGGATTGTTAGGTTTGCATACATTTAGATTCCGAGTCATGCTGAATAAATGATGTCTACAATTTTGACCAAGGATTAAGAGGATCTAGTGTATAGTTGCTATCATGAAATGTGTCCTAGAAGCAAATGTAAAATTAGCTTCCCAATGCATTTAATGTGAGATAGACACAAAATGAAAATGTAGAAAGATATTGGAAAGTAGGTTGAAGAAATATGAAAAGCCTGTGATTTTCTCCTGAAAATCCTAGAGACCTTATTTGCTGCAGATTTCTGTATGTAATAATCATGTAAAATTGTTGACAATTCAAATAGTAGGAATACTTTTTAAATGACTTATGATTCTAATTCATAATTAGAATATTTACCCTAAATAATTGTGACTATGGTTTGACAATTTTAGAGAGCAGATATACTTCAAGGATGTTCACTGTGTTTCAAGAAGACAACTAGTGTCCTTGTTGTGACCAAATCACACATCACCCCATTGCAAATGGGGACCCCCTTTTTTTGAGCTCTGATACTTTGCATTTAGTTCTGACGATGCCTTGGGTTCGTTTCCTCTGTCAATGCAATAAGTCTCTCCTAGAAGATTTTGCTTTATAACTGGAGGTCTTATTTGGAGGATGAACTTGCAGTGATGAAGAATTGTGATCAAATCCCATCTAGATAATGAATCTTGAGATTAATCCTAAAGAATGTTTGAGACCCTGAAAAGACTAAGCCTGGAGCCTGAAATCTTGAAAATCCTGAAAAATGGCTAAGTCTGAAATCTGGTGAATCCTCCAAATTCTAAATTTTGCATCTTAAATCCGGTGGATTCGGGACCTATCTCAACTTATACTTAAATATATTTTTCAATATACCTTTACCCTCGCGATCCGGAAAAACGCCTGACAATTCCAGAGGATTCAAAAAGCTGATCTAGTGCGACAGGATGTCCAAGTGGCGCAAAATCTTGGCGCAAAATCACGAGGAAAAAGGCGCTTGAAGATGATGATTTCTACTTGATGATCTAATGCGCCCATCTAAAACCTTGATCTAATGCGAAAAAGCATGAGGATTTCAATCACTCATCTAATGCGCCCAAACTAAAAGTATCATTTTGAAGGAAATGATGAGGATTCAAAACACTCAACTAGTGCGAAAATGAAAAGACAAGTCTTAGAATGAATCTTGGAGCGAAATTAAGATGATAAGTGTCAGAGGATTTGAAAACCTCAACTGATGCGCCACCTAGAAGGAAGAAGAAGTCTTAAAGTTTTTGACTTGAGAAGGATCTAGCTTGAAGAGGATTTGAAAACTTGAACTAATGCGCCAAAACTAGAGGATTTTTTATCCTTCAACTAATGCGCCAATGGACGACTCCCAAACATTCAACGCAAGTGCTAGAACCAATTCACCAATGTGAGACTAGAAGATTCAAAAAGCCTATCTGATGCGCTAGAAACTTGAGGATTTCAATCTCTCATCTAATGCGCTTATCCAATCAAGCATCCAAGGCAAAAAACTTGAGGATTTTTATCCCTTATCTAATGCGACCTCATGAGGGGAAACGCCAGAGATTCCAACGTAGTGATCTAGTGCGCCAGAGTAGTTTCAATGTGAAGTTTGAAGGATCCTTATCTAAAGCGAAATCCAGAGGATTCTCCATCCATGATCCAATGCGCCAACTTCATGAATACCCCTAAGTTTTGAAGCTTCCAACAAGGTCATCCAATGCGCAACATAAGGAAGAATGAGATTTGTTTCTAGAGGATTCTCCATGTCCCATCCAATGCGCCAACACCATGCATGATTTACTTCAAGGTAAAGTCCATCTAATGTACCAAAGGTTTGAAGATTTCAACATAGTGAAGTGATGCGCCACTTCCAAGACCCCTATCTAGTGCGCCATACATGAAGGGAGAACGAAGTTTGTTTTGAAGACTTCAAACTACCTATCTAATGCGCTAGGAACTTGAGGATTCCAATCCTTCAACCAATGCGCCACTCCCTTGCAAGTGAAAACGAGTTCAAATTAAAGCAATGTTGAGAGGATCTTAATCCTTCATCTAATGCGAAATGCTAGGAGAAATCAAAAAACTTGATCCAAAGTGCCTGGAGGATGAGGATTTTGAAAGTGTGATCTAATGCGACTATCAAGAATCAAGTCTTAAAGGGAGATTCTAGAGGAATTCAATCCTTGATCCAAAGTGCCACTAAATCAAGGTAGTCTAGGCAAAATTCAGAAATTTTCAAGATGAATCCAAAGTATCCAACTAATCCGCCACCTCATAAAGGGAAGAAGAGTCAAGTGTTGGATGCGTGTAAGGAAGATTTCAACATGCTCATCCAATGCGCTCAAGAGAAGAGGATTTTGAAACCCTCATCCACCGCGCCTAAAGCCTAGAGGGTTATGAAGGGAGATCAAGGATTTCAATCACCTCAAGAAGACTTCAACATACCTATCCAATGCGAAATGCAAGAAGAGAGTCAAACACTAATCCAAGGAATACAAAGAGGATCTAGAAGATGTCATCTAATGTAAAAGGCAAGAGGATCTTAATCTTTCATCCAATGCGACTTGTAGAGGAGATAAAATAGTGGAGTTTTAAAAGGAAAATTTTAGGAAGATTTGAAATCCTTCAACCAATGCGCCCTTCTATAAGACCTTCAAAGTCCTTAACTCATGTGCTTAGATTAGAAATGCTTGTAATGATTCTTATGTATTATGTGTTATCGAAAGGGGATTGATGCTGTTTCTTTACTTGTGTTGCAGCAAAAAGGAGGAATCATCTAAAGATCAAGTGATAAGAACCTTTGACAAGCAAGGAATGAGAAAAGAGCAAGGCATCATGTAGCTGTTTCAAGGGTATCCTTCATCATCCTTGTGTTGGAATTCTTCATCAAGTGGCATCAAGTTAAGATTGTCTAGAAGACATCCATCCGAAGGACATCATCTTCATCAAGACTTTCCGAAGGCATCCACTCTACTTCAAGGAAACCTCATGTGGCTGCTCTAAGGAATCATTCAAGATCATCTTCCAAGAGGCATCATTCCAAGAGATCTACATCAAGCGAAGGCCTTCATCCATCTAAACTTCAAGACTTTACAATTTCAAGTCCAAGAGAGTCTTCTACTCTACATGAAGAAAGCCACATCATTATTATCATCATCTACTCCACATGAAGAAGCATCAAGGAAGATCATCAACTTACCTACAAGAAGAAGAAAAATCATGAAGTTAGACAAGTGAAGCAACAAGTATCATACATCCAGTTACAAGAAGAATGAATAAGGCAAAGATCTACAAGATGTATTCCCAAACATACAAGTTAAAGCAATCACATTGAATACATCATTACAAGTTGATACAATTTTCAAAGTATGCTGAAGTGGCATCTAGGTGGCGAGTACACATCATTCAATTTTGATTAGCTGCATTATTTAATGCATTAAATGTATCATTTAATGAAAGAAGCCAAAGGGATTCCGATGTGGAAGAATATTTTAAATGCTTTGGCCTTACCTTATCACATTGGAAAATGTGCCTTCATTGCCTCTCTTTTGTGCTAAAAATAGCAGTTTGTTGTAACTACCTGTGAGGTGGCACGATCTAGACCCTTGGCTATCAATTGATCTCAGCTATTCATTGTAAAACTGGAGCACTATATAAAGGCCTTGTTGCCTCATTTGTAATAGATATAGTAGAGTAGATCATTAGTAGTAGTAGAGAGTAGATTTTAAGAGTAGAATAGAAGAGACTCTCAAAATTCTCTGAGAGAACTTGAAATTGTTGTAAATATTCCTCAAAGTTAATGCAAAGACATTGGAGCTACTTGTTTGGTGTTAAGTATTATCTTGTGGAGTAACATGGTTTCCTGAATCTTGATGGAATTAAGAGATGTTTCAAATAGCTTAGAAATAGATTAGAAGTGCGTTGATGTAATGAATATGCGTAAAGATATTTGATGAATTCTTCTGGTTCATACTTTTCGTGTATTGTCGAAGGCAACCCACTTTGCAAAGTTAGACTGAACCTTCATTTTCTTTAGTTCGGTTGTGAATGCTTGTTCAAATTGCGCCAGCTGTGGGTGTTTGGATGGAGATTTACAACATGAAAATCCTTGAGTTTCCTTAGAAGATTGCACCGGCTTCGTGTAGTTGTTGGTTCTCATGGCGAAGCGAAGTCTGGTTCCATGAGGAGTTTGTCTATCTTTACATGTTTCATTATCTCATTGTCCTTAGATTAGCCTTCTAAACCCTTACCCTTTTTTTCATTTTTTTTATCATAGAAACTCTGTATATATGTCATCCACACTGAAAGGAGGAATAAGTCGAATGAAAGGAGAAGAGTCTATGTAAGTCCCTTTGTGTGTAAACAGCAAAATCATACTTAAATCGTTGAGCTGTCTCTAACCGAAAACATCAGAAGGAACCTTGGAGTCATCTCGTTTGATCACCTAGTTCAGCATCCGAGAGGCTTTGCTCAAGAGGGAGTCAGATACTCAGTATTTTACTCTAATTGTTGACTTGTTGAAAAACAATCATCAACAGTCCTCTCATGGAATGCTGGCTACTGAGTTAGGTGAAGGGATAATACTCTATTCACCTTTCATTTTTTGGGCCACAGAAATTAAATGCCTTCATATTAAGTTGAGTTTAGTTGTCCAAAAATCATTAAATATACAGGGTTATGTCTTTTATGTTCAAAGATCTAATGCATGCAAATATTTTCAAAATTTTTAGAGCTTGTCAAATATTTCTTGAGATACTATTTCTAATTATTTCTTAAACTTATCTGGCTCCCGAGTGGGGCATAATATTATGCTTTGACCTAGTTTCAAACCAGATAAGCTTGTTTCAATTACAAGCCTCTACTTAATCATATATTACAGAGACATTATTTTGATTGCTAGGAAATCTTTGGTACTTTGTTATATTGTATGGAAATGGAATTACATGTTCTCTTTTGGAGGTGCCACTATACATTACCTTGTTTTGATATAGAAGGAATTAAGGTCCATCTTTGTAAGGTAATTTCCAAATGCATGCTGAACGAGACCTATGCCGAGAAATGCAGAAACTATTTCAGTCCATTTGCCCTGCTTGCATTGGTGCTTGTGTTATTTTAAAAGTAAGATTATCTCAGAGCTACACTGGATTAGATAATTATCATTGAGATTGCAAGCTTGTTTCTGTGTATCCATATGCTGTTCTACCAAAGTAATGGAAGGGAAGATTAAAGTGTACATGAAATTTTCTCGTGTGTATTGAATTTGAGTTTTATTTCTCTTGTTGATGATTCATGGATTAGCAATTTTGCTTCTGTGCTTGCAGGATGTGGCATTACAGTCCACAGTGACAACAAAATGTTTTTTTGACATTACAATCGAAGGGAAACCTGCTGGGAGGATTGTGCTGGGGTTGTTTGGTGATGACGTTCCACAAACAGTGGAAAATTTCCGTGCATTATGTACAGGTATGTTTGCATGCCACTTTAATAAATTGTATTCTTGAATTATATAGCTTCAAATAACAGAGTTGATATTTCAATTTTGGTCTTTTGTAGGGACTTATGTGTGTTCAAGCACTGCTTATATATTGGTATTAGTAATTACCTTTATGATTATATGTCTTCTCAGGATAATCCATCCATTTTGTTAAGTAGATAGGAAGTTTTTTGGTTATAAAGATGTTTGCTGCTGGAATGTGTAGGAGAGAAAGGCTTTGGATTCAAAGGATCTGCTTTTCACCGGATTATAAAAGATTTTATGTTACAGGGTGGAGATTTTGACAGGGGCAATGTAAGTGAGCTGTCATAATTGATCTACATCCTTAACTTTATTGCAGCTATAATTGCATGTCTTACTATTAGTTTCAGCTGTTATATGAAAATTGCTTGTTGATTATAATAATCTCTTGTTGCTGTAATTCAATCAATATCATTTTGTTCAAGTACCTTTTCATTGTTGTTATTGATTTTATTTTATTCAATGGATTCAGGGAGTCACTTATCTCACATTGCTCATTTTAAAATTTATTTTACCAGTGTTGTTAGCATAAAGAAAGAAAATAATTTCATTTTTAGATCAAGTTAGACAGTTGCCAATGCACAGTGGGTTCTTTCTTAAAGATATCTAGATTCCGTAATGCAGTATATCAACAGTTGCTTATATGGATATTCAATTTTTCTTACAACTTGGTCGTTTTCATTAAAACAAGCTTAGCATAACATTATAACACTGTATTTACTATCTATACTTCTACCTTCTGACATGCTTATGTTAATATTGGTTAATCTTTGATTCCTATGGAATGAGAAACACCTTGGCTAGGTACCGTTTCTCCTTCAAATGGCCCGAGACCCCTTTTCTGATTGACATTTGTTTCATTGCCTTCTGTATTATTTTTGGTGTTCAGAAACCACTTTCCATGGTGTCAGAAAATGGTGCTTTTTGGAGGGCTGTTTTGGGCACATTGGTGAGCCCACAAAAGGGATAAAAGAGAACAGAAATGAAAAATAAAAGAAAAGTAAAGATATAAAAACCTTAAAAAAGTAAAGTTAGAAAAACAATATTTTGTCATTAAATGATTTAAAGTTGGAATTTTTATCATTCAATGTGATGTAAATTTTGAACGTTTTACAAAAGTTGACTTCAGAAGTTTGTTTTACTTTTTTGGGTCAAGTGTATGCAACCTTATCCAAAATGCTAAAAATTGCTAGTTTGGAATAAAAATCTACATTGCCGGTTCTGGTTCGGGTACGGGGGTTCGGTTCGTGGATTCGGCCAAATTTTTTTTGGGGGTTGGGTTCGTTTATATATATATATATATGCAAAAAAATTAAGTGTAGAAGCAAGAATTAAGTGTAGAAAAACAAGAATAAAGTGTAGAACACCACATAGCATCATATAATCAACAAAACCACCATCAACTTGAATATCATAAATGATAAAACATAAAACTCGAACTTCAAGTTCAATAATAAGATTCAAAATAATAATATCAAGTTCAACAATCAATTTTCAATGTCAAATGACAAATGTCATCAATCAAATGGATTTGCTAAATCCTCCACATCATCATCATTATCATCATCTTGGACTTGGACATTAGCCGGATCATTTGAAGAACCACAACCAACACCACTGCCACTTGCTGAAAAAGTGTCCTCGCTATCTGATCCCTCAAGTGCAACATGCTGGGAATGGGAAGTAGAAGCATCCATGTCAACTTGCTCTGGGTCCACATCCCACAACTTTGATTCCCCTTCCTTATAGCCTCTTTCTTCAATCACAAACAAATATGTGAGTTCAACCACAATGGAGAGTATTTGTGTTTTGAAAACAAATGAGTTGAAATGGCTTTCACTTTGTGTTTATAATGTGTTTTTAGGGTTGCTTTTTCATTTTAGGTCAAACAGAAAAAGTCAAAAATGACTTAAAATGTAAAAAAAGGCAAAAAAAAAGTGAGCTAGGTGTTTTAAGGGGTGGGTTTGGCCTGCGTTTGGCCTGGGAGCGTTTTCTAGGCCCCGGGTTCGCCTCTGGACCGCCCGGGTTCGTCTGGGACGCACCCGGCCTGTCCTGGGCGCACCCTGTCCGCATCCACAGGCGAACTGCACCGTACCACACACCCGGTGTGAATCACACCTGCATCCGGCCAGGCAAAGGGCGAATCCAGTAACATAGATAAAAATTGCTGCTTTGCTAGAAACTAGAACATTTGTATCATGCTAAGTTTTTAAATTGGACATAGAAGGCAAAACTGTTAAAAAATCATATGTTGAATCCATAATGTTCATTGTTAAAATATATAAAGGTCATTATAATGTATGACAACATGATCCATAATTGACTTGGATATTTCAATGTAAAATTCTTCAACAGGGATTTAAATTTGCTTATGTGTTGATCCACGCAAATTATTACTAAAACCAACATACATTGTTGTGTGCCACAGCTATGGACTGCCATCTACATCCTTTATGTTAATTTTAGTGTGTACATGCAGAAATTTATGCCATCACTGCTGAAAACCAGTTTTCATACCCTTATTTGCTACTACCAATGAATGATTTTCCATTGATGATTCAATTGTGTAAGAGAAGTATGTTGATTCTCTGGAGTGCATATGACCAATTACTTCTAATTGTTGCTATAAACCAAGAGCAATCTTTGAAATCAGCTTGATATAGAATTAGAATGTCTGCTAAAAATGAAATCAGCATAAAAGAAATGAACTAATAAGAAATTACAGAACACAAAGACAGCATCACACAACAAGGGCGCAAATTAATAAATTAGCCTGGAGAAATCTCCAGTAGCAATTACAGAACACAAAGACAGCATCACACAACAAGGGCGCAAATTAATAAATTATCCTGGAGAATCCTGGAGAAATCTCCAGTAGTTTGGTGCTGTGCCCACATAAGTAAACTGAAATCAGCAAGATTACAAATCAATGCCCTACTTGCAGCCATCAAGCTTCAGCGTTTTCCTGCTCTGTAGCTTAGTTAACAATGTAAATGAATTTCCTACACCGATCTGGAATATCTGCTGCTACTTGAGATTCAACACTAGATGCCATCACAAGAGCTGATTGGCATATTTGTGTTTATATTGGGTTACAGAGACATCACAGAATACTTGATTTGCCATATCATCACAATAGTTGGGAGGTGGAATACCACAACTTATTGTCTTTGAGTGTTTAAGGATTTAACTGTGTAATAGTTTTTTCCTCAACGTTTCGGATCACACTCCATGATCCATCGTCAGGATGTAGATGTTACAACTTAGGTTCTAGGCTGTTGGTTTTCCTATTTTGTGTGATTGGGCAGATTCTGTGGTGGATATATTTGTTTGCACATTTGTCACTTTTCAAATCTGTTTGACACATCCCACAGCCATCGATTCTGCTTGGCAGATTCCTCAGTGGACAAATGTGCCTCATATCACTGTTTTTTAATGTTGGAGATGCCAGAGGGGTTTATGAGGGTTCTAGAGCCACCATCAACTTCCTCCAACTCTGGTTCACTGTATGTATGATTCTTTTCCTCATGTTTGAGTCTTTGGCCTTTGTCTTTCGAAGGGTGAGTGCGAGTTTCGAGTGTTGTTTGTCTTCTTGATCATACAAACCATAAAATTGAATTATAATTGAAGTCATTTGTTTCAGCTGGTTTATTTTGGATCACAACATACAGCAGATAAGATTACAAGTGTCAGTTTAACATCAATATCCACCTGTTACACACTGAAACGATGTTATACAGCTCATAAAGTCATAAAAACTCAACATAATGGATTAAGATAATACTAGTTAAATAGTTACAAACAGTGGCAGTGTTTTGCAATGGAAAGTGTCACCTGACCTCAGAAGCCAGCTTTGTTACCATTTTCGGGAGAATTTTACCTGCAAATTGATTGAAGTAAAGAACCATATTCCTGGAAGATATATTGTTGATTACAACTGGCATCACAAATAGGGTTTCTTGCAGTCATGACAGAAACAAAATTTATGATTCCATTATTAATAGATATAATGACTCAAGACATAGCTAGCATCCATATAATGAATTTAAACAGTTTGTAATTACGCATCAAGAATTGTAAAAGAATTTTTGTGGGACACTTATGACAATATAGCTTTCTTGTGAACAATGATTCAGGGAACTGGAGGAAAGAGCATTTATGGTCGGAAATTTAATGATGAGAATTTCAAATGTAAGTTTTAGTGTATGCTTGCGTGATGTGTTGTTTCTTCTTGTTATCAATGTTAAAAAGTATTTGAGGACATCTTGAGTTCATCCTTTTTAAGCTGACTTTTCAAATCTTCTGAATTTCAATTTGAGAGATTTAAACGTGAAGCAGAATTTCCCCTTACTACGAGGCTTCTTTTCATTTTAAATTTTTCTCAGTAACTCATGTTGGACCTGGTGTTCTAAGTATGGCCAATGCTGGTCCAAACACAAATGGAAGCCAGTTTTTTATTTGTACTGTCAAGGTAAATGACTGCACTTTTTCCTTAAAGAGATTTGTAGATATCTAATGTTTTAATGATATAGCTTGATTTGGCTTTTTGCATTCGCTTAATGCACGTATTATGTTTTACAATTTTAATGACAACGATTTGATATACGTTTTGACAATTATCTCAATCAATTGATTCAGACGCCATGGTTGGACAATAAACATGTTGTCTTTGGTCATGTTATTGAGGGCATGGATATTGTCAAAAAGCTGGAAAGTCAAGAAACAGACCGAGCAGATCGGCCAAAAAAGCCTTGTGTGATTGCTGACTGTGGTGAATTGCCTTGAAGTTGTCATTTCTTGTCTTGAGCAAACATCAGGAATGTTGGGAATGCTTGTAAGAGAAGTTTGCATTCTCTATCAGCGAGACAATGCTAATTGAGGTAAACTCCATTGAAGTAGTCAGTTCATGTCTTAAGCAGACGTCAGGAAGGTTGAGAACACTACAAGAGAAGCATGAACTCTTTATTAGTGAACTACAGAACTGAGCAATGTGATTTCCCTAGAAGTTGCCAAGTTGGCATCATGAGCTGTGCTAGTGATCATTTGAAGCCAAATTTTGATTTATTTATAATTCTATAGTTTCATTATAGTTGATTAATATGTCGTGTCTTTAAAATCTGGATATGCTGTGAACTCACAAAGCCTGGATTATATGGTCGTATAAAAGAAGCTTGTTCTAATTCTTTGTTTCCAATACATGTGCTTAGTTTGGCTCCCTACAAAGTGCTGTTTCTTTTTGGCTTCCACTTTATAGCTATTCTTTACAGCCACTGTATTTCCACTTTTACATTTTATTATGGGAAGAATCCAGAAAAGCTATTAGGATACCAGTTAATTCAACTGCCTGTTTTGCTTTTGGAGATGGTGCAATTTTTCACTGCAGAGTAGATAAAAGAACATAATTAACCCTGTTTGATCAGCTTAACTCTTATTTCCCAAATCTTACTTATATTTTATAGCCTTAGATGTTTGTTTTTCATAATAGCAAACTCAATAAAAGAAAGACATTATTACATTTTTTTTTTGGAAGGTCGGAAAGCCCTAATGGGCTGTGGAATTAAGTTCAGCAGAGTCAAAAAAAAAAAGGGGCACGGCGGCACCCATGCCTTAAACCCCCGTGTGACCCCCTTCTGTACGCTGCGTCTGAGCTTTTCTTCTGACGGCCACCGGTGGATTCAACGCCTCCCGTGCAATTTTTAACACTATTTTATGATTTGAAAAAATATATATATTTTGTGATTTATCTTCTGCATAAACAAAATATATTTATAAAAAAGAAAGAAATCTCTGTGTGTAAATACACAGTGAGTATATGTATACCTACATTTATATATACTGAGTGATATAATAAAACAAAATGGAAGACCAGCATCACTGTGTATACCTCTGTAATTTTTACTTCCATGGCTGCCCCTTATTGACCTGCAACAAAACAAATAGAAAAGAATGGGAAAACAATGAGAGAAGAAAAACTAGGGTTGGAAAATGAGAGCATAGAAAACAAAATAGAAAGAAGGGAATGAGATTAGGGTTTTGCTTGAGAGGAATATTTTAATGTTGCGAGCAAATTTAGGGTTGTAGGAATAAATTAAAGAATGGAATTGAGTTTATTTTGTGAATGTATTTGTGAATTGAGTTTAGCTTTTTAAAATTTGGGTGCACGTGAATTTTGCAATTTCCCTCTACTCATTTATTTTAACACTCATTTATTTTATCCCGAGAAGAATAAATTATTAGGCTTTATGACTTGCCTTTTGGGAAATTATAATTTTAGTCTTTATTTTTTTTTTATTGCTATGAGTTTATTAGTTAAATGGGTTTAATTAAACCTAGGCCCTTTTAATTATTCTAATGGAATTTAGCGAAAAGTTATGTTAGGGGAAATTTATTAATTTGAGCCTTTTTAAATTATTTGAATTGTATTTAATTTTAAAGGATGAATTTTAATTGCTTGGTTAACATTAGAGTTGGGATAAAATAATTAATTTATTAAATTATCGTTTTGACCAAAAAGAGACGAGATAAATTAAGTTTATGAAGATAGATTTATATTTTAATTTAATTTCTCCTAAATGGTTAAGCTAGATAATTTTATTCAAATATTTTTCTATGTATGTCGAAGAGGCGTTATGTTTAAATAAATGATTTATTTATGCGTTATTGCTTTATTTTTATTGTTTAATGCATTTGATTATGTTTCGAATGTAATTAATTAATTTCCTTATACTATAGTTTTAGGGATTGGATTTCGATACATGATGAAATCCCTCCACCTCATTTAGGTTAAATCTAGGGTTAGGTTCTGGTTGGGATCTTGACCCTCTTAGCGACGCTTTTCATGTCGCACAACCCCCTTAGTAGGCTTTCATCTCGTAGGGGTTGCGAAAGGTATTCACATTACCTTGGTGCTCGAATGATATATTTGCGCCTTTGTGCATATGCCACCAAGCAAGTTGATGTGTGCAAGGGGGTTTCTAGGGATGCGTGGGAGAGTTTTTAGTATTTTGTGTCATGACCACATGACAAATGTAGACATGACACGTGTGTTGTGTGTTGTGACTACATGGGAAATGTGGACATGACAATTAGGATACCAGTTAATTCAACTGCCTGTTTTGCTTTTGGAGATGGTGTAATTTTTCACTGCAGAGTAGATAAAAGAACATAATTAACCCTGTTTGATCAGCTTAACTCTTTTTTCCCAACTCTTACTTCGATGCTTGGAGTGAATCTCAATACAAAGAGAAAAGCGAGTAGGACAAAGAGGATAGGACTTGGTTTGATTTTTAAAAATTTCAGAAGTTACTAAAGACCGCAATTCTTTTGAGAAATAGATTTGTGCCTGCCATATTGGACATACCCAGTATTAAACTTGAAATGAAAATACTTGACATATCATTTAATGAACTTTTTAACAAATAGAAAATAGAATGCAGCCTGAGCCGTTTTGCTTTCATGAAGTGTGGGTTTGCTGTTCATATTATTGAGCTCTTCTCATAACAAAATCATGGTTCATTTACTTCAATGAGCAAAGTGAAGAACAATTGCTTAAAAGCAATCTTGCCCTTTTTTAATTGAAGATATACTGGAGGAGAAATGACATCTCTCGCACCTTGTTTGGACATGGTTGAAGTTCTCAATTGGAGAAATCTCTTATAGGTAAAAGCTCTAGAAATTGTGAGAAACCACTCACTTAAGTTCTCTAAATGGCTATTACAACTGATATTCAGTCCGTAGACCTTCACAAGAGTTCTCAACACTCTGAGACACTCTCCCAAGACCAATTACAAACTTTACAAACTAATTCCCTGCCCCCTGTTACACAACTGTCATATATAAGAGAACAACACTCACTATAGCTTTTGATACTTGAGTTACAAGATTTAATTCACTCCATACATACATAACTCGACCACACATACAATATTAATAGATGCCCAAGCCCTCTGGAAGCTAAAATGATCACCAAGGAAGAAGAGAAAACTTGAAAAATTGAAATCTGGAATGCCAAAGATACTGTCTATCACTCGTAATGAAATCACTACTTCCACCAGACTGAAATTGCTGCTGTGGTTTTGCAATCACTGTGGCAATTTCGCATTCGCTGCTTATGCAAACTGGTGAATTTGCCACAAATCCAAAAAAAATGCATCTTTAACTATTTTCTTGTCAACCAAACCCTCCACACCAATGTCCCATTCCGCCCTGCACATACTCCAGCATCAAAGAAACTGTCTATTGTCCAGAATCATGCCAAAGAGTACAAAAACAACAGGTTTTGAATCACAAACTCACAATGTACATTTTGATATTACTTTTGCTTCAGGTTGATCATTGTGTCTTCTAGTTTTCATTGTTCGAGAGTTGTATCACTATCCATAATTGTTCAATTAAGGCTTATTGTAAGAGTTGTTAGTTTTCATGAAAAGTATCATTTGGCTGCTTGGCAATGATGATTCACAAGTTTGAAGTTATATGTTCATGTTATCGAGATTTGGCAAGTAGTTGTTGAGTCACAAGTCAAGGCAGTATGGCCGATTCCTTGCCAAATCTAACCATAGTAAAAAAGCACAAAAAAAAAAGAAAAAAATACTGAAAATAATTCTTAGGTAGAAATTCAAGCACAGGCTGAGTTTTTTCGAGTGTACTAGTTGGGGTCTAAAATTAGATTGCTAAGCAAGGGCCAATTTGGAGTCTCAACACTATGACTGTGATCATGTTTTTGATTAGATCAGCTGGAGAAGAGGGTCTAGAACCCCGTACAAGGCAGCCCCCAGGGCAAAACAAGCCAGAAACAACACATCGATAGCACACGGACAAAACAGCTACAACAAGGCAGTGAGAAAACTAAACAAAAGCATAACTAGACCTAGCAGGTCGAACACTCTTGGCCTGAGAATGGGTCAGAGAAACATGCTTAGGAAGACCACACTTCCTTCTTTGAACCACAGTCCAAAAGACATCATCCTCTCCAACGGCAGAGGTAGGAGAAGAAGGCAGAGAAACTTTCACAAGAGCCTTCGAAGGGGTTGGAACAAGGGGAGAGGAAGACCCTGTTCCCACCGCAGCAGCCCCAACGGAAGAAGGCCCCCCAACAACAGTAGAGGACGTCACAGTAGCAGAAATCGAATCCGAAGAAGGCAAAACCGAAGAGGAAGAAGCCGAAACAAAACAAGAAGCAATCCCACCCGAAGTTGGAGGAGTCGACAAGTGAGCCGAGAAGTGATTAGAAGAGCCCAGAGAATGTGAGGGAACCGAAGAAGCAACCACCCCCTCACGATCAGCCTCGACTGGGAGCTCATCATCCTTAGAGGACACATGCTCCCGAGAGGAACAATCCTCTAGGGAATCATTAACAGTCAAGTGTTCCAAGAGAGCATCCTTCCACCAAGTTGCAGTGCCTTTGTGTCGCGTGAGAGGGCAACCAAAGGCAAATGACCTGTAGCAAAACATCTTCTACATCTGAATGGGATACCCTCATAATCTAAAAGTTGTTTCCAGGGCCTTTCCCCTACCATCAAAACCACATCACCATGAAACCATGAAGAGGTTTCGAGATGTCAATATCCACTAGGATACGTGCTACCGTGGAATGACCCATGAACGAAGTAGTAGAATCTACTTTGAGGAAACGACTGATAGCATTGTCGATGCCCTCGTAGCAAGAATCCTCCCAAAATTGGAGAGGAAGATTTGGGAGACGGACCCAAATGGGTCTGATGTTAAGCGGCTCTGTAAGGGGGTTAAAAGACAGAGTCCAGGGTTTGATGGACAGGGAGTGTTCACCCCACAACCAAACCTTGCCATCGAGCACTAAGTCTCGCTGCTTCGAGGAAGCAAAAGTCACTATAAAAAACCCTCTTGCACAGGGAAACAACTCAATCTTACCTTCAACCAGCGGCCTCCAAGACTCCATGACCCAATTGTGGAGGTTGGGCAGAGAGGGCCAAAGTCCATTATATCTGCATATCACTCCTTTCCTGTGGTAGTCATCCTCATTCTTTGTGACCTCCGGACCGCACACCACAACAGGAGACTCCCGGGCACAAGGGATAGGCCGAGAACCAAGCTAGGGAGAGCAAGATTGAGCCCTAAAGCTAGAGACGACAACAGAGAAGGACTTTTGGCCCCCAGGAGCCCAGAGCCCCGCAACAGGAACACCATTACCATTATCCCCGACAACATTGCTGCCGATCACATTTTCCACGTTCTTCTCCTCAGTAGTAGTGCAACCCACTTCAAACTCATGCCTAGAGAGGGACAAGCCCAGGAGACCGGAACAAGCCCAGGAGACTGGAACCAGCACTCCGATCCCCAAGAGGACCCTCACGGTCAGCGCACAGAGCACTCACCTTCCCGTTCGCAGCAGTCTCAGACCTGACCGTTGCAGGCATAGTGTTCCCGCGCGTAGGCGGATTCAAATTCTCCATGTTCATTCTCACTGATACGTGTGATTGTGATCATGTTACTAGTGCAAGGGATCATGAATATCAGAATATGATTACAAAAGGTAACTTTTTGAAAACTAGTTTAAAACAAAGTCAAGATCTAGAGGTTGCTTTATTCTTGAATAGTAAATGAATAGTTCTTTCCCTGGATACAGTATTGGGTTGTGGTGTTCAAGCGAATTATTTAAAATTATAAAAAAAAGCTTGTAAATAGCTATGAGAACAATAAAAAGACTTGGAAATTAGTTTAGGATGGGCATGGTGTTCAAGCTACTATTAGTATCATTGACTAGATTTCTGGTCAGAAAAATCTATTTTATCCTTATTTTGTCCCTTGTATGATCATTTTAGAAATATGCTTTTTTTTGGCGCCATTGCTGTTGATCTCCTTTATTCACAATTTTACTGGTCTTCAAATGTATTTATGATCTAGAAATTCAGGATTGAAAACGATCTTCCAAAGAAGTAATATTTCTTTTATTGTTGATCATAATTCCTTTTTCCTTGTTTATTGAAGCCGTTGCCTCAACTCAAGGTTCCTTTTTACATCACAGGTCTTGTTCATCCTTTGGGTATTTTGAGTTGCAATTCCTTCATCTGAGGACACACATCATTAATCTAACTATAATGTCGACATTCATTAGACTCCAAAGACAAAACATTTACGTAGTTCATAGGTTGATATTCACATAGTAAATAGGTTGATATTTTTGGATATGTGTTGTCTACATTTTATGTTTTACATTCCTTAAAGACTATACCTCATTTTTTAGGCCCTTATAGGTGTTTTTTCAAAGCATGGTTTGAAAACCATTGTACAATAATACTGCCTAGTGGTTTTTTATATTGATGTGCGTGTAAATAGTCACATGTATTATGGTTAAGCATAAGTGTGAAATATTTTATTGTATTGTGAATGATTAAGTTAATATAATGAGCGTTGTTGTATTTGCTTGGGGTTTTCTTGAAAGTGTTTTCCATGGCAAGTTATTTTATTATATTGTGTGTGTTATTTATTTATTTGTTTATATCTATTGTATTAAAATTCTATTGGCATTGCTTCTTTTGCATAGGTTTATATTGTTTTCTCTTCATTTGATATGAGAATTAGGCTTTTGCTATTACTTCGAGAGCAAGGGCATCTTCTCTATGTGATAAACTTTTCTTGAGTGGGAGCTCTACATAGGTTAATCTTATTTGTGAAAGAAAATGACGAACACTTCAAGGATGGAGAGAAATTTAATGGCTAAAACTTTGAGTTATGGAAGTTTAAAATGGAAGATCTTCTTGTGAGCAAAGATTAGTAGGTTGTTGTGTTAGGAAAGAAGCCCCTGTGTATGATGACATAAGATTGGATGGAGATTAATAGGAAGGTAAAGGGTTTACCAATTTATGCCATTCAAACTCAACATTTTTGAATTGGTTAGGAGAAGCTAGTGATAAGGAACTATGGAATAAATTAGGATGTTTGTGTTAGAAAAAGTCCATAGTAAATAATTTTTTTCTTCAAAAGAAGCTATATTCTCTTTGTTGTAACCATACGAACTTTTCGTATTGTGTCAACTTTCAAAGCTAGAGCCTTGTCATTTTGTCCAATCAAATGGGCAGATTTCAATGTCTTGCCTGTTGGTCTATGTTGGTTTTGTCTTACTTGTCTATGTATTAATGCAAGGAAAATGGAAAGAACCTTCATACCTTTTCAAAAAGGCGAAGAATGAAGATCAATCAATAAAGAAATGACAAGAAGTTCCCTAAGGCAAAAAGAACAAAGGTTAATCAAAGACAATGAATTTCAAGGTTGAAATGCAACCCTAATGTTGAGTACCTAACCAAATGATACCTCTTTATCAGAAGAAAGATGGTTCTTGTAAGGAAAAAATGGCCAAGGCATGAGGTTAGGGGCACACTTGTGTGAAGGAAAGTCACTTTCAAAGAACAAAGTCAAAATTGTACTACCAGGGGCACACTTGATAATGCAACGTTAGATTGACTTGTCATAAGGATGGATTCCCATTGATAGGTGTGCACCTATATAAGGAGGAATGACTTTTATTTGTCAAAAGACAAAATTGCATTGTCAAGGTTGCACTTGACAAAGAAGAAAATAAAACTCAAGGTTAAGATTGAACTCACATATATAGGAGCACACGTGTATGAGGAAATATGTTTTTAAAAGCAAATTCACAAATTACATTGTGAGGTCCTCACCTTGGTAAGGGAATTTGATTTCCAACTTCAAAGTCAAGAATATAGTAGATGGGTGCACACTTGTCTAAAGGAGGCATTCAAAATCATAGAATTCAGCAAGTCTAGTGTTGAGGTGCGCACTTGACAGGGGTGAATTTCAAAGTGCAAGGTTATTTGTCTTGGGGTGCACCTAATAGAGGAGTTTTCAAGGTTGCATTCTAAGGTGCAAACACCCACAAATTCAATCCCTTGTATTGGGGTGCACTTGAAAAAGGTGTAGTTTAAGTATAAAAAATTCAATGCATAGGTGAGCAACTAGTGATGAAGGGTGCACTTGTATTAAAGGAAAGTTGATAAGTCAAATAAAAGTATAGTTTGCATATAGAGGTGCATGTGTGGGATAGAGGTTTGTGCCTCATAAAGGAAAAGTGTATTCAAAATTCAAATATTAGGACTACATGATCAGGGGTGCACTTGATCAAAGGGGTTTCAAATTTTCAAAAAATTGGTTACCTTATCTATTGATGTATGCACTTGGTGATGAGGGGAGGCAAAAAGTATTTTACATTTGTAAAGACTGTTTTATAGTGCTAAGGTGCATGTCTAGTGTGTTGGTGTTCACCTCATCAAAAAAATCAATTTCAAAATGAATGTTAAGGCATCCACGTATAGGTGTGTGCACTTAGTGATGAGGTGCACATGTCAATAAGTACGAGACTCAATTTCAAATCAAACTTGCAAAACCTATATACAAGGGTGCACCTAAACAAAGAGTCCTAAATGTTATTAATAGATGTGTGGGAAAGGTGGATGGTTGACTACTATATTAAGGGGTGTTTCTATTGATAGAAGGAGCCAGGTTTATAAAAGAATAACAATTCAACTTAGCTTAAAAAGGAGGATAAATCACCTATGAATAGAGGTACACACCTATTATAAGAAAATCGTTCACCACTAGAACACCAATAGTGAAATCAAACTTTATCAAATTAGTAGGTCACACAACATAATTTCAAAGCACAACAAAACACATATAGCAATAGAACATGAAAACATTAGAATTCAAAAAGAGTAGAATACAAATTAGAATTCTTTCATAACAATAGTCATCCCAATGTTCATGGTTTTGTCATAGCGAGGTATTTATCATAACAACAATGATATTAATAGTGAATTCTTCACCCTTCGTTAGTGAATTATTTATCAATCTATGCAAAAAACAACTAAAATTTGAAGGACTTTTACTGTTATCAGTCACCTACAATAGGTTTTCCATTTTAATTCTAGCAAGTTTTCAAGGTCTTTTGTTGGGCTATTATGTTTCAAACAAATTTCTCATCAAACTCCATTAGACACTTGATATCAATGATTGTTTACACCAGATTCTGAACTTGCGAAATCATCTCCAAATTGCAACATAAAGATATGGCGTAAGAAAGAGAAGGGTCTTTTGAGTATTTAATGTTGCATGTTTGAGTTAGGGTTTTGTGCAAAGAAGTTAATAGAAGAGGGTTTTTAGATTTAGGCATCAGATTTTAGAGTTTCAAAGTATCAACAATGATTAGAATATGGGATGGGTACTCGTTGGGATATACATTTTGGGATTTGGACAAGATTTGACCATTCCTTGGGAAGAGTGTGATGAGATTTGTCTTGGGGAAGAAGGAAGATTGACTTGATACCATCCAATCTCCCCTTACTAAGATTATATATGGGGAGTTTACCAAGCATGACATTTGTTATTTATATCCCTCTTGAAGAGTTTGAAGGGGATTTTTGATTCATTTTTGATTCTTGTGTGAGAGTTTAGAGACTTGAAATCTTGGAGATTGGAAGAGCAAAGACTTGGAGAGGAGCTTCTTTGAAGGATCTTCAACAAGGAGCATAAGATTGTTAGAGTTTCAAAGTATCAACAATGAAGTAAAAACTTCATTAGAATCATCCAAAGTTGCTTGTCTAGAAATCTATATTTAGCTTGTGCTAAAAATAGTCTGCATTATTTTTAGCCATCACCAATTTAAAGGAGAAAAACATATTTTGAGATTTACTATTTTTATTCGGTACTATTTATAGCTTGCGTATTTTTGGCTATTACTAAATTTAGTCTAATGTGTTATTTTAGATCATCTATTTGTAGGAGTCTATTTTTGGGTCTCTTGTCATATATAGGAGATGCAACTTCTAGTGTTAATTTGTAGTAACCTCTATTGACAATTTAACTAGAGATTGCTGCACTAAAAATAGTCTGCATTAATTTTAGCCATCACCAGTCTAAAGGAGAAAAACATATTTTGAGATTTACTATTTTTATTCGGCACTATTTATAGCTCGTCTATTTTTAGCTATCACTAATTTTAGTCCTATGTTTTATTTTTAGATCATCTATTTGTAGGAGCCTATTTTGGATCTCTTGTCATGTAGGAGACAAGACTTCTAGTGTTAATTTGTAGTAATCTCTATCGACAATTTAACTAGAGATTGTTGGAGTTCAATTTTAGAATTAATGGATAGAATTTTATAATAAAACTTGCATCACAGGAAAGCCATCTTTCTTAAAGTAGAAGTCGTAGTTAGCTTTTTCTTATTTCTCATGCAATAGCTTTGTAAACCTTATAAGTAAGTGCTATTTGCACTTAGATTTCGAATGGTAATTCTCATACATGCTTGTTGACATTATTGTTATTATTAATCTAGAATTTGTTGTTAATTCAATAGAATTTAGTAATGCTTATCTTGCTTCTAAATTGCTATTGAGATATTTAGTATTGTTTCTTGTGTGTGTTGAGGTAGATTAAATTATTTTTGACAAGTTTGCATGTTTTTTATTGCAAGTTTACTCGAAGTTGGAGATTGTGGCTGTGTACCTATTCCTTAATTTAATTTGATATTGATAAAAGAGAGTTTTTGAAAGGGTTCAGACCCTTTTACAAAGGAGCAACCATCAGGTAGATGGAACGAGTACTATGAGACATGGAACACACAAAATAGACCAACATTATAGCCCTTCTGCCACACAAAAATAACTAACTAACAAGACACACATCACTAAGGGATCGACAACCTACACTATGCCGGATCTAAACCTAGCAATCCACACACTCTTAACTTGAGTGTGGGAAACTAAAACCCCTTTACGAAGACCTCTCTTCCTTCTTTGAACTATTGTGTAAGATACGCTAGAATCCAAATCTTCAGAATAACGAGAAAGAAGGGGGATGTCCTCAACTGACACCTCCACGAAAGACATCTCACGCAAAGAGGGAGATGGTCTAGTTGAGGAAACTAGAAGCCGTAATGAGTCCATAGTCAAATCTGCGGTTGGAATCTCCATACAACATGCTACAAAGGGGATGGGAGCTAATGAAGGAGCTATCGGGGTCTGATTAGAAGAAGAGGACTTGGAAGGAGTTGAGGGACTCACCAAAGCCTGCCAACCACCTAGGAAACCCCACGAGAATGTGACTCATTGCTAGGGGAATGGGATGAGAAGACTCCACATCCTAAGAAGGCTCACCATCCTAAGAAGATCCATCATCCAGAGATCAGAAGCGCTGATATTCAAGTGATCATTGTGGGTGTCCTCAACCACGTGTTCGTAACCTTGCGATGAGAGTGGGGACAATCAGAAGCTAGGTGTCCAATGACAAAACATCTTCTACATTTGAAGGGGAGACCCTCATAGTCAAGTGGTTGCATCTAAGGCCTATCCTCCACCATCAGAATAATATCCCCATGAAGAGCCTTGGAGATATCAATGTCCATTAGAATAGGGTATATGTTGAGTGATCCATGAAGGAGGTTATGAAGTCAACCTTCAAAAAGCAATCAATTTCATTGCCAATTGCCTCATAGCAGGAGTCTTCCCAGAATTGGAGGGGAAGATTCGACAACCTAACCCAAACTGGTTTGATATTGAGAGGTTGAGTGAGGGGGTTGAATGAGATAGACCATGGCTTGATCGAGAGGGAGTGCGTTCCCCACATCCATAATCTTCCATCTAGCACCAAGCCCTTGTCCTCTGGGAAAACAAAAGTCACTATGAAGAAGCCCTTACCACAAGGAAATAGCTTGATCTTTCCTTCAACAAGAGGCTTCCAAGATTCAAAGACCCATTTGGGTAGATCGAGAAGAAAGACAAAGGTTGTTAAATTTGTAAATCAATCCAAGATGAAGTTAGAAGTCTTCGTTGTCTATTACGCCTTGTCCACACACCATGACTGAGGTGGATTTTGAGTAGGGAAGGGGTTGAGTTTTTTCTTTTAAAGAGTGGTGGCTAGGGACCCCAAACCTACAATGGTTGTGTAGGCGCATGGGGAACTACGACAAGAAACCAAGGCACCATTTAGTGCCTTCGTATCACTTGCTATATTGCACCTAGAAGAAACCCCAGATGCCTGCACAATAGATTGCAGGATTTTGATTCCATTTGCAGCCCCAGGCACGACACATCCAATGCTAGGAGATGAAACGAGATTCCTAGCACCGTCACCAAATCCAGAGCCATCCCCATCGCCTGATAGCAGATACATTTCAAGTCTAATTTAGCATAGTGTTTGTGTCATTATGTTTAAGCCTATTCAATCTATGTGTATTTGCATTGTTAAGTCTTTGTATTTAGTTGAACAATATAAACATGTAGTAATCATAGGGATTTCTTTCAATAAAAAAACATAAAATATTTTACCTTACATTAAAGAGCGTGTCAACTTTTTGCTTTAGGTGAACCAAAAAATAACTTAGTTTTATTTAACATGAGCGTGAATCACCTAGAAAACATTATACAAATTGTAAATAACAAGTACGTATTGTTTAGATTAGGTTAGTTTTTATCCTATATATATTCGCATTAAGAGGTGTGAATTAAAAATGCTAACAATTTTTGATGACTCTATTAGGGAATGATAGAAGACTACCATCTTGTTCCTTGTGACATTCAAGTTTGGCACAGAGGTTGTCGAGTTCATAGAAATATTTTTGACTTTAGAAGACAAGCCACTACAAGCAATGACTAATCTAGAGGGTAACCACATCAACAACGATCACTCACCTCCATTATTGCCATAGGAAGATCAGATTGGTTCGTTGGCATTGACAAAACATCATGCGCTTCCTCATGGATCAAAGAAGAATATTTCAAAATTCTATCGTGATGGCAACCGACATCTTGATGAACATATTTTAACCTTCACCATCGCATGTAGAATTTTGAGTGTGGCGCATGAAAATGTCATAGTTTACTTGTTTGCAGAAACATTACAAGGTACAACAATGAATTGGTTTCACCATCTTGTTGGTTTGATTACTAATTGGGAGTTAATGAGAGAGAAGTTTCTTGCACCCTTCAAACCACCAAAAGATAGTCATATCTTGTTTGCACAACTCTCAATTGTCAAGAAAGACAATAGTGAACCTATGAGGGAGTTTGTTGCAAGATTCAATTATCTGGTTAGAAGGATTGGTGACACTCTAAACCCTTTTTTCTAAAATTCTTGTGAGTTGCTTCATAAACACTTTATCTCTAGCCATTACTTTCTTTATCAAGATAGGTCATGCTACTCAAGAATTTAAGGATACTTAAGAACATGCTATTGAGTTGGAAGATCATATGATCATTTCAAGAAAACTCAAAGAGATTCGATCAGTCTCTTAATACAAATACCAACCAATCCTTTATTGCAAAGACAAGTAAGTGATATCGCTAGTATGGAGAATCAACTTCCTTTGAACGTTCAACCACTTCAGTAGTTGTCATCTCCTTCGAGAAAAAATAATTGTTTCAATTATATCAATGACATATCTCATTACCTACTCCAACAAGACAAGTACTAGAAGTTTCTTTTCCTTCACACACATACTACATGTTCCATGGAATGAAGCAACATGAAGGAAGAAGTTGTCTTGGAATGCAAAGATTTACATAACTTTTGATAGTTGTAAATGCAAATCAAGGGTCTTTGGGTGATCCTTAGTGTCTATTAGATGAACCTGATGATGGCATATATCCACTATGAACATGATTTTAAATATTTTTCATAACCATACATTGAATGATATCATGTGTTTGCATAATCATGAACTACAAATCAAACAACAATATCTACAATAAGCATAAATTTTGCCTACTTTGCTCAAATTCTTTGAGGCTGAGGAGGGTCTATTGATTGATAAAGAGCCTAATTTTACTCAAGTATGCCATATATTCTCCGAGGAAGATGAGGTTAACACTTGAAGAGAAAAGTTATGTTCCAATTCTTACTATTGAACAAAAAGAAGATAGTTGCATTAGAGAAGATGATGAGTCTTATAACTTCTTTTCTTCATTTGAAGGGTTGTTTAAAGAGTGCACACAAGATGTAGCCAATGGAGGTTCAATCACTCAAATTCTTCAAGAGATATCTACTAAAGAAATAGAGAATCTCATGCTAGAAATTATGGTTTTCTTCAACATCTAAAATTGTTGTCAGAAGACCTAGATGTTTCTTTATCTAAAAGGTTGCCACTTCAAGTTTTGTGAATTCTGAGAGTAGTTTTGATAAAAAGATTTTAGTCTTAGAAGGTTAATATTTGTCATGATGTCAATGAAAGATCACAAATAGATGAACAATTTCCTGACCATTGTTCAACTCTAAAGGCACTTGTCATGATAGAAATACATATGGAGGATTCACTACCAGGTCTTGACAATTTTATGCAACACCTTGAGAGAGGGTCTTTAGTGGACACAATGAGTTTTCTTTTAAAGCTAGATTCATCTTCATACTCAATAGATTCCTCACATGTCAGTGCAAAAGCTGATGTCAAGCATTCAATGGTTACCAATGAGCCTATGATAAAAATGGTTATTATAGAACATGAATAATATCAAGGGAATGGTGAGGAAATAGAGCTTGAAGAGGTTGTAGCTTCAAGTTTTAAATATTCTAAAGAGTACTAGATAATGAATTTCAATCCTAGGGGACATGTTTAGAAGAGAGAAAATTTGATGAGAGAAGTAGATACTTTTATTCAAGATATCAAGGAAGAGGAAACACACATTAGAAGATTATGTTTCTACTCTTCTCTGTGTCAAAAGATGATGGATGGTAGATTTTATCACCATAGATTGATATTTCAACTAATGAAAATACTCAAGAAAGTGATGAAATTGAAGTACCATTCATATAAGGTTTACAACCAACATCAATTCCAAACTTGGAGTCTCAAATATAGGTTATTGAGATTTTTCTTCAATAATTCTAATTGCTTCCAGATGAGAATTTCATAGAGATGGAATATTATCATGAATTATAACACATTGATGAAATCCTTCAAGGGTTTACTTTTCATGATTCTCAAGATCTTCCTAAGTCTTTCTTTGCAATGGATTGTTCACATCATTTATGAGGTTATGTGCTATCATGATTGAAATCTTAGCTCACAAAGGGAAGCTCTTATTTTTCCCAACTTGCAAATGGTTTCATGTAACCCATTTTGTTTCCCTTTGTTCTTGCTTGTAAAAGAACATTTTTGCGTTTTGTAGTTTTATGTTTCTCCTTTTGTATTGTAAATGTTGTGTTTTGTTGTTCATAGAATGCTTATGGTTTAAGTGATTTAAGAATAGCCTAAAACTCAACTGATAAGCTAAAGCTAGAGATTCTAGGTTCTCCTACACTACAAGTATATGCCATGGTCCCTAGACAGAGTCAATTGTTATTACCAATATGGAATTTTTGTATTGTTTCATGTTTCAAAGTTGAAAATGTTAAGTTTCAAAGCTAAAAACTTATATTTTTATTCATTGAAATGGTCATATTTCAATGTCTTGCCTTGTTGGTCTATGTTTTTTTTTCATCTTTTTCTATCTTAATGTAGGGAAAATGGAAATAACCTTTAGACACTTTCAGAAAGGCGAAGGATGAAGATCAACTAATGAAGAAATGATGGAATTCACTAAGGCAAAGAACAAAGATTAATCAATTTCAATATTGAAATGCAACCCCAATGTTGAGTGTACACCTAACCAGATGGTGCCTTTTTAGGGGAGGTGTTAGCATAAATAAGGACATTATACAACTAGTTATCTTTTAGTCTATCTAGGAGAGTCCTATTCACATTAGTTAAGTCTAACTTTGGGCTTTTTACCTTTTTGTCTCACCTCATGTGGATAAGACACATGTTTACCTTTTTGGTGACACCTAACTCATGTACACATGACACCTTTATCACACTTGTCCTATGTACATGGAAGGTGGTTAAAGTCTACAACTACCTTCTTATCTCAGCTCTTCTCTATATAATCAAGGGTTTATATGTAAATTGTAAGCTCTTTTGGGCACACACATATTGTATGAATATTATTGCATATTTGGACTATATTGAAATCTCTTGTAGAAGGCATATCAATTGCTTTGTAGGATCCAATGGGCTGTGAGGGTCAAATATTAGACTCCAACAAAACCAACCATTTTTAAATAATTAATAATATAATAGTTTATTAGATTATTAATTATTAAATGGTATATGCTTTATAAAGTATATAATAAGCATAATGTTTTATAACGTTATATTAGAACAATATATAAATGTGATAAGAGTATGACCCTTAATAACATTATGTTCTAACACTTCCCCTTAATGTTAATAGGGAGCATAACCTATCAATTTCTATAAAAGAAAAAATGAAGTACCCAATAACGTGAAGAGACCTAATGTCTCAAGTTACTGCTTGGAACCTCAGTCGTTCATCGGCAAGACTTGAACTGTCGGTGAACTCTTAACTTCTTCTACCGATGGACAATGTCTCTCCGATAGTTGCTTAGTCATCAGCCACATTGGAGCATCGACAGACTTGGTTAGTGCTACACCGATCACTTTGGTCTCACCGATGGTAGTTAGCTATCAGGTTGACTTTCTATATCAGCGGGAGTGAGGAGTCTTTGGCTGATCTGCAAGGTTACACCGACAAAGGGGAGGGCTAGCTATTGACATGATAGTCATTGTCGGCATGGTTTGCAAATGTCGCTCCAACAGTTATTGTCACTCCGATGAAGGGTTGGTGAAGCGTGAGAACCACTATCGGCCCAGCCTTGAGAAGTCACTACTAATAGTTTTGTGTCTTTCTGATGAAGACTTGGATCGGCAAGACCATTACTATCGGTGCATTTTCGAAATGTCACTTCGACGGTCTTCATTACTCCAATGGAGATTGAAGGGTTGGACATCAGCAAGAAAAGAACCTTCGGCATTGTTTGGAGATATCACTCTGATTGCTTAAGTCACTCCGATGAAACATATCAGCTAGAGTCTTCCCGATGAACGATGAATGGTAGACTTGTTGGTCTTGTCGGCATTGTTGGATCTAGGGCATACAACTGAGAGGGGGGGTGCATCAGTTGTATAAAACTTGCTCTTACTTTAAACACTTGATTGTTCTTTGTTAGTTAATAGTATATCAATTAACCATCTATGAAAGCATAATGCATAAACTCAGAGCAAATGAACATCAACACATTGAACACCATGATTTTGACGTGGAAAACCCGGTTAAGGGAAAAACCCCGAGGTGATTAACCCAAGAATTATTCTCTGTTAGAAGAATAAAGAAGAATGAATGGCACATGCCAATTAGGGCTCACTGCCTAAGCACACTGCTCACAAAGAGGCCCACTGCCTACAAGGAGACACACTGTCTACAAAGTGATAAGAATCACAATCTTGAACTGGAGAATGACATCTCTACTATGTCCGGATCAGTTCCATTTAAGCCCAAAAATCTCTGCTCTGCCTTTTCACTTCTCTCCGCTATGCCACACTCATTCGCACACTCCACACTCGAAATGAACTCACAAACCTTTATTTATACAAGACATCGACTTAGGAACAATCATCTAAGTCGGCAATCAACCATAAGAATATCCGCAAGATGAATAACACATCCGGTCGGCCACCACAAGAACATTCACAGGATGATCAACTCATCCGGTCGGCTAGTCTGAACAAGAACTTCATCCGGAAGAATATCTTCAATTCCAGGCTCTACTACCAATGCAGATCAACAACACAACCTCAACACGATCCAAAAACCTTCACAAGCCTGCCTGAATGACCGGATACATCCGCACTTCCTCTACTTACTGGAATCTCTTGTCTTCCTCATCCAGAACTTCAAGAACACAGACTGTCGCCACTGTCATAATGCAAAGGGTACTTCTAGACCTCCAAATCATGTACAACTCGAGATGACACATCACAAGGACATCCCAAATACTCCTTCCAATCTGCAGATTAGGATAATAGAATTTCGGACCTCACCGGACCTTTCTGTGATCCTCTGTCACCTTTGAACACTTGCCTGAACCGGTTCCACACAGACAGCCACAACTTCTTCAGATCTTCATGCGGACCTCTGAAATCTTAACTGAAGCATCTCAAGACTCATATCTACAAACCCTTTAATCCGTATCCTCCGGTTCTCAACCTATACACTATATTTGCCTTCTTCTTATCACTGTTCTTCACTGTTTCTGACTGAGGCTAATTTTCTCAATATCCTCAGCACACAGCTCATCCAATCCTTCTTGTCAATGTAATATGAGTATGTTGACATCAATGACAACACTGGTTTACCTCATACTTGCAACAATCTCCCCCTTTGTCATTGATGACAACATATGATGTGAAAAACCATCAAGACAAGAACTTCTCCTTTCTGTCACAGCTCCCCCTATCAGCAACATGTCTTCTCCTCATTTACTGCTCCCCCTTTGATCATCAGCCACTTGTTTTTCACATGTCTTCTCTCCCCCTTTGACATCAATGGCAAAGGGCTCATACTTGCAATTCTAACACATCAGAATCATACCAGCTGCTTCCCCTTAGTAGCAGCTCCCCATCATCAATCCGGATCACAAGATATGACTGTGATATCCACCGAAATGATGCACATCAGTGCATCCTAGTTCATCACCAGAGGGGCCATGACCCCTAACTTCTCCCGGAGATATTCAAAAGAGTCCTTGGGAAGAGGTTTAGTAAAGATGTCTGCAATCTGATCCTTGGAAGGAACATACTCCAATCTGACTTCTTCCTTGTTCACTTGTTCTCTCAAAAAGTGAAACTTGATAGATATGTGCTTAGTCTTAGAATGCAATACCGGATTCTTAGAAATATTAATTGCACTCGAATTATCACAAAAAATTGTGATAGGCTCCTCATATTCAACTTTAATGTCTCTTAGCATCTGCTTCATCCATAAGATTTGAGTGCAACTACCTGCTGCTGCAATGTATTCTGCTTCTATTGTAGACAGAGATATTGCATCTTGTTTCTTGCTTAGCCAAGAAACCAATCTCTTCCCCAAAAAGAATGCTCCACCACTGGTGCTCTTCCGGTCATCCACATCTCCTGCCCAATCTGCATCTGTGTAAGCATGAAGAGAGAAATCTGGATCTCTAGGGTACCATAGACCATACTCAACTGTTCCTTTCAAGTACCTAAAAATTCTTTTGATTGCCATTACATGAGATTCTCTAGGATCAGCCTGGAATCTTGCCACAAGACCAACAACTTGCATTATATCTGGTCTAGTCTGAGTGAGATACAACAATCCACCAATCATTGATCTATACTTTGTCTGATTTGCCTTTGGGGAGTCATCATCTTTGCTCAACTTACATCCGGTTGCCATGGGAGTGTTCATTGGCTTTGCATCTTCCATACCAAATTTCCTCAACAATTCTTTCACATATTTGGTCTGAGAAATGAAGATTCCTTTCTTTGTTTGAGTAATTTGTAGACCCAAGAAGAAATTCATTTCACCAAGCATAGACATTTCAAACTCACTTTTCATCTGATTTGCAAAAGTTTTGCACATACTATCTCTTCCTCCAAAAATGATATCATCCACAAACACTTCAACAATCAAAATATTTTCATGAACAATTTTGAAATATAAGTTACTGTCAGTAGTACCTTTGTTGAATCCAATCTGCACAAGATGCTTATCCAACCTTTCATACCATGCTCTTGGGGCTTGCTTTAATCCATACAATGCTTTCTTCAACTTGCAGACCATATCATCATTATCAGACAATTGAAATCCATCCGGTTGTTCAATGTAAACTTCTTCTTCCAGATCACCATTTAGGAAAGCAGACTTGACATCCATATGATATACCTTGAAGTCTTTGAAGGCAGTAAATGCAAGAAATAATCTGACTGCTTCAATCCTTGCCACCGGAGCAAAGGTCTCTTCAAAATCAATTCCTTCTATTTGAGAGGAGCCTTTGCAGACCAATCTAGCTTTGTTTCTGATAACTTCACCAGCTTCATTCAGTTTGTTCCGGAAGACCCATTTGGTTCCAATCACATTCTTGTCTCTAGGTCTGGGAACAAGATCCCAAGTATGATTTTTCTCAATTTGCATTAATTCATCTTCCATTGCTTTGGTCCAGTTTTCATCATTGCGAGCCTCATTTATTGTTTTAGGTTCAATCTTTGAAATCAGACAACATTTATCCTGATTTTGAGCAACATTCCTTCTAGTTTGCACACCTTTGTTTCTGTCACCTATGATCTGATCTTCTGAGTGGTTCTGTCTTACATACCTTAGAATTTTGGGAGTATCCTGCACTGCTGCTTCTTGATCAGGTTCATTCTGACCTATTTCTTCTTCCTGATTTACTGGATCAAGTTGATTCTGACTTACCGGAGGGGATTGAGTCCCTTGAACCTGAACACCATCTTGATCATCTTCATCAAACTCATAAAATCTTGAAGGCTTCTCAATTCCTTCATCAACTTTCACATTGGTGCTTTCTATCATCTTCCTCAATCTTTTATTGTAACACCGGTATGCTTTACTTTGAGTGGAGTAACCCAAGAAAATTCCTTCATCACTTCTAGCATCAAACTTTCCTAGATCTTCATCTCTTTTAATATAACACTTGCTACCAAATACTCTGAAATATTTCACAGTAGGAGTGATGCCAAACCAGAGTTCATAGGGGGTCTTACCGATGTTGTTTCTGATTTGAACTCGATTGAGAGTGTAGACTGCAGTGCTGATAGCTTCTTTCCAAAACATTTGAGGAACATTTGCTTCCAACATCATTGTCCTGGCAGCTTCCTGGATGGTCCGGTTCTTTCTCTTAACTACTCCATTCTGCTGTGGAGTCCTAGGAGCAGACAACTGTCTTCTTATAGCTTACTTCTCACAGAAGTCAATGAACTCACCAGATGTAAATTCACCACCTCTATCAGACCTTAGACATTTAAGTTTCAATCCGGTTTGATTCTCTACCATAGCTTTGAAGATTTTGAACTTTTCAAGGGCTTCTGATTTCTCTTTTAGGAAGGTAACCCACATCATCCGGGAATGGTCATCAATTAACAACATGAAATATCTATCACCTTGCAGACTCTTGATTCTTGTCGGACCACAGAGATCAGTATGTACTAATTCCAACAATCCGGTAGAGGACTGATCTTTGCTTTTGAAAGAGACTCTGCTCTGTTTACCTAGCTGACATTCTTTGCACAAACTATTTGTAGGTTTAACCAATTTGGGAAGATCTCTTACAGCCTGAATATTGCTTATCTTGATGATGTTATCAAAATTTACATGACACATTCTTCTATGCCATAACCAACTCTGATCAACTTGAACAAACAGACAACTTTTATTTGAACCAACTAGATGAAAGATATTACCTTTTGTTTGAGTACTGGATGCAATTTCAGTTCCGGAGCTTGTAAAGATTCTGCATTTTCCATTCTTGAACCGGAGATCATAGCCTTTGTCCACTAACTGACCAACACTGAGAAGATTGTGCTTCAATCCTTCAACATATAGTACATTACCTGTCTTGCTCTTTCCATCAAGAGAAATAGTTCCCCTACCTCTGATTCTGCCAGCAGAATTGTCACCAAACTTTACCATTCCTCCTTCATACCTTTCCAAATCCAAGAACTTATTCTTTCACCAGTCATATGGTGAGAACATCCACTGTCAATAACCCAATCATCCTTTTCTTCCACTTGAGCAGCCAAAGCTCTTTCCACAACTTTGTGATTGACAGATTCAGAGGACATTGAATCTTCTTCCTTGATGGCAATAAACACCCATTCATTTCCGGCTTTGCTTCCTGATTCTGATTCATCATCAGTTACTCCTTCATTGTCATCTTCTTCATGAACATAATAGCAGTTCTTTTGAAATCTTTGTCTGTTAGTATTAGACCTTGCAGATCTTTCCAGACATCTTGAAGCAAAATGACCAATCTTATTGCAGTTGAAGCACTTAAAGGGTAGTTTTCCTTCATACTTATCGGATCCTCTTGGCAGTCTCTTTGCAATGAGGGCTTCAAGTTGAGCTGTTTTTGCTTCTTCTTCTTCCATGTCTCTTCTTACTTGATCATACCATGACATCTTCCTTGACGAGTTTTCTCCCGGATCAAATCTCTGTTTGCCTTTCACATAGGCACTAGCTTTGAAAGCAGATTCAGTCTTGGGAGGATCATCTCCAAACTCGGTCATTTCAAATGCAGCTAGTTTGCCAGCCAGTTGTTCTCTTGTGACAGTTGTGTGGGCTCTGAATTCATTAATGGAAGCAACCTTGATTTTGTAGGCAGCAGGAAGGGATCTTAGGATTTTGCAGACAATCTCATTTTTATCTAGAGTTCCACCAGCATTTCTAATTCCACATACCAGCTCATTCACTCTTGGCATAAAGGTAGTGATGTTTTCATCATCTCTCATCTTCAATCTTTCAAATTTCCCTTTCAGACTTTGCAACCTTGCACTTTTGACAAACTCATCTCCTTCATACAGAAGTTCCAGTTTAGTCAGGATCTCATATGCAGTTGGTAGGTCAATAACATTTGAGAGATCTGAATCATTCAATGCGCTTAGTAGGGCTTCCTTGGTCCGCAGATTATTTTCAGCATCTGTGATTTCATTCAGAGTTGTCGGACCACCTTGTGGAGGTACATATGGTTTTGAGACCATAGCCAAGTATGCTTTCCCATACATTCCAAGTGACACTTCATGCGACCTTTCCAGAGAGTGAAGTGGGTTCCATCGAACTTCGGACTATCCTTCTTGTATGACGACATCCTGGATCTCCTCAAGCGGTTAAGCTCCTTTTAGAGGAACGTGGCTCTGATACCAATTGTTGGATCTAGGGCATACAACTGAGAGGGGGGGTGAATCAGTTGTATAAAACTTGCTCTTACTTTAAACACTTGATTGTTCTTTGTTAGTTAACAGCATATCAATTAACCATCTATGAAAGCATAATGCATAAACTCAGAGCAGATGAACATCAACACATTGAACACCAAGATTTTGACGTGGAAAACCCGGTTAAGGGAAAAACCACGGGGTGATTAACCCAAGAATTATTCTCTGTTAGAAGAATAAAGAAGAATGAATGGCACATGCCAATTAGGGCTCACTGCCCGAGCACACTGCTCACAAAGAGGCCCACTGCCTACAAGGAGACACACTGTCTACAAAGTGATAAGAATCACAATCTTGAACTAGAGAATGACATCTCTACTATGTCTGGATCAGTTCCATTTAAGCCCAAAAACTTCTGCTCTGCCTTTTCACTTCTCTCTGCTATGCCACACTCATTCGCACACTCCACACTCGAAATGAACTCACAAACCTTTATTTATACAAGACATCGACTTGGGAACAATCATCTAAGTCGGCAATCAACCATAAGAATATCCGCAATATGAATAACACATCCGGTCGGCCACCACAAGAACATTCACAGGATGATCAACTCATCCGGTCGGCTAGTCTGAACAAGAACTTCATCCGGAAGAATATCTTCAATTCTGGGCTCTACTACCAATGCGGATCAACAACACAACCTCAACACGATCCAAAAACCTTCACAAGCCTGCCTAAATGACCGGATACATCCGCACTTCCTCTACTTACTGGAATCTCTTGTCTTCCTCATCCGGAACTTCAAGAACACAGACTGTCGCCACTGTCATAATGCAAAAGGTACTTCCGGACCTCCAAATCATGTACAACTCGAGATGACACATCACAAGGACATCCCAAATACTCCTTCCAATCCGCAGATTAGGATAATACAATTCCGGACCTCACCGGACCTTTCTGTGATCCTCTGTCACCTCTGAACACTTGCCTGAACCGGTTCCACACAGACAGCCACAACTTCTTCAGATCTTCATGCGGACCTCTGAAATCTTAACTGAAGCATCTCAAGACTCATATCTACAAACCCTTTAATCCGTATCCTCCGATTCTCAACCTATACACTATATTTGCCTTCTTCTTATCACTGTTCTTCACTGTTTCTAACTGAGGCTAATTTTCTCAATATCCTCAGCACACAGCTCATCCAATCCTTCTTGTCAATGCAATATGAGTATGTTGACATCAATGACAACACTGGTTTACCTCATACTTGCAATAGGCATAAGTGTCGATAGTTAACATTCTTGTGGTCATGTATATATACTACAGCTACGACCGATGTCTGGTGCATGTGGGACTAATGAGTCCTCTTGAATGTGAACAGTCAGACGACAGTTGCAACGGTTGGAAAGTAGCGACGCTGGGTCAGTTGGAACGAACAGTTAGGGCAGAAGTTCAAATGGTTTTGCTCTGAAGACTGTAGTAAATACAGATTTGGTGAGGTAGTTTGAATGATGAAGAGATTCGATCATATTGTTCATTTTGTAGATGTACAGTGGAAGTGAACTGTGTGTATGATTTGAGAATCGATACCTGAGCAAGAAGGCTGGGATCTTTATTGTAATCTTTCTAAGCTTACTATGAATAAAGATTGTCTCTCTTGTGGTGGTGGGTTTTTTACCCGAAAGGGTTTTCCCACGTACATCTGGTGTTGTTCTCCGTTATCTTGCATGTTTATTCTATTTTTCTGGTATGCTCATCTTTGTATTTGAATTAAATGTTACATGTCTGCATTATCCCCTTTGAATTGACATTAGGGAAGCTGTATTCCGCACCTTTGCTTTCCTTACAAGTGGTATCAGAGCCTGGCCAGTTGTGTTATCCTTGTTGGTAGGTTGGGTTTTTTGTGTCAGTTTTGTGAGTGGGAGTTCTGTAGAGGTCTATTTTGTTAAATAAGATGGCAAGTACATCAGGAAAAATAGACATTGAAAAGTTCAATGGCACAAACTTTGAGTTGTGGAAGCTTAAGGTTGAAGATGTGCTAGTCGACAGAGATCTTTGGGTTGCCATGTCTGGGACTAAACCTTCAGGCATGAAGCAAGAAGATTGGGACCTGGCAGATAGGAAAGCTAGAGGACTGATAAGATTAAGTTTAGCGGATTCTGTTCTATTGAACGTCCATGAAGAGATGATTGCAAACCTTTTGTGGAAGAAGTTGGGAGATATTTATTAGGGCAAGTCCTTGGTGAATAAACTTTTTCTCAGAAAGAAGTTTTACTCTCTGAAGATGGATGAAGGAGCATTTGTAGCAGATCATCTGAACTCATTTAATATGATTGTTGCACAGTTGACTTCTGTAGGTGTAAAAATAGAAGAGGAGGACCGCTGTATGCTTCTGTTGTGTTCCTTACTTGACTCATGGGATCATCTTGTGATGGCTATTGGAAGTACAACAACCATGTTTGAAACTGAAGAAGTTGTTGCCTCGCTGTTATCTAAAGAGATGCGGAGGAAATCTTTTGAGATGGCCAAAGAGGCCCTGTCCGTTTGAGGTAGATCAAAGGAAAGGTAAGAAGAAGGACAAGAAGTCTAAGTCCAAATCAGAGGGGAGATCGAAATCTCCTGGCAAAAAGTCTAAGGTGAAGTGCTAGAATTGTGGGCAGAAAGGACACATTAGAAAAGACTGCAAAGAGGCGAAAAAGAAGAAGAAGAAGAACTTCTCTGACACCGATTCTTCTTAGAGTGATTCTGATGCCTTCATTGCTGCCTTGGCAACACCTGCATTTGAATATGTATGGTTGGTGGATTTAGGAGCATCTTTTCATATGACATCTCACAGAGAATGGTTCACTAAGTATGAACCGTATGCTGGTGGGAAGGTGTTCCTGGCAAGTGATTCGACATTGGAAATTGTTGGCCGAGGAAGAGTCAGAATCCAGTTCCCGGATGGCAGAATAAAGGGAATGAATGGAGTATTACACATACCAGGTCTGGCTCAAAATTTATTTTTTGTTAGTAAGCTTAATGATGTTGGAGTGCAAGTTACTTTTGTGAATGGTGGTTGTAAGATGACTAGAGGTTCTATTGTATTAGCGAAGGGTGAACGCATTAGAACTTTGTATAGGTTAGATGCTAAACCAGTGTGCTGTAATAATGTCTCTGTAAAATCTGAAAAATCTACTATTGTAACACATGATGCAAATTCTATGGAAGTTAAACTTCCTGCAGAGAAAACAATGCTCTGGCATCATAGACTTGGTCACATAGGTGAAAAAGGTTTAAAAACCTTGAAAAACAAAAACTTGGTAGATGGGCTGATTGATTGTAATCTGGAGTTCGATTTCTGCGGACATTGCATATATGGAAAACATAACCGTGTTTCTTTTTACTCAATTTCTCATAAATCTTCTGGTATTCTAGACTATGTACATTCTGATGTTTTTGGTCCAATTGATGTTCCTTCTCTGTCTAAATCAAGATATTACGTATCGTTTATTGATGATTATTCAAGGAGGGCATTTATATATTTTTTGAAAAATAAATCAGAAGTGTTCAGTCGGTTTAAAGATTTTAAAAATCTTGTGGAAAATTAGACTGGTAGAAAAATAAAATGTTTGAGAACGGATAACGGTGGTGAATATTGCAATGCAGATTTTGATAAATTTTGTCTTGATCATGGAATAAAAAGGCATAAGACTACACCTTATACTCCATAGCAAAATTGAGTTACTGAAAGGTTGAATTGATCATTGATGGAGAAAGCAAGAAGTATGTTGAGTTATGCTGGTCTTGAACAAAGGTTTTGGGCTGAGGCAGTTGCTACAACTTGTTACTTGCTGAATCGTTCTCCTACTTCGGCATTGGTTGATAAGACGCCTATGGAAGCATGGTCTAGAAAGAAGCCCTCTCTAAGACATCTTCGTGTCTTTGGCTATGAGGCATATGCTCATATTCCTGAGGTAAAAAGATCTAAGCTGGATTACAAGGCAGTCAAATGTATCTTTATTGGCTATGGAGTCGGTGTTAAAGGGTACAAGCTTTGGAATCTTGAAACTAAAAAAGTAATTTATAGCAGGAATGTAATTTTTAGAGTGCTGAAACCTTTGGTTATTGATCCTCAGTCAGAGAAGACAGAAGAAAAGAAAGAAAAGAGTGTTGTTAATATTCCTTTGACCCCTGTAAAAGAGGAACAACAAGCACCAAGTGTAGATGATTCAGAAGTGAGTTCGAGTAGCTCCAAAGATTCAGATCCAGAGCAAGAACCTGAACCTGTACCTCAGCCATTGAGGAGATCTACACGTGAAAGAAGATAACCAGATAGGTATGGATTTTCAGTACTTGATTCAAGTTGTGCCTATGCTTTGCTTACTGATACTGATGAACCTAGGACTGTGAAAGAAGCTATTAGTTTACTTGATTTAGATTCTTGGTTGGAAGCCATGGATAACGAAATGTCATAGTTGGAGAAAAATGGAACCTAGGATCTGGTGCCCTTACCTGAAGGTACAAAACCTGTGGGCTATAAGTGGGTATTTAAAAAGAAATATGGTCCAGATGGTAGTATTGAAAAGTACAAGGCAAGACTGGTTGCTAAGGGGTATTCCCAAAAGGAAGGTATAGATTATGGAGAAATCCTTTCTCCTGTAGCTAAGCTGACATCCATTAGATTTTTGTTGTCACTTGCAGTAGCGTATGACTTTGAAATTGAGCAGATGGATGTGACGACAACATTTCTTCATGGGGACCTGGAAGAAGAAATTTATATGTCCTAGCCAAAGCATTTTGTGGAAAAAGGTAAAGAACATCTGGTATGTAAACTT
This sequence comes from Cunninghamia lanceolata, assembly GCA_027924645.1. Classification (NCBI taxonomy): domain Eukaryota; kingdom Viridiplantae; phylum Streptophyta; class Pinopsida; order Cupressales; family Cupressaceae; genus Cunninghamia; species Cunninghamia lanceolata. Next base: position 2,206,699 of record BSBN01001219.1, on the reverse strand, counting down.
AAAAAATCTCTTTATGGCTTGAAGCAATCTCCTAGAATGTGGTATCAGAAATTTGATACGTAGGTTTTATCTTTGGGATATGTGAGATCTAAATCTGATCATTGTGTCTATTATAAAACTGATGGTGATTGGATTCTTATAATTGCATTGTATGTAGATGACATGTTCATTGGCAATGGTAAGGGGATGATCTCAGATTTAAAATCTCAGTTGTCCTTGAAATTTGAAATGAAGAATCTAGGGGCAGCGAAGTACATTCTGGGAATGGAAATAAAAAGGGACAGATCTAGTAGAAAGCTTTGGATCAACCAGCGCAAATATATTACCAATGTTCTTAATAAATTTAATATGTCTGATTGTAAACAGTTAGTTGTTCCAGTTTTGCAGGGAACGAAACTATCTGTTGAAGATTGTCTAGAATCTTCGAATGAAATTGATGACATGAAAAAGGTACCTTATGCAAGTGTTGTTGGCAGTTTAATGTATGCAATGGTTTGTACCAGACCAGACATTGCCCAGGTAGTGGGAGTTTTGAGCTGATTTATGGCAAATCCAGGCAAATCACATTGGGATGCTGTGAAGAGAGTCATGAGGTATTTGAAGGGAACTTCTGATTATGCTATTTGCTATCATGGAAACTTAGTTGGATCTCAGAAATCTATCAGCATTCAAGGATATGTTGATTCTGATTGGGCAGGGGACATTGATAGTAGAAGATCCACCAGTGGATATGTATTCACGTTAAATGGTGGTGCTATCAGTTGGATGAGCAAATGATAGGCTGTAGTCGCTTTGTCTACAACAGAGGCAGAGTACATGGCAGCTACTCGTGCATGCCAAGAAGCTGTTTGGTTGAAGAGGTTGTGTTCTGATGTCAGTTTTGATGCAGGGCAGATACAAATTCATTGTGACAGTCAAAGTGCTATCTATTTGGCGAAAAATCCTACTTTTCACGCTAAGACAAAACATATTGATGTCCACTATCACTTTGTTCATGATATGGTGGAAGACAAAAAGGTAAAGCTGGAAAAGGTTGATACTTTGGATAATGTTGCAGATGCCTTGACTAAACTAGTGAGCACGTCCAAGTTTAAATGGTGTTCAGATGAAATGGGTCTTCGGGCCCATAATTCTCAGTAATCAAATGGGGATTTAGAGGTAGCAGTAATCTCTTCGACAAGTGGGAGATTGAAGAGACCTAATGTCTCAAGTTACTGCTTGAACCTTAGTCGTTCATCGACAAGACTTGAACTATCGGTGAACTCTTAACTTCTATCGATGGATAGTGTCTCTCTGATAGTTGCTTGGTCATCAGCCACACTGGAGCATCAACAGACTTGGTTAGTGCTACACCGATCACTTTGGTCTCACCGATGGTAGTGAGCTATCGGGTTGACTTTCTATATCGACAGGAGTGAGGAGTCTTTAGCTGATTTGCAAGGTTACACCAATGGAGGGCTAGCTATTGGCATGACAATCATTGTCGGCATGGTTTGCAAATGTCGCTCCGACAGTTATTGTCACTCTGATGAAGGGTTGGCATCGGCGTGAGAACCACTATTGGCCCAGCCTTGAGAAGTCACTACCGATAGTCTTGTGTCTTTCCGATGAAGACTTGGATCGGCAAGACCATTACTATCGGTGCATTTTTGAAATGTCACTCTGACGGTCTTTGTTACTTCGATGGAGATTGAAGGGTTGGACATCGGCAAGAAAATAACCTTTGGCGCTGTTTGGAGATATCACTCCGATTGCTTAAGTCACTTCGATGAAACAGATTAGTTAGAGTCTTCCCGATGAACGGTGAATGGTAGACTTGTTGGTCTTGTCGGCATAAGTGTCGACAGTTAACATTCTTGTGGTCATGTATATATACTACGGCTACGACCGATGTCTAGTGCATGTGGGACTAATGAGTCCTCTTGAATGTGAACAGTCAGACGACAGTTGCGATGGTTGGAAAGTAGCGACGCTGGGTCAGTTGGAACGAACAGTTAGGGCAGAAGTTCAAACGGTTTTGCTCTGAAGACTGTAGTAAATACAGATTTGGTGAGGTAGTTCGAATGATGAAGAGATTTGATCATATTGTTCATTTTGTAGATGTACAGTGGAAGTGAACTGTGTGTATGATTTGAGAATCGATACCTGAGCAAGAAGGCTGGGATCTTTATTGTAATCTTTCTAAGCTTACTGTGAATAAAGACTGTCTCTCTTGTGGTGGTGGGTTTTTTACCTGAAAGGGTTTTCCCACGTACATCTAGTGTTGTTCTCCGTTATCTTGCATGTTTATTCTATTTTTCTGGTATGCTCATCTTTGTATTTGAATTAAACATTACCTGTCTGCATTATCCCCTTTGAATTGACATTAGGGAAGCTGTATTCCGCACCTCTGCTTTCCTTACATAACATAGGTCTTCTTTGGTAGAGATAAATAGGAACACAAATATATGCCAAAATGAAGATCATGCATTCCATACTACATGAGAGTCATCTTGTCATAATTTATAATTCTAGTGTTTTAAAAAATGATGCTTTTAATGAGGTCTTATAAAGTTTTTATTAGAGCCCAGAATTCCTCAAACTAGCCTCCCCCAGGTTCATTACATAGTGCCCATAGGTCTTATATAATACAATGCTTTTACAAGTGGAAGAATTATAGAGAAGAATTACAATATGCCTATAGGAATTAATATAATGCCTAAAGGTATTATTTATGCCTTTTTAGTTCTTACATCCAGAGTTTAGCCATAGATTATCGCCTAGAGGTTTTATTTATGTCTTTTAGGTATTACATTTAGAGGGGTCATATATAATGCTTAGAGGTCTTATTTATGCATTTTAGGTCTTACATCCAGAGGTGTCATTGTCATGCACACTTCCCCTCAATGACAACTCCTGAATTCCAAGCATTGATTTGAATCTGAAGAATTTGGTAATATTGCACAGAGGTTTGGTGCTATATTGCATATAGGATTTCTTTTGTGATTACTGGGAGCCTAACCTACTTCTTCTTGATCATAGTATATCTGCCACCTATAATTAGTCTAACAAAATTTGAAAGTAATTTTATGATGGAAATATTTTACCTTGACTAAAGTGCACATGAACTTTAATGTGCTTTATTTTTGGAAATAAGAGTTTTTGGTAAGAATAAATAGCGTTAGTTTTTGATTATAGGTAAAATAGGTTTTGAAGGGGCCCTGAAACCCTTTACAAAAGGTTAATTAGTAGATTAGCCAAAGAACAACAAAATGTTTGCGACAACGGACCCCACCAAAAAAAGAGACCCAAAAAATAACAGCTAAGTTGCCAACCACAACAGACCTAGGGAAACTAACTATACCATCCTAGGCTTTGATCTATCATTTCGAATAGTCTTGACCCAGGTGTGGGATACACAAGCATGTTTTGGAATACCTTTCTTCCTTCTTTGAACAATCTTCCATGAGACATCGTCCTCCATGGACTTAGAACAAGAAGAGAGGGGAGGACTATCCTCCATTGAAGCTTGAGCCCTTGCAGGGGCTAAAATATGAGTAGAGTACGGAATTGAAGCCTCCAATGAAGCAGGAACAATGGACTCAACAACCAACAACTCGAGGTCCATAGGTGTGTTTACCAGTATTGGTTGAAGAGATGACCCATCAGGAGAATGTAAATAGCTTTAGTTATCATATAATAAAGTGAGACTTTTACTAATATCTAGATGTAACTTTTCCAATAATCTCCTAAGACACATTGTTTCTTTTGTAGCTACTTTTGTAGGAGGGATATAGAAGGTAGTTGTTTAAGTATTACTCCATCCATGTGATAGCACCTATATCATATTTTGAAGACATATCTTGAGGTAGATTTCTTATTAATAGAATCACCAATATAGTTAGTAACACAATAATTAAATAAAGTTGATTCTTGGTGCAAGAATAATAAAAATCATAACTAATTATACCTTTAATAAGCATTTGTCATTTTCCAATGATCGTATAGTATTCCACAGAAATATAGATGTAATACCTATTGTACAATTAATATCTAGTCTAGATATGGTAAGGTAAATCAACTTAGTACAACGTAAGTTCGATCTTTTTATATGATATATTTATGATTTGATTACATACCAGCCTTAATAGGTACTATTGGTTCCCCAACCTATATCTCAATAACTCCTAAAGATTTATAAGATCCTATGATTGGAATTATTGGAGGGTTGGCCAACGAACGAGAGACATATTATGTGTTCTCCCCTATGCTTTAGGTTCTGTAGGACCTAGGTGGGTTTCCCTTAAGACACTATTTGGAAATAGCAAACAATTTTCACACTACAAGGTCGAGCAGATATAAATTCTCACACAAATTGACAAGGAAATTTAAGAATTAAGCACCTGGATTTGAGATTTTCCATTTCAGAATGTTTTGTGGTTGGTGAGAATGTAAAACCAGACCGATGCCTGTTTAGGGAGTACAGAGTCGATACTTTATGCATAACTTTGTTCAAACATTACCTATAAATGACAGTCAATTTAAGCTTTGCTAAATATTACTGCCTTTGGCAACAATAATGACCCGTGTAAGGTTGTTACAGTGCATTCCTCCTTAATAATCCATTTGCATTGCAAACAACATTACCATCTCTTGTGAAAGATTTACCCTATTCCTTAAAAAACTAACACATACAACAATTCATAACAACAAATGTGCATGAAGAAATTGACAATCCTTGATTATTAGTTTCAAATAAATGCTTACAATACAAAATAGAGACACATAACACAGTATTGCATGTTTTCATACATGTTCAATCAGAGAAATCATGCTATCACAAAGATGTTACATATGCATTAGACAAAGCTACTCCTAATACAAACTACGTCAATTCTAACATCCCTTTTAATGTTTTCCAACCCTTTTACAAATGAAGCTCATCCCTTTTATAGAAGAAGGGAGAAAATATGAATGCATCGATGATTGACACATGTCACTTTCATGTTTGTCCAAAATGGACCCATCCAACATCCTGCAATTGAGATGACACAATAGAAGAGCTTGATTTGGTCTTGATCTGCCCAAGCTGAGATGTTGGCTCCTGCTAGCAATGGAGGTGACAATGGGGCATTTGAAAGGCACTCCTCTCTTAAATCCTTAAGCATTTCAAACAACAGTCAGAGACTAGGATTTAATAGATGCAACCGCCTTGTGCTCTCCTGATGTTGAAGGTGGCATAAAAGAAGCCGTTCACTTTAGGTTGCACCAGGAAAGGAAAAGAATCCATCTCAGTGCTACATTACATGTTCTGCCAATGGGCACTCCACACCAAGCGATGGGTAGAAGCAAACAAAGATCAGATAAGCAAGATAGCACTATCTACCCGTGAAACCAAGAAGTAATAGAAGGGCCTAGACAATGAATGATTCCTCCTTAAGAGTCCACACACTCCTTTTGTCCACAGACATAAATTGAAAGATGCTAACGGCTCTGGGGATGCAATTGAAATGTTTATGCCCCAATATGAAGCTGGGTGAAATGACCAACTTCAATGGGAAATGGAGGGATCATATGTCACTCTGATTCTTCCTACGAATGCTTTGCTCTCCATCAGAATCCTATGTCATGGTTTGAATTTTGCCTCGGGAGGCAAGTGAACCAAACACCTCTCATTCCAATTCCACCCATCCTAGGGAGGAATTCCACTTTTCCCTTTAAGTTCACACATCTGTAGCCATGAAAAAGCTGAGAAGCCCCAAAAAAGCAAGAGAATCATTGATCACCTTTTCTAAAACAAAGAAATTACCCCTTTTCAAACAAGTTGAAGGATTAAAATGATCTTTCCAACATCACACTTCCTTTTATAGGTACAGTTTAGATTGTTTTATCCCTCGGGAGCACACACAATCTTGACTAAATCCATCCGATCATCCATATCTAAACTCATGTCATTCAGCTATTTGAGGCATTAATGAAGAATTGTCACACGTGTGTAGAAGTTTTACTTAAAGCTCCAGGTGATGTGGTACATCCACATCATGTCATGTATTTTTGTGCCCATGTGATATGTTCCATTTTCAAGCCACTCGCTTCCTAAAAACCTCACCCACTTGCAACTCCAAATGACTACCTAACTCTGATTCAACTCCAAATAATTCATTTATCCTGACACCGCATTGAATTGGATCTACTTGGCTCTCTCGTGTGATAGATGCAATTAAGGATCGAGGTGATGTTGCAAAAATTCATATCCGATCACGTCACGTTTTCCTGCAACTACTGTTACCAAGAATCGGGGCAAGAAACATGCTTCAAAGGCTTCAAACTGCTCAATCTCACAACTCAACATCATATCTATCTAAGATCATATCATTTAATATTTTCTTCAATTCACGCATGCCTCACAGTTTCATTGGGGCTTCAAGCTTAATTCTAGTCATTTCAATTTTTTTTTGATTCGTAAGCGTTGAAGGTCACAAGGGGGACCTCCTCCCCATCAACATATCCACTTATCCAACTTAATCAACTTAATCAACTTAGAGGCCACACAGAAACCACATGTTACTTGGGGGATTTAAACTTGGATCTCCATCATGAGAACCATTTAGCCTATGCCATTCAACCACAACCCCATTCACAGTAGTCATTTCAATTTTAATGCCATTACTTCCAACAATTAATCTTCAAGCAATGCCAAATATCGCTTCGTGTGCCACAATCTAGAGAATATTTTAAATATTGACCATAGATTGATCATGAAATTGAGATCCATGGCTTGCACATGTAACAACTTCTAGTGCTCAGGCCCATCACTACACAGGGGCACGTGTCAGCGAGTTGCACACCCATGGTCTTTGAGAAATAGCTACATAGTGAGGCTCCATTTGAAGTGAAGCCTGGTACTCTACTCAAGTGTCGCCATGTGTTCACAGCCATAGGGTGCAACCCCTTAACAAAATGATCATTCAAAACAAGTGGCTTACAACCTTCATAAAATATCTCCTCTTCAGACAACTCAGCGGATCCCATTGACACGTGGCAACACGATGCTCCCTCACCAGATGTCAAGTTACTAAGCACTGAAATTGAGCGCATGCTCAACAAGTGTACACCTTTGCGCAACTCATTCTTCAAATGTCATGGGCCCATCTTAGGATTGCAATATAACTTTTGACGCTTGGGTGCATCCATTGGAGATTAATGAAAAGAAAGGCGTTAGACGGTAAAACTAATAGAGAGGCTGGTAGACACATGATGAAGATGACACAATTTTAGGTAACTTAAGCGAATGCAACTAACTATTTAGGTCACAAACAAATTAGACCCTTGACTCTAAAATTTGAGGATTAAAACATGAGGCTCTCTAGAACGCGGGAAAATAACTCAAAACAAGAACCCTAAACCCTAAAGATTTTGCAGATTCTAACAGGTATAACAACTAGTTTGATCATATTATGTTTCTTAAGTGCACACTTTGTTTTGAGATACTTGTAATTGATCATAGAATATGGCCAATACAATGGAACTATAATGACAATGCTAAAAAAATGATATTTTATCAATATTTATGGAGATCATTAAGGCATGAGATTTTCACAATCAAATGTAGTTATAAATTCCCAAGGAGTGAAAAATTTATTTGACTAAACATATAGTAACAGGTGAGCTATCCTTTCTAGGTTTGCTCCTTGGATAGTGTCTTAGGATGATAGCCACCCATTATAAGTAGGTGTGTTATATCTAAGAACTTAAAGACCATATTATTGAAGATAATCATATAATTGCTAATACCTTTTATATATTTCCTTTTCAAGGATTTAACAAATACTAAGCTCATACAATACAATAGTTATGGCCTCTATTCTTAAGAGCTTGCTTAACTTACTCCCAAAGGATTAAATAGTTATGGCTCAGATTTAAGACAAGCATGCATATGTAGAGATGGAAATTAGTGTACTTAATAATGAAATTACCACCTATCAACATGTCATCCTCTTAGATCTCTTTATCCATTTGGACACACTTTTTTCATTTGTAATATCTCGTGCTTCTTGTTCTTTCAATGAAATGAAGGAGGATAGAAGACATCATAACTATTGATACTTTCAAAAAAGAATAATATGAAAATCTCCACTTTTTAATACAATGTTCAACAAGAAAGAAGATGTTCCAAAGTGGTTAGAGAACTTTGTTAAAGAATTAGGCATATTATATTGGTGAAATCTTTATTGTTGATATAGGATAAGAGATCTAAATAATGTACTCATTGAAATATGAGGCTATTTTATTTAGCTATCCATGAAAAACATTTTTTTCTAACTTGATTCTTACTTAAACATTAAATGCAACCTTTGTACTCTCTTCATTTAGTATTGTACCATCTAGAACAAGGAATTTTGTTTCACTAGAATGACAATTTCCTTTCCTATCCATGTTTGGAAAGAAATTCAGAAGCCAATATTATACACATTGAGGCACTACAACATACTTAATTACCCTTTTATATTTGCAAGCTTAGATTCCATTATCTGATATTGGCTAGAATTTGAACTCCCAAAGTCCCATGTACTCAATATTTTAGAGACAATTTTGTTCCTTTGTCTCACACTTGGTATCAAAGTTCAACTGAATCTTGATTGTTGAAAAATATAACACATGTTTAAGAGTGTTACATAAAGATAATGTGATCTAATCCTTAGTTCCTCTTTCTTATTCTTCACTAAATTAGGAATGGTAATATGGTGATATCCATTATAAAATAATAATGAACATATACTTGAATGTCAAACCACACCACTATAACCCATCCTTATTACAATATCTGCCCTTTATTACTAAATAGCCTAAAGATACTTTCTCTTGATGTACTCTGAAGAAGCAACTTTCCGTTAATGTTGATGACTTAATAGAATTGTTAAAATTAATAGAAAAATTGTATAAATCTCCTATCAATTTGTCAACAACTATAGGCCAAAACTAGTGTTGCTCGAAATAATAAGTTTTTTTTGAAAATGCTCCCCGTTTCGTCTCCCGCGTGCGTCCATGCAACTTCCTTGCCCTCACCTACGGATCTTCAACCACGTTCTAGAGGGTCATGACGACCGTTCTTTTGTTGGCACCCTAGAAAATGGATTATCCTATGCAGAAATGGACAGTTCTGGTCTTTCTTTTCCTCACCCCCCTCCACAGGAAAAAAACTTGCCCTTTGCCCTGCTCTCATTTCGGCCCAGTTTGGTCTGCGAGCCAGAAGTTCAGGATCATGAGGATTTCTTTGCGTGTTGAGGATTAATTGGAAGATTTAATAGGATGTGGCCTTCTCTTCCAGACTTGCACAGGTGGGTTTTGGAATCTTGGAAGCTACTTACTGAGGGTTATATTGAGCTATACCCCTATGCAAGGGGATTTTTCATTGCAAGCTTTCAGTCTTCTAAAGACAGGGAGGCAGTGTTGGATGGTCAGCTTTGGATGTGGGAAGAGCACTCCTCCTTTCTTAAGCCATGGTTCCCCTCTTTCAACCCTCTCACGGAACCATTAAATTTTATGTTGGTTTGGGTTAGACTGTCTAACCTCTCCCTCAAATATTGGGAAGACTCTTGCTTTGAAGGTATGGACAATGCTATTGGAAAATTTTTGAAGGTAGATTCTTCCACGTCCAACATAGGCCACTCTATTTATGCCCGTCTTTTGGATGACATTGATACCTGTAAGGCTCTCCCTAGGGAGGTTGTCCTCATGGTGGAGGATTGACCGTGGTCTCAACTATTGGATTACAATGGCATCCCTTTTCGAGACGATGCTTCGCTATTGGTCATCTCACCTCAGATTGTCCCCATTCTCATCGCAAGAATGTTGGCTTGGCTATGTGGTGGTGGAATGCTCTCCCTGAACACTTGACTATGGATTTTGAGGATGATGCTCCTTCGAGTCCCATTGCTATGGATATTGGTGTGCCCCCCTCTCGGGTCTATTGCGGCTTCAATCTTATCCTCACATTTTGCTGGGGCTTCAATCTTATCCTCACATTTTGCTGGGGTTCCTTCTTCGGTCCCGACACAGTTGCTTTGACCGTTCCCATTACCCCCTTGGTGGACTGTGGTGGGGCCTTGGTTCTTCCCTATCTTTCTTCTTCGAAGTAGCCTCCCCTTCGAGGGAGGTGTCTCTTGTGGTGGCGTCTGTTGAGGAGTCCCCTTCTCCTCGGTTTGAAGATTTTGATAATGATATGACTTGGACCATTGTGCAAAGAAGGAAGAAAGGTCTTCCTAAATTAATTTCTGATTCTTGGCCCTGGGCTTCAGGTGTGAGGTTTCTAGGTCGGGGTTAGGGGTTGTGTAGCTTGCTAGCCTCTGGGTGTAGCTTGTTGAGGCAGTTTTCCTTCAGCCTCCTTATGTTACAGCTTCTTTGGATCTCAATGCTCTGTCTTTGTTTCGTCTTGACCATTTTGGTCTTGGTTGATGTATTGGTTCCATCTTTCATGGAGCCCATTCCTCTTGCCTCTTGACTATTTACATGTAAAAGGGTCAGGCCTTTCAAAACCTAATTTTACCAATATCAAAAACTATAAGCCAAAACTTGATCTATTTCTTCCTAGATTTCAATGGCATATGCTTATAAATATTCTTTACAGGGACATGCCATTTTCTTGTAAATTTATTGCAACCAATACACGTGCAAGACATCATTTATGTACCTTATAAATGGTTGGGAGCTCAAACTTTACCATGAACATTGACCTTATATAGGGAGATCCCTTTATTACTTTCACAAGCTCTACCACAAAATCATAACGGGAAACTAAAATTTTGAAAAAGTCGTTGAGACTCATACACTATACCAGCACCAAAAAGGAGCAACTACAAATAAAAATATTCAGAACTGGAACCTAAATGATGTTGAAGTCGACAACTTGCTGTGGCTCAACTAGTGAAGATGCTAGGCAGTAGTAGGCTCGCATAAAGCTCGATAGAATTCCATCCTTGCTGAATGTGAAAGAAAATAGAATAATGAAATAAAATAGAATAGTTTGGTGACACATACAGTGATTCGTTTAGTTTCTAAAATTAAATAATAAATTTAGAAAGTTATTAACAAGCTTTTGAGCTTGAGCAAGTTTTAAGATCTATGACCAAATAAAATGTGGCAAGGGTCAGATGACAAGTCTCGTGGACCCGGATAATCTCTTGCTCATAAAACCATTATACTCATGAGTCATGCTAATCTAGTATTGCAATGAAAGTTCTATTTGGTTTACCAATGATACAAAGCCTTGCCATTTAGATCTAGGGACACTTGCTTGAATCTTGGATAGGGGTATCTCACATTAATACTCAAAACATTTGTATAACCACCTTTGAGGTAAAGATGGATAGCTGCAAATGGTTATGTAGTCATTGGTCATAAGGCTTAGACACGTATGAAAATTAGAATTCCTATAAGTGGCTACTATGTTTTTTTTCTATCTACCATGAGATATGTAGAGTTATGAAGAACATAAATGTTTGGCCCTGTTTTCCTAAATAGAAATTCCAATATAGACTTAAAAACTCTTAAGGATCATCCCTAGAAATTATAGCCAATTATATCACTTCATACAAGTGGAGATTATGATTAAGGTCCACAGTATCTGGCACCTTGTGAACCTCTCTAAACTTAGACTGTAATTTTCTTGACTTGATATGGCGACCCCAACCAAATGATGATGACAAAACTTCAAATATAATGATAGTGGCTACTTGATCTAGCCTTTCAGACATTGTACTCAAATGCAACTCTTTTATCTTGATGATAACTTAGTTGCTGTATTTCAATGTCTTATAATAGTTTCACACTAGAGTCACACCTGACAAGTTGGAACACCCCACAATGACCAGTCAGCAAGTTTGAATGCCCCATCAACAAATCCGATTGTCATCTCAGCAGATTTGAAATGTCAAAAAGCACAAACTTGAGATTTGTAATGCCAATACAAACTTCCGACATGATCACACCACTTTAGATCGGCAAACAATGTAAATATTCAACAAACAATTTAAATTTAAACTAGGAAATGAACGCTTCATCCTCACAGCATCAACACTTTTAATTCTTTCTTCTTGTCTGGTAGAGTTGTTAAAGATTTTTTTTGACTTCCAACATCAAAATATCACGGCCCAATAGATTTAAATCCAATCAATGTAAAGGTGAACGCCCTTTTAGCAGATACATGTCGCACTCAATGCCAAAATTAAGCCTTTAATGGATTCAAAATAGATTTCAATGCAGAAGATATAGCTCTTTGACAACCATTTGAAACCATGCAGCAACACACTCAATCTATTTGGGAGGAGGGCAACAAAGATTACGACTTATGACTATTGTTCTCATGTCTTTTGACCTTTATAAAGTACATTGATCTATTAAAAGAGGCACAACTTGTTATAGAATAGGCACTTTCAAAAGGTTTTGTGATTTGCTTATAAGAATATTGTAATTCTTTATAATGGAATAATTAATTAGATTATGAAATATAATACTACAAAAAAACATCATACATCACCTAACAATCAAATAGTTAGCAATCACTATCCTATAGTAGGAAAACATGAATATGGGACGTTCCTTGCTCTCAATCTATTGGAATACCAAATATGACATAACTTGTTACCAAATAGTATATAATAGTTATATTCCAACCAAATTTGATGATATAAATCCTTAGTTATTGAAAGGAGAATCATAACCTATAGGACCAATCAAGGTGACAATATATCAATAGGCAAAATGAATGGCAATCTCACCTTGCAACTTAACACAACACAAAGTGAACCTATTTTCTACCTTCTATTATGGCCTTACATCTATCTATCTTGAATGTTATTGTGGGTTAGTGGTAGTTAAATACAAAAATTTTCTTAACAAATTTTTTTAGCAAGAGAAATAAGCCATTGGAGGGAATTTCATGAGTATGCTAGGAAAAAAGATTAGTATGAAATTCTCTTAGATATCACTTGCAAAACATATTATTAGCATTTCCTAACTTGGAAGAGATGAGACTTATAGTGTTAATTTGTAGTGATCTCTATTAGCAGTTTAATTGGAGATTGCTAGAGTTCAATTTTAGAATTAATGCATAGAATTTTGTAATAAATCTTGCATTGCATGCAAGCAATCTTTCTTAAAATAGAAGTCGTAGTTAGCTTTTTAGTATTTCTCATACAATAATTTTGTAAACCTTATAAGTAATTGTCATTTGCACTTAGATTTCTAATGATAATTCTCATGTGCACTTGTTGAAATTGGTATTTAGAGTTATTGTTAATCAATAATTTGTTATTATTCAATTAATAGAATTTAGTAATGTGTATCTTGCTTTTAAATTTCTTTTGAGATGTTTTGTATTGTTTGTTATGTATGTTGAGGTAGATTAAATTACTTTTGATAAGTTTGCGAGCTTTGCATTGAAGTTTATTCTAAGTTGGAGGTTATGACTTTGTATTGATTCTTTAATGTAATTTACCGAAGCATTCATGTCCTTATGTTTAATCCTATTCAATATTTATGTGTATTTGCATTGTTAAGGCTCTCCTTCTAGTTGAACAACATAAGCATGTAGTAACCATAGGGATTTCTTTCAGTCAAAAAAATAAAATCTTTTGCTTTGTGTTGATGAGTGTGCCAACATAATTTATCCCTAGGTGAACCCAAAAAGACACACATTAGTTAAATTTAGCATGAGCATGAACCACCCAAAAAACACTATATATATTGTAAATAACAAGTACATATTATTTAGATTAGGTTAGTTAAATTATCCAATATAAAAATATTTAGTTAGTTTCTTGTTTACAAGGAGCTTCCCCTTCTAATTCAAAGAGTGGTTCTACCAAACCCCTATTTTGTTTTGTGTCACACTTAAAGGCGCAAATTAAAATTCTAACACTATTATGATGAATGATGGCGACTTTGTGAAAATGTATCTAAATGCTTTTAACATTGTGGCAAGCTAGTTAGATTCATTTGATATTAAAATGGATAAAGAAAATAACTAGAGCAACGATCTTTCAACAAAAAAATGAAGTAAAAAACAAAGAAGTACAATTGCTTTGTAACTGTCACTATTAAGCATGATTACATAGGGAAGCCAAGTTGACTATTTGTGCAACAACTTATACTACAAAACAAAAAATAAAATAAGGTAGTAACAATGCTTCTAATCTAAGTGCTAGTTGAAACCACTAACTCCATATATAATATATCCAATGCTAATGTATCTATCACCCCCTCAATGGTTAAACCAGATACAAGCACAAGCTTATCTATAAATTTGACAAATTTATCTCTACTTAGCAGTTTAGTCATCATGTTTGCAATTTGTTCCTCTTTAGGGAAATAATAAAGACAAGTGTCTTCATTATTGACTAATAGATGTAATGGTGATGAACCTGAATATGCTTGGTGTACACATGATAGATTAGATTCTTCACCATCAAGAGGACTCTTTGATTATCACAATAGAGTGAAGTCAATGTTGTGGGACTAAGTGAAGATTGACCAATATCCTTTGCAACCACATCACTTAACATATTGTACTAACAACTACCTTATTTTACACATCAATGAAAGATAAGGCAACTTTATGTTGTAACTTGCTTTTCCATGAAATTAGTCTTGATTTGAGAGTAAAGATATATCTAGTTGTAGATCAACAAGTATCAACTAATCCAGCCTAATCAGAATGAGTTTACTTAGATATCATGAAATTGACAATTTAAGTGATGAAAAAGAATGCTAAAGGTGAGTATTCCTTTGACATATTTTGCAACTTGCCAACATTCTTCTTGAGGCTTGGACATGAATCTAGAAAGATAAATTATTACAAAACACAAATCTAGTCAAGTTGTATTATGATAAATCAAATTACCCATTGGTTGATGATACATTGACTCATTGACAAGTGGTGAATTAGTGTGTGTTGAGAGTTTTATCCCAACTTCCATATTGTAGATGATGGATTACACACATATTTTAAATATTTCTATAACAACTTTCACGTACTTAGCTTGTGATACAAATATTGCATTCTTAACCTACCAAGATTCTATAGTTAAACAATAATTCTAGAGCCCGATGTTAGTCATTTAAAAAATGGAACAAAGGTTATATTTCATCTTTAGAATTGACTTGGATTTGCTGCTAGTGATGACAAGATCATCAACATAAATAACTATTAACATAATGGCATCACTAGTTATTCTTATATTAAGATTTGACCTAAAAGGACTCATTTTGAATTTAGAATCTTGAAGGTGTTGATCAATTTTTATACACCGAGCTTCAGGAACCTGATTTAGTTTGTACAAGGACTTAACTGACCTACAAACCAATTTTTTTTCTTGCAACATGGAACCTTTGGGGCTACACAATGTAGACATCCTCTACTAGCTCTTCATTCAAGAAGTTACTTTTGACGTCCATTTATAGATTTCCCATTTGAACTAAGCAACAATAGAGATTACTAGATGAAAGGATACAACTTTTCTAATACGGGAAAATGTCTCCTCATAGTCCACCCCTTCTCATTGTGCATATCCTTTTGTGACAAGCTTATGATCTTTATACTTGTCCAAAGAACTATTTGATTTACATTTGCCCTTATATATCTGATTTGTAACCAATGGGTTTTGTACGTTGGGGTAATTTAGACAACACTCGTCTTATTCTACATTAATGTGCAAAATTAAACTTTTGATGCCATCTTCCCATTTAAGTTTGTTTTGACCTCATCATACATGCAAGGTTCAAATACATGCAAAATAGTAGATGCAAGGGAAAATACCTATTCATGACCTTGCATAAGTTGCTTTCTTAATTGCGTAGACCAACCTTCCATGGATTTTGGCATTTTATCTTCTTAAACATCCTTCAATGTGGTATAATACCACTTCAATCTTTGATGCTAGTTTTCTTGAGCTTTCTCCAAAGGTTGGGTATCACTTTGTTCATCATCCTATTCTTCATCCTTCCAAACATCATCAAAACAGTTGTACTGTCATTTTAGTTTACTGTGTAGGATTTCCTTTGGGTTCTAAGTACCATCATTAGAACTCTACCCCTTTGATGTTCTCAAATATGTGCTTTGTTCCTATCCTTCTTGTTTTTTCACACCAAATTTATTAGTAAGAGTTTCCCATACAAGACTTTTTGTAGAGTTACCATTATATAAGGAAAAACACATTTTCTCATCTACAACCACATCTCTGCTAATCACAATCTTATTAGTAGAGACATCAAGTAACTTGTATGTGTTTTAATGTTCACTATACCTAATGATGCATACCTTGTACTATTTGCATCTAATTTACCCCTATTGTGCTTATGAATTAGTGCAAAAGGAACACCATAAAAATTATGCAAGACACTGATGATCTCCTTCTTAACCATGTTTCTTAGGGGGTGATCTTTTTCCAACACCTTACAATGACTTTGGTTAAGGATGTAAACATTTGTATTCATAACTTCTACCTAGTAGCTATATGGTAGATTTCAACTATGCACCATACACCTCATCATCTCCATAACCATTAAATTCCTCCATTCCACAACTCCATTTTTGTGGAGTGTACAAAGTAGCATACTATTTATGCATACCATTCTCTTTGCAAAATTCCTTGAATTGATTGGAGGCAAACTCCCCTCTATTATCCAATCTCATTGAATTTATAGATCTATTTGCTTGCTTGTCAACTAGAGCTTTAAATTCTAAGAAATGAGAAACATTCAAACTTGTTTATCAAGTAGACCCACATCTTCTTAGCAAAGTTATGAACAACCACCAAGAAATACTGGCTCTAGACATTGTGGGTGCTTACATTAGTCCACACAAATTAGCATGAATCAAGTCCAAGACTCCTTTGGTCCTGCATGCCGCTTATCTATCAATGGGTGTCAATTTTTTTTTTTGATTTGGCATCCTGTACACACATACTAAAATTCTTGTATGGATGGAAGTCCATTCACAATATTAGACTTTCTTAGTACATGCAATTACTAATAACTTAAGTACACTTGTACTTAACATACGAACACATATTGCTATCCTACCATCACTAGTGCATGTGGCTTTGATGTTTTGGGATCTAGTCTAACCAATACTAACTACAATCACCTTGTCATTGTTGAGATTTTTTACCATACATCTGGTGCCTTGAAAATTGACAAAAAGAGGATTCTAAGTTATTTCATTGATAGAAAAAAGATTTTTGTTCATGTGTCAAGAATGTATCAAACATTTTTAATTGTATAGAAAACATTGTTCAAGGTCACATGAACATCACCATTCTCTTCAACAAAAAGTCCACCTGTTTGCTAAAGTGACAAATTCACTTCTACTTTTATCATCAACAAAAGATAAATGCCAATCTTTGTGACATGTATAGTGTTTGAATCAACTTGAATAAAAGTACTAGGTTGTTGACTCCATTTATTGTTCACATCATGTAACAAATGTAAATCCATCTTTTACCTCTAGTTCATTCACTTTATGCTACTCATATTTAGCAACATTTGCATGTCTTGATCTCTTTTGGTTGCTTCTGCTATTAGGGTAACTCCTTCTAAAGTGTCCAAACTCATTACAATAGAAGCTCATCGATCTTGATCTTCTACATGTGCTACTACCTCTTGATCCTCTTGATGAGTCATTTGACACACAAGGAGTGCTCTGCCTTCCTTTGCCTTTGATTTGTGCATTGAATGCACTTTTTATAGATGTTGAAGTTGATGCCCCTCCTTGTCCCCCTCCTATCCTTTTGTAAGAGAAGTGTGGATACCTTCTCAATGTTGGGAATTAAGGTGTCTCAACCTTTGCAAATTCTTAATATTGTATTTATTTATCCCATGTTGAGTTGGCATAGTCAGCACCTTGTGTATATGCAACAGGATAAATTTTGGCGACTTTGGCAGCCACGGTTTCCCCCTTGAATAATTAACGGGGGTTTGGGGGCAGCGCCCCCAAGACAGGGTCAAGGGGCGTAGCCCCTTGTGGTGTCCAGGGGCAGCACCCCTGGCACGCTCCCTATCGCGGTACAGGGCGAGGTCGAGGGGCAGCGCCCTCGTGGGGGCTCGGGGGCAATGCCCCTGAAACCTCAAACGATTTTTAATTAATGACAAGTGTCAGTGAGTATCTTTGCACGAGAGAAAGGCATCTTTGGGCGGTCAAGGGAGGTTATGACATGTAAGAGGAATATGATATTTTTTGTCAGTGTATGACGGATTCTATGACAGCTGTAAGGTGCGTAAGAGCATCTGTCGTAACCTATCTTGGGACCAGGCACCCACTTCGGGATGGGATGTTGGACAAGTGTCCTTAGGCATGGGTTTTGGGGCATGAGTCCAAGATGGACGCCCATCTCTAGAAGGTTCCATATTTTCCTTGTAAACTCTATATAAATAGGTGCTTGGATGGGAGATAGATGACTTTGGTACAAGTATTGTTATGCTGCTGGAATATCTCCAGATTCGACATTCGAAGACTCCTGAAAGAGCATTGGCTCTGAAACTGTATTGTAATCTACTATTGTTTACTGTAATACATTTGAGCTGTGTTTTGGAGTGTGGGGTTTTTCACCCGTAAAGGTTTTCCCCACGTATATCTTGTCTCTCTCTATTCTGTCTACTTTCTGTGTGTATGTGTATTGCTACAATATCTCTGTTAGATGTTCTATGTTGCTATAGTTGTAAGAATTAAAGTTGAATTTGCATACATCTCTCCTCATTAGATTAGTGTAGGAAGCATTTTCCGCACAACTAGCTTCCTTTCACTCAAAACCAAGTGTTCATCTCTGCAATCATGTTCAAAGATTTAACAAATGAATCATATGATATGCGTAAGCTCCATCAAACCAATGGTACCATGTCTTTATCATTTGCTGGCTTTGGATAATAGATAATTGATCATTTTGATCCTTTAAACACAATAAGTATTTTGAGACACATCTTCTTTCCTATAACTTAGAAGATATTTTCAAATACAAGACATAATGAACCTCCAATAAGTATGTTGAGACACATTACCTCCTGTTATTTACTTTTTAGATTCTCCCAAAGAGTGGTTGCATCGATAGTATTTCTAACTTTCATAATCAATAAATTTATCACAATCAAAAGTATTAAAGCTTCCTTGTGCCTCTGTCATAGTCTTCCAAGATCATAATCTGGTCTTTCCTACTACAACACAATCTAATCAAACTCACAATATTCACAAATAATTTACAAACAATAAATTACTTATGAGTCCAAAACTATAATTACTTCCACTCACATTTCAAAACACAAACACTAAAATCCAAATGTTAAAAAAAAAAAAAAAAAAAGCCAATTAAATTGAGAGACTTTTTAGTGAGGGAACAAAACAAAATTTTAAGAAACTTAATGTGGTTGCTAATACAATGTACCAGAGTTTGAAGCAAAACAACCTAAAAATAAAAAAATACAAAATTAATATAATCTTAGTCCATTCTAAATTATAAACTTAAAATTAAAAAAAATTTGCATGAAGTTCATAAATTTATAAATGTACGGCTGCTCTGCAGGTGGTTGGTGTTGCACGATCCTCATTCACAAGAATATTTCTTTCACCTTTCAGCAGCAGAAAAGTTTATATTGCCTGCACCAACATTTTACAATGGGATCCATCTTCAATGTAAAGTATCGACATGTTGACCACAACAGATTCACAGTTTTATGCTGAACGACAGCAGCTGCTCTGCTTATTGGTATTTACTACAACTATCTTTTGTATGGTAGAAACTCACTTCTTGTAGGCAGTTTAATGGCAAGCCTCAATTGGGTCTCCCACAAACAACTTCTTTCTTCTTCTTTTTTTTTTTTTGTGGCCACAAACAACACTTGACAGATTTCAGCATGGCCTTGCCTAATATCCTCTGCACTTTAAAGCTCGCTCCCTTACTCCTACATGTTGCCTCGCATTCAAAAGTTCTTTGCCAAAGATTTGAATCCAGGCTCAGCATAAGAGACTTGAATCTTATTGTTTTTCTTCAAAGCTGCACTCTTGAGGATTTTTTTGTTTAAATGTTTGTGAAGAATGATTTCTCTTACACTGCTGTATCTCCACCTATCCACCCAGTGCAGTCTGCTTCTAGCACCAAAAATTCAAGCTGTCCTATTTTTTCGGCCTTGCAATTATAAAATATTAAATGGACATACCTTCTCTGCCCAATGTTTTCTGAATATTCAGAGGTGCAGACATGTTACAGCTAAAAACAAAGGGTCCCACTGTGAATTACAGCAATGGTCTTTCAACGGAAAATAAAGTCTCAACACAAGTACAAATGTATTGTGACTGCGTCGTTAAATAGACTTATAAAGAGAAGTCACAGTTGGTTATCCATGTACAACCTACACAGCCAAACAAAAACTAAACTCCAAATTTCATTTTGAATTCTATGAACATTGTGTATATGGTAAACAAAACCTGATTAAGATCCTCATTAAAAGCAAATGAGATTTTATAGACAATACAATAGTGGTGTGTTTAGATCTAGGGCCTATTTGTCACTAGGAAGATCTCTATGTTATGTTTCTTTTATAGACCATTTCTCCACAAGAGAAAATGTTAGAACAGGTCTATAAGATCCAAGGATGGTAAGGAAGGTAGACAAAAACTTAAGTATTCCAAACATGATCAGGGGAATTCTCTAAGGATAAGATAATGTTAGAACAGGTCTATAAGACCCAAGGATGGTAAGGAAGGTAGACAAAAACTTAAGGATTCTAAACATGATCAGGGGAATTCTCTAAGGATAAGATAATTTTCAAGAGAGCATATTGAAAACCAAATATGCAACTATTATTCAAGGAGGTATAGTTCATTGGAAAGTCCAATGAATTCCCCAAGGTCTTACGATACATACCCATAAACTCTAATGTTGTCATACTATTATCATTATCATGCTTAAAATAGATGAAGAAAATGATGTCAAGAAGTGGGAGAGACTTTGGAAACAATAAGCATCTATCAAGAGGAAATAATGAAGAGAGTTAAAAGAGGGCACTGCTAAGGAAAAACTATGTTCTTTATAAGACACTCTAAACGATTCCTCAAAACTAGAAATT
Organism: Cunninghamia lanceolata; assembly: GCA_027924645.1. Classification (NCBI taxonomy): domain Eukaryota; kingdom Viridiplantae; phylum Streptophyta; class Pinopsida; order Cupressales; family Cupressaceae; genus Cunninghamia; species Cunninghamia lanceolata. The sequence goes on along the minus strand of BSBN01001219.1, from coordinate 2,185,609 downwards.
TTTGGTGTTAAAAGGTTTAGGAATCTTGCATAAATAAGATACAACTTGAGCTAACTAGTGAAGTGGTAGCTATGTCCCATGAAGAGTATAATGTGCATGAAAAATAAAGTTTCCCATCTTCCCACGATGTTTTCTTTGTTCCTCAAGACCTCACTAGAGCCATTGGCTAACTTCAAGGAATGGGTAATTGCATGAAAAAGAAAGATGCACAAATTTAATGCATAAGAGGTCTCCTAATATCTTTACTTGCCTATCAAACCCCAAAGGCATTCGAAGTCTAATGTGAGGCCAATTTTGAGTTTGAGATTTCAACTAGAATAGGGGGCATCCCAATAATTTTGATCACACCTTTTTTTGTTTGTGATTAACTTTTGAGTGTGCCTATTGAATTTTATTTTGAGACGTATGGCTTTTGACTTTTTATTTCTTTATGATTGTTGGCATTTGAATTTTTCTTATTTTTAACATTTAATGTCCTCCATATATATTTGGAAGGCCAATGATAGCTTTATGAGATGACATCACTATGAAATCTTGAACCTAGCCATTTTAAAGAAAAACCTACACACCAAGATGTTTAGATACTCTTAGTTTTGCATCTTATCAAAGAGTGCAATCATGATCTAAAAATGGTGTTCCAAATAGGGAATGTGATATAGAGGTGAGATATGTTGAGTGAGTTGCCCTAATCAAGATTTATAAAGGGATGATAGACTGATGCACATATTTGATATTTTGTCATAAGAGAGGAGATTTGAACTATAATGATGTTGATAGATTGCAATAGTTTGACTACAAGGAATAGAAATAACTTGAAGAAGCAAAATTACACTCTCAATTATTGCCTTATCTTAAGAAGCACTTAGTTATGGTTGGGAGTGAATGATGATTATATTAAAAGAGATAGGGGACAAGGTCAAGAGGCATGCAAATATGCTATGAAAAGTGATAAGGAGAAAATAGTAGAGTAAGGAAGATAGAGAACCAAGAGGGTTGATAATGGGGAAAGGTCTTCTAGAGAGATTGCTAAAATGTTGCTAACATGATACTAGAAATAGGGATGAAAGTAAGCTATAATGGTTTCTATAATTATATGCAAGATGTAAGTAAATAGGCTAAGAAGATCATGCAAAATAGTTCTAACATGCAATGAAAATAAATGCCAATTGAAAACATGTATCTGAGGTATACTACTTTATAAGAAATTGAGCATTAGTCAGTTAATTAAATATTTCTTGAATTTGTATGTGTGTGGAAATAATGGCTATATTTAACTTGGTTAGTATTTCTTTTTTAGTGTGAGATGTTAAGGGAAGGCATTGTAAGATGCCCCCAAGTATGAAGAAAGGTAAAAGTGGGCATTGTAAGATTGAAAAGAAATAAAATAAATTCATGCTTAATCCAATAAGGAGAACAATGCAATTGAACAAATCTCTAGAATTTTAGTAGAATAATCACACAAGAAAGAGAATGAGTAGAGAAATAAAGACACACAAACAAATAATATACCCGAGTGTACTATCAAAAATTTCATACCTTGCAACTTAAATTGCACTTTTGTCATCAATTTAATGTCCACCATTTTAATGTGTTTTTAATCCATAATACCCCTCTTTTTAGCCTTTCTAGTGATCATAATGTGACTAGGCACCTCCCCAAACCTTAGAATGACCCCCCTCCTTGAACACCTCCTAGAAAGTATAAACTTTTAGGATGAAGTGCCAAAAACCCCTAGGACAATCTTACCCATTCGCATGTTCCTTAAGGGGCACACCTAGTTGCTTTTAGTTTTTCCTTCAAACTTACCTTGAGAGTAGTTTACCTAACCCTAACTAGGTTTTGTAGGTATAAACCCTAAAAACTTAATGTAAACCCCTATATAATCCCATTATTCACCCAAAATATGTAATTAGGTCATTCTATATCTCCAATTATAGAACTTAGTAGTGTTCCTCCTTTCCAAGTTTTATAGGTCTTCCATTAGAGCATCTAGGGCAACAAGCTATAATTGAAGATTTAAACCTATGGAAGTATCTTGAGCCACCCAAGGCATTGGATTCTTGTGATATCTTTCTCCTCCATTCATATATCATATCAACCTCCTTTGATTCCTCATTTGTGAAGCCATTAAGAAATTCTTTCCCTCATCCATAGACATCCAAAATTTGAAAACGCTTCATTGCCAATATCTATAGATTTGAAGCTCCTATCCTCTTATTTGTCCATTGTGATCACACTCTTCTATCTCTTTGATTTTCCTCCATCACTCACACACACCAAATGTCATAGATTACACCCCATAGGGTTTTTGTTTGATTTCTACCATTGTTGTACACTCTCATGTAGGTTTGAAAACACACACCTTTCTTATATTGTCAATGTGGAATCCTATTGGAACATACCCACAAGGGGATTGACTGAGGTAGTCTCCTATGCCATCTAACCCATTTTACATGTCCTACATTAATAATTGAATAATAGGGAATCTATAGTGAATAGAGATAAGTGACAGTTAAAAATATGGTTTTAAGGTGAAGATACATGCCTCAAGAAAATTTGAAAAGTTTCTGACAATGCCAAGTGCACCCTCTTTGACTAGTTGTACCCTATAGTGTACCCCTTGAGCATATGTACACCACCTGACATGCCCATTTTTCACATGAGGTCCCTTGGAGACCCCAAATTCACCAAACAACTTCCTTTGGCTTTTTTGCAGTCCTTTGTCACTTCCAAAATCCATTTTTGATAGGTGCATATGTTCCTTTTTCTCAGTTACATCTCAATAGACATTTGATTATCTATGTTTCTAGCCTCAACTCCTTTTACTTGTTTCTCATAGATCATATCTAAAAGTTTTATGTTTGAATGTTTGATATTTGTTTGACTTAGAGATAGTTTGTACATTTGAAAGAATACTTAAGCTCCGTAATCACAAGAGAGATAGTTTATTTATTTTTCTCACTTGGTGAACATTTAACTTACATTCTTATTTCCTCATATCCTTGTGTGTACACCAACATCATATCTATTTCCTTTTTATTTTTCTTTAATTACTTCTTTAACCCTTTTAATCTCTCTTTGTTTTCACCTTTCCAAAACCCTATTACCTACTATGTAATGTCCCTTTTAAGAATAACCTTGAATACTTAACCTAGCACACAAGACTTACTCTTGGTAGAAACATTAGGAACATTTAAATCAATAACAAATAAGAATTAGTGTTAAAACTTTATAATGATAATGAACAATTATAAGTATCTACTTGCTCATATCTATTCTTACCATGCTTGTAGCCACATGATATGCTTAGGGCTAGAGATTTGACGTGCCTGGTCATTAATCTTGTCTAATCGTAACCCTAGGTGGATGATAGGTGGTTAGGGCACCGGTTAATACTAATAGGCTCAAGGGCTTCACCTCACGCCTGGAGGTACTTCACCTCTTGACTCAAGGAACTTCACCTCTCGCCAGGAGGTACTTCATCCTCTTGAGAGTCACCTACTCTCCATTGCCATAGGCCCAAGGGCTTCACCTCACACCCGGAGGTACTTCACCGTTTGGCTCAAGGGGCTTCACCTCACGCCCAGAGGTACTTCACCATCTTGAGAGTCACCTATCGATTCATTAATAAACTACCGCTCTTCCCTATCACAACTTACTCGCTCTCCCCTGGTGTTAGAGAAGATTAAGGACGTGGCAACTAGATACTTCCTCCCTAGCATATCATGAGTTAAGTTAGGATTCATACCTTAAGATCTTTGCCTTCTTATTCATTGATCCCTTGGATCATATATTCATACTCCCTTTATAGTGATTGGACTATTTGTCCACTTTAGGATATCTGGCATTCTTTGGCCATCATATATCCTATTATATTAATGTACTTTTCCTTCATAGGATGTCTATTCTTGATTCTTTATGACACTTGACCAATTTACTTACTAATGATTGTATTGTTTATCATTTTCATAGAATTAGAGTCATAGATAATATTATTTACCTTCGTGGCTTGTAGTCTCTATGGATGTCTAATTCGTATGCTTCTTTCCCACGAATTGGCTGCTACAAGTATCCCAGTCTGCCCTGATCTGTCTTTATTATCTCTGCCTTTTATTTGGCTATTGGATCAATTGCAGAGAGGAATGTGTATGAATGATTGAATTGCTTCCGATGAGATTGTGAGATGATGGATCATATTAAGATGGCCTTCAATTGTATTTGTTTATGCCTTGATCCATTGCTTCACCGCTGCATTAGACTAACCTCTGGTTTGTTTATTTACTGGTTGAAGATTCCATGTAATTGGTAGATGAAGTACCACTGATTTTCACCTAATGATCTAAGATATCCCCTTGACTTGTATGTTTCCTTACCTTCTCTACCATAAATCTATTACTTATATATATTGAATGGATGCCTCTTATCATTGGCTAACACCTTTCGTGTGACTATTTCCTGAGCGTCAACATTATCTTAATTTCCTAGATCGCCTTCTAGCCTTGATTCGTTTATAAGATTTGATATTTAGTTTATATAACTATTACCATATGTATGTATAAGGATGTATGGTATTTTGATTGTAGATAGATGATGGAGTGATCTATGTGGAATATATTTTGAAATGCTTTCTTTCTCATGAATGATCGCTGCCTCTGTTGATGATATTATTTCCTTAACTTTGTTTTTCCACACCTGCTGCTATCTTCTCCCTCTCTTTTATGTTTTTTCCCTCTTATTAAGGGAGAGGGGCCAGTTGCCGCCCACGCCCCAATAATCGCTATGTTTTTAATCACTTGACCTCTCAATTAAATTTCTAAAAAGAACCAATACATGTAAAATACCAACCAAATAAATTAACATAAATGCACCAATACATGTTCACAACATTTGTACATGTTCACAAATGCATCAATACATTTGTAAATTAACCAATGAAATTAAGACAAGTGTACAAATGTGATGGCGAGCGGTTACCGGCAAATCAATGCGGATGTATCGGGCAACATGTTAAAATGACCATTTTTTGTCCCATGTGCATATAACGCGTCCTTCAAGGAAATGTATAAATGCCCAGAAGCTGAAAGAGTAGCTTTAAGCTCTTCGGTCGCATACAGAAAAACCCAAAAAAAATTGTCAAAATTTGATATGTCTAGTTATGTGCTTGACGTGCGCAAAGTTAGGGTGGGCGGCTACTGGCCCCTCTCCCTTACACCTCCATCGTATGCTTCTAAAATAGGGTGTGACTTCTCCCAAGAGAGGCCGTCTCTTTTCTTACCATTAAGGGAGGGACCAGTTGCCGCCCACACCCCAATAACCGCTATGTTCTTGTGCACTTGACCCCCTAATTAAAATTTTAAAAAGAACCAATACATGTAAAATGCCAACCTAATAAATTAACACAAATGTACCAATACATGTAAAATGCCAACCTAATAAATTAACACAAATGTACCAATACATGTTGACAACATTTGTACATGTTCACAAATGCACCAATACATGTTCACAACTCCAATAAATTAACCAATGAAATTAAGACAAGTGCACAAATGTGATGGTGAGCGGTTACTGGCACATTGTTGTGCATGTATGGGGTGACATGTTGAAATGACACTTTTTCGACCCATGTGCACATAACGCATCCTTCAAGGAAATGTATAAGTGCCCAAAAGTTGAAAGAATAGCTTTAAGCTTTTCTGTCGCATACGGAGAAACCCAAAAAAAATCATCGAAATCTAATATATCTAATTATGAGCTTGACGTGCGCGAAATTAGGGTGGGTGGCTACTGGCCCCTCTAGATGCACATTTGACTGTATTTATTAATTAATTGAAATTCAGAATATGTTGTATTCTGAATTTCAATTAATTAATAAATACGGTCAAATGTGCATCCAGACGGTTGGATAGACAATTTGCTCCCTTATCCCCGTATGTTGAGCGCTAACTTGGATCGCTGCTCATATGCATAATCAATGACCGTTGACCTCCTTAATAAATTACTTTAGGTTTAGTTTCAATAAATCATCACGTTATAAGGGGTGCTTTTAATAATGAAGAATCACTCACTCCCTCATATATGTTTATTATATATATATATATATATATATATATATTTAAGTTATTTATATTTATTTTTATATTTAGTATTACTAATATCTATATTAATATTAATATCTATATTTATATTTATATTATTATTATTTCTATTTCATGCATATATTAATACATTAAATATTTAATATTATATTATAATTATAATAATATATAATTTTGTATTTATTATTTATAAATATAATTAAATAAAATAATATTATTTAATATTATTATATATTAATAATTATACATGTTTATTAAATATTATTATATATATGATTATCATTAAAAGTAACTTCTCTGTCTTATCATGATGTTTAAATCTTTAATTTAAACAATGCCTTCATATTGGGACATGACATACTAGTGACCACTTTTGTCTCCTTTTCATCTTTAGATCTAATTGGTGTACCTTATTTTCTATACTATTCCACGTCTTTACCTCTTTCAAAACCACCATTGCTTAACTCCAAACCCTACCCTACCTATTTGTGTACTTACTATACTTATTCCACTAGCTTTCCCTACTCTTTAGTTTGGTCCAACACTACTTTCTCCTTTCCCTAGATGCACTACCATCCCAAATAACCTTACTCAATCCTTATCCCTATCTTCATTACTCCACTAAGCTCTTAAAAAATCCCTCTACTTTGTCACAACATCCTCATACCTCTTTCCTAAATTTCACTACTTCATCACTTTAGCTTCTTGTTCCTAGCCCCGACCAATTCCTAGTATATTTTCACAACACTATCTTTCTTCTTCCAACCATCAACCCCACCCCTTATACTACCCTCATGTTACTTGTAATTATTTACAACACCTTTATATCTTACCCCGAATCCTTGATCTTTATTTGGAACACCCAATTTTCATTCTTTCACTCTATCCTTCACACTTCTTATCTCTACAACACTATCTCAAACTTTTAGAAAACCTATTTTATATAATCTCACCTATTTATCTTATCATATTTCATAATATTTTATACCTTTCAATTTTTTGCAACACTCCTTCAAGTCTTCACAAGATTACTTTTCTTTGTCCTCATACCTTGTTTACTTATTCCAACAACCTTCCCTTTACTTTTTCCTTCTCCAACACTTCTCATTTTTACAAGACCCTTTTCCATTATCCCTAGCCTTCATTCACCCTTACCTTTTGCTTTCCTACCTAATCAAACCTTTACTGCACTTTTTGATCATCCCAACACCATTATATATATCCCTAACACCTAGTCTTTCTCTTTTACCCTATCCTTATCACTTCTTATCTTCACAACACTCATTCTTTTTCTTTAATTATCAATCTCACCCTCCTTATCACCATTTTATGTCTTCTCTTTCTTTATAAAACCTACCTAAAAAAATTACCATACCTTAGTCTCTCTATACTCCCATCCCTACATTCAACTCACCCTTCCTAATACATATCTTACACTTATTTTCATTTACCCTTACCTTTACTTTTCACTCCCTCTCAATGTCCACTTCCTTTATCCTATCCTATGGATTCTCCCATTTCCCTTACTTCCCTCAATGCCAATTTCCTTGATCCCAACTTTTTCTATCAATTTATCTCTATCTACCCCCTTGGTCTAGAGCATCTCCTCAACTTTTTTGACTTAGAATCTTCTCCTCTTTCCATCAAATACATATTGAATTGCCTCTCCCCTCCTATCTTTGCTAGCTTTCTTAGTGCATATCCTAATGAATTGGACACTCTTTTGTCCTTTTCTATTCCCCTTCCCACCACTAATCCCTATCCATTTCCCCTCATACTATTCCCCCTCATGACCTAGATGATGATTCTAGCACTACTTTGCCTATCCCATCTCCTCATTCTTCTATTAAAAATGCCTTTTCCTATTGACCATGATTGTGATCAAGGTTACCATATTTCTCTCTCCCCTACTCTATAATTTGTAGATACATTACCCAATGATATGCCTAATCCCTCCCTCCTCCCTACCATTACTATTACTCATACCATCCTAAATACTTCCTCACCTGAAGGTTTTCATACCTCTCTTGATGATTTATCTTTTGATGCTTTTATTGAGTCTTCCCTAAGTGGTGATCTAGTTCATGCACCGTATTATGATTATTCTACCCTTTAGCCTTTACTTTCTCCTACTTCTTACCATACTTGTGTTTTTGAGACTTCTCTTCCCCCATGGATAACATTAACATTGAAGACCCTACTCCATATGATCACATTAATACACACTTTTTAGACATTTTAGAGCTACATTATGACATTGACACATCTCCTTATCCTTTTTATTCTACCCAATGTCCCCTTTTACTTGAGCCTTCCCCTATTGACATGGATCCACTTCATTGTGCCTACAAATATGACCCCCTTTTTTGAGTCACCATTTTTTATCTTCTATTATTATCCTCCCTCCACCTATTATTCCTATCCTTCCTACTTCATATGAGTCACCACTTTATCCTTCTACTCATCATGATGTGCTACATTTTCCTCCCTATCACTTTCCACTTGCTTCATCCATTATGCCTTTACTTTCTCATGAGTCGTCATCTTCCCCTCTCACTCCGCATGACATTTCACATGTGCCTACTTCTCAACTTATATCCCATCCAATCATGATGACCTTACTACCTCCTTCCAATGACTCATCAACCCCTCCTACTCTTAATGTTATACAACATTCACACACTCTTTCTAGGACATACTTCACCATTTGAACCTTTACCTCTAATTGGCACCCTCTCTAGTTTCACAAATTTTGTCTTCCTTTCCCTTGTAGCCCTATGAAAATAATTGGTCTAAGAGAGTCAACTAGGATTACATATGTGGATGTGGGCATATGATCTTAATAATGGTCTTATCACTTGTGCCTTGGTCTATATAATTTTGAAGGTGCTATTTATTTTTTATTACCCTAGATGTGGCCAACCAATAGCATCATTGGATTGGACATAATATTTTTATGGTTTACACTATTGCCTTCATAGATGTATTTGGGTGTGCTTATGTGTCTTAAGGTTAGTTTTTGTACCTATTACTCATAACCAATACCCTTGGTTTGTGCTTCATCAAGCTCCAATGGTGGCCTTGGCCCTAAAAGTCTAAGTTCCAAGTCCTAGAACCGTGGCCCATGCCTAAATTCATATTGCTTATGGAACATATTTCAAATGAATTGCTTGTGCACAAGCCCCTATTGTAATTTTTCTAATTTTAAAGTGACTTGTAGTTTCCTGTTGCATTATAACTAATAGTATGTGTTAAATTCTCCATCTCTATGCACTATCACCCCCATTGGTTACCACCATACACAATGTGTAATGGCTAATTAGACCAAGTAGTCTCCAAGCTTTGGTCGCTCTACTCATTCACCTACCAAACCATGTCCATTTACCCTTGGTCACCACCTTGACCAATTCTAGCATGTATGTCACCCCTCTGCTTAGCCCTCAGTCTCCCATAGAGTTTATTGCCATTGCTATCGCTCTCAACCAATGCCTAGTCTACACCCATTGTTCCTCCCATGTCCACCCACTAGCTATTCTTGCTTTCTGTCCACACTATTCATAGTGCATTGCATGTTTCTGCCTTATTAGTAGCACATGGTGGCCCATCCTTACATGCATGGAACTCTCTAAGTGATTTGTGCCACACCATTTGATCTCCATTACTGCATATTCACCATTGATGGCCCCCTAGTTGCTTGACCTTTACCACTCCCTATGCACTCCCTTTGGTGACGTCCCGCTAATAGTGGTGGTGGGCCCAATAGCTCCAATGTGTTCTAATGGTATGCTTCCATGTGTCCTATGTGGTGGGGCCCAACTCTTTGTGCCTATGCAATGATATTCAATAGTGACTAGTGGTATATTAAGCACATGTTTCTATTGTTCTAGCCGCATGATGAAAGGGTTATCTAATCAGATGACCATGGTCTCTCCAAACTTCAAACAAGTTATTTGCTCACCTGTTACTATTCATATAATTCGTGAACACCATGGTTAGAGTTTCCCAATCATTTGACTATTGTAGAGGCTAATGCGACCATGCAAGTAGGTGGTTGAGCTACCTATCAACATGAATATGTTTTATTTGACCTCCTCTGCATGATTATGGTCTTGTTGAAAGAGATTGGGTCTTGAAAACATTGATTACTCCATGCCCTAGTCCTACCTTATACATGTAGATTTGGGGATTTTCTCCCTCCTATTTGTTAGCGATATAAAGTTGATGGGTCCCTATGCAATCTCTATGCCTTGGTGACATGGCTACATTTTATAGTGGGACTATATTGTGATGCTATATGTATTGTAGAGGTTGTGTGACATATCTAAACAAGGGAATTTCTCCCTCCTATTTCTCAACAATACAAAATTGATGGCTCCTTGTACAATCTTTGTGCCTTGGTGACATGACTACATTTGATAGTGACCCTTGGGACTACATTGTGATGTTATTCGTAATGTAGAGGCCATGTGACATAGATAAATAAGGGAATTTTCATAGGTAGTGATCTCTTTCTCATTGGAGCATCATTCAATGCATGTATGGTTTATAATCATGTGTGCATAGTGTCATATGGTCTCCAAGCTATTGTAGGTACTATTTTGTGATCTAAAATGGATTTTCTCATTCTTCTAGGCACTATCCTCTTCCTATTTGGGGGTTTTGTCACTCTTATTTGTCAACAATATAAAATTGATGGCTCCCTATGCAATCTCTGCGCCTTGGTGACATAACTACATTTGATTGTGACTTTTGGGTCTACATTGTGATGTTATATGTATTGTAGAGCCTGTGTGACATAGATAAATAAGGGAGTTTTTCATAGGTAGTGATCTCTTTCTTATTGGAGCTTCATTCATTGCATGTATGGGATGTAATCATGTGTGCATGATGTCATATGGTCTTCATGCTATTGTAGGTGCTATTTTGTGATCCAAAATGGATCTCCTTATTCTTCTAGGCATTATCCTCTTCCTATAATTATGTGCCATTCATGGTTTCTACTTGAAAGAGATTAATCATGGAATTACATATTGAAATGACTAATTGTTTGCACCTATGGGGGCTATTTTTAAGATGCAAAGCTATATGTGCATGTTTGTAATTTTCTCAAGTGGTTGACCATTGAACCAATTTTCAAACTTGTATGTGTCTAGGGCTCTAAATGAAGAATGTTTAGTCTTGTAGGAGCTAAAATAAATCAGGGGAATATGATTTCATACAAGGAGTGGTCTACAAGTGAGTGTCTCCATGGCAGGATGTATCATTTTAGGGGAGTCTTTGAACCTAGTTGCTAGTTCCCTCTTGATGTAGTTACTAGTATGATGTAATAGGAAATAGATTGATGTGTGACAATGTCCTAATGCATTATAAACTACTTTCTAACAGTATCTTCATATTGCATGTGGAATGATATTGATCTGAGATGGATTATTAAGCATGCTTATGTGTTGGTTTCTCTAATCTTGTGGTTTGTATTCTCATATAAACCTTGTTCCATTATTGATTGACATGTGTGTTTCCATCTTATTAACAAGCAATGTTTCTATTTCCCATTGGAGTAGGCACCGGTTTCAATCGTGACAGGACAACATCATTTCAATCTCAATATCTCTTGCTCTCAATTGTTTATGAGTATTTGTAGGTTTCATCATGCTCTTTATGATCCATTATTATGATTTGTGTCTCATCCTAAGCAAGCAAGAAATGATAAAATATTGGAGGATCATATTAATGTGTTTTCCATCTTGCATATGTGTATTAAAGTCACATGTTCCCACTTTTAGGGATGTGTATACTATTGTAAATTTATGATACATAGCAAGAGGATGTCCTTATCTACTTGGAGGAGGTCATAAATATCTAGTTGTAGCCCCTGATGACATTATCTTAGTGACATATATTGGAGTTCATAGTGCATTGGGTATGGCTATTAGGGTCTTGTGTCTATGTGAATTTTACTCTTAAATTGACCTATTGTAAAGACCTCAGGGGAACAACACCCTTGGAAAATGCCTAAAGATGAAGGAGAGATTACTCTTTTTGAAGAACTAACACTTAGTTGAACACATTTTTTTGATGGTTCTAACTCTATCCTCTTGATGACAATATTCCTTGGCCTTGAGGATTGGTCTTTCCCTAGAGATGTGGAGTTGCAACTTTGGGAGCCAATACATGGCACCATTTATAGGGAAGATGAGATCCAATTAGTTCTTTCCTAGGTTGAGAAAGTTAAATATTCTGCCAATGGAAGAGACCTTAAAGTATTTTATCCTTGGTGGTTTCTTGTGCTTTGAGGATTTCTTCTCTCAAAGAGGTGGCAATTTTGCTGATCAAAATCAAAGTTTATGCTACTAATTTTAGGCTTGCTATTGGTGCTTCAAGTCACATTCCAAGTTAGTGTAACAATAGATAGATAAGGTCCATCTATTCTTCTTATCTCCCATATTTATGAGACAAAGTTTCTTTCATAAAAATAAACATATACTTGTGAGATGTGCATTTGGTGTGAATCTTAGTAAGATATGGATCATTGTAATGAAAACTATCCTAGGTCTCACCCTTCTTATGCTTCCTTTTATGTATCAAGACCTAATATTTATGCTGACTATGAGAACCAAGATTATCATAGTGGTGCTTCTTCATACTATGAGAGTTATTATCAACCCTCTCCTTGTCATCAAAGTATCCATGCATCTTATCTTGATCTATTCCAAAACCTTGAGATGTCCCAACAATAGCAAGATGAACTTAATAGACAAAAAATAAACTTATGAGGTAGCAAAAGGAACTAGAAAATTAGATTAGGATGCTTGAATCTAAATTACAATCAAAATCCTAGCTTGTCATAAAAAATCAAATTTCCCAATCTCCCATTATTCCTTTATAGACTACCTACAAGCAATTGGACCTTTCTTGGGTTGATTATGAGATGAAAAAAATGGTAGGGAGTGTTTTAAATCAAATGCCAAGATTTTATGGGTGTGACTATGTGCAAGGGCATATTCATGTGCGATCATTTTCAAAGTTTATGAATAGATTTTAGTTCGAGTATGAAGACACATGGAAGAGATCCTTTATTAAAGATCTATCCATGGTAGTGGAAGACTATGGTTGGATGTTTTTCCTATCCACCATTTCTATTCTTGGGATGGTTTGGTTGCTACTTTAATGAGAAGTATACATGCAAAGTTGACCCTGCTACTCTTGGCCAAGATTTTGTAAATATCAAAAGGCAAGAGGGAGAGTCAAGTAATGACTTTAGTTGTTGGTTTTTTGTGGCCTTCTATTTCATCCTAGATGATTTTAATCTTGAGATTTCAGCATGCATTGATTTATACTTTGAAGTCTATGAGGTTGGCTTGAGTTCAATGCTAAAAGAAATAAAGCAAGTAGTTTATAGCAAGCCTATGGTGGATTAATTACTTTGATAAGATGAGGGAAGAATACCTAGTTCACCTTTTGTCCCCAAATGCTAATGTTGTTAATGATGTGCTTGCTACTAAAGGTTCACAAAAAGTGTATATTTCATGTGTTGGTAAGGCTTATAAGCCTAATGAACTTAATGCTCACCATGGTGAGGAGACTCAACTTGAAGATATGATTTGTATTGAGGATGCTCATGAGGGACATGTTGTTGATGTGAGCTCAGAGGTAGCTGATATACATATCTCTTCTTCTTATGACAACCATATGAATGGGGATGAAGATGTATACTCAAATAGTTAGCTTAATGACCTTGTTTCCAATGATAGTGATGCTAATGATGGGTGTAAAAATAGTGAACTTGGATAGCATGAGGACAATTGTTTGTTTGACGAGTTTCCATATTTTGTTCCCTTTGAGGATGAGGTTTCTAATGGTGACCATGCTACAACTACTTGTGCATGTGAAGATGAGGTTAAAAATGATACATCTATTAGTTGTCATGTTGATCAAGATTGTGATATAGACACTAACTTGTACCTTACTGAATCTACATTTGAGAGTGGTTATTTAGACACGAAAGATGGTGTAAACATCGATCTTTTTTATTGAGGGTATATATGCTGATATGAATGTTAATGTGGAAAGATGCTTGCATGAGAATGGGTTTAATCTTGAAGATGAACATCACAATAAAGTTATGAAATTTTGTATCCATGATTACAAGCCTCAAGTTTTTTCTTTCTTTTCTAAAGATGCAATTATTGATTTGGATCAACCATTTGATTCAAATAGTTCTACTTGGTTTGTCACTCATGAGTGTGATGTCATGATCTCTTCACTATCTTTAGAACTAGGCCTTGGCTCTTTCTAATGTGTGGTTGATTTCTATGAAGTGGACTCAAGGTCTTCATCTATCTAAATGTGGAATGCCCTACAACTAAGCATGTATGCTTGGAGTGGAATTTGAATGTGAGTCTATAGGAGGGAGAGGAAGAATAGTTTTGTAAATTTGACAATGAAATTAGTTGCCATGATGAGTTTAAAGTAGGGAGACGACTTGAGGGATTAAGTCCTTCTCATGAGGCATCCCTAATTAACTTGCACACTGATCATGAATAGGTAGTTTTGAATCATAGATATGATTTAAGTGTGAAGGATCATGTCAACATTGGTGATGCTAAAAACTGTTATGTCATAAAATGTCCCCCTAGGACTTTCACCTCCTAAGTTTAGCTCCTAGGCCACTTAGATTTAATCATGCATGTTAAAAATGAATCCCGGAATAAAATCCCCCAAAACCCATGTCAAATGGGACCTAGGGGCCACTCTTAAGCTTAATCAAGTCCCAAAATAGGACCTTGGACTTGGACGCCCGTGCCCTAGTCTAGACCTATTTTGTCGGGACCCAAATTTTAAATGTTGACAAAATGAATGTTAAAAGGTTTCCCTTTGTTAGCCTATTCAATTTGAATTATGAATGGTTAGCGGGAATGCATATATAAACATGTTTAGGACTTCATTTTGCAACTAGATGGATAATGCGAACTTGTGATCTTATGTTAAGGATATTCAAGGCTTTCATTGTATTACAGAGAAGTATTGTGTTGTGTTTGTACTTGTTTGTTGCAGATCTATCTTCATCAATCCATCTCCTCATGGCGTGAAAGATCTTCATCTCCCTGTGAGAGCTTTACCTCTGAGGTGACATCTATTTTGTGTTTCAATCAATTTATCATATCATTTGCTTTTGCCTCTGTCCACCAAGGACACACACTCTATCTAACAATGGTGTTGGAAGGCTTGAATGCCATTCTGGGGCTTAATCGAGGCAAGCACCTAAACACCACAACCCCAATCCCTCTCTTGTGATTACAGGTTACAGGTGTTAGATTTTGCGGAGAGGAGGTGCAGGAGGTCAGTGCAGAGGATAAAGATTCTGGATCTGAAGAAAATGACAAAAAATATCCTTGATTAGACATAGGCGCCTGCCCCAGTGTCCTCTAGTTTTGCATCTCTGGAAATCTCTGAGCAAGTTACAGTCTGAAGCATATTTTGATTCCAAGCCCTTAGAAAATGTGCCACATTGGACACAGGTGCCTGCCCTAGTGTCCGTAAATATTTTTCTTTCTAGAATCTAAAATCTAGTATGTATCTAATATGCATTTAGTGCCTTCTTGTGCAAGCATTTATCGTGTTTCGCTTGTTTGTTTATGATTTCATATAATTAGGGTTTAAGGCATAATCGGATTAGGGTTTAACAAATAAATCAACAAATTCTAAATTTCCTTATCATTCCAAGTGACACCAAACTTGTAGTTGAGTCCTCTTGCAGAAGTTGTGATTCAACTCGGTTTAATGTCCTTGAATGTTATATGTGAAAGGAGGATTTAATCACACTATCAACCTCATCATCATTCCCTCTTTTCCTACATAATATTTTGGTAAACCCATGTTTTTGTTGAATTTTGCACCTTACTGAGTGTTGTAAATCAGATTTGCATTCATATATTGCATTTTCATCTTCATCCATTTGAAAATCTTGCATAAAATTGAAAAATTTGAAAAAAATAGTCATTTTTGGTTTGCATTAAGACATGGTTGGCACTATCATTGGAAACATTTAATTTTCTGATATTTACATAAGATCTGAGATAAATTGCAACATTTCATATTTTTATCTTCACTTACCTTGCATTTGCATCTCTCATTTGCTAGGGTTTTGCTTGAAATCTTGCATTTTTTTATATAACGTAGTAATTTCAAAAGCTAGGGTTTGCAATTAAAATCTTGTTTCAAATTTTATTACTCATTTAAACACTCATTCAAATATGATTTTTGATTGTAGTGGTTCATCATTGTGTGTTATTACATTTAGAATTCAAATTTTGCATTTACACATTGCGCATTTCAACAGAAACGAGCATATTCATTCATCTTGCCTTAATTTTGACTTTGCATTGAGCATTGTAGCATTTTGGAATCATTTTTAGATCTAATCTAAGTTATATAACACATTAAATCAGATTACATTTCATTCATACATCATTGTGCATAATTTTATATCACTTTTTTGTGTATTTACATTGAAAAAAGTGAAAAAATTAAGCATTTTGGGTACATAAACAAGCATAGTTTTGCTTTATTTCATTGCATTTGTCATAAACATCTTTCATTTCAGATCTTCCATTCATTCTAAAGCATACATTAATTATTCCTTTGAAAATTTTGCATCATTCCATAGCATTTTGTGAAAATTGGCATATTTTTAATTACACAGTGTGTATTTCAACATTAAGTGTTTATACACCTTGTTCACACTTTCTTGATCAAAACATTTAAAAACAGTCACTTGGCCTTGTTGTGTAGCACTCTTTCCTCCTATCCACTATCTTTTCTATGGACTCCGTGTGTCTTTTATTACATGTTTCCCTCAAACAAGTGTGTTAGTGCGAAATAGTCTCGCATCCATGGCCTCTCATCATAAACACAATGCTATGGTCTATCCCAGATTTGATAAGAAACGGAAGATACCTAAACCTGAAATAACATTTAAACCACAAGATAAAACAGTGGGAGACATTGAAGGTCCTCTTTACATTACCGTTAATATAATGGGGACTCTGGTAAGAGGAGCCCTTATTGATCTGAATTGCATGACTAACATTGCTACGGAAGAGTTCCTTTATTCACATAAATTGATACAAGAAACTTATGAGCCTACAGACATGATGATAAAAACACATAATAGAACTTTCCTCTTGGCTTTAGGGAAGATTACTTTAATGATCCGAGTGCTTGACAAAGCTTTAGAACAATCATTTGATATCATCCCTACATTTGACCTCTTCCGTGTAAAACTAGGCCATCCATGGCTCAAGGCTATGAAAGCTATCCCTTCAACACTTCACCAATGCTTAAAATTTCCTCACCATGGGTCTATACGAACTATTCCCCATAGTCGATGGCAACCTATGGTTATGAAGAAGAACATCATCCTTGACTACCTTTGGCCCGAACCTACTAAAGAACTTGAAACACGAACATATCAAACTTTCTTGAGATATCGCCGTTACAAAGCACAAGTACTATCAAAATTGGTCGGACCCCCTATTCAACAAACAACAAATAAAGAACAACTTACATTAAAAAAATCTCCTAGATTGAAAGGAAAGGGAGTATTCGTTAAGGTTCCTCCTATGCCATCCTTACAAGGATCGAGAGATACCTATAGAAAATAAAGCAAGGCACCTTTAAGAGATAATCACATGTATGCTTCTTCTTTTGAGATGCCGAAAACTATGGAAAAACATGAGATTCTATTTGAAAACACTACTAATAAAAGAAACAGACAAGCAAGAGAAAGAAGGAAGAAAAGACAAGCCTTGGCTCGAAATAATACACCACTACAACAAGAGAACATTTCACCATCTAACATTGAATCAAACAAAGAAGAGCTTAAGGCTAAAGAGTTAAAGGATGATAACTTTAGTTGGGCATGTTGGTCTCTAAATTAGCAGACAGTAAACCCTAAAGGTTTGCCACTTCTTATAATCAGATTTACTGTGAGACTTGGCCAACAAAAATGGGAGATTGTTTGCACTTGTCTCCCCTGCACTTTAGGTTCTGTCGCACCTAGGGGGTATCCCTCAT
Source organism: Cunninghamia lanceolata (assembly GCA_027924645.1). NCBI lineage: Eukaryota > Viridiplantae > Streptophyta > Pinopsida > Cupressales > Cupressaceae > Cunninghamia > Cunninghamia lanceolata. The sequence goes on along the minus strand of BSBN01001219.1, from coordinate 2,167,436 downwards.
TCACAACAAAAAGATTCATCCTTGACTAACTCAGGCATAATGCTCTCATGTATGGACCAAGATTTGTAAGATAAACCCTAGACTGACAACATTCTTGGACTATCTCCTCAGGTTAAATCTAAGAGCATGCAACTAAAACCCTACTCCTAAAATTCATAAAGTTTACTAATGATGAAATGGTTTTTGTTTTCATATTTTGGTTGTAAGATTAGGGTTTAAGTCATGAAAATATTTCTAACTTTGGACCAGTGCCTATCTCAGGGTACAGAGTCAAATCTAGACATGGAGAGTATTATCAATAGCAACACAGACACACAGTTTCAGAGGGCTTATTTGTTTATGCCTTACAGACAAACCTAAAAGTAAGTATTTATATTGACCATTCTTATGAATATCCCTGTTATCAGACATACATCCCCATATTTGACTTAAAGCACTTTAGTTTGTTCCTTAAACATAAGCCAAAAACCAAATATGAAATCCAACAAGTGTGCAGATAAGAAATCAGAAAACCCTTAGCTTCTTCATTCAAAAGAAGTATGCAAATAACAATGGAGATAGTCAGCATAAACATGTGCTCACAAAACTATTCATATTGTTCAATCTGAAATAGATGGATTACATATGAAAATACATTCAACATATGAGATTCAAACTTACAACAGAGATGGGGTAGCCGTCAGAGCCAGTATTTCCTTCCTCTCCTCAAAATATCCAATCTTCAACAACAACAAAATGAAATCCCAGCAGTTCATTTATAGGCTTAGAACATGTTGCCCTAAAATTTACTGCCATATGGAGGTAGGTAAGATATTTTTTATTACATTTTACCTCCAATGAGCCTAGGAAATATAAAATACATAAAAAGGAGGGGAATAAAATACAATATAAAAGATGGTGTTGAATATTTATTTTTAATCAATTTTCCCCTTTTTGACTTCGTCCACTTTTCCCATTGCAATTCCCGGCATCAACTCTGCCTCAATTCTCTTCTGGCATCCAAAAATCGATGCAAATCTGCTAAAAACCTTCGCCAATGCCTCAAGAATGATCGTAGGGTGATTTTGCAGCATATAACAGCAATGTTGGGTCAAAAATGACCTCCAAAAGATGCCTGAAAGGCAAAAAACGTGATCTACACTTTTACTCTACAACTAAATCCACCTGGAACAGCTCAAAACCTGTCAAAAATGACCTCATAAGCGAAGGAGGCATCGATATTAAGTCTGCAGAGTAGGAAGGAGGGCAAAAAATGCCCCGCGATGGACATTTCACACCATCGCAGTGGTCTGAAGATGCACAGAACCTCCCGTGCGATGATGCGATATGCACCAAAAGTCAATTCTTCTCCCTTAATAAACTTTAGCCTAAGTTTTAAATAAACCTTTTACTTTAATATTTTCCTTTAAAATCATTTCACTTAAACTATTAAAAATGCATTTTAATATTTTTATTTCAATTTTTTGCATTTCACCACTTTGACTTAGGCAAAATTTTAATTTCCTCTGCTGGGTAAATGGCGTTTTTTCACTACGGGCAAATCGGGCATTTGATGACCAAGAAAATTTGTGCAGGGGCATCATTAATTATTTCAAGCAAACCCATTTCCTTAGAATCCGTATCGTCGACCAAATTCAGGGACCTCCTTGGTAAACTGGCCGTGCGGATGAGTTCGCTGCAATCAAATTTCATTAAAATGCCAGATCAAATGGTGTCCAATTTTGATGGAACTGCAATTGGAGAGGTTTGAGACCAAATCGAGAAATGGGTCGTCCTTAGAATCATGAAATTTGCAACTCTCCGGAATGCCAATTTTAGGTCGGTTGCAGTCAAAAAATAATTAAATACCCCATCAAAACTCATCCCAGGAGCACGAAACTGAACATGCATATTACCAAATGTGCCAAGAAACATCCCACCAAACGGATTTGTAAGGTGATGCCTGAGTTGCAAAATTTTAATCACTGAAGGTGGGCCCCGGGGTAGATTGATCAGCCTATCGACCAAACCTTTGTCGACACCTCAAAAGGATATAGGCACTTGAAATTCACAAAATTTGAAGGTGTTAATAGGGCAATTGTACCTTATGTACCCCTTTCTTTATGCATTTTAGATTGGGAAGAAGATGACTTGCTCGACAACAATTGCCAACTCGGTTGTGTACACAGGTAAGCATTTCTAACCCTTTTGGTCACCTTTGTCATAGCATACCTTTGCTCGCTTACGTGACCTTCTCTTATGTGCTGTGTTCCCCCATGATGTGTTATGTGTTGTTTAAGCCTCCTTGGATGACCCTTGATACTCTTGTAAGGTCAAGGATACCGGGAGACCGCCTTTGTTGTGACCATTCTTTTATTTGTTTTATCATTCTTCTATAGTGTCTCCCATCTATTTTATTGTTGTGTGTTGTGCCTTAGGGGCATAGCATTTCAAAAGGTGTTTTGGGGGCATCCTCCTACATGGTTTTCCTAAAGCAGTTGTGTTATATCAAAAAAATGCACCCTTGGGGGCTTTTTCCTAAAGGTTTAGCTCCCGGGTATTTAGATTTGAATTTAGCGCATTTTGCATGTTAAATCAAACTCTCGATGAGAAAACCCATGGGTCTTGTGGCAATTAGGACCTAGGGGACTGCACTTCATTGAATCTTGAGCAAAGATAGGGAGGTGGACAAGAGTGCTAGTGCCCTAGTCCAGCCCTATTTTGGGTTTTCCCTAATTTAAAATGTCAGTTTTGTGACCATTATTTGGTCTCCAAGCCGACATCATAAGTTTCAAATACGAAATTCTTGGCGGGAATCTTAATAGTTACATATATAAGCATGTTTAGGTTATCATTTACAAACTAGAAGATATTTATAAGATTATGATGGACTTGAGCTATTGGCATACTTGTGATTATCATTGTGTTGCAGAGCATAGCATTGTTAGTGTGTTTGTTTGCAGGTTGGATTACATCTTCTCCTCATGGCATTGAAGAGCTTCTTTCTTCCATAAGAGCTTCATCATCAAGGTATCATTTATTGTGCTTTATCAATCATTATCATTTGGTTTTTGCCTCTGCCTCCCAAGGGCACACACTCTCTCTGACAACGGTGTTCAAAAGACTTGAATGTCTCTCCGGGGCTTGACCGAGGCAAGCCTCTAAACACCACAACCCCCTCTCAAATTTCTTGTGATTGCAGGTTACAGGTGTCGGATCTGGAGGAAGTGGAGTTGCAGAGCAGGAAGACAGACATTGAGGATTCTAGATCTAAAAAGAAGCAGACACTGTTCAACTTTTCGGGACAAGGGCGCCATCAACCTTGTCCTCCATTTTTAGATCACGGGAAATAGAAAGTGTAGCAGAGATCAATGTCGGAAAGAGATCGGGACTGTGTGGAAAAAGTGGCACACTGGACTAGGACGCCATCATTGTTGTCCTGGATTTCCCCGTCTTCTGTCTATGAAAAATAGTGAGTTAAGGTTATCTGCCCTCTGTCTATTTCTTGTAGCATTTGTCATAATTCGTAGATTTGATTACTGTTTTACTTAAATTAGGGTTTTAAGGACATAAAGGCATTAATTGGCAAACTTGTGTGATCACATCTGAATTTCCCAACATAAAACTAAGTGGCAACTCAAATTTGATAGTTGACTCTCCTCTTGATAGGTGAGGCACTCGGTTGAAAAGCCCTTGGAATGTTTTGTGGAAATGAGGATTCAAACTAAAGAAAACATTAACCCTCATCCTTGTTGAAATAAGGGCTGACAACTGAGAGGGGGGGGGTGAATCAGTTGTCTCAAAAACTTTAACACTTGCTGCAATTAATTGTTCTTTAATAGATTAAAGATGTAACCATGAAAGCATGAATCAAAGACACATAAGCATAAGTACAATTAACACACTTCACACTAAGATTTTTGATGTGAAAACTCGGTTAAGGGAAAAACCACGGTGGGGGTTAACCCACAAGAAATTATACTCTGTTAAAAGTATTACAAATGGGGAAGACACATGCCTTCAGGGCTCAATGCCCAGAGCTCACTGCTCCAAGAGGCTCACTGCCTACAGAAATGATTACAAGAAGATAACAGAATGTTTGAACTGATGAATAGCATCTACCAATGCAGAAACTTAGTTCCGGTTAAGCACAAAATACTGATCTTACACACTTCATCCTTATTATGTCCTGTTTCACTTTTCTGCCATAATTCGGGCTTAGATCTTTTCCTTTGCACTTCTTTTGCTTTTTTTTGTACTTACTCTATCACCATATCTCACTTTTTTTTTCACCACAAGACTCGAATCCATCGGCTATATATATCTGCATCAAGAAATTTTATCAACTGTAGTAGGCTTAGAGAAAACTTAGAGCATTTATGAAGACCTCTGCTCTGTCGGCTGAATCCATGCGTAATCAGCAATGTGGACCAAGAACTTGTGTTCTCAAATCATCAACCATGTCAGCCAATACCACTAATTATCACTAATTGCTTATCCAACAACTTTTCTGCATCCGGACCAAGATCAAATACTAGGTCACCCTATTCTTCTTCTGACTGTGCAGACTAACTGGAACCCGATACTCAAATCCTTATAACTTTTGACTCCATCACCAGAGGCTAAGATACTGGATTTAAATAGTCCTGACAATTCTTATCACTTCTTTAGATCTGCGGTACACTGTGAATTACCACCAGAGAGATCCGAACTAGGATACTGGACCCTGTCACATGCTCTGTTTCTGACATCCAGACTTAGACAAATCCTCACTCTGACTTCCGGTATGAACAAATCATGTAATGCGGATGTGTAGGATAGACTTAGTTGCCATAAATGACAACACCTATCATGCGTAGCAGTGTCTCTTGCCAACAATCTCCCCCTTTGGCATTGATGGCAACACTTAGTGAAAAATTACTGTCAGAACAACTCCCCTTTCTATGTACACTTGTGCTTTTCACTGTTTTCCAAAGCTCCCCCTTTGTTGGATTCCTCATTTTTCATTGCTCTTCACTCCCCCTTTGACATCAATAGCAAAGGGTGGGTTTTGCAAACCAAAATTCAGACAAAAAATTCTGTATACCAAGCCGCATATGTACAGACAATCCTTAAGTCTTATTTATATATACTTGAGTACATCTCCAAAAATGTTCTTCAATTGTGCCAGCTCGCTATCCCAGCTCTTCTTTATAGTATTCAAAATTGAGATGTGACCACTGAAGAGAAATGCTTGTGACTCTGTCGTCCTTAGATCAATGGGATCATTTGACTGAGCTGTAGCTTGGGCTTCAGTTAAGGCATTGAACATTGCTTCCATTTTGGGGGAAATTAGTCCCCGGAGCTCACTCATCCTTGTCTCTATGATCTCCTTTTCTTTTGTCAATTTCTTTATATATTCAATTAGGCCGATTGTTTGACACTCTTGGCTCATCACTGACACTGTCAGAGGATCAAAAGATTGGGATACATTTGACATTTTTTCTTTGGACTCTTTTATTTTTATTTCAATGTCCTCTATAGCTTTAGGACAAGACAAACAAAATTTGTATACATTCCCTCCTTCTTTAAGAGCATTTTGAATACTCTTTACACTGGCATCTAGCACCATTTTATCAACTCCAATCAAACCTTTAAGAGCATCAAATCTTTTATCGTTGAATTCCTTTTGGACCTTGACCTTTGCAGACTTCTCTAAAGATTCAAAATGAGAGCTTACCGAGTTTATCAAGTTCTTTAACTGTCCAGAGAGGGATGCAGAAGAATCCTTCTGGTATGTTGGCATGATTTTCTCTAAAATCCTTGATGCCAGACCAATTAGATTACTGTCTTCTATGTGAGACTTTAAAACGTCTTCTCTGGCTTTAACTTGAGCAATGGAAGCCAACTTTATCTTTTGTACAGGAGATAATGTGTCAAAATTTACTGGACCTTGGATTATGTCCTGATCTTCTTCAATTTGTTTATCCCTTTCCAAAATTTCTTTTACTACCTCCGTAGTGTCTCTTGCCCAAGATGATGATGTGTCTATCTGATTCTTACTGGTACTGTCAACCGGATTGTCTTGCTTGGGTTCTTCATCCTCCTTTACAATCTCTTCTTCTTTATCATTTTTCTCCTTGACTTCTTTTGCTTCTTGGTTCTTAGCCTTTTCTATTTCATGCTCTTCAATCTTCAACGAATCATCTTCAATTTGATCATCAGTTTCTATATTCATCTCTGTATCCTTTTTGTTAGAATGATCTAGAGGAGTTAGAATACCTCCTGCATCAACAATTTCATCTATCATCTTTTCATCTTCCTTGCTTATAGTTTCCTCTTTCGGGACAGAGAGGTTATCTATTCCAAATTGTTGCTCATCCTTTTGCTGCTCTTCTTCATTCAGAACTAATGTGTCATCAACAGGTTCATCTGCAACCACAAATAACTTGTTTTTGTCCAATGCTTTTCTTAGAATTTGCTCAGTTTCTTGGACAACTTCGTCTATGTCTCCAATCATCAATTTGTTCATCCTTGTCTTACTCCTGAATTCATTTTTGACCTCTTTAAAGATTTTATCTGCTTCTTTGCTAGAGATCACCGGACATAGAGTGGTCAACACATGTTCCCTCAGCTCCATATCTTTTGTCTTAGCAACTTCTTTTCTCATTTCCAAGATGTCTCTTAAGTCTTTTGAAACTTCTGACAAAATTTCTACTAGTGCTCGATTGTATACATTCAAGTACTTGAGAGTGGCTTCTTCCAAAAGTCTTTTGTCAGCGTTATTGTAAAGATCATAGAATTTAGTCAATGGTTTTAAATTTCCATCAACAGTGATTGTCTTGACAATGTTTTTCACAGAGGGAATTTGCTTCTCAACATTAGCCTCTAATTTCTACCTCTTATTTGTCATCCTGCCTTGCTTCTCCTTAGACACTTTGACTACTTTAGTGCTTGTGGCATTTAGCTCTTTAAGCCCATCATCAGAATCTATCTTTTCTTCATCCTCCTTTTCCAAACTGTCATATGACCTTGTTGTTCTCAAAATCAGCTACGCTCGTTTTTGTAGACAACCCCACGAAACTTGTCCGTTTCGTGAACCTACACTCTAAGATCGCAAATCGAGAAAAGATTTTCTTGTTCTCGTGCAAGGTCAGTTGACATTTTAAAACTCGTTTGCGATGTTTCCTTGAATTAATTTCTCGATATTCGCGAGGAAAATCCAAGTCGTAAATTGGTTAGGATGTTAATTTTAGTCGTCTTTTTTAAGTTCGTAAATTTTTGACTCTTGATATGCAAGAGCGGCAAAATTTGCCGCTCTTACATATTACCTAAGCTTGTTTTGTTTTTCGATGTAATGTCGGCAAAATTGGCCGCTATTACATCGCTTTGAGTTCAAATGTGCGAGAGCGGTAAAATCCGCCGCCATCGCATATCTTTCGTTGGAGTCATCTAGCCCATGTAAGGGCGGCCTTTTTCGCCGACGTCGCACGTTCGCCAACAAGGATGTCATAGCGGCTGAATTTGCCGCCCAAACGAGATCTTCGGGATTCTGCCATCGAGTGCCATTAATGGCCACTCGTGCCAGGCGTTCCAACTCCGGTTTTAGCCTTTTTAAAGCATTTTTCCCCTTGCCACTCGTCATTCCTTAGTCACAAGTCTTCTGCGCGACTCACTCGACGCTTGCTTGATCACACCATTTCGATTCACCGACGGATCTATCCTTAGGGTTTCCACTTCGAGCACGGGTAAGTTTCACCTTTCCTTCGTCGTTCTACCTTTCCTTTAAAGTTTATCATAGGTATTTTGCGTTTGATATTGGTTTTTAGTTTTTATTTACGTTTCGTGTTTGTTTAGAGTCTGTTGTTTTCGTTTTGTGTTGTCGTTGTTTTTGTTCACCTGCGTGCCCTAGATTCTACCCCGAAAACCCTAAGGATTGCGTGCCCTAGATTTCCCAAACCCACATTGCATTCCTCTCATACAACATCGACGGATTTTGCCGAGCTTACAGTTTTGGTTACCTCTGAGTGTTGAATCGGCGAACATCCCGTTCCCTGTGCTCAAACTTGCAGATGTTATCGAATGCAACGTCGGCATTTTTTGCCGCCCGGACTTCACTTTACCTTGCAAGTAATGTCGGCGAAATTCGCCGCTCGTACATATATGGAACCCCCATGTGGTGTCGGTAAAAATCACCGACGGAACATCGAAAAGAAATGAAAGACTACTACAAGGCAAAAGCAGAACAGCTGACTGCAGTGGTAAGAAAGATCACGTTGAATTCAGAAGTAGTTACTGCAGAGGCCGTGTCTGTAGAAGACCCCGTCATCCTGAAAGTGGAAAAGACTCACCTCCGAGGGAAAGTACTTGAAGAATACTTGGACAGGATGCGAGCCGAGGGAATCTCTTTGCTCAAGGAGGTATTTGAGAAAACGGATAAGATGAGGAAAGTAAGAGCAGAACTCAACGATCTCATTGATGCCATCTCTCATGATATTGAGCACACAAAGGATACTCATGATAAGTGGGTTGAAATGAGGAAGCTGAAAATGAGCACTTTAATATCCATTGGTGCCATTTCCAACAGGGATTCATATATAGAGACAAAGGAAGCTCTAATGTACAGGAGCAATGTGCTAAGAAATTTGATCAAGGATCTCGAAGCTGCAAAGGAAACCAGTGAAGAAAATGATGTTAACATTTTGCATAAGCTGGAGGAGTTGCCTTGTAAATTGGTATCACAGGATAACCAATTTCTTTCTGCAGAAGAAATGGTTAAGGAATTTGAGGACATGTTTCAGCAGGAATTTGAAGACAAGGTATTTTCAATAACTTCTGTGGACAGCATATTAGACAACCAGTTAACCTTGGACAATTTGAAAACTAGGTTAACCAATCATGCCAAGTCAATCACTACAGTAAGGGATGCCATAGTGAGGGCCAGGATGATCTTCAAAAACACATTCAAACCAAATAGCATTGAAATGCAGGCGACCTTCACTATGTATGATGACCACGTGAGAAAAGGTGGTGACACAAGTTGAAGCAGCTGGTTTTTCCCTTAGTTTATTTTCTGATTTCCATATGTACTTTCAAAACAGTTTTGGACATTTTTACATGTACATTTTTGATATGCAATTACATGTAAAAAATAGGAAGTCCCAAGTCAATAAGGACTCCTATTTTTGAATAAGTCAAAGTAGTTGTAGATTTCCTAGATTTTCTCAAGGTCTTTCCCTATAAATAAAGGGGACCTCTTTTGTAAATATTATCTTTTATCTATTGCAAGAAAACTCTGGCGAATTGAAAAGCAAATCAAGACTTTGTGCTTATTGTGAAAATCAATATTCAAATATTCATCAATACAAGAAAGCAAGTTCAATTCCAATCTTTGTCTTGGGATTATTTGTGTTGTGATAGTTCTATTCTTATGTCTTGCTATCATAATCTTAATTGATAATAATTGGACGGTGGAGTTTGTTTCAAGTGATTGAAGAGCGCTCTAAATTTGATTTTGATAAACTTTGTGTTATCAAATCGGTTGTGGGTTATATGTTCATGTTTGTGAAAATACAACAGTTTGGGGACTTTGTGCTGCAAGTTGTTATATTTGAATTATTTTTATCATATTGAAGAAGAGTGAAGACTTTGGGCTGCATTTTGCTTCAAAAAGTTCTGGTTACAAGTAGTGAGTGAGGTAACAGAAAACTTTGTGTTTCTGTGATATTGTGACAATTTATAAGTTTTATATCAAGAGTTTGAAATATAAACATCTATTCTGAAAAAAGAGAATGAGATGAGATGGAACCACCCCAAACATAGTTTTTAGTGTACATAAATTTGATAAGTGTTTGATTTACAAAAGTTAAGTAATTAGAGGGAACCTCCCCTTGCTGAGAGGAGAGACTTTGTCTCATCATAGCTGTGGCTGATATACCCATTTTGCCGTTAGCGAGTTAACGACAAAATATTCACCCAACAGTTTTTTGGCGACTCCACTGGGGAAGGAACGCGCAACTTGAAGCCTCGCGCTTCGAGTTGAAGCATTTTTCAGTTCTTTTCCATTTTTCTTGCAAATATTGTGGTTAGTATAATACAGTCTGGCAGATTCCCGGTACACCAGAAGTAAGAGGGCTCAGGGTATTATTGATCCTGCATTTGAATTAATGCGGCAGAATAATTTTGGATTCTTAACTCCACGACCTCGTCTTCAGCGCACCAGGAGTTTTCCCCGTACAAACACCAGGTCTCCAATACCAGGTGAAGTTTCTATTGCCAGTGCTAATAGAGTTTTGGCTGTTCATACACCACCAAGGTTTGCTATACCACCTTTCAACCGGCGTATCATGGCAGCCCAAGGCCCTTGGGGTAATACCTTTGGTCCTCTAAACTTGACCCCACCATTACATGAACTACCTCGTAGTTCAAGAAAGAATTTCCCCAAATTCTATGGTGACGGAAAAGTTCATCCTGATGAACACATCGCGGCTTTCTGTATAGCCTGCGGTGTAATAGGTGTCGAACACGAAGACGTGGCTGTGCGACTCTTTGTAGAAACACTACAAGGCGCTGCTGCAGACTGGTTCTACCACCTCCAAGCCCAAACCATAACAAACTGGGCTACTCTCAAAACTAAGTTCGAGGCCAGGTTCAAACCTGCGGAAGATGCTCATGCGTTGTTAGCACAGCTGACACAGATGAAAAAGGAACCTCAGGAACCAATGCGAGATTTCATCGCTAAGTTCAACAAATTGAGGAATAGAATTCTCGCTACCGCTGAGCCCACAGCAGAGAATCTTAAATGTTTCTTTATTAATACACAACTTCCGGAGGTGAGTTTCCTATTGAGGCGAGCTGCTCCTACTGATCTTGCTGCAGCTTAGATTCTGGCAACAGAGGTAGAAGATGATCTTATCCTGGCCGGTAAGATAAGAAGGGATGCTAATAGAAACAAAAGCTCCTCTTCTACTGAAAACCATTCCACAAGCACCACGGATCCCATGGTGCAAAAGCTAGCAAATGAATTGCTGGCTCTCAAGAGACAAATGTCCCAAGGTATATCTGCGCCTCCTTCTTACCGAGATATACCCAGGAGGACATTCCCAAACAATTCATATCAAGGCAATGCTGCTAGGAATCAAGGACAGCAAAACCGTCTTCCTCCTACTCAGGGGAAGCTTGCTATTGAGGCAGCGTCGGTCAACTCTGCTGTTGGCTACTATGAAGCTGAGAATGAACTCTCTTTCCAACCTGAGTTGGAATATGAAAACGGTGCTAATCTCTTCACAGAAGGAGAAGAAGAGTTAGCTGGCGACTCTACCATCAGCTTTCTGAACTACCAGGACGAAGCTGAAAAGGGAGAAGTGAGTGAAGGAGCATATGCTGTTTTCACTAGGTCTCAAAATCAGTCAGCTCCTCAAGCTGATAAAGGGAAGGCGAGAGAAGAATCTCAACCGGCGATTTCGATTGCTAAACGGGGGACTCCACTACCTTTCCAGTCAAAAGACCCAGTGGTTAATAAACAGGTAAGTGTTTCTAATGAATTTGCACCTTCCACTTCTAATCCTCAGACTAGTGCTGTTTCAACCAAAAATCAAAATGATGGTTTTTCTTCCTCCGTATCTAATTCTTTTCAGCAGTTCGATATAATAGACCATGCTAGGAGAACTAAGATACAAATGTCTGAAGTTGAATATTTACAGGCTAATCCTGAACAATTTGATAGATTAGCCAAATATGTCAAAAATAAGACCGTCCCTGCAGGACAAGAGTTTCCCAAAGCTACTCATGACTCCTCTAAAAGTAAACCTACCCAAAACAATCTTGTTACTACTCCCCTTGAGGTTTCTGGAAAAATCGAACCCTTCTATGTTTCCCTATTAGTAAATGGCCATAAATTGAGCAATTGCGTAATAGATTCTGGAGCCTCAGACAATGTGATGCCTGCTAAGGTAGCAGATGCCCTTGGCCTCACCTTAACCAAAACTTTTGGGAGGTGTTTCTCTATGGAGAATAAGCAAGTTCCACTCTTGGGTCAAATCAAAGACGCCCAATTTGCATTTGCAACTTTTCCGGATAAGAGAATCAAGATGACAGTCTTAGTAGCTGATGTTCCAGCTTCATATGGCATTCTTCTTGGACGTAATTTCTGCAAAGATGTGGGTGGTGAGTTGAACATGGATTTGTCTGAGGCTAGGATACCCGTTAAAGGTGTCATGCAGAAATTGCTTCCTGAGAAGGAAGCGAAATATATTGTTACTCAAACATCAAACCCCAAAGCTCAAATTTTGTTTGAATCCTCGGGAATGGGTAACTATTTTCTATCTACTGAAGATTGTTCTGATTCATCAGATGAGGCTACATCGGGTGATAGCTCCGATATGTCAGATGGAAACTCAGAGGAGTTTTCAGACGAAAGTTTAGGTAAAGATATAGCAATTCCAGATTCTTCCCTCACCGATGAAGAGGAGTCTTCTGATCAGAGGAAGTCCAAGAAATCAAATTCTGATGGAGTCTGGATTTTAGAATTTGATGGCAGCTGTTCTTCTACCGGTTCTGGAGCCGGAGTGGTTTTGATATCGCCACAAGGTGATATTTTGCCTTTTTCATACAAGCTACAATTTGACAATACCAATAACACCGCCGAATACGAGTCCTTGTTGCTGGGATTGGAAGCGGCACATGCCAGAGGTGTTAAGATCCTTCATGCTCAAGGGGACGCCGAATTGGTGGTTTGTCAAGTAAGAAATTTGTACCAAACAAAAAATGAAAGATTGAGACATTATCGCAATCGCGTATGGGATTGCATTGAAGATTTTGATGCTTTCAATATTTCAGCTGTGCCAAGAGAGTTCAATGACCGTGCAAATTCATTGGCTGTTTCCGCCACTCTCATGGTGCCTCACAAAGATTTCAAAGGAAATAAGTACACTATTGAACTGGTCTTCTGACCAAGTGTACCTGATAACGCTGACCATTGGCAGGTGTTCAATGGTGACAATCAGATCATTGCTTTCCTGGAAAGATGGATAGTTTTGATGAGCTTTACTTTGAAGGAAGTGAATCACCACCTCGTGAATATGTTTCTGAGGTAGATTCGCAGACTGGCGAAGAATTTCTACAGTTGAAAGGAAATAAAATCCCAAAAGGATTGGTTTCCCTTGAGAGGCTCTTTGATAAACACGACAGGTATATCAAGCAGCGGCAACAACAGCAGGATTTGAATTCCTCCATGGAATTTGAACAGGTCAATTTGGGTACAGAAACAGATCCTAAGATGGTCAACATCAGAAAATGCTGCACTGCTGATGAAAGATTCAAATTCATTACCCTCCTCCGCCATTACATTGATGTTTTGGCTTACTCCTATGATGATCTGAAGTCTTTCAGGCCTAAGGAGGTTCGACACGAAATTCCCCTCAAAGCTGGATCGTTGCCTTACAAACAGAAGCAGAGGCAATACAATCCAAAGATATCAGGTATGATTCTTTCTGAAATTCAGAAGATGCTGAATGCGAGGATTATCTTTCCAATTCATCATTCCACATGGATTTCAAACATAGTACCTGTAAGGAAGAAGAACGGAGAAATCCGTATCTGTGTTGATTTCAGAAATCTCAACCAGTCTTCTTTGAAAGATAACTACCCTTTGCCCATCATGGACCAAGTATTGCAAACAGTGACAGGTTCAGAAATGCTATCTATGTTAGATGGTTTTTCAGGGTACAATCAAGTGGAGGTAAATGAAGCTGATCAGTTCAAGACCGCCTTCACCACACCGCGGGGCACATTTGCATATCGCAGAATGCCTTTTGGTCTGATCAACGCTGGCGCAACATTTCAGAGAGCGATGGATCTTGCTTTCAGAGATGAAATGGGTAAGTTCATCATGGTGTATCTCGATGACTTGACTGTGTTCTCCAAAAACCATCATGATCATGCACATCATTTGCGACAAGTGCTGGAGCGCTGTCGGCAAAATGGTATTTCACTCAATCCCAAGAAGTCAGTTTTTGGGGTAACGGAAGGTAAGCTTCTCGGACACATTGTATCCCGAGAAGGTACTAAGATCGACCCGGAGAGGGTCAAATCTATTCAAAGTCTCACTCTGCCAGCAAGTAAGACTGCTGTTCATTCTTTCTTTGGAAAGGTGAATTTTCTGCAAAGGTTCATTCCTGAGTTTGCAGAAAAAACCCGTCACATTGTTAATATGATGAAGGGTAAAGCCACTTTCCGTTGGACTGCGGAAGGTAAGGAAGCATTCGAGGATATCAAGAGAGCTATTGCTCATGCTCCGGTTCTTGTCTGTCCTGACTACACTAAGGATTTCCTAGTCTATAGTTACGCTTCAGAACACACACTTTCAGCTATTCTGGTTCAGCAGAATGAGGAAGGCGTTGAATCCCCCATATCATTTATGAGTTGTCCTCTCAAAGCTCATGAATTGAAGTATTCGAATATGGAGAAGCATGCCTACGCCGTAGTCAAAGCGGTTAAGCATTTCAGGTTCTATATTCTAAATTCACACACTGTTGTCATGGTGCCTGATACAACAGTCAAATCCATCCTAACTCAACAAGAGTTCGGAATGAAGAGAGGTAACTGGATCGCTAAAATTCAAGAATTCGATCTAGATATCAAGCCTACCAAGCTTGTGCAGGGTAAAGGTTTGTGTCAATTGATCGCAGACAATGTTCCAAAAGAGACAGGGGACGAAGAAGAAGAAGTTGTGGACACGCCAACTGTTCTTTTTGTTACTACAACTGACGAGTGGTATTCCAATATCGCTCATTTCCTTACCTATGGTGAGTGCCCTTCTCACTTGTCTTATAAGGAAAGGAGAACTGTCAAGTTAAAAGCTGCTAACTACGTCCTTTGGGACAATGGTTTGTACAAGAGAAGTCTTGACGGTGTATTTTTACGTTGCGTGGATAAAGCGCAACAAGGTAAACTTTTGGAGTCTTTCCACAATTTGGCTTGTGGTGGACATTTTTCAGCACCTGTAACGGCTCACAAGATTTTGCGAGCTCGATACTATTGGCCCACACTATTCCAAGATGCATACAATTGGGTACGCAGGTGTGAGTTATGCCAGCAGTTTGTTGGGAAACCAAAATTGGCAGCCTTACCTCTCAAACCAGTGGTGATTGAGGAGCCTTTTCAGCAATGGGGTATTGACTTCATTGGCGCAGTGAATCCATCATCAAGTGCCGGACACAACTATGTCCTCACAGCAACAGACTATTTTACTAAATGGGTGGAAGCTATTCCAGTCAAACACGCCACTTCAGAGGTGGTATGCAGTTTTCTTAAAGAGAACATTATTTCCAGGTTTGGAATCCCAAACAAGATTGTAGCAGACAATGCTACTTGTTTTTCTTCTTATGAGATCACTGAGTTTTGCTACGAGCATGGGATCACTCTTTCCCATTCTTCAGACTATTATCCGCAGGGGAATGGTCAAGCAGAATCAAGCAATAAGAATCTGGTCACTATCATCAGGAAGCTGGTTGATGAGAATCAGAGAACTTGGCATAAGGCATTGTTTGATGCTTTATGGGCAGATAGAATTACACCCAAAAGAGCAATAGGCATGTCGCCATTTCAGCTTCTATATGGTTTGAATGCGGAGATACCGATCACCTTGGAATTGCCAGCATTGAAGTTGGTGAAGGCATTGGAAGATAGAACTTTTGATAGTTCTATTAATAAAAGGATCATGTATTTGGCCGAACTTGAGGAGCAGCCCACTGTTGTGGTGGACCGTATTGCTGAGCACCAAAATCAAGTAAAGAGACTCTTCGACAAGAAGGCAAAGGCTCGTGAGTTTCAGGTTGGAGATCAAGTCTTGTTGTGGGACAAGAGGAGAGAACCAAAAGGAATGCACGGAAAGTTTGATTCCTTGTGGAGAGGTCCATTCACCATTCATCAGTTCTGTGGTGAAAACAGTTTCTTGCTGGAGTATCAAGATGGGACACCATTCTTGTTGCCCCACAGTGGACATCATCTGAAGCACTTCAATCCTTGAGGTTTCAGATAAGTTAAATTGTACATTTGTATAGTTTTGTGTTTTATTTTTGTGTTTTCGTTTAGTCTTTGTGTCTTTTTCTTTTTAGCTTGACTCTATAGCCCAATGGCATGGATGAAGGCACTTAGAGACTGGATTCTACTCCCCTCAATCGTTTCAAAGTTTGATTTAAGGAAGTTCCCCAGTTAGAGCCAGCTGTTGTTCTCAAAATCAGCTACGCTCGTTTTTGTAGACAACCCCACGAAACTTGTCCGTTTCGTGAACCTACACTCTAAGATCGCAAATCGAGAAAAGATTTTCTTGTTCTCGTGCAAGGTCAGTTGACATTTTAAAACTCGTTTGCGATGTTTCCTTGAATTAATTTCTCGATATTCGCGAGGAAAATCCAAGTCGTAAATTGGTTAGGATGTTAATTTTAGTCGTCTTTTTTAAGTTCGTAAATTTTTGACTCTTGATATGCAAGAGCGGCAAAATTTGCCGCTCTTACATATTACCTAAGCTTGTTTTGTTTTTCGATGTAATGTCGGCAAAATTGGCCGCTATTACATCGCTTTGAGTTCAAATGTGCGAGAGCGGTAAAATCCGCCGCCATCGCATATCTTTCGTTGGAGTCATCTAGCCCATGTAAGGGCGGCCTTTTTCGCCGACGTCGCACGTTCGCCAACAAGGATGTCATAGCGGCCGAATTTGCCACCCGAACGAGATCTTCGGGATTCTGCCGTCGAGTGCCATTAATGGCCACTCGTGCCAGGCGTTCCAACTCTGGTTTTAGCCTTTTTAAAGCATTTTTCCCCTTGCCACTCGTCATTCCTTATTCACAAGTCTTCTGCGCGACTCACTCGACGCTTGCTTGATCACACCATTCCGATTCACCGACGGATCTATCCTTAGGGTTTCCACTTCGAGCACGGGTAAGTTTCACCTTTCCTTCGTCGTTCTACCTTTCCTTTAAAGTTTATCATAGGTATTTTGCGTTTGATGTTGGTTTTTAGTTTTTATTTACGTTTCGTGTTTGTTTAGAGTCTGTTGTTTTCGTTTTGTGTTGTCGTTGTTTTTGTTCACCTGCGTGCCCTAGATTCTACCCCGAAAACCCTAAGGATTGCGTGCCCTAGATTTCCCAAACCCACATTGCATTCCTCTCATACAACATCGGCGGATTTTGCCGAGCTTACAGTTTTGGTTACCTCTGAGTGTTGAATCGGCGAACATCCCGTTCCCTGCGCTCAAACTTGCAGATGTTATCGAATGCAACGTCGGCATTTTTTGCCGCCCGGACTTCACTTTACCTTGCAATGTAATGTCGGCAAAATTTGCCGCTCGTACATATATGGAACCCCCATGTGGTGTTGGTAAAAATCGCCGACGGAACATCGAAAAGAAATGAAAGACTACTACAAGGCAAAAGCAGAACAGCTGACTGCAGTGGTAAGAAAGATCACGTTGAATTCAAAAGCAGTTACTGCAGAGGCCGTGTCTGTAGAAGACCCCGTCATCCTGAAAGCGGAAAAGACTCACCTCCGAGGGAAAGTACTTGAAGAATACTTGGACAGGATGCGAGCCCAGGGAATCTCTTTGCTCAAGGAGGTATTTGAGAAAACGGATAAGATGAGGAAAGTAAGAGCAGAACTCAACGATCTCATTGATGCCATCTCTCATGATATTGAGCACACAGAGGATACTCATGACAAGTGGGTTGAAATGAGGAAGCTGAAAATGAGCACTTTAATATCCATTGGCGCCATTTCCAACAGGGATTCATATATAGAGACAAAGGAAGCTCTAATGTACAGGAGCAATGTGCTAAGAAATTTGATCAAGGATCTCGAAGCTGCAAAGGAAACCAGTGAAGAAAATGATGTTAACATTTTGCATAAGCTGGAGGAGTTGCCTTGTAAATTGGTATCACAGGATAACCAATTTCTTTCTGCAGAAGAAATGGTTAAGGAATTTGAGGACATGTTTCAGCAGGAATTTGAAGACAAGGTATTTTCAATAACTTCTGTGGATAGCATATTAGACAACCAGTTAACCTTGGACAATTTGAAAACCAGGTTAACCAATCATGCCAAGTCAATCACTACAGTAAGGGATGCCATAGTGAGGGCCAGGATGATCTTCAAAAACACATTCAAACCAGATAGCATTGAAATGCAGGCGACCTTCACTATGTATGATGACCACGTGAGAAAAGGTGGTGACACAAGTTGAAGCAGCTGGTTTTTCCCTTAGTTTATTTTTTGATTTCCATATGTACTTTCAAAACAGTTTTGGACATTTTTACATGTACATTTTTGATATGCAATTACATGTAAAAAATAGGAAGTCCCAAGTCAATAAGGACTCCTATTTTTGAATAAGTCAAAGTAGTTGTAGATTTCCTAGATTTTCTCAAGGTCTTTCCCTATAAATAAAGGGGACCTCTTTTGTAAATATTATCTTTTATCTATTGCAAGAAAACTCTGGCGAATTGAAAAGCAAATCAAGACTTTGTGCTTATTGTGAAAATCAATATTCAAATATTCATCAATACAAGAAAGCAAGTTCAATTCCAATCTTTGTCTTGGGATTATTTGTGTTGTGATAGTTCTATTCTTATGTCTTGCTATCATAATCTTAATTGATAATAATTGGACGGTGGAGTTTGTTTCAAGTGATTGAAGAGCGCTCTAAATTTGATTCTGATAAACTTTGTGTTATCAAATCGGTTGTGGGTTATATGTTCATGTTTGTGAAAATACAACAGTTTGGGGACTTTGTGCTGCAAGTTGTTATATTTGAATTATTTTTATCATATTGAAGAAGAGTGAAGACTTTGGGCTGCATTTTGCTTCAAAAAGTTTTGGTTACAAGTAGTGAGTGAGGTAACAGAAAACTTTGTGTTTCTGTGATATTGTGACAATTTATAAGTTTTATATCAAGAGTTTGAAATATAAACATCTATTCTGAAAAAAGAGAATGAGATGAGATGGAACCACCCCAAACATAGTTTTTAGTGTACATAAATTTGATAAGTGTTTGATTTACAAAAGTTAAGTAATTAGAGGGAACCTCCCCTTGCTGAGAGGAGAGACTTTGTCTCATCATAGCTGTGGCTGATATACCCATTTTGCCGTTAGCGAGTTAACGACAAAATATTCACCCAACAGACCTCTTTGCCTTTACTTTAGTTCTTTTCCTTTCCTTATGGGATGATATGTCTTCCAGTTTATCAGAATTGGTAGGTTTTGAGGGAATAGGGATAGCAACAGAGCTTCTAGTGGTTCATGGTGTGGAAGAGGATTCTATTGGAGCACTTGCTTGTTTCTTACCCTGCTTCTCCCTCTCAGCCTTTTCAGTTCTTTCCTTGAATTGCCTCACAACTTCCTTGGTGAGGCCTAGATTCTCAGCCAACTGCTCAAGTTCTTTCCTCACTTTCCTATTGGTTTCAGGTTTTCTAAGCTCAACATGCAGTTTAATACTTAGTTCCTCATATGTCCCAAATCTTTCAACTGTTGTGTCCTTTGGCTTGCTCAAAAGGTGTTGAGCATATATATTCAAAATTTTCTCATCTACCTCATACCCCATGGGCATGATCCAAACAATTTTGGGTTCTACTGCTTCCATTAAGCACTAATCAGTGTCCCCCATGAAACATATTTCATTCTTGTACTTCTCAACAACCAATTTAGGGATTCTTTCTCTAGAATGCATCATATTCTAAAAATTCTTGAAGTATCCCCAGATTGCAGTCTTCTATGATTTATAGTCACCAATGTTGTGTAGATGATCTCTGATCTGAATAGCAACTAGCTCAACATTAGTCCAGTGCACACCCTTTACTCCAGGTACCTCATTCATAAAGTAGAAAAATAAACATAGAACCATTGTACCATATTTAAAGGTATTTTTCTTATCTTTCTTGATTTTGTTCAAGTTCTCAATTAGTTGGTTTTGCAATAATTCACACAAGTCATAATCTGCATTTTCTTTTAACATTTTGTATGCAGCATTTATGGTCATTCCAGAGATAGAGTTCTCCCTATCGGAGTGATAAATTTTGTTACCAATTACCATTGAAGCAAACTTGACATCTGGATCAATAATATCATTGATGGTCATTGCCCTTTTGTTGAATTTGGCACCAGTTGCATAAGTTACAGTCTGGTTCTTCATCGATTTCAGCATGGGTAAACCACCGGTTGAGTATGGTTTTTTGTGGCCACAAAAACTCATCATGCATTCAGCTTGAAACATACTGGACCCATTCATCTTTGTCGAATGTTGGAAACCCCATAATATGAATGAAATGTTTATTGTGTAGTGCCTTATACTCGGGTTTAAGATCATGATTTTCATCCCTTAGATGACTCTCAAACAAATCTACAAACTTTGAGTCCCCAAATTCATCTATGCTCGCATGAATATAAACCCTACTCTCTTCAACATGCAGCACACCATACGAAACATTTGAAAATGCACCTAATGGGTTGACTTCTATTGATTTGTGTGAATGCTTCTTAAATTTGGGTCATGGCCTTTTAGTAATAACAACAACCAAAGGTGTAGCCATTGCAAAAGATTACAAGTTCAAAGCTTTGCAAATAAATACCTTTTTCATGAAATTAGGGTTGGTAGACAAATTTGCCAGTCGCACTTCAAATCCTTGAAATCTCAGCTCAAACGCTATTCTTCTTGCTCTCTTTGAATGCAAAGTGTTTCAAATGAAGAGTGAATGACCTTTTTATGCTCCGCAAAACCTAATTTACCTTTGTAATAAATGCTTTGCCCTAACACATCTGGTTACACTATTTTTGCATACAGTCGACCTTCAATTGTTCCACAAATCGTCATATCCACTTCTTTTCTTCCAGAAATCCTTTCAAATGATTTGTAGTAACCCAAATTATTTTCTCTCATCATGCCAGATTCAGGCACCCACTTACTAGCTGGGGGATTTGATTTTTAATGCATCTCCCCCTGAGCCAGAGCTCCTAATTCAATTCCCAGAGGAATTGTCAGCACTAGATTCCGGTGCTAACCCATTATTATTATCCATAACACTTTTCTTGACCCATTTCTTGCTCATTTCATTCTGGATCTCATTCACATCAATTTTTCCCTTGCCTTTGTCTTGTCTCTACTCATTCGGTTTTCTGTTTACCGGACCTCTTCTTTCATTATTCCTGCTTTTGCAGAATCTTGCAAAATGACTGGATCAATTACAATTGAAGCACACAACATTTCTTTGCCCATTTGATTGATTTTCTCTTGATCTGCACTGATTAGGCATATGTCCAATTCTATTGCATGCAAAGCATTTTCTATTGAAAGAATTGCTATTTCCTCTATTGTTAGAGTTATTCATTATTATACTTCTGCATTCATTGGATCTATGACCATACCTCTTACACTTGAAGCATTGACCGGAGAAGGATGGACCACTTTGATTTATTTTGTTTCTACACTGAGTAGCTTTATGACCAAATTTATTGCAATTGAAACAATTTCCATTGAAAGATGGATACTTTTGAGCATTAGGCTATCTTACTAGAGGTCTTCTAGGTTTGTTTCTCCCATTCCTTGATTGAGAATTTCTTTGTCTAGATCTAGAGTTTTCACCTTTCTCATACCCAAGACCATGCTTATCATCAGCCTTCTTCTAACTCTCAAGAAGCACTTCAAGTTTAGCTGAGCTTATCTTGAACTACTTCTTGTATTCATTTGCAATTTCTAGGTCATGCCTCAGAGTGACAACTTGCCTTTCAAGTTCCTCCTCATTATATCTGTATTCTTGTAGATCAGATTTTAGGTGGCCAATTGTTTTGTCCATTCTGCAGCATTCTTCTGTTCTTTCCTTCAGAGTTTGATTCAGGTCTTCTTTAGTCTTCTTCCTTTCCTCAATTTCTTTGGTTAGCCTCATCACCCCAGATTCCATCTCATGTTTTAGAATAGAAACTTCTTTTGTCAATTTCTCACATTCCTTTGTCTTTTCTTCCAAAGCCTCATTCATGCCATTTTCTTCAGTAAGATTGGCTAGCTGATGAAGTAGCTCCTTCCTTTTCTCCATTGATTTCTTTAATTTGTCTTTTAACAAGTCAATGCAATCATCAACATCCTTAAGGTTCACCTTTAGGTCATCTATTTTTGCTTTGGACCGATAAAGATCTTCTAAAGCCAATTGAAGTTGATTTCTAAGTGAACCCATTGAACCTCCTTCCCAGATCTTTCTTAAGCTGTTAAGCTTATTCCAAGGAACTTAGCTCTGATACCAATTGTTGAAATAAGGGCTAACAACTGAGAGGGGGGGGTGAATCAGTTGTCTCAAAAACTTCAACACTTGCTGCAATTAATTATTCTTTAATAGATTAAAGATGTAACCATGAAAGCATGAATCAAAGACACATAAGCGAAAGTACAATTAACACACTTGACACCAAGATTTTTGACGTGGAAACTCGGTTAAGGGAAAAACCACGGTGGGGGTTAACCCACAAAAAATTATACTCTGTTAAAAGTATTACAAATGGGGAAGACACATGCCTTTAGGGCTCACTGCCCAGAGCTCACTATTCCAAGAGGCTCACTACCTACAAAAATGATTACAAGAAGATACCAGAATGTTTGAACTGATGAATAACATCTACCAATGCAGAAATTCAGTTCTAGTTAAGAACAAAATACTAATCTTACACACTTCATCCTTATTCTACCCTGTTTCAATTTTTTTCCATAATCCAAGCTTAGGTCTTTTCCTTCACACTTCTTCTGCTCTTTTTCGCACTTACTCCATCACCACATCTCACTTTTTTTTCACCACAAGACTTGAATCCATTGGCTATATATATCTGCATCAAGAAATTTTATCAATTATAGTCAGCTTAGAGAAAACTTAGAACATTTATGAAGACCTCTGCTCTATCGACTGAATCCATGCATAATCAACAACATGGACCAAGAACTTGTGTTCTCAAATCATCAACCATGTCAGCCAATACCACTAATTATCACTAATTGCTTATCCAACAACTTTTCTGCATCTAGACCAAGATCAAATATGAGGTCGCCCTGTTCTTCTTCTGACTGTGCAGACTATCTGGAACCCAATCCTTATAACTTTTGACTCCTTCATCACCGAAGGCTAAGATGCTGGATTTAGATAGTCCTGACAATCCTTATCACTTCTTCAGATCTGCAGTACACTGTGAATTACCACCAGAGAGATCCAGACTAAGATACCAGACCTTGTCACATGCTCTATTTCTGACATCCGACAAATCCTCACGCTGACTTCCGGTATGAACAAATCATGTAATGCAAATGTGTAAGATAGACTTAGTTGCCATCAATGACAACACCTGTCATGCGTAGTAGTGTCTCTTGCCAACACTTTTTAGCCCAAAAAATTTTGGTGAACCCGTGTTGTTGAACTTTTTGGCACCTTGTTGAGTGTTGTTTTACAAATTTCTATTCATTCATTCTATTGCATTGGAAAATTTACAAAAAATTGATATATTTGAAAAATTTGAAAAAATTGCATTCTAGGGTTTGATTTTTTGACATAGTTTACATTCATTCAATTGGATTCAATTAATTCTCTAATTTTTACATCAGATATGAAATTCATCATCATTCAATTCATTATTTTCAATATTGCATTTGAAAAATTACAAAAAAATTGAAAAATTTGCAAAAATTGGCATGTTAAGCTTGCATTTTTGTGAAATTTGAATTAATTGGCATCTAATTTAAATTAATTTCTGTTATTTACATTACATCTGATCCAAAATATAGAAATTCATCATTTACAATTCATTTACATTTCATTTGCATGCTTGATTTGTCGAAATTTGCTTGAAATCTTGCATTTTTCATGAAAACCTAGTTTTACATGAACTAGGGTTGTAGTCAAAATCTTGTCTCAGATTTTACTACCTTGTCAATGTTAATAACTGAGAGGGGGGGGGTGAATCAGTTATCTTAATTATTTGAACTTTCTTAACTGTTAATGCAACATTAATTCAAATAAGCAAACATAACCATGAAATGGAAATACACATGACATAATATTTTTGACGTGGAAACCCTGTTAAGGGAGAAAACCACGGGGTGATTAACCCAAGATTGTATTCTCTGTTAGAAGAATAGAAATACAAAATGGCACTTGCCAATTAAGGCTCACTGCCCGAGCACACTGCTCACAAGAGGCTCACTGCCTACAATAGTTTATACAAGAGAATTAGATACTTGAACTGATGAGAAGCATCCACATATGTTGAGGTTCAGTTCCGGTTAGGCTTAATACACTGATCTGCTGCACTTCATCCTTCCTCTTCTTTCATGCTGTTGACCTGTCACATACCAAACCTATCTTCCTACTTTCACACTGTTCTTCTGCTTTTCTTCGCACACACAACCACAACAACTCTCATCAAAATCCATTTGGTATATATATCCGCACAAAGGATTTCATCCTCTTTCTAGTCGGCATCCGGAATAGTCAGTCTTTCCCAGACTTTAGTCTGTCGGCTGAATCCTTGCTTACCAAGTGATGCGAATCAAAGAGATACTTATAGAAGTCATCTAACAAGTCGGCCAATCTTGAATGATACCTTAATAATCTTGATCACCATCAACATCTCATCCAGAATAGTGTCTGATGCTCTGCCGGTCAGTTCTTCCTCTGTCTGCTCTGCCAAATAGGACCCCAATACTTGAATGCTTGTATCTCTTCACTCTTTCATCACCAGAGGATCAAATCCTGGAATCTACCAGTCAAGGTATTCCTCTTGACTTCCCCAAGTCCACACTTTCCAAAGATACTTCCTCTTAGAGATCCGGACCTGATTGTCGGACCTTGCCACAACACTCTGTTCTTGCTTACTGGACCACAACACTCTTCAATCTGACTTCCGGTAGGCACACTATGTCCTGCGGATGTGTGGGATGAACTTTGTTGCCATCAATGACAACAATCATGAAGCCACACAGAGTCTCTTGCCAACAATCTCCCCCTTTGTCATTGATGGCAACACTTGGTGAAAAATGACTAAGTGTTATACAACACTCCCCCTTGGTTGATGCTCTGTTCTATTGTACACTATACCAGAGCTCCCCCTTAGCTGGAGTCCACATTTTTAACTGCTCCTCACACCCCCTTTGACATCAATGGCAAAGGGTGGGATCCGCACACCAAAACTTTCAAAACTCAATTTATACTTAGTCGCATAAGTATATTATCCGGTTATACTTTACATATACTTTAGTATATCTGCAAAAGTGTTCTTTAATTGTACAACTTCTGTTGCCCAACTCTGCTTCTTCCTGTCCAAAATTGAGATGTGACCACTCAACAGGAATGCAAAGGCTTCTGCCCTCTTCAGATCTGTCGGATCACTAGTCCGATCTGTGGTTTGAGCATCATTAGGGCCTCATGCATGGCCTCTAACTTAGGGATAATTATTCTTCTAAGTTCATTCAATCTACTTATTCTATTTTTCTTCTCCTTCTCAAGCTTCTTCATTTCATTTATGACTGCAATAGTCTGACATTCTTGATTTACTATGGAGGAGGATAGAGGATCAAAACTTTGAGATAAACTTAATAGTTTATCATCTTGCTCTTTTACCTTCTTCTCAATGTCCTTGGTCACTTTAGGCTAGGATAAACAAAATTTGTAAATATCACCGCCATCTTTGAGATCATTTTCTAAGCTCTTTAACCCAATATTCATAACTCTCCTATCATTGGTTATTAACCCTTGTACTTCTGATAATCTTTTTACCAAAAAATCTTTCCGGACCTTATCTTCTGCTGACTTCTCTAATGAATCAAAATGTGTGCTAACACTATTTACTAGAGATTTGAGATTACCGGATGAGGAGGCTGAGGGATCCTTCTGAAAAGATGGCATGATCTTTTCCAGTACACCGGATGCAATGTCTATGATCTTGCAATCCTCTATGTGAGACTTTAGGAGTTTTTCTTTTGCTTTTGCCAAAGTAAAGGATGCTAGCTTTATGGTTTGAACCGAGGAGAGGGAGTCAAAATTGAGCAGTCCTTGAAGAAGTTCTGGTTCATCAAATTCCATCATCTCCTTGGTTAAGAATTCTTCTACTGCTTCTGCTGAGTTTCTTGCCGGTGACAGGGTTTTGTCCCCTTCTGCAGCCTTACCACTATCTTCTATGACCTTTTCTATTGGAGTTTTCTCTTCTTCTGCAGCCTTACTATTGACATCTTCTTTTTGCTTCTCCTCTGCTTCTTGACTGATTACTCTTTCTTCTTCTTTAGATCCAGAATCTGTAGGGGAAACCGAATGAGAGATATTTGCTTCTTTTTCTTCACCTGTCTCCTTTGCCTCTTCTGACATTTTCTTAGTGAATTCTTCTTTGTTATCTATTCCTGAGGGATCATCACCTAAATCCTCTACAACAGGAATATTGAATCTTTTATAGGCATTCCGAAGGATTTCCTCTGTCTCTTTTGCCACCTTATCAGTTTCTCCAAGCATGAGCTGATTCATTCTAGCCTTACTCTGGAACTCATCCTTGCAATCTTTGAAGATCATATCCATTTGTTTTGGAGTAATTGAGGGATAGAGATGGATAGCTATCTGATCTCTAATCTCTAAGTCCTTAGCCTTGGCATTTTCTTTTCTCATATCAAGTTCCTTCTCTAAACTTTTAGGAATTAGAGAAATTATTTCAATTAATGCTTTATTGTATATGTTCAAGTATTTGACTGTGGCTTCCTCCAAGATCTTTTTATCTGCATCATTATATGCGTCATAAAATTCTGTTATTGGTTGCAGGTTCCCATCCACAGTAACTGCTTTAACCACATTATCTAATGACATAGTGGGCTTTTCAACAAACTCTTCTGTCTCTGCCTCCTTGGTTTCACTAGATACTTTCTTCTTTTTCTTCATCTTCTTGATCTCTTCATCAGATTCAGTCTCTTCATCATCCTTTTGACTGGCATATGATCTTGTGGCCTTGGTCTTAGTTCTCTTTTCTCCTTTACCGGATGATTTTGCTTCCGTTTTTGATGCCTTTGAGCTCTTAGTAGTGGTAGGTACAGAGGTCTTGGAGGATCTGGTCCGTGAGGGGACTTCCACTGGAGCACCTTCTTTCTCTGCCTTTTCTTTCTCTTTCTCTGCGCTTTCTATCTTTTCTCTATTTGCATCAAGAGTCTCTTTTGAAATCCCATGCTTCTTGGCAAACTCTTCAACTTCCCTCCTCACTTTTCTTTTTATTTCTGGTTGTCTTAGTTCCACATGGATTTTCACACTCAACTCTTCAAAGGTTCCAAACCTTTCTGCCTTACGATCCTTTGGCTGACTTAGCATGTGTTGAACATGCAACTCTACAATTTTCTCATCCACTTCATACCCTTAGGCATGATCCACACTGTTCTTGGTTCCACTGCATCCATTAGGCACTGATCAGTTTCTACCATAAAGCATATTGTATATTTATATTTTTCAACTAAAGATTGGGGGATTCTCTCTCTTGCTTGCATCATGCTCTGAAAATTCTTGAAATAGCCCCAGAGAGCTGTATTCTGTGCCTTGGCATCACCAAGCCCATGTATATAATCTCTGATTTGAATGGCTACTGGTCTATCATTCTGCCATACCCAGCCACTAGATCCAGGAAGCTCATTCATGAAGTAGAAGAACAAACACAGTATCAACCCACCATACTTGAAGGAATTCTTCTTGTCCTTCTTGATCTTTTATAGGTTTTCCATCAGTTGATTTAGGAGTTCACAAAGATCATAATATGCATTCTTTCTCAACATTTCATAAGCAGTGTATACAACAGTTCCGGATACTAAATTTTCCCTACTGGAGTGATATATCTTATATCCAATTATCATTGATGCAAATTTGATATTCGGATCAGTAATATCTTCAATTGTCATTTCTCTTTTATCAAATTTCGATCCGGTAGCTTCACTCACAGTTTGATTCTTGACAGATTTGAGAGTAGGTAACCCACCGGATGAGTGCAATCTGGTAACTGCCCTAATGGCATCTTTTGTGATCTTGAATGGTCCATTCAACCACATGAAGTTATCATGCACCCTGCTCAAAACATACCGGACCCATTCATTTTTAGCAAAACAGGGGAAATGGATGTATTGTGCAAAATGCTTGTCCCGGATGGCCTTGTACTGAGGTTTGAGTTCAAAGGAATCATCTAACAACTGTTTGTGGTAAATATCCATCATCTTTGATTCCCCAAATTCTTCAATGCTTGCATGAATATATGCCCTAACATCTTCTACATGTAAAACCCCGTGCGGAATACTGGAGAATGCTCCTAAAGGATCCACTTCTAAGGATTTGTAGGGATGCTTTTTAAATTTAGGGTGCGGCCTATCAGAAATCTTTACAACATTTGGTGTGCCCATCTTACAAGGATTCAGAAATAAATTTCAAGAACGGAAAATACCTCTTACGCCTTTAGGGTTTACGAAGTGAGCTGAAAAGATCCCTGATTGACTTGAATTCTGCAGTTGATTCCTAAGAGAGATGAAGAAAACTTGTTTGTAGAGCTCTTTTCTTCTTCTTCTTGAGTGTAAATGTGCAAATGATGAGCGAATGAACCCTTATATTTCTGAGAAAGAAAACCTAATTTCGCACTGCAATAAATGCACAACTTGAGTCATTCCGGTTACCTTGTTCTTTTTAATCTGAGGCAGATCATTTTCGGATCACTGAGATACACTTAAAGTTATTCTTGGTGAAGAGTGACAATCTATCTTCATTTCCCTAATCATTTGATTTATCCGCAGATCAAGATTCCATGATTTTGAATCAAGCCGGATCTAATTGTGAGAATCTTGTTTTTACCGGATGACTGTTGAACCAGATCAATCTTGCCAGATTAGATTCTTCAAATCTTCTTGCGGATCTTCCAAAAGTTGATCAAGCCTTCTTATGATGTTTTCTCTGAGAACCCTTGAGTCTGCAACCTTTCATGTGCCAATTTTAGGCACCTAATTACTGGCTGGGGAAATTTGTTTTTCTTAGTGACTCCCCCTGAGCCAGAGCTCATCTATTCAATTTCTGGAAGGATTATCAGCACCAGATTCTGGTGCAGATCCATCCCCAACATTCTCTGTTCTTTTCTTTACCCAAATCTTGTTCATCTCACTTTTAACTTCATTCACATTAACTTTTACTTTTCCTTTGTCTTGATTCTGATTATGATGCATCGGACCCCTTTTGTCCTGGTTCTTGCTTCTACAAAATTTGGCAATATGACCGGATCTATTGCAGTTGTGGCAAACAACATTTCTTTGCATATTTGAATGAAATCCTCTTGATCTGCATTGATTAGCCATATGTCCCATTCTATTGCATGCAAAGCATCTACCATTGAATGAATTGTTCATTTGCATATTTCTACATTCTTGAGATTTGTGACCATACCTTTTGCAGTTGAAACACTATCTAGAGAAGGATGTATTAGTCTGATTTATTCTCTTTCTGCACTGATTAGCTTTATGACCAAAGTAATTGTAGTTGTGGCAGTATCCATTGAAGGATGGATATCTTTGAGCATTAGGTTGCCTTACCGGAGGTCTTCTAGGCCTGTTCCTTGGATTTTCTGATCCAAAATTCTTCTAACCAGATTCAGAGCTTTCACCTTTCTCATATCCCAAGCCATGCTTGTCATCTACCCTCTTTTGGATTTTAAGAAGAACTTCAAGTTGAGTAGAACTTATCTTGAATTTCTCTTTGTATTCATTTGTTGTTTGAAGACCCTTTTTAAGAGTGTCAATTTCATCCTCAAGTTTTTCTTCATTATCTCTAACATCTTCAAGATCAGATTCTAGATGCCTAATTATTCTATCCATTTTGTGGCAGTCTTCTGACTTCTCCTTGAGGGATTGTCTTAGATCATCTTCAGTTTTTCGTTTCTCTTCAATTTCTTGGGTGAATTTCATAACTCCTAATTCTATTTTATGTCTTACCATAATGACCTCTTTTGATAACTTTTCACATAACTTGGTTTTCTCCTTTAGATCTTCATTTGAACCATTGTCTTCACTTTGACTTGCCAATTGCTGAAGTAGATCTTTTCTCTTTTTCATAGAGATACTCAGTTTCCCTTTTAGTTCATTTATGAAATCATCAGCCTGTTTGAGTCTTTCCTTCAATTCTCTGACTTCAGAGTTTGTTTGCTCAAGATCATCTAGGGCGGACTGAAGTTGCTCCCTCATACCATACACATCTATTTTAGTTCCCAGGTCTTCCTCAAGCTGTTAGGCTCCTTTGGGAGGAACTTGGCTCTGATACCAATTGTTGATAACTGAGAGGGGGGGTGAATCAGTTATCTTAATTATTTGAACTTTCTTAATTGTTAATGCAGCATTAATTCAAATAAGCAAACATAACCATGAAATGGAAATACACATGACATAATATTTTTGACGTGGAAACCCTGTTAAGGGAGAAAACCATGGGGTGATTAACCCAAGATTGTATTCTTTGTTAGAAGAATAGAAATATAAAATGGCACTTGCCAATTAGGGCTCACTGCCCGAGCACACTGCTCACAAGAGGCTCACTGCCTACAATAGTTTATACAAGAGAATTAGATACTTGAACTGATGAGAAGCATCCACATATGCTGAGGCTTAGTTCTAGTTAGGCTCAATACATTGATCTGCTGCACTTCATCCTTCCTCTTCTTTCATGCTGTTGACCTGTCACATATCAAACCTGTCTTCCTGCTTTCACACTGTTCTTCTGCTTTTCTTCGCACACACAACCACAACAACTCTTATCAAAATCCATTTGGTATATATATCCACACAAAGGATTTCATCCTCTTTCTAGTCGACATCTGAAATAGTCAGTATTTCCCAGACTTTAGTCTGTCGGCTGAATCCTTGCTTACCAAGTGATGCGGATCAAAGAGATACTTATAGAAGTCATCTAACAAGTTGGCCAATCTTGAATTATACCTTAATAATCTTGATCACCATCAACATCTCATCTATAATTGTGTCTGATGCTCTGGCAGTTAGTTCTTCCTCTGTCTGCTCTACCAAATAGGACCCCAATACTTGAATGCTTGTATCTCTTCACTCTTTCATCACTGGAGGCTCCAATCCTAGAATCTACCAGTCAAGGTATTCCTATTGACTTCCCCAAGTCTGCACTTACCAAAGATACTTCCTCTTAGAGATCCGGACCTGACTGTCAGACCTTGCCACAACACTCTGTTCTTGCTTACTAGACCACAATACTCTTCAATCTAACTTCCGGTAGGCACACTATGTCCTACAGATGTGTGGGATGAACTTTGTTGCCATCAATGACAACAATCATGAAGCCACACAGAGTCTCTTGCCAACAGTCAAAACACTCATTAGGTCTGATCTCTGATGGTAGTGTTGCATTATAATGGCCTCCTTGTGAAATTTCATGTCTAGGGTTTGAAAACTTGCATTTTTCACTAGATTTGAGCCTATCGTCTTGCTAGATTTGCACTCCAAGCATGTTGTAAGGGATTTTATTGCACTAATCAGCTGTTATTAGCCTTATCATTTTCTTCCCCTTCTCAATTTCCTTACAACACCCTTGATTTTGGGCTTTTGCATTCAAATTTTGGGAAAATTGTCATATTTTTACTATCTTTGCATTAGGGTTTGGTCTAGAGAGGCACTAGAAGCGTGTTGTAACTGATTTTTTTGGCATTAGGTGTTTGTTTCTATTGTTATAAGTTGCTTTCCATCATCATTTTCCTTACAACACCCGCTGCCCTAATCTTTTGCATGGAGATTTGGTAAAAAACCGCATATTTTGGCCTATTTTCACTAGGTTTTGGCTTATCGACTTTCTAGAGTTGCTTCAAAAGCATGTTGTGAAAGGTATTCTTGCATTAGTGGAATGTTAGTAGGCATATAATTTTATTTCCCTCTTTAAAATCTTCACAACACCTCTTCCTTCATTTGTTTGCATGAAGATTTGGTGAAAAATCGCATATTTTCACTAGGTTTTGGCTTATCAATTCTCTAGAATTGCTTCAAAAGCGTGTTGTGGAAGATATTATTGCACTAGTGGACTGTTTTTAGGCACATAATTTTCTGTCCCTCTTTAAAATCTTTACAACATCTCTTCTTGCACTTGTTTGCATTGAGAAAAGTCAAAAAATCAAGCATCTTAGAGCATATTTGACATCACTTTTGCATTTTGTTGTTGCATACGTTTTGGAAGATCTTGAAAATCTGATTTGACACTCCTTTGTAAACTTACAAATGGCTTCTCAATATAATAATAATGCTAGGTTTGTTCCTAGGCCTCATTTGAAAAGAAGAGCCCCTGAGCTTGAAATAACATTCACACCTCATGACAAAGAAATGGTAAATACTGAAGGGCCTCTTTATATCATGGTAAAGCTAATGGAATAACCTGTGCATGGAACACCCATAGATCTCAATTGCATGACAAATGTGGTCACGGAAGATTTCCTCCTTAAACATGAAATGGCACAAGAATCTTATGAACCATCAGATTTGAGAATTAAACAACATAACAGAGCTTTCATGAAACTGATTGGCAAGATAACTCTAATGGTCTCAGTCTATGATAAAGTTGTGGATCAATCATTTGATATAATCCCCTTATCTAACCTCTTCCTTGTAAAACTTGGACATCCTTGGCTTAAAGCTATGCATGTTGTTCCTTCCACTATTCATAAATGCATTAAATTTCCTTTGCATCAACGTTGGGTTCACCAAAATGTTTTGGGGGAAAAAGGATGAGGGTTAATGTTTTCTTTAGTTTGAATCCTTCTTTCCACAAAACATTCCAAGGGCTTTTCAACCGAGTGCCTCACCTATCAAGAGGAGAGTCAACTATCAGATTTGAGTTGCCACTTGGTTTTCTGTTGGGAAATTCAGATGTGATCACACAAGTTTGCCAATTAATGCCTTTATGTCCTTAAAACCCTAATTTAAGTAAGCCAATAATCAAATCTGTGAATTACAACAAATGCTATAGGAAATAGATAGAGGGAAGAGAACCTTAACTCACTATTTTTCGCAGAGGGAAAACAAAAAAATTTGGGACAACAGTGATGGTACCGTAGTCGAGTGTGCCACTTTTTTCGGACAGTCCTGATCTCCTTCTAGGACTGATCTCTACTACACTTTCTATTTCCTGTGATCTAAAAATGGAGGACAAGGTTGATGGCGCCCTTGTCCCAAAAAGTTGAATAGTGTCTGCTTCTTTTTAGATCTAGAATCATCAATGTCTATCTTCCTGCTTTGCAACTCCACTTCCTCCAGATTTGACACCTGTAACTTGCAATAACAAGGAATGTGGGAGGGGGTTGTGGTGTTTAGAGGCTTGCCTCAGTCAAGTCCTAGAGAGACATTCAAGTCTTCTGAACACCGTTGTTAAAGAGAGTGCATGCCCTTAGGAGGTAGAGGAAAAAACCAAATGATAATGATTGATAAAGCACAATAAATGATACCTTGATGATGAAGCTCTCATGGAAGGAAGAAGCTCTTCAATGCCATGAGGAGAAAATGTAATCCAATCTACAGACAAACACAATAACAATGCTATGCTCTCCAACACAATGATAATCACAAGTATGCCAATAGCTCAAGTCCATAATAATCTTCTAGATATCTTCTAGTTTGCAAATGATAACCTAAACATGATTATATATGCAACTATTAAGATTCCCGCCAAGAATTTTGTATTCAAAACTTATGATGTTGTCCTGGAGACCAAATAACGGTCACAAAACTGACATTTCAAATTAGGGCAGACCCAAATTAGGGCTGGGCTAGGGCACTAGCGCCCTTGTCCAGCCCCTGTCTTTGCTCAAAATTCAATGAAGTGCAGCCCCCTAGGTCATATTTGCAACAATACCCATGGGTTTTCTCATCGGGAGTTTGATTTAACATGCAAAATGCTCTAAATGCAAATCTAAAGACCTGGGAGCTAAACCTTTAGGAAAAAGCCCCCAAGG
Organism: Cunninghamia lanceolata; assembly: GCA_027924645.1. Classification (NCBI taxonomy): domain Eukaryota; kingdom Viridiplantae; phylum Streptophyta; class Pinopsida; order Cupressales; family Cupressaceae; genus Cunninghamia; species Cunninghamia lanceolata. Next base: position 2,133,470 of record BSBN01001219.1, on the reverse strand, counting down.
GTGTATTTTTTCGACATAACATTTAGCCCCCACTTTAATGTATGCATTAAACACAAGGCCAATACATGCATTAAAGTAGGTCCACAAACATAGCAAACACGCCAAGCAGGGAGAAGACACGCCAAACACATTGAAGACAATGACAGACACACAAAACATGGAGAAGACAGTTACAGTCATGTAAAATACAAAGAATACAACATTGAAGACACGCAGAGCACAAAGAATACAATGAATGCAGTGATTATTTTTTTCTTTTTTTGATTTTCCCATATGAAATGCATAATGCAAGTACAAGGAAAGCAAACAAATTTCAAAAAGTGTAGAGGAGCTATTCACCACTGGTCTTGGACTTTTTGAGAACAAACACACCAAACAAAATCCCAAGGTGTAGAGGAGTTGTTCACCACTAGTCTTGCACCTTGAGAACAAACACGCCAAATAAATCCCAAAGTGTAGAGGAGCTCATCGCCACTGGTCTTGCACTTTGAGAACAAGCACGCCATACACACACATGCTGAAGACACAGAGAAAACACGATAGACAAGTGATGGAGTGTTCCTATTTCTAGGCTCATCACCATCTCAGGCACATTATAGGTACACATCGATGATTGCGCTTCGCCACAAAAACTGTCAAAAACATGCTTAAGGGTTGAGTTAGTCACAGAACCACTCTGCGCCTCATGATGAGGACTTTTGAAAATGACAGGATAATGCAATCTACTCTGAGAAATACACCATCCCTGCCTCGCGATGAGGGCTTAAGATAAAAGGATATGCTCGATATCCCACCTCTGCAGAGGGCTTAAATGATTGATTGATTGATTTTTAGATTGCTCAAACATGCTTTACTATGATCTAAAGCAGACAACTTACCTTATATATGCCCCCATCGTAAGGTGGATGATATCGCATAGTGATATCAAGCACGTTAAGGTAGGAAGAAAACACACAAGGGAACACAAGCTCTCGCAAGGTCCATGCCCCCCAGAGGTGACATGTACTTTACGATTTCTGAATGTTCCCACAAACACATCCCTAGAAGAAAAGTGTTAGTGTCCAAATAATCATGATAAACAACAATGCATATGATCAACTATATGAAAGAGCCAAGCAAGGCGATATCCATGATAAACAAAGTGTTGTTAGCAAGATAAGATAACATCGACATCAACATTAAGATAGAGAAATCACAGAGTGATCCAACTAGCCAAGCGTCGGATAATTTGTTACAACCCCGTCATCATATATGGACTAGGTCCATTTTTTTGATTACTCGCGAAAGGGACGCTACGTCCGCATCAGTATAAAATATTTTTCGTCATCCGCCCGCTAGATGGAAACACTAGAGGAATGTAAATAATAAATTAGAGAGGAGAACAAGTGTCTTAGGGACAGTCACATAGGAGGGTGCCCCGAATTCACCAATATTTTATCATAGTAAACTATATAATTTTCTATATATTTTTTAATATCATGATTATATAATTTTGATGTGTTGAAAATATTTTTGGTCACGGGAAACAGAAAGTGTAGTAGAGATCAATGTCGGAAGGAGATCGGGACTATGCAGAAAAAGTGGCACATTGGACTAGGGCGCCATCACTGTTGTCCCAAATTTTTCTATTTTTCGTCTGCGAAAAATAGCGAGTTAAGGTTCTTTGCCCTCTATCTATTTCCTATAGCATTTGTTGAAATTCACAGATTTGATTACCGTTTGCTTAAATTAGGGTTTTAAGGACATAAAGGCATTAATTGGCAAACTTGTGTGATCACATCTGAATTTCCCAATAGAAAACCAAGTGGCAACTCAAATCTGATAGCTGACTCTCCTCTTGATAGGTGAGGCACTCGGTTGAAAAGCCCTTGGAATGTTTTGTGGAAAGGAGGATTCAAACTTAAAAAAAAAATTAACCCTCATCCTTTTTACCCCAAAACATTTTGGTGAACCCATGTTGTTGAACTTTTTGGCACCTTGTTGAGTGTTGTTTGACAAATTTGCATTCATTCATTCTATTGCATTGAAAAATTTACAAAAAAATTGATATATTTAGAAAAATTGAAAAAAAATTCATTATAGGGTTTGATTTTTGACATAGTTTGTATTCATTCAATTGCATTTAATTAATTCTCTAATTTTTACATCAGATCTAAAATTCATCATCATTCAATTCATTATTTTCAATATTGCATTCGAAAAATACAAAAAAATTGAAAAATTTGAAAAAATTGGCATATTAAGCTTGCATTTTTGTGAAATTTGAATTAATTGACATCTAATTTAAATTAATTTCTGTCATTTACATTAGATCTGATCCAAAATATAGATATTCATCATTTACAATTTATTTGCATTTCATTTGTATGCTTGATTTGTCAAAATTTGCTTGAAATCTTGCATTTTTGGTGAAAACCTAGTTTTGCATGAGCTAGGGTTGTAGTCAAAATCTTGTCTCAGATTTTACTACCTTGTCAAACACTCATTAGGTATGATCTCTGATGGTAGTGTTGCATTATAGTGGCCTCCTTGTGAAATTTCATGTCTAGGGTTTGAAAACTTGCATTTTTCACTAGATTTGAGCCTATCGTCTTGCTAGATTTGCACTCCAAGCGTGTTGTAAGGGATTTTATTGCACTAATTGGCTATTATTATCCTCATCATTTTCTGCCCCTTCTCAATTTCCTTACAACACCCTTTATTTTGGGCTTTTGCATTCAAATTTTGGGAAAATTGGCATATTTTTACTATCTTTGCACTAGGGTTTGGTCTAGAGAGGCACTAGAAGCGTGTTGTAATGGATTTTTTTGGCATTAGGTGGCTGTCTTTACTGTTATAAGTTGCTTTCCATCATCATTTTCCTTACAACACCTGCTGCCCTACTCTTTTGCATGGAGATTTAGTAAAAACCACATATTTTGGCCTATTTTCACTAGGTTTTGGCTTATCGACTTTCTAAAGTTGCTTCAAAAACGTTGTGATCCACCTTCATATATGGACTAGGTCCATTTTTTTGATTACTCGTGAAAGGAATGCTAGGTACGCATTAGTATAAAATATTTTTTGTCATCTGCCCACTAGATGGAAACACTAGAGGAAGGTAAACAATAAATCAGAGAGGAGAACAAGTGTCTTAGGGACAATCATGTAGGAGGGTGCCCCCAATTCACCAATGTTTTTATCATAGTAAACTTTTCTGTGGGATTTTTCCTAAAGGTTTAGCTCCCAGGTCTTTATATTTGCATTTAGAGCATTTTGCATGTTAAATCAGACTCCTAATGAGAAAACCCATGGGTCTTGTGGCAAACAGGACCTAGGGGGCTGTACTTCATTGAATTTTGAGCAAAGATAGGGGGTGGACAAGGGTCCTAGCATCCTAGTCCAACCCTATTTTGGGTTTGCCTTAATTTGAAATGTCAGTTTTGTGACCGTTATTTGGTCTCCAGGCCGACATCATAAGTTTCAAATACGAAATTCTTGGCGGGAATCTTAATAGTTGCATATATAAGCATGTTTAGGTTATCATTTGCAAACTAGAAGATATCTAGAAGATTATTGTGGACTTGGGCTATTGGCATACTTGTGATTATCATTGTGTTTTAGAGAATAGCATTGTTATTGTGTTTGTTTTTCCAGGTTGGATTACATCTTCTCCTCATGGCATTGAAAAGCTTCTTCCTTCCATGAGAGCTTCATCATGAAGGTATCATTTATTGTGCTTTATCAATCATTATCATTTAGTTTTTGCCTTTGCCTCCCAAGGGCACACACTCTCTCTAACAACGGTGGTCGGAAGACTTGAATGTCTCTCTGGGGATTCACCGAGGCAAGCCTCTAAACACCACAACCCCCTCCCACATTCCTTGTGATTGCAGGTTATAGGTGTCAAATTTGGAGGGAGTGGAGTTGTAGAGCAGGAGGGCAGACATTGAGGATTTCAGATCTAGAAAGAAGCGGACACTGTTCAACTTTTCGAGAGAAGGGCACCATCAACCTTTTCCTCCATTTTCAGATCACGGGAAATAGAAAGTGTAACAGAGATTAGTGCCGAAAGGAGATTGGGACTGTGTAGAAAAAGTGGCACATTGGACTAGGGTGCCATCACTGTTCCAGATTTTTCCATTTTCCATTTGCAAAAAATAGTGAGTTAAGGTTCTCTACCCTTTGTCCATTTCCAGTAACATTTGTCGTAATTCATAGATTTGATTACTGTTTTGCTTAAATTAGGGTTTTAAGGACATAAAGGCATTAATTGGAAAACTTGTGTGATCACATCTGAATTTCCCAACAGAAAACCAAGTGGCAACTCAAATCTGATAGCTGACTCTCCTCTTGATAGGTGAGGCACTCAGTTGAAAAGCCCTTGAAATGTTTTGTGGAAAGGAGGATTCAAACTAAAGAAAACATTAACCCTCATCCTTTTTACCCCAAATAATTTTGGTGAACCCATGTTGTTGAACTTTTTGGCACCTTTCTGAGTTTTGTTTGACAAATTTGCATTCATTCATTCTATTGCATTGGAAAATTTACAAAAAAATTGATATATTTGGAAGAAATGAAAAAAAATGCATTCTAGGGTTTGATTTTTGACATAGTTTGCATTCATTCAATTGCTTTTAATGAATTCTCTAATTTTTACATTAGATCTGAAATTCATCATCATTCAATTCATTATTTTCAATATTGCATTCGAAAAATGCAAAAAAATTGAAAAATTTGCAAAAATTGGCATATTAAGGTTGCATTTTTGTGAAATTTGAATTAATTGACATCTAATTTAAATTAATTTCTAACATTTACATTAGATCTGATCCAAAATATATAAATTCATCATTTACAATTTATTTTCATTTCATTTGCATGCTTGATTTTCCCAAATTTGTTTGAAATTTTGCATTTTTCATGAAAACCTAGTTTTGCATGAGCTAGGGTTGTAGTCAAAATCTTGTCTAAGATTTTACTACCTTGTCAAAACACTCATTAGGTCTGATCTCTGATGGTAGTGTTGCATTATAATGGCCTCCTTGTGAAATTTCATGTCTAGGGTTTGAAAACTTGCATTTTTCACTAGACTTGAGCCTATCGTCTTGCTAGATTTGCACCCCAAGCGTGTTGTATGGGATTTTATTACACTAATTAGATGTTATTAGCCTTATAATTTTCTAACCCTTCTCAATTTCCTTACAACACCCTTTATTTTGGGCTTTTGCATTCAAATTTTGGGAAAATTGGCATATTTTTACTATCTTTGCACTAGGGTTTGGTCTAGAGAGGCACTAGAAGCATGTTGTAACAGATTTTTTGGAATTAGGTGGCTGTATTTACTGTTATAAGTTGATTTCCATCATAATTTTCCTTACAACACCCGCTGCCCTACTCTTTTACATGGAGATTTGGTAAACACCACATATTTTGGCCTATTTTCACTAGGTTTTAGCTTATAGACTTTCTAGAGTTGCTTCAAAAGCGTGTTGTGAAAGATATTATTGCATTAGTGGAATGTTATCAGGCATATCATTTTCTGTCCCTCTTGAAAATATTCACAACACCTCTTCTTTCATTTGTTTGCGTGAAGATTTGGTGAAAAATTGCATATTTTCACTAGGTTTTGGCTTATCGACTCTCTAGAGTTGCTTCAAAAGCATGTTGTGAAAGGTATTTTTGCATTAATGGATTTTTTTTAGGCATATAATTTTCTTTCCCTCTTGAAAATATTTACAACTCCCCTTCTTTCAGTTGTTTGCATTGAGAAAAAGTTGAAAAATCAAGCATTTTCGCCTTTCAAAATATCTTGCTCCTAGGGTTTATTCTATTAGTTTGTGCATATTGTTGCATGAGTATTATAACTCACTGCCATAATAGAAATATTCCTTTAAGAAGAAGCATAAGACACATGGGATCTATTGCTCTTGAAGAGGTTGGTACATTGAACACTTTCTTTACAAAAGGAGAGATGCAAATGTTACAAGATACTATACCTATCATAAGTACAATGGAAGAGCAAACTTTTCATGATGATGATGATACTATTGAGGCGACAGGACATGTATCTGATGAACAAATAGATAAACTTGATAAAGAGTTAGCCGAATTCCAAACATTTATGGAAAATGAGAGGATAACTGAGGAAGCTATTCCTGCAATTCATAACATAAGAGAATTGATAAAAGAAGGACAAGATGGTGTTAATGCAATCCGTGGTTTAGTACATATTGTACAAACCAATATTATGCCAGTCAATGAATGTGCAAAAGTGATAAATAACACTTTGTCACCATCTCATATGCAAGTATTAATACCTATACCGACCACAAGAATATCTACATTTACATCAAATATTTTGACAACCAATGCAAATGCTTGTAGTAACGTCACCACTGGTATTGGAGTATCTAATGGCACTAATTCACAAAATTAAAGAGCTCTTGGATTCAACTATCAAAACCTTGTCCCTAGAGTGTCTCCATGTCACTATCAACCACCCATTCAATCCGCTAATTTTGAACCATTTTCCACGTATCGCTTTGTTCAACCACCCAATTATTCACAACCTCTGCTTGTCACTACCCATGTTCAATCACCTCCACACTTTGGTTCCAATTCCTCACAACAAACTACATCTCCTAATGATGCCATCCTAAACCAACTTTTGCAAGGCATGACCTCTTTACAACAAAAAGTGACAAGCTTGTCAAATGCTTCACAACCCAATATACCGACTTACCATGCTCGTAATCCCTTATGCTATGCAATATTGAGAACTCCTATGCCTGATAAGTTTGAAAGTCCGTGCTTTGAAAAATATGGTGGAAAAGGTGATCCTAATACTCATGTGGCAGTATTCATAGCTATGTGTAGTGATTTTTACTTTGAAGAGGATTTGTTAGCAAAGCTTTTCCTGCGATCTCTCAAAGATATTGCTTTGGAATGGTTTTGCTCTTTGCCTCTAAATTCAATACATTCTTTTTCGCAGTTAATTGATCAATTTCTACAACATTTCCAAGAAAACATCATACCCCAAGTCTCTCTGATTGATTTGGTTCATTGCAAACAAGGTCCAAAAGAAAAGTTGACTGAGTTTATTAGCCGGTATTAAGGACTTTATGCACAAATTCAATATCAGATGAAAGATGATGATGTTCAGAAGATATTTATAACAAATTTGCAGCCTAACATTCGTGATAAGATCCTCTTGATGAAGTATAACTCTTTTCAACACCTATGCACTGCCCTTTGTGACTACCAACTTTTGTCTAGCCAGTATGAAAATCAAAACTCATCGGCTCAAGTTGGCCAATTTGAGGGTGGGTCATCACAAAATAACTTTAAGAGGAACAATAACAAGAGTTTTATCAAGGTTAATGGGCTGAATAACTTTTTTGAAGTGTCTGCTATCACTAATCCGAAGAAGGCACCATATCAACAAAGAAAGTTCACTCCAATATTTGAGTCCTATCATTCTATCATGAATCAAGCTCTGAGTAGTAATCTCTTGAAGCTTCCCCCAATTAAACCAATGGATCCTAACAGAATGCAAGGACCTTATTTTGATGCTAATGCCTTTTGTCACTATCATCAGACACAGGGACATGATACTAAATGATGTATGCATCTTAAATATGAAATACAAGACCTCATCAACTCAAATATTATACAGGTATCTGGTGTGAATGATAATGGGAATAAGTCGGTTGCTCTGCCAAATCAAAATTTACAGATCTTCACTAATCCTTTCCCTAAGCATACAAATAACAATTTGATGGAACACAATACACTACAGGTAGAAGATGATTATTTAGATTATGATGAAATAATTGCTATAATTGAAGTGGTTAAGGAAAATAATCAAGTATCACCTCGTCCACGAGCAAGAGGTATGTACTCAGAAGTTCCTCCTCTGTTATCGCTTCAGGGATCAGGAGATGATCAACATATACCAAAAAGACAAAAGGAAAAACCGAAGCAAGAGATTATGACAATAGAAAAGGTTGAAGTGGTACAAGTCAGTCCTTGTCATTACGATAGATAGAATGAACAGAACAAGAGAAACAAAAATTGGAAACGAGCCAGACGATTATCATCAGTTGGAAATAATAGTGGTTCTCCTCCTCACAAGCAACAAAAGATTTCACATAAACAAGAAAGTGTTGAGAAAGTATCACATGGACTCTCTGATAACAAGCAACAACCTAATAAGAATCACTCGAGCTTCTCACAAAACTTGGTCGAATACCTCTCCAAGAGGTTCACAAGCTCCAAAATCTAGTACGACAGTCTCTACAAGTAAGTATCTCTAACCCTTTATCTCTTTGTGATGTGCTTCCCCCGTGATGTGTTATGTGTTGTTAGGCCTCCTAGGATGACCCTTGATTCTCCCGTAAGGTCAAGGATACTAGGAGACTGCCTCTGTCATGACCTTCTTCTATTTGTATCATCATTCTTCTATATTGTTTCTCCTCTGATTTCATTGTTGTGTGTTGTGTCTTATAGACATAGCGTTGCGGTTGGTGAATTGGGGGCACCCTCCTATGTGACTATCCCAAAGACACTTGTTCTCCTCTCTGATTTATTGTTTACCTTCCTCTAGTGTTTCCATCTAGAGGGCGGATGACGAAAAACATATTATACTGATGCGGACCTAGTGTCCCTTTCGCGAGTAATAAAAAAATGGACCTAGTCAATACACGACGATGGGGTTGTTACAAATTATCCAACGCTTGGCTAGTAGAATCACTCCATGATTTCTCTATCTTGATGTTGATGTTATCTTATCTTGCTAACAACACTTTAACAATATTGCTATTCTGCGCACTTTGTTTATCATGGATATCGCCTTGCTTGGCTCTTTCATGTAGTTGATCATATGCATTGTTGTTTATCATGATTATTTGGACACTAACATTTTTCTTGCAGGGATGTGTTTGTGGGAACATTTGGTGATCATAACGTACATGTCACCTCCAGGGGGATGGACCTTGTGAGAGCTCGTGTTCCCTTGTGTGTTTTCTTCCTACCTTAACGTGCTTGATATCGGTACGTGATATCAACCATCGTAAGGTGGGGGCATATATAAGGTAAGTTGTCTACTTTAGATCATAGTAAAGCGTGTTTGAACAATCTGAAAATCAATCAATCATTTAAGCCCTCTATGGAGGCGGGATATCGAGGATATCCTTTTATCTCAAGCCCTCATCTCAAGGCGGGGATGGTGTATTTCTCAGAGCAGATTGCATTATCCTATCATTTTCAAAAGTCCTCATCACGAGGCAGGGAGAAGTTCTGTGACTAACTCAACCCTTAAGCATGTTTTTGGCGGTTATTGTGGCGAAGCCCAATCATCGGTGTGTGCCTGTAATATGCCTAAGATGGTGATGAGCCTAGCAATAGGAACACTCCATCGCTTGTCTGTCATGTTTTCTCCGTGTCTTCAACATGTGTGTGTATGGCGTGTTTATTCTCAAAGTGCAAGACCAGTGGCGATGAGCTCCTCTACACTTTGGGATTTGTTTGGCGTCTTTGTTCTCAAGGTGCAAGACCAGTGGTGAACAACTCCTCTACACCTTGGGATTTTGTTTGGCATGTTTGTTCTCAAAAAGTGAAAGACCAGTGGTGAATAACTCCTCTACACTTTTTGGGATTTGTTTGTTTACTTTCCTTGTACTTGCATTATGCATTTCATATGGGAAAATCAAAAAAAGAAAAAAAATAATCACTGCATTCATTGTATTCTTTGTGCTCTGCGTGTCTTCAATGTTGTATTCTCTATGTTTGGCATGAGTGTAACTGTCTTCTCCATGTTTTACGTGCCTGTCACTGTCTTCAATGTGTTTGGAGTGTCTTCTCCGTGCTTGACGTGTTTGCTGTGTTTGTGGACCTACTTTAATGCATGTATTGGCCTTGTGTTTAATGCATACATTAAAGTGGGGGCTAAATATTATGTCAGAAAAATGCACCCTTGGGGGCTTTTTCCTAAAGATTTAGCTCACAAGTCTTTAGATTTACATTTAGAGCATTTTGCATGTTAAATTAGACTCCCGATGAGAAAACCCATGGGTCTTGTGGCAAATAGGACCTAGCGGGCTGCACTTCATTGAATATTGAGCAAAGACATGGGGGTGGACAAGGGTGCTACCACCCTAGTCCAGCCCTATTTTGGGTCTGCCCTAATTTCAAATGTTGGTTTTGTGACCATTATTTGGTCTCTAGGCTGACATCATAAGTTTCAAATATGAAATTCTTGGCGGGAATCTTAATAGTTGCATATATAAGCATGTTTAGGTTATCATTTGCAAACTAGAAGATATCTAGAAGATTATTGTGGACTTGAGCTATTGGCATACTTGTGATTATCATTGTGTTGCAGAGCATAGCATTGTTATTATGTTTGTTTTTGCAGGTTGGATTACATCTTCTCCTCATGGCATTGAAGAGCTTCTTCCTTCCATGAGAGCTTCATCATCAAGGTATCATTTATTGTGCTTTATCAATCATTATCATTTGGTTTTTGCCTCTGCCTCCCAAGGGCACACAATCTCTCTTTAGTTTGAATTTTGTTTTGGGGTAAAAAGGATGAGGGTTAATGTTTTCTTTAGTTTGAATCCTCCTTTACACAAAACATTCCAAGAGATTTTCAACTGAGTGCCTCACCTATCAAGAGGAGAGTCAGCTATTAGATTTGAGTTGCTACTTGGTTTTATGTTGGGAAATTCAGATGTGATCACACAAGTTTGCCAATTAATGCCTTTATGTCCTTAAAACCCTAATTTAAGCAAAACAATAATCAAATCTACAAATTACAGCAAATGTTACAGGAAATAGAAAGAGGGCAGAGAACCTTAACTCACTACTTTTTGCAGACGAAAAATGGAAAAATTTGGGACAACAGTGATGGCGCCCTAGTCCAGTGTGCCACTTTTTCCACATAGTCCTAATCTCCTTCCGACACTGATCTCTGCTACACTTTTTGTTTCACGTGATCTGAAAATGGAGGACAATGTTGATGGCGCCCTTGTCCCAAAAAGTTGAACAGTGTCCTCTTTTTTTAGATCCAGAATCCTCAATGTCTGCCTTCCTGCTTTGCAACTCCACTTCCACCAGATCCAAAACCTGTAACCTGCAATCACAAGGAATGTGGGAGGGGTTTGTGCTATTTAGAGGCTTTCCTCAGTCAAGCTCTGAAGAGACATTCAATTCTTCCAAACACCATTGTCAGAGAGAGTGCATGCCCTTGGGAGGTAGAGGCAAAAACCAAATGATAATGATTGATAAAGCACAATAAATGATACCTTGATGATGAAGCTCTCATGGAAGGAAGAAGGTATTCAATGCCATGAGGAGAAGATGTAATCCAACTTGCAAAAACAAACAAAATAACAATGCTATGCTCTGCAACACAATGATAATCACAAGTATGCCAATAGCTTAAGTCCACAATAATCTTCTAGATATCTTCTAGTTTACAAATGATAACCTAAAAATGCTTATATATGCAACTATTAAGATTCCCACCAAGAATTTCGTATTTGAAACTTAAAATGTCGGCCTAGAGACCAAATAACGGTCACAAAACTGACATTTCAAATTAGGGCAGACCCAAAATAGGGCTGGACTAGGGTGCTAGCGCCCTTGTCCACCCCCTGTCTTTGCTCAAGATTCAATGAAGTGTAGCCCCTAGGTCCTATTTACCACAAGACCCATGGGTTTTCTCATCGGGAGTTTGATTTAACATGCAAAATGCTCTAAATGCAAATCTAAAGACTTGGGAGCTAAACCTTTAGGAAAATGCCCCCAAGGGTGCATTTTTCTGACATAACATTTAGCCCCCACTTTAATGTATGCATTAGACACAAGGACAATACATACATTAAAGTAGGTCCATAAACACAACAAACACGCCAAGCACGGAGAAGACATGCCAAACACATTGAAGACAATGACAGGCATGCAAAACACGGAGAAGACAGTTACAATCACGCAAAGCACAGAGAATACAATGAATGCAGTGATTATTTTTCTTTTCTTTTTTTTGATTTTCCCATATGAAATGCATAATGTAAGTACAAGAAAAGTAAACAAACAAATCCCAAAAAGTTTAGACGAGCTGTTCACCACCGGTCTTGCACTTTTTGAGAACAAACACGCCAAACAAAATCCCAAGGTGTAGAGGAGCTGTTCACCACCGGTCTTGCACCTTGAGAACAAACACACCAAACACATCCCAAAGTGTAGAGGAGCTCATCGCCACCAGTCTTACACTTTGAGAACAAGCACGCCAAACACACACACACTGAAGACACAGAGAAAACATGGCAGACAAGTGATGGAGTGTTCCTCTTGCTAGGCTCATCACCATCTCAAGCACATTATAGGCACACATTGACAATTGGGCTTCGCCACAAGAACCGTCAAAAACATGCTTAAGGGTTGAGTTAGTCACAAAACCGCTCCCTGCCTTGCGATGAGGACTTTTGAAAATGCCAAGATAATGCAATCTGTTCCAAGAAATACACCATCCCTGCCTTATGCTGAGGGCTTAAGATAAAAGGATATGCTCGATATCCCGCCTTCGTAGAGGGCTTAAATGATTGATTTGATTTTCAGATTGTTCAAACACACTTTACTATGATCTAAAGCAGACAACTTACCTTATATTTGTCCCCACCTTAAGGTGGTTGATATCACGTACCGATATCAAGCACGTTAAGGTAGGAAGAAAATCAAGATGGGAACACAAGATCTCGCAAGGCCCATGCCCCCCGGAGGTGAAATTTACTTTATGATTGCCGAATGTTCCCACAAACACATCCCTGCAAGAAAAGTGTTAGTGTCCAAATAATCATGATAAACAACAATGCATATGATCAACTACATGAAAGAGCCAAGCGAGGTGATATTCATGATAACAAAGTGCATGGAGCAACAGTATTGTTAAAGTGTTGTTAGCAAGATAAGATAACATTGACATCAACGTCAAGATAGAGAAATCACGGAGTGATTCCACTAGCCAAGCGTCGGATAATTTTTTACAACCCCGCCATCATATATGGACTAGGTCCATTTTTTGATTACTTGTGAAAGGGACACTAGGTCTGCATCAATATAATATGTTATTCGTCATCCGCCAGATAGATGGAAACACTAGAGAAAGGTATACAATAAATCATAGAGGAGAACAAGTGCCTTAGGGACAATCACGTAGGAGGGTGCCCCCAATTCACCAACTGCAACGCTATGTCCGAAAGACACAACATAACAATGAAATGAGAGGAGAAGCAATATAGAAGAATGATGATACAAATAGAAGAAGGTCAGGACAGAGGTGGTTTCCTAGTATCCTTGACCTTACAGGAGAATCAAGGGTCATCCTAGGAGGCCTAACAACACATAACACATCACAGGGGAAGCACATCAAGAAAAGATAACGGGTTAGAGATACTTACCTGTAAAGAGGTCCATACTAGAAGTCATCATTGAGGAGGTCATCATCAGCCTCCCAATCCTGAATTGTAGATGAAAATGGTGTGTAAGGTACCAAAGCCCAATTGTTGTTCTTATTTTCAACTTGTTCATCTTTAAGTTCTTGATTCTTAATGTTAGGTTGAATGTTCTCTTGTTCATTTGCAATCCATTGGGCGTAAGCCTATCTTCTCCTCCTCCTTTCTTTTTCTAGTCTATTTTTTCTTGTCTTGTTGCTTATCTTATCATCTTTGTCCATTGTTTGTGCAGTAGAGGAGGAAGCACCATGTTCAAATCTCATTGGTCTAGGTGGGATATTTTTTTGTTTATGAAAGCCTCCCAATCCATTAAAGGATGATGGGGGAGGGACCTCAACATAAATGGCATCTCTCCATGGACGAGGTGGATCATGAGACCTTTCCTTATCCACATTCCTTTTGTCAAAAATTTCCTCAAAGCCATAATAGTCTTGTTTAATACTTGTTTCTTGTTTTTCTCTTATTGGATGCAAAGGAGACCTGGCCACTTGAGCTAGTTGTTTTGCTTTGTATTTTCTATATTCTATGAAAGTTCTATCTCTTCATGGCTCAAGATCTATCTCAGGTTGTGGCCAAAAGTAATCAAGAATAAAGTTCTTGTCCTTAGTCGAAGGTTGATAGTCATTACGATGGATAGTACAGATCTCTCCACGCAAAGGAAATTTAATGCATTTATGAGTAATGGAAGGAACAACATTCATAGGTTTAAGCCAAGGATGTCCAAGTTTTACACAGAAGAGGTTAGATAAGGGGATTATATCAAACGATTGATCCACAACTTTATCATAGACCGAGACCATTAGAGTTATCTTACTAATCGGTTTCATGAAAGCTCCATTATGTGTTTTAATTCTCAAATCCGATGGTTCATAAGATTCTTGTGCCATTTCATGTTTAAGGAGGAAATCTTCCATGACCACATTTATCATGCAATTAGTATCTATGAGTGTTCCATGCACAGGTTGTTCCATTATCTTTACTGTTATATAAAGAGGCCCTTTAGTATTTACCATTTCTTTGTCATGAGGTGTGAATGCTATTTCAAGCTCAGGGGCTCTTCTTTTCAAATGAGGCCTAGGAACAAACCTAGAATTTTTATTATGTTGAGAAGCCATTTGTAATTTTGCAAAGGAGTGTGAAATTAGATTTTCAAGATCTTCCAAAACTTATGCGAAGGGAAATGCAAAAAGTGATGTCGATTATGCTCTAAAATGCTTGATTTTTTAACTTTTCTCGATGCAAACAACTAAAAGAAGAGGTGTTGTAAATATTTTCAAGGGGTACAACAAATTATATGCCTAAAAACAATCCACTAATGTAAGAATACCTTTCACAACACGCTTTTGAAGCAACTGTAAAAAGTCAATAAGCCAAAACCTAGTGAAAATATGCGATTTTTTACCAAATCTTCTTGCAAACAAATGAAAGAAGAGGTGTTGTGAAGATTTTAAAGAGGGAAAGAAAATTATATGCCTAAAATTAATCCACTAATGCAAGAATACCCTTCACAACATGCTTTTGAAGCAACTTTAGAAAGTCAATAAGCCAAAACCTAGTGAAAATAGGCCAAAATATTTTGATTTTTACCAAATCTCCATGCAAAAGAGTAGGGCAGTGGGTGTTGTAAGGAAAATGATGATGAACAGAAACTTATAATAGTAAATAAAGCCACCTAATGCCAAAAAACATATTACAACACGCTTCTAGTGCCTCTCTAGACCAAACCCTTGTGCAAAGATAGTAAAAATATGCCAATTTTCCCAAAATTTGAATGCAAAAGCCCAAAATAAAGGGTGTTGTAAGTAAATTGAGAAGGGGAAGAAAATTATGAGGCTAATAACAGCCAATTAGTGCAATAAAATACCTTACAACATGCTTGGAGTGCAAATCTAGCAAGACGATAGGCTCAAATCTAGTGAAAAATACAAGTTTTCAAACCCTAGACATGAAATTTCACAAGGAGGCCACTATAATGCAACACTACCATCAGAGATCAGACATAATGAGTGTTTTTATAAGGTAGTAAAATTTGAGACAAGATTTCGACTACAACCCTAGCTCATGCAAAACTAGGGTTTCACCAAAAATGCAAGATTTCAAGCAAATTTTGACAAATCAAGCATGCAAATGAATGCAAATAAATTGTAAATGATGAATTTCTGTATTTTGGATCAGATCTAATGTAAATGACAGAAATTAATTTAAATTAGATGTCAATTAATTCAAATTTCATAAAAATGCAAGCTTAATATGCTAATTCTTACAAATTTTTCAAATGCAATATTGAAAATAATGAATTGAATGATGATGAATTTCAGATCTGATGTAAAAATCAGAGAATTAATTAAATGCAATTGAATGAATGCAATCTATGTCAAAAATCAAAACCTAGAATGCAATTTTTTTCATTTCTTCCAAATATATTAATTTTTTTGTAAATTTTCCAATGTAATAGAATGAATGAATGCAAATTTGTCAAACAAAACTCAACAAGGTTCCAAAAAGTTCAACAAAATAGGTTCACCAAAATGTCTTGGGGTAAAAAGGATGAGGGTTAACGTTTTCTTTAGTTTGAATCCTCCTTTCCACAAAACATTTCAAGGGCTGTTCAACCGAGTGCCTCGCTTATCAAGAGGAGAGTCAACTATCAGATTTGAGTTGCCACTTGGTTTTCTATTGGAAAATTTAGATGTGATCACACAAGTTTTCCAACTAATGCCTTTATGTCCTTAAAACCTTAATTTAAGCAAAACAGTAATTAAATTTGTGAATTACGACAAATGTTACTGGAAATAGACAAAGGGCAGAGAACCTTAACTCACTATTTTTCACAGATGGAAAATGGAAAAATTTGGGATAATAGTGATGGCGCCCTAGTCCAGCATGCCACTTTTTCTGTATAGTCCCGATCTCCTTCCAACATTGGTCTCTGCTACAATTTATGTTTCCCGTGATCTGGAAATGGAGGACAACATTGATGGCTCCCTTCTCCCAAAAAGTTAAACAGTGTCCGCTTCTTTTTAGATCTGGAATCCTCAATGTCTACCTTCTTGCTCTGCAATTCCACTTCCTCTAGATTTGACACTTGTAGCCTGCAATCACAAGGAATGTGGGGGGGTTTGTTGTGTTTAGAGGCTTGCCTCGGTGAATCCCCGGAGAACCATTCAAGTCTTCCAAACACTGTTGTCAGAGAGAGTGCGTTCCCTTGGGAGGCAGAGGCAAAAACCAAATGATAATGATTGATAAAGCACAATAAATGATACCTTCATGATGAAGCTCTCATGGAAGGAAGAATCTCTTCAATGCCATGAGGAGAAGATGTAATCCAACATGCAAAAAAAAACACAATAACAATGCTATGCTCTGCAACACAATGACAATCACAAGTATGCCAATAGCCCAAGTCCATAATAATCTTCTAGATATCTTCTAGTTCGCAAATGATAACCTAAACATGCTAATATATGCAACTATTAAGATTCTCGCCAAGAATTTCGTCTTTGAAACTTATGATGTCGGCCTGGAGACCAAATAACGGTCAGAAAATTGACATTTCAAATTAGGGCGGACCCAAAATAGGGTTGGACTAGGGTGCTAGTACCCTTGTCCACCCCCTATCTTTGCTCAAAATTTAATGAAGTGCATCCCTCTAGGTCCTATTTGCCACAAGACCCATGGGTTTTCTCATCGAGAGTTTGATTTAACATGCAAAATGCTCTAAATGCAAATCTAAAGACCTGGGAGCTAAATCTTTAGGAAAAAGTCCCCAAGGGTGCATTTTTCTAACATAACATTTAAAATGGTTTGGGGTAAAAAGGATGAGGGTTAATGTTTTATTTAGTTTGAATCCTCCTTTCCACAAAACATTCCAAGGGCTTTTCAACCGAGTGCCTCACCTATCAAGAGGAGAGTCAGCTATCAGATTTGAGTTGCCACTTGGTTTTCTGTTGGAAAATTTAGATGTTATCACACAAGTTTGGCACTTAATGCCTTTGTGTCCTTAAAACCCTAATTTAAGCAAAACAGTAATCAAATCTACGAATTACGACAAATACTATTGGAAATAGACAAAGGGCAGAGAACCTTAACTCACTATTTTTCGCAGACGGAAAATAGAAAAATCTAGGACAACAGTGATGGCGCCCTAGTCCAGTGTGCCACTTTTTCTGCATAGTCCCGATCTCCTTCTGACACTGATCTCTACAACACTTTCTCTTTCCTGTGACCAAAAATTGGAGAACAAGGTTGATGGCACCTTTGTCCCAAAATGTTGAACAGTGTCCGCTTCTTTTTAAATCTGGAATCTTCAATGTCTACCTTCCTGCTTTGCAACTCAACTTTCTCCAGATCCGACACTTGTAACCTGCAATCACAAGGAGTGTGCGAGGTGATTGTGGTGTTTAGAGGCTTGCCTTAGTCAAGCCCTGGAGAGACATTCAAGTCTTCTGAACACCATTTTTAGAGAGAGTGCGTGCCCTTGGGAAGCAGAGGCAAAAAACCAAATGATAATAATTGATAAAGCACAATAAATGATACCTTGATGACGAAGCTCTCATGGAAGGAAGAAGCTCTTCAATGCCATGAGGAGAAGATGTAATCCAACCTACAAACAAACACAATAACAATGCTATGCTCTATAACACAATGATAATCACAAGTATGCCAATAGCTTAAGTTCACATTAATCTTCTAGATATCTTCTAGTTTGTAAATGATAATATAAACATGCTTATATATGCAACTATTGAGATTCCCGCAAAGAATTTCGTATTTGAAACTTATGATGTTGGCTTGGAGACCAAATAAGGGTCACAAAACTGACATTTCAAATTAGGGCAGACCCAAAATAGGGATGGACTAGGGCGCTAGCGCCCTTGTCCACCCTGGTGTCTTTGCTTAAGATTCAATGAAGTGCATCCCCCTAGGTCCTATTTTCCACAACACCCATGGGTTTTCTCATCAAGAGTCTGATTTAACATGCAAAATTCTCTAAATGCAAATCTAAAGACCTAGGAGCTAACCCTTTAGGAAAAAGACCCCAACGGTGCATTTTTCTGACATAACATTTAGCCCCCACTTTAATGTATGCATTAGACGCAAGGCCAATACATGCATTAAAGTAGGTCCACAAACACAAAAAACGTGCCAAGCATGGAGAAGACACACCAAACACATTGAAGACAATAACAGGCACACAAAACATGGAGAAGACAATTACAGTCACGCAAGGCATGAAGAAGACAACATTGAAGACACGTAGAGCACAAAGAATACAATGAATGCAATGATTTTTTTAAAAAAAATTTTAGATATGAAATGTATAATGCAAGTACAAGAAAATTAATCAAAAAAATCCCAAAAAGTTTAGAAGAGTTGTTCACCACTGATTTTGCACTTTTTTGAGAACAAACATGCCAAACAAAATCCCAAGGTGTAGAGGAGTTGTTCACCATTGGTCTTGCACCTTGAGAACAAACACACCAAACAAATCCTAAAGTGTAGAGGAGCTCATCACCATCGATCTTGCACTTTGCGAACAAGCACGCCAAACACACACACACTGAAGACATGAAGAAAACATAGAAGATAAGTGATGGAGTGTTCCTATTGCTAGGCTCATCACCATCTCAGGCACATTACAGGCACACACCAATGATTGGGCTTCGCTACAACAACTGCCAAAAACATGCTTAAGGGTTGAGTTAGTCACAGAACTACTCCCCGCCTCGTGATGAGAACTTTTGAAAATGCCAAGATAATGCAATCTGTTCTGAGAAATACACCATCCCTGCCTCGTGATGAGGGATTAAGATAAAAGGATATGCTTGATATCCCGCCTCTATTGCGGGCTTAAATGATTGATTGGATTTTCAGATTGTTCAAACGAGCTTTACTATGATCTAAAGCAGACAACTTACCTTATATATGCCCCCACCTTAAGGTGGTTGATATCGCGTACCGATATCAAGCACGTTAAGGTAGGAAGAAAACACACAAGGGAACACGAGCTCTCGCAAAGCCCATGCCCCCTAGAGGTGACATGTACTTTACGATTGCTGAATGTTCCCACAAACACATCCCTACAAGAAAAGTGTTAGTGTCCAAATAATCATGATAAATAACAATGCATATAATCAACTACATGAAAGAGCCAAGTGAGGTGATATTCATGGTAACAAAGTGCGCGGAGAAGAAGTATTGTTAAAGTGTTGTTAGCTAGATACAATAACATCGACATCAAGATCAAGATAGAGAAATTACATAGTGATTCCACTAGACAAGCGTTGGATAATTTGTTACAACCTCATCGTCATATATGGACTAGGTCCATTTTTTGATTACTCGTGAAAGGGACACTAGGTCCGCATCAGTATAATATGTTTTTCGTTATCCGCCAGCTAGATAGAAACACTAGAGGAAGGTATACACTAAATCATAGGAGAACAAGTGCGTTAGGGAAATCACGTAGGAGGGTGCCCCCAATTCACCAACCGCAACGCTATGTCGGAAAGACACAACACACAACAATGAAATCAGAGGAGAAGCAATATAGAAGAATGATGATACAAAGAGAAGAAGGTCATGACAGAGGCAGTCTCCTAGTAGCCTTGACCTTACAGGAGAATGAAGGGTCATCCTAGGAGGCCTAGCAACACATAAGACATCACTGAGAGATAAAGGGTTAGAGATACTTACTTGTAAAGAGGTCCATGCTAGAAGTCATCATTGAGGAGGTCATCATCATTCTCCCAATCCCAAATGATAGATGAAAGTGGTGTGTAAGGTACCAAAGCCCAATTGTTGTTCTTGTTTTCAACTTGTTCATCTTTAAGTTCTTGATTCTTAATGTTAAGTTGAAAGTTTTGTTGTTCATTTGCAATCCATTAGGCGTAAGCCTGTCTTCTCCTCCTCCTTTCTTTTGCTAGTCTATTTCTTCTTGTATTGTTACTTATCTTATCATCTTTGTCCATTGTTTGCACAGTAGAGGAGGAAGCACCATGTTCAAATCTCATTGGTCTAGGTGGGATATTTTGTTGTCGATGAAAGCCTCCCGATCCATTGAAGGATGACGAGGGAGGGACCTTAGCATAAATGCCATCTCTCCGCAGATGAGGTGGGTCATGAGACTTTTCCTTATCCGTATTCCTTTTGGCAAAAATTTCCTCAAAGCCATAATAGTCTTGTTTAATACTTGTTTCTTGTTTTTCTCTTATTGGATGCAAAGGAGACCTGGCCACTCAAGCTACTTGTTTTGTTTTGTATTTTCTGTATTCTATGAAAGTTCTATCTCTTCGTGGCACAAGATCTATCTCAAGTTGAGGCCAAAAGTAATCAAGAATAAAGTTCTTGTCCTTAGCTGGAGGTTGATAGTCATTACGATGGATAGTACGGATCTCTCTACGCAAAGGAAATTTAATGCATTTATGAATAATGGAAGGAACAACATTCATAGCTTTAAGCCAAGGATGTCCAATTTTTACATGGAAGAGGTAAGATAAGGGGATTATATCAAATGATTGATCCACAACTTTATCATAGACCAAGACCATTAGAGTTATCTTGCCAATCAGTTTCATGAAAGCCCCATTCTGTGTTTTAATTCTCAAATCTGATGGTTCATAAGATTCTTGTGCCATTTCATGTTTAAGGAGGAAATCTTCCGTGACCACATTTGTCATGCAATTGAGATCTATGGTTGTTCCATGCACAGGTTATTCCATTAGCTTTACCATGATATAAAGAGGCCCTTCAGTATTTACCATTTCTTTGTCATGAGGTGTGAATGTTATTTCAAGCTCAGGGGCTCTTCTTTTCAAATGAGGCCTAGGAACAAACCTAGCATTATTATTATGTTGAGAAGCCATTTGTAATTTTTCAAAGGAGTATCAAATCAGATTTTCAAGGTCTTCCAAAACTTATGCAAAGCGAAATGCAAAAAGTGATATTGATTATGCTCTAAAATGCTTGATTTTTCAACTTTTTTCGATGCAAACAACTGAAAGAAGAGGTGTTGTAAATATTTTCAAGGGGGATAGAAAATTATATGCCTAAAAATAGTCCACTAGTGCAATAATACCTTTCACAACATGCTTTTGAAGCAACTATAGAAAGTCAATAAGGCAAAACCTAGTGAAAATATGTGATTTTTTACCAAATCTTCTTGCATACAAATGAAAGAAGAGGTGTTGTGAAGATTTTCAAGAGGGAAAGAAAATTATATGCCTAAAAAAAGTGCACTAATGCAACAATACCCTTCACAACACACTTTTGAAGCAACTTTAGAAAGTCTATAAGCCAAAACCTAGTGAAAATAGACTAAAATATGCGATTTTTTACCAAATCTCCATGCAAAAGACTAGGGCAGCGGCTGTTGTAAGGAAAATGATTATGGAAAGAAAATTATAATAGTAAATATCCACCTAATGCCAAAAAATCAGTTACAACACGCTTCTAGTGCCTCTCTAGACCAAACCCTAGTGCAAAGATAGTAAAAATATGCCAATTTTCCCAAAATTTGAATGCAAAAGCCCAGAATAAAGGGTGTTGTAAGTAAATTGAGAAGGGGAAGAAAATAATGAGGCTAATAATAGACAATTAGTGCAATAAAATCCCTTACAACACACTTGGAGTGCAAATCTAGCAAGACGATAGGCTCAAATATAGTGAAAACTGCAAGTTTTCAAACCCTAGACATGAAATTTCACAAGGAGGCCACTATAATGCAACACTACCATCAGAGATCAGACCTAATGAGTGTTTTGAAAATGTAGAAAAATCTGAGACAAGATTTTGACTACAACCCTAGCTCATGCAAAACTAGGTTTTCACCAAAAATGCAAGATTTCAAGCAAATTTCAAAAAATCAAGCATGCAAATGAAATGCAAATAAATTGTAAATGATGAATTTCTGTATTTTGGATCATATCTAATGTAAATGACAGAAAATTAATTTAAATTAGATGTCAATTTATTCAAATTTCACAAAAATGCAAGCTTAATATGGCAATTTTTGCAAATTTTTTCAATTTTTTTGTATTTTTTGAATGCAATATTGAAAATACTGAATTGAATGATGATGAATTTCAGATCTGATGTAAAAATAAGAGAATTAAGTAAATGTAATTGAATGAATGCAAACTATGTCAAAAATTAAACCCTAGAATGCAATTTTTTTCATTTCTTCCAAATATATCAATTTTTAAAAATTTTTTTCCAATGCAATAGAGTGAATGAATGCAAATTTGTCAAACAACACTTAGCAAGGTACCAAAAAGTTCAACAACACGGGTTCACCAAAATTTTTTGGGGTAAAAAGGATGAGGGTTAATGTTTTCTTTAGTTCGAATCCTCCTTTCCACAAAACATTCCAAGGGCTTTTCAACTGAGTGCCTCACCTATCAAGAGGAGAGCCAGCTATCAGATTTGAGTTGCCACTTGGTTTTCTTTTGGGAAATTTAGATGTGATCACACAAGTTTTCCAACTAATGCCTTTATGTCCTTAAAACCCTAATTTAAGCAAAATAGTAATCAAATCTATGAATTACAACAAATTTTACAGGAAATAGACATAGGGAAGAGAACCTTAACTCATTGTTTTTCACAGATGGAAAATAGAAAAATTTGGGACAATAGTGATGGCACCTTAGTCCAGTGTGCCACTTTTACTGCACAGTCCCAATCTCCTTCCGGCATTGATCTCTACTACACTTTCTGTTTCTCGTGATCTTAAAATGGAGGACAAGGTTGATGGCGCCCTTGTGTTGGGATAAGGTACCATTAGCCTTGTAAATCCCAATATTGTATTTATTCCATTTATTATATGTAATTTGTAATTATCCATGAGGAGATGTACTAGTTTCACTGGCAGGGGTAAGTTTGGAGTAACCGAAGGTAATTATAGAGTGACTTTTACTATTGGCAAATGTAAAAACTCAAAGTAAATGAGGGTAGGCATGCTCCCTTGAGGAATATACTATTTTTGGCATGTATGACAACTGTCATAATGTTTGGTAAGTGAATCTATGATAGCTGCAAGTTGTCATAAGATTCTGAGATTCTATGACGCATATGACGGATATGTTAGTTGTATATTTGCTATATTTAGCCCAAGGTTCCTATCTTGGAAAGATACTCTTTTGTGGAATCTATGACAATTATGACACATCATAAGATGTTGTGAGAGGCCAGATTTAGTCTTGGACCCCCAACCTTTACATGGTTATTTTTGGACAAGTGTAAGATGCTTGTAAGATGGTAATTAATGTTTACAGGTTGGATAATCTTAGGAGAGAGAAGGTGAATGCCTAGGATGAGTTGGAAAATATTTCTATAAGTATTAGACATGTATTTATTGCTGCAATACAGATTTTAGGTACTCAGGTGTTGCCGGAATGCTGTCAGATTGAAGACTTGTGGAGAGAGTTGTGTAGTTGATGTATTGTACAATCTTGTTGAGATTAATACAAAATTGTGCCTCTTTCTTGGTGGAGTTTTTTACCCGCAAGGGTTTTCTCCATGTAAACATTGTGTCATTGTGTTGAGTTCTTCATGTTTAACATCTTTTATGTAGTGGGTTTTATGTTTTTTTACAATCTCCATTGTTAATGCACACTTAAGATTGCTGAAATTTATCTTGAGTCAGATTTCCATTGAAGTACTGTTGCTTTCATTTCTAACATTTGGTATCCGAGCCTAGATAGCTTTGACTCTTGGGTGGTAGTGTGGAAGCTATAGCTAGAATGGGAGATTTGGTTGTGTTTGTTTTGTAGATCTTGTGTTGTTATTATGGCTGGATCCATTGTTGCATCAACCTCTCGATTGAACAATGAGAAGTTCAACGGAACGGGGTAGGAATTGTGGAAGCTGAAAATGGAAGATTTGTTGGAAGAAAGAAACCAATGGTTGGCTATTCAAAAAGAGAAGAAACCTGACGATGTCTCTCAAGATGAGTGGGATAGATTAGATAAGAAGGCACGGGGAACCATCCAGTTGTGTCTTTTAGACTCTGTCTTGTTGAATGTCGCAAAGGAGGAGACTGCACAAAAGTTGTGGAATCAGTTGGGTGAGATCTATCAAGCCAAGAGTATGGTAAATAAACTTTATTTAAAAAGAAAATTGTTTTCCATGAAAATGTGAGAAGGTGAATTAGTTGCAAAGAATTTAAATTCTTTTAATTTGTTATTGAGTCAACTTGATTCAGTAGATGTTGAGGTTAGTGAGGAAGATAAATGTATCTTACTTCTTTGTTCTTTACCTGAGTCTTGGTAGAATGTTATCCTTGCTATCACTTCTAAACTTGCGGATCCAAAGTTGGATGCTCTTGTTTTAGTTCTACTATCATAGGAATTGAGGAAGAAGAGTTCGAATAGTTCAGGGGATGCTCTTAGTGTTAGGGGAAGGCCTAAGGAAAGCGGACGTAAAGGAGATTAGAAAGGGGCTAAGGACAAGTCTAAGGGCCAGTCTAAAACTCCTAGTAAAAAGAACAGAGTTAAGTGTTGGAACTGCGGTAAGAGGGGACATGTGAAGGAGTACATAAACCCAAAGAAATAGTGGGAGAGTGCTTTGGATAAGTCTTCGAATGCAAGTGAAGATATTTTACTTTCTGCATGTAATGTTGTTTCTAATGATCACTGGTTGGTTGACTCAGGATGCTCATTTTATATGACCCCGCATAAGGAATGGTTCTCCACAAATGAAGAATATGATGGAGGTAATATCTACATTGGTGATTGATGGTGACAGGTTGTCATTGATGACAAAAAGGTGTTTGGTCATCAAGTCATATTTCAGGATGTCTTCAAGTGGGAGAGATTTAATGCAGAGACAATGTATTGGTTGTTTGAAATCCTTAATATCTTGTGATGATCACATCATATGTGTCTTGCAGATGCAGAGAATGGTTTTATACTTCACAGGTTTGATCTTGCATCATCAGGAGTACATCATCTTGTGTGTTGTTGCAGGAGTGCATCATCAGGAGTTGCAGGAATACATCATCAGGAGTACATCATCTTGTGTGTTGTTCATCAAGAGTACATCATCTTGTGTGTTGTTGCATAGAGTGTCAAAGTTCAACTTTGAAGGTTCATAGGGTAGAAATGATAACATTTGTTGATAAGGGAGTTCATTGATGTTGATATGGATATTCAAAGTTTGATTGAAGCTTGAGTTGATTAGTTGGCATATCAATTGATTAGTTGGCATATTAGTTAAAATATACTTGACAGGTTAATAATGATTGATGACAGAGATAATGTTAATGGTTAAGGTATGATCTTTGTGACAGTGGCATTTAATTGACAAGAGGTCTTCATTCTATCACATGTGTAGTAGATGATGTTTTAAACATGTATCAAAGGTTGTCACAAATCTCCTAAATCCAACTGTCATCTATGTCTTATGCACTTTTGTTTTAAAGCTAAGGTGACCTGTCATCGTAGGTGAAAGTCACTTAAGTGACTTGTTAGAGGGGGTTTAACTCATTCATCAACCGGCCCCATATATTGCTGTCCACCGATTCCTTAGGTCACTTTCTTTCCCATCGGGCGCCAAAAAGCCATCTATGACATTGTTTGAATGTTTTATGGGCGGCAAATACATTTCAACTACTAGGAAATGACTTTCCCATTTTCTTTGCAATAAACATATCTTCTGAATCATAATCAAAAGATAAGAAACATACCTTCTCATTTTGGTAGACACATTGATATTTTCATAAGCATCAACAGAGACATCCTCAGGGGCGTTTCCTTCTTTATCTGAGTCTGTATCCAACAATGTTGAATCATGGTGCTGTTGTCCTTCACCTTTTTCCTCCTGCCCCTGTTCTTCAACAATCCTTTCTTTAACACTTTGCCTTTTTAACCTTCTTGAGCGCCTGGGAGTAATAGTTTCCTGCTTGACTTCACTTTTCTCTTCTTCTTCTTTTCCCCTACATCTTCTCCCTTCATAGTGCTCTTATGTTTCTCAACACTTTTCTTTTTTCTCTTTTTCCTAATAGGTGTTGAATCAGTGCATCTCATAACTTTAGGGTTAGAAGATGAGGGTTCCTCTATTGCCACCGGCCTATCTTCTGGAGTATTTTCCTCCTATGGACCCTCTTGCTCAGGTTCAATCTCAAGTTTAGTCCCATGTTGAGGTTCATCCTCTACTTTAGGTACTTCCAGCAATGTTGTGATATCTATACATTGTTTAAAGGCATCCCAATCAACCTGTGGATGTTGAATTCTCAGGCTTCTCTTAACCAATAGGGCTATTAAGAAAGGATGGGACAACGTGGTGTCCACTTGCTTTTTCTGATATTTGGACGCCATCCTTTTCAACATGTTATAGAGGAAATTGGGAACATTGGCTAGCTTATCATGGCTTAAGTGATTTAGCAACTTAAAATGCACAGTATACAACAAATTGTACTGACCATCATAGGTAAAATATTTAATGATATAAGAAGCACATTTTCCCCAAAAGAATGGAAGGGACAATCTCTTTGTACCTTGTTATGTTGAGTCTATCTATTCTCCATGCTCGCATAATTCTTCCCTTGTTGTAGTTGAATTGGCACGAGCTAGATATTCAGACCCTGTGTGCGGCAATCTTGTAACTTGGGCAATGGCCATTTCAGAAGCATCTACAACCAATCCCGTGACTGTTGCCTCATCATACTGCAATGTATCTACAAATTCTTTCACCATTTCATTATCATATTCTGTTAACTTCAAGAAGTAGTCCAGCCATCTCACTCTGGTGAGGAGTGGCAGAACCATCACATCCTCTAATATTTCCTTATGTGTAGATGGTTCTCGTCTTATCACATCACCTTCCATTATCTATGTGTTCTGCATCCTCTTGGAGTTTCAATTTGTGCTCAACTTTGATTCTACCACCTTCAAAAGAACCTACAATTTGCTGCCTTCTCTTATTCTTCCCAACTATAACTTTCTCAGGGTAACAAGTTCACACTTTGGGTGAAACAGGGTAGGTTTACTATCTTTGGAAAACGACATAGAATTCTATCTGGTATCTCTAAAGACTTGGGTGGCGAAAGTAAAAAAATTTAACGCCTCCCCCCAACTAATGTGTGAAGTGACCTCACTTCACGTGTGAATTGATATGAAAGGAAGAGTATTTATTAAATGGAATGGTGATATATATTTTCACATGCATGAAATAAAAAAAGAGCAATATTGAATATAGAAAGAAATCTAAGTTAATCATTGAAAGTTACCTTATGTACATACGTTATGGAAATAAATGATTAGTGCACCTTGGAACTAGAGAACACGTACTTGGCATGTTATTTGATATGAGCAAGATGAAATGCATGCAGATGAATGGTAAGGTGGCAGGTACTTCGGAAGTGATGTGAGGTGACAGCTCGTAATGCTTGATCGAACAACTCATGAGTTTGAGTTGAACACTTTTGCGGCGGTATTTGATTTATTTCAAAATGAATGAAACATGTATAGAAGAAATGTAATGAGCGGGAAAATGGTTTACTTTTTGCCAAAGTGTGGAAGACATTTGTAGACAGGTGTTGCTATGGTTGCCTCTAGTACAGGTCCTGACTGAATGGTTACATATGCATTATGTCAGGTCCTGACTATAACAAGTCCCAACTGAGAGTGAAGAATAGGTCCCTCTGGAGCTAACTGTGTTCACCATGGGTAGTGTGTTGTGTGTGCATGTGAATTTCAAAGCAATAAAAGTTAAGTATCAGTGATGGGGGTTGAGTCATGCAACTCAACCTCTGCATCACTAGACAGCATTGGTGGATCATCTTCTGATGGTATATCATTGTGTGTCTTAGAGCCTTCATCAAGATCACCATGAGCACCATACTAAGTGGTTAGAGAGACAATAAAATCATCTTTTTGAAGCAGTTTATTATAAAGTTTCAGCCTGTGTCCATTTACCATCAATGAAAATCAAACCTTGTCAATGGTTTGTAGTTGGACTGCACCATTAGGGAATGCCTATTGAATCTCATATGGTCCTAGTCATCAAGATTGAAGCTTGCCTTGAAATCTTTGTATCTGGAATCATAGAGAAGGGCCCAATCACCAACAGTGAATTCTTTAGTGTTTATATACTTATCATGTCATTTAATTCTTTGTTTCTGTATAACCTCTATGTGGTGGATGGCTTCTAATCCAATTTCATCAAGAGCATTCAAATGTTGTAACCTTTCCTTTTGAGCTTCTGTCAAATCCATCCCTAAGTCTACTGCTGTCCTCAGAGTTTTGTATTCAAATTCTATAGGTAGTACTGTTGTCTTGCCATAAACCAACTCATAAGGAGTGAATCTTGTAGTTGTCTTCCATGTGGTTCTGTATGCCCAAACAGCTTCTGGTAACCTAGAAACCCAATCTCATCTGTGAAGCTGTACTATTTTTGTCAATATATTCTCAATCTCCTTGTTTGTGACCTCAACCTGACCATTAGCCTGAGGATGGTATGGAATGGACTTCAGGTGTCTAATCTGATATTCCTCCACCAGTCTGGTGATTAAGTCTGATGTGAATTGTGGTCCTTGATTAGTCACTATCTCCCTAGGTACACCATACCTAGTGAAGATTTCCTCATATAAAAATTTTGCCACATGGCCATCTCTAGCAAACTGCAAAGCTTTGACCTCCACCCATTTGGTTAAGTAATCAGTGCATACTAGTATATATTCCTTGTTGTTTGAAGTAGGAGAGATAGGGCCAACAAAATCCAACCCCCACTTATTAAAAGGAGATAATGTTATTTGTGGCTACAAAGGCATTTCATCACTTCTTGTAGGTCTCCCCATCATCTGACACTGATCACAGCTTCTAGTATACTTGACAAAATCTTTATGAAGTGTTGGCTAGTAATATCTTGTTGTCAAGATCTTGAAGGTTGTTCTTTTGGCTGCAAAATATCCACCACAGGGTTCATCATAACATGCCTTCAATATATCAAACACCTCATCCTCTCTGATACATCTTCTCATAATGTTATCTAGGCCAGTGTAGAATAGGAATCCAGAAATCCAAGAATAAGGGAAACATTTGTGAACTAGTTGTCTTTTCTCCCTTGGAGAAAAGTAACCTGGAATATGCCTAGTGTGCCACTTTTTCTACACAATCCAGATCTCCTTCCGGCACTGATCTCTGCTACACTTTCTATTTCCTGTGATCTAAAAATGGAGGACAAGGTTGATGGCACCCTTATCCTGAAAAGTTCAATAGTGCACTTCTTTTTATATCTGACACCTGCAATCACAAGGAATGTGGGAGGGGGTTGTGGTGTTTAGAGCATTGCCTCGATCAAGCCTCGGAGAGACATTCAAGTCTTCCGAACACCGTTGTTAGAGAGAGTGCGTGCCCTTGGGAGGCAGAGGCAAAAACCAAATGATAATGATTGATAAAGCACAATAAATGATACCTTTATGACAAAGCTCTCATGGAAGGAAGAAGCTCTTCAATGCCATGTGGAGAAGATGTAATCTAACCTGCAAACAAACACAATAACAATGCTATGCTCTGCAACACAATGATAATCACAAGTATGCCAATAGCTTAAGTTCACATTAATCTTCTAGATATCTTCTAGTTTGTAAATGATAACATAAACATGCTTATATATGCAACTATTAAGATTCCTGCCAAGAATTTCGTATTTGAAACTTATGACCTCGGCTTGGAGACCAAATAAGGGTCACAAAATCAACATTTCAAATTAGGGCAAACCCAAAATAGGGCTGGACTAGAGCGCTAGCGCTCTTGTCCACCCCCGTGTCTTTGCTCAAGATTCAATGAAGTGCAGCCCTCTAGGTCCTATTTGCCACAACACCCATGTGTTTTCTCATCGAGAGTCTGATTTAACATGTAAAATGCTCTAAATGCAAATCTAAAGACCTGGGAGCTAACCCTTTAGGAAAAAGCCCCCAAGGGTGCATTTATCCGACATAACATTTAGCCCCCACTTTAATGTATGCATTAGACACAAGGCCAATACACGTATTAAAGTAGGTCCACAAACACAACAAACATGCCAGGCATGGAGAAGACACGCCAAACACATTGAAGACAATGACAGGAACGCAAAACATGGAGAAGACAATTACAATCACGCAAGGGATGGAGAAGACAACATTGAAGACACGCAGAACACAAAGAATACAATGAATGCAGTGATTTTTTTTTAAAAAAAATTTCCCATATGAAATGTATAATGCAAGTACAAGAAAATTAAACAAACAAATCCCAAAAAGTTTAGAAGAGCTGTTCACCACCAGTTTTGCACTTTTTGAAACAAACATGCCAAACAAAATCCTAAGGTGTAGAGGAGTTGTTCACCATTGGTCTTGCACCTTGAGAACAAACACACCAAACAAATCCTAAAGTGTAGAGGAGCTCATCACCATCGGTCTTGCACTTTGACAACAAGCACGCCAAACACACACATGTTGAAGACACGAAGAAAACACAGAAGACAAGTGATGGAGTGTTCCTACTGCTAGGCTCATCACCATCTCAGGCACATTACAGGCACACACCAACGATTAGGCTTCACTACAACAACTACTGAAAACATGCTTAAGGGTTGAGTTAGTCACATAACCGCTCCCTGCCTTGCGATGAGGACTTTTGAAAATGACAGGATAATGCAATTTGCTCCTAGAAATACACCATCCCTGTCTCGCCATGAGGGTTTAAGATAAAAGGATATGCTTGATATCCCGCCTCTTCAGCGGGATTAAATGATTGATTTGATTTTTAGATTGTTCAAACAAGCTTTACTATGATCTAAAGCAGACAACTTACCTTATATATGCCCCCAACTTAAGGTGGTTGATATCACATACCGATATCAAGCACGTTAAGGTAGGAAGAAAACACACAAGGGAACATGATTTCTCGCAAGGCCCATGCCCCCCGAAGGTGACATGTACTTTACGATTGCTGAATGTTCCCACAAACACATCCCTGCAAGAAAAGTGTTAGTGTCCAGATAATCATGATAAATAACAATGCATATGATCAACTACATGAAAGAGCCAAGCGAGGTGATATTCATGATAACAAAGTGCGCGGAGCAGCAGTATTGTTAAAGTGTTGTTAGCAAGATAAGATAACATCGACATCAACATCAAGATAGAGAAATCACGGAGTGATTCCACTAGCCAAGCGTCGGATAATTTGTTACATCCTTGTCGTCATATATGGACTAGGTCCATTTTTTGATTACTCACAAAAGGGACACTAGGTTCGCATCAGTATAATATGTTTTTTGTTATTCGCCAGGTAGATAGAAACACTAGAGGAAGGTATACAATAAATCATAGAGGAGAACAAGTGCCTTAGGGACAATCATGTAGGAGGGTGCCCCCAATTCACCAACCGCAACGCTATGTCTGGAAGACACAACACACAACAATGAAATAAGAGGAGAAGCAATATAGAAGAATGATGATACAAAGAGAAGAAGGTCACGACAGAGGCAGTCTCCTAGTATCCTTGACCTTACAGGAGAATGAAGGGTCTATTGCAAGTATCCTTTATGTCCTTAAAACCCTAATTTAAGCAAAATAGTAATCAAATATGTGAATTACAACAAATGTTACAGGAAATAGACATAAGGAAGAGAACCTTAACTCACTATTTTTCACAGATGGAAAACGGAAAAATCTGGGACAATAGTGATGGCACCCTAGTCCAGTGTGCCACTTTTACCGCACAGTCCCGATCTCCTTCCGGCACTGATCTCTGCTACACTTTCTGTTTCCCGTGATCTTAAAATGGAGGACAAGGTTGATGGCGCCCTTGTGTTGGGATAAGGTACCATTAGCCTTGTAAATCCCATTATTGTATTTATTCCATTTATTATATGTAATTTGTAATTATCCATGAGTAGATGTACTAGTTTCATTGGCAGGGGTAATTTCAGAGTAACCGAAGGTAATTACAGAGTGAATTTTACTATTGGCAAATGTAAAAACTCAAAGTAAATGAGGGTAGGCGTGCTTCCTTGAGGAATATACTATTTTTGGCATGTATGACAACTGTCATAATGTTTGGTAAGTGAATCTATGACATCTGCAAGTTGTCATAAGATTCTGAGATTCTATGACGCATATGACAGATATGTTAGGTGTATATTTGCTATATTTAGCCCAAGGTTCCTATCTTGAAAAGATACTCTTTTGTGGAATCTATGATGATTATGATACGTCATAAGATGCTGTAAGAGGCTAGATTTAGTCTTTGGCCCCCAACCTTTACATGGTTGTTTTTAGACAAGTGTAAGATGCTTGTAAGATGGTAATTAATGTTTACAGGTTGGAGAATCTTAGGAGAGAGAAGGTGAATGCCTAGGATGAGTTGGAAAACATTTCTATAAGTATTTGACATGTATTTGTTGCTGCAATATAGATTTTAGGTACTTAGGTGTTGCTAGAATGCTGTCAGATTGAAGACTTGTGGAGAGAGTTGTGTAGTTGATGTATTGTACAATCTTGTTGAGATTAATACAAACTTGTGCCTCTTGCCTGGTGCAGTTTTTTACTCACAAGGGTTTTCTTGATGTAAACACTGTGTCATTGTGTTGAGTTCTTCATGTTTAACATCTTTTTTGTAGTTGGTTTTATGTTTTGTTACAATCTCCATTGTTAATGCACACTTAAGATTGCTGAAATTTATCTTGAATTAGATTTCCATTAAAGTAGTGTTGCTTTCATTTCTAACATTTGGTATCAGAGCCTAGACAGCTTTGAGTCTTAGGTGGTAGTGTAGAAGCTGTAGCTACATTGTGAGATTTGGTTGTGTTTGTTTTGTAGATCTTGTGTTGTTATTATGGTTGGATCCATTGTTGCATCAACCTCTCGATTGAACATTGAGAAGTTCAACGGAACGGGGTGTGAGTTGTGGAAGCTGAAAATGGAAGATTTGTTGGAAGAAAGAAACCAATGGTTGGCTGTTCAAAAAGAGGAGAAATCTAACGATGTCTCTCAAGATGAGTGGGATAGACTGGATAAGAAGGCACGGGGAACCATCCGGTTGTGTCTTTCAGACTATGTCATGTTGAATGTTGTAAAGGAGGAGACCGCACACAAGTTGTGGAATCAGTTGGGTGAGATCTATCAAGCCAAGAGTATGGTAAATAAACTTTATTTAAAAAGAAAATTGTTTTCCATGAAAATGCGAGAAGGTGAATCAGTTGCAGAGCATTTAAATTCTTTTAATTTGTTATTGAGTCAACTTGATTCAGTAGATGTTGAGGTTAGTGAGGAAGATAAATGTATCTTACTTCTT
Source organism: Cunninghamia lanceolata (assembly GCA_027924645.1). NCBI lineage: Eukaryota > Viridiplantae > Streptophyta > Pinopsida > Cupressales > Cupressaceae > Cunninghamia > Cunninghamia lanceolata. The sequence continues at coordinate 2,099,698 of BSBN01001219.1, read as the reverse complement.
TGTTCTTTACTCGAGTCTAGGTAGAATGTTATCCTTGCTATCAATTCTAACCTTGTGGATCCGAAGTTGTATGCTCTTGTTTTAGTTCTACTATCATAGGAATTGAGGAAGATGAGTTTGAATAGTTCAGCGGATGCTCTCAGTGTTAGGGGAAGGCCTAAGGAAAGTGGACCTAAAGGAGACTAGAAAGGGGCTAAGGACAAGTCTAAGGGCCAGTCTAAAACTCCTAGTAAAAAGAACAGAGTTAAGTGTTGGAACTGCGGTAAGAGGGGACATGTGAAGGAGTATAGAAACCCAAAGAAATAGTGGGAGAGTGCTTCGGATAAGTCTTCGAATGCAAGTGAAGATGTTTTACTTTCTGCATGTAGTGTTGTTTCTAATGATCACTGGTTGGTTGACTTAGGATGCTCATTTCATATCACCCCGCATAAGGAATGGTTCTTCACATATGAAGAATATGATGGAGGTAATATCTACCTTGGTGACAACTCTTCATATCTGATTGTCAGGAAAGGAAAGGTATTGTTGTGTTTCAGTGATGGGAGGATTAAAACCCTCCTAGGTGTTTTGCATGTTCCTGGATTAGCTATAAATCTGATTTTAGTTTTGAAGTTGAATGATTTGGGAATGCATGTGACATTTGATAAGCATGACTGTAGATTGGTGAAAGGGGACTTGGTGGTAGCAAAAGGGAAGAGATTCGGGAACTTGTTTAAGCTTGAAGACACTACAATTTTTAATGCCTCCTATGTATATGAGGCCACTACTGAAAATACATGTATATTGTGGCACCGAAGAGTGGGCCACACAAGTAATAATGTATTAAAAACTATTAAGAATAAATAATTGTTGGACAATTTCTCTTATTCTGATGAGCACTTTGATTTCTGTGAGCATTGTGTGTTTGGTAAACAAAATAGAAAATCATTTCCTTCAGGAAGAAATAGAGCAAAAGAGAAATTAGAGATTATTCATACGGATGTGTTTGGACCTATGGATAATGAATCTATTGGAAAATCTCATTATTTCGTTACCTTCATTGATGATGTATCTAGAAATACATGGATTTATTTTATGAAACATAAATTTGAAGTTTTCACTAAGTTTAAGGAATTCAAAGTCTTAGTAGAGAACCAATCAGGTTTAAAGATAAAAATATTAAGATCTGACAATGGAGGGGAATATTGCTCTAAGGTATAATAAGACAAAAGATAACTCCATATACACCACAACAGAGTGGTGTTGCAGAAAGGATGAACTGAACAATTATGGAAAGAGCTAGAAGTTGCTTAGTGATGCACAGTTGGATAAATACTTTTGGGTAGAGGCTGTGTGTACTGCTTGCTACTTGATAATTAGATCTCCTTGTAAGGCTCTTGATTTGACACCTTATGAAGTGTGGACAGGTAAGAAACCTTCTGTTTCACATTTAAGGGTTTTTGGCTGTGAGACTTTTGCTCATGTGCCTAAGGAAAAGCGATCTAAGTTGGATCCAAAGACTAAAAAGTGTACATTCATTGAATATGGTGATAATGTCAAAGGTTATAAGCTTTGGAATCCACTAACCTGTAGGATTATCTTTTCTAGAGATGTTTTTTTCAGGGACCTTAGAGCTATTTCTGAACCTGAGCAACCAAAAGAAAAAGAAGAAAAGGTAAAGAAGGTGCACTTTGATTTAGAGCAGCAAGATGCACCTCAGGGAGAACATAATGATGGATTGGGGGTGAAGAAGAAGAAGAAGATTCAAGTGGTTCTGATGAAGATGAATTTGTTGTGATAGAAGAAGTTGGTGCAGATGATCATGCAGAAGAATGAGTAGAGTCTCTTACTCCACCCTTGAGAAGATCCACAAGACAACGAAATCCAATTGATAGGTATAGCCCACCAGATTTCTGTTATGTATATGCTTTATTGAGTACTAACGATGAACCTAGATCTTACAGGGAAGCTATTTCTGTAGATGATAGTGAGTCTTGGCAGTTAGCCATGCAGGAGGAGATGATGGCTTTAGACTCTTGTAACACCTGGGATCTTGTTCATTTGCCCAAAGGAAGAAATGCCATAGGTTGTAAGTGGGTCTTCAAGAAGAAGTTTGGAGTAGACGAGTCATTGGAAAAGTACAAGGCTAGACTAGTAGCCAAGGGCTACTCCTAAAGAGAGGGAGTTGATTTTGGTGAGATATTTTCTCCTGTTGCTAAATTGACTTCTATTAGATTTCTCTTATCCATTGCTGCAGCTTATGATTGGGAGATTGAGCAAATGGATGTTAAGACTGCGTTCTTGCATGGAAATCTTAAAGAAAAAATTTATATGCAACAACCTACAGGTTTTGAGGTAAAAAGAAAATAACATTGGGTTTGCAGGTTAAGGAGGTCTCTTTATGGTCTAAAACAATCCCTCAGAATGTGGTATCAAAAGTTTGACTCATTTGTTTTGAAATTGGGTTTTATTAGAAGCGAGGAGGATCACTATGTTTACATTCATTGTGTTGATGATTCTCTACTGATTATTGCTTTGTATGTCGATGACATGTTTTTCAGCAATATTAAGGGTATGATCAGTGAGCTTAAAAGCCAATTTTCAGGTGCATTTGAGATGAAGGATCTTGGTGCTACCAGGTATATTTTGGGAATGGAGATCAGGAGGGACAGAGTTAACAGAAAGCTTTGGTTGTCACAAAGTAAGTATATGAATACTATTTTACAGAGGTTTAGTTTGCAAGACTGTAACCCAGTTAGAGTTCCTTTACCCATTGGTACTAAGCTTTCATTAGATATGTGTCCAAAGACTGAGAATGATCTTGAGGATATGTCTAATGTGCCATATGCTAGTGTTGTAGGGAGTTTGATGTATGCAATGGTTTGCACTAGACCAGATATTGCCCAAGCAGTGGGAGTTTTGAGCAAATTTATGTCTAACCCTGGTAGACAACATTGGAACTATGCGAAGATGGTGTTTAAATATCTTGCAGGTACTCTTGATCATTGTTTAGTTTATTCTGGTACCAATAGTGCTGATAAATCTTTAGACATACAGGGTTTTGTTGATGCAGATTGGGCAGGTGACTTGGATCGTCGAAGGTCCACTAGTGGCTATATTTTTACTCTGTTTGGAGGTGCAGTGAGTTGGAAGAGTAAGAGGCAGCCCATAGTTGCTTTGTCCACCACAAAAAAAGAGTATATGGCTGCTACTCATGTCTCTAATGAGGTAGTTTGGTTGAGGAGACTGTGTACAGGTATTGGTTTTGATTGCAGGATCATTCAGATTGGTTTTGATAGCTAGAGTGCTACCTGTTTGGCCAAGAATCCCATGTATCATGCTCAGACTAAGCATGTTGATGTTTAATATAACTTTGTTCAAGAGTTGGTTACAAATGGAGAGATTTAGCTGAAGAAGATAGACAATCAGGAGAATGTTGCAGATTCATTGACCAAGCCTGTGAGCACAAAGAAGTTCATATGGTGCAGAGAGGCCATGGGCCTTGTTTCTAGTATTTACATGTATAATGTCAAGTGGAAGAATGTTGGGATAAGGTACCATTAGCCTTGTAAATCCCAATATTGTATTTATTCCATTTATTATATGTAATTTGTAATTATCCATGAGCAGATGTACTAGTTTCATTGGCAGGGGTAATTTTGGAGTAACCGAAGGTAATTACAGAGTGAATTTTACTATTGGCAAATGTAAAAACTCAAAATAAATGAGGGTAGGCATGCTTCCTTGAAGAATATACTATTTTTGGCATGTATGACAACTGTCATAATGTTTGGTAAGTGAATCTATGACAACTGCAAGTTGTCATAAGATTATGAGATTCTATGACACATATGACAGATATGTTAGGTGTATATTTGCTATATTTAGCCCAAGGTTCCTATCTTGAAAAGATACTCTTTTGTGGAATATATGATGATTATGATACGTCATAAGATGCTGTAAGAGGCTAGATTTAGTCTTTGGTCCCCAACCTTTGCATGGTTGTTCTTGGACAAGTGTAAGATGCTTGTAAGATGGTAATTAATGTTTACAGGTTGGAGAATCTTAGGAGAGAGAAGGTGAATGCCTAGGATGAGTTGGAAAACATTTCTATAAGTATTTTCCATGTATTTGTTGCTGCAATACAGATTTTAGGTACTTAGGTGTTGCTAGAATGCTGTCAGATTGAAGACTTGTGGAGAGAGTTGTGTAGTTGATGTATTGTACAATCTTGTTGAGACTAATACAAACTTGTGCCTCTTTCCTGGTGGAGTTTTTTACCCGCAAGGGTTTTCTCCATGTAAACACTCTGTTGTTGTGTTAAGTTCTTCATGTTTGACATCTTTTCTATAGTGGGTTTTATGTTTTGTTACAATCTCCATTGTTAATGCACACTTAAGATTGTTGAAATTTATCTTGAATTAGATTTCCATTGAAGGAGTGTTGCTTTCATTTCTAACACCTTGTCCCAAAAAGTTGAACAGTGTCTGCTTCTTTTTAGATCTGGAATCCTCAATGTCTGCCTTCCTACTTTGCAACTCCACTTCCTCCAGATCTGACACCTGTAACCTGCAATCACAAGGAATGTGGGAGGGGGTTGTGGTGTTTAGAGGCTTGCCTCAGTCAAGCCCTAGAGAGACACTCAAGTCTTCTGAACACCATTGTCAGAGAGAGTGTGTGCACTTGGGAGATAGAAGAAAAAATCAAATGATAATGATCGATAAAGCACAATAAATGATACCTTGATGATGAAGCTCTCATGGAAGGTAGAAGCTCTTCAATGCCATGAGGAGAAGATATAATCCAACCTACAAAAACAAACACAATAACAAAGCTATGCTCTGCAACACAATGATAATCACAAGTATGCCAATAGCTCAAGTCCACAATATTCTTCTAGATATCTTCTAGTTTGCAAATGATAACGTAAACATGCTTTTATATGAAACTATTCAGATCCCTGCCAAGAATTTCATATTTGAAACTTATGATGTTGGCTTGGAGACCAAATAACGATCACAAAACTGACATTTCAAATTAGGGCAGATGCAAAATAGGGCTGGACTAGGGCATTAGTGCCCTTGTCCAGCCCCTATCTTTGCTCAAAATTTAATGAAGTGCAGCTCCCTAGGTCCTATTTGCTACAAGACCCATGGGTTTTCTCATCGAGAGTCTGATTTAACATGCAAAATGCTCTAAATGCAAATCTAAAGACCTGGGAGCTAAACCTTTAAGAAAAAGCCCCCAAGGGTACATTTTTTCAACATAACATTTAAAATGTTTTGGGGTAAAAAGGATGAGGGTTAATGTTTTCTTTAGTTTGAATCCTCCTTTCCAAAAAACATTCCAAGGGCTTTTCAACTAAGTGCCTCACCTATCAAGAGGAGAGTCAGCTATCAGATTTGAGTTGCCACTTGGTTTTCTGTTGGGAAATTCAGATCTGATCACAAAAGTTTGCCAATTAATGCCTTTATGTCCTTAAAACCCTAATTGAAGAAAAACAATAATCAAATCTGTGAATTACGACAAATACTATAGAAAATAGATAGAGGGCAGAGAACCTTAACTCACTGTTTTTCGCAGACAAAAAATGAAAAAATTTGGGACAACAGTGATGGTGCCCTAGTCCAGTGTGCCACTTTTTCCGCATAGTCCCAATCTTATTCTGGCACTAATCTCTACTACACTTTCTGTTTCCTGTGACCAAAAATTAGAGGACAAGGTTGATGGCACCCTTGTCCCAAAATGTTGATTAGTGTCCACTTCTTTTTAGATCTAGAATCTTCAATGTTTGCCTTCCTGCTGAACAACTCCACTTTCTCCAGATCTGACACCTATAACCTATAATCACAAGGAGTGTGGGAAGGGGTTGTTGTGTTTAGAGGCTTGCCTCAGTCAATCCCCAGAGAGACATTCAAGTCTCCCGAACACCATTGTTAGAGAGAGCGCGTGCCCTTGGGAGGCAGAGGCAAAAAACCAAATGATAATAATTGATAAAGCACAATAAATGATACCTTGATGATGAAGCTCTCATGGAAGGAAGAAGCTCTTCAATGCCATGAGGAGAAGATGTAATCCAACCTGCAAAAAAACACAATAACAATGCTATGCTCTGCAACACAATGATAATCACAAGTATGCCAATAACTTAAGTTCACAATAATCTTCTAGATATCTTCTAGTTTGTAAATGATCTTATATATGCAACTATTAAGATTCCCACCAAGAATTTTGTATTTGAAACTTATGACGTTGGCCTGGAGACCAAATAACGGTCACAAAACTGACATTTCAAATTAGGGCAGACTCAAAATAGGGCTGGACTAAGGTGCTAGCACCCTTGTCCACCCCCGTGTCTTTGCTCAAGATTCAATGAAGTGTAGCCCCCTAGGTCCTATTTTCCACAACACCCATGGGTTTTCTCGTCGGGAGTCTGATTTAACATGCAAAATGATCTAAATGCAAATATAAAGACCTAGGAGCTAAACCTTTAGGAAAAAGCCCCCAGGGGTGCATTTTTCCAACATAACATATAACCCCCACTTTAATGTATGAATTAGACACAATGCCAATACATGTATTAAAGTAGGTCCACAAATAAAGCAAACACGCCAAGCATGGAGAAGACACGCCAAACACATTGAAGATAATGAAAAGCACACAAAACACGAAGAAGACAGTTACAGTCACGCAAAACACGGAGAATACAAAATTGAAGACATGAAAAGCACAAAGAATACAATGAATGCAGTGATTATTTTTTTATTTTTTTTATTTTCCCATATGAAATACATAATGCAAGTACAAGGAAAGTAAACAAACAAATCCCAAAAAGTGTAGAGTAGCTGTTCACCACTGGTGTTGCACTTTTTGAGAAAAAATACGCCAAACAAAATCCCAAGGTGTAGAGGAGCTTTTCACCACCGGTCTTGCACCTTGAGAACAAGCATGCCAAACAAATCCCAAAGTGTAGAGGAGCTCATTGCCACCGGTCTTGCACTTTGAGAACAAGCACGCCAAGCACACACACACTGAAGACATGGAGAAAACACGACAGACAAGCGATGGAGTGTTCCTATTTCTAGGCTCATTACCATCTTAGACACATTATAGACACACACTGACAATTGGGCTTCACCACAACAACCACTGAAAACACGCTTAAGTGTCGAGTTAGTCACATAACCGCTCTCCGCCTCGTGATGAAGACTTTTGAAAATGATAGGGTAATGCAATCTGCTCTGAGAAATACACCATCCTCACCTTGTGATGAGGGCTTAAGATAAAAGGATATGCTCAATATCCCACCTTCGCAGAGGACTTAAATGATTAATTGATTTTTAGATTATTCAAACACACTTTACTATGATCTAAAGCAGACAAATTACCTTATGTATGCCCCCACCTTAATGTTGTTGATATCGCGTACTGATATCAAGCATGTTAAGGTGGGAAGAAAACACACAAGGGAACATGAGCTCTCGCAAGGCCCATGCCCCTCGAAGGTGACATGTACTTTAGGATTACCAGATGTTCCCACAAACACATCCCTGCAAGAAAAGTGTTAGTGTCCAAATAATCATAAAGTACATGTGTTTGTGGGAACATTCGGCAATCGTAAAGTACATGTCACCTTCGGGGGACATGGGCCTTGCGAGAGCTCATGTTCCCTTGTGTGTTTTCTTCCTACCTTAACATGCTTGATATCAGTACGTGATATCAACCACATTAAGGTGGGGGCATATATAAGGTAAGTTGTCTACTTTAAATCATAGTAAAGTGTGTTTGAACAATCTGAAATCAATCAATCATTCATTTAAGCCCTCTGTGGAGGTGGAATATCGAGCATATCCTTTTATCTTAAGCCCTCATCGCGAGGTGGGGATAGTGCATTTCTCAGAGCATATTGCATTATCCTGTCATTTTCAAAGTCCTCATCGTGAGGCGGGGAGCGGTTCTGTGACTAACTCAACCCTTAAGTGTATTTTCAACGGTTGTTGTGGTGAAGCGCAATCATCGGTGTGTGCTTGTAATGTGCTTGAGATGGTGATGACCCTAGCAATAGGAACACTCCATCACCTATCTATTGTGTTTTCTCCATGTCTTCAGTGTGTGTGTGTATGGCGTGCTTGTTCTCAAAGTGTAAGACCAGTGGCGATGAGCTCCTCTACACTTTGGGATTTGTTTGGCATGTTTGTTCTCAAGGTGCAAGACAGGTGGTGAACAGTTCCTCTATACCTTGGGATTTTGTTTGGTGTGTTTGTTCTCAAAAAGTGCAAGACTGGTGGCAATGAGCTCCTCTACACTCTTTTGGGATTTGTTTGTTTACTTTCCTTGTACTTGCATCTTGTATTTCATATGGAGAAATCAAAAAGAAAATAATTAATACATTCATTGTATTCTTTGTGCTCTGTGTGTCTTCAATGTTGTATTCTCTATGTTTTGCATGACTGTAACTGTCTTCTCTGTGTTTTGCATGCTTATCATTGTCTTCAATGTGTTTGGCATGTCTTCTCCATGCTTGGCATGTTTGTGGACCTACTTTAATGCATGTATTGGCCTTGCATTTAATGCATACATTAAAGTGGGGTCTAGTCAGAAAAATGCATCCTTGGGGGCTTTTTCCTAAAGGTTTAGCTCCTAGGTCTTTAGATTTGCATTTGGAGCATTTTGTGTGTTAAATCAGACTCTCGATGAGAAAACCCATGGGTCTTGTGGTAATTAGGACCTAGGGGGCTGCACTTCATTTAAATCTTGAGCAAAGACATGGGGGTGGACAAGGGCGCTAGCGCCCTAGTCTAGCCCTATTTTGGGTTTGCCCTAATTTGAAATGTCAGTTTTGCGATTGTTATTTGGTCTCCAGGCCAACATGATAAGTTTCAAATACAAAATTCTTGGTGGTAATCTTAATAGTTGCATATATAAGCATGTTTAGGTTATCATTTGTAAACTAGAAGATATCTAGAAGATTATGGTGGAATTAAGCTATTGGCATACTTGTGATTATCATTGTGTTGCAGAGCATAGCATTGTTATTATGTTTGTTTGTAGGTTTGATTACATCTTCTCTTCATGGGATTGAAGAGCTTCTTCCTTCCATGAGAACTTCATCATCAAGGTATCATTTATTATGCTTTATCAATCATTATCATTTGGTTTTTGCCTTTGCCTCTCAAGGGCACGCACTCTCTCTGACAACGGTGTTCGGAAGACTTGAAAGTCTCTCCGGGGCTTGACTAAGGCAAGGCTCTAAACACCACAACCCCCTCCCACATTCCTTGTGATTGCAGGTTACAAGTGTCAGATCTGGAGGAAGTGGAGTTGCAGAGCAGAAAGACAGACATTGAGGATTCCAAATATAAAAAGAAGTGCACTGTTGAACTTTTCAATTCAAGGGCACCATCAACCTTGTCCTCCATTTTTAGATCATGAGAAATAAAAAGTGTAGCAGAGTTCAGTGCCAGAAGGAGATCTAGATTGTGCAGAAAAAGTGGCACATTGGACTAGGGCTCCATCACTGTTGTCCCAGATTTTCCTATTTTCTGTCTGCAAAAAATAATGAGTTAAGGTTCTCTGCCCTTTGTCTATTTCCTGTAGCATTTGTCGTAATTCACAGATTTGATTATTGTTTTACTTAAATTAGGGTTTTAAGGACATAAAGGCATTAATTGGCAAACTTGTGTGATCACATCTGAATTTCCCAACAAAAAATCAAGTGGCAACTCAAATCTGATAGCTGACTCTCCTCTTGATAGGTGAGGCACTCAGTTGAAAAGCCCTTGGAATGTTTTGTGGAAAGGAAGATTCAAACTAAAGAAAACGTTAACCCTCATCCTTTTTACCCCAAAACAAGTTGTTTCTCCTCTCTTATTTCCATTGTTTATCTTCTTCAGTGATTCTACCTAGTTGGTGGATGATGAAAACAAACAAATATTGATACGGACCATGTGTCCCTTCAATAAGAAAGAAAAAATGGACCAAGTCCATGTATGAGGATGGGGTTGATCTATATATATCCGACGCTTGACTAGTAGAATCACTCTGTGTGATGTATCATCCTAGGGAATTTCTTGTTTCTAACATTTTACAATCCAATCAATCTGCCCTTGTACACTTTGAATGGTATCTTTGTTGCTACGCTCAATTCTGAGGTACCTATAGTATAGCTCAATGGTTATACTCAGCTCCAAACCCATAAGTATAGCCTTGGTCCTTGATGTGATTATTTTCATGCATAACTTTTATGTGGTTATTATCTTAGAGTAAGATTTCTAGCATCTCTTGTTGTTTATCTCAACTTATCTTATCAATGTGTTTGTGGAAACATTTGGTGATCATAAGCACATGTCACCTTGGGGGCATGGGATTTGTGAAAGCTCTTGTTTCCTTGCAGGTCTTCTCTCTACCTTAACGTGCTTGATATTGATACATGACATCAACCACCTTAAGGTGGGGGCATATATAATGATATATGTCTGATGATTTTGATACTAACAAAGCGTGTTTGTAAGCCCTATTTCTGAGGTAGGATGTTGTATCTCCAGCACGAGTGCACATCCTTATATCAATTGAAATAAAAAAGCCCTCTCCATGAGGCAAGATAATGTATCTCTTGAGCTAGTGTGTAACCTTTTATACAAAATCCCTCATCGCGAGGCAAGATGGTGTATCTCTTGAGCTAGTACACATCCTTTTATACAAATTCCTCATCGGGAGGTGGGTTTGGATCTTGAGCTATCCTCCCTTAAGCGTGTCTTTGGTGATTGTTGTGGCATAAGACCAATCGTCAGGTGTGTCTGCAGTGTGTTTGGGATGGTGGGACTTAGCAATAAGCTCCTACCATCACTCGTGTTTGCCATGTTTAAGACGTATAGTATGTCTATGGCATGCTTTTTGGTGCTCATGTATTCCGCGTGTCTTCCATGTGTTTTCTCTCATGTTTGGTTTCAAGGGTGTAGCGATGAGCTCCTCCCACACTCAGGTTTTGTATGGCATTTTTTCCCTCGTGTGTGGTTTCAAGGGTGTAGCGATGAGCTCCTCCCACACTCAGGTTTTGTATGGCGTGTTTTCTCCCATGTGTGGTTTTAAAGGTGTAGCAATGAGCTCCTCCAACACTCTAGTTTTGTATGGTGTATTTTCCCCCAAGTGTAGTTTCAAGGGTATAACGATGAGCTCCTCCTACACTTTGGATTTTGTTTTATGTGCATTTTTAAGATTTCATTTTATATATGAAAATGCTATATCAAAGTATTCATCATGTTTTGCATGATTTCTCTCATGTATTCATCATGTTTTTTGTGTCTTCAACACTGTCTTCTCTGTGTCTTGTGTGCTTCCTACTGTCTTCATTATGTTTTGCATGTCTATGACATGTCTTCTAGTGCTTTCTTGAGATTGGGGGCTAGAAATAGTTCCTCAATCTTTGTGTATGCCTTAGCTTCAAGTGCCTAGCGTGTTTGATGTGTTTCCGACTGTACTTTAATGCATATATGGGTCGTAAGATCATACATACATTAAAGTGGGGGCTAAATGTTATGTCGTAAAATATCCCCCTAGGAATTTTACCTCTTAAGTTTAGCTCCTAGGTCCCTGAGATTTAATCATGCATGTTAAAAATGAATCTTGGAGAAAAATCCCCCGAAACCCATGTCAAATGGGACTTAGGGGCCACTCTTAAGCCTAATCAAGTCCCAAAATAAGACCCTAGACTTGGGCACCTGCGCCCTAGTCTAGACCTATTTTTTTAGGACCCAAATTTTAAACGTCAGCAAAGTGACCGTTAAAAGGTTTCCCTTTGTCAGCCTATTCAATTTGAATTACGATTGTTTAGCGGGGAAGCATATATAAACATGTTTAGGACTACATTTTATAACTAGATGGATAATGCAAACTTGTGATCTTATGCTAAGGATATTCAAGGCTTTCATTGTGTTGCAGAGTAGTATTGTGTTGTGTTTGTACTTGTTTGTTGCAGATTTGTCTTCAACAATCCATCTCCTCATGGCGTGAGAGATCTTCATCTCCCCATGAGAGCTTCACCTCTGAGGTGACATCAATTTTGTGTTTCAATCATTTTATCATATCATTTGCTTTTGCCTTTGTCCACCAAGGACACACACTTTATATAACAATGGTGTTAGAAGGCTTGAATGCCATTCCAGGGCTTGACCAAGGCAAGCTCCTAAACACCACAACCCCTAACCCCTCTCTTGTGATTGCAGGTTACAGGTGTCGAATCTTGTAGAGAGGAGTTGTAGGAGGTCAGTGTATAGGATAAAGATTTTAGATCTAAAGAAAACAATAGAAAATATACCTAATTAGACATAGGTGCCCGCCCCTGTGTTCTCTAGTTTTACATCTCTAGAAATCTCTGAGTAGGTTATAGTTTGAAGCATATTTTGATTCCAAGCCCTTAGAAAAAGTACCACATTGGACATAGGCACCTACCCCAGTGTCCCCGAGGATTCTACTTTTTAGAATCTGAAATCTGGTATGTATCTAATCTATATTTAGTGCCTTTCTATGTCAGAATTTGTCATGTTTCGTCTATTTGTTTACGATTTCATATAATTAGGGGTTAAGGCATAATCAAATTAGGGTTTAACAAATAAATCAACAAATTCCAAATTTCCTTATCATTCCAAGTGACACCAAACCTGTAGCTGAGTCCTCTTGCAAAAGTTATGATTCAACTCAGTTTAATGTCATTGAATGTTATATGCGAAAGGAGGATTTAATCACACTATCAACCTCATCATCATTCCCTCTTTTCCTACATAACAGAAACCTAGTCTCCAAGAGCTTGGTGGATATGTTAATGATTATGAAGCTTTCTACTTTGATGCATGTGTGCCAACTCTTGAGAGTGACTATGCTTTACTTGAGGTTGAGTCCTTATGTAGGACACGGATATGTGCATGGATGTGAATGAGTTGCTATGTCCAAATGAACCTGATTATCATCATGCTACAACTTTACATGATGATGTAATTAAACTTGAGGCCTTTCAGTTTGAGGTACATGGTGATAATTTTGTTCATGTAGGTCATGTTGACAATCAAGTGCATTTCTCTACACCATGTGATTTAGTGGCATTTTATTTTAGCTTGGATTCACTTAGAGAGGTCAACAAATGTAGTGATTATGTAGTCATGCATGACACATGTGGTAGCAAGGATGGACATGTTGATGTTATCTATATTTTAAAGGCCATGTGACATAGCTAAACAAGGGAATTTTCATAGGTAGTGACCTCTTTCTGATTAGAGCTTCATTCATTACATGTATGGGCTGTAATCATATGTCCATGAGGGTTGTTTGTAAGCTATGAAGCTATATATGCATGTTTTCAATTAACTCAAGTGGTCAGTTCTTGTGCCAATTTTTAGACTTGTATATGTCTAGGTGTGATCTAGGACACCAAATGAAGAATGTATAGTCTTGTAGCAGCTAGAAGTATGCCTTGTAAATTAGAGGAAGGTGATTTCATGCAAGGAGTGGTCTACAAGTGAGTGTCTCCATGGTAGGCTATTATTTTAGGGGTTTCTTTGAACCAAGTTGCTACCCTCTTGCCATAGTTGCTAGCCTAATGTAATGGGAAGTAGATTGATGTGTGGTAGCATCCTAATGCATTATAAACTATTTTTTAATGGCCTCTATCTAACTCCATTATTGACCAATAAATTGATGCAGAAAGGGCATGCACTCAACTCAACGGACCTACAGATCCTTTATCAAGCAACCTAATGGTTATAATGTGTTACATTTCAATATGTCAAACCAGGGACCATCCAAGAAGACTAACAAAAATTGCTATGGGTAGGTAAGTTTTTTAAGAAATAACAAATACCATATTCAGCTTCCTAAAGAATTGTTCATGAAATAACTTAATCATAGTAGAAAAATAATATATATACTAAATCAGTGATCACCTTTAATATTCCTTAATTTAATAAATCATAATAACTTAATAAACTAACAATGTAAACTAATAGTAAAAACTAATAATGTAGACTAACAGGAGAACTACAGTTACCTCAAGTGGACCTTGCTTGAGTGATTGTAATCTCATAGAATCTAAATTAGATCTTTTATTGTATCAACTACTCATTGACTAAATTTAAATATATATTCTTTATTGAATTCTGGAAGATGTAATACAATAACAAGACTAACAACACAAAATCTCTTCCAACCTTTTTTTTGTCATATACAGAATCTATCATATATAGACATGATCTAGATCTCCTATTTGAATTGAACTTCTAAACAACTATCCTATGCTTGTCCATTCTTCCCACAAACATAGGAAGAAGACTTTATTATTATTATTTTAATTAGATCATAAGTAAGAGACAAACTATTACAAAGATAATCCAGATATCACAGTCCTACTATGATTCTTCTTGTTCACTATAAATATAGACATAAATGAAAATAGAACATTATTGGATTAATCATGAACCATGATCTAAACACCTCTTAATCTTTATGAATATCTCAAATGCTGGAGATAAAACTATCAAGGAGTGGAAGGAGTTATGGTTAAACCATGCCCACTTGATTCAGGATCCTTCTCCTTTGGCTGTGGGCTATTGCATTCTCAACTGTAGATAAATAACTCTCTTGTTGCGGGTTGACAGATGGCCTTTGCCACAAGTAACTATTTACTTGCTAAATAGGGGTTAGTTTCTCCATATAGTATTTACACATCACAAACTACCATAATTAATAGAAATTACTATCACATTCTATAAACAATCATTAACTCACACATTATCATTCATCAACATATCATATACTATTCTTAATGATTTCAAGTCTTAAAGGTAATCATAAACATGGATAATGTCTAAGAAAGTTTAGAAATGTCTTTGGAAAGTACAAACTTAAACAAGGAAACTAGAACAAAATAAAGTCCCATCAGCCTCTTCCTCTTGCATGTGGAATGCTATTGATTTGAGATGGATTATTTAGCAAGCTCACATATTGGTTTACTTAATCTTGTGGTCTGAATGCTCATATAAGCCTTGTTCCATTGCTGATTGGTATGCATGCTTCTATATTCTTAACAAGTGGTGACTCTGTAGCCCATTGGAGTAGGTACCAGTTTATTTGGTAATATTCCAACATCATTTCAATCTCAACATCTCTTACTCTCAATAGTTTAGGAGTAGTTGTAGGTTTCCTCACACTCTTTGTGATCCATTGTTATGATTTATGTCTCATCTCAAGAAAACAAGAAATGATAAACTATTAGAGGATCATATTCTAGAGGAAAACTAATGCGTTGTAGACTTAACATAATTCAGGGGTAAACCTATCTGAACAACCCACTTCACATTGTACTCCCACATTAAATTATCAACCAAGGAGCGTAAGATTATGATGGCACTGCATTGTATGTACCTTCAGGGCTCATATACTTCTAAACTATCTTATCCAAACCTACTCAGATTATTTTACTTTGTTGGAATTCATAGAAATGCAAGAACAGTAAAAACAGTTACAGAATCTAGTGGCTACGAGTACCTTTAGCATAAGCTATATATAATTGCTAGCAATAGGAAATTATAGAACTAATCCAAAACATTCAAAATGGTGAGAAAGCTAATGCTAACCTCCGGAGGACTTAAAATAGACAAATTATGCATTTATTCATGAACCACAACTACTGTAATTTAACAATCAAAGTATTCTAATTAACTCACAATGCATTTATAAACTAATGGAAAACAACTTTAACAAGAATGCATAAATGAATAAGAAAATAAATGAAGTGAAGATCAGTACCTTGAGTGGCCGGCTCCGGGGACTGACTCACTTAGCTGGAAATCAAATCTAATTTAGATAATCACGCATCCTCATAACACATAGTTCCATTCATTTCATACCATAAACAAAATCTCTTGCAGATTGTATTCAATAATAGCATTCTTTAACAAACATGTCTGGAGCTTCTAATATTGAAAACAAAACAACAACCAAGTAACTAGATAATGAAGTAACTAGATTGACACCGAGCTCATCCCTCCTAACTTATACAAAAATGGGAGAGTCTTATGCAACTACCAACTAAGTTCAATCATTAATCCATCCTAGATATTAGGATACAAGGTTAAGATTGATTTATTAATTCTAATTGAATAGAGGAAGGAGAATCCTATTCAAATAAGAATTCTTATGCAATGGCTCGTATAAAAAACACACAAGCTGCGTTTGAAACAAGTCTACTTCTTCTACATTTATTCCTTTCCATGATGGTTCACGTTAATCCTCCAGCTTCCTGCACTTTTGGCGGCTTGACTTTGACTTCCTTTAATTCTCCTATTCTGCAACTCGCTGTAAATTCTCCTTTCCTTGATGCCATGTGCTTGCTGCTGCACAGGGGTTAATCCACAAAACATATGCACACAAATAACCTTCATAATTAAACCATAGAATTTCATTTATATTGCATGCATACTCATATTTAAATCATTCAATTGATAAATACCATCACCATATTCCATATTAACAACATAGATTCAAGGTCTTGCAAAGTATATAAAAAGACAGTATATCATGTTGGTGATGTTTAAAAAGTATCTGGAAGATCATATAGAAACGGTCTAAAAGCATATAAAAACAACATAAAAAGAGGCCAATATTTAAGCATTCCCCCCAACTATCCTTTTGCTTGTCCTCAAAAAAAATAATTGAATTAAACATCTAGGGGAAAAGATTGTAGTGCAAGGTAATCTACCTAAGGTCCATTACTTCTCTAACTCCCCACCCCTGCTTAAGATAGAAACCATTATAACATGCAAGCCTATCCATATTGACTGATTCTGCATTCCTACATTCATCATTATTTTCTCCTGTCCAATGTGGTACTAGATAGAGGAGAATAGGAGGTTGAAAAGTAAGTGGCAGCCATCCCACTCCTGTTTGTTCTAAAATCTAGATGTACTTGCACAATCTTTCAAACATGTTCATAAAATTATGGAAAGAGTGAGGCTCTTTCCTTTTTAATGCTGGGGTCAGACTATTCCATATGCTTTGTATATACCTTAGGCAATTTTGAAGCATAGGTCCTGCTAACTGTTGTATCCTTTTGTGATCTCAAAGTCTCAAATCCATGATTATTTTTCCTGGACCTTTGTGTGAGAGGAGTGCCAACCATTGAGTAAGGATTACATCAGGATTCAGTTCTTCTCTTCTGACATGTAGTGCCACTATTTTCTCTTGTTCCTCATATTTGTCCATTAATTCACCTATGAGCTGCTCATTCTTAAAATATGATGATCGTGCCCTAACCTGCAAATCCCCAACATAAATTGAGGGGTTCCATTCTATATCCTCTACCATTAGATAGTTGTGCAAACAATACTCACACAGTTGATCTTGCTCCACCAGGTTGACTTCTTTAAAATAGCTGAAAAAAATATGCCTTGAATGTAAACTAGGCTGATCATTAATGAACCTATTGAATTGAAAACTAAGAAATTTTTCTTGTAGAAACAATGCATACACCCTGGGTGGAGGTCTACACTCAATGATCTGAATGGCTTTGTCTATAACCTCTGTCAATTTATCATCCACCCTTTTTAACACCAAATTCTTATCTTCCAACTATGATGCATTGAGATTTTGTTTTTCTTTCTCCCAGCTTTCATTTTCCTGTTTGGATTTGTGAGTAAGTTTCATTAATTCAAAACCCAAAGACAAAGTGGTGTAATACATTGGAGACGTTGATATATGAGGTTGTGGAGTTAATACTTCATTTTCTTCAGTTTTTGTTTTACTCAAGGCCATCTATGCTAATAGATCTACATTGGTTCCATGGCCATAGGTTTGAATTCTCTCCTCCAACTCCTGTATCCTCTTCTCCTCATATCCTTTCACATGCTCTTCCAATTGTTTTATCCTATCAAGAGCTTCTTGAAGCTCTTTTCTTATACTCCTATCTTCTAACAATTCTTTTTCCTTTGCAAAATTTAGACATTCATCATCATCATCCCCAATGATATCAAAAATTTCCTTAGTAGAACTACTAGGAACCGACTTTCCCATTTTTCTTTGCAATAAACATATCTTCTTAATCATAATCAAAAGATGAAGAAACATACCTTCTCCTTTTGGTAGACACATTGATATTTTCATAAGCAACAACAGGGACATCCTTAGGGGCGTTTCCTTCTTTATCTGAGTCTGTATCCAACAATGTTGAATCATGGTGCTGCTGTCCTTCACCTTTTTCCTCCTGCCCCTGTTCTTCAATAATCCTTTCTTTAACACTTTGCCTTTTTAACCTTCTTGAGCGCCTGGGAGTA
Organism: Cunninghamia lanceolata; assembly: GCA_027924645.1. Taxonomy (NCBI): domain Eukaryota; kingdom Viridiplantae; phylum Streptophyta; class Pinopsida; order Cupressales; family Cupressaceae; genus Cunninghamia; species Cunninghamia lanceolata. Next base: position 2,081,405 of record BSBN01001219.1, on the reverse strand, counting down.
ATAGTTTCTTGCTTGACTTCACTTTTCTCTTCTTTTTACTCCTCTTCTTCTTCTTTTCCCCTGCATCTTCTCCCTTCATAGTGCTCTTATGTTTCTCAACACTTTTCTTGTTTCTCTTTTTCCTAACAGGTGTTGAATCAGTGCCTCTCATAACTTTAGGGTTAGAAGATGAGGGTTCCTCTATTGCCACCGACCTATATTCTAGAGTATTTTCCTCCTATGGCCCCTCTTGCTCAAGTTCAATCTCAAGTTTAGTCCCATGTTGAGGTTCATCCTCTACTTTAGGTACTTCCAACAATGTTGTGATATCTATACATTGTTTAAAGGCATCCCAATCAACCTGTGGATGTTGAATTCTCAGACTTCTCTTAACCAATAGGGCTATTAAGAAAGGATGGGACAACATGGTGTCTGCTTGCTTTTTCTGATATTCAGATGCCATCCTTTTCAACATGTTATAGAGGAAATTGGGAACATTGACTAGCTTATCATGGCGTAAGTGATTTAGCAACTTAAAATGCATAGTATACAACAAATTGTGCTAGGTAAAGTATTTAATGATATAAGAAGCACATTTTCCCCAAAAGAATGGAAGGGACAATCTCTTTGTACCTTGTGATGTTGAGTCCAGCTGTTCTCCATGCTTGCATAATTCTTCCCTTGTTGTAGCTGAATTAGCGCAAGCCGGATATTCAGACCCTGTGTGCGACAATCCTGTAACTTGGGCAATGGCCATTTCAGAAGCATCTACAACCAATCCCCTGACTATTACCTCATCATACTGCAATGCATCTACAAATTATTTCACCATTTCATTATGATATTATGTTAACTTCAAGAAGTAGTCTAGCCATCCCACTCTGGTGAAGAGTGGCAGAACCATCACATCCTCTAATATTTCCTTATGCGCAGATGGCTCTCATTTTATCACATCACCTTCCATTATCTTTGTGTTCTACATCATCTTGGAGTTTCAATTTGTGCTCAACTTTGATTCTACCACCTTTAAAAGAACCTACAATTTGTTGCCTTCTCCTATTCTTCCCAACTGTAACTTTCTCAGGGTAACAAGTTCACACTTTGTGTGAAACAGGGTAGGTTTACTATCATTGGAAAACGGCATAGAATTCTGTCTAGTATCTCTAAAGACTTGGGTGGCAAAAATAAAAAAATTTAACCCCTCCCCCCAACTAATGCGTGAAATGACCTCACTTCACGTGTGAATTGATATGAAAGGAAGAGTATTTATTAAATGGAATGGTGATATATATTTTTGCATGCATGAAATAAACAAAGAGTAATATTGAATATAGAAAGAAATCTAAGTTAATCATTGAAAGTTACCTTATGTACATACATTATGGAAATAAATGATCAGTGCGCCTTGGAACTGGAAAACACGTACTTGGCATCTTATTTGATATGAGCAAGATGAAATGCATGCAGGTGAATGGTAAGGTGGTGAGTACTTTGGAAGTGATGTGAGGTGATAGCTCGCAATGCTTGATCGAACAACTCATGAGTTTGAGTTGAACACTTTTGCGACGGTGTTTGATTTATTTCAAAATGAATTAAACATGTATAGAAGAAATGTAATGAGTGGGAAAATGGTTTACCTTTTTTTCCAAAGTGTTGAATACATTTGTAGACAGGTGTTGCTATGGGTGCCTCTAGTACAGGTCCCGACTGAATGGTTACATATGCATTATGTTAGGTCCTGACTATAACAGGTCCCAACTGAGAGTGAAGAACAAGTCCCTTTGGAGCTAACTGTGTTCACCATGGGTAGTGTGTTGTGTGTGCATGTGAATTTCAAAGCAATAAAAGTTAAGTATCAGTGACGGGGGTTGAGTCATGCAACTCAACTTCTTCATCACTAGACAGGATTGGTGGATCATCTTCTGATGGTATATCATTGTGTGTCTCAGAGCCTTCATCAAGATCACCATGAGCACCATACTAAGTGGTTAGAGAGACAATAAAATCATCTTTTTGAAGTGGTTTCTTATAAAGTTTCAGCCTGTGTCCATTTACTAGCAATGAAAATTAGACCTCATCAATGCTTTGTAGTTGGACTGCACCATTAGGGAATACCTGTTGAATCTCATATGGTCCTAGCCATCGAGATTGAAGCTTGCCCTTGAAATCTTTGTATCTGGAATCATAGAGAAGGGCCCAATCACCAACAGTGAATTCTTTAGTCTTTATATACTTATTATACATTTAATTCTTTGTTTCTGTATAACCTCTATGTGGTGGATGGCTTCTAATCTGATTTCATCAAGAGCATTCAAATGTTGTAACCTGTCCTTTTGAGCTTTTTTCAAATCCATCCCTAAGTCTACTGCTGTCCTCAGAGTTTTGTATTCAAATTCTATAGGTAGTACTGTTGTCTTGCCATAAACCAACTCATAAGGAGTGAATCCTGTAGTTGTCTTCCATGTGGTTTTGTATGCCCAAACAGCTTCTGGTAACCTAGAAACCCAATCTCATCTGTGAAGTTGTACTGTTTTTGTCAATATATTCTCAATCTCCCTATTTGTGACCTCAACCTAACCATTAGCCTGAGGATGGTATGGAATGGACTTCTTGTGTCTAATCTGATATTCCTCCACTAGTCTGGTGATTAAGTTTGATGTGAATTGTGGTCCTTGATCAGTCACTATCTCCCTAGGTACACCATACCTAGTGAAGATTTCCTCATACAAAATTTTTTCCACATTGCCATCTCTAGCAAACTGCAAAGCTTTGACCTCCACCCATTTGGTTAAGTAATCAGTGCATACCAGTATATATTCCTTGTTGTTTGAAGTAGGAGAGATAGGGCCAACAAAATCCAACCCCCACTTATTAAAAGGAGATAATGTTATTTGTGGCTACAAAGGCATTTCATCACTTCTTGTATGTCTCTGCATCCTCTAACACCGATCACAGCTTCTAGTATACTTGATAAAATATTTATGAAGTGTTGGCCAGTAATATCCTGTTGTCAAGATCTTGAAGGCTGTTCTTTTGGCTACGAAATATCCACCACAGGGTTCATCATGACATGCCTTCAATATATCAAACACCTCATCCTCTCTGATACATCTTCTCATAATGTTATCTAGGCCAGTGTAGAATAGGAATCTAGAAATCCAAGAATAAGGGAAACATTTGTGAACTAGTTGTCTTTTCTCCCTTGGAGAAAAGTAACCTGGAATTTGCCCTGTGACCAAATAATTAGCTATATCTGCATACCATGGAGTGTGTATGTTTAGAGCCAATAGATGCTCATCAGGAAAAGAGTCATCAACCACTCCTTCTGATGATTGTGTAGGCAGTGTAGACATAAAATTAGAAACTACATTAGCCTTTCTTGGTTTGTCAACTATTGTTATGTCAAGTTCTTGCAATAACAACAACCATCTTATGAGTCTTCCACCCACTATTGGCTTATTCATCAAATATCTGATTGCTATATGATCTGTATGTATGAACACTTTATAGCCAGTAATGTAGTGTCTAAATTTGTTAATGGCATAAACAACAACTAACATTTCCTTTTCTGTCATAGTATAGTTCAACTCAACTCCTTGTAGGTTTTTGCTTACATAGTATATTGCATATTCTTTATTTCCTTCTTGTTGGCCTAAGACTGCTCCAATGGCAAAGTCTAATGCATCTATGTGGATATGAAAAGGCAGTGTCCAATTTGGACCTCTAAGAATTGGAGCTTGTGTCAAGGCTTCTTTTAGCTTCTCAAATGAATTCTGACAGTCTGGGGTCCATTGAAATTCAATGTCTTTTGTCAACAGAGTAAACAGAGGGGCAACAATTTTTCTAAAATATTGAATAAACCACCTGTAATAACCTGCATGTCCATGGAAGCTCCTTACATCCTTCTGTCTCTATGGAATAGGCAGGGTAGATATGATTTCAATCTTCTTTGGGTCAACTTGTATTCCTGCACTTGAGATAAAATGTCCCAAGACTATTCCATGTGTGATCATCGTAAAAAAAATTTCATTGCTCAAAGATAGGTTATGCTCTGTGCATCTCTTTAAAACTTTCTCCAATTTGTGTAAAGATTTATCATATGTTTCACCATATGTGGTGAAGTCATCCATGTAAATTTCCATGTCATGAGCAAAATTAGAGAAAATATTGAGTACTGCTCTTTGAAATGTGGCTGGGGCATTGCACAGACCAAAAGGCAAGACATAATATGCATAGGTCCCCCAAGGGCAGGTAAATGTTGTCTTATCTTGATCCTCTGGTGCAATCTTGATTTGGTTATAGCCACTGAAACCATCAAGAAATGAGAAATATTTCTTCCCTGCCAAAGAGTCAAGAACTTGATCAATGAAGGGCAATGGGAAGTGATCTTTCATGGTGGCAGCATTTAGTTCCCTGTAGTCAACAAAAACTCTCCATTTGCCACCTTTCTTGGGAAATATGACCAATGGTGAAACCCATTCACTGTCTGAAATGGGGTATATAAATCCTGCATCTAAAAGCTTTTAAAGTTCAGATTTCACTATCTCTCTAAGAGCAGGGTTCATGCGTCGCTGCTGCTACCTTATAGGTTTGTGGCCATCATCAATGTAAGTTTTGTGCATACACAAGGCATGAATAATGCCTTTCATGTCACTATAATCCCATGCAAATGCTGCTGAGTGGGTCTATAATACTGCATGTAGGGATTGTTGTTGCTCATTAGTCAATGCATTATTAATAGTCAACATCTTTCTTGGCTTGATTTCTAATTGTTTAGACATTTATTGTACAAAGGATAAATCAAGGCTAGGTATTACTGGTAAGCATTGCTGGGGTAACAAAGTATGAAATTCTTGGGATGTTGGTAGGTGGCGACTGATCAGGAAAGTATTGTACACTAGCCATGTATCCTCACCGGGGTTCGGGGGTGGCAGCCCCTGAATTTTTTTTTCCTAAGCCGACATAAAAAAACCCTATTTTTGTAACCGACATAAGGCTTGATAAAAGTGGCTAAGGGTTAGGGTTTTGGTTGAGATATTGTATTGTAACATTTGCAATGGTATTGAGTTGCATAGATTACTGGTTGTAATTGGTTTGATTTACTAGATAATAATATTTGGACTCTCTGTTGGTGGATGTAGCCCGATTTTGGGTGAACCACGTTAAAACTTGTCTCTCACTGTTATTATTTCTATGTATTTTTCATTCCTCTATTTAATCTTTATTTGCATTTAATTGATATCTTCTGCTGGCTAACCCTAACAAGTGGTATCAAAGCGGGTTGTGTTCAATTATCATCTGCAGGAAGGTCTCACGGTTGAGTAGGAGCAATGGCGGATGAGGGAAAATTGAAGGTCGATAAATTTAATGGGCAGAACTAACAGTTATGGAAGATGCAGATGGAGGATTACCTCTATCAGAAGGATTTATGAAGGCCATTGGAAGGAGTATCCAAGAAACCAGCAGGAATGACGGATGAGGATTGGAATCTTCTGGACAGAAAGGCACTGGGAACCATTCGGTTGTGCCTGGCACCATCTATGGCATTCAATATAATAGAAGCGACGACAACAGATGAACTGATGAAAGCTTTGGCTAAATTGTACAAAAAACCCTTAGCTTCAAATAAGGTCTTTCTCATGAAGCATGTGATTAATCTGAAAATGATTGAAGGTGGATCTGTGACAGATCATTTAAATGAGTTTAATACGATTGTCAGTCAGTTAACTTCTATAAAAGTGAAATTTGATGAAGAGGTGAGGGCTCTCTTGGTTTTATGTTCTTTGCCAAAAAGCTAGAATAGCTTGGTAATGGCTGTAAGTAACTCTGTCTCTGGTTCAAACACTTTAAAATTTGATGATGTTGTTGGTGTTATCCTTAGCGAGGAAATGTGACAGAAAAGCTCAGGAGGGTCCACATTAGGTAGTGTTATGAATGCAGAAAGCAGGGGCAGATCAAAGGAGAGAGGAAAAGGTTCTGGAGGTCATGGGAAGTCATGAGGAAAATCAAAGGTTAAGAGGTCCCAAACCAAAGGATAGAAGGATTGCTGGTACTGTGGGAAACCAGGTCATTTGAAGAAAGATTGCTGGTCTCAGAAGAATAAAGGAGACAAACAAGAAGGAAATAATGAGGCAAATGTGGTAAGTAATAAATCTGAAGATGATGCTTTGATTCTTTCCCTAGATAATGCTGATGATTCATGGGTTTTAGATTCAGGGGCCTCATTTCATGCTACGCCCCATAGAAGATATTTTCTTGATTATGTCCAAGGGGATTTTGGGCTGTTTTATTTGGGAGATAATGAACCCTGTCAGATTGTTGGAAAGGGAAGAATCAAGATTAACTTGTAGAATGGGAATCATTGGCTACTACAAGAGGTAAGGCACGTTCCAAGGCTCAGTAGGAATTTAATTTTAGCAGGGTAGCTAGCTGAAGAAGATTGCATTGTTACATTTACTGATAAAAATTGGAAGGTTTCAAAAGGTGCCTTAATAGTAGCAAAAGGTGTGAAAGTAGGCACCTTATATCTTTGTACAGGTCATACTGTTCCTTCTACTTTAGCTATTGCAGAGAAAAAACAAACAGGTTCAGGAACAGTTACTGTAGGTTCGCAGGAAGAGACTGAAACAGTTGCTGCAGGTTTTGAGACAACACTGTGGCATAACAGACTTGCGCATATGAGTGAAAAATGTATGAAGGTACTTCATTCTAAGAAAGTTTTACCAGGTCTGAAATGTATTAATATGGATTTCTGTGAAAGTTGTGTGTATGGAAGCAAAAGAGAGTCAGTTTTCTCAAGGATGGGAAGCAAAAGAAAGATGAAAAGTTAGAGCTTGTGCATATAGATGTATGGGGACCAGCTCAAGTATCTTCTCTCGGTGGCTCTCGGTATTATGTTACATTCATAGATGATGCAACTAGGAAGGTATGGATTTATTTCCTCAGGCAGAAATCTGATGTATTTGAAACATTTAAGAAATGGAGAAGCTTGGTTGAGAATGAGACAGGTAAAAGATTAAAATGTCTCAGATCTGATAATGGTGGTGAATATTGCAACAAAGAATTTGATGATTATTGTTCCTTTAATGGAATCCGTAGGCAAAAAATAGTTCCAAGGATTCCACAAGAAAATGGAGTGGCTGAATGCATGAATAGGACAATAATAGAGCATACAAGGACCATGAGATCGCATGCTGGGCTGTCTTTAAAGATGTGGGTAGAGGCTGTCAACACACTGTATATTTAATTAACAGAAGTCCTTCAGTTCCTTTGGGCTGTGGTATTCCAGAGGAAGCATGGATAGGCAAGAAGGTGAGTTATTCTTTTCTTAAAACCTTCAAATGTGAAGTATTTGCACATGTAGATTCTAAAAATAGAACCAAGCTGGATGCAAAATAAAAAAAATGTACCGTCGTTGGATATGACATTGATGAATTTGGTTATAGGCTTTGGGATTTTGAAAATTAGAAAATTGTGAGAAGCAGGGATGTTCTATTAAATGAGAAGGTGTTGTACAAAGATCAGTTATAGTAGCATGAGAAGAAAGAAAAGGATTATGTGGTGCTAGATGATACTCCAAATAGTGATGTTCCAATGGTTCTTCATGCTCTGCAACAACAACAAGAAATACCACAAACTCTAGTGAATATTAGACGGTCAACAAGGCTAAGTAGACCTCCTGAAAGGTTTTCTCCCTCTTTATATTCTATTTTGTTAATAGATGCTAGTGAACCAGAAGGGTATGATGAAGCTATGCAGGTGGATACACAGGTTCAGTGGGAGCTTGCAATGAAAGAGGAAATGGACTCCTTGTTGAAAAATCAGACTTGGGAATTATGTAAGTTGCCTGCAGGTAAAAAGGCTTTACCAAACAAATGGGTTTATAGGATGAAAGAGGAAGATGGAGGTAAGAAAATATTTAAAGCCAGGTTAGTAGTAAAAGGATTTGCACAGAAAAAGGGCATTGATTTTGATGAGATTTTTTCTCCAGTTGTCAAGATGACTTCTATTCATACTGTTTTAAATATTGTGGATGCTGAAGATTTGCATTTGGAACAGTTAGATGTGAAAACTACCTTTCTCCATTGTGATTTGGAGGAGATATACATGGAACAACCCCAAGGATTTGAGGTCAAAGGTAAGCAGAAACTAGTGTGCAGATTGAAGAAGAGTTTATATGGCCTGAAACAAGCACCTCGGGAATGGTATCTAAAATTTGATACTTTTATGGCTGAGTAAGGCTACAGTCGATGTAATTCTGACCATTGTGTTAAGGTTGGATAATGACAGCTACATTATTTTATGTTTATATGTTGATGACATGTTTGTAGCTAGGTCTAACATGGATCACATCAAAGAGTTAAAACAACAGTTAGCACAGTCATTTGCTATGAAGGATTTGGGGGCAGCAAAACAAATCCTTGGTATGAAAATTTGTAGAGATAGGAAGAACAAAAAATTGACTCTATCTCAGGTTGCTTATGTTGAAAAGGTGTTGCAGAGATTCCATATAGAGAATGCAAAAGCTATCAGCACACCTTTGCCTAGTCATTTGAAATTGACTAAGGAGATGTGTCCAAAGACACAAGAGGAGGAAGAAAAAATGTCCAAGGTACCATATGCTTCAGCTGTAGGAAGTTTAATGTATGCCATGGTATGTATGAGACTAGATATTACACATGTTGTAGGAGTCATAAGCAAGTATATGAGTCATCCCGGATTGGAGCATTGGAATGCAGTAAAATGGATTCTTAGATATTTGAGAGGTACATCCAATAAACACTTATGTTTTAGAGGCTCTAATACTGATTTAGCAGGTTATGTAGACTCAGATTTGGTAGGTGATATTGATACCAGGTGGAGTACTACAGGTTATGTCTTTACTATAGGTGGGACAACGGTGAGTTAGATTTCTAGGTTGCAAAAGGTGGTTGCTTTATCCACCACAAAGGTAGAGTATGTAGCTGCAACAGAGGCAAGTAAGGAGATGATATGGCTACAATATTTCATGGAAGAATTGGGCAAACAATAGGCTAATAGTACTTTGTATACAGACAGTCAGAGTGCCATACATCTTGAAAGGAATTCTCCCTTGCATTCAAAGACCAAACACATACAGTTGAGGTATCACTTTATTCGGTCGGTGTTGGATGATGGATAGTTAAGGCTGGAAAAGATACATACAGATGAAAATCTAGTGAATATGTTTACAAAGGAAGTGACAAGGGAGAAGCTGAGCTCCTCTTTAGCTTTGGTTGGTCTTCAAGACTGAAACAATAAAATCAGAACAACAGAGTCCAGGGTGCTTATTTCTAGTGGGAGTTGCACGCGCAGCGGTGTCGTCTAGGATCAGTCTCCAAGTGGGAGATTTTTTGGTGTGGAGCCTGATCAGTCTCCAAGTGGGAGATTTTTTGGTGTGGAGCCTGATCAGTCTCCAAGTGGGAGATTGTTGGTGGGTGGCGACAGATCAGGAAAGTACTGTACACTAGCCATGTATCCTTTCTGACATAAAAAAACCCTATTTTTGTAACCGACATAAGGCTTGATAAAAGCTACCAAGGGTTAGGGTTTTGGTTGAGATATTGTATTGTAGCATTTACAATGGTATTGAGTTGCAGGGATTGCTGGTTGTAATCAGTTTGATTTACTGGATAATAATATTTGGACTCTATGTTGGTGGATGTAGCCCGAGTTTGGGTGAACCACGTTAAAACTTGTCTCTCACTGTTATTATTTCTGTGTATTTTTCATTCCTCTATTTAATCTTTATTTGCATTTAATTGATATCTTCTGTCAGCTAACCCTAACATGGGATACCTCCTCTGAAGAACTGGTGGGTATTATGCTTCTTAATAGATCTTGCAAGCAAGATAAACAGTCTTGTTGTTGTGGGTGCCTCCCACAGTCATTTTGTATAATGTGAGCTGTCAGCTCATCTTCATCCTGAATATCCAGTAAGGGGCTGCATTCAATAGTCATCGAGGTTTGTAGTGAATAGTTGTCCTCATCATCCAGGGTAGGCCAAATGGTCTGCTCAAGTTCATGGTATGGTTGGGCTAGTGGATATAAGACTAATTTCTTGGTCACATTCCCATTGGATATGATCATGTTTCCTGACCTAAAACCTATAAATACATCTGTTGTGGCAAGCCCTTCCTATTTTCTTTATGTAGAGATCTCTGATAGCCTTAGTATAGATAGGAATATCTTTGATGGCTTGGATTAAGGGAATCTTTATGCTTATATCTTGTAACTAGCCTATGAGGTCAGTTTCAGACTGTGTTGGTTGCTTCTGGATAGCCAAGCATTCAGGGAAAGGAGGCTTAGGATGTGAAATGATCTGAGGGCCCTAATTTGATTCAGGTTCCAAAGGTGGCTTATTTGAGGCTTCCTCTGTGGGTTCTTCATCTTCAAGTTCTATAATTTGGGGAGATGAAGGGCTCGCAAGTTGCTTCCCTGATCTGAGATGAACACTAATCACTTCTACCCTATAGGTGGGGTATTGCATCACCTCGTTAGTGTAATCATGTTGAACAGGTTGTTATTAGGGTTAGATACAGGTTGGGCAGGGATTTGGGTAGGTCTAGGAGGTTAATTTTGAGGACTAGATGGAGGCATTATGGTTGGTTGTTGTGGCTGAGATGGAAGCATAGGTTGCTGGTAATTTGCATTTTGCTACCATTGTTGGTTCTTGTTCCATTGGGGTTGCCATTGAGGTTGCTATGTAGGCCACTGGGGGTTATAGTTGGAACCTTGGAAACTTTGTTGGGGCCTTGGGTTTGGCTATTGTTGGTTCCAACTGGGTTGTGAAGTAGGCCATTATGGGTTTTACTAGAGATTTTGATCACTAGGCCATGGCTGAGTGTTCCAAGTAGAGAAATTTTGGTTTGCAGCAGGAAAGGGTGAATTGAAACTTAGTGGATCAGAGGGCATACCTTATCTTTGTTGCCAAGGTCTCCTTTGAGCTATGTAGAATAGTTGTCCATCCTCTCCTTCAAATGGCTGAAATTCTGGCCTTTCAACCTTCTCTTGCTGGATGCTTGCACCCTTTTGCAATTACAATTGGCCTTCCTTTGCCTACAACTGGGATAGTACTTAGTAAGCATTGCATCCACCTCTTCTTATTTCTTCTTGATGTGAAAAGTGTCTAGCTATGTAGCCATATGGCTAATTATATCCTCCTTCATGTTGGACATCAAGTTACTGATTTCCACTCTTGAAACCCCATTGGTTGCTTTGTTTATAATGGATGTCCTTTCTCCCCTTGGTCGTCTGGTGAAAGTTCTTGAATAATTTCAGCAAACCTTACAAATTGACTCAAAAGGTAACTAAGAAACATCACCTTGCCTGATGAGATTCAGGGCATCCATGCAATCATCCTTAACCCCTCTTAAAAAGACCATCTTTAATGATTCTTCAAACAATTTGTTTTGGGGGTTTTTCTTCAAAGCAAACTGGAACCTTTCAACATAATCTTCTAGTGGCTCCTCCTCCTTTTGTGACATCCTGAAGATGTCATCTCTCCTCCTATCATGTCCTCGGTAGTAATCTTGGTACTTCTCCAAGAATTTCTCCTTCATTGTATCCCAATTTGGAATGACATCTTTTCCTAGCCCCATAAACCATCTCAAGGCTACATCCTTGAGAGTGACAGGAAAGAGTTTAAGCCTGTGAGCATCTGAAGTATAGTCATAGCTTCTACACAGAATATCAAACTCAAACAAAAATGTATTTGGGTCCTCTGTCACTAGGCCATAGAAGACTGGTAATGCTGAAGGTGGAATATTCTTCAGCACTATAGCCCTCCCCTGATCAATGATAGGAAACTCAAACATTGCTTGCTTTGGTGGATCCTCTATCGCAACATCTACCATGGTTCTAAATTTCCCTTCTGTAGTTGTGGAAGAAGCTAATGAAGATGTAGAAGGTGTTGATGAAGATGTAAGAACAAGTCCTTCTCCTTCAGCAATTTTTACTATATAGTTGATAAAGTCATCTGTATCTTCTCTGTCCTAATAATTTGAAGGGAGGAATCTGCCTCGGTTGTCTCTCTGCTTCCGCATATAGTGAATTTAGCTTTATATACCAGTGGTCCTGCATAATGTTAGTATAATTTCTGGTGTTTCCTAAAAAGTGAATCTATTTACCCTAATGCTGGAATCTAAATTTAAGCTATGAAAACATGTAAAATGAACCTATGAAGGTAGCACCATCCCTGGCAATGGTGCCAAAAATGTAGAGGAAAACTAATACGTTGTAGACTTAACATAATTTAGGGGTAAACCTATATGAACAGTCCACTTGACATTGTACTCCCACATTAAATTATCAACCAAGGAGCATAAGCCTATGATGGCATTGCACTGTATGTGCCTTCAGGGCTCATAACCTTCTAAAATATCTTATCCAAACCTACTCAAATTATTTTACTTTACTAGTATTCATAGAAATGCAAGAACAGTAAAAACAGTTACAGAATCTAGTGGCTATGGGTACCTTTAGCGTAAGCTGTAGATAACTGCTAGCAATAGGAAATTACATAACTAATCCAAAACATTCAAAATGGTGAGAAAACTAATGCTAACCTCCGGAGGACTTAAAATAGACAAATTATGCATTTGTTCATGAACCACAACTACTATAATTTAATAATCAAAGTATTCTAATTAACTCACAATGCATTTATAAACTAATGGAAAACAACTTTAACAAGAATGCATAAATGAATAAGAAAATAAATGAAGTGAAGATCAGTACCTTGAGTGGCCGGCTTAGGGGACTGACTCACTTAGCTGGAAATCAAATCTAATTCAGATAATCATGCATCCTCATAACACATAGTTCCATTCATTTCATACCATAAATAGAATCTCTTTCATATTGTATTCAATAATGTCATTCTTTAAAAAACATGTCCGGAGCTTCTAATATTGAAAACAAAACAACAACTGAGTAAATGGATAATGAAGTTACTAACTTGACACCGAGCTCATCCCTCCTAACTTATACAAAAATAGGAGAGTCTTATGCAACTACCAACTAACTTCAATCATTAATCCATTCCTAGATATTAGGATACAGGGTTAAGATTGATTTATTAATTCTAACTGAACAAAGGAAGGAGAATACTATTCAAATAAGAATTCCTATGCAATGACTCATATGAAAAACACACAAGCTGCATTTGAAACAAGTCTACTTTTTCATTTATTCCTTTCCATGATGGTTCACATTCATCCTCCAGCTGCCTGCACTTATGGCGGCTTGACTTCGACTTCCTTTAATTCTCTTGTTCTGCAACTCACTACAAATTCTCCTTTCCTTAATGCCACGTGCTTGCTGATGCACATGGGTTAATCCACAAAACATATGCATGCAAATAACCTTCATAATTAAACTATAGAATTTCATCTATATTGCATGCATACTCATGTTTAAATCATTCAATTAATAAATACCATCACAATATTCCATATTAACAACATAGATTCAAGATCTTGCAAAGTATATAAAAAGACAATATATCATGATGGTGATGTTTGAAAAGTATCTGGAAGATCATATGGAAAAGGTCTAAAAGCATATAAAAACAACATAAAAAGAGGCCAATATTTAAACCCATCAGATATTAGTGTGTTTTCCCTCTTGCATATGTGTATGAAAGTCACGTGTTCCCACTTTACGGATGTGTATACTATTATAATTTTATGATGCATAGCAAGAGGATGTTCTTATCTGCTTGAAAAAGATCTTAAAGATCTAGTTGTACAGCCAACACTGCAATGAGCTTATTGAGATGTTGTGGAGTTCATAGTGCATTGGTATGGTTGTTAGGATCTTGCATCTATGCAATTATTTCTCTTTTGTTTTCCTATTGTAAATACCTTAGGGGAACACTGCCCTTATCTTAACATATGCTTAAAGATGAAGGAGAGCTTACCCTCTCTCAAGAGCTGGCATTTAGTTGACCACATTTTTTTATGGTTCTACCCCTATCCTCTAGGTGATAATGTTCCCTAGCCTTGAGAGTTGGTCTTGTCCCTAGAGATGTGGAGCCAACAATTTGGGAGCCAACACCTCCTATTTCTTATGAGTTACCACCTCTCTCTTCCACTCCTACTATTACATCATCTTTGTCCACTTTACATTCTACATGTCCTTCCTCACAAGAGCCCTTATTTCCTATTATTATGAGTTACCTATACCTTCCACTATTCTTCCCATTACACCTCCTCAAACATGTGAAAATACTCTCATCATTGTTATGTTGTATCTCCTCACTTTGATATTTATTCCTTTCCCACTCCTGAGCAGACATACATATATACAAAACTTAAGGATTTATATGCAAAATTGAAGGATTTCACCCCTCCTCATTCAACACCTTCATGGTTGGTATCACCCCTTTCATCTATGATCCTTACCTACCATTTCCCTAGTGGCATGGGTTCTTTACATTTTGATAAATGTAATGGCCATGGAGACCCTATTTGACATGTGTGACATTTCTATAATCTTTGCTCAACTATTACTTTTGATGAGCCCATCTTAACTAAACTATTTCTTAGTAAATTGATAAATGATGCATTAGATTGGTTCTACAGTTTACCTCCTATTTCCTTACACTCCTTTGTTTATCTTGTTCATGCCTTTACTCTTCATTTTTAATTTAACATAGAACCTAAAGTTTATCTTATACAATTAGCACATTGCAAATAAGATCCTACTAAAACTATTCAAGAATATACTTCTTACTTCTTTTCATTACTTATTCACATGGAACTTAATCCTCGTGATCCCATACTCCAACCTATATTTTATAAAAACTTCTTACCTCATATTCAAGAGAAAATGTCTTCTCTTTTCCCTTCTCTTGGACAATAAATTAATCACTCTTCCACATCTCACATTTCAAAAGACCCCTAAACAAGGTCACTCACTTTTGCTTTATTTTTCATATAATAAAATTATTAAGAAAGGTATATCAACCTTGCATCCTAACATTAAGAACAAAAAAATTCAAGTTTTGGGCTATAGGACACAAAAATGCAATTTTTAGGGCTTTAGAGGTCAATTTTGGCCCCCAAATTTTTTCAAAATGGTCCTTAACCAAAGAAAATAAAATAGGTTATAGGGATATGAATCTCTTTGAGATCTTAAATTTGAAAAAATAACGGCTCAATTGACTTCTTGGATCAAAAGTTATGGCCTCCAGAAGTTGGGCCTCCCACATCAGAAATGTAAGAGCATCTATAATGCATAAGAGGGCTACAAGAGGGAGTTACACTTGTTGATCAACTTATGATGCATGTTATCACACATCATAAATCATCTTTGGATGGGGGCAATGGAGTCAAAATAGAGCACCCAAGTTGGTAAGTGGATTATGATGAGCTCATGACAAGTGTAAGGAATATGCTATTTTAGTTTGTGGGCTCATCTTGGGATTTGGGTGTTGGATTTTGACTAGGGATTTGGGTGCCACATTAGGGTGTTTTTAGCTCATGGTTATCTAATTACCATTTGGTGGTTGCATGCATTGCTTATCCTATTCATTGGGTTCTTGAAATAGAGGTGTCATAGAGAGCTTTGTAGATATCATGTTGCTAGAATTGTTTCAGATCTCTTGTTGGTGATACTCCTATAAAGGGTTAGACTCTACAAGTATATTGTAATTGTTGATTACTAAATTATATTGACGTACTTTGGAGTGTACGGTTTTTCTCAACAAAAGGGTTTTCCCCACATAAATCATTGTGTTATGCTATATTATTATTTTTTACCTATTTCCTTGTAACTATACGATCAATTTAAAATTTGTACATACCTCCTCTAATAGATTAGTGTGGTAAGCATATTCTACACCTCTACTTCCTTTCATTTAGTATCAAAGATTGATCATCTTGTGACGCAACCATGGATAGAGGATCCAATGAAGGATTATCCAATCATGAAGTCAAAAGAACAACATAGCATAACTCAATGAAACAACAAAACAACAATATGATATTTATTCATTCATAGTCAAAATTGGATTACAACCTATTGTAATGGGATTCCAACATGCTAGGCTATATTTGGTTAATTACAATGTACAAATTATAGAATTTGAAATATATATTACAATACAATCTAACGTCGAGCTCCAAAACTTAACCAATAAACTTGACTACTTTCAAATGATTGTGAGTGATGCCTATATAACAACTTCTATCCTTAGGAATGATCTCAATTGACCATAAGGAGGCACAAAGCTCAATCGACCTAGTGAATGGTGTAGTTAGCCAAACGTGTGTAAGAATCTTTTGGAAAGAGTGCAATGATGATGGATCAATGAAAATTGAGTTGGTTCAAACCATAAGCTCTCTTGGGACCAATGTGTCAAGTACAATGTGTTCCTTTGTTGTAAACTTTGTAAAGTTGCCACAAACTATAGACAATGAAACTAGATTTCTTCTTGTTATGCCAATTGTGAGTCTGGAAGTGAATTATTCCTTTGTAGTAATTAGAATCACTTGAGAATTGGATATGACATTGAAGTATTGATGTAGAAAATGCATTCCCAACTACAAGGTAAAATATGCAAATGTAGTGAAATGTAGTAGGATTTATGTTGACTAGTTAAAACAAGTAAAAATATATTTTTGGGTGATGGAAGATTGCTCTTACACCCTGGGATGTTCTTGCATCAGAGATCTGGGGTAATTTGAAAAATGAGTCCTTCAATTTCTAGTGGCTAGAGGAAAACCAAGATGGTCTACCTTAGCCTTAGAAATCTAAGATGAGTCTTCTTTAGGCCTTCCTTTCCACATCACAAAAAACTCCTTATACTACCCATTCTTGGTGCTTCTCCCAGTCCTACTATTCAAAATCTTCTCAATCTCCTCTTTTTGTTGTTCTGATAATTAATTATCCCATTATACTTTTGTACTACTATCTCTTGACTCTCCTTCCTAATACTAGTATATATTTGTAGCATTGAATATTGGTGATATACCCAAACCTTTTGCTAACTCTACTTCATATACATTTCCTAAATCAAATCTTTTGACAATTCTACAAAGACCAAACTTCTCCATCTTTGACTTATTATATGTTCCAACTAGAAATTGTTCTTTTTTAAGATACACCATCACTTCATCTCCAACTATAAACTCTTTGTCTTCTTTTCTCATCTACTTCCTCATATCTTCTATTCATCTTATCCAAGTGAATCTTAAATTTTGTATGTAGTTCCTATTGTGTAGTCTCACAACATGCCCCATTTCGCCTGGACAAAATGGGGACCCAACTATTTTTTCTTTCTGTCTGTGTGTTTTTTGCTGCGGGTGGTAATGGTAGAATTGTCATCCCCTTTCAGGTCAAGTCCAAGTTAGAATTCAAGTTGAGAATGTTCCCCTATGAAGGCCATGAATGGATAAAGGATGAAATTATGATCAACTTTGCCTTTTAGATCATGTCAAAATTCGTTGAAATGATCAAGTTATAGTCGTCATAAGATCTAGTCAACTGGATATTTCAGTCAACCGGACATGACATTAGGGACATGCAAATATCATGTCCAGTCCTTATATCATGCCCGGTCCTAATGTTATTTCCCAAATGCATCACAATGATATCCGAACCTGAAAAGAGAATTAAATATTGTTGAATCAATATCTCAACCTGACGTAAAAAATATCCCAAGGTAAATATCCATATTTGGTCCTAAACCATCAAATTTTCTATATCGAGTTGTGAAACCGTCTACTTGACTAGATATTTCAATATGACATGATCAATGAACAAATGTCATATCCATATTCATGTCCAGTGCCAACCATCAAACTTACCTTAGCTTTTAAACTTTCCAATGCATGGATATATTGCATCAGACATTTTGAACTAGATGTTAAACTTTAAACATCCATATCCATATCTATGTCCATATCCTATCCCAAAGAACTTCATTCCAAATGCTTAAATTGTTGACTTTTTCAACTGAATATTCTACATTAGATATTCCGCAGTGGACATTTTAAATTTTCTGACCTTCGCGATCAAATGAGAGCCCATCACTTGCATCCTCAATCAAAGGAGTTTGACCACCTTATTAGTGACATCACTAGACCAAGTTCCCGACATGATATTCACTTGACCTCTGGTCAAAGTCAAATGGATATTTCGCAACGGACATTTCGAACCAAATGTCAAACTTTAAACATCCATATCCATATCTGGTCCTATTTTAAATACCACGTGGAAGGCCACTCCTAGCTGTTAATATTTTAAACTCAAAATACATGCTTTTTGCCACCTATTAATTCCACCCACGACCAAGCAGTAATTATTTACCTAACTGCAGTAAACATTTAATGCACTATACTTAGCGAATTAGATGAAAATAAAAGCTAATCATAACATGCATTGTTAATCATCAAAAGCATTCATTTGAGATTCAAAGAGATTAAGTGCAGAAAGTTGCAATTGAAGGTGAAATTACAGGAGATCTATACAGGGATTGCTTAGCTAAACGAAATATGTCACACAGTAAGAATCAAGGTGATATCATGGTTATTAGGTATGGATACAAAAAAAACCCCTTTTATTTAACCATTACAGTAATTCTTTCTTACTAGAGGTAAATTTCTCGCTACAAAGGTAAAATCAAAGAGTAAATTCAGTTTGTTAATTATTGATTATAAGGGATCTCGAATTACCTGGTAGATTAAGGTTGGTATACTCATTTCAGTTTCTTAATGCATGTGTTAATTATGGATACCTATATTATATAGGACACAATACATAAACGACAAACACGTAGTGAATAAGAATTCAAACCATCGATGTTCCTTACTCCTAGCGATGTATGGAACAAGTTAGGCTATGCATTGGATACTCCCTGTGGAAAGAAAGACCTTGATGTCTTCAGGGCAAGGATCCAGGCTCGGGAAGATGATGTTGTGTTGAATAATGTCGTGTCGAGAAGGATGCATCATGCAGTTGGGTTTCCATATGTAGTTGATGCCTTAGAGTTGGTGGTTGAATGTTCTCAGAAATACAACCCTATGAACATGAGGGTAGAGTAGCAAGGGCGAGTATACGTAGATTTATCCATCAAGGGTATCACAGACGCATTCAGGTTGCCCAAGGACTAGGATGTATTTGAAATAGACCTGAACACCTTATCTGCGGAGTTCAACAATAACCTTGTAGATTGTCAAAAAATTATCTATACATTATGGAGGATCCTATGACTAAAGCTAAAGTGGTTTCCAAAATGCCTCACAACCTATTCAAGTTTGATTTTAACCCCAAGGTACAATACATGATAACTTTGTTGAGCATGATGGTTTGAAAGGTAGATTCAGGAACTATAGAGCCATGGATGTTTGGCTTGATCAGCTTCGTGAAGGAGAAGGGTAAGGTAGTACATTGGGCCAAGCTCATTAGTGACAAACTTCATGATGGCATGATAGCATGGAAGAAGAGAAATTAGATGTTCTACATGACATCCTATGTGGTGTATGCATGTGCCTATAGATCTCAGTTTAATGGGTTGCAAATAGTCGGGAGGCTAGGACATCAGCCAATAGATCAAGTGGTGTGGGAATATTACCCATAGTTGGAGAGAAGACAATCCATCTAGCATTACAAGGTGGTGAATGATTGTTTCATCATGCACCTGGTTTGGTTGATGGAAGAGGATCGAGCCAAGAGGCTCTTGAAAGAAGCTCAGGAGGTAATACATCTGCAAGGGGCTTGGTTCATTCGGTTCCCCACCTTTACCTATATTAGGATGGAGGGATTTGAAGGGAACCCTTATATGTTGCCGTGTTGCCCTACAGACAGGGTATTACTATTGGAAATCACAAGTTAAATCATACCCTCCTATGAGGCATATGTCAAGAAAAATAAAAAAGGAAATATCAAGTTCCCAATAGCTATCAACCGATATACTTGTCTGGACATCAATAACACCAAGCTATTTGAGGCTGAGTTGGTAATGTTGAACTTGCAGCCATTTCATCTTTTATGGAGTTTTGATCCTTATCATAGAGTAGAGAAGTATACTAGCATAAAGCTACAACACGCCCCTCACATAAAAAGACTTTTGGGCCGACTGTATAGATGAGGAGGATGTGAGGAAAAGAGGATATCAAAGATTGACTCTCAACCAGGTTAGGACTTTGGGATGATTTGCAGTGCCACCTCAAGCGAAGTATGATGATGGCGGCCAAGTCCTGGATCTAGAGTATGATGAGAAACATGTATACAAGGAGACCTTATACCCTGCATATTGGACACAACTGAAAGAGACCTCCATTGATGCCATAACTAAGAACGTCATGACCACCACCTAAAGGTGGGTTGAGAAGAAATTGAATGACCTAAAGGCAAAGGGTGTAGCTATAACTTATGATAAAAAGAGAAAGATTAAGGATAGAGGGGACCTAGAGTATGATGATTTTCTCATCCATAAAAGAAGAATCATGGAGGCAAAGTTGGTTGAGCTAGGGACATCCGCGGCTAGAGAGACTTTGACAATAGAAGGGATCACCGTCACCATAAGGCCATCACCTCCAAGGGATTACCCTTTAAGGGCAATTACCATCTCCAGCGTAGCTGCTGAAGAGCACTACCCAACAGACATACTAGGAGGTCTGATCATACCTAAATAGAAAAGGGTGTTAGGGTTAGCCGGCAGAAGATATCAATTAAATGCAAATAAAGATTGAATAGAGGAATGAAAAATACACAGAAATAATAATAGCGAGAGACAAGTTTTAACGTGGTTCACCCAAACTTGGGCTACATCCACCAATAGAGAGTCCAATATTATTATCCAGTAAATCAAACCAATTACAACCAGCAATCCCTACAACTCAATACCGTTGCAAATGCTACAATACAATATCAACCAAAACCCTAACCCTTAGCCGCTTTTATCAAACCTTATGTCGGTTACAAAAATATGGTTTTTTATGTCGGCTCATAAAAATTTGTGTATAGTACTTGCATGATCAGTCGCCACCTACCAACAATCTCCCACTTGGAGACTGATCAGGCTCCACACCAAACAATCTCCCACTTGGAGACTAATCCTGACGACATTGCTGCGCGTGCAGCTCCCACTAGAAATAAGCACCCTGGACTCTATTGTTCTGATTTTATTGTTTCAGTTTTGAAGACCAACCAAAGTTGAAGAGGAGCTCATCTTCTCCCTTGTCACTGCCTTTATAAACATATCCGCTGGATTTTCATCTGTATGTATCTTTTCTAGCCTTAACTGTCCATCATCCAACACCGACTGAATAAAGTGATACCTCAACTGTATGTGTTTGGTCTTTTGAATGCAAGGCAAAATTCTTTGCAAGATGTATGGCACTCTGACTATCTATATACAAAGAATTGTTAGCCTATTGTTTGCCCAATTCTTCCATGAAAGATTGCAGCCATATCATCTCCTTGCTTGCCTTTGTTGCATCTACATACTCTGCCTCTGTGGTGGATAAAGCAACCACCTTTTGCAACCGTGAGATCCAACTCACTGCTATCCCACCTACAATAAAGACATAACCTATAGTACTCCGCCTGGTATCAATATCCCCTGCCAAATCTGAGTCTACATAGCCTGCTAATTCAATATTAGAGCCCCCAAAACATAAATGTGTATTGGATGTACCTCTCAAATATCTAAGAATCCATTTTACCGTATTCCAATGCTCCAATCTAGGATGACTCACATACCTGCTTACGACTCCTACAACATGTGCAATATCTGGTCTCGTGCATACCATGGCATACATTAAACTTCCTACAGCTGAAGCATATGGTACCTTGGACATTTTTTCTTCCTCGTGTGTCTTTGGGCACATCTCCTTAGTCAATTTCAAATGACTAGGCAAAGGTGTGTTGACAGCTTTTGCATTCTCCATATGGAATCTCTGCAACACCTTTTCAACATAATTAGCCTGAGATAGAGTCAATTTTCTGTTCTTCCTATCTCTGCAAATTTTCATACGAAGGATTTATTTTACTGCCCCCAAATCCTTCATAGCAAATGACTATGCTAACTGCTGTTTTAACTCTCTAATGTGATCCATGTTAGACCCAGCTACAAGCATGTCATCAACATATAAACATAAAATAATGTATCTATCATTATCCAACCTCTTAAAATAAACACAATGGTCAGAATTACACCGACTGTAGCCTTGCTCAGCCATAAAACTATCAAATTTCAAATACAAACTCTTCTTCAATCTGCACACCAGTTTCTCCTTACTTTTGACCTCAAATCCTTAGGGTTGTTCCATGTATATCTCCTCCTCTAAATCACCATGGAGAAAGGTAGTTTTCACATCTAGTTGTTCCAAATGCAAATCTTCAGCAACCACAATACTTAAAATAGTACGAATAGAAGTCATCTTGACAACCGGAGAAAATATCTCATCAAAATCAATGCCCTTTTTCTGTGCAAATCCTTTTACAACTAACCTGACTTTAAAACTTTTCTTACCTCCATCTTCCTCTTTCAGCCTAAAAACCCATTTGTTTGGTAAAGCCTTTTTACGTGCAAGAACTTACATAATTCCCAAGTTTGATTTTTCAGCAAGGAGTCCATTTCTTCTTTCATTGCAAGCTCCCATTGAACCTATGTATCCACCTGCATAGCTTCATCATACCCTTCTGATTCACCAGCATCTGTTAACAAAAATAGAATACAAAGAGGGAGAAAACCTTTCAGAAGGTCTACTTAGCCTTGTTGACCGTCTAACATTCACTGGAATTTGTGGTATTTCTTGTTGCTGTTACGGAGCATGAGGGACCACTGGAACATCACTATTTGGAGTATCATCTAGCACCACATAATCCTTTTCTTTCTTCTCATGTTGCTGCAACTGATCTTTGTACAACACCTTCTCATTGAATATAACATCCCTACTTCTCACAATTTTCTAATTTTTAAAATCCCAAAGCCTATAACCAAGTTCATCAATGCCATATCCAACGAAAGTACATTTTTTTGATTTTGCATCCAGCTTGGTTCTATTTTCAGAATCTACATGTGTAAATGCTTCACAGCTGAAGGTTTTCAGAAAAGAATAACTCACCTACTTACATGTCCATGCTTCCTCTGGAATACCACAGCCCAAAGGAACTGAAGGACCTCTATTAATTAAATATACAATAGTGTTGACAACCTCTGCCCACATGTTTAAAGGCAGCCCAACATGCAATCTCATGGTCCTTGCATGCTCCATTATTGTCCTATTCATGCGTTTAGCCACTCCATTCTCCTGTGGAGTCCCTGGAACCATTTTCTACCTACGGATTCCATTAAAGAAACAATATTCCTTAAATTCTTTGCTGCAATACTCACCACCATTATCAGATCTGAGACATTTTAATCTTTTACCCGTCTCATTCTCAACCAAGCATCTCCATTTCTTAAATGTTTCAAATACATCAGATTTCTACTTAAGGAAATAAATCCATACCTTCCTAGTTGCATCATCTATGAATGTAACATAATACCGAGAGCCACCAAGAGAAGATACCTGAGCCATTCCCCATACATCGGTATGCACAACTCCAACTTTTCATCTTTCTTTTTCTTCCCATCTTTGAGAAAACTAACTCTCTTTTGTTTGCCATACACACAACTTTCACATAAATCCATATTAATACATTTTAGACATGGTAAAACTTTCTTAGAATGAAGTACTTTCATACCTTTTTCACTCATATGCCCAAGTCTGTTATGCCACAGTGTTGTCTCAGAACCTGCAACAACTGTTTTAGTCTCTTCCTGCGAACCTGCAACAACTGTTCCTGAACCTGTTTGTTTTTTCTCTGCAACAGCTAAAGTAGAAGGAACAGTATGACCTGTACAAAGATATAAGGAGCCTACTTTCACACATTTTTCTACTATTAAGGCACTTTTTGAAACCTTCCAATTTTTATCAGTAAATATAACAATGCAACCTTCTTCAGCTAGCTACCCTGCTGAAATTAAATTCCTATTGAGCCTTGGAATGTGCCTTACCTCTTGTAGTAGCCAATGATTCCCATTCTGCAACTTAATCTTGATTCTTTTCTTTCCAACAATCTGACATAGTTCGTTATCTCCCAAATAAACAAGCTCAAAATCCCCTTGGACATAATCAAGAAAATAACTTCTATGGGGTGTAGCATGAAATGAGGCCCCTAAATCTAAAACCCACGAATCATCAACATTATTTAGGGAAATAATCAAAGCATCATCTTCAGATTTATTACTTACCACATTTGCCTCCTTATTTCCTTCTTGTTTGTCTCCTTCTTTATTCTTCCAAGACCAACAATCTTTCTTCAGATGACTTGGTTTCCCATAGTACCAACAATCCTTCTGTCCTCTGGTTTGGGACCTCTTATCCTTTAATTTTCCTCGTGACTTCCCATGACCTCCAGAACCTTTTCCTCTCTCCTTTGATTTGCCCATGCTTTCTACATTTAAAACACTACCTAATGTGGACCCTCCTGAGCTTTTCTGTCGCATTTCCTCGCTAAGAAAAACAACAACAACATCATCAAATTTCAAAGTGTTTGAACCAGAGACAGAGTTACTTACAACCATTACCAAGCTATTCCAGCTTTCTGGCAAAGAACATAAAACCAAGAGAGCCCTCACCTCTTCATCAAATTTCACTTTTACATAAGTTAACTGACTGACAATCGTATTAAACTCATTTAAATGATCTATCATAGATCCACCTTCAATCATTTTTAGATTAAACAAATGCTTCATGAGAAATACCTTATTTGAGGCTGAGGGTTTTTCATACAATTTAGCCAAAGCTTTCATCAGTTCATCTGTTGTCGTCACTTCTGTTATATTGAATGCCACAGATGGTGCCAGGCACAATCGAATGTTTCCTAGTGCCTTTCTGTCTAGAAGATTCTAATCCTTATCCATCATTCCTATCGGTTTCTTGGATACTCCTTCCAATGGCCTCCATAAATCCTTCTGATAGAGGTAATCCTCCATCTACATCTTCCATAACTGATAGTTCTGCCCATTAAATTTATCAACCTTCAATTTACCCTCATCCGCCATTGCTCCCACTCAACCCTGAGACTCCCACTCAACCGTGAGACCTTCCTGCAAATGATAATTGAACACAACCTGGCTCTGATACCACTTGTTAGGGTTAGCTGGCAGAAGATATCAAGTAAATGCAAATAAAGATTAAATAGAGGAATGAAAAATACACAGAAATAATAACAGTGAGAGACAAGTTTTAACATGGTTCACCCAAATGCGGGCTACATCCACCAATAGAGAGTCTAATATTATTATCCAGTAAATCAAACCGATTACAACCAACAATCCCTGCAACTTAATATCATTGCAAATGCTACAATACAATATCAACCAAAACCCTAACCCTTAGCCACTTTTATCAAGCCTTATGTCGGTTACAAAAATAGGGTTTTTTATGTCGGCTCATGAAAATTTGTGTACAATACTTGCATGATCAGTCACCACCTACCAACAAAGGGGATCTCTTACGCCTATAAGTGGCAGGCTGGAGTAGAGGGGCCTACAAGAATGGAGTTGATGTTTGGCTTTGATCAGCCTCAAGGAACTCCACCATCTCTGCATGCTTCACTTCAAACACATCTAGCACAATAGGTGGAGGCGTATCATGTTCCTGTTGAAGGTGAGGTAAGGAAATTACAACATGGCATATCTGCTCAGCAAATCATGTAGGTAAAGCAGGAGCTAGCTAAAGAAGTGTAATGTCCCCTTTCTAGCTGATGTTGTTTGCGGATGGTTTAGCCTATTCCTGACTCTCGTAGGCTAATGTACATGGTTAGGGGGTCTTCTTGAGGCAGTCACTTGGTCGATGGTTGGTTTCCTAGATTCAGTGGGATGGGAAAAATAAGGGAGATAATAATTAAATTAATTATTTGTAAGGTTATTAAATAAATAAATATTATAAAGTGACCTTATATCTAATTAATTTAATAAAGTGACTTAAATAAATATTATTACATAAAGTCACTAAAATAAAATAATATTTTTTTTCTAGAAGCTTCTTGAAGTGGGATTGAAAAAGTATAAAGGAAGGGGCAAGGCAAGCTTCCAGGCATTCGATTATTGTCATTTGCGTTTGATAAGTTTTGTGGAGCCAAGGGTTTCTGCATATTTGGTCTTTGGGAATGAAAACTCCCATAGATTAGCATAACTGAGGTGGTGAAATATCCTCTGAAGGGTTGCAAATTGGAAGGGATACTTCAGTCCTTTCATTTGTGCTTAAATCTGCAGTATTAACTAAGGGTTTGGAGGTATTAATTTGCATATCAGAAGTTTTTTCTATTGGTTGCTACAATGCTGTGAATAGTGCCACTACAGTGACATGAACAGTATGCTACAGTGATCGCTACAGTGTTTGCTACAGTACACTACAGTAATTGCTACAGTACCGTGAACAGTAGCGCTACAGTACCTGTGAATAGTGAAATGCTACAATGACGTGAATAGTGTTGCGCTATAGTACCGTGCCATCTACATCAGCATTTGTCATGCCAAATTACAGTCAAAGGTCTGAGGTATAATTGCTACCATTAATGTTGTATTGTTATGGACGTTTGATGTAAATGTTTTTGAATGCCAAATCATTATAATCAGATTATTGAGCACCGTAATTAATTATATGCAAATCAGAATTTTAGTATTAAATATCAAGTTGAAGTTGAAAGGTTGCATGGCACGTGTTTGACAAAATGCCTATTAGTTGTGGCTTCATATTTGCATAAGTTTCAGTCTTAATAGAGTTGGGAGTTCGCATGTCAATTGTTTGATATAATGTCATATGGTTGTAGTTGTACATGCATTTCATTTTCAGTCACTTGGAGTCTTGAAGATTGCATGCCAAGTGTTTGTAAAAATGCTATTTGGTTGTAGGTGCACATTCTTCATATAGAGTTCAAGTATTTGTTTTAGAAAGGTCAAAAAGAATTGCATTTTCATCTTAGACCATTGCCTAGACATTGTAGCTTTAAATTGCAAGCAAGCAAACTGAAAAAATACAGAGACAACAAATTAAGAGGTTGTGTGCAAAGTGTTTGACAATATTCCTTGAGCCTCTAATCAACAAATTGAGGTCCGAATTGTCAAGGGATATTACAGTGGTATCAGAGCTTTTGTCCTGCCATCCTATTGGGTAGATTGGACATTGAATCAGCTAGTTAATCATGGTTACTTCAAGTACTCAGAAGCAATGGGACAGGAATATGGAGAAGCTTAAACAAAGTTTGAATAAGTTGGATGAAAACCAGAAGAGGATGAATGAATTATTTTCACACCCTGCAAACATAGACAAAGCAACTCAGTTTATGGCATCCATTTTTAAGGGGTCTACATCACAAAACAAAAAGGAGGAACAAAAGGTCTCTACAGGTGAAGTATCTAGAAACCTCTACAATGAATTTTCAGCAGTTAGTGACCAACATTCAGCTGATCCTATAGAGAACAAAATGGACAAAGGTGATGAGCAAGAGATGCCTTCTTTTGGGTTACAGGGTCCATCTTCTCTTTAGGAGGATAGCAATGGTATGGATTCTTTTAATGAGTCCTTTGGGGCTGATGTTAAATGCACTCACAAAAATCCAGAGGGAAAACTAACAGGTGAAGTATGGACCAGTAGTATTGAGATCGAGTCTATTTCAGTTGATCTTCACCCAGTTGATGTTACAGAAGGTAGAGAGGACGAAACAGTGGATCCTACAGGACAAGGTTGCACAAGTCTCCTAGTTGGTGACATGGAGGTTATGATTGGGGACTCTTTTGATAGTCCTAAGAGTGATCTTACCTCTCTGCATAAGGTTAGCAATTCATCATCCATTGAGTCTATTTTTTGGAGGGATGATGAGGAGTTAGGGTTGGGAACTACTGCTTCTCTAGTTCCAAACTAGCATGAGGACACTTTAGAAGAATATTTTGATGAGAGGCAAGCTCTCCATTGGCAGCCCACAACTTCAACTAATGAATTTTCCTTGGTCCCTAAGTTTGATTTGGAGAACCAACTAAAGGTTGGTGAAGATAAGATTGTTACAACACTGTCCCATTTTGATCATTCCCACAAGATGGTGGAAATTCATCTATGGAAGGTCCAGCTTGAGGGGAGACACAGAAGTGTTGAAGAGGCTTCATCAATTTCTGATTTGCAAGTGTTTAAGATAGCCATGGAGATTATGAAAAATAACTATTTAACTCTTCTTTCCGATAGAGATCACCTACTTGAATTGGGTGTCATATATTCAGATGCATTGAAGAGGAAAGAGAGAGAGGTTGATCAACTCACCACGGAGCTAGTGAAGACTAGAAAATCTTTGGAAGATTCTCAAATGGCTCTCCTTATGGCAGAAAATCCGATTGAGGAGTTGAATGTGGAGTTGAGTTTGGCTCATGCTTCACCAAAGAAATCAGAAAATCAGTCTTCTATTGCAGCCTCTTTGGATGGGCAAGAATCTTGTGTTGTGCATATGATTGAGGGACAAGGAAATGAGGGAAAAGAACAACAAGTGATGGGTGAAGACAAACCAGTTACATTAGAGCAGCTACATGAAGCTATGGTTTCTTGTGATGTTTCATTAGAGGAGTCTAGCATTGCTTCATCCTATCGTGGTAAAGAATTAGATGGTGCTTCCATGAATGTTATTCGTACATATGAAAGTCCATTGAAGGTCCAAGATATTAAGGTGGATGTGAAAGTTGATCCTTTGCTTAGTGGAGCAGCCACTAGTGTTTTGAATACACATGATGAAGAAGACATTTTACAATGGCATGATGTCATCACTGATTTGTTTGAGGATAGCAGCATTATGTCCCATCATTCTTGTGAGATAGGAGCTTGTGATCATGAGAAAGCCAATGATATGATATCACCCATTGATGGCAGCCCTACACCATTTGATAGACATGAAGATATCCAGGATAAGAGGACTGATTTTGTATATTTTGGCATCGAAGAGGTAAAGAAGTCCAAAAAAATTAATGAAGAATGACTGCAAAAAGCCAAGGAGGCTAGATTAGTAGCTGCCAATGCAAGACAACATCTTCAAAAAGTGAAAGAAAAGATCAATCTCATCAACATAGCAAGACAAAAAAGGATAGATAACATTAGAAGACTCTTTATTCAAATGCGGGATGAATCTGAAAATACACTTGATTCCCCTAAGGTTAGTTCCATGTCAGGTGATAAAAAGCAGGACTATGATGGTCAACTATTGACGGAGGTTGGTGCTTTTTACCATGACTACATAGTGAGGAGAATTTATCACCTTTCTTTTAGTGTACATGCAGATGATTGGTTGATGCATCGATGTGGATTGATGGGGGGCTTATACCATCCATTGTGGGATGAAGAGTTGCCATCTACAGAAGATGGAACTAGAGCCTGCAAGTACCCGACTCAGTTGTGTATGAGGAATTACTTGCAGGGACAACAGTCAGTTATCCATCATGCTATTATGTATCCGACAAGGTTTGCTACTTCTATGTCACAGACATTTCACACATATACATGGTTACAGGATGATTATGGGGGCAGTAGGTATGATGGCTTGGTTAGTTAGCACGTCCATAGGAATTGGGCAGAGGATAGAGGTTGTGCTTTCATGCTTGCTAGGCAGTTGTATGGTGCTCTTGTGAGGGAAGAGGCACAGATATCCACTTCTGTTAGTGCTGAGAGGGATCAACCCTCCACAGTTGCATTGATTATTGCAACTGGCTTTATGAGTTGGTGTCAAGAGAACTCTTCTTCTAGCTTTGGCAGTTGGAGTATTGTGGGGACACCAACATTTGTAGATGAGTTAGGAGATACTCATCTTTTCTGGCAGTTGTTTGGGTCCATAACCCATAGGTCTCAGTATCAGGGAGTAGCCTCTTGGCATATTAGTGATCCATTTGCAGACAGTATGGTGCAGTAGGTGCCACCATTTGTCATTGGTAGTGGATTGTTGATTCTATTTTGGGATCCTGGTGGTGACGAGTTTGATTCGTCACTCTATTTTGGTCCTGATGAGGTGTTCCACCACTCTTGGTGTGATGTCAGTGGTTTATGTAGAATGGTACAGTGGAAGTCAACAGGTGTGCTTTGTGACAGACTTCTAGTTTGGTACTGGGACCCAGAGATTGACATCAGAAGTGATATGTTTATTTCGGCTACAGAATTACACAGTTTGTTGAGTTTTGGCAGGTTCTATGGCTGCAGTTGTTTTCAGCGAGATTCTGATGCAGTTCCTTACAGATTCATTTGGGATATGAGCATTAGTTGTGGGATACTCTCTAGTATGTTGAGGAATCCTTTGTGTGCATCAGGGTTCCAATCAGGGTTCACTGTTGAGTTTTGCAGCATGTATATGAGGGTGATTACTTGCAGTTGCACTTTTGATCTTTACGTACATGATCTGTTTCAGACGCATAGCTCAATTGCGTATATGCTAGATAGTGTGTATGAAAGCTTAGCTTGCGCAGTTATGGGAAGCAAACATTGTCGGTATTCAGAGTTGCTTCCACTTAATGCTTATGCTCTTGCGACATCTAGCGTTGGGGTTGACTTGATTCAGCAGGTTCAGTTAGTTGTGCTAGTGCTGGTGTTACAGGAGCACTTTGGTGACAGCAAGGACATTACACAGATCCTCCCTTGGGATCTAGGTGGGGAGAATTGTCTTTGTAGCCAAGATTGCTTGGGGACAAGCAATTTCAAAAACTCTATTAGTTGCATGGCATGTGTTTGACAAAATGCCTATTAGTTGTGGCTTCATATTTGCATAAGTTTCAGTCTTAATAGAGTTGGGAGTTCACATGTCAATTGTTTGATATAATGTCATATCGTTGTAGTTGTACATGCATTTCATTTTCAGTCACTTGGAGTCTTGAAGATTGCATGCTAAGTGTTTGTAAAAATGCTATTTGGCTGTAGGTGCACATTCTTCATATAGAGTTCAAGTATTTGTTTTAGAAAGGTCAAAAAGAATTGCATTTTCACTTTAGACCATTGCCTAGACATTGTAGCTTTAAATTGCAAGCAAGCAAACTGAAAAAATACAGAGACAACAAATTAAGAGGTTGTGTGCAAAGTGTTTGACGATATTCCTTGAGCCTCTAATCAACAAATTGAGGTCCGAATTGTCAAGGGATATTACAAGAAGCAAAAGCATAGGAGCAAGCTGGGGTTGAAGAGTTGTAGCTACCACTAAGTCAAGTGGTAGACTTGAAAGATGATGAAGTCACTCACTCAGTGACTAATGACCCAATATCTTCATTGTTGGCACATCAACCGCCGCAGGATGAGCCTCAACAAGAAGAAGATGATATAGAGATAATTAAAAATCCAGAGCTAATAAGGGATCCTGAAGTGTAGAATATATTGGATATAGAGAGGTCAGGTTGTCTCAAGAGCCATTGGGCCAAGTTTAGCTGGATGACCTACTAAATAGAATAACAACAGATGAAGAAGGGATGGATGCATCTTGACTTGAGGCAATAGATAAATTCATTGAGGATGTCTCACTCTTGGATATTCACGAAGAAGCTGCTCAGGATATTCTTACTGAAGGAGAAATCAGGCAAACTGAAGAGCATGTAGAAGAAGAATATAATGAGCATGAGCAACAAGAGGAACAAGTTCCACATGATAAAGGGGATGAAGAAATGGCTGATGCAGGTGAATATCCTGATATTCCTCAGCAGGAGGTTCCTCAGATTCCTCAACAAGAGGTACATCAAGAAGAGATTCCCCAAAAGGAGATTCATCAGGAGGAAATGCCCTGACAAGAAGAGGTTCCTGATAAGGACATTGACAGGACAGTAAAGGATGCTCAAATTGAGCAGTCAGGCCAAGAAGGACTAGTACAAGATGTGCCAAAATAGCTAGTATCTGAGGTAGTAGAGCCTCCAACTAATCTCATTCCTTTTGACTTCAAATCAGTATTTTCTAAGGGAGGGATAAAGCCTAAATGCAAGGTGAGGGTTGTGTCAGCTATTAAAAGGGACACCACAGGGCGTAGGACAACACATTTAGTTGTACCTACAATGGACAAGGCCAAGGGAGAAATTTTAGTTAGTGAGTATCAGATATCCACCTTGGACCTTGGACATGTAACTACTGAGCAAGAGATTGAAGAGCTCAAGGGCAGTGTAGATGCAACAACAACCCACTTTCGCAAGACCAAGTTGAAGAACAAGGAGTTGAAAGGGTGCATTGCCCAACTTTAGGCATTTGTCAAGGGGTTGATAGCCCCAGGGACACAAAGAACGGAAGTGCCAGCCACTCTGATGCTGGTAACTCAAGATGAAATAAGTGATCTTGATGCAAATAAGCATCAAGCGCAGGTGGTGCAAAGTTGGTTCTCCAAGTTCATGAAGGAAGGAGAGTAAATAATTCAGATTGCATTGTCCAATTGGGACACATTGGCATATCTCAAGACAAAGGAGACTATCTTGAAGAAGGAATGTGCTACAAGGCTTGATCAAAATTATCAAGACCTTGGTAAATTGAAGAGTGCCCGTAAGCTGTACTATCAGGTGTTGCTGAAACATAACATAATGACAGTTCAAACCATGCCCAAACTATCAACATGGATAAAGGACACGAAGTTTGAAGTAGATATCCTAAAGGGATGTAGGCTTAAGGCAGTGGATATACGTATAAAAGCACATGACCTCCTAACTGATGAAATGGAGATCTTGGAGGAATTACTTGGTGCTCTAATAGATGAGAAGGAAACATATGATGAGAAGGCATCCATAGGAGCATTCAAAGTCAGATTTGATCTTGTTTTGAGGAATCCTATGCAACATTTTTTAGAGGCTACCATAGATCAGGTGATGGATGTATCTACGAAGATGAAGGCATATAGGGGAAAGTTAGATAGCAGTACAAGCAAGTGGATGTCCATAAGTGACCAACTTAAATGTAGGATTATGCCAAGGTCAAAGCACATCAATTTGATAAAGTGGAGATAGACAAAACTATCAAGGCATATGATGTATATAAGAATTTGGATTCTGGAGGGATGATAGTTGGAGAGGATGAATCTTTTGATACAAAATAGGATATTCAAGAAGATGCGAAGGTAAAGATGTTGAAGAATATTCTATTGCCAGTTGTCATCCATCTCAGATTGCCAACTGGCACTCACGTGCCACATTTTATGGCCGTTGATATTTTGAAAGAGATCCTGACCGTTGTTGTGTTATAACTGATCTCAGGTCCTTATTCTATAAAAGGACCTAGATCATTTGTATTAAGGGAGATTGAATTGTTGAACTATACTAAGCACTAAGTTTATTGATTTGGCAACTTTGTGACTTATTTTCATGGTTATTTCTCATATTAGTGTACATTTGTATATCTTTTAAACATATAATGGACATGAAGCTATAGATTACAGTTCTATCATAAATCTTAAGTAATCTTTTGTTGATTTCAGTATGTTATGTTAAATTGTTGTTGTCTTTGGAAGTGCATTCAACCAATTGCTTGCCGTTATCAAGTTTCCTTGAAGATTCACACCTCTTATACGTAACCGTGAATGTTTCTGGTGAAATATGAGTAGGTTTTCTTCATTTCATGATTATGTCTGGATATACATGTGGATTACTGGTGAAATTTAGAATTCTTAGAACTCTTTCCCTTCTAACATGATCTTTTGACCTTTATTTCACAAATTGTAGTGAAGAATTGTAAATAATGATAAATCATATGCAAATAACCGTAAATAATGAGGGATTACATGTTTTAAAGAAGATCTTTATGTAGATTCATAGTTTGTATGCAAGGATTAGTTCAAATAGAGATAGTTTCAAAAGAATTGATCAAAGTTAAGACAATTTCAGAGGAACTAATCAAAGTTAGGATCATTTCAGAAGAACTAATCAAAGTTAATCATAATTTCAGAAGAATTGATCAAAGTTATGTTAAAATTGTAATAATATACTTGAAATCTGTTTATTTACCTAAGAATTTGACATGAACTGAAAGGATATGTGCAGACTGATTTAAATATGCAGGATATTAGTGAATCATGACAAGATCTGGATGAACATGACTTGGAAGTACGTAGGTCCCCAACATGGAAAATAGCAGATCACAACAAACCCTGAGTGATAATCAGATAGTCAAGACCTGACAATCAGAGACTTGGGACTTCATATCCTTAAGGATCATGTTGTCTTTCAAGATGAATAAAGGTTTGTTGTGAGAACTTTTATTCATGTGCAAGTGACTAAACCACACATCAATAGTTCCTTCATATGTTCTACAAATTCTTTTGTTTCTACACTCTTCTCTTTATTGCTAATATTTGATGGTGGGTTACACCATCCAATGCATCACACCATGGGGACAACAATCCAATAGAATTTAATGGACAACCACACTTAAATACACACACATCAAGGTTCCAATGCATAATTTAGGGATACTAATACATTAGTAATTCAATGACAACCACATTTAAAAACACACACATCAAGGGTCTAATGCATAAATCACTACTTGGGTACTCACAACCCAACCAAAAGTATGATAAAAGAATAGGCTAACACAAGGAACATCAATACTTTTAATTGACATAACCTTGTCCTTTACTATTCATTAACACTAATCATTTCATTTCAATGCAGTTGAGGGAAGAAGGAAAAACCACTCCAAAACCATTTTTACAATTAATCCATTTACACATGCTAAATTATTATTTACACAAAATGGTCATAACACAAAAAATAAGGCGTGCCATCATCATCTAATAAACATACACATTGTGATCATAGTCAAATAATGACACACTAATGGTAATCAACAACGAATAGCACACAAGGGAATGGTGACAACCACCAACGCCAAGCAATGAGTGTGATGATCCAACAACATTCATGCAACAAAATCACATACATAATTAGGTACAATGACCCAATTAACCATAGGAGAATACTATTGGATAAGGATGTAGAGTGACATCACAAAAGATTCCAAAGCCACATGTATGTTGAGAAGTACAACACCATGCAAAGGGGATTCTCAATGGCCAACATGCCACAATTTTATCTTATTAAAAGTTATCCCCTCCCATGCCCTTCCCATGGGCATAGCCCAATCCTGAATAGAGAATAGAGTTCCACTCTACTCCTAACTTTAGGGTTAAATCCTAGCTCAAAAATTCCCACAATGACCTGAAAGGTAATGGCATAGAAAACAATGCTGAAAAACATGACACCTATATCCAAAAGGTAGGAAATCACATTTCCAATATGAGACTTTTTGTCCCACAAAATAAAAATAATTCACATGGCTTAAATCTCAATTTTTGTAATTTTACAATTCATTCTCAAAATACTATTCACATCCACTAGTAATGGAAGCTTCAATTTCTTCAAAATTCAAAAATCAAAATTTTCAAACTTCAAGAATACCCCTATGAGCTTGTGATGAAAAACAACACACTTTTCACATCACATAAGGTTTCAGAGAAATTTTACCAGCATAACGGTGTTAAAATAAGTTTCTCAAAAATAAAATACATACAACAAAATAAATACACAAGAATATACTTTTAAGATCCTTGCTAAACTCACCACCTATGAATTGGAAACCATATGCAACCACCTAATGTGGGCATGATCAAAATGAGAATCCAAGGAAGCAAGTGCATAAAATTTAAATAGAAGAATACCTTTGGTTCACTATGTAAACCCTCAAGCTCAAATGGAGATCTTTCTTGCACACACACAAGAAACCTTGCCAAGATCCAAACTCTCTTCCAAGTCTTTATCAATCCTCATTCAATCCATAAGAAATATTTTTCAACCACCAAGAACTCATACAAAAATGGAGAGGAATGCAAAAATGGAGCAAAAATAACAAGTGAGTCTAAAACTCTTCCCTTTTTTCCTTTTTCCTTCCCAAAATTTCCTAAAAAACCTCTTTTCCCTTTTCACACTCAACAATCTATTTTCAAAGAGGTTATTTCAAATTAGATATATTGTAAATAGCTATTTTATCTTTAATATTTCACTAATCATTTAAATCAATGTATTTGCAAAAATACCTTTTAAATGACTAGCATATCAATTTCCCAAATTAACTAATGCATATAATTAAATAATTCCTTATAAATTATTGCATTTTCTAAACATTTCCACAATATTAAAATGTATGAGACCTTTTCAGGAAGGCAATTAAATAACTAAATTTTTGACTATGCATTTACCTAATTATTTCACAAACACTCAAAAAACAAGCATTTTGAAAATCTAATAAAATGCAAGCAAACTCAAGTTAAATAAACACAAAGGAAACAACTACTTTGTGAGCTCATCCACAACACAAGGATCTAGAATCACCAATGACTCAGATAAACGGTAAACTAGGTAAACATAAGGAACACCCTTTTATTCGCAACCAAATAGGATGGGTTAAACAATTGAATAGGATGGGTTAGACAACTAAACATAACAAGAAGACTAGGTATGGTGAGAAGGTCAATTGAATCCATATAAATCTCCTCCACATCCTTCCATGGGCCAAACACCTATATATGTCCTACACACTCAAGGTGAAGTATAAAATTTGACAACAGAGATTCTGAAGTAATATATAATGACCAATTAGGACATACAATCTACCAAAACACATATCCATCATGCAATTACATCATATCATAATAAACTCAATATACACTTTAATCCAATCATACGAATATTAGGACAATGCAAAAGTTAACACATGGGTAAACACTACAAATATAACACACCATAGGATAGAGAACCAAGAAAGGAAATAAAAAGTACAAAGTATATTATGTAGTAAGAAGTAAGAAAGATAGGAAATAAATTAACCAATGAAACCATCTCCATTGCATGGGTCTATCATGTAATGTGTTTAAATTATATATCACTATAATCCATGCCCCCATGAAACTATCGATTGGATGTCATGTCTTCCATGTTCTTGTTCACAATGGTGACTATGTGGGATATGCGTATGTGTAGTTCCTCATCATATGGTGTTTTATTCACATGAAAATACATAAACCATCACTAGCATTAGAATGATCTTCATCGTGTATTTTCATTTGATTAGCCTCAAAAAATCTTAGAGTTTATGTTTTAATATAACTCGTCTATCTATAGAATAGCCCTATATGCAATGATAAGCACACAAATATTCGAACTTATGTAGTGTAAGGTTAGACACATCCATAGTTTTAAAAAGAGGTTAAATAAACATATATCTCTAATTTGTTTTATCTATCTAAAACAAATTGCCTTTATCTATCTCTAATTTCATTTCACTAATTTTATTTTTTATATTTCTAATTGCCTTTTGATTTATATTTTTATATCTCCATTTCATCTCTTTATTTTATTTGTTGGCTTTTGTATATTGATTTGTATATAATATGTACATATACATATTTTTCAATCTCACATTTTAGCTTTGGATGTATATAAATATTGTAAAGATTTTTATGAATATAAATACATATATAAATGTATGTTTAAGTACAATTATAGATATTATTTTTATTTTTGTTTGTTCTAGTTTTTTATTTTAATTTAGATGCACACCACTCCCTCACACACATATTATTATATATTACTTGAATAGTTTTTATTTTATATTTCTAATTGTTTATAATTTATATCTCTTATTTTATATTTTATTAATTTAATTTCTATTTTACATTTCTTTTTATTTTAGATTGTGGTCTCTTGTTTTCCTTGTCATCTCACTCCCCTCATATATTTAGTCAGTGATGGTCTGCAATTTATTCTTTTTACATTCTCTCCTCTTACTCTCTACATCCCAATGATGGATCACAAAGTTTGATTCGAAACATTGATGACAAAAACTCTTACGTAGTTAAATCTAGAAACACTCATTTAGAATATTATGGACTATGAAAATATGATGTCTTTAATCTCATAAGTTGTTATTTTGTGATGATTAATAATGTTTAATTGAAAGATTATCCAAATGATAATAGTAACAAAAATATTAGTATACAATTATTATAGATAATAAAAAATTCTTGCATAAATATTGAATTTATATTATTAAAGTTCATCCTTAAGAATATTTGTCAAAATAGTTTAATATATTTATTTCTACTACTTTATATATCATTAAGTATGCAAATCTTTTTTTTGATATAGGGAAAAAGAGGGTTTTTTGAAAAGGCCACAACCCTTTTTTTATAGAAAGGAACATAAACCAATACATAATGAATGTGCATTAGCACAACTACTGTAAAACATCAGCATCAAAACAACATAACAGAGTCTAGCAACCAAAGAGAAAGAAGGAAATCAACTTAGAGAATATCACACCTAATAGGAGCAAACTAAACACTTGGAGAATTAGAGCTCCTTGAGAGCTATTGCATCTTCCCATTCATCTTGGAGGGACTTAAGATGCACACTCAAAGCTTTAGTGTTCAAAGGATCAGCTGCCTTAGTCTTATTTCCCCTAGTATGTGCACTTGGAGCAACCTGGGTTTGATTTTGACTGGTCTTAACCTTTTCCTAGAGGGCTTTGATGTTGTTAAGAGAATTGTGGATGGTGGCCTTATTGAAGTTGATAATTTTTTAAATATTACCTTTAATATTTGAAATGTCAACTTCCAATTTATTGATTCTCTCCTCTTTCTTGGCCATTTGTTCCTTAAGAATAGAAATCTCCTCCTTCATGTTTCATTCTTCCATGAGGGAAGTTTGCAATTTATTTCTATTGAATTCAATGAAGAAACACTTAATCACTTTGTGGTGAATGCCCACCTCTTTGTGTAATTCATTGGTCATGTCAGCCAAGAGGTTGACCATTGAAGCAATATCATTCATAAAGGAGGTAGGGCAATGATTGCAATCCTCCCAAGTAGGAGCTCCATGGCGTAGGTCATCGATCTCAAGAATTTTATCTTCAACATCAATCTCCTCCTTTTTAGTCACCTTGCCCTTCCCTGTATTGCTAGTAATGAACCTTACCTTGTGTGGCACCAGTAGTCCCTGGGGGATCCTTAATAAACTTAGAGTCAGGGGACCAATTCTTTTGGTCTTTCGCACCTTGAAAAGTTCTCTTATCTAACAAATCAGAGTAAGAAGAGTCGAAGGGGTTGTTTGAAGCTTGGAGCTCAGGGTTAGGTAGGGGAGGAATAATAAATGGGGGATGGAGATGGTTGCTTCCTCTTGTGGGAGGAGGTGTGGTGAGAGTAGGTTGGAGGGGAGTGCCTAGAAAATGGCCAAGATGAGTGACCGACAATAGAGGGTTGGGGTTTGAGGCTTAGAGCATGGTTAAAGAGGAGAAGAATAACATTTGATGGAGGGAGGGGCTCCTAATGATCCATTTAGATTCAAGAATAGAGTATTCAAGAGAGGACATAAGAAAACAAGGGAAGCTAACCTTATGATTATGCCTAAAGTGATTGAGCAATGAGCAATGATAGGTGTAGATAGCCTGAAAGCACCCTTCTAGTTTGATGTATTGCATGATCTAGAGTTTGATCTCATCCCACAACTAAGGTAAAGATAATCTAGCATAACTAGATTGAGCTCTATTAACTGTTTCTCCTTCCTTCAAAAAAGAATTAATAACTTCCTCAACATTTTTGTGGTCCTTGTAGATTTTTCTTCCTTTTGTAAATAGGCCAGAAACTAAGGCAATGAGTTCTTCTATGATATGCAGCTCCACTCAACACATTGTGACTTGACCCTTAAATTCCAATCGGCAAATCTTAAAGTAGATAAAGAGTATATATTTATTTTTCAAGATTTAATAACTCAACACTATTATATTATAATATTTTAATTCATCAAACCAATTTAAAATATATAACTTTAAAAAGTAAAATGATATAATTACATTTTTGAAAAATAGTTAAATAAACATATTTTAAAGGAATATCTTTACAATCATATTAAACTTTTCAAAAACTACATTAAAATACTTTAATCATTAAATCAATATAAAACAAGTTACCTTTTCTATTTTTTAATTAAAATTAATATAAAACTTTAACTATTTGAAATTAATAATCCAGTTAATTATTATAGTTATTTTTTTATTTATATTGTATATATTTATTTAAACAATCATATTAAACTGATATTTATTTTAAAATATAATTTTAATTAGTGCTATTTTTTTCAAGATATATTATATAATAAACCACATAAAAAATACATTATTCTTAAAATTTAAAAGAAATCATAAAATAGATTTATCTATTTTTTTTTCTATCT
The DNA here is from genome assembly GCA_027924645.1 of Cunninghamia lanceolata. Lineage (NCBI taxonomy): Eukaryota > Viridiplantae > Streptophyta > Pinopsida > Cupressales > Cupressaceae > Cunninghamia > Cunninghamia lanceolata. Next base: position 2,041,150 of record BSBN01001219.1, on the reverse strand, counting down.
TCATTAAAAAATCGAAGTAACAATTCATTTACATGCATATAATCCAAATGTGACCCAAGAAAATCTAAATGTGTTTTTGTTAGTTTCTATTATTTGGTTGAAAGTTGAACTACCATCTTGTTGATCCACTTTTAAATGGAAACAAAATTATAATTATTGTACTTTTTAAATAAATCAAGTATTTGGAGTGAGCACATATGCCTCAAAACCTCTTTAGAGTGCTTAATTTACTCTTCATAAGATTGTGTCATATATGTTGCTACTTGACCCTTAAAGCAATCGATCAAAATGTTGAAACAATGATATCATAAACCATTTTTAAAGTGATCTACAAACTACTAAAGTTTTCGAATCCAATCCCTCATGCAAATAATGCCAAAAAAATGAGTTAAACTGTAAAATGTCTTTAAGCAAATATGTCCTTGCTTCAAACCCAAACAATTAAGGCTCTGGGCCAGATGAAGTCAAATCGATTCTTGCCTAAGTGGCGACACCACCAACATAAGATTGTTGAGCTAATTCTTTGTGAAAGTTTGATTGAACACACACACTTTGATGTGCTAATCCTAAACTTATCAAATTACATTCTTAATAAGAGTTCCAAATTTGTATGTTGAAGTCCCATGGCAATGATACAAATTACACAAAAGTAACAACTATTTTAGTTAATAAGACAAATCCCATGATCAAGGCACACCTAATAACATACAATGTCAATATCTACTTTGTTTGACTAATCATTGAGATCATGCCATAATTTACCACTTTTGTTGTTAATGAGGTGTAAAATTGATAGGTAGAAACTCAATGCTTATACAGGCTTAACCAATCAAACATAGACTATATTCATGTTAGGTAAGCACCTACCTTTATAGCCTATTAGCCAAACATTGCATGTTTAGAATTTTAAGTCATTCTATGTAGTGTGTAGCCAACATGGATATAAATATTTATAACTTCACATTTATATTTTTAAGAGTCATTCTATGTAGTGTTTAGCCAACACGGATATAAATATTTATGTCTATTAGTTATTTGATAGTACCTTTAGGTGTTATTACTAGTTTTCAAGAATTAATTTATTAATATTGACAATGATTTCCAAAGATACTTAACAATGACATACTAATTGTTAACTATAGGAAAGACTAATATATAATTTTCCTTTTAAGGCATGTATCTTTCCAATAACACTATTTTTTTCAAGATATATTATATAATAAACCACATAAAAAATACATTATTCTTAAAAATTAAAAGAAATCATAGAATAGATTTATCTATTTTTTTTTCTATCTTCATTAAAAAAATCAAAGTAACAATCATTTACATGCATATAATCCAAATGTGACCCAAGAAAATCAAAACATGTTTTGCTAGTTTCCATTATTTGGCTGAAAGTTGAACTACCATCTTGTTGATCCACTTTTAAATGGAAACAAAATTATAATTATTGTACTTTTTTAATAAATCAAGTATTTGGAGTGAGCACACATGCCTCAAAACCTCTTTAGAGTGCTTAATTCACTCTTCATAAGGTTGTGCCATATATGTTGCTTACTTGACCCTTAAAGCAACTGATCAAAATGTTGAAACAATGATATCATAAATCATTTTTTAAGTGATTGACAGACTACTAAGGTTTTTGAATCCAATCCCTCATGTAAATAATGCCAAAAAAATGAGTTAAACTATAAACTGTCTTTAAGCAAATTTGTCCTTGCTTCAAACCCAAACCATTAAGGCTAGATGAAGTCACAAGGTTTCTTGCCTAAGTTGCGACACCACCAACATAAGATTGTTGAGCTAATTCCTTGTGAAAGTTTGACTGAACACACACACTTTGATGTGCTAATTATAAACTTATCAAATTACATTCTTAATAAGAGTTCCAAATTTGTATGTCGAAGTCCAATGGCAATGATACAAATTACACAAAAGTAATGACTATTTTAGTTAATAAGATAAATCCCATGATCAAGGCACACCTAATAACATACAACGCCAAGATCTACTTTGTTTAATGAATCATTGAGATCATGCCATAATTTACCACTTTTTGCTATGAATGAGGTGTAAAATTGCTATTAACTATTTAACCATTGAAATAGATGATATTTAAATAAAGTGATACCCTAAGAGGATCCATCTTTGGTTATGAGATTGGCATTCTTTGTATCATCTAGGTCGCAATCAAAGACAGATCCCAATGAAGAATTTCCTAGCTACCATGTATATAGACCAAATTTTCTACCCTCATAACACTTAACATATGCTTATTTGCTTATTTGGACCAATTTTTCTTCCCTCATGAGACTTAACATATGCTTATTTGCTTTTTGGACCAAATTTTCTACCCCCCGAAACTTAACATATGCTTATTTGCTTATTTGAACCAATTTTTCTTCCCTCATGAAACTTAACATATGCTTATTTGCTTATTTGAACCAAATTTTCTACCCTCCTGAAACTGAACATATGCTTATTTGCTTATTTGGACCAAATTTTCTACCCTCAAGAAACCTAACATATGCTTATTTGCACATATGTTATCTGCTTATTTGCACCAAATTTTCTACCCTCGTGAAACTTGGAAAATGAGCTCCCAATCTATAATCCTAAACAGCCCACTGCCAAATCTTTGGGGCTTCGTACCATGTGCCATCGACCAACCAAATAAACACTTTGAACTAAAAGAGCTGTATCTTCTGGATTCATCATCCCTCAAAAAAAAAAAGCAAATATTTGCATGATCTAATGGGAACGGGCATCTTATATAGTCTGCATTTTTTGAAGAAAGAGGAAAAACATGCCTCGATCATCTTCCCACTAAAATTAAAAACAAATTGATCGTACAGTGTACAACACAGATAGCCATGATTATTTTTTTGCTTGACTTGATGAGGGAAGGACGGGTATAATTGTCACAATATCTTAGAAAGATACAGTACTTGAGTCTGCGCCTTTTGGGACCAAATTGATGGACTGTTAAAATCCCAACTAAAAAAATGAATTCTGCCGTATAATCAAATTCAATCAGTTCGTTGCAACGTACAGAATGCAAGGGACAGGTGTGACGAATTAATCTGTAATATTTTTGATCCGTAGCACTACTCTCTGCGTTTAATTTGACACCGATCCAGATTTTGCTAACGATTCGCTGCACAGGTTTCTATTTGTGTGGAAGTGTGAAGCTGGGGAAGTTACAGGGTGGCTTCTTCAAGTATCTTTTCTGCGTAAGTATGCTGCTGAATGACAATCCTTCCCTTTTTTCTCATTTGCTTTGCTCATTTTGCACGTCACAGGCCAGGGATTTGACAGCGGAGATGACTTTGATAGTATGATACTCATAGCTTGCCGGCGTAATGATAAAAAAAGGACCTTTATGGCGGTTAAACTTCATGTCATTTTGCTGGAGGATGATGCTTTCGTAAACAAATTGTGCTGAGAATTTCTAGACACGCAGAAGAAAAAATGGCGAAGCTGAGTGCAGTGGAGCGGGAGAGGACTAAATTGAGAGAGAGGAAGAGGAGAGCCATAACGACGAAAATATTTCAGGGTTTGCGGAGATATGGCAATTATAATCTTGCGCCGAGAGCTGACATTAATGAAGTTCTCCGTGCTTTGGCAGAGGAAGCCGGTTGGATTGTTGAAGCTGATGGCACTACTTACAGAAATGCTGTATGTATTTTTTTTGCCTAAATTTTTTTTTTTCTTTTCTTCTAGGTTTTTAATGACGGCAAAGCTAAATCTTTGGAATTAAATATCAGGCTCGAATGCATGATATGAATATGAATCCGAGCACGAGCATGAATGGCTACAGGGGCATGGTAGTGCCTTTTACAGGTGCTTCAAACCCTAGCCACCTAGAAATGGAAGCTTTGAAGAACAGTTCAGTTGAGGCGGATTTTAGAGGCGTAGGGCAGGGGAATCCCCTTGTTTCTGCTACCTGTGGCGGCGGAATGCTATCTTTTCCGACTCTTTCCACCGGAACGCTCAATTCCAAGGCTTTTCGAAGTGGATACTTGTCGCTGGATAATTGTACCACGGCTATTGACAATCTGGCAGCAGCTCAGCAGAATCACTGGGAAGTTAAGCAGGAACAAACGGACGGATCTTTGAGTCGGTCGGAGATTATTGAGAGCGGTGAAGGGTTTGGAAGAATGAGTACTTGTACTGGAAATGATGCAACCGCCATTGGAGAGCTCACTGCTTTGATAAATTTAAAGATGAGATCGGCGGCGCCAAGGCATTATGAGGACTGCCTTGCCGTTTCAATGGCGGCGCCGCCTCTGCCTCTGCCTCAGCCGCTCGCCATCGCTTCTCCTCAGTATTGTGAGATATGGCAAGGCCTGCGGGCTCTTGCACAGCGCAGTCCGTCCTAGTGTCTTCTCTAAATTATCGCGCGTTTCAGTATTCTGCTTGTTTTTGACCTACTGATTCAGACTTTTCAGTCCAGAAACTCTTGTTTTGCTCTCGGAGAAAATATGTATCGTTTTAGATTTATATAAATTTGGTTTCTTATCTTATCTCCTTCTGCTATTTCTGAGTATTACGATTCAGTTTTTATCCGTCTTAGATGTTTTTGTCTGGAGTTAATGAAATTTCTACTGTGAACGCCAATAAGATGTTCAGATCCAGGGTTAACAAATTCTAACTAGTTTCTGTAAATGAAAGCTTGAATGTTCTTAATTGCAGATTCCAGGGTTAACAAATTCTAACTAGTTTCTGTAAATGAAAGCTTGAATGTTCTTAATTTCTGATTCAAATCCAAGGTTAACAAATTCTGATTATGTTCTGATTCAAATCCAAGATTAACAAATTCTAACTAGTTTCTGTAAATGAAAGCTTGAATGTTCTTAATTGCAGATGATTATGTTCTGATTCAAATCCAAGGTTAACAATTTCTAACTAGTTTCTGTAAATGAAAGCTTGAATGTTCTTAATTGCAGATGATTATGTTCTGATTCAAATCCAGGGTTAACAAATTCTAACTAGTTTCTGTAAATGAAAGCTTGAGTGTTCTTAATTTCTGATGATTACGTTCTGATTTAAATCCAGGGTTAACAAATTCTAACTAGCGTCTGTAAATGAAAGCTTGAATGTTCTTAATTGCAGATGATTAGGTTCTGATTCAAATCCAGGGTAAACAAATTTTAACTAGTTTCTGTAAATGAAAGCTTGAATGTTCTTAGTTGCAGATGATCATGTTCTGATTTGTGATTCATATGTAGATTTCGAATGGGAATCCATTATAAACTTACAGTTTGTTAAATATAATTAGGGTAAGATCATTTACAAAATTTTAGAATACAGAATAAATAAAATATTGGTGGAGTATAGTTGGTAAGGGTGATGGTGTGTTTTTAATTAGTTCATCTATGAGTAACAAATAAGGAATTAGATTGAGAGCATGTCTACACTGATGACTTTGACCAATGGGGTTGAGATCATGTCCCTGTCAATAACTTTGACTAGTGGATTTGGTAGAATGAGTACCCCTCATACTCTACAATCTTTAATTTGTAGTTAAAAAATATTAATTTTTTTATATTGAATAATTTAGTTTGAATTTTAAATATAAACTAATATTTATTTAAAATTTATATTTAGGGGAATAATTTGTAGTTAAAAAGTATTAAACTTTTTTCATATTGAATCTTGAGTTTGAATTTTAAATATAAACTATTATCTATGAGTGCCTAACAAATTGAGGTTTTGGTTTGCTTTATGAAGTTTTGACTTAAAAGGAAATTAAAATTTTACGAGTATTTGTTAGTGTAAGTAATTTTTAATGAGGTGTTTGATAAAATATGTTCAAAATTATTTTATTTTAATATTTTTAAGAGTTTATTATATTTTTAGTTTGTATGTATGTTTGAAAAGATATATTAAAATATTGATTTAATATGGTTGTGTTAATATTTATATAAAGTACAAGTTAAAAAGAAATTATAATAATTAATTGGATTATTATTTATGAAGTTTTATATTGATTTAAATGATTAAAATATTTTAATATAATTTTTTATAAAGATGTTTATTGACATATAAATTTAGTTAATATCTTTTAAATTATATTATTTTAAATTGGTTTGAAGAATTAAAATTTTTTAAGATTAATAAATGGGATTTTTATTGGACCTTGCTTTTGAATTATGAGGGTTTGTGCAAGAACTCTTATTGGGTTCAATTTATTCAATGATATTCTTGTAGTACATTTTTACTCCTTATTCCTCTTCTTATGGGCCTAGTACACACACTCTATTGTAGTGGGACTATAGTGTGAGTCCTATGTCATTTGTGTGCCTATTAGAGACATTCTCTATGCGATTACCATTGTGATACTATGATGTTGGGGAGATTTGAACTCTAATCTCCAACATGAAAATTGAGTGGTCCTATCATTTAATCACAAACCTATTAACTTGAATAATTAAAATATTGCAATATAATAATATTAATTCTTATAAAACAAATATAACTCTTTAGGTTAAGATTTATTTAATTAATGATATTTAAATAACTTAGTAAAAATAAATATATTGACAAATATTTTTAGAAGATGAAATGCAATAATATAAATTTAATATTAATGTGAGAATTTTGTATTATCTATAATAATTCTATGTTGATATTTTTATTAATTATATTTTAATAATCATTCAATTAAATATTATCGATCATCACAAAATGAGAATTATATATATAATATTTAATGACTTAAAAATATATATATTGACAATAATTAATCATTAAATATTAATGACATTTAATTTATGTTTACTATTAATAATTATAAAATAAATCAACTCAGTATATATATATATATATATATATCCACCATCATGATGATATACCTTAGTCATCTTTATACCTCTTTAAATAATTTTTTTAAAATATTTTAATAATTATAAACATAAATTCAATGTCATTAGTATTTAATGATTACAAATTTTTAAAAAAATTATTTAAAGAGGTATGAAGAGACTAACGTCTATCATCATGATAGCCGAATGCCCAGGCAAGCTTAAAACCACGATATGCATATTGTTAAGTAAAACTCTCAAACCATAAAATTTTCAAAGCAATTTTAGTTGTAAATATTTTGCGCGATGGAGGTGGAAAGATTTCAGTTTGGTTTTGTTTTACAGATCATACAGCTTTTTTTGAAGAGAATAAAGAGGATAGATAATAAGCATATAAACATGCTAATCAAGCATGGAAAGCTAATTAAATCAGGCTGAGTTTAAGACCAAGTGAAAAATGAATTTGGAGCTTCCAAAGGAGATGTTGCATCAGCAGGTACTAGCCATTGCCCTAGATGGCACAAATAAAATAAAATTTCAATTAAAAAGTAAAAAAATGAAGAGCTTGCAAAGCAGGTCATTGGTCTGAAATTTCAGCTAGAGGCTATGGAAGGTCAATATAATCTTTTAGCCTCAAAGATGGTTCAGATAGCTAAGGAGTTCTATCAGCTAACAGTCATTTTAATAATGAAAATAATATGAACAGAGCAAATCTCTATGTTATGAATAATGTTCAAATTATTCTTAATAAGATTACAAACTATGATTTACAGATTTAAACATCTCAAAATTGATTATAAATTTCACATCTTTAGTTGTGAAACATTTGACTGTGTTACAGTCTTTGATACAACACTGTGGTTGTGCATTCCAACTTTTGGTGCAACATTGTAGTTATATATTCTACTTGACTGTAGTGTTCTTTTTTAAAGCTGGATTTATGTGACCTTATACTCTTTTAAAGAGCTCTCACCTTATATGTGTTGGTGTAACGTGAAGCCCAATCACTCCATCTGACGCACCTGACTCCTCCTGAATGTTAATAATATATATAGAATGTAAGCTGCCGTATGAGTAGAGAGCTGCAGATATATTGTAATAGAATTTATTCTGAGTCTTATGGAGGTTTAGATGGAGAGTGAGCTGCTGAAGGTTTGGAGATAGTTGTAGATATATTTTTTGTAATAGAGTTTCATTCTGGGTTGAATAGAAACACCCGCTCTATGTAGATGTAACCATTTGGTGAACTATGTTAAAAATCTTGTTCTTCTTTCTTGCATTATCTGTGTGTGTTTGATTTATCTATTTGCATTTAGTTTTTATCTGCCATTTTATTGTTTAACAATTGGTATCAGAGCTGGTTGTGCTCGATCATTTGGCAGGTGAGGTTTGAGTTTGAGTGGGAGCAATGTCGATTGAAGAAGGAAGGATCGAAAGGTTCAATGACCATAATTATCCATTGTGAAAGATGCAGATGGAAGATTTTCTATACTAGAAAGATTTGTGGAGACCATTGCATGGTAAGGCAAAAAAACCAGTGAATATGCCAAATGAATATTGGGATATTTTGGATACAAAAGCATTGGAAACAATTCGATTGTGCTTGTCTCCATCTATAGCATTTAACATATATAAAGCAACCACATCAATGGAGTTAATGGGTATTTTGGACAAGTTGTATGAGAAGCCCTCAGCATCAAATAAGGTATTTTTAATAAGGTAGTTGTTTAATATGAAAATGGCTGAAGGTAGTTCTGTCACTGAACATTTAAATAATTTTAATACAATTATCAGTTAATTAGCTTCTGTAAAAATAAGTTTTGATGAAGAAGTTCAGGCTTTTTACTTTTGTCCTCTTTGCCATAAAGTTGGGATAGCTTGGTTATGGCTGTTAGTAATTTTGTTTCTGGTTCAAATACGTTAAAATTTGATGATGTTGTTGGTATAATTTTGAGTGAAGAAATGTGTAGGAAGAGCATGGGTGAAACATCAACATCGGGTAGCACTTTGAATGTAGAAGATAGAGGAAGATCAAAAGAAAGAGAAGAATCCAACAGAGTGTGGAAAGTCGCAAGGAAGATCGAAATCTATAGGTAGAGATGGTGTTTGCTAGTTTTGTGGCAATCAAGGTCACATAAAAAGGAACTGCTGGTCTTACAAGAAATCTATAGAACAACCAAAGGAAGTTGAAGGGCCAATGTAGCATACCAAGAAGATGCAGGCGTTCTTATTTTAACTGAAGAAGAAATTCCAACTAATGTTTGGGTGCTTGATTCAGGTTCATCGTTTCATGTCACTTTGTGCAAGGAGTATTTCAAAAATCTGCAAATTGGTGACTTCGGTAAGGTTTTTCTTGGTAACAATGATTCTTATGATATTGTTGGCAAAGGGGATATTTCATTAAAATTGAAAAATGTATATAGTTGGTTGTTACGTGATGTTAGATATGTTCCCCAGCTCAAACAAAATGTAATCTCGACTAGACAATTGGGTTCTCAAGGTTGTGAAATTAGTTTTGAATCAAATAGATGCAAAGTTAAAAAGGGGGCCTTGGTAATTGTAAAGGGCAGCAAATTAGGCACCCTGTATGTAATAGAGAGTCATGTTGAAGTGGGAGTTGTTCATCCTCCTTTAGATTCATCATTGTGTGAAATATGGACTGCCCAAAAAAATTTTATGGATCAATTAGATGCTGAAACTAATTCTGTTATTAATGATTTTCTTAGTATGCTTGACAGTGAAAGTTTTGGGGATCGGTTAGATGATGGTGAGCAAGTTGATGCCAAAGAACCTGGGACAGATGAAATTGATGGTGATTCTCAGTTGGGGTAGAGTGCAGGTTGTGATACTTCAGATTCTTTGAATGTCATTGGACGGGGTCTGGTGGATGCTTTGACGAAGATCGTAACGAGGGAGAAGTTCAAGTTCTGTAGGACTTCTCTCAGTATTGTCAAGATTTGACAATAAGCCTAGAGTGGGGGATTTCTCTGGATAGCTCTCTTGGTAGTAGTGATTGGACTTCAAGTGGGAGATTGTTGGTGTAACGTGAAGCCCAATCGCTCCATCTGATGCACTTGACTCCTTTTGAATGTTAATAACATATATAGAATGTAAGTTGCCGTATGAGTAGAGAGTTGCAGATATATTGTAATAGAATTTATTCTGAGTCTTATGGAGGTTTAGATGGAGAGTGAGCTGCTGAAGGTTTGGAGATAGCTGTACAGATATATGTTTTGTAATAGAGTTTCATTCTGAGTTGAATAGAAACAGAGCCATCCCCTGCTCTATGTGGATGTAGCCATTTGGTGAACCACGTTAAAAATCTTGTTATTCTTTCTTGCAGTTGTCTGTGTGTGTGTTTGATTTAACTATTTGCATTTAGTTTTTATCTGTCATTTTATTGTTTAACAATATGCATGGTTTATTGTAAACATACTATCATAAACAACTGTATCTTTCAATATTAAAAAGATTGTAGAGTTTATTAATTTTTGAAAATAAGTTTCTAAGAGTTTCAACATAAAATAATCTTTATTTATTGCATTCGATTTCGTTTTCTTGTGATTACTACATGCCAACATGGCTCAATGCCTTCTTTCTATTGTAAGTAATAGATAAACAAGCCATGAAAGAAAATTGAGGATAATTACATTTGAAAGACTAATAAAAGCCTAGGTGTTCTATGTATTCTTATGATGGAAGATAAAGCTTCAAGTTGCATGGCAACTATTCTTCTATCTAGTCATCAAGAAACATTGTGTGAATTGGAAAAATAACAAACTCAGACCCACAATTAGGGAGTTGCAATCTAGTGGTGAAACTATTATTATATGTTCTTTCAACAAAAATTTATGTATATTACTTTTAGAACATCAAATTGACAATTTTATGTGCAAGGACCTATTTAATGAATGAGTTAAAAGAAGTTCTATAATAGATAGTTTATAAGGTGTAATATTTGTTTCAGAAGGTTTTGTAAATGGGATACTAATTTAAGTGCGGTTGATTTTGGGTAAACTTTATGGTTAAGAAGTTTGAGATGGAGTAACAATGGGAGGGGTAAACTCTTGAGAAGCCTCAATCCTTCACCTCACCAAGATGCAGTGAATGCTAAGTGAACCCTTATGCTCATGGAAAATGAATTCCTCAAATATGGATCAATAAATTTAACTTAAAATTATGTAAATAAATTAGAAAACGTAAAAAAAAAACCTTCTACATTCTCATGATAATAACAAAATCACACATACCTTTATCTTAAGGTCTCTTACAAACAATCAACCATTTGAATTTTAACCAATTAAAAATAAGCACCAGAATGTGTTGGAAAAATAAGTAGTGTAGAATTGAAATAAGCAGTGAAATAGCAATAATTCACACAAAATAGACAACACAAATTTACTTGGAAAACCTGGTAATGTACTAAGGAAAACCATGGCCAAAGATCTCTCAATTTTATTCTTAGAAGAAAATTCGTTGTTACAAAAACTTTTACTCATGCATTCGCATTCAAGTTCGACTAACTTTAATAACAGATTGCAGCATCAGAAGTGCCCCTCAAATACTTGAGAATCCACTTCATAGCCGTCCAATGATTATAACTTGGATTCGCCATGAAACGACTGACTACTCCCACTGCTTGTGTAATGTCTGGTTTGATGCACACCATGGCGAACATAAGACTACCAACTGCTGATGAGTACATGGGAGTAGTCTTCAACTTAATGGGTATGTGGATGTAGATTTTGGTGGAGATAGAGATAAGAGAAAATCTACTATAGGTTATGTTTTCTCCTTAGCAAGAGGTGTTGTTAGCTGGATCTCAAAGTTGCAGATAGTGGTGGCTTTGTCTACTACTAAAGTTGAATATATGACAATGACATAGGCTAGCAAGGAGGCAATTTGGTTTCATAGACTTTTGGGTGAATTGCAAGTAAAGCAAGATAGCATGGTGTTGCATTGTGACAACCAGAGTGCTTTACACTTAGCACGGAACTCAACTTATCATGTTAGAACGAAACATATTGATGTACAATATCACTTTGTACGTGAGGTGGTGGAAGGAGGATAGGTCTCTTTGGCTAGGATACACATTGATATAAATCCAGCATATATTTTGACGAAGCCTACAAATAGAAAGTTCATATGGTGCAGAACTTCTCTTGGCTTGCACATCACTTGATGATAGGCAACAGTGGCATTGGTCTTTCAATAGGAGGATATATTCGCATGGCAGAAACTTTACTTCAAGAAGGAGATTGTTGGTATGTGAACTCAGTTTATTATATTCCATATAACATGTGTTCACCATGCGGAAGTGCCACTCGTGCTTTTATGCATGGAAATATTTCTTCAGAAAGGATTTGTTTTTTGCATGTATTTTTTCGTGGTTATTTAAGTTAGTCCAACTTAAATGCAAAGGTATGAGAAAAAGTTTTTGTGACAACGAATTTTCTTCTGAGAATAAAATTGAGAGATCTTTGCCTGTGGTTTTTTTGAGTACATTACCAGGTTTTCCATGTAACTATGTGTTGTCTATTTTGTGTGAATGCTTATTTCAATTCTGCACTGCAACTTTATGGTTAAACACATTTGAGATGGAGTAACAGTGGGGTGGGTAAACTCTTGAGAAGTTCCAATGCTTCACCTCTGTAAACATCACCAAGATGCAGTGAATGCTAAATGAACCATTTATACTCATGAAAAATAAATTCTTAAAATATGAATCAATAAATTTAACTTAAAATTATGGTTATTTAAGTTAGTCCAACTTGAATGCAAAGGTGTGAGAAAAAGTTTTTGTGACAACGAATTTTCTTCTGAGAATAAAATTGAGAGATCTTTGCCCGTGGTTTTTTTTGGTACATTACCAGGTTTTCCACATAAATATGTTTTGTGTATTTTGTGTGAATGCTTATTTCAATTCTACATTGCAACTTTATGGTTAAGCACGTTTGAGATGGAGTAACAGTGGGGTGGGTAAACTCTTGAGAAGTTCCAATGCTTCACCTCTATAAACATCACCAAGATGCAGTGAATGCTAAATGAACCATTTATACTCATGAAAAATGATTCTTAAAATATGAATCAATAAATCTAACTTAAAATTATGTAGATAAATCAGAAAACCTAAAAAAAACCTTCTGATAATAACAATTACCAGGTTTTCCATGTAAATGTGTGTTGTTTATTTTGTGTGAATGCTTATTTCAATTTTGTACTGCAACTTTATGGTTAAGCACGTTTGAGATGGAGTAACAGTGGGATGGGTAAACTCTTGAGAAGTTCCAATGCTTCACCTCTGTAAACATCACCAAGATGCAGTGAATGCTAAATGAACCATTTATACTCATGAAAAATGAATTCTTAAAATATGAATCAATAAATCTAACTTAAAATTATGTAGATAAATCATAACACCTAAAAAAATCCTTCTGATAATAACAATTCCCAGGTTTTCTAATAAATATGTGTTGTCTATTTTGTGTGAATGCTTATTTCACTTTTGCACTACAACTTTATGGTTAAGCACGTTTGAGATGGAGTAATAGTGGGATGGGCAAACTCTTGAGAAGTTCCAATACTTCACCTATGTAAACATCACCAAGATGTAGTGAATGTTAAATGAACCATTTATACGCATGAAAAATGAATTCTTAAAATTATGTAGATAAATCAGAAAACCTAAAAAAAACCTTCTGATAATAACAATTACCAGGTTTTCCACGTAAATGTGTGTTGTCTATTTTGTGTGAATGCTTATTTCAATTCTACACTGCAACTTTATGGTTAAGCATGTTTGAGATGGAGTAATAGTGGGATGGGTGAACTCTTGAGAAGTTCCAATGCTTCACCTTTGTAAATATCACCAAGATGCAGTGAATGCTAAATGAACCATTTATACTCATGAAAAATAAGTTCTTAAAATATGAATCAATAAATTTAACTTAAAATTATGTAGATAAATCAGAAAACCTAAAAAAAAAAACTTCACCTTTATAAACATCACCAAGATGCAGTGAATGCTAAATGAACCATTTATACTCATGAAAAATAAATTCTTAAAATATGAATCAATAAATTTAACTTAAAATTATGTAGATAAATCAGAAAACCTAAAAAAAAAAACCCTTCTAATAATAACAAAATCACACATACCTTTATATTAAGGTCTCTTACAAACAATCAACCCTTATGAATTTTAGCCAATTAAAAAGACTAACTTTGATCATGAAGCTGTACTATTCTGCAGAGTAGCTCTCAATATATAAATATACACTCACGATATTTATATATACCCCGCCATCACCATGCACTACAGTCATGTTGAGTATATCATTATTTTGACAGGAGAGAGAGTCTGAGATGATAATACAGGAGATTTTGACAAGCGTACGGATTGTTGGCTTCTTCGGAAATGATTTGATTGTTTTTCAAAAAGTGGAATGTCATTAAAAAATATCCCCGATATAAGGCTGGGGCGCATTACTCCTTGCTTTTATAAAAATGAATTATATAAAACTCTTACGCGTGGAAAGAATGCTCAAAAGGAAATTTTTAAATATTTCTGTTCAAACGATGGAAATTTATTTCATTCTTCTTGAGGTGGGTTTAATTTGATGTTTAATTTTCTTTGAGGTTCATGTTAATTAGCCGATAGGCTTGTTAAATTGTCGAACGCCGGAAAATCACTACCGGCATTAACACTTTCTGAACGGAAAACTGAAATGAGGTTTTCGCCGTCAGGGAAAATTTTCGGGATTACAAAAGTTGAGACAAATGCAAAATATGTTAAAAACGTTTTTAGCAAAGTTGTCATGGACGGGAATACATTAATCCTCCTTAGAAATCTGATCGAACGGCTGAGTAATAAGTGTTGGATTGTGTGCCAACACTTTCAATATATGAATATTTAGCCGATAAGCTTATATGTGGAGATTTTTCTCCCTAAATTGTGGGACTAAAGAGTTTTTGTTTTCGTCACTTAATCACTCTATTTAAATATCATCTATTGACAATATCAATTTTACACCTCATTCACAACAAAAAGTGGTAAATATTTATCCTATTTTTATTGGTTAAAATTGACTTTTGACTATTGAAGTGGATGATATTTAAGAATTGCCTCCTAATACTAAGCTTTGATATCATCTATTTCAATAGTCAAACAGTTAATATCAATTTTATACCTCATTCACAACAAAAAGTGGTAAATATTTATCCTATTTTTATTGGTTAAAATGGACTTTTGACTATTGAAGTGGATGATATTTAAGAATTGCCTCCTAATACTAAGCTTTGACTTGCTTACGTGGCTGGTGGGCCCCTTCTCTTATTAACACATTAACAAGATAGAGTAAGAGAAAAGGGCCCACCAGCGACCTAAGCAAGTCAAAACTTAGTGTGTGCTCTCTAAGCCCAGTGCCTCCTAATGAGAGGTCTTCATTTTGTTAACAGAGCTACTCAGTGATGATAGTTGTGGTTTCCTAGGCATGCACAGATTGCTCCAGAGTAGGAGCTCAGTTCCATGTAGATAGGAGTTTTTGGATAGGTTGTTGCAGTTCATCAGCAGTGGTTTTCTTGAGCTTTTGTAGAGTTCTTAGTGTCTTCCCTGTGGAGTGTGTCTCTGTTAGTTCTCTGTATTTTTTCTGCAGTGTTTTGACTGCCTTACTTTCATGTAATTTGCATTTTTAAAAAAATGGATAAAACGGATGCATCATTTGCTTAGTACGGAAGTGTTGGAAGGACATTTAAACTTTATTTTTTAGGGTTCGCTAGCTTGATTGAATAATATGAAAAAAAGTAATCGAGATTTAATATCTCCAACGAATCGTAAAGGAAAATAAGGTTTTCCTAGAGCCTTACTCTAGGCTAATGCATAGTTACTTTTAGATTTTACGGATTGGAAATGGAAATGGATCCTTTTATAGTCAACGATGTCAGGCGACCTATTTTTGGCTCTACATGTGGCTTATAACATATGGGACTACCTCATACTCCAGCATGCAGGAGGCACCTAACTATGCTTCAAATGTGAGGCATACATACCCCACCCCCTACAGGATTTTGAATTGTGACCTCTTGATGCAGGAGCATCCAGGGTGTAAGAGCAATCTTGCATCAACCAAATAAAAAATAAAAAATGTATTGTTTCTTTTCAATAAGGGCTAAATTTGACAGAGTTACTATTTTTAGTAAGTTTGCATTTGTGCACGGTTGGATACAAAATTTTACACGGACCTCCAGAATGGTGAATTGAAGCTAATGGTGAAGAAATCACTTCAATTTCATTTGTCATTTGTGAGATATTAAAATTTCAAATTCCAAAAATCCTATTGAAATATTCAAAGTCAAATTTGAGGCACTTAGAGGCTCTGGATGGACCCGAAATTTGGTGGGAAACCCAAATAGTCTACCTATTGGTGCTGCTTGTGCACCATCGTCTTTTCGAGAGTTTTCTGAAAAGTTATTATAATTGAAAATCCAACGATCGGATCGAAAGTTATGGCTCTACGAAGTTGACCTATTTTTGGAGGGAGATGCAAATTTTGAAATTAAGCTGGTGGTCGCCAAAAAGGGCTATATATGACCATTTTTGGGAACCCTTAAGGTAGTAGAGTTAAGGGGGAAGATGTAAAGAAAGACGGGGAAATTAGAAACCCTAGTTGATTTGGGAATTACAGAAGGCTGAGAATTCCAGGGTCTTGAGAGAGAGAACTGTAATGTGTTGCACCATGTAGGGGATTCATCCTCTGATTGTATTTGAGCTTCTGTAATGTAATGTTTTGCCCATATTAATAAAATATCATTCTATTTTCTATGTGCAATTTCTGTTATTATGTGTTTTATGATTTACCCCCTTCATCACCTCTCTTTCAAGAGGGCAAGTTTGTCACCTACAGGATTGAAAATGGAAGACTTCCATTATACGTTTCCTTGGATGTGGAATAGTCTATATGATTTGTGAGGGGTAAAATGATCAATTATATTTATAAACTATCAAATATAACTTCTTAAATTTTTATTTATAATTATGTCAATTAAATAAATTATATTTAAATTATCAAAAATATTAATTTAATTTAATAATCATATTTTGTAGTATTAAATCAATGTAATGAAGTTTTGATGTTTATTTGGTGGCAAATATTTATTGTAGTTAATTTTTATTAGCCCATAGTTAACCAATATTATTGGCCGATAGTTAGCCATACTTTACTGGGCATTAATGTCACATGTTCAATGCTAAATATCGGAGATTGTTAAAATGACAATATATGTAAGTGAAGATTCTTAATGTTGGCGCTCATCTAAAATAAATTCATTTTAGATCAAATAATGTTAATGGGATGGAGAATTTATTTGTTGATGGGATGGGCAATGTAATTATTTAAAGTGAATTTGTTTCAATTTTAATGAGCACAAGGAAAGTTTTATTAATGGTGTATCCAATAAATATTTTTAAATAATAAAAAATATAAACCCTATAACGTAAAGAAGCCCTAAATTGTTAAAAAACACTAGATTGTTTTTGTAAAAACACAGTTACGAACAAACTTAATACACAACAGTGCAAGCAGAGGGTAGGTTACTAATTGACACCTCTCACTGTGTATTTTTTTTGCACTTTGATGGCTTTATTTAAAGCTACACTCTTTTCTTTGTTTACCAGCATGCTCAAAATTTATTAACTTGTCAATCTACATGATTGATGGAATGGATGTTGTTTGAAGGCTTGTGAATACCAGCAACCAACAAAGAGATTTTGTTCAATGTTGTTAAAAATGCATCTAGGTCGTGGAAAAATAGAACATAAAATATTCGGAAGGAGCAAAAATTACCTTGAAGGAATGCGAAAATCCTGGGTGGTGAAAAAATTACTAAGGACCAGCTTCTTTTTACTCTAGGTTGTCATATCTAAATGTATCCAGCATGGTAAATAAATACTTGTCATTTGATCCTTCCTCTTTCACTTGCATCCCCATTGAAATCTTGAAAGAAATGCCAAATTTTTGTTTCAACTTTCTCTGGTGAGAAAATCATCTTCCTGATTCCAAAAATCATCTTTAAAAGCACCTTTAAAAACTATGACATGTGACTTTTACTTATTTTTCCTTTATACTTGTGGCCAAGTTTTCTCCACATACTCAATCCTAAAAATTGCTTTAAGCTAGGGTAATCCTCCTCCCACTTTCGACAATGATCCTTAAACAAGCATCCTGGAAAAACCAACAAATTAGGCTTTATTATATTTCACTTTTATAATTGCAGACACGTTCTCCCAACAATTTAATCACGTTTCCCACAACTAACTAAGCAATCCAGAATTTTTTTTAAAAGCTTTCCATTACTGCCAAGTTTTGGTTGAGCTTCTTGACTAGGACTTTATTTCTTGTAACTCAGTTAAATCAACAAACTTGAGCAACTATAATGCCGCTTTTGATAGTTATATTTCAATTGATAACCCTACCAATAACTTTTCAAAATCATTTGCACAGAATGGGTTTTAAAAGCAGTACCATTTTTTTGTTAGTTGAAATACCTACACAATCAAAGCATAATAAAACCAAGCTTCAGAAAGATTTAAAGTTTGGGCATATCTAATAGAAAAATTGTTTTGTTTGTGATTTGAAGTATACTACATATTTAGCTTTCGATTATAAAATTCTAAAGGGATATCAATCGCCCAGAAAGTTTGCAAAACACTAAAAACATCATCTTTACCAAGCCTTGTAAGCCTTGCACATAAGAGAGCTTAAAGGACACATTATCAAATATTATTTGCAAAATGTTCTCTAGCTTTGGGTATAGTTATGGTTCTAAACCAACTTATCTATACTCCTTATAGAAAAATTCTTTGATGCAACTTTAGTTCTTGGAAACTTATATCTACTTCTACTAAGGATGTTCTTATTCACTATAGTGTATATTTTAAGCCAAGTAGTTAGTGTTGCTATCTAGAAAAATTGACAAAATTGATTTTTTTCTCAACTTGGAACTACTAGAATAGTTGGTTGTTATTTAACTACTATAACTATGCATTTAACAAGAATTGCATACTAGACCATTTGGAACACTTTTAAATATTCTTCCAGGGGTGGGGTTCACATACAGTTGGTCACTTCTCCTGCTCAGGACATTATTATTGACCACACCATTTTGTGTTTTACCAAATTGATACAAGGTTAATTTCTACAAAGTTAGCTTGGGTTGAAGACTTGATAAGCATGTTCCCCTGTAAAAACTTAAAACAGATGCATTACAATAGACCACATCAAGACAAGGCCAGGTGCATCTCCTAGGAAATTTTGGCAGATTCAAAACCCCAGGGCATGACTTCTAAGTCTAATGTTGATATGAACTTGATAATGAATTACCAATGCAATAAAAAGTAAAACTTGTGCATTTCAATTTGCAAGTGCAACAAACATGTGCATCTCCTGTCTAGAGAATTTTTTTTCCTTCTTAACATCTGATTTCCATGAATGCTTGATCATTCTTTAAAAGTACTGAGAACCACTTTATTGCACATTATTTTAGTTGTACATCTATCAATTCTAAAGTTAGGATTTCGAGATGCTTCTTAATTTACTCATTTTCATCAAACTTTATGGATGATTTCTTTTTTAAGGTGATATTGGTTTTACGTTCAAATAGATTTTCTTGTAGACATGATATTTCCACAGTCCATGATGCTAGAATTTAATGCTTCTGGTTTAAATTGTGTATGCTTTTTTAAGCCTCAACGTTTCGGATCACACTCCATGATCCATCATCAGGAGAAAAGGAAGCGAATGTGAATGAATAAGATATGCAGAGAGTTTTCTTAAAAAGAGAGAGGAAGTAGGCACGGAAGGCAAGAAAATAGCCAAAGGAGTCAAAAAAGGCTGCAACCCATAAGATAATAAAAAGAAGAAGATGAAAAGAAAAATAATATATTTTAAAATAATATATAATAGAGGTAGAAATTAATAAACAACAAGGAGCAAGCCTATAAAATAGAGTAAATAAATACATAACCAAAAGAGAAAGAAAAGAAAGACTAATAAAAGCAAAGAATTAAAAATACAAACAAAATTAAAATTACATAAATAGATTTTCTTATTTTATAGTAAGCTGCTTATAAAAAGAAAATTGTCATTCGTAATATAAAATTACATCAAATACAACCCTGGTTATACAAAAGAAAAGTGGAAAGGTAAAAAAAGACAAAATGAGACATAAACAATAGAAAAGCATCACCCCAAATATTGCATCAATCACAAACCTGAGAAAAAAAATGACAAAATAAAACATAATTAAAAATAATCATCAGCCACAAAGATTTAATTAATTAACATTATAAAAAAACACAAAATGAGGCACAATTAAAAATAATTAAGTTCAACACAAGCCCCATGGAACAAACGTTTATAAAAACAAACACAATTGTAGCAAAAAATGAGGCATAATTAAAAATAATTAAGTTCAACACAAGCCCCATAGAACAAATGTTTATAAAAATAAACACAATTGCAGCAAGAAACTTAAGCAATAAGAGCAACATGCCTCAAAGACAACAAAGGCGGATCATCTAGCTTGCTCCCCAAACCACTACCATCAAAAGGAACTATAATGTTGGATATAGGCTCCCAACCCATCTCGGTAGTGCCTTGTTTCTTCTCGTCATTCCACCTCCTTTGTTCGATCTAGCATAATGGCAAGAGCCGAACAAGTTTCTTGTCCAAATGGAAAGAACATGCCCAATTGACAATACCATGTGGTGGTATGGACGTCAAAAAGGCAGGGAGAACGCCGACCACTGAAGAATCTCTGCACAAGTTGGCTTTCCCTCAATGCCCAATAAGAGTTTAGAGGTGCTCAACCTCTAACCATACCTTCTCCACTTAAACATGAATTTGTTACATAGTATTGTATTATTGATTACCATTGTTTCGTTAGCAATAAGAAAATAAGAATTCATAGGGTTGAGAGTTAAAAACCATCTCAATGCAGCAAAAACAAGGAAAAAAATATTTTTTTGGAATTCTACATGAAGCATGGTAAAATCCCCTATAAAATCATATTCCAAGAGAATGGTACGGGTTTTTGAAGGGAAGTAAGAAAAATGAATGAATTCAATTCCAAGCATTATAGGCTTCTCGAAAAAATCAAAACAAATGTTAAACCAACACTGGTTGGTGAGAAGTTAGGCAACAGGGGCTTGAAACACCATATGACCTAATCCTTCTCTTATTGGTATAGCAAATACTAGACAAATGAACCCTTTTGAGCTCCACAATAGCTCTCAAGACCATAGAGACATTGAATTCAATAAAATTGTATATATAGTAGTGTTTTATTAACATATATTTTGGGGATTCATGGAGGTGGAAGGACCTCAAGTGTAAAGAAAAGCATCACCAAACAACTTATTTCATTGTTTTCAGTGGCCTTTTATTTATATTAAGTATTGTATGAAAGCATGAGTTTATTGGGTAGATTTATCATTGTAAAAAGGTTATTTTTATAAGAGTAGAATTTTCAAGGTAAAATTCTGTATAGATGATGTGTCAAAAAAATTGAAAAAATAAATATATCTTTCCAACATTTTAAATATTTAGGATTGATATAGATTTTTTCCTCAAATAATGGGTTGTTACAGTTGCACAATTAGAATATGGCAGTTCTCCTTTTCCAAACACTTTGACAATCAATTCCTGGTCACTGTATAGACTCACTATCTCCAAGAAAGTATGGCGAAACAATTCATAGATGGTTATCATACATTTTTAGATTTTATTTTAACTTCAACAAATGTAAATTTATATGATATTCTTGGCATTCTAGAAGAAACACCGTGTTATAAATATTCATGAATGTCGTATGTATGCGAGCATTGGCTTGTTGTAGTTGGATGTTTGGAACTTTGCAATTCTCCTTTTCCAAACATTTTGGCATTCAATTTCTAGAGATATTTATCATCCTGTACGTGCACTTTCTCCAAACAGGTATGGGACTTTTGACCAAATTCCTTCTTATAGAAAGCTTGTAGTATGCTAACTGTATTGGATAAAAAGAAATTCTATTTCGAACTTAATCTTTTTAGACACAATGAAAGTGAAGTTATGCTAGCCGTAGTGCATAGAAAAAATATGTTTCAAACTTCAGTTTAAAGGGTTTAAATTCCCTTAAAATTCATACAATTGCTATTTATAATCGAATTCTTATAAATATTTTGTTATTATTGTCTACGATTTTAAATTTGACTAAAATCATAAAACACTGTGAAACCTCTCCATGTAGTGCGCAAATGGCACTAGAATTGAAGCCTCAAGCAATTCAATCCATAAATGCTAGAGATGCAATCACCTCTCTATTACTTCAAATTGTATCTCTAAAAAAGATGAATCCTAGTGGGGATTCAGGCGATAGATATAAAATTG
This sequence comes from Cunninghamia lanceolata, assembly GCA_027924645.1. Lineage (NCBI taxonomy): Eukaryota > Viridiplantae > Streptophyta > Pinopsida > Cupressales > Cupressaceae > Cunninghamia > Cunninghamia lanceolata. The sequence goes on along the minus strand of BSBN01001219.1, from coordinate 2,018,916 downwards.
TATTATTTGATGGTTTGCATATGCAAGTGGCCATTTTTCTCAGAAAATTTAATGACCATTTTCCTCCCAAACATTGAAGATAGGATCCATAGTGCGTTACATATGTCATCCCACTGAATATTCGAGGTAGGATTACACGTTCTCCACTGATCGTTTAACTTATTTGTGGCCATATATACATATATTTCATGGCGTTTATATTAAATTATTTTTCTTGTCGGTTCTTATAGGACCATAATAATATTTGAACTAGATCTTGTCTTTACTAACTACCAATTACTTGGTGACCCCAAATTCCTCTATAAGCAACAAGAAGAGAAAATGCATCCAAACATGGGAATCCCTTCATCCCATCGAAATGCAATGTTTGGTATAGTCACCCCTTCTCGGCAACATGATGTGCCTGAAAATATTACCCAATTAAAGGTTTGAACCTGTATTAGGGCAAATGAACAATCAAAGGTTGTGTAACAACTAAGAAACCCATGCACCAATTCAAAACCGCTAGAAACAGTGGACAAGTGTTTAGCTTTGACACGATAGACATGGAAGGAACTGAAATTAGGGTGGCTTGCTTCAATGATATTGCAGAGCTACATTATGAACGTGTACAGGTGGGAGTACTATACACACTTTCAAAAGGTGCAATAAGGGATGCAAACAAGATTTACAACAAGCTAAATAGTCACATGGAAATCACTCTAGACCAAGATTCAATTGTGTGACGGTGTGATGATGACCCCTCAATCCCAAAACATCACTTCAAATTCATGTCAATTGATAAAATTGCAAACACGGATAACAATAGTCTCGTTGATATTGTTGGTGTTGTCATTACCATTGGTGATACATCAACATTAAGATGACAAGATAGAACTGAAGTGTTGAGGAGGAGTTTAGAGTTGTAGGACATGTCATCTTCGTCCATTCAAGAGAATTTATGGGGCCCTATTTATACAAAAGAAGCTATGGAACTCAAAAGACTAAAAGATTCTCAAGAGACTATTGTAGTTGCTATTAAAACTGGTCATGTATCTAAATTCAATGGAAATGTTACCAACACTTCCGCCATTGCAGTTTTGTCTATAAACCCTACAATACCTGAAGCACAAGACATTAGGCATTGGATGGATAAAGAGGGGAAAAATATATCGCCACCCTCAACAAATTCAACCCTCTCAATTACATTACATGTGAGGATGACAATCTTATCTCTTCTAGAACACTCTATAACAATGGCTATTGGACCCACAACCACTAGAGCCAATGCACGATGGGTAAGGATTTTCTGATGCAAACCATAAGATTAAATAGGATACCACCGCTATTAGTGGGATGTCACCAGAGGGAGTGGTAAAGGTCAAACAACTAGGGGGCCATCAACGATGAATGTGTAGTTATGGAGATCAAATGGTGTGGCACAAAGCACTTAGAGAGTTGCATGCATGTATGTGCCACCATGTGCTACTAATAAGGTAGAAACATGCAACACACTATGAATAGTGTGGACAGAAAGAAAGAGTAGCTAGTGGGTGGACATGGTAGGAACAATGGGTGGAGACTAGGCATTGGTTGAGAACTTGATAGCAATGACAGTCAACTCTATGGGAGATTGAGGGCTTAGCAAAGGGGTGACAAACATGCTAGAAGTGGTCAAGGTGATGACCGAGGGTAAATGGACATGGTTGGTAGGTGAATGAAAAGAGTGACCAAAGCTTGGAGATTGATTGGTCTAATTAGCCACTACACATTGTGTATGGTGGTAACCAATGGGGGTGATAGTGCATATAGATGGAGAATTTAACACATACTATTAGTTATAATGCAACTGGAAACTACAAGTCACTTTAAAATTAGAAAATTACAATAGGGGCTTGTGCACAAGCAATTCATTTGAAATATGGTCCATAAGCAATATAAATTTGGGCATGGGCCATGGTTCTAGGACTTGGAACTTAGACTTTTAGGGCCAAGGCCACCATTGGAGCTTGATGAAGCACAAACCAAGGGTATTGGTTATGAGTAATAGATACAAAGACTAACCTTAAGACACATAAGCACACCCAAATACATCTATGAAGGCAATAGTGTAAACCATAAAATGATTATGTCCAATCCAATGATGCTATTGGTTGGCCACATCTAGGGTAATAAAAAATAAATAGAACCTACAAAAAGATATAGACCAAGGCACAAGTGATAAGACCATTATTAAGATAAGATGCCCACATCCACATATCTAACCCTAGTTGACTCTCTTAGACCAATTATTTTCATAGGGATACAAGGGAAAGGAAGACAAAATTTTTGAAACTAGAGAGGGTGCCAATAGGAGGCAAAGGTTCAAATGGTGGAGGATGTGTTGTAGAAAGAGTGTGTGAATGTTGTATAAAATTAAGAGTAAGAGGGGTTGATGAGGCATAAGAAGGAGGTAGTAAGGTCATCATGAGTGGATGGAATATAAGCTGAGAAGTAGGCACATGTGAAATGTCATGAGGAGTGAGAGGGGAAGATGATGATGTTGATGTTGAATAATTGAGTGTTGTCATTGATGGCAACAAGGCAAAGAGGGTACATCAGTATGACAAGAAGACATCATTCCTGAAGACCTACTAGATTTGGCAACAAGGCACAAGAGTATTCAAGACCGGAAGGCCAGAATGACTGAGTATGGACAATATTCAGAGTAAGGGACAAGAAGTGGATCAGTATGCCTCCACAGATGAAGACTTGCAAATGCAGTTCAGCTATGATGACTCATAGCTACTTGATGATGATATAATCCAATGTTCAGGTCATGACTTCCTCCGAAAGTCATTTGAAGAAAATATGTAAGTCTGGATGAACAGAAGTAAGACAGGGACAATGTACTTGCAAAGTAAAATGATCCGCATTTCTCCACAAGTGCATATTTTGTTATGCAGTTTTGAGGTGTTGTAAACACTTGTATGAAGTGTCTAAATCCAAAGTTGTAAGATCTCAAGTTCACCGGAAAGATAGTTTCAAGCTGCTGAGTATCGCTACAGTGTGTGACCGAGTTTGACTATGACAAAGTCTAATGTTGATCCGCATTTTGCCGCTAAAGAATATTTTGCTATGCGGTTCTGAAGGTATGATTGGTGATGTTTGAGGAGTCCTTGATATGATTTTGAGAAACCTTGTGGTCTGTAGTAAAAGATGTAGTCTGACAGTTGACCTGAACCAGTAGCAGTTTGAGTTTGAGGCCAACATGATAGTTTGATTTATGTGCGATAAGTTCTATTAATTAGAACTTTATCCTAAGTGGCTCTATAGTTGGAGCCGACATATGAGAAGATGTTTTAAATGTTATTTAGGTCCACTATGTATTTTGATGAATGGATTTGGCCGACAAGCTACAAGTTTATTAACTATACGCTTCATCTGAGTATGCCGACTTGATATGAAGATCTTAAGTGTTGCCAGTATATATATGGGATCAAATTTAGTGTTTGGGGTGTGTGATGCAAATGTGAAGAATGTGAAGAAGAATTGTGTGGATGTGATTGATTTGAGTATCAGAATAGTAGAGCAGAGATAGAAGATCAGTGATAATGAAGACTCAAGATTCAGTATTCAGTTGCTAAATGACTGCACCGTGGCATACTGATAGATTCTATTGTAGTATTCATATTTCTTATATAATTTCACTTGTACTTGGCAGTGAGCCTAGCTGTAAGCAACCAGTAGGGTTTAATATCCCTCATTGTAATCTTTCTAGGTTTAGGGTTGTGGCAATGAGCCTGCTAGACCTAGTTGTACTTCATGGCAGTGAGCTAGCATGTTCTAGGCCCGTGGAGTGACCAAGCCTGAACATCACCTTTTGTGAAAGATTGCAATATATATTGAGAGCTAATCCTCTCTATGGTTTTTCCCTTTCTTGGGTTTTCCACTTAAAAATATGGTGTCTATGTGTCATGTTTATGTTGCTTATATTTATGTGGTTACTTTGCTTTCTGATTATTAAAGTTGGTATTTGGTTTAATTGTTTAAATCTCATAATACTGATTCACCCCTCCTCTTAGTATTCAACAGATGACTCATGAGAAAGTAAAGGCATAATGGATGAAGCGAGTGGAAAGTGATATGGAGGAATATTTGTAGGACATCATGAGGAGTAGAAGGATAATGTGTTGACTCATATGAAGTCTTAGGGTTAGCTGGCAGAAGATATCAATTAAATGCAAATAAAGATTAAACAGAGGAATGAAAATACACATAAATAATAATAGCGAGAGACAAGTTTTAACGTGGTTCACCCAAACTCGGGCTACATCCACCAACAGAGAGTCCAATATTATTATCCAATAAATCAAACTGATTACAACCAGCAATCTTTGCAACTCAATACTGCTGCAAAATGCTACAATACATCAACAAAAACCCTAACCCTTAGCCACTTTTATCAGGCCTTATGTCGGTTACAAAAATAGGGTTTTTTTATGTCAGCCAATAGAAAAATAACTCCCAATGCCTTAATAAAATAATAAAAAAATGTTGGAGGTGGGAGCACGCCAGGGGCGTTGCCCCTTGACCCCGTTAAATAATTTGGGGGGAAACCGCGCTGATAAAAGTGGGGTAAATTTAACCTCTAAGTCTAATTAGGTTCCATATAACAATCTCCCACTTGGAGACTGATCAGACTCCACACCATATCATCTCCCACTTGGAGACTGATCATAACACCGCTGACCTTGTAGCTCCCACTGGAAATAAGCACCCTGGACTCTGCTATTCTGATTTTTTTTTTAGTCTTGAAAACCAACTGAAGCTGAAGAGGAGCTCAACTTCTCCCTTGTCACTGTCTTCGTAAACATATCCACTAGATTTTCATCTGTATGTATCTTTTCTAGCCTTAACTGTCCATCATCTAACACTGACCGGATGAAGTGATACCTGAGCTATATGTGTTTGGTCTTTAAATGCAAGGCAAAATTCTTTGCAAGATGTATGACACTCTAACTGTCTATATACAAAGAATTTTTAGCCTGTTGTTTGCCCAATTCTTCCATGAAAGATTGCAACCATATCATCTCCTTGCTTGCCTCTGTTGCAACTACATACTTTGCCTCCGTGGTGGATAAAGCAACCACCTTTTGCAACCTGGAGATCCAACTCACCGCTGTCCCACCTACAGTAAAGACTTAACCTGTAGTACTCCGCCTAGTATCGATATCTCCTGCCAAATCTGAGTCTACTAACCTGTTAAATCAGTATTAGAGCCCCCAAAACATAATTATTTATTGGATGTACCTCTCAAATATCTGAGAATCCATTTTACCGCATTCCAATGCTCCAATCCAGGATGACTCATATACCTTCTTATGACTTCTAGAACATGTGCAATATTCGGTCTCGTGCATACCATGGCATACATTAAACTTCCTACAGTTGAAGCATATGGTACCTTGGACATTTTTTCTTCCTCCTCTTGTGTCTTATGACACATCTCCTCAGTCAATTTCAAATGACTAGGCAAAGGTGTGCTGACAACTTTTGCATTCTCCATATGGAATCTCTGTAACACCTTTTCAACATAATTAGCCTAAGATAGAGTCAATTTTCTATTCTTCTTATCTCTACAAATTTTTATACCAAGGATTTTTTTTGCAACCCCCAAATCCTTCATAGTAAATGATTGTGCTAACTGTTGTTTTAACTCTCTTATATGATCCATGTTAGACCCTTCTATAAGCATGTCATCAACATATAAACATAAAATAATGTAGTTGTCATTATCCAACCTCTTAAAATAAACACAATGGTCAGAATTACACCGGCTATAGCTTTGCTCAGCCATAAACTTATCAAATTTCAAATACCATTGCCAAGGTGCTTGTTTCAAGCCATATAAACTCTTCTTCAATCTGCACATCAATTTCTCCTTACCTTTGACCTCAAATCCCTGTGGTTGTTCCATATAGATCTTCTCCTCCAAATCACCATGCAGAAAAGGTAGTTTTCACATCTAGCTGTTCCAAATGCAAATCTTCAGCAGCCACAATACTTAAAATAGTACGAATAGAAGTCATCTTGACAACCGGAAAAAATATTTCAGCAAAATCAATACCTTTTTTTTGTGCAAATCCTTTTACAACTAACCTGGCTTTAAATCTTTTGTTACCTTCATCTTCCTCTTTCAATCTATAAACCCATTTGTTTGGTAAAGCCTTTTTACCTGCAGGCAACTTACATAATTCTCAAGTCTGATTTTTCAGCAAGGAGTCCATTTCTTTTTTCATTGCAAGCTCCCACTGAACCTTTGTATCCACCTGCAAAGCTTCATCATACCCTTCAGGTTCACCAGCATCTGTTAACAAAATAGAATACAAAGAGGGAGAAAACCTTTCAGTAGGTCTACTTAGCCTTGTTGACCTTCTAACATTCACTAGAGTTTGTGGTATTTCTTGTTGTTGTTGCGGAGCATGAGGAACCACTAGAACATCACTATCTGTAGTATCATCCAGCACCACATAATTATTTTCTTTCTTCTCATGCTACTGCAACTGATCTTTGTACAACACCTTCTCATTGAATACAACATCCTTGCTTCTCACAATTTTTTTGATTTTCAAAATCCTAAAGCCTATAACCAAATTCATCAATGCCATATCCAACGAAGGTATATTTTTTATTTATTTTGCATTCAGCTTGGTTCTATTTTTAGAATCTAAATGTGCAAATGCTTCACATCTGAAGGTTTTGAGAAAAGAATAACTCACCTTCTTACTTGTCCATGCTTCCTCTGGAATACCACAGCCCAAAGGAATTGAAGGACCTCTATTACTTAAATATATAGCGGTGTTGATAGCCTCTGCCCACATGTTTAAAGGCAGCCCAACATGCAATCTTATGGTCCTTGTATGCTCCATTATTGTCCTTTTAATGCGTTTAGCAACTCCATTCTCTTGTGGAGTCCCTAGACCCATTTTCTACCTATGAATTCCATTAAAGGAACAATAATCCTCAAATTCTTTGCTACAATAATCACCACCATTATCAGATCTGAAACATTTTAATCTTTTACCCGTCTCATTCTCAACCAAGCTTCTCCATTTCTTAAATGTTTCAAATACATTAGATTTCTGCCTAAGGAAATAAATCTAAACCTTCCTAGTTGCATAATCTATGAATGTAACATAATACCAAGATCCACCGAGAGAAAATATCTAAGTTGGTCACCATACATTTGTATGCACAAGCTCCAACTTTTCATCTTTCTTTTGCTTCCCATCCTTGAGAAAAATGACTCTCTTTTGTTTGCCATACACACAATTTTCACATAAATCTATATTAATATATTTCAAACCTAGTAAAACTTTCTTAGAATGAAGTACCTTCATACCTTTTTCACTCATATGCCCAAGTCTGTTATGCCACAGTGCTATCTTAAAACCTGCAACAACTATTTCAGTCTCTTCTTGCGAACCTGCAGCAATTATTCTTGAACCTGTTTGTTTTTTCTCTACAACAACTAAAGTAGAAGGAACAGTATGACCTATACAAAGATATAAGGTGCCTACTTTCACACCTTTTTCTACTATTAAGGCACCTTTTGAAACCTTCCAATTTTTATCAGTAAATGTAACAATACAACCTTCATCAACTAGTTGCCCTGCTGAAATTAAATTCCTATTCAGCCTTGGAACGTGCCTTATCTCTTGTAGTAGCCAATGATTCACATTCTGCAACTTAATCTTGATTCTTTTCTTTCCAACAATCTAACAAGGTTCATTATCTATCAAATAAACCAGCCCAAAATCCCCTTGGACATAATCAAGAAAATAACTTCTATGGGGCATAGCATGAAATGAGGCCCCTGAATCTAAAACCCATGAATCATCAACATTATCTAGGGAAAGAATCAAAGCATCATCTTCAGATTTATTACTTACCACATTTGCCTCCTTATTGCCTTCTTGTTTGTCTCCTTCTTTATTCTTCTGAGACCAGCAATGTTTCTTCAGATGACCTAATTTCCCACAGTACCAACAATCCTTCTGTCCTCTGGATTGGGATCTCTTGTCCTTTGATTTTCCTTGTGACTTCCCATGACCTCCAGAACCTTTTCCTCTCTCCTTTGATCTACCCCTGCTTTCTGCATTCAAAACACTACCTGATGTGGACCCTCCTGAGCTTTTCCGTCGCATTTCCTTGCTAAGGATAACACCAACAACATCATCAAATTTTAAAGGATTTGAACCAGAGACAGAGTTACTTACATCCATTACCAAGCTATTCCATCTTTTTAGAAAAGAACATAATATCAAGAGAGCCCTCACCTCTTCATCAAAACTTACTTTTACAGAAGTTAACTAACTCATAATCATATTAAACTCATTTAAATGATCTGTCATAGATCCACCTTCAATCATTTTCAAAATAAACAAACACTTCATGAGAAATACCTTATTTAAGGTTGAGGGTTTTTCATACAATTTAACCAAAACTTTTATCATACCATATGTTGTCTTCACTTCTGTTATATTGAATGCCACTGATGGTGCTAGGCACAACCGAATGGTTCCCAATGCCTTTCTGTCCAGAAGATTCCAATCCTCATCAGTCATTTTTGCCAATTTCTTGGCTATTCCTTCCAACGGCCTCCATAAATCCTTCTGATAGAGATAATCCTCTATCTGCATATTCCATAACTGATAGTTCTGCCTATTGAATTTATCTACCCTCATCTGCCATTTCTCCCACTCAACCGTGAGACCTTCCTGCAGATGATAATCGAACACAACCCGCTTTGATACCACTTGTTAGGGTTAGCCCATAGAAGATATCAATTAAATGCAAATAAAGATTAAATAGAGGAATGAAAATACACAGAAATGATAACAGTGAGAGACAAGTTTTAACATGATTCACCCAAACTCGGGCTACATCCACCAATAGAGAGTCCAATATTATTATCTAGTAAATCAAACCGATTACAACCAGCAATCTTTGCAACTTAATACCGCTGTAAAATGTTACAATACATCAACAGAAACCCTAACCCTTAGCCGCTTTTATTAAGCCTTATGTCAGTTACAAAAATAGGGTTTTTTATGTCAACCAATAGAAAAATAAGTTCCGACGCCTTAATACAATAATAAAAAATCGTTGGAGGTGGAAGCGCGCCAGGGACACTGCCCTTGGACCCCGCAAGGGACGCTGCCCCTTGACCTCGTTAAATAATTTGGGGGGAAACCGCGCCAATAAAAGTGGGGTAAATTTAACCTTCGAGCCTGATTAGGCTCCATATAACAACATGAAGTAGGAAGGATAGGCATAATAGGTGGAGGGAGGATAATAATAGAAGATAAAAATGGTGACTCAAAAAAGGGGATCATATTTGTAGGCACAGTGAAGTGGATCCATGTCAATAGGGGAAGGCTCAAGTAAAAGGGGACAATGGGTAGAATAAAAAGGATAAGGAGATGTGCCAATGTCATAATGTAGCTCTAAAATGTCTAAAAAGTGTATTAATGTGATCATATGGAGTAGGGTCTTCAATGTTAATGTTATCCATGGGGGGAAGAGAAGTCTCAAAAATACAAGTATGGTAAGAAGTAGGAGAAAGTAAAGGCTCAAGGGTAGAATAATCATAATATGGTGCATGAAATAGATCACCACTTGGGGAAGACTCAATAAAAGCATCAAAAGATAAATCATCAAGAGAGGTATGGAAACCTTTGGGTGAGGAAGTATTTAGGATGGTATGAGTAATAGTAATGGTAGGGATGAGGGAGGGATTAGGCATATCATAGGGTAATGTATCTACAAAATATAGAGTATGGGAGAGAGAAGTATGGTAACCTTGATCACAATCATGGTCAATAGGAAAAGGAATTTTTAAAAGGATAATGAGGAGATGGGATAGGCAAAGTAGTGCTAGAATCATCATCTAGGTCATGAGGGGGAATAATAGGAGGGGAAATGGATAGGGATTAGTGTGGGAAGAGGAATAGAGAAGGACATAAGAATGTCCAATTCATTAGGATATGCACTAAGAAAGCTAGCAAAGATACGAGGGGAGAGGCAATTCAATATGTATTTGATAGAAAGAGAAGAAGAATCTAAGTCAAAAAAGTTGAGGAGATGCTCTAGACCAAGGGGGTGGATGGAGATAAATTGATACAAAAAGTTGGGATCAAGGAAATTGGCATTGAGGGAAGCAAGGGAAATGAGAGAATCCATAGGATAGGATAAAGGAAGTGGACAATGAGAGGGAGTGAAAAGTAAAGGTAAGGGTAAATAAAAATAAGTGTAAAATATGTATTAGGAAAGGTGAGTTGAATGTAGGGATGGGAGTATAGAGAGACTAAGGTGTGGTAAATTTTTTAGGTAGGTTTTATAAAGAAAGAGAAGACATAAAATGGTGATTAGGAGGGTGAGGTTGATAATTAAAGCAACAGAATGAGTGTTGTGAAGATAAGAAGTGATAAGGATAGGGTAAAAGAGAAAGACTAGGTGTAAGGGATATAGATAAGGGTGTTGGGATGATCAAAAAGTGCAGTAAAGGTTTGATTAGGTAGGAAAGCAAAAGGTAAGGGTGAAGGAAGGCTAGGGATAATGGAAAAGGGTCTTTTAAAAATGATAAGTGTTGGAAAAGGAAAAAATAAAGGGAAGGTTGTTAGAATAAGTGAACAAGGTATGAGGACAAAGAAAAGTAATCTTGTGAAGACTTGAAGGAGTGTTGCAAATAATTGAAAGGTATAAAATATTATGAAAGATGATAAGATAAATAGGTGAGATTATATAAATTAGGTTTTTTTTAAAGTTTGGGATGCGTAAGTGCACAAAGATGGGGGACCAAAAGGGGGTCTCAAGATGCTACTTTTTTTTTTTCTGAAATCAAGAAAGATTGATGTTGGATGAGAAATTGAAGATAGTTACACTCAAAATTTGAAGATACAACAAAAATAAGAGTCTTAGTGCTCTGAGTCTAGTTTCTAAACTACTATTTTTTTTCAAAAATGGTTGAGATTAAGGGGTTCAAAAAGGGGGAACACACAAATTGGTCCTATTTTTCTCAAAAAAACATAACATAGCATTTGGTGTGCTCCCTGTAAAATGTTAACTTTTTTTAGTATTTCAAAAATCGCTTAGGTGAGAAATTAGCTAACACCATGTTGTTTATCCCTAATTTTTCTAATAATGTTTTAATGATTAATTGATTTTTTACTAATTTTCAAAGTGGACACATCCTAAAAAATTGAAAATTGAGCATGCTCCCCCCTAAATTTTTTGAAAACTAATTGAAAATCAAATTTTTTATTTTTGAATACGTGTAGAATGGAGTTTAGTTTCTAAAAATGTAACTTATTTGAAATTTCAATGAATGGTTTAAAAGAAAATCAAAAATACCAAACACTAGTTTTTGACAAAAAATAGAGACACTAACAAAAGAAATTAAAGATGAAACCCTTAACATAATCAAAATGTGAAAAACATTATATGGTTAGATAGCTAACAGAGAGCTTAAGATTATGGTGGTATTTTTTTTGAGTTTTCATTGAAAAAAGTGTAATCCTGATGGGGAGCACGCTCTAGATTATGTGAATTTTGTTAAATTCTAGAAAAACACGTCCTTAGATGACCTAAACATAGTGCAAACCTTTGGGTTGGAAGCCCAAGGCAAATCCAAGCCTTAGGCTCGGTAATTACCAAGGCTAAGCATAATGCGAGCGTGTTATAATGCGCTCGCATTATGTTGAACTAAAACACTTATTTCCTGCCCTCCTCTCTCCCTCCCCTCCTCTCTTTTTCTCACCTCCACTTCCCTCCTCTCTCTCTCTCCCACTCTCTACTTCCCTCCCCTCTCTACATCCTACCCTGTCTCTTACTCTCTACTTCCCTCCCCTCTCTACCTCCTACCCTCTCACTCTCTACTTCCCTCCGCTCTCTACCTCCTACCCTCTCTTTGTCTCTCTCTCTCACTCTCTTCTTCCCTCCCCTCTCTACCTCCTACCTTCTCTCTCACTCTCTTCTTCCCTCCCCTCTCTACCTCCTACCCTCTCACTCTCTACTTCCCTCCCCTCTCTACCTCCTACCCTGTCTCTCACTCTCTTCTTCCCTCCCCTCTCTACCTCCTCCCCTCTCTCTCACTCTCTACTTCTCTCCCTTCTCTACCTCCTACCCTCTCTCACTCTCTACTTCCCTCCCCTCTCTACCTCCTATGCTCTCTCTCGCTCTCTTCTTCTCTCCCCTCTCTACCTCCTACCTTCTCTCACTCTCTACTTCCCTCCCCTCTCTACCTCCTACCCTCTCTCTCACTCTCTTCTTCCCTCCCCTCTCTACCTCGTACCTTTGTTATCACTCTCTTCTTCCCTCCCCTCTCTACCTCCTACCCTTTCTCACTCTCTACTTCCCTCCCCTCTCTACCTCCTACCCTTTCTCACTCTCTACTTCCCTCCCCTCTCTACCTCCTACCCTCTCTCTCACTATATTCTTCCCTGGACCCTCTCTACCTCCTATCCTCTCTCACACTCTCTACTTCCCTCCCCTCTCTACCTCCTACCCTCTCTCACTCTCTACTTCCCTCCCCTCCCCTCCCTACCTCCTACCATGTCTATCACTCTCTTCTTCCCTCCCCTCTCTACCTCCTACCATCTCTCTGAGTCTCTACTTCCCTCCCCTCTCTACGTCATACCTTCTCTCTCACTCTTCTTCCCTCCCCTCTCTACCTCCTACCCTTTCTCTCACTCTCTACTTCTCTCCCCTCTCTACCTCCTACCCTCTCTCTCACTCTCTACGTCTCTCCTGGGCTCTCTACCTCCTACCCTTTCTCTCTCTACTTCCCTCCCGTCTCTACTTGGACTACCCTCTCTCTCACTCTCTTCTTCCTTCCCCTCTCTACCTCCTACCCTCTCTCTCACTCTTTTCTTCCCTCCCCTCTCTACCTCCTACCCTCTCTCTCACTCTCTACTTCCCTCCCCTCTCTACTTCTTACCCTCTCTCCCACTCTGTACTTCCCTCCCCTCTCTACCTCCTACCATCTCTCTCTCTACTCCCTCCCCTCTCTACCTACTACCCTCTCTCACTCTCTACTTCCCTCCCCTCTCTCCCACTCTCTAATTCCCTCCCCTCTCTACCTCCTCCCCTCTCTCTCACTCTCTTCTTCCCTCCCCTCTCTACCTCCTACCTTTGCTCGCACTCTCTTCTTCCCTCCCCTCTCTACCTCCTATGCTCTCACTCACTCTCTACTTCCCTCCCCTCTTTACCTCCTAACCTCTCTCACTCTCTACTTCCCTCCACTCTCTACCTCATACCCTCTCTCTCACTCTCTTCTTCCCTCCCCTATCTACCTCCTACCTTCGTTCTCACTCTCTTATTCCCTTCCCTCTCTACCTCCTACCCTCTCTATCACTCTCTACTTCTCTCCCCTCTCTACCTCCTACCCTCTCTCACTCTCTACATCCCTCCCATCTCTACCTCCTACCCTCTCTCTCACTCTCTTCTTCCTTTCCCTCTCTCTCTCTCTCTCACTCGAGCTTCTTCTCTCCCCTCTCTCGCACTCTCTACTTCCCTCCCCTCTCTATCTCCTACCCTCTTTCACACTCTCTTCTTCCATCCCCTCTCTACCTCCTACCCTCTCTCCCACTCTCTACTTCCCTCCCCTCTCTACCTCCTACCCTCTCTCACTCCCTACTTCCTCCCCTCTCTACCTCCTAACCTCTCTCTCTATCTCACTCTCTTCTTCCCTCCCCTCTCTACCTCCTACCCTATCTCACTCTCTACTTCCCTCCACTCTCTACCTCCTACCTTTGCTCACAGTCTCTTCTCCCCTCCCCTCTATAGCTCCTACACTCTCTCTCACTCTCTACTTCCCTCCCCTCTCTACCTCCTACCCTCTCTCTCATTCTCTTCTTCCCTCCCCTATCTACCTCCTACCTTTGCTCTCACTCTCTTATTCCCTTCCCTCTTTACCTCCTACACTCTCTCTCACTCTGTACTTCCCTCCCCTCTCTACCTCATACGGTCCTCTCTCTCTACTTCCCTCGGGTAGAGAGTTGCTCAGGTTTATGGTTTAGGAGTTAGGGTTTAGGGGAATTATTTAGGGTTTAGGGGTTTAGGGTTTCTCGGGTTTATGGTTTATGGTTTAGGGGCATTATTTAGGGTTTAGGGGTTTTGGGAGAGAGAGATGTTTAGGGTTGCTCAGGTTTAGGGGTATTATTTAGGGTTTATGAGTTTAGGGTTGCTTAAGTTTAGGGTTTAGGGATTAGGGTTAAAGGGGAATTATGTATGGTTTAGGGGTTTAGCGTGGTTGCTCAAGTTTAGGGTTTAGGGGTTAGGAGCATTATTTAAGGTTTATGAGTTTAGGGTTGCTCAAGTTTAGGGTTTAGGGGATTGATTTAGGGTTTAGGGGTTTAGGGTTGCTTGGGTTTAGGGTTTAGGGTTTAGGCTTTGGGGGTTAGGATTTTAGGGTTGGTTGGGTTTAGGGTTTAGGGGTTAGGGTTTAGAGAGAGATAGAGAGAGGGGACTGATAGAGGTTGGGAGAGATAGGGAGATAGAGGTTTAGGGTTGCTTCCAAGGTTGATGGTTTAGGGGTTTGGGGTATTGTCCTTTAGGGTTTCTTGGTTTTAGGATTTAGGGATTAGGGGTTAGGGTTTATGGGAATTATTTAGGGTTTAGGGTTTATGATTTAGGGGTTAGGGATTAAGGTTTAGAGGTTTAGATTAGGGTTTAGAGAGAGAGGACTGGTAGGGAGATATAGAGGAGACTGAGGGAAGAGATAGTGAGATAGAGGGTGAGGTACATGGCCAGAGACATAGGCAAAGAGATTGAGAGGTAGAGGGATGATAGAGACAAGGAGACAGGGGTTTAGGGTTGATTGGGTTTAGGGTTTAGGGGTTAGGAGTTTAGAGAGGGAGAGATAGGGAGATAGAGAGATAGATATATACTTATACATAAAGGTTTACATAGATATATACTTATAGGGAGATAGAGAGATAGATATATACTTATACATAAAGGTTTACATAGATATATACTTATAGACATATACTTCGCTATTGCTTCCTTGTCCTCTCCCAGCTGAGAATTTCCCTCTTCCCCTGGCATTACTATGTTGTCTTTCTATCTTTGCTTTTGATTTCAAAGCATATTGATATGCCCCCTCTGGTGTAGAAATCTTCAACATACTCATCTCATCTTATATATTAAATCTCAACCCATTTATATATCTAGCTAAGTTTTCTTTTTATCCATTTGATGATGCCCAGATCTAATTACCATTTTATAAGACTCTTTAGTATAATCCTTTATGCTCGTATCTTTCTACTTCAAAATCTATAATTTTCTAAACATTTTCAACTCATAATCTCCAAGAATAAATTTGGCCTTCAATCGAGTAATCATCTAATTCCACCGAGTTATTTTGCATCTCCATTAGCCAATCTTTCTCTTTGCAACTCCCTCCACCATAGGGCAGTATGTCCTTTAAGTTTTGTTTGTGCCAATCTCACCCTCTGAGGGTCACGAATGTTCTCATATTCAAAATATTTTTCCAATTCTCCTATCCAATCTATCAATTCTTCGGGATTCAATGTTCTAGAAAAATTAGAAATTTCTATTTTGTTACCTCCTCCAACTCTGGCAAGTGCTCTCAGGAACCGTTCTTCTCCAGCATCTACTGGATGTTCATTTTATCTTTCTCGTTCGTCCTCGACAACTTCATCCTCATCATCAGCATGATCTTTTCAATAGTTTGGGTTTCTTCTCAATCCAGCAACTAAATTTCTCAACTCATTCCTCATTTCATCAAGAAATTGTTTCAAACATTTCCTCCATTCTGGGAACTCTTCTTCTCGGGGGCATCTTCTCAAAATACAACCTCTACTCACAATTCCAATGTCTCCTTCAGCCGTCTATAATTACAGGACTCCTCTTCACACCTGGAAATACCTTCTTGAGCCCTCTGAGATAATACTTCAGCCGCAATGTATCTTCTCCCAGCAAGAAAGCATTGCTCTGATACCACTTGGTGTAGTGATGACAAAGGGGTTTTATCAAACTACCCAGTCATGTAGCCAGAACACACAACGGAAACACAAATTTATTCACAAATCTGAAATTATTTATTAACATCAAAAATTTTAGCAATTACAACTTATTACCCTTCCAAGCTTCAGCCTCGGGCTTTATCATGCAATACCCACTAATTATGTGCTTACAGCACCAAATCACTTTCTAGCAATATAGAGATAACCCCCTATCAACTATCCTCCCACCTCTGTTCTACAAGGAACAACTACAACCAACAACAACCAACCAACCCCCTTAACAAAATGACAATCACCTTTTTATTCTTCTTGTGTGGTAATTAAACCGTTATAGAGTTACTCAGTCATGGAAGTAAACAAACAGGTATCTAAATGACCACTTGAAGTTTCAAAATTCCAACATATTAATGACGATACTATTCGATTATTATAATAAACACCTTTTGATAAAATCCTATATTTATGAGTCTATAGGCAATTTATCTCTTCATGAACCCTTTATGACACATCATATAGGAACATTGTCAACAAAAGTGAAACTTTGCTAACATAAGATTTCACCGGTACAAGCTTATCGGCAAATTATTTGTTTTATAAACTAGGGAGTTTGCCGATACGATACTCCTAATCCATCAAGCTCCTTTATCAGTGACTTTTCAAGTTTGGGAACTTAGACATTCCCCAATACACCTTGCCAGTAAAAAATGGCCCTTCGCGAACTTAAGTTGTGTCGACACATGCTTTATCGACAAATCTTTGACCCCACGAACCTTGGACTCGGCCATCCATTATCTTTATGAACTTTAAGTGTTTTAACTTCAACTTTATTGCTAATCAGCGAACTTCACTCCTTAAAGCCTTTATCGGCGAAACTTGTTTTTCCTAAACCCTTGTCAGCATATCAGCAATTTTCTGAAACCATGAACTAGTTTGCAAGAGAAAAGGTTTGATGATACCAAGTTATCAGCTATCAACTCCTATCGACAAAACCTACCCTTTCCGAGACGTTGTCGGCTATCGGCAATGTTTGACAACTACGAACCAATCGAGACTTAACATTTCCTTTTTATCAATGATTTTTAAAAATTACAAACTTCCATCACTTAACTTTTCCATCGGCCAACTTCAAAATCAACCTTGAAGGCTTTTGTCAAGGAAGTAGATCGTCAGTGCACTCAAGAGTTCGCAAACTAGCAACTTTGCCGACTAAGTTCTCAAACTTGCAACTTTGCCGAAAACAAAAAGATTTCGTTAAAAACTCACTAACTGAAGGATTGGCAACTTTGAACAATGTGAACATCCCTCCAAGGCTTAGTCAGTGAAATGGCCCATCGACGAACTAAGCCGCTGGCGAACTAGGAAATTCTTCGACTAGCTCTAACTTAGCCAATTTTTAGCCAATCTTTACCAAAATGAAACTAGGGATACCTAATTGGCTCTTCTACATGATGATGCTCTTAATTTGGCCAAATAAATATGCATTTTCTCCTGAAGCACAAAATTGACTCTGCAAAGAAACATAAACTGAAAACCAACTTAGATAATAAAATATATTTTTTGTGACATAGGATTGCCAGTGAACCCGCGTGCTCATGCATCACATGTTGATGGTGAAATCCATCCAAGTTCCATGAGAAGTTCCTAGCATTCTTCACCAATATACCCGAGTGATAGCCTACTGTCTCTGGATATGGTCGAGTCACTCTACTTACAGAGCAGGCTCCTCAACTACTGTCAAGTTGGAGCATTGATAAGATTATCTTTGTTGTGGATCATAAGATTTATAATGTTAGTGATCACTACGAAGGGAGCAGAACAAGCTATGTTCTAGGAGGTATTGTATTCCTCTTACCTATGCCCTCATAGAGACCTTAATCCCACCGTCATGTGTTTCCATAGAGGTCGGTGCATGTATCCAGCTTGGTTCTATAAGTGGAAAAAGTCAACTCATAGCTAGATAATCAAGACCAAACCATATAGTTTACTACACTCAAGCTTATTCTATACCTACAGGATCTAGTTTATTAATAGGAATTGGATATACATTCTACCATAAGGAGTCACCGAACCCAATATTATTTATGCTTATAGGAGGAACCTTCATAGACTAAATTCCATCTTTTCCAACTTAACATAATACAACTTTATTAACATAGTCTCCTTTATATGCTACGTACTAATAAGGTTTTAAAAAGGAAAATTAGAGTTACCATCAACCCTGTTGAGTGTAAAGATTCATAGGGATAAGGTAGAATGATTCCCGCTAGACATAACTAGTGTTTTATTCTGTGACGAGCAAGGTCATGCTATAATTGTTTACAATTGTTGAACTTTCTCGATTAGAAGCTTAAAATCTACGTTTGGGAGAAAGTAGGAAACTGAGGCATGTTCCAACTATCTAGAAATAAATTCATAATATTGATTAAATCAAACTCTTAACACTTATCCACCCATTCTGCACTTATTTGCAATGCTAACTAATTGAATTATTCTTTCATCATAATAATCATTGTTTTTCTTTATCTATTAATACTTCTTGTGGTAAAAGTTCAGTATCACTTAAGTTCTTTATTATCCCAGTTGCAACTAGCCTCCAAATATATCAATATAAATGTATTTCAAAAGGTAGACTCTTATGTATAACCCTTACCAACAATCCTAAACATAAGACTATTGCGTACAAGTCAAGGGGACACCCTGATTCCTAAACTTACCGAGGTAAGGGCAGGTCTAACAATTCAAATAAGGCTTGATAGGGTGGACATTTACAAACTACGAGCAATCATACCCCATATTAGTAGCCTCAAATTACAACAAGCATAGAAAGCTAAAACTAAATTATGTTTAGGTGCACCCATTAATAGAAAGAAATTTCCTAAAAGAAGTCTAAATCTTATCCGTCCTAATATGAGTTATTATGGAACTACAATAGTTTCATATCGTATTATTCCAACAAAAGGTTGTAGGGAGTTTTACCCAACCTTTTTAATGATTCAAACAAAGTTATTCCAAAAAGAGACCCTCTTAAGAGTAATACCTATGAATTTAATGTAGGTTGTGGTAATGTAAAACAACAATTACAACTTCAACAGTGAGGTGAAGGGTGTCCATCCTCTCTTTCAAACCCCAAATGGGTAAGATGATGGTTAGCATTTACTAAAAGCTTCTAATGCCTCTACTACAACCCAAATTGAACATATATTGTCATCATGGCATTCCATGAGGCTAGATTTGAATGAGGCATTTGTCAAACAACTCACTTGCCTTGTCAAGGCATCCCTAATATTTGTAGCAGTTTATCATGGACTTGAATCAATTTCCCTACACTCATTTTTTATTCCACAACTCGTTTTGATTAAAATTACTATGTTGGTTAAGGATTTATAGAATATTATGAACAACAAAATATATGAATACAAACATTTGAAGCCTTTGTCTCATATGCAGTCATACAAAGAAGAGAAACACAAATCTAGGGAAGGAACAACAATAAAATGAGATAAACATGTCCTTGGGCGTGGAGAATCAGTCCAAGCAACTAGAAAATAATGTAAAGTCTTCCATACTCAGCCCAAACGACCTCCAATTCAGGATTTCTCCTTCACATGCATCCTCCTTCTCTCTAAAATGATGAAAAACTACCAAACACCTCCTCCAAGTCACCTTTAATTTTTCCTTCCCATCCTTCCCTATTGTCATTTCCATCCTTTCATCCTACTCTCACCATGGCGCGCTCAAGGACTTAGTTAATGTTGGGTATGGGTGCATATTTGGTTCTTCATGAGGGTCGACTAAGCTTTGAATGTTGGTTGCCCTCCTTCCATTTTCTTGGTCATAGCATGGCCTTTCCATACCCTACGCACCTCTACATTATCTTCCTTTTGCCTTTTTTTTAATTTCTCTCTTTCAATCAATTTCCCTTATTTTGGATTTTATATTAATTTTGCTTTCTTTTGAATTCCCTACACTTTATTGTTATTTTCCTCATATAATATTTAAAATGATAAAATTTTATTTTTATTTATAAGGTATTCCTATATACTTGTTTTATTTAATACTGTTAATATTAGTTGTTACTTCTGGTGAATTGGAAACAATCAATTTGATCCTTTATCGATGTTACAAAATAGACACATTTAAATGAAAATACATTTACAAAGAAATATGTAATGATGTATCTACTATCTAGCAAGTGGACTCAAACAAGACCTATAGACTCGACAAAATCAAGAATGAGACCGATTAGGTGCTAGATGTACATACCCAGCACTACTTCAGTTGAATCTTAGGTTAAGCCAATATCTCGGAAAGGATTTGACATTAGAATCATTCTCTTTTTATGGATCCACAGAATCCACTTCACCATGCACCCTATCACCTACAAATCAAATAATATTCCTTACACCAATCACAAGTGGATCAATCCAAGTTAGTTGAATATATATATATATATATATATATATATATATATATATATATATATATATATATATATATATATATATATAAGAAACATAACTACATTTCCATTCCACATTTATCACTGGAAACCATAAAAAGTTCATACACTTAAGCATACACACACACATCCAAAGTTAAATATCAAGTTTCAAGTTCCCACCCCTAGTCCAAATTACATCTAGACTACAAGGTCGTAAGAGTATATTCTTATGGTGATGTGACAATATTTACCAGCTTTATTGGATTCCATTATCTTGGTTGGTGTCATTTAGGTTTTTGGAATGACAGCACCTCGACTTGAATTGGAATGACTTTGGCAATGCAATTATAGGGGCCAAAATAGGGCACCTCATAAATATGACTTGTCTTAACCTTTCCAACATGGGATTCAGCGGTAAGAAACTAGAAAAGATGAGAAATTTGCCATGCTTAGCACCACATCTTTCAAATGTTTGCCGTCTGTTTGATACGAACTTTGAGTTGAGATTTTTGGGGGGGTTTTGATGAAGATCTAAAAAAATCAAACCTAAAAAACCTTTCTTGTCTCTGTTGTTATGATCATATTCACATATTTTCTAATCATGGCCACTCTTTCCTCATGTGTCACATCTAGCAATGCATAAAGACAACAAATGAAGAACCCAAAACAAAAGTAGAGAACAATAATCCACTATAAATTGCAAAACCTAAAAAATAAATCAAACCCAGAAAAATAACAGGAAGCTAGGGTAATTTTTTTTTGGGGTTTGCTAAAGGTCCAAAAAAATCAAACCTAAAAGATGACCTTTGCCTCTATTGTTCTAATCAAATTCACATATTGTCATCACTATTTCCTCCTACATCACATCTAGCAATGCATAAAGACAGCAGATGAAGAACCCAAAACAAAAGCAAGGGACAATAATCTATTATAAATTGCAAAACCCTCAAAAAATTAAAATAAAAAAAATAGAGGAAGCTAATGCAATTTTTTGGGGGATTTTGCTAAAGATCCAAAAAAAATAAAAGGAAACTAACAAGTTTCTCTATAAATAATGTTCAAAACTATAAATTGCAAAACTTCAAAAATAAACAAACCCAAAATTAGAATCTTTTATGTTCAAAAATTGTACTTGTTAAGCTCTTCCTTTCATCTATGCAATGGAAAATCTCTCCTTTTCTATAGTCAATCTCCTCTCCTTCTGCGCAATGGTGAATCTCTCCTCTGCAACCTATGATTTTTGTGAGAAAATGCAAATTAAATAAAAATGAAAGTTGAATGAAATGGAGAAGCAATTTGAATATTTCAGCTCAAATTATTAAAAAATGTGATAAAAGTGCCTACTTTTTAGTAGGCCCATGTCATATTAGCTAGTAGTTTATGATGGTATTGTATTCCATGTTAGAGTCATGTTATTATGATAATATGATGTCTTAGACATGCCAATTTGTATGGAGAATAGCTACTACCCTCAATATTTACATCTTTTCCAATCAATAAAGCAATAATGAAAGATGCATTTGTTCATTCCTCACTAGAACTCAAACATGAAACCAATGACCATTTTACATTGAAAAACTAAAAAGTCCAATGACCAATTAAACACTACAAACCATCATAGCACCATCAACAAAGTAGCCATTTCATCTATATGCAAAATTCCTATTTTGTACATGTTATCCAAATATTAATAAAAATGCACCTTTTATCTTGACCCTGTCCATTAATATCAATATATAATTAGCTAAATCACATTAATGCTTAGTGGAAGTTGATCATGTGTACCTCTTTTAAGTAGATCATAACTAAAACAAGTTCATGCAACTCATTTAGCCAATATCTTATAATTACCTTTGGTTATTACTATTTATTTCATACAAATTATAGTTTTATTATTAAGCGCAACACATCACATATCTTGTTGAATTGTCTACTTCAATAAATAAAATGGCCAAACTAATCAATATGTTCTAATTATTAACTTTCCTATTGACATTTGTCCAGTTTAAATGGTGGCACCAAGCATTTCTATAACTTAATAATTTGTTCCAATTTAAAAGAGTTGGCTTCATAACCTTACCAAGCCATAGTAATGACATCAACTCTATGCCAAAAAAGTACATTCTTGCACTAAATAGGGTAGGCTTTCTATATCATGACATATCCCTAGACCCAAACTTAATCCTAGGGGAACTAAACCTTTAGCCCTACCTATGTATCTATTAAGGGAATCAGATGCTCTATAATTTGCACACAAGTTTACCACATTTATCACCAATGCCCCCAAGAACTTTTAAATTTGCCTCTGTACAATCATATCAGTTTGATAGTTTGTATAAGCATTAACACTTACAAAGATATTGCAACAATGCATATAGATAGTACATGTTTTTTATATTAGTAAATTCTTTTAACTGAAGCTGTGAATTGGAATAAGGGGTTTTAAAAGGGCTCCACCCTTGAACAACACCAAGCCACAACAAAACAAACAAGCCAAAAAAGCAAGGAGGAACAGCAAGAAACGAACAACAAAGCAACAACAAACAACAACTACAAACTAGCAACACCCAACCAACTGGGATAGCAACTCAAAATTGGGCCAAAGCCCAAGAACAACAAACGAACTCGTCACTCAAGGCGGCTTCAATCTAAACTTCATGAAGGAGCTCTAGACAAAAACCTTGTCCTTAGCTTTAATTCCAAATTTGGAAGCCGAATGTGGGTCTAAGATGAGAGGGGAGGCCCGCTACAAACTCTGAGTCTCCCTCCTATTTTCCTTGATATTTTTAGTGTGCTACCTTTTGGGGTAATAGGCCCCAACAATGTTTTCACCACCAGCCGACTTCCCCTTTCCAAGCTCCTACGAGCTTCTTTCCTCAAAGCAGTTGTGATTAATGTCAATATTATCAACATTAGTCTTGTTTGGAAGGGGTCCATTGATCCCACCACCAAAAGGAACCAAATCCATAGCCGAAGGAGCTAGCCGATCCTCCGTGTGAAGTTGCTTATCTTTGGCAGCCCTACATCCATGTGAAGCATGGCCAAGCATGAGGCAATGGTTGCAGAAAACCATGGAATCCTCATATTTAATATATTGAACCCAATCGCCTAGCTTAGAGGATAAGGTGATCGAAGAAGGGAACACATTATCAACCTCCACGTTACCGTAGAACCTTGCAAATAGAAGTTGTTTTCTACTTTTTGGTACATTGTCCACAACAATGAGTTGGCCAAGGGTGCTAGCAATGCCTTTCCAAATCTCTTAGTCCTAGTATTCCAACAGTAGCTCAAGAAGCCTCACCCAAACTGGAACATACAGATAGTATATGTTCTAGACAAATAAAAATAAAGTAATACCTTTAACATACCCATGGATATAGCTTGTCAACTTGATGAAATTTAGCTTAAACAAAATGTAAGAAATATATATATAAATAGTTAAGGGTTTGATTCCACAATTTTAATTGACAACTCAAAGATAATAACATATCCAACCACCAACATAGTAACCATATCAATTTCCTATATTTAGTCTTAAAGAATCATAATGGGCTATGTAGATGCTAACAATGATTCATATGATGTAGCATTGAAATCTACTCCTATTAACAAAACTTTAACATCCTTCATGGTGAGTTGAATTCATTTAGGGTCATGTTCAAATAGATCAAGTAAAGCCTACAAAAAAATTCATGTCCCTTGCTATTACCACTCACCCTCTCTTGAATAATACTATCAAACAACCTATCAAATCTCACAAACACCTTCAACATCCTCCAATAAAGCCCCTAGACGTCCAATCTCTCCAATAAGGGAAAGAGAACATAAGCATTAGGCACAGCAAACACATAAACAAGCTCCGCAACTAAATCCTTAAATTCCATACCTTTTTCCCCTCACTATTTGTGCTCCACATCATATTTGTAATAAGATTAAGTGAAATAATAAATGCCTTTATCCCCCACATCGTTGTTAATCCCATTAACATAGTGCCTAGAAATGTTCCCAATTGTTTTGTGCACCTCTCTTTTAAGAGGACACAAGGACTCCATGCTCTTGGGGTTGAAAATCTCCTTAACAAAAATTTTTTTAGCAAACACCCTTTGGGTCCATTGGGGCTCCACAAAATATCTGATGCATCGATTACATTGTATCTAGTAACGACAAGCACACTTATGCTTGCAATGGTCTAGTCACCATCTTTCAAAATCTCTTTTAGCATTGCAAAGGACACCACAATTGATGTCTTCATGTCAATCTTGAAGGGCATGAGAGACCCATATCTAAGCGAGAGATGTGAGAGGCATTCATGTACGTTGTTCTCTAGAAAATGAAGATGGCCTTGTAATGAAGATGGCATAACAAGGCCAATGCAAAAGGCCTCAGGGGAAGCGTTTTAGACCTCCATTTTTTAACACCCACAATGAGAACTATAAGAAAACCCAAGTTGCCACTCACCTAGTAGTACCGTATATTTTTTGTTACTCCTATCAATGATTTTTGTTTAATCTAGACCTCACCTTATTTTAATTCTAAACTTTATGAAAATTTATTTGTGAGGGAAGCCATGTTAAGTTCATAAATGGCCAAGGGATTTTAGCTAAATGGAACAGCTGCGAAAAATTGAGGACAACAGATTCTTATGAATAGGGCAACCCCTAATCAACTGATCATCTTAACTATAACAAAATACACATTGTTTACTTAGGTAAGATACAAGTTGTATCATAGTGAAGGCAAATATATGTTATTTGCTACCATCATTAAAGACTACAAGAAGTGGACTTCAAAAGTGGAAACGAGGAAAAAGGTCATTAGCGACTAGGAACAGCGGACAATAACTAAGCCATTTCACCTAAATGGAAAACTTGCAAAAGTTGACAACATATTCTTGTGAATAGAGCAACCCCTAATAAAGTGACCCTTTTCCTCTAGAACAAAACAGACATTTAGGCAAGATACAAGTTGAATTAGTCAACCAACGAAAAAAATAACTCCAGTTGAATACAAGCACATGCACACTTAAACTAGCAACTTTGTCAATGTTCTTTTTGTACAACACACAACCTAGAAACACAGCCATTTCCTTGACAACAGGATAAAATACCTGACTTATTTTGTCTACCCACAATATATGTTCTTTGGTGACCTTGGCACATTTGTTCATTAGAGGATACTGGCTACTATATCCTTGTTGCTTCAATCCATTGCACAGGGCGCAGCATCACAGCCTTCCTTTGCTCAAAGTTTTAATAAAACACTTTACCCATTGATATATCTAATCATATGTTCCCTCCTTGGTCAATAACAATAACAAAAAAATAAAATATGTTTATAATTATTTATTTATATATTTTTTACATGTGTTTCTCCCCCTTTCTACCTCTATTAAAAAAAATTCACCAAATCAATCCATTAAATTTGTTTGCTTGTTGATGTGACCCCAATCTAAGAACCAATAAATTCTACATAATGGCACCTCCTTGCCAACGCTAGTAATTGCCACTTTCCATTGATTTTGAATTTCACTAAGGCTTAAACTGTGCATTTCATCTTCACACTTACTATTCACAACACCAGCGAATCCGTAGATAGGAAGAGTTTTTTTTTTTAAATCTTAGCATAAAAGAAACAATTTTAGACTCCAACCTTGTTTCGAACTTTAGATACTCGACGGCAATTGGCTGCACAACCAAAATTATTGCATCCAACAGATGCATTAGTATCCTGCCTATCGACAAGACTACAAGGCTTATTTTGTCTACCCGCAATATATGTTCTTTGCTAACCTTGGCACGCTTGTTCATTAGAGGATATTGGCTATTGTATCCTTGTTGATTCAATCCATTGGAGAGGACGTACGATAACAAGCTTCCTTAGCTCAAAGTTTTATTAGGAAACTTTTTTCATTGATATATCCGATCATATGTTCCAAGCTTGGTCAATAACAATTAAAAAAAAAATAGAATATATAAAAATTAGAATATGATTACAATTTTATATATATATATTTCATGGATTTCTCCTCCTTTCCGCCTCTATTAAAAATATTTTACCAAATCATTCCATTAAATTCATTTGCTTGTTGACATGACACTAATTAAAGAACCAATAAAATCAATTGTCACTTCCAATTCATTTTGAAATATGATAAAAATTAATCTGTTTAATTCATGTTCACTTACTGTTCACAGCACCAGCATAAAAACAAACGATTTTAGACTTTAACCTTTTGTGTTTCAAAAGGTTAAATATTCGACAATGATTGGTTCCTCAGCAAAAATAATTGCAACCCATGGATGCATTAGTATCCTGCCTATCGGCAGGACTAACAAGAGTTGGATTACACATCTACGACTGAAAATCCAAGCCTCTAAAGTTGGGAAAGGTGTTCGAGCGGCCCCTTTTTTTTTGGTTGAAATAAGTTTGCCGTTTCTTTTCATCTTCTCCTTCCCGTCTAACGCCACCAAACTTTTGTCATGTCCACTAAATGCTGCCCATGCTGATATAAAGTTGTCGTCTATTAAATTTTACCATCCAATAAAATTCTTCCCGAACTTCTTTCCTTCTAATTAATTTAATTTATTTATTTTCTACTTGCCTTCAAGTAGTGTTCTAATTTTCTAACATGTAGGTGCAAATTCATTCTAGACAGCTTGGAGGGTAAGTTAAAAGTAACTAATTAGTTAATATACTACTTTTTTATTCTTTAACCCATAGAATTAAATATTGTATTGGCTAAAAATACTTTTTAAATTTAGATTACTACTATTATAATAATCACTAATTAATGGATATTAACAGTAATATATTCGAGAGAACCTTCTGGATATTAATCATTCATATTTACAAGGCCTCTAAACTCTAACCATTAGACTTCACCCATGCTAAAGTTCACAAGTACATACCCATTACATATTGGTATTGGTCCAACTCCTAGTTGTGGCAAGACGTAATCTTAAACAGCTTGACATGAAATTGGCATTAAGAAAAATTCCCAAACGTAGGAACTTACATCATCTTACACCTTCCCGTTGACTAATCAGTTAATGCATCTTTCTACTTCAAGTTAAAATCAAGTGCCTTTGGGGGACATACCATATTTCAACCCTAAGTATGATTGTTACTAAATGACTATTCCTAGGTTCCCAAATATATTGAATAAAAAATAATAGCCATCTTCTCTAGCATCATGTTGCTTATATACTATGGTCTCATATCACTTGCCAAATTTTGCATACTTTGGCCATGGTTTAACAATGTGTAGCTTATGTGGTTTCTTTGTTAGTCTCACTCCTAGTGGAGCTTGTCTCTCTTGCCGTTGGGTTTTCTTTCTAGAAAAGTGTGGGGCCCCTTTCAAAACCACTTTACCTTAATCAAAAACAGTGTCAACATAGAGCTTGACTTCATCACTATCATGCTCGGATTAATGTTTGCACTTTGCATACTTTGCATAACTACACTATTAGGAAAAACATAATCAATTGCCCCTTGTGTGGCCCTAATAAAGACACTTAGTGAGCAAACTATGTGTTAGCAACATCACATTCTATACTTTCAAGGGGCCTCTCCCATACTCGTGAAATTCAAACAAAGCAAGCATTAGGAATGAAATTCAGAGGAAGAAAGAATTATCAAATGATCTAAACTAATATCCTCCAACAAAAGTCCAATCAAGCGAGAATTATCAGAAGACATAAACTAACACATTGAAAAGATGTTTTTGATTAAGCATCAAACAAGGGTCCGACCCCTTTACAACAACCGTCCCCAAGCAACCCAAAGCATTGGAAAGATGTTATAGAGGCCTCCGAAAAGACTTACAAACAAATGTAGTAGTCTTTAATATAATAACAATTGGTTGTGACACTATGCGTGTTTGTAGAACAATGGAGTTACTCGTGTTTTTTGTACAATGGAGTTACTCGTGTGTATTGTTCAATCAATATGTGACACAGTAATATGCAAGCGAACTCGCTGTTGGTTTTGGGAACACTGATACTTGTGGGTCCAGCCTTTAGGCAACAGACACAACATTTCAGTGAATCGTATAAGCAATCATCTATCTATATACATACACTACTGATAGGTTGTACTGATAGGTTGTACACATTAGAAGTCGTCACAATTGTCATTAATATAAAGCATTAGTATTGAGCGCAGTAAATTAAAGGACGAGTCCTTGAATAGGAGCATGTGCCGTGACTTGTCCGCCTCCAAAGACATGGCATGATCTAAAAAGGACATGTCAATTCCGATATGCTCATCACTTTATTCCCTTTTGAGGATAGTTTAGGGTGCACAAGATATATTGAAGTAGACGTGACCAAAGTGCAATGCTAAACTAACCAATTCAATGCACAAACAAAAGTTGAAAGATTTAGAACTTAAACAATTCATCCCAAAAGATGAAAACTTACCCAAACATGTCCTCTGATGAATCCAGTTTGCCACACCTACATAAATAGAGTCATTAAAAACGTTGGAACTTGGTAGAGTTTATAGAGGAGCCATGGAACATAGAAGCATTTGTAAAGATAACATTTAAAAATATGGAATGTAGGCACTGGGGAGACCCAAATTTGAAATAAAAGATACCCTTCCATAAACATGCTTACAACAACAGACGATCTGTGCATGTAGAGTCAAATATTAAAATTCACTCTTTATACTTCAGATCTGGCAATGGAAGTCCATCATTAGAATGTTATTTATCGCATACCATTCTTGGATATATATATTGCCTAAATTGCCATGTTAAAAATTTTCCACTCATTCATCTTAGGTTGACCATCAATAACTGAAGCATGTACTAGGAGATATTCAACACGATTCACCATTCTTCTATAGATCAAAACCAATTTCATTTTTCCTCTGAATGAAGTCAGAGGATTGTATGTCATAATGAATCCTCGTTTTAATGTCAGAACATTAGCTAGGCCAAAAGACCCAATCACAAAGAACACCAAACGACCCCTTTTCTTTGGTGGATTTGTTTTCTAACCCTACAGTAATATACTGAGCAAAAACTTTACAAATTTCAAGGTCGTAAGCATGCTAACAATTTAGTTTAAGCTAAGGCATCAGAATGCTATCTTAGAAACCTTAATTACAGAGTTAGACTAACATATAAAGAAAATTGCAAAACTCTGACCCTTTATAAGCTGAACTAGTTTTTTCGTGCAGTTCCTTATTTTGTAAACATGCCATATTTGTACACAGATAAGAGCATATAAACAGATGAAAAAGAGAGAGAAAAACAAGCAGAAGACCTTACATGTAAAAGGGTTCTTCCATCAAACAGAAACACATTAGCATCTCAAAAGTGCTTTCAGGAAAACCAAAAAAGACGCATCAATGATGATTACAAGAATTCCCATCAAATTATTTTGACTATGTTACACAGCATTTCGGGGACAGCAGGAGATGTTTCTGGGACTGGTAATCAAGGGGGCATTTTTTGGGGACTGCATGTGACTGATATATAGAGTATGAATTTTTTTAAATATATATAATATAGATATCACCCGATAAGGGGATTTGTTTAGAGGGCTTAGAGGAGTAATGTCATGTCCCTATACTAGTAATTTATAATTGAATCTATTATGTATTATTCATTCAAATCAAATATATGAATGATATTATAAATTGAATATATTTAATATATTTAAATAATATTTATTTAAAACAATTAACAAGATATATTATTATTATATTTATAAATAACACATAAATAATAATAATAATATATTATAAATATATCTAATAATATAAATACAAATATTCTTATATTTATCTTATATTATAATATAAATATAAATAATATAATATAAATTATATATCATTTATTATGATATAAATGATATAATATAAATACAAATAATATAAATAAACATCTTTTAACCTATCCTCTTATGATAATGGAGTTACATATGGTTAGAACTAGTTTTACCACAACAAATTATAAGAGGGTATGTATGTAATTTACTAAAGTAATAAAAATTATAAGAAGGTACGTATGTATTTTACGCGAAGCACAATAAGAGACGTGTCTCTTCGAACATATCCCTTGAAAGGGAAATAAATAAAGGTTATAAGATAGAAAGTAAAAACAAATGGAAAAAAAGATATTTTTTAAGAGAACACTTCCGAGTTAAATACAACTTTGATATTAAAAATAAATAAATATAATAAAGAGTAATCGTATTTGATTTATATAAGAGCATAGCACACATTAAGAGATTGAAGGTAAACTTGTTAAGAAGAAGTAGCATTAATACCTCAAAGGTAGATAAGACCGGCGGTGGAATGGACCATGTTACATCATACTTAGGCAATGGATAAGACCTGCGGTGGAATGGACCATGCTACATCATACAAGGGCAATAAGTAAGCCCTGCGGTGGAATGGGCATGTGTTACATCATACAAAGGCACTACCCGTAGAAGATGATTCATGCAACCTAACAAGAGATAGTACCCCATCTCCACTAGGGTTTGAAAATAAATAAAATTAACATATAATAGACAACCCTAAGTATGAATCCACTTAAGGATTGAATTATTGAATTATTGAATTATGTTGATACTATTTATGTGGTTACCAACCCTAATTTGATTATTTTAATATGATTTATTGATCTTATCTATTACTAATGTTTCCTTTAAGAAGTAATTATCATGTGCAAGGTGGAATAAAAGGATCTTCTTATAAGGGACATTACAAGTAATAATGATAAGTAAGGGAGGCGAGAGATCATAATAAATAGGGGGAGCTAATTGCTATTGCCAGTGGATGACAGCTGTATGCGCGTTGGGGCATTCATGGAAAAGTAATGACATGTGATTGAAGGACAAGCTAACAGTGGCTTCTTGGGTATTACACTTGTCTACGTGCCATTCGATGTGTCACAGTGTGCTTTGGTGTCTATTGCTCATGGCCTCCATCGTAGGCAAGAGACATGTAGGTAGGGTCATGCTTAACAAAGATGGAGGTAAAAGGAATCAACCGGAGTCTTCTGCCAAGCGAAGAAAAAGAAGGGTTACAAAGGAGGAAGTTGTTGTAAATTTGATTGATTACATTGATAGGGAGATTGAAATCCCTAGTCTTCGGCGTTGGATGTTGAAGGTTTGGGAGGTTGCGAAGGATTTGGATGGCAATCCTGACACTGGTCTCCGCTCGACTATGGCTAGATTTCTACTTGACCCAAGATACTCCAGGGATCGGTGGAACTCGTTTGATGTGGCCGAATCTTTGGCTTGAGCGTCCATGATGTCTACAGTGGCTTGCTCTTTCCTGATGCATGATGATGTGGGGGGCGTGGTTCATCAGGCGGATGCATTTCATGACTGTGTGATGGAACATTTGCACAAGATAAAGAAACAATAGATTTGCCTTCAAAATGCGATGGAAGAAATAGCAAAAAATCCTAAGGTTGAGCTCCCGGAGGGTGCAATACCCGTGTTTTCTGAGTGCCACGATGTCGAGGACAACAGTAGAGTGAAGGAAACAGACAGGAAGAAAGACAATGGGGTGGATAAAGATTGTAATGTTGCTTGTGATTGGGTCGTCGAGCCTTTGTAATTTGCCCTGACCCCATGTTGATACAGTTTGTGTTTTAAGTTGTTTTGAACAATGGTCTGTGTAAGGATAGAAGTATACTGGAATAGCCAATTTTGGTTTTATGATAGTATGGGTTGATATATTATGTTCCTGTCGAAACCTCGTCAACGGTTGATAATATATGCACAGTATTTGAACACAGAGCTTCTGCTCCTTTTTTGGATGGTTCTTGGACCTAAACCAGGTTATATTAACAAAAAAATTATAACATAAGAGAGAAATTCGCTCTAATTTTTACAAGTTTATCTACACATGACATCAAATTTTAAGTTTAGAACCTGGACATTCATAATTCAATAATTCATAGTACATAGTGCATACAATGTTTCAAAAAAAAGCAAATATGTTCATGATTAAGTATGGCAGCAGAAAAAATACAAATATAAAATATTTTATTTATATTGTTTAATTGTCCAATAGACAATATCAAAACGAAAATCAAAATGCATAAAAATGCACAATTATGCCTTATTTGGACTATCATTAACAAAAGAGTATTCTAATGTTGAGTCACTATGTATATCAAGTTGTCTCAACAATGGAATCCCAACCAATCCTAGCTGCCTCCTCGTCAATCTGTCTATGTAATGTCCCCAAATAGATTTATGGTAAAACCCTAATATTTACTTCTGATCTTCCAATGAAACTTGAATATCACAGCCAATATTTAATTCTGAAAATATAATTTCTAAATTTAAAATAAACCCTAACTGCTGTTAAAATTCAGAATAAACCCTTGGGGCAGAAAATAGCTGAAAACCCTTCAAAATAATTTATTTTATTCTAGAAAAATTTATTACAACAGTTTACATTGCCAAACTGAAATTTTAGAATTTTTTACAAATTTATTGCACCCACCTTGTGATGATCCTCCTAACTGCAATATTTATTCAAATTCAAATTCGAATTGGGCAAGGATGAAATTCGGGAAAAATACGGCAAGGAAAAAATTGGAAAAAAAAATTCGTGATTAAATTCGCCTTAGCATAAATATGATTTTTTTAAATATAAATAATAAATACACAAAACATTGCTTAAATAGACGCCACATTTATAAACCATAGTAAATCATATTAAACTTTAAACCATAAGAAACATATGATATTATGATTGCGAATGTTTTTCTTGTCAAAAAGTGACAATCAAGAGTCCAGAAACTAAAACTTCAAAAAAGTTTCAAGTCATCACGAGCACTTCAAAGTCCAAAAAGTTCCAAGTCATCATGAGCACTTCAAAAAAGTTCCAAGTCATCAAGAAGACTTGGGTGAGATGATGTAGCATCATCATCACTAGATGCACTACTCAATTCATCATCCAAAAAGTCAGGTCCATCTGCTGCAACTGTTGTGTCTCCTAAAATTTGATGTGAAGAAGATGAGTCTTTTGCTCATTTGTTCATAAACAATTGTAAATTACTACGAATGAAAACAAGATCTCCCAACTTTTTGGATAGCAACTTGTTCCTTTTTTTGGAATGAATGTGGTCAAAGGAGCTCCAATTCCTCTCACAAGCTGATGAACTTGCTCCCTGACTCAAAACTCAAATAGCAAAGCGTTGTAGTTCAGGGGTATGTGCTCCATAGGTCATCCACCATCTATACCCAAATATGTCCCATCGTGCCCCGTCATATTTCGCTGATGCCATACCAAATACCCTTCTGTTGCCTTTTATTTTCAGCATTGATCTCTAACTAGACTTGCCACTAGTGGATCTGGTTCGAGCCTCTCAATGACTTCTAAAAGACCTGCCATAATTTCACAGTCAGTTTGTCTATCAATGTCAAATAGCTTAGGCTCCAAATAACAAGCTGCTACATGTAAAGGTGTGTGCATCAATTGTTTCCCATATCTCCATGTAGTCTGCATCCACATTATTGAGTGTTTTTTGAATAGTTTCCTTACAACGGTCCATGCTTTCATAAAGCATGCCAAGACAAGGGGTGTCACCATCAACCATACAGAGCACATCAACAATCGGTCCACATACATTTAAAACCTTTGCTGCACTTTCCCAAAAATTGTTGTTTAAAATGATTCTCTATCATCTTCCCCTTAGGACCTTTAGAAAGAGCTGAATTCTCCGACTCATTGTTGCAAATAATAGACCTTATATCGCTTTATCTTCAACCATTCTTTTCAAAGTGATATAAAATGAAGCAAATCTTGTGTCACAAGGCCTCAATAACTCCCTAGATCCTTGTTGTCTGTAAAGACTCAATGTGAGACAATGATTTCTTATGAAATTTGCAATTGTTCTTCCTCTATCAATTGCTTTAAGCACCCATGGGAATTTAGTCAAGTCATGAAACAAGAAATTTAAACAATGGGCTGCACATGGGCTCCAATATATTTGTGGGTAGTTTTCTACTATCAACTTCCTAGCTCCCACACAATTTGCTGTACTTGAACCACATTTTCCAACCCCACTTCAAGAATGGCTTCTTCTAATATTTTAAAAACATACTCTAAAGTTTTTTTATGCTTCATTGTGTCAATCACCTTCAAGAACACAACACCTTGAGGACAAACCACTAAAACATTAATCAATGGCCTCTGCCATTTATCTGACCATCCATCACTCAATATAATGCAATCTGTTGCCTTCCAAGAGGCTTTGATCTCAGCTAATTGACCAATCACCCTATCTTTTGACCACTGCAAAAGAGTTGTTCTAAAAGCCTCTAAATTGGGAGGTGTGTACCCTCTGCCAAACTCAAACTCTTTAAATTGCTTTTCAAAAATGTGGATTCCAGGCTACATTGAATGAAATGGCACTTGAATGAAACAAATCAGTCAATGCATCATCCACATGTTTTTTTGTTGGTTTCAAAAAGTTGTTCAATGTTCCACTAGCTTTCGATCCACCTACCTTGGGCATAGAGGAAGACGTAATAGATGTGAATCTAGCCACATCCTATTTGATTCTCTATTTATTTTGTGTCTACTTCATCTTTCCTACAATCGAAGAGGATTGCTCTTTCTCTAGAGCAGCTCTAATTTCTGATGTCATTTTGTCACATGGAGTAACACCTCCTCATGCACCCCCTAAAATGTCAAGCAAGTGGGCATTACCCTTGTTAAAGTTTCGAATAAACGTTTGACACAAGTTACATTTGAGCTCGGTACCATTGCGGGTCACATGTGTCCATCCTTTAGGAGTTGATTTCTTGGGAGCCATTATGCATGTTTCAAAAAACAAATAATATTTAAAATATTAACTGAATTTTATTTTTAAAAACAAAAAAAAAAAGCATTAAAACAAAATATATCACATTTTTATTTTATCTTTAACAAACAAAATAAAAAAATACTAAATTTTATTTTAAAAAACATAAAAATAAAAATATATTAAAATTTTATTTTTATATTTAAAAAAACAAGTGGCATTTGAGCTCGGTACCATTGCGGGTCACATGTGTCCATCCTTTAGGAGTTGATTTCTTGGGAGCCACTATGCATGTTTCAAAAAACAAATAATATTTAATATTTAAAATATTAACTAAATTTTATTTTTAAAAACAAAAAAAAGCATTAAAACAAAATATATCACATTTTCAAAATTAAAAAAATACACTAAATTTTATTTTAAAAAACATAAAAATAAAAATATATTAAAATTTTATTTTTATATTTAAAAAACAAATAAAAAATTATTAATTTTATTTTTAAAAACATAAAAAAATATATAACTATAAATTTCCTTAATATTTTAAGTTCAAAAAACAAAATAAAAAATACCAATTTTATTTAAAAAACATAAAAATAAAAAGATATTTAATTGTGTATTTTAACTTAAAAATAAAATAAAATAATTAGTAATTTCATTTTAAAAGTATATTAAAATTTGTATTTATATTTTAAAAAACATATTAAAATTTATATGTTTATTTTCAAAAAGAAATTCTAATTTTATTTTAAAAGAATAAAAAATAAAAAATATTACATATACGTTTTACATTAAAGTTTAAAAAGACTATAAAAAATCTAAATTGTATTTAAAAAACTTGAAATAAAAAAACAAAAACAAACTATAATAAATATTAAATTTTATTTATAAAACCCTAAGGAGCTCGGGCACCTACCTGTGTGTGAAAGTCTGGGGGATATCTTACAAGTTTGCAACTAACGAACCAGATGCTCGGGTGCCCAGCTAACAAACCAGATGCAAGTCGCTGCTCACAGGTCGCTGCCCAAAAATGGAAGTCGCTACTCTCAGGTCGCTGCTCACATGTCAACAGGATGCAAACAAAAGCAGCGGAAAAAGAATGATGCATAATGTTTCACGTTGACCGTGATCTTAAGTGAAACAAAACCTTAAAAAACACTTTATGGCAATACATTTTATTAAAAAAAATCACCGTACAATTTTATAGCGAATTTGAACGAATTTGATAAATTTTTTGTAAATACGTGAATTTCGAATTTCTTGGCTGAAATTCGATGAACGTGGTGACTTAGGTCTCTTGCATTCATCCACTATCATATGAGGATAGCACCTCATCATCATATGAGGATAGCACCTCATCATCGCTCAACCTCCACGTGCTTTGTTGATAGTCTCTTGCATTCATGAACACTTCTCCTATCACGGTACCATGGGTTTACCTACTTACGCAATCAGCTAGTGCGCTTGTATTGGGCTGGAATCAGCAATACAAAATTGGTACAGCAATCATTAATCAACATTATCAACAATTTGCAAGCTGGAAATGACTGAATAGTGACTGAAAATCCTCCCACAAATAGCTACACACTTCTGAAACCCTTCAAGATCAGCAACCTTGTGAAGGCAAATACTTGTTCATCTGCTAATAGTGAATTGTAGTGGCTGGACATATTGAGAACAGCAGATCTCAAGTTGCAAACCATTTTCACAGTGGCCTTTGGTTCATGTATCTTGCAACCAACACTTATCTCTATCATGTTTGGTTGGTGACTTTCAACGAGAATTCCCATTTTGCAAATATCTCATTTGGTAACCACTTTAGGAGAGTGGTATTGAATGCATCCAAGACAAACCAAACATTATCATAATGAAGTATCTTTCTTAAGGATAATCCCTTGGTTTCCATACTTAACTCTTCAATAGGATCTAGCCATTGCAAGCCCAATATTTTTCTAGTTCTCTCTAGATCCATGATATAAAATTCTTCACATACCTTGTGTCCTTTCCATGCGATAGTAAGTAGACGTGTCTTCATGATGCAATCAGTAGTGAGGCCATCGTGGAATGTCTCATCCTGTCTGTAGCTTGGATCCAAAAACACCACACCTTAGTTATAAAATCTTGAATATCAAAATGACCTCTATCTTGCTTACCACCATCTAACATCAAATACCCTGATGTAACTATCTCCATTTCGTCCTCAAGTGTGGTTAAGTGACAACCTGGTGAATGTGTCCATCGTCCTTCAGTGTCCATGTTGGCCGCTCCTAGACCTGTCATGTGCAAACTAGAAGTCTCCTTCTCATTACTATAAACTAACCCATCAACGAGCTCATCGATCTTGGAACAAAGGAGTTTAAATGTGTCTTGGTCAACCTCTATGTAGTCAGTGTGTATCATCATGGAGTTTTCTTGATAAACTTGCACTTCCTCCTTATGGGGGTCAATCTTAGTCGAATCATTCTTCACAATAGCATGACCAATATCTTGTATATCATCATCACATGGTCCAATCATTTCCATATATTGCAAATCATTATTGCATGGTTCAATTACTTCCATACCTAACAATTGTGTGGATGTTTCTTGGACATCATTTACGATTATTGAAACATCTTCAACATGCAATACCGATTCTTCGTGAGGGTAAATGCTTTGTTGATCTTGGTCCTTAATACCTTCTGTTGTTGAGGTACACTCAACTTCATTTTGTGCAATGGACTCCTTGGGTTCCGATATAAAGATTGGTTGAGTCTCAATGTCTTGTGGTTTTGATTCTATCATTTTCTTGCTCGTTATCCACACCCCTTCTATCTTGAGCTCCACAAACTCTTCAAAAGGTATTGCATTCCGAATGTCTTGCCTTAATCCTGCATATTCTTTCCTAGACACTCCTTGTTCAAAATCCAAATCAGATCCGAGTTCTTCATTTTTCTTCTTCAACTCCCTCCTATTTTCATTTAGAAATATTCTAGCTAGACTTTGCCTGCTGTTTTGGAATTGTTCCATTGACTTAATCATTCTAACTCGGCTTCTTTGTAGTTGCAGCATTGTCTCTTAAAAATATTCTTTAGTTCTTCCATTTTCGAGAAACCTAACGAATCCTTCCATGATTGATTTTCCCTACAGGCTGGCAGGATCATGCTCTGATACCACTGTGATGACCCTCCTAACTGAAATATTTATTTTTGCTAGGTTAAATTATGTTTATATTCCTCTTATTATGAAATCAATAACAACATTCAATGGCAAAATGAACAGATGACAAACATTGAACTCAGTTTGAGAGCAACATTTATAATTTCTGGAACCACTACACAATGCAGGACTGATTTATTCATGAAATAGGCAGATCTGAATACAACCCTGTGGGTTTGTAATATCAAATTCAGCGTACCAGCAGTCTACACTCAAATCCGAGCTAAACCCTACATACATGAAGCCTGATTTTACTCATAAATGGCCCGTTTGCCTCTTGCGATATGCAAGGAGTGCCCAGATCTGAATATGGATGACTATAGACCTCAGCACAATGTCCAAATCTGAAATGAATGGCTGCAGGTTTCTAGCGCCTAGGCCCAGATTTGGAACAGCAGCCCCATATGTATGCAAAGCAGCTGCTATACTCTTCTTCCTCTGCTCACGAACTGCCCTGAGTGGCGAATTGACCAAAGATGGAGGATCTGAATTATAACCTAATGCAAGCCATGCCTGGTAACTTCTAGCAAGCTGGCTCAGGGGTAAACAAATTGAATTAGTGAACAATTGCAGCGCCTTCCCTTATTGTAATCTCGCCCTCCTTTTTGTGAATTCCTCCCAACGCATGAATTAATGGGCAGTTCGCTCCCCTTATTGTGAATTTTCCTCAGATCTGATGATATGAAGGCAACAGCAATCTGGAACTAAATCTGTGTTCAACCAGCTCCCTACAGAATTCCTTCTTTGGCACCCTCCAAGATGGTATGATTCCCTCAAAATGATGGACTCTTGCACAGGCAACATTTGATTACACTCCTAATCTCCCTTAGCGCCTGTACTCCTGAAATTAAAAACGAGATCACAAATATTAGCCCAATCTGCAAACCCTGCTAGGATCTTGACAATGGTGATCAAATACCAAATTCCTCTTTTAAAGTATGGCAATCCAACTTTCTGATTTTTGATGACTGAAAGAGGGTTAGGGCAGCGCTGCAAAATTCTGGAATAATGTCAAGAATGCCAAATTTGCCCTTCCAAGTTTGGCAACCAGCAAGGAATGATGAAAACAATTTAGATCTGCTCCAATTGCCACTTGTAAATTTACCAATATTCTAGAAATCCTCAATCATGCTTCAAAAACAAAAGATGACATTTATTTGCAAAAAACAATGTAGCAACACTGTAGCAAACTAAAAATAAATAGTTCCACAGGGACGCACCCCCCTGGAAATGGAGCCATTTCAGAGACGGGGGCATTTCCAAGACGCGGAAACGTCCCCCCACCGTCCCCCCGTTTCTCCGCCACCTCTGAGACGTTTCACTTTTGAGGGGACTTCGGACATCCCCGAGACTCCCAAACGTCCCCCAAAATGCAAGAGACTTCCGGATGTCCCCCTTAAAATGCAATAAAAAATGATTTAAAAAAAAAAACAAATGCTAAAATTTATAAATTTAAAATTTTTAAGTATTTTTGAAAGTCTAGAAGGCTAAATCAACATGCCTTTGACTTAATTTTTCATCTATAGACTATTTTCATTTTGGCCGAGTGTTTACACGAGTTTGAGCGTGGGCGTTTGTCTGAGCGTGGGCGTTTGTCTGAGCATGGGCGCCTGTCTCGAAATTGTTGGGGCGATTGAATCCAGGTATGAGGGTTTTGTTTTAGTTTCATTTTTTTTATGCTTTGCTAGATGTCCATACCCATCCAAAGCTCCCTGAGTTTTATGCAATGGCAGGGGTTGAACGACCTGTGTTTTACGCAAGCATGGGCAAGGCACAGGTACTGTTAGACTGAATGCCTCAAAGAGATGTCATCTCGTGGGATGTGATGAAGTACATAATGCAATGAAATATGGGACGCAATGAAGCACAGGAACTAGTTCAATGAAATCATTGCAATGTGTTTAAACTCTAAACTTTACTTATTCTTTAGGCTTCTACAGTTATACATCTTTTTATAACTAATTTTTCAAGTACTATATGCATTTCAATGCACCGCTCCCCTGCCGACGTCCCCCTGCCGCCCCCAAACTTAGACCCCCTGCCCCTGCGTCCCCAGAACGCCTCCCCTGCCATCCACCCATCCCCGTCCCAAAAACCCCGTGGAACACTGTAAAAATATCTCCAAATCAACACAATTGTGATTCCCAAATGGAATCACCCAAGATTGGAAGCAAGGGTTTTTGTCCTTGATCCTAAATGTGGAATTCAAGAGGGTTTGAGAGTCAAAACCTAAACAAACCAAGGGTTTTCATCCCTAGATGCCCTAGATTGAACAAACTGCTCAAATCTGAAAATTAGATGCAAAAAAGACAACTAGAATGATGATCAAATGAAGATAGGCACCTCCTTTTATAGTGCTCAAAAATGGGGCCTTGAGACTAAATTTCCAAAAGTATTTAAAAATACTTTTATTTATTTTAAATGCTTTTTATTTTAATATTATTATTTAAAAGTTCTTTTCATTTTTATTTTAATACTAATGTTTAAAAACACCTTTTATTTTAATTACAATAATATTATTAAGTTGCCCTTAAAATGAGAAATTACCGAGCCCAACT
This sequence comes from Cunninghamia lanceolata, assembly GCA_027924645.1. NCBI lineage: Eukaryota > Viridiplantae > Streptophyta > Pinopsida > Cupressales > Cupressaceae > Cunninghamia > Cunninghamia lanceolata. Next base: position 1,977,918 of record BSBN01001219.1, on the reverse strand, counting down.
TAAATAATATTATTAATCATTTTAGTCTGGGAAAAGGGGCATGACAGTGTAACATCTTTAGGATCAACATCCCAACATGCATTTAGATTCTATTGATACACGAGTCTATCAATCCTAGAGTTGCAAGGCACTATGAACTACAATTAGTTTCTCCACTCGTCTAAAGTAAGTCTATTCCTCTTGACTAAGTGACCAATGCTATAGGTGGACCAATTCTTTTCTATAGCAAAAGAACTAACAACTTGTGAAAGTAGGTAAATAGCAAGCTGCCTTGGCTTTGATGTCTGATGGGGTCTTTTTGAGTAAGAATGACTCTATACATCCTAGCCTCTTGTTTGTTGAATGCAGGACCCCGAAGATTGACAAAATCAATCCATTGCTCTCGAAGTATGTCTACATCCTCGATACTTTGTCTTCCTAAGGGCCTTCATAAACCACTCCTTTACTTCATCATCATCAAAGGAGGAACTCTGTCAAGTCTAGGTGCATACCACTTGGGGTTAACAAGATAGACAACCATATGAAGTGAGGTGTTTATTGTGTTTCACCCCTTTGTGACAGCAAGGTTGGCATGCTCATTATAGAAATGTACTTCAAATTATTTGGTACAAATTGCTTGTTTCATTTGGTCAAGCGTGTAGTCAAATGTCTCATAAACCTCTCTAAGGCTACAAGAGTATGTATCAACATACATGATTACCCCCACAACATGAAATGTCTCTTTTTGGGATATTCCTGATTTCTATGCCTACACCAAGACTAGTTACTCAAATTGAACATTAGAGATATTAAAGATTACTAAATCATTATAATATTCAATACAATTCATCATATCACAATTAGTATTCAAATCAATATATCCAACAATGTAGATTAATACATCATAGTATAAACAATATTCAGTTCAATACATCGTAACATAATCCTTCAAGCTAATCGCATAGTGAATACTTTAAGAACTCTTGCAAGTAGCAATATTGAAAGGGGTCAGTCCACCTAACGGCTCCTAGTCCACCTTGGAGGTTGGTCGTCCTCCTTGATCAAGCCCCACGAGTATGAAAGGGGTTAGTCCACCTAACAACTCTGGTCGGCCCAAAAGCATGATATTGTCGAGAGCATGAAAGGGGTCAGTCCACCTAACAGCGCCTAATGCACCTCTTGGCCTAACTTGATAAGAGCATAAGAAGGGTCAGTCCACCGCTCATCTCTTGTGAACTTAGAAGGGCCATCCTTCCTACTTGCAAACATCTCCCTAAATTCAAAAGGGATTGCTTAGGAATTTATTAGATGGTTGATACAATGTACCTCTTGATGGATTTCAAGTTCAGTTCAAGAATTGCAATATATCCTTCTTTGTTGTTAACACTTGTTGTATAGCAGATATATATATTACTACTGCTATATTTCCTTTTGATAGATTCTTATATTTCTTTTCTCCAATAAAGATTTCTTGCCTCCTTATTTTATATCTCTTATCGGAAAGAGTCACAACCTTTCATAGGTGGCCGCCTTTATAGAAGGGTCAACTCTTAATATACATGTGCTATAATATTTACTTGGAACATTTCATATTCTTTATTTATTTCTGCTTCCTTGGATGGACTGACAGGTCTATGATCCATGGCTGCAATACATTTCTCTTGTCAATGTCAATTATTTATTCTGCTGTAATATATATTTATATCTCTTGCTGATGTCTATTGTTTGTACTGCTATGATATATTTATTTATGTTTTGCTGCAGATATATGTCTTGCAGATTTATCTCTGCCAAAGATATATTTCTTTCTGATCACTTTATGCCTTCAAATGTCTTGGATCCTTAATTTATATCCTTCTTAGTGAGAAGTCACACCTTTTTACACATAACCAATGCCTTTTTACAACCACCGCTGCCCTTTGGTTAACATTAGTTAATGTTTCTTTTTTTGTCTTCTAGTGCCTTTGTCTCTTAGTGTCTTTTGTTGGCCTTTGTCTTATTTGGCCAGCGATGGATTTCATTTTATTTAAACTCTTTCCTAACAAGTCGGGGGCATGACACAACAAATGATAATAGAACCAATATATCTGCAAGCAACATTTAAATAATTAAAATGAATGGTAAAATTTTTAAATTTATCAAATTGAAATCAACCCCATGACAAAATTAGAAATTAAATTTTAAAATTGAAAGCAACTTAACAAAAACATAGTAAATTTCTTACCTCACAATGGTCTGCCAAGCGTAATCAAATGTTTTTTATCTCACCTTTTTCCCTTCTCCTGATTTTGATCCAACCCACTTTTCCCACTCTCCACAAACCACCATGGATTGAAGAGCCTCCTGCACCTCCAACATACTCTCTAGCAAAATGAAATAGCTAGTATATTTAGTCCAAACTAGCTTGAGGATTTCTTTCTTTGAAAAAGTGTAATATCCCAAATGGAATATTTTGTAATATCTTATCAAATTTAAACCACCTCAATAATTTCTCAAGGGTTAGTCTCATAAACAAAACCAAATATTATTAAATTGCTATGAATTTATGTCTGCAGCTGTTATAGATCATCAATCTTAAAAAAATAAGATACTCTTAATACTCAACTCTGATGAAGCGGCCCAAACACATTGCATCTCTTTATTCACAAGGCAATTTTGGCTCAACAAGTCAGATTGTAGCTTCTATGAATAAGTTATACAAGCAGTATGAATAGCAGATATCAATCTGCTCTAAATACATAATATGTTTACCAATATTAATCGTTGTTATTAACTATGTATGAACATCATAACCTTGACCAATGACAGCCCATTGGATTGCCACAAATTTCTGTCAAAGTAATCTGCCACATAGTTGAAAAACTCGCCAAAAGCAAAAACCCGCCAAGCCTGAAAAATTTGACTCGGCAAAAACTCGGCAAAAAACTCGCAAAAACTCGGCAAAAAACTCGGCAACTTAAAAAATTGTTTAAATTTCATTAAAAACACATTTTTTTTGCAAAATTCAATGATTAGATGCATCCAACAAGTCAATAAATGAGAAACAAGCTGAGTCTAGTTGTATTTGATTGATTTCAAAGTAAATTGGATACAAAATGGCATCCTCATGAGGAATGCGCTGATACTGATAGTCTGAAACAAAATGGAAATAGCAAATTGTTTTTGTAAAACTGAAACTGAAAGTAAATACTACATCTTCCTCTTCCCCTTCCCCTTCCCAAGTCTACTGAAAACTAGGGGAGTGGTAGAACTAGGTCTAGTCCTAGGAATCTGTTGTGGCTCCTCCCTCCTCGGCATGACAAACCGTGGCTCAACCTCCATCCTGGATGTAGATGCTGGTAGTGGTCCTGGTGGCAATGTCTCCTGACTCTCCTCATCCTCCTCATCCTCCTCATCCTCATCCTCCTCATCCTCAATGTCATCCAATGAGAATCCCAATCCATTGATTCCAGCGGCAGCCCCCTCCTCCATTGCCTGTCTCTCCAAATCATAGATCTCATCCTCAGAAAACAATGAAGGCTGCTCATCCTGCCCTGTCCAATCACTGTAAGGATCTATCTCATCCAAATCAATTGGATCATCTGATATTTCCTCTACCCTTCTTGTGCGCAGCCGAAGATTATATTGCACATAGACAAGGTCATTGAGGCGTTTCTGAGCTAGCTTGTTCCTCTTCTTTGTGTGGATGGCCTGAAATAAGCTCCAGTTGCGCTCACAATTGGATGAACTACATGGTTGGCATAAGACACGGAGGGCAAATCTCTGGAGATTTGGGGTATTTCCACCCCAATTTGTCCACCAAACCTCTGCAAAAAAAATATTGAAGAGTTAGAAACTTAGAAAGGAAAGTGAAAAGTTCAAAACATATTAAATATCAAATTATCAATAGTTGTAAACTTGTAACTTGTAAGTTTGTAACTTATAAATTTGAAATTTTATACCTGGTGACTGATTGTTTATTGCTCGTGTAGCCAGGTCTGAAGAAAAGAGCCTACCCCTTCTTTCCCTATAAGCTTGCAATTCATCAACAATGAGGTCTGCCACCTCAGCCTGGGGTGTCATCCTCTGAATGCAAGAAGTGAGGCCCTCCATAACCTCTCCAGTAGGATCTGAGAAGGTGCCTGAATGGAAGAAACGGGGGTTCAAAAAGTACCCTGCTGCATGGATGGGTTGGTGGAGTTGATTGTTCCACCTCCTATCAATAATCTCCCATATGGGATCAAATTTGAGGCTGTCCCCCTTATAATAAGTTTTAATAGCTTCCTTGGCCCTATCCATGGCCTCATAAAGATATCCCATTGGGGTTTTATCCCCATCTACCAAGCGGAGGACTCTAACCAAGGGCTCCGACACCTACAATATAAAAATGCAAAAAGATTAAAGGTACTAATTTACAATGAAAGACATATTAAAAATAAATAAATATTCAATTTGAATTTAAATTCGAAGCTTTGAAGTTACCTTCACAATCTCTGTAGCTCTTTCTACAAATACTTTGTCAAAGATAATGCATGCAACCTTGTCTCCTTCTGGCTTCTTCGCATAAGATGATTCTGTCCATCTTGGGCACACAAACATTTGTTTCAAAGCCCCCAATGCACCAAGAATGCTTTGCAACGTTAAGAAAACCGTTGCAAACCTTGTCACACCGGATCTCACCAACTCTTTCCCTTGGGTGTAATCCCTCATCATGTTAAGAACCCAAGGGTGATTGTAGATAAATTTTGTGATCCTCCTTGCATCCTCTACAATCGGTGTGACCCAATCAAGCTTGCCTATGTCCTCCAAAAGAAGGTCAAGGACATGTGCTGCACAAGGTGTCCAAGAAATTGTGTGGTGTCTCTCTTGGAGGATTCTACCAGCTGCCACATATGCTGCTGCATTGTCAGTAATTATTTGCACAATATTTTCAATCCCAACCTCCATGCAAACTTGCTCCAACATGTTAGCCAAATTTTCTGCATTTTTCACTATGTTGGAGGCATCCACTGATTTCAAGAACACCACTTCATTCTTGCAAGCTACCAAAAAATTAATGATGGTGCGGTTTTTACCATCCGTCCACCCATCGGAAAGAATAGAGCAGCCATATTTTTTCCATTCATTTCTTTGGTCTTCCACCACTGCCCTTGCCCTATCCCTTGCATTTGTAAGCAACCTACAAGTACAAAGTGAAATTAAGTACAAAAATTTTGTTTGTAAACAAAAAATAGCTTAAATTCATCATAAATTTCTATAAATTAAAGAACATAAATTTATCAAAAACTTAAAACGTAAAAGATTATCATTAACTAACCTCCCACTCAATTCTGTGCGAGAAGGTGCCTTGAAGCCCTTTCCTGCAACCGTCAGTGCAGTAACCAAATTATGCCAATAAGGAGAATTTGCCACATTGAAAGGGATGTTGTTGAAATACCAAAAATCGGCACAAGCAATGTATGCATGCTCATGCACCTCCTTATTCCACCCAGTTGCCTCTAAGGAAGTTTGTGATCCAGGTGTGTTTCTAGGCACAAAAAAACTATCTACTGTGCGTGTAGGTGCTGATCCTGATGCTCTACTGGAAGTAGATGAAGGGCTCGCAGTGGTGGTGGGTTGCCTTCGGTTACGTGGACCACGAAGAGAGCCCACTATGCCCTGAAGTGCATCATCATCCGACTCAAGGTTGACTGGAGCACCTTGAGAAGAAGCTATGGATGCTTGCATGGCTGCCTTTGCCTTCTCCCTTTGTAATTTTCTTTCTTCTGCGGCTGCAAGTATGGCATTCATTTGCCTTTTTATTTCTTCCGTGGTTCCAGTACAGGCCTTCGCATCACGACGACTGATGCCTGCAAGATGGTATTTGAGGCGGTTAATGCCTCCACGGTATACGTTTTGGCATTTGATGCAAAAAACTGAGCCAGGGTACGGTCCTAGATAAGCATATTTCCACGCAGGATCTCTAGCTCCTGGAGGACGTTTGCCTACAAATGATGATGATGCAACAGGGCCTGAGGCTGAACCGGATACAGAAGCATCTCTATCTGCCATTATAAATTAACCTGCACATACAAAGAGAAAGCACAAGTTGTTAGATTTTTAATAGAAAATTAAAAAACAACCTAAATTAGATTTCTACTTGATAGATTAAATTTAAACTAACGTAAAATTCTAAAGTTAAACATTTTGTTCCAAAAAAACATGGATTCAATAAAAAAAAAATTAACTAGGGTTTGGAAAAAATATGAAAACAATGAAGAAATAAACAAATTACTCTAAATTACTAAAAATGCAAACTAATCTAAGACTTAAACAAAAAAAAATTGGATTGAAATAAGAAGAACGAAGAAAAATGAAAAAAAATGAAAAAAATGTGAAAAAAATGAAAAAATGCAAACAAAATAGTGATGAATCTTGTTTTTATGAATATAAATCTTGTTTGGATCAATACAAATCCATTTATACTACATTCATGATGTTTTTTAAACTTAGATGCTTCGAAAATGAAGAAGAAATTTCAAAAAAAGAAAGAGAAAGAAAAAAAACAAAAACTTACCTGGAAATCTGATTTGCCTTTCAAACTTGATTCGAATCCGCCTCAAAATCTTCTTCGATCGATGCCAAATGCTGCAAATAGGTGTAAAATGGTTTGGAGGAGTTTTTTTCTAGTTTGGAGCAAATAGAATGACAAAAATGAGTCAAAAAGACCCTTTAAACCGCGCCGAAATGACCTTTTCCCACGCGGGCGAGTCTTCTCTGCGGACTCGCGAGTTTTTGGCGAGTTTTTCACAAAAACTCTTGTTTTTTTTTTGCGAGTTTTTGCCTGTAAAACTCGTTTCTTGAAAAAACTCGCGAGTTTTTGAAAAACTCGCCAGTTTTTGGCGAGTAATGCATCTATGATCTGCCATACTCAACCCTGCTAACCCTACCAGTCGGCTTGCTTATGCTAGCCGCTTATTATATTAATGATGGTGTTGTGAGAGCCGCCCAGATCATTAAGGAATGGTGTTATGAAAGCCACCTATTATGTGAATATTGGAGCTGCCAAAGCGACCCTATAAGTATTACAGCTACATCTACACAAAATCGGCCTTAAGGAATGGTGTTATGAAAACCACCTATTATGTGAGTATTGGAGCTGCCAAAGCGACCCTATAAGTATTACAGCTACATCTACACAAAATCGGCCTTGGAAATATATGTATTACAGATGTTAATATCAAATAACATGGATACATAAATCTTTATGCAATAGGAGTCCTTATCACAAGTCACCCACTTAAAATTCAATCATATAGAATTGGCCCTCTAAAAGCAACCATAAAATTATCTTGATAATCTTCTATGCAAACTCAACTGAGATTTTACCATGAATTCAATCTGCCTATCAACTTGAAGCTCATATGCAATCTCTGGATGAGATTGCCCAAAGTCTGAATCTGGGGTTTTCATCCACTAATCCAGTGATGGAAATGAAGGGGTTTCGTCCTCCAATTCCAAACCTAGAGGGTTTTTGTCCTCAGGTTAATTGAACCTAAGTCCAATGCTCCAACAAGGAGTAGAAATCAGAAAATACAATGGTTGATCAATATCCCACCTTCTCCTTGCTTGGCCTCTCTTAAATAGAATTTCCCTCCAAAATTCATGACTTCATATTTCCTTCATAACCCTTAAATGATATTTGAGAGGAACTGCTTAAAATAAACTTTAATTATAAGAGACCTTATTTTATAGTTTCACTTTACTTGAGGCCCTCTTTATTATAATTACATCTTATAAGAACACTTAAGTGGCCCCTTTTATGACATTATGACCTCTTAAGTTATTATTATAAATCCATTTTCCCTAGTGCAAAATTCCGAAGGCCCATGGGAAATGAATGATGGACCTTTGGATTTCAACTTGGCTTCATTTTGAAAGAGGGACATTACAAAAAGACCTGAATAATGCAAGGGATATGTGGTGGTCACATATAAACATTTGTACATCTCTAGCTTCAGCCACCACTATCTTCACCATATTTATTTTCCTGATATTTTTCAAAACATGAACACAACTAGGGGTCCAAAAAACCTTTTTGTAAGCACTCTCAACCATAGCTTACAAACACAAGCTAAATCAATCGTCACTTGCACAACATTAGAAAACCCAACCTCCTCTATGGCCTCCGTAAAGATCTAAAACTAGTAATTTACATCTTTGTGCTTCGCAGAGCAACCAATACCTCTAAGAAAATAGGAGTCAACTAGACATGTAACAATAATATTAATGAGCCCGATGTTGAATATCAGTCCACCCATCCATGACAGTGACGCAACCTGTCATAATCCATGTTTGCCTCATACTCCATCAATACGTTCACTTTAGAATGTTGTTTGTCAAGGAGGGATATATGCAATCTATGTTTTCTTGGGGAGGCGAAGCAGGGAGGGGCATAAGATGGACCAATTACATTTGATTTCTTGAACATGTCTTTGAAATATGTAGAGCGTAACACATGAAATGAGATGGCAAGAGCATAAAATAATTTGGCTATTGAGTCATTGGCATCTTCTCATGCACAGATATTCAACATGTAATGTGCCGTACCTGTTGGTATATTTTTAATATCTTTTTATGTGTGATTTTATTAGATTTTTTTGTGATCTTTCAGATAGACAGAAGAATGCAGAAGGGGTTTTAAATTTCTCTGCAGATGTGGTGCCGAAGCACATTATATATTGCATATAATAGAAACCCAGAAAATATACAATGAATCTAAAAAAACTAATGACAACCCAGATAGTAGAATAACCAATAAACAATTACTATCACATACGCTTATGGAGATTTACTACTTCATGTCGTGGCTATAGCCAGACCAGCCAATGGACCTAGCCAGAAATCACTCCAAATGAGCATACAAAGGAATATCAGCAATAGTAATGCCCTAAACGCCTCAAGAAGAATACATACTTCTACTGCAAGCACTGAAATTGGTCTATGAGCAGACCCATGAACCTCCAGGCAAGGTGTACGGCCTGGCTGTGACTAGAAATCAGTTAATAGCTGCCGCAAACTCCTTATCAAACCCTCTACCAATACTGAAATCTGCTGCAGTCCTTAGGCGACCAAGTTGGAGGGAGTTCAATGATAAAACAACACACAAACAATTGCTAATAGGAGGTACAGCCAACAAAGAGTACGGCCAGCAAGTGCAAGTGATAAACAACTCCGAAACCCAATGAAAATCTGCCCCAAACAGTCATCAAACACTCCTTTCCAATCTGCATACACAAACTCCCGATAAACTACAAAGGATGTATCAAGAATTGCATCAAACATTCAATCCGTCAACTCCATTGAAACACATTTGTGAACACTAAATGTATCCACCATAGAAGGCACCGTTGGGTGATCTTTCACACCTGTGGGATACCGCTACTCAAGGATGTTTTCGTCTCCAAGAGCCTCTGGTTTGAATCCTCAAACCCTACTAGAGCCAAACTCCAAAACCCTAGCAAGGGAAATCTAAAATAGAGAAGAAATAATAAACCAAGCATATTCAAATGAGAGCACTTTTCCTCCTCTTATACTTTTTCAATTGAGAGTCTCTAAAATCCTCTTGCATATGGGATAAAACAAAAGAGGGAAAATACATTTTAAAGTATTATAATTCTTTTTAATTCTTTTCTCAACATCACCCTTAAAGTCCCCTCTTTTAAAACAACATTAAGTTGTTGAGCCTAGGCACCAAGGTCCAATATTAAATAATAATGTTTAATTTACGGAGTTTAAAATGGAGGCCAAGATGATGTCGGAAACCAATGATCTATAGCTCGTTGGAAAGGTGTTGACAAAACGAATCCAACCCCACTCTCAAAATCCCGTTCCAGTGCCAATCCCAAACTTACTAAAAATAGTAACTAACGGCCATAAGCAAACTGAGCCAACTCAGAGGGTGCCAACTGGATCCACAAACCATCTGATAACTCCAAGCTCAGTGCAATGTCTATGAGAGCCAACTACCAAGTCGCCCAAACAGCGCCAAACTGCCACTTACTAAAAATAGCAGTGACCACCAGGGACCAAAAAGAACAAACCCAGAAAAACCCAAAAAGATTAACGACATGCAAGCACTTACTATAAATAGTAAGTACGGACAAGTTGTCTGAAATCCCTCTGGAAAGTGTCAACCATCTCCACTGGATCACCCGAACACCCTGGTGACATCGAAATATTCCTCTGATTATGTTGTCGCCAACCCAGAAAGCCCGCTCTGACTGATCTGCAAGAGAACCTGAAAATGGGGACATTACACAACAACCCTAGCACTGTATATCGCCCCCAATAGTAGTGGCTTTCCTCTTCCCTGTAGAACCCTCAGCCCTACTAGCAATAGATGACACATTGGAATACTTTGGAATAGATTCTACAGGTATATCTTCATTTTTGCATCACTCTCCGCCATCAATCTTGCCATTTCAACCCTCTCTTCCAAAGTTATATCACCACAAACTCTTACCCCTTGTCCAGTCTCACCTAATAAATGGTGTCCAATTGTGCTATAACTCCCGTGAAAATTGGTTTTACATATATGTCATAGCTAATGTTTACTCCCACTTGATTTTTTGGATTGAGTTTTGCCCAAGCAAGAGTTTTGTGGAATTGAATGGGCCTTTTGCACATTTGTTTACAATTGTTGAAGGGCATAAAAAAGGATTTAGTGCAACTGTAGCAGTGCTTGCATTTTCTGAAGAACCCCCAACACTTTGTTCAACTTCATTCACATTCATTTCCTCACTCCCCATTTCATCATCACTGTTGACACTCATTTTGATTAAACTTCAAGAAAATAGAAACTGAAATTTGAAATTTGTGATAGGGGATAGCAAACTTGAAAAGACGTTTGACAGTGACAAACTCAAAAAAACCTATGATGTTTGACAGCAACAAACTCAAAAAAATTGAAAAAACGTCAGATAAATCATAAAGGTGAGTATGGCTTACCTCATAGATGCTGAAAGTGAGTAAAATTTGCTTCTTTTGCCCTTCATTTCTCTTCTTTCCTTCTAGTTTTTCTTCTTAGCTGTTAAAGTCAGAAAATGTCAAAATAATAGTAGAGGGCTGAAAGTTAACTTAGTTATATTTTTATGGTTGCATGAGGGGCATGGGAGGGCACGAGAGGCCCCCATCCCTTTATTCTTTTAGCTTCTAGTTTTCTAATTAATCTGAGCACTTTTTTAAAAAAAATTCAAAGATGTTGAGGACATCCAGCTGTCCCCAGGACGGTCCAGGGACTCCTCAGACATTCCCAGTTGTACCAGGGATGCAGGGTCTCTGAATTTGCTGTCGTGAACACATTTCTAATTCGCAGGGTATCTGGGGATGGCCTGGGGACATCCCCACCGTCCTGAAGTCCTAGGGATGCCTGGGGTGATGGGAACACCAGTTTGGGGAGTGTGAACACATCCCCATGTAACATTGATAAATAACTCTCGCAAGGAAGGGAGAGCCTATGCCCCAGAGGAAGCAAACAGAATGCACGTAGAATGGACTTCAGAAACTACAGATTCAGAATAATCAATATTGAGCTGGAATGTCAAACTTTTGTTTTTCAAGATGACACTATGCCAAATAGAAGTTATGATATTCAAAATTCCAGTGGGCAATAAAAAGCACGGGATTCTGAAAACTAGAATCTTCTCAAATAATGCAGAATAGTGGTGGTAAACGAAAGCACCATTCTGCTTACAGTTTAAGAAGGTTAGAAATATACCTGCTGTGGAACTCCTGGTACTCAACATTTTTGAGTGTTGCTGACAAATTACTTTATCATGTCAGCCTTTCAAACAGCAGCAATAATGTCCCACTCTCACTCATTGATCAGAAATGAAAATCCGTGACTTCATAAATGCCACATAACTGCCCATAGAGCAACTTCAGCTGTTAAACTAGAAAGGACATCAGCACTGCAAAAATAGGACATCAGCACTGCAAAAATAAAATGATCATCTTGTGGCTCATAAAGCTCATGCTCTCCACTATTTTTCTTGAAATGGTCTAGAATATTCTTCAGTTTAAGTAAAAGAACATTCTATAATGAACAAAATGGAGCTCTCTTGTTTAAATTCTCAGTCTACACTAGTTTTCTAAAGAGGATTTTTTTCTTTTGGTTATTCTTTGTATTCAGCAAATAAATTCCCTTTCAGCTAATTCAAGATGGAACCAATGCAATTGTGTTCAGAAAAAACATGAATTGGTGCAGAGGTATTTGCTGTCGTGACGACTTTCAAGCAACAAAATACCTGTGTAATACACAGATGTGTAGATAACAACGGATAATTATTAGCTAATCAGATGAAATTCTCATTGCCATATGTGATAAGTTTAAGGCATGTTTAGCATAGTTATGTAGCTCATTCACTTGCCACCAAAATAAAGATTTGAAGTTTCCAAGGTGAATTCATATACATAATACTATTACTGACTCCCAAATCCTACATACATTGTGCAAACACAAAATTTTCATGCATCCTTTTGTTCTCGATGACGCAAAATTCTGCGGCGAGTTAATGGCTTTACATCTCTGCACTTTGCACTTCCACAACGGCATTCAAATGCTTTAATAGGATGCCCCAAGTCTTCAAAATCGATTCCATAATCCTGCATTACATATGATCCAGAAAATTAAATTTACATTTACCCAACAGGCAAACAGCTATAACATGAAACTAGATGCAAATAGATATCACAAAGTGGCCCCCACAATGCAAAACAAAATTAAAATCATTGACAAAGAAAATACTGATAAGTAGGAGGTATTTTTCGCAGCGTGTCAAATTATGATATTTTATTTCAGGGTTTAACTGCGTAGTTTTTAAGTCAAACACATGACCCATATTTCACGAGTAGTAGTTCACATGAACCCATCTCTCATGTTAATGAATGGTCCACTTAGCACTCATTGCTTCTAGGTGATGCTCACAGGGGTGAAGCATCGGGACTTCCTGGGCGCAAACAGCTATAACATGAAACTAGATGCAGATAGATATCACAAAGTGGCCCCCACAATGCAAAACAAAATTAAAATCATTGACAAAGAAAATACTGATAAGTAGGAGGTATTTTTTGCAGCATGTCAAATTATGATATTTTATTTCAGGGTTTAACTGCGTAGTTTTTGAGTCAAACACATGACCCATATTTCATGAGTAGTGGTTCACATGAACCCATCTCTCATGTTAATGAATGGTCCACTTAGCACTCATTGCTTCTAGGTGATGCTCACAGGGGTGAAGCATCGGGACTTCCGGGCGCCCAGGAAGTCCCGATGCTTCACCCCTGTGAGCATCACCTAGAAGCAATGAGTGCTAAGTGGACCATTCATTAACATGAGAGATGGGTTCATGTGAACCACTACTCATGAAATATGGGTCATGTGTTTGACTCAAAAACTACGCAGTTAAACCCTGAAATAAAATATCACAAAGAAAATACTGCACACACAGAAAAAGCATCAAGCCATATCATGGCTCAGCTAATGAAATGAGGTAAAATACAGAATTAATGCTTCTCGTATACTGTCATCAAGTTCATGTCCAAGCACATGATAGACACAATTAAAACAAGAATAAATGCCAAACTTTTGTTGCCATCAAAGCTAATTCAGACAAAACTAAAGTTTGTCCACTAGTGAAACCAGAACCAAAACCAGCTTCTGCATCATGTTAACATGCAATCCTTTGTTATTTAACCTGTAAACTGTAAAGGTTGTGATAGACAACATCCATTGTCATGTGACTAAATTTTATGCTAAGAACCAGAAACGAAATTGGAGATTCTAATCATACTCAAGTGAGTTCAGAGGAAAAAGTGGCTGTTGATAGGGTGCTACTTGTGAACTGCTCTCTACTTGATGTCATATCACATGTGCCGGGGGAGTTAAATCATTGATACCCTTTAGTATGATTCATATTAACTCACTTGTCATGTGGTTAACTTAGATAAGTCATGTTAAGTACATATATTTGAAATTATATGCATGATTGATCATTAGTCCCATTGACATCTTTTTGGCATATATTGCATATCAAATAAGCTATTTCTTGTGCTTTTTTCTGAGTGTTAGACCTTTTGCTGAAGCTGTAACAATACAAAGAAAAAGTTGACTGATGTGTTTATTAGTATTATTACTTGATGCCCAAATTGATTATGCCAATGTCATCAGTAGATTTCAAAAAGCAGAGGACAAATTATAACGACGAGTTACTTCAATTACGATTGCACTAAAATAGAGACAACGGCCTCTCAAAAATTCATGTGCTTGTATTTAGATCTATGTCAATACTGAGGGTAGAATTCTTTAGCAATAAACTTCATTCCGGTCAGGGCTTGTCTATGTCATTAATGATGCCCTTTCATTATAGAGATGTGATAGCCCTTGCATTGCAATGCTGTGACAGTATTTTTGTAGGAGACTCAACTTTCCTTACCACTGAAAGTGAAGGAAATATAATAAACTCAAACATGATTTCTCTTGTTAAGCATAACCAACCATGGTTCTGAAGCATCTTCACCACTGCAAGACTGGATTGAAAAGAGCTAATGCTGTGCATGGAATTGAAATTCATAAACTTCAATATTACCAGCTACATAGAAGGATGACCATATAAATAATAAAAGTAAGTCAAAATTTAGAGACACTTAACTGCAGGAGACACTGGATTGCTACAAGGAGTTTGCATCAGCCATATTTCTGGCACTTCAAAATTATGGCTTAATCTCCATTAGAATTTGGCAATAAATTCACACATTGCACTGATTGTGCAAAAGAGATTTAGAAGTAAAAGTCCAAAAATCCCAGTGTCAACAAATCCAAGTCTGACTCATTGGCTGCCTGATGCCAATATAAATTGAAAAATTACAAAAACCTGATGCGAACCAAATTCAAATTTGGCACATCAATTTATTTACACCATTATTAAATTAAAGATGTCTAAAGACTTACACGTATCTTTTTGTATGAAGTGAGTTCTGTCAAAAAATAAAAGCATATGCACCTACTGCCTGTCTCAATTTAGCATAACAACGAATGAAATTTTCAAACCATATTTCCTCTAGTCTGAAAAGGCACTAAAAAGAAGTTACATAGAAGATTCCCAATAATGCAAAGTATTCATGCTCAATGTTGAATATGGCCAAAAAAGTAGATACAACACTCTACAGACAGGTATAAATATACCAAAATACAAGCTACAGTAGATGAGATTAAAAACATACCCATGTGAGCTCTTCCAGTGCTTCTACCTTTCTTGTAGTGAAGAAGGCAAGCTGGTATTTACAAGTCAATAGATAAATGTCAAATCAGAGACTCTATTGTAAAGAACCATGAAAGAAAATATGAATAAGTTCAGAAAATGCCACCAGCCAGCCAGAAAGTTTCTAATTTCCATACATGGTAGTAATGACGATCTGGGGACTCCACTTCAACAGGAATCTCCATTAAGTTTGCATCAGAACACCTGAAAGTGAAAGCCAGTCTACAAATTAGAAAAATCAAAAATCTAAAAAATGTCGTTGTTATTCAATTATTCTATACTATCAATGCATGCAACAGCAATTCTTTGATTGAATTGTCTTAAATAGAAAGGCAAGTTAACTCTGCCCATCTCATTCTCGATTTAAGAAGAAATGACCCACGAATTGCAATTTATAATCAGCAGAAATCGAAAGGCGCAAGCATAGTTCGAAAACTCGGACTCGGAGAGTACTCGGCAAGCCAAAGATTTCCAACTTGGAGAGTACTCGGCAAAAATCGACAACTTAAAAAACACTTAAATTTTTTTAAAAAATTTAAATTTTTGAAAAAAAAAACATAAATTTTATACAAAATACAGCTAGAAAATGTACCGAGAGTTTGGTTGGGGGTTTGTGGGCAACGCCTCAATGGGGTCAAAGGGCAATGCCCAAATGAAGACCTTCAAAACCACACAAACCTTCATGGCACACACCATTTTCATAATTTTTTAAAAAGGCAAAAAGCAATGCTTATAACGCCAAAAAAAACAAAGTTCTGGAGTGTTTTTTTCTGTGATTTTGATGTATTGCTGATGCAACAAGTCGAGTATTTGGAAAAACCTGCCGAGTTTTTGGTGAGTCTCAGTGAGTACTCGCCAAAAACTCACCGAGTTTTTCCAAATACTTGGAAAAAAACTCAGAGACTAAACCTTGTGAGTACTCACGGAGCAAAAAAAATTGCGAGTACTCGGCGACCTAGAGAGTTTGCAAACTATAAGCGCAAGTATAATTGTACTTTGTGAGCTGTCTCTTTTCAGAATAACTTCTACCCAGGCTATCTGGGACACTCTAACAAATGACAATCTAACTGCAACACTCAATGGGCATACTTTAAGGTGTTGAAACCAAAGTTATAGGACTCACCCAAACTCAACAAGTTGTGAGCTGGGTGACCCTAGGCGAGTCTGCCAAACTCGACAGTCGGGTACTCGCTTGACTCGCCCAGTCTAGCAAACTCACCCAGATTCGCCCAGTTTGGCAAGTCCCAATGGGGAACCTGGCTGTGGCAGGCTTAGTGAAAAATCATTTTAAAAAAAACATATTCACTTATAAAAAACACTTATATTTATCTCCTACACCCTAAAAGAGACTTCATTTCATTTTCAAGCCACAAGAGAAGGAGAAAAGAGAGTTTTGAGGAAAAATTGGATTGCATTAAAGGGAAACCAGCAAGGAGATTTAGCGAAAATCGGTGGTTGAATCGCATTTGGTCAGGTTTGTAGCTACTCTTGGTGCATCTAGAGGAGTCTACAAAGGATTAGGAAGAGCTCACCATTGATTTCAGGCAAAATTTAAGAGGTAAATTTGTATTTTCAAGTTTTTTTTGTTTTTTTTAAATTTCTTTCCTCTTTTACATTTCTTTTTTTCTTTTTTCTATATTGTTTTAGTGGACCAAAGAACAAACCCTAGGTGTGTTTAATTTGATTGTTGAACAAACCCTAGGTGTTTTGAATTTTTTTTAGTTTTATAGTTGCAAACCCTAGCTTTTTATATTAGTTTAATTATAGACTATAAATGTTAATTCTTTTTCTCTTTATATGTTATTGCAGCATTCTTTAGATTTATAAATTGTCTTAATCACAATGTCAAACCCAATTAGAAAGGACCCTTGTTGGAAACATGCCATCGTTGGGGAAAATAAAGGAGAGATAATTTGTTGTCATTGCAAAAAATCTTTGGGGGGGGGAGGGGCATTAACAGATTGAAATACCATCTTGCACGTATACCATGCCGAGAAGCTAGACCATGCAATGCAGTGTCTGCTGACGTTATGCATGGAGTACAAGTTCAATTAGAAACCTTTCACGAGCAAAAAGAACTAAAATAGAGGCAAAGAGAGGAGATGGCAGCCATTGGTGGAATTGCAAGTGGAGAGTCTTCTTGTCCCATCCCTCTAGTTCGTCCATCTACAAGTAGTGGCAGTGGTAGTGGCAATGGCAGTGTTAGCATTGGGCCTAGAGTTTTTGCACCCAAGTTAGATTCATATATTTTGCCACACACTACTCCAGGTTCCCAACCGTCACTTGAGAGCATGGGTTGGAACAAAGATAAACATAATGCAGCTAAAAGTGCAATTGGAGACTTTTGGTTCTATTGCACCATTCCATTCCATGCAGCCAGGTAATTCTTTTCTTTTTTTTTTAAATATATAGTTTGAAACTTTGATTCTTTGTCTCTTGAATTTTTAATTTTAGAGGTATGTAGAATTCAAAGTTAAACTCTCAATTTTACAATACTTATTTTATTTAATTTATTTGTGTTAGGTCTCTTTATTGGCAAAATATGGTGGATGCCATTAATGTTTGTGGGTTGGGGTTCAAAGCCCCTAATGATGAAGAGATAAAGGGCCCCATTTTGACTCAAAAGGTGGCTGATGTGAAAGCCACAATTGAGGAGCAGCAAGTGATATGGAGAAAAAAGGGTTGCACTATCATGACTGATGGTTGGACTGATAGAAGCAATAGAACATTGTTAAATTTTCTTGTTTCTTCCTCAGGTGATTGTAGTTTCAAACTAGTTTGTACTTCCTGGCATGCATTGATTTAGTGATTAAGATTTTTTATTTCTACTATATTGAATCGTTGATTTTGTTTCTTTCTCGGGTCGCACAATGTTCATTAAATCCATTGATGCTTCGGGAAACACAAAAAATGTTGAATTCCTTTGTGAAGCTTTGGAAGGAACCTTGGCTGAGTTGGGTGAGGAGAATGTGGTGCAAATAGCGACAGATAATGCAGTAAATTATGTTGCTACATGTAGACTGCTCATGGATAGGCACCCATCATTATTTTGGACTCCTTGTGCTACTCATTAACTTGACCTCATATTGGAAGATCTTGGCAAGATTCCATGGATAAAATCATGTGTGGACCAAGCTAGAAATATTTGTAAATACATTTATAATCATAGTTGGGTCCTCAACCTAATGAGGACTTTCACAAGGCAGAAAGAGTTGGCTCGTCCTGGAATAACCCACTTTGCAACTAATTTTATTACATTACAATCCTTGCTTAAGACAAAGGGAGGTTTGAGGTGCATGTTTGTTAGTGAGTGGACTTTCTCATCATATGCTAAAACCAATGCAGAGGTCGATGTGGCTAATTATATTTTTGATGAGCAAAGCTTCTGGGTAGCAACCAAGGAGATCGTAGAGGTAAATGAATCTACATTATATTTTTATTCATATTTATATTTTATTTGCTTATTTTTTTTTCACATTTACTCATGTTAATGTTTCAACTTTCATAATAATTGCAGTTCACAGAGTGTTTAGTGGTTCTCCTACGAGTTGTTGATGGGGAGAAGCCCGCAATGGGCTACATATATGAGGGCATGGATAGGGCCAAGGAGGTCATTAGATCCATTTATGCCAGAGTTGAGGATAAGTGTCACCCCATTTGGGAAATCATTGATAGATGATGGCACCTCCAGCTTCACAAGCCCCTACATGCACTTGCTTATTTCCTCAATCCGACATTCCAATTCCGCCTTGATTTCAAGGCGAATGAAGAGGTCCTGAGTGTGCTCTACACAGTCATAGAGCTGATGGGGCCTGATCCTCTTATTAGAGCACAAATAGTCAGCGAGATTGAGATCTTTAGACTTGCACAAGGAGATCTCTTTGCACGGGATATATGCAAGTCAACTCAGATGACATTGCAACCAGGTAATAATCTATTACTAGCATAATTTAAGTTTAAAAATTAAAACTCTTCCTTTTTTTACACTATTATTAAATATTGAAACTTGAAGTGGGACAATGAAATTATTTTTTATTTTTCTCATCTCAAATGCATGGTGGGAAAGATTTGGTGCTAAGGTACCAAACCTTCAGAGGATTGCAATTCGAGTCTTGAGCCAACCATGCAATACTTCAGGTTGTGAGCGCAATTGGAGTATAGTTGAGCACATACACTCCAAGAAGCGCAATAGACTGTCAATGCAGAGGTTGAATGATCTAGTTTATGTTCATTACAACCTTCACCTTCGCCACAAACAGATTTTGGGCAGTGACTTATCACCAATCTCACTAGAGGAGGTTGATCCACAATTAGAGTGGATCACTGAGGCTGAGGACCCTGTCTTTGGTGATGAGGACCTTGATTGGGTTGACCAGGTGGATAGAGAGGCAAAGGCAGTAGCCATGGCAGAGGAGGCTAGAGCACGAGGAGACACCTTGGATTTTGGTGTGAGTGCCACTGAGACACAGGCAGATATCATGCCTACATCATCATCTAGGACCTATCTTAGACGCCCATGCAGGATTGGCCGTAATATTGGGTCGAGTGATGCAGGCCCCTCTGGGCCATAGACTTCTAGTTTTTGTTTTGATATTTGTTTTGATCTTTTGATGCCATGGATTTCATATTCCATGAGTTTTGTATACATTTGACAATATTTATATATCTAAATGTATTTTTTCCTCTAGCTAAAATTTGTGTTTATACTTATGTGATCGATGTATACTTGTGTATGTGATCAAAGTAGCTTCTATTTGATGATTTTATTGTGTCTTTAAGGTTTATCTATAAAAAGGTGCATGAAACAAGTCTTAAATCCTTAAAAATCTCAAAATTTCATGTTTTTTTCAATTTGCCGAGTCTGGGTCGAGTCTCGGTGGCGAGTCCAAGTACTCGCCAAAAATCTCCTAGGCGAGTCTTTGGCGAGTCCGGGTCTTGTAACACTAGTTGAAACAAATGACATTAGGCAGGGCATACACTAAGGTTACAAGTTTCAGATGTTGCAAACAAATCAGGTTATTAAGGGCATATTAAAGTTCATCAATGTGGATACCCCTAAATTATTATGCCCATGATTGGTGCTTGCCTAAGTTACTGGTCCCGGTACTGGTTCGGGTTCGATTCGCAGGTTCCGTCAAAAAAACTTTTGGGTGTGGGTTCGTTTTGGGTTCGCCTATACAAAAACATATAAAAATTAGAAATATATTCATATTTGCAGCAGTAATTAAGTTCAGAATACCATAGCATTATGAATGTGATCATATAATAAACAAAACCACACTAGTGTTAGAAATTAAAAACACTACAATGTCAATTAGTCAAACACGAACGTCGAATGTACCTTGATAATCAAAAAAATCAAAATTATAATGCCCAGATTTATTTTTTTATAAATCTGGGCATTATAATCTGTTCTTTCACTAGGAACAAACAATGTTCACTTCCAAGTCACAAGTGAAAAATATGACCTTGATAATGTAGCAGACTTTCAGAATGTAGATCAGTACTGAAAGGATCAGTGACTTGCATTCACATGGTTGTTTCTGTATGCCTAAAAAAGTAAAATGTTCCACCCCCAGGAGGTCACCATCAAAAATTTTGTGCACCTTTTCTCTTATTGTCTTCTTTAATGTTTTTTCTTTTTTAGATTTTGAATTAAGAATCCATAAAATATAAATAGAAAACATTAAGAAGAATGAGGGAAAAAAAGAGTGAGAGAAAGAATGAGTTAAGGATATGTTCCATTTGGCATTTACCTTAACTTGATGCCTTAAGGATATATATAATATGACCCTGATAATAAAAAAAAAATCAAAATTATGTTGACATGAGTGAGAGTCAAATCACCAAAAACAATAAACAAAATTGCCCAGATTTATTAAAAAAATAATCAAAAAAATCGCTTTTTTGGCCGTCCTGTCGTGGGTTCTGTCCGGGTTCGCCCAGGTTCTGCCTGGACGGACCCACGATGAAAATCGCGAACCCTGGCCGTATCCCCGGCCGGACCGGACCAGGATCTGGACCCGGGCCAGACCGAACCAGAACCCAGGGGAAAATGCAGGAGGACCGGTAACATAGAGTGCCTGCATAAATCACCAAGTTCAAATGTGAATCCAACTTTTGCAAGCAGAAATATCATTTCAAAGGTCCAGAGGTACAAATGTGTCAAATTTTCATCAATACATATATTTATATTCTAAAAACATTCAGAGTAACTAAAACAGATGTAGGAGATCAGAATGAACATAGTTTGGCCCAGAACAATCAAAGTGACCAAAAAAGATGTAGGAGATCAGAACGAACATAGTTTGGCTTGAGTCTTTAAAATAACTCTTTGATATTGTGCTCTTATTTAAAAGTATAATCTATAAATATGTTGCAGACAATTTAAGCATTTACTTAAAAGAGATATTGCGCATGAATGTTTAAGGAGATTCTCAAGAGAAATATTCTGGTAAAAAGTAAACAATCATAAGTTTCAAGTTTTAAACAAATACAGGTTTTATGAATGGCTTCACCAGTCAAATGCTCTCTCTTAAGGATGACTTACACTACCTTGAAGGAGTGCCTCAAAAGCATTTACTTATTTTTCTTGAGCTCTCATGGTTACAAAATAATTAATTTTCCTGGTTCCATCACTGGCAAGGTTATGTAAGGATTTGTAATCAGGTGTGATCATTGATTTTCTCTTCCTGAATATGTAAAAGATGAAAAGATTAGATTTTAAAATATTTTTGGTTTCTTATTAGTCATAGGACTTGAACAAGCTTCCCAAAGAATCATTCAGCATAAGTTTAGATATGCTTGAAATTCACTTGTATTTAAATTTGCTTTCAATTTTTTAACAAATGATGCTACCAAACAAGCTTATGTGAATCAATACTCCCAAGGGTACACATATATACGCATTTGATGGAAGCCCTTTCAATATTGGGATAACCTCGCATAAAAGTCCTAGCATATTCATCCCCAATCATATTTTCCAGTTGATATCTATGAAACAATCCTCAACTATTATCCTAATGATATCCATTAAACAATCCCCAACCATCTTGTCCTGCTGATATCCCTGAAACATAGGGATGCATCCGTAGCAATTTAAGATGAGTTTCTCCATTTCCTTTGATACAACTACTTTTGAAATAATTCTTTGACCTATTCTTTGACTTGATACAGGCACTTTGACCCCCAGTCAAAAAAACAAGTTTTTTCTTAGTTTCTATCTATTTTCGGCTAACTTATTTAACTACCACAGGCTTATTGGAATTTAAGGCTTTAAGCACACATTTGTGTACATTTGAAGCACAGATCCCCAAGTTAGATGCTTTGAACAGCAAAGTGAATGCATCATGAGTGGTTTCATTTGCTTCCCCTTTTACATTCAATATTTTCTCCTTATTCTCTTTTTGGCCCTCGAAACCCTGGGACTCATCAAAAACAAGTTGTTCTTCTAGCAGTGAAGAGGAACATGGGATCCCAGACAAATGACTCAATCTCAGACCCAACCCCCGTGGAGTTAGTATCACAATTAACCCAAAACAAACCAAAAGGCGGTGATAGGATGCATATCTAGATCTGCCACTCTTGCGAAAAGCAATTTCAACAACACATTTTGGGCTGAAAATCCACCACCTTGGAATCATCAACAAGGAAGTTTAGCCATGGAAGTACAAGACATAACACAAAATGTCGATACATCTTCTATTATCAATTAAATAATTAGTAAACATTTCCCTTTCCCTTCCCAGTCCACTTCAACATAATATTGAAAGTCAGTTTTAGAGAATTTGTTACTTATCAACCAAACAATTGGAAAGTCTAGTTCTGGAGACAATAGAAAAAATCTCGGAGAAAAGTATAAAATGCAACTCCATGTTTGTTGTTTTATAGTGATAAGGAAGGCTTTAGTTGTAAGGCCTTAACAACTAGCATACCTATATTTAAAAAAATATATGTAAAGCACGCCGAGATGGATCCATCCCCTTTAATCAATTTATTTTAAACTATAATTGTAATTATTGTATAATTTAATAATTTTAAATCATAATTATGTAGTATAATATTAGTAAACATTATAGTAATGTATTTATATTATTATTTTATTATAGATGTATATTATTTTATGCCCAAATAGTTTCATTTTTTAAATGAAGATAATTAATTTAAATTAGAATAATTATTTTAAAGTAAAATTATTTTAAAGTTTCAATATTATATTTATATTATTATATTATTGTAATATTATTATATTTTATAGAGAATGTTTATAATAATAAAAATAATAATAAATATAGTAATAAATATAATAATTAATAATAAATATAGTAATAAATATAATAAAGAAAATTACTTAATGATAATTAATATTATTATAATTATTTATTATAAATATGATATTATTATAATATTATTGTTATATATTATAACAATATAAATATAGATATATTATATTATATATTGATAATAATATTATTAATATAATATTAATTATTATAAACCCTAACTATTTTTATTCTCTCTCTCTCTCTCTCTCTCTCTCTCTCTCTCTCTCTCTCTCTCTCTCTCTCTCTCTCTCTCTCTCTTTGTCTTTGTGTCTCTTTTCCTCTCTTTTTATCTCTCTTTCCCTATCTCTTTATCTCTAGCTCCATCTCTCTTTCTCTATTCCTCCTAACTCTGATTCTATCCCTAACCGTAATTTATCAGTAACTTAACATTATCCTTAACCCTAACCCTAATCTAATTATAACCCTAACCCTAATTCTAACTATAACACTAATTCTTCTAATCCCCCTTTCTTTCTATATTCCCCCCCCCCCCCTCTCTCTCTCCCCACGTTCCTCCCCACTTCTGTCTCTCCACTTCTTGTCCCTCCCCACTTCTCTCCACTTGATTGTCAGGGCAACCCTTTGATTATATATCCATCCTAATTGTAATTCTAAGCCTTATTTTAACACTAACCCTTATTTTAACGAAACCCTAATTATAATGAAACTCATTATCCTAATTCTAACTATAACCCAAACCCTTTCCCCTTTTCCATTCAGTATTTTCTCCTTACTCTCTTTTTTGGCCCTCGAAACCTTGGGACTCATCAAAAACGAGTTGTTCTTCTAGTAGTGAAGAGGAACATGGGATCCCAGACAAATGACTCAATCTCAGACCCAACCCCCTTGGAGTTAGTATCACAATTAACCCAAAACAAACCAAAAGGCGGTGATAGGATGCATATGTAGATCTGCCACTCTTGCGAAAAGCAATTTCAACAACACATTTTGGGCTGAAAATCTACCTCCTTGGAATCATCAACAAGGAAGTTTAGCCATGGAAGTACAAGACATAACACAAAATGTCGATACATCTTCTATTATCAATTAAATAATTAGTAAACATTTCCCTTTCCCTTCCCAGTCCACTTCAACATAATATTGAAAGTCAGTTTTAGAAAATTTGTTACTTATCAACCAAACAATTGGACAGTCTAGTTCTGGAGACAATAGAAAAAATCTAGTTTCACAGAGAAAAGTATAAAATGCAACTCCATGTTTGTTGTTTTATGGTGTTAAGGAAGGCTTTAGTTGTAAGGCCTTAACAATAAATATGTATGTTCTGGTTAAAGATGGTATCCATCATTATCCATTAATAAACAGCATACATCTCTTATCCAGTAAATCCCTTCCAATTGAGTATTTGATAATAGTGAAAATACAAATATTCAAATTTGCAATTTCAGATTGTTTGAGGTGCCAGAGAGGAGGTTAAAACCTCCAATATAAGTACAGGCAGTCACAACTGCCACTACTGTCTGTTAAGCAGCCATGATAATGGTCAGGAGCAACTAGTATCATATTTATTGGACACTGGAAGAATTTCACAGATTCAAATTCATTGTGGCCAATAGGTACATTTAGAAGCTACTAATAGGCCTTATTGGAGAAAGAGTTCATCAAACCTACAGAGATGTGTTGTGCCAATTACTTCATTTTATTGGAGAAGATAATTGAGATGCAAGAAAATACACGATCTGTAGTGAGTAATTAAAGCACGTGACCTACAAGCAAATTAATGAAATAAAGAAAAGTTGTGTGATAAGGATTTACAAGCAAATTTAGTTGTGTAGTTGCACCCACCACCCCAGTAAAGGAGGTTAGTAATAATGTAACCATCATTTCCTCTTAGTCTTAGAAAGACGCAACATATATGAAATAAAGCCGATGCATATCCAATCCATCATCTGTGAGAAGGGTCATTCATCCTTTAGGATCTTGGATATTTATAATGAGCTTTCGACACCATTACCGAGAGAAGGTGGGAAAGGTGAAGCATGTTTCTCCATGTAACCTGTGCATTTTAACACAACTTCTATGTGGTGAGGCCTAGGATAGTACCTCTGACTAATGACCAAGAAGTAAAGGACAAGCTCAGTATGAAGATGTTTACAATAGATGAGGGTAGGGTGCTTCACCGAGAGTTCTTACCTATGGCAAAACGTGGAGGCTTCATCAACATCACAAGTGCAATTAAGGTTTACAAAGTCAAACTGATTGGATGGCAGAGGTGCCTAAAGATAAATTTCTAGAGCTTTGACAGCTTGCCATTTGCCTTGTCCAATGTTTCTTTCTCCCGTGTTGTTGAAAGGCAATACTCTGCCTAAAATTTTATTTACTATTTAGAGAAACAGAATTTCAGCAAAGAAAAGAAAGCAGAGAAGCTGGCTTCTCTGCATAGCAACCTTTGTTTTCAAACTCAAAAGACTCATGAGATGACAGAACGGATGAACACTGGCGGTATGATGGGATGTGGACTTGAAAGATGCCTCAAAAATCAAAGTAGTGTCTTTACCTACTAAGGCTTAGTTTTGTGACACTTAAAAATATATATTGATTTAAGGATGATATTGATAGCAACAAGGATCAAGCAATATTGGGTCACCTAAAGAAAGAGGATTTGGCACAGACTATTTGACCTTAGTCAATGATGTCTGTTTTCTTTATCTTTGTGATCATATAAAGAAAATAATGTGATCATGATGTACAATTGCATTTTTATTATCTCTTGACAATTAAATGATTCAATTGATCGGCATTTCAAATTTGCAACAGCCACCTATATACTATTTCAACAATTATTTGTTTTGATGTTTGACTTTGTCTAACATAATTATTGGATCTTTAATATTTATATAGCAATTTCTGGTGCCAAATTTTTCAACATTTCATTTCCTTATAATTCAATCTTGGGTAATTATTTCTAATTCCAAATCTCTTAAGAATTGTATCTTTCGGTCCTCGTTACCAATATTATAATATAGGTTCAGATAATGATGATTACTTCCATGATCACATATAGTTTGAAACAATCACTCTCCAGCTCAAATTTCATTCCTCAAACTGAAAAAATATCATAGCTTTGTCGAAGAGGGTTGATTTCCACCAAAGAGTTGATCAAGCACTAGGAAAGCTTCAAGAACAATATAGGAAATATAGCCATTATGCTTCTCAAATGGACAAACACGTCTCAAATTCAAAGTGTAACCCAAAATCGACTCTCTGGCTTGCAACCATTCATAAAGCCAGCATTAAAAAACATGACATAAACATACCTGAGTCATGCACACACTACATGCATTAGATATGACAATGACAAAAACACATTCACAATAACATATACACACCCTAAAATCACAGAGGTCCAAGTAGCAGCCAGAATTCAGCAGTTCAACTCAGACATAAATATGGAAACAAAAACAATAAAAAGCCGGTAAGATAAATTATAATACTTATCACTCAGAAAGCATCTTCTTCTTTATGGAAACGAAAACAATAAAAAGCCGGTAAGATAATAAAATTATAATACTTCCTAGTGCCCACTCAGAAGGTACTGATAAGCAGCACAAACCCCTATAACCTCCAGGCCTCGCTAGGATGCCCCACTCCCACTTGGCAATTTGAATTGAGTTTCAAACTCAAGACATGCAGGATGCTACTCAAAGCACCCAACCATTCAAGCCTACACACAGGGGCCTCAGAAAGCATCTTATTTACCCAAAAGACAGTTAACAAAAACTACATCAAAATGCAAAAGATGGAACTATGTCTGCCCAGTGTCCCCAGAAAGTTCAGTGGATCTGCAAAACAGGTTCATACAGCTTTCCAAGAAGGCTAGGTAAAAATGAACAATCATCCTTCCAAAAGGGATTGAACCTGTGCTAAGTTAAATGCAATTAAGAATGAGAAATTGTTACCACTTTCATAACTAAAGAGAGCACTGAACTCTCAGGCCAACTTACAAATTAGTTCCAAATTTTATTTGTATGTCATGGCATAAACACTCGAACATGGATACAAGAATTGGCCAAAAGACAAAGCTAGTCATTTCAGTGATAACAAAGATAATGGCTCAAGAAAAAAGCATTCCAAACCCATGTGGAGCAGAAGTGGAACTGGTCATCAGCAATCAGCAAATATTGTGCTAAGATAAGTGAATTGAGGGCAAAGATTGATGCTTTTTTCCCTCTAATGAAAGTTTTGTATCAATATTTGAAATTCTACTATCTGGTTGGCTTTTTGTATTAGATATTTGTTGGGTTAAATGGTTTATAATATTATATCATTGGGTTCAACATCCTCTGAGAATTATTTTGATAATTGTCAGAGAATAGAACTTATAAGTTAGGTTTTAGCTACTAGTTTAGTGTTTCAAGGATTTTTTCCTTGCATATAAATAATACTTATGGGCTTTGGCACAGTTAATAGTATCATAAAACAGAAAAATGTATTGCTATTGGCCAAGCCAAAACAAAAAAGGATGGGAAGAAGCAAAGAAAATGGTGAATGATAGGAGCAGTCTGTCTTATTTATACAAGTCAATCTGTACATATTCTATGATGAAGCCAATTTCTCGATTTTGAACCAGACCTGGCATCAAAAGAGTCAAATCATACTAGGGAGCCACTTGCATCCATATTTAACTCCTTGATTTATAGACCCCTACTGGGCAATTCAATCTTTTAATTCCACACCATACACTATTTTTCATAACAAAGATACCAAATAATTTGCGTAATCCTCTAATTGACCATGATCAGGTTTTCGGCAATATATGCCTGTCCTGTAACACTTCCATATAGACCATGAATAAATTTATC
Organism: Cunninghamia lanceolata; assembly: GCA_027924645.1. NCBI lineage: Eukaryota > Viridiplantae > Streptophyta > Pinopsida > Cupressales > Cupressaceae > Cunninghamia > Cunninghamia lanceolata. The sequence continues at coordinate 1,949,517 of BSBN01001219.1, read as the reverse complement.
AATAGAAATGGTCCCCTATTCCCTTTAGCATATTAAGGTTAAAATCAGTACTCAAGAAATGTGTCTTGCATTCTTCCAAATGCACCTGTTCAGCTTAAAGCAATTCAAATGTCAAATTACAGCACAGCACTGTTTTCTAATCCACAATTTATGCTCATCAGTTCAGACAATCTGTACAAAACATAATCTGCATGTCTTCAGAATGAGGGTATTCAGAATTATTTTGATAGAACAAAAATAATGAATAAACTAAGAAAGGGTGGAAATGATGGCAAAACACCGATTTGTGAGGGTAACTGACTTTGGAAGGTAAGAAGTAAATTCAAATACTATTGCAGTTGCTAAATACCTTGTACTTTATTCCTCAAACTTTATCAGATAAGGTTTATGCTGAACAACTCTATTTTTTATAGAAACTTTCCTTAAGTTATTATATTTGCCAAAATTGACAAGTATTAACAGCATATTGTATGGTTTTAGCTTTTATCAATTACTGGAATTTATTGTTCAAATTTTAATTTTATGAAATGGAAGAGTTCACCAATTATTATATACTCTAAAAATGTTTAAATAGTTGTATAAGGGCTTGTATAGTAATGGTAACTGGTGCTGACAATCATAAGAGTGTGACCCAGTTTCAAATCCCTCCATCACAAGATGGTGGCCCATAACTCCAGTTGACACATGCCAAGGTTGTAGCGTAACAATTAGGGTCATATATGAGTGTAACCCATGTTTTAAATCTCAAGAATGTGTTGCAAGCTTACTCCACACCATGTTAAAAGTGGCCCATACTTTCACCCAATATTTACCAAGAAAAAAATAAGTTTAAATTGTTGTCTTTGAATACAAGTCTATGAACCTCTACTGAAAATGGATTCCTTTGTCTTGTTCAAGTTGAAACAATCATGGGGTATTCAAGTGTGCCCAATGTTGACGTCTTTAAGAATATGGTCTAAGCTTATCCCACACTATATTAGAAGTGGCCCACAGCCTCACCCATGACTTATCAAGCTTCAGAAAAAAAGTTAAAATCGCTGTGTTTGATTACAAGATTACAAACATTCATTAAAATGGATTTGTTTGTCTTGTTCAAGTTGACACTATGTCATGAACACCAATGGAGTCTTATAGCTCCATTTGTTCATGGGCTCCATGGCTGATAATTTTCTTATGAATCTTTTGTCAAAACTCTATCTTTTCTTTTGCTAACAGAAGCCCCTTTACTTTCAAAATTTATTTCGCCTGAATCAGGCACTACAGTAAAAGATGAATGTCACTGCATATAAAAACTCCTGAACATAAATGATTATGAGCACTGACTCAATTTATATAATTAGAAGTATGACAATACAAGAGATGGAAGGTAGGAGAACACTTATGCATTCAAATCATACTCATTTATGTAACTTAGATAAAGTATTAGTACTCAAACCATACTCGGTGCTTCCTTTTTACACTTTAATCCAATGTGGGTACTAATTCATAGTCAATCTCTACATAGGAAACGTAATTTACAAATTACAATACAATCTACAGGCAGGGACAAAATAATAACCTTCACCCCCTAATTTTGATGATTGAAAGGACACTTCGTGTTTTGATGCATTAACCATTAATCATGTGATTTGACATTTCCTAAATGATACAGGTGGCAGTTAGATTGAAAACTCAGACTCGCCGCGGACTCGGCAGCCCAAAATAGGACTCGGACTCGGCAAAAAACTCGGCTAGGACTCGGCAAAGAAGAAAACCGTAGTTCTACAAAAAAGAATAAGAAATTAATGCATTTAGAGAACATAAGAGCCATAATTCAAACATTACACATGTCATATGATCTTCAAACCCTCAATATTTAAAATTTCATCATTCATGAACCATAATCATACAATTCATACTCATAGTTTCAAACTTTCAAATGTATAACAGCATCATAAGTTTATAAATGTTTACATATAATGATGTCAAAATGAGAAAAACAACCAAATAAAATCTACATCTTCCTCTTTCCTCTCCTAATGTAACTCAATTTTTGAGGCCTCGAACAAAAAAAACTAACTTTTTTACTTTGCTGGGCATCTAACAGGCGACCCGAGAGTCCTGGATCAGGACTCGCGAGTCCGACCCTGGGACTCGACAAGACTCGACTCGCGAGTCCATGGCAAGTCGACTCGGCTCGCCATAGGACTCGCGAGTCCGGCGAGTCCCAGGCGAATTTTAAAACTATGGGTGGCACAGTGCCATTTTAAAAATAGAAGGGTTCTTGAAGATAAAATCTTCCAAAACTAGTTATGACATGTGAACATGAAGGATTAGATTCATTTGTAATCGCCTACTTTAAAAGGTGGAAGAAATAAAAGAGACAGTGTCATTATACATGTGGAAACAGTTACAATTTTTTTTGCTTTACTAAGATAACATAAAATTTTCTAAAATAGGTGTATTGCATAAGGCATGGAAACAAAAAAGTAATTTAACCAGATTGTTCTGTATTTCAAGAGACTTTGACGTTGACATCTTTCAGCCCAGAAATGTACTGAGAACCAAATCTTATTATCCTAAAATTAAACAATTATCTCATACCAAAAATGGAATTCACATGAAAGCAATGTTGGAAGTATACAGCCCAATCAAAGATTTATAGAAAGATTAGCAGCACTGAAGAAAAATGGGAGGGGAAAAACAGATTTTAGAGAATGACGTATTCAAGAAAGCAAGGCATTGTATGACAAGGACTAAAAACACTAGCCTCAAGAATTTGTGTTTCAACTTCTTCTGGTGTTTTGGCATCAATGGTTTGTGATTCCAAAGCTTCAACAGACACTAATTTTCCAGCAATTTGTCGTCGAGACAAATTTTGAACTCATGGGAGTTTCAATTGCCTTACACATGTAATTACTGATTAGCATTCACTAACAATCCCTCATCATGAGGTGGCTTTCATTGAGACAGACATTAATGGCAAAAATGCTTTCACTGATACAATCATTCACCACGAAAAAGCATTCACTGAGATTAGTCATTAGTGAATCACCTAAGGTCTAGTCAACCAACACCTAAGGGCTTCATCTAAGGTGTAGAAGAAACATTTACATGAGTATGTATGCTAGTTAGTGATTGTAATTAGCTCAATAAATAGTCGCACCCAACTATCACAAAGTCAAACCATTGATAATAAACATACAGTCTATATCAGACCCCACTTTAATTTCATTCTTCAAAGTCAAAGGGGGTCAGAGAGACTATTATTGAGTAAGATCGTCTGAAAAGACTCAACCATTAATCTGACTCAATAAATTGAGTTGTAACATCTTTTCCTATATCGTACATAGATCACTATCAACCACTTAATCTTAGGTATATAAAGAAGTCAGATCACCATTTGATCAATCTGATCAATTCATAGCAATTGCTATTGATTAACATATCATAGAGATAATTTTTACTCGGCATAAGTCTTAACACCACAATAATAATATCAAAGAAGCGAATTGGGAAGAACCCTCAATGGAGTGAGATATCCATGGATAAAAAGATTTTCTTGACATTCAAAAATTGTTTAACAAATGACAAGATCTTCTGTATCCTCGGCCCGTTTCTGAATCTCTACAAAGAACTTAATAGTCTGAATTTGCAATTTAAGCAACATAAATTCATGCAGATGATGACAATCTCCAAAAGTTAGTTACAAGTAGTGATGAAAAATAGGTAATAAAACATGGGAAGAATCTAAATGATTAACTGGATTCCAATGAAAATATTTCTGAAAACAAAGTCCAAAGCCAAATAAGATCAGGCGATACTACCCTGAGAAACTCCTTGACCTTGTTGACTTGATAAGAATCCAAATACTATTTCTGGATTTTTTATGGAATAAGTGACAGCACGTTAGAAAGGCTAGTGTCAGTATCATGCAGATGCTAATAATCCACCAAAGTCAGTCACAAGTAGTGTTGGCAAACGATGGTGTAAAAAACACAGAAAGTGATAACAAGCAAAGCATTCCATGATCAGAGGCTTCCAGTTACAACACTGAAGAAGGGAAAGATTCAAAATGTCAATTAAGATTGTTTGTAAATACCTTTCACATTATTTATTTGTGTATAAACATCATCATGTTCTATAACTATTATATGAAGTAACTTCATTTTCAAGTCAGATTCACTAAGTGAAAACTTAAAAAAACACAAAGGCCAATCTTTGTATCATTCCAAAGGTCATAGGCTTCCAGTTACAAGATGTTAATAAGGGGAAAATGACGATTAAGACTGCTTGTAAATACTTTTTCACATTATTCATTATTGTGAACATCATCTTGTTCTATTAAGTATTATATGGAGTGAGTTCATTTTGAGGTCAGATCACTTAATTAAAAACTAACAAAATCAGAAAGTTAGGTCTTTGTCTGATGCAAAAGATCATATTATGCAGCTTAATTACCTATGGTTGATAAATCTTGCAACATTGCCATAATGAGTAGCATCCAAGCAAAGAGCCTCTTCATCCTTAAGGACGCCTTCAGAGCACCAATCTGCATCCAAGAGTACTGGATAATGGTGCTTTTCATCGCGCATCCTTTCATTGTTTCTGTTGTATAGTTCAGTGTTTGTTAAAATTTCACCCACGTACTCGCACACAAAGGCACCTCTAGGTATTTCTTCAAGTGTGCGAACACCCCATCCCTTCCCTTCTGGAGTTAAGAAGACCTGCACAAAAGTTGAAGTTGTAGTGCCTTAATCTCTTTGATCTCTAATGCATATGACCCAAAACTGCCGTAACATTACTTAAACATATTAACAAAATCTCCAAATTCGTGTCTAGGTCATCGCTCTCTCTCACTCCTACACACACACCAAACCAAAATATTTATGCACTGACTAGATGCTTCAAACTTTGCCATATTCATTCACCAATAACAGAAATATCACTTTGTAGTTTCCATTGCTTGTTCATGCTAAAACACTAAAAGGTACACCCCGTTTTGAAAATTTCTTAAAAAACACAATTCATTCTATAAAAGAACGATGATTTTGTCTTTTCCTATGTTCTGATGATTTTGATGATTTTGTCTTTACCTATGTTCAGATGATTTTGTCTTTTCCTATGTTCTAAAATAAGCATATCACCACAAAGTCTCCCTTACCCTGCCTTCACTAAAAAAGCAAGTAATTTTATTTTTCCAATTATAAAAAGATAGTTAAAACTTTGCCATAGTTCACATGGTATTCTTACCTGTAATTTAAATGTAATCCCTCTCTGTACCACACGGTTTCCACACTGCTTATTGCAGCCACATTTACTCCAGCACTCCTTTATAAATTTTCTAATCGAATGCCCCTTACAAGGATCAGGTTTGCATTCATTCTTTGTCCTCTCAATAGGGCAATCTTTACAATAAAAATATTGATGTTGTTTAGGATTCATATGCAAAGACATCGCATCCTCGATGAAGTATTTCTTCAGAGTACCATCCCTTGTGTAGGCATATTCGCCTCCTGTCTCTCTGGCACATGCACATGTTATAGGAGATTCCAAGCAATTGCCAGAGCAGTTTGAGCAGCAATCATCATCACCAATTCGAGCAAGAGAAACATTCACATATGCATTTTGATAAACAATACTCTTTTGTATATACTGAAAACGAGTGGGGAAACTCTCACTGGATAGCTCATTGACAATTGGTATCGGGATGATCTCTTCACCCCTAGATATGTCCTTCAGATCATGCATTGGTCTGGATTGCTCAACATCTACCCTGCATGGATCAAGATTAATTAATGTTGTACACGTGCCAGCATTATCCCTTGATTCGGCATGATCATTATCTTCAATGGATACCGGAGATTCCCCAATTTTCTGATTGGTTCTTGGACTTCGGCGAATTCTAACTTTGTCATTTGGCATTAAAAGATTGGTTGCCACTGAGACAGCCTGAGTATGGTTTTCAATGCAAATTTGACTATCCCTCCTTTTCAAAAACTGCTGACAAAATGTTTCCATCAACTTTGTCGCTGGAAATTTTGGAAGAAGAATATTGAATAATTGAAGTGTTTGGGCTTCGATCATTTTGAGGACCCGGTCAGTGCTTACCAGCCGTGGTATATCTGTTTCCGTGACACCAGTGTTGAAATCGTCAAAATTTGTTTGGGCATTTCCTGGTACGTGAAGACATTTGACATATTCTTGACATCCCAGTTCATGGCCTGATTTTTCAAAATCATTATGACTTGCTAGAGATGGTTGCATATTGCCTGATTTTTCAATGCCATTATTGTATTCTAGACAAAGATGCATATGACCTGATCCTTCAAGGTCACTGTTGTAATGTATAAAAGGTTGTTTAAGATGTGGCTCATTTCCAATGTTATTGATCACTGAAAATCCGGTTTCTGGTCTTTCTGAGAGAAATTCAGAAGACAAATCTTCGTCATTGTCCATTTCCATGTATGCTTCGGCTAGTGCCCCTAGGGCACCGATACCCTGCTCTGAATGACCCTGTACTTCGTGTGATTCCTCATTTTTTTGTAATCCTTCAGAATCACAGACATACTGTGCTGTTTACGAAAGAAATGCAGTCAGAAACACATTGAATAATGCACCTCCAAGGATAAAAGCAAATAGAGAATTATCCTAGCTAACAACATATTGCAAATCTGACTGAAGCGGATATGCAAGCAGTAAGCACCACCCACTAGTGTGTCCCTTATTTTGACTTGATTGCACATACCCACTTCTACTCAAAAACCCATTCAAATGACCATAATTTTGCGTTTTTTTTTTTTTAATTTAAACACTTCAATACCCCATAAATTAATCAAAAATGCTGTTAAATTACATTTGAAGGTTTAGAATAAAAGCTGCCAGTTTGAATGCAAGGCCTACAAAATCTAAACAAGCACAAACTTAAGGCCACTTATGCATATCCAACCCATCCCTCAATGCAACAAGAAGGAAAAGTTTCATTTTTGTAAGTTGCTATACAGGTACTTTCAAGAAAACATAAGCAGCCAGTGCTGCATGTGGGTGTGGCATTTAGGACTACTCTTACTCAAAGGGGTAAAATTAAACTTACCATTTTGGTGGGGGCTGAAATCCAAGTTCACAGCTGCTATAGGAGCCACATTGATGATGCCCAAGCTCCTGTTCTCCCCATCCTCATGTTCATTCTGCTTCTTGGGAAGCCCCGCCTCACTCTCACCTTCAAATTCAGTACTCATACTCTTTTCTTCAACAATGGGGGTTCCAAAACAGGTGATAGCACTATTTGGGTCTACTTCCAAATCATCCTCAATTTTAGGCTTTTTCAAAACAAAGAGCGTCTGCGGCTGCGGCTGCGGCGGCGGCGGCGGAGGCGGAGGCGGAGGCGAAGGCGGGGGCGAAGGCGGGGGCAGAGCCAGGGGCATGGCTGTAGACGAAGGCCCTTCGTTTGCAATTCTCTTACCCTTCTCAGCCTCAACCAATTTTCTCTTGCTATCCATGACCACCACTTCAGGCTCTGCCTTAGATTTCTTTTTTGGAGGAGTGCATCTTTTCCTGCTGCTGGTACTAGAGGGGGAAGCCTCACCAATGCATTTATCCCCACTTGGCTCCGGCTCTGGTTCTCGTTCTCTCTCACGGCGAACCACACGAGTAACAACCACGCTTCGAGCTCGAGTGAGAGGAGGGACATACTCGTGCTCGTTCTGCACTTCCCCTTCATCTTCATTCTCACTATCGCTGTCCACCACAAGATTACAGTTTTTCCTCTTCCTCTTCGATTTCTTTACTTGCTCCTGAAACACAATTCACAAAACTCATACAAAAGACTAATACAGTCAATTGAAATCCTAAATGCTTGAATTTTAACATGCAATGCAAAGATAACAGCACCTCCAATTCCTCCTCTTCTTCTTCTTCCTCCTCGTCATTCAAACTCATACAAAAAGACTAATACAGTCAATTCAAACCCTAAATGCTTGAATTTTAACATGCAATGCAAAGATAACAGCACCTCCAATTCCTCCTCTTCTTCTTCTTCCTCCTCGTCATTCAAACTCATACAAAAAGACTATTACAGTCAATTCAAACCCTAAATGCTTGAATTTTAACATGCAATGCAAAGATAACAGAACCTCCAATTCCTCCTCTTCTTCTTCTAACTCCTCGTCATTCTCGAAGACGGCGTCAGCAAGAACCCTGTAGCATTCACCTTCTATAAGCTCCCATTCATTGTTATACAGCTGTGTAAACACAAGAGGGCAATGCATGTTAGAGGCGTTGTATAAGAGGAGCAATAAAATGTGAAAATGAAGAGGGCAAACCTTCAGAAGCCGCTTCAAAACAGGACTGACGGCATTGCTGCTGAGTCCAATTGTCTTCATAGCTCTCAGAGCTCTATTGAACCTTTCGTTCCCCATTTTCACACAGTGAGGGAACCTTGTGAGGGTTTCGATTTTAACAGAGAGGAAACAATTCAGTCGCTCGACTCCACTACCCACTAGTGTCGTGTCATGCCATGCTTAACCCTGCTCCATTCACCACCTTTCTCGATGCCATTATGATGATTAAAATAAATTATGAAATGACAGCTATCTTTCAAATATAATTAATAGTATACGCCCCTTCTCCATTGAAACTCAAGGATGAGATCTCATGGTACAAAAGAAATAATGAAGCGATATGTAGGAGCAAAGAGATGATCACAGTACCTAGGATCCAAGGCTCTGTTTTTAACATTTTATTTCAAGCAATTACTAATTTATAAACAAAAATCAATTGTTTAAATTTAGAAGTAAATGAAAAACGGATGGAAGATCTATCTAATCACATAGAAATTGGAAACTCTCTTACTAAGCAATGGATGGCATAATTTGAACCCTCCTATTTTGCATTCCATGTGTCTATAAATCTTCTCATATAAATTGTGGAAAACTTTGACTAAGGTGCAAGGAAGTGTCCTATTTCAATCCTAACACAGCAAACTCTTAATGGTGTTTTTTAACATGGTCTTGATCCTAATTTAGATATTACAATAGAGGTAGGGGGTCCTAACATAGCAAACTCTTAATGGTGTTTTTTAACATTGTCTTGATCCTAATTTAGATATTACAATAGAGGCAGGGCATCATATAGAACAAAATCATGAGAGCCACAAAAGTAATCACACACAATCATGTTCAAGAGTAGTGCAAATGTTTAAGGGACTCATCTACTACAAAAGTGATATACTTTAGATATAATCTTCACAATCTAGAGGAGGTCATTGAGCCCATCTACACAATTCAAATTAGTCACACCAACTACGAGCATTATCAAAAGTTAAGGAATTTCTAACTTTCTATTTTCAAATCAGTCACACCAACTACCACCATTATCAACAACTAAGGAATTTCTAACTTTCTATTTTAATTTGCTATTTACTTGTACCATGTTGCATAATCAACTCATTATATTTATTTAGGATGATATTAGAATATGTTATTATTCTATATATTTATTTAGGATCATATTAGAATATGTTATTATTCTATATTCTTAGTTTTTCTTGTAGAGCAATAATTTTCTTCTCTACAAATATTTATTTAATATTTTAAAATAGTAATTTATTTGTCTAAAATTCTCTTGTAAAATATAACACTCTAAAAAAAAATCATGAGAGCTAACTACCAACTTTATCAAAAGTTAAGGAATTTCTAACTTTCTATTTTAATTTACTATTTACTTACCATGTTACATAATCAACTCATTATATTTATTTAGAATCATATTAGAATATTTTATTATTCTTTATCCTTAGTTTTTCTTGTAGAGGGGTGATTTCCTTCTCTACAAATATTTATTTATTATTTAATATTTTAAAAATAGTTATTTATTTGTCTAATTTTTTCTTATAAAATATAACACTTTAAAAAATAGTTTATAAATTTTAATTGAATATTTTTAATGTTGTTATTATCTTACATGATAAATTGACTCTTTACTATTTAATCCAAATCTAATCTAATAAATTAAGTGGTAAATGGAATCGAACTTAAACTAAAGGAGTTGAAACTAAAATATATTGATAAATTGAAAAGAGGATCAAGAGGCTTTAGCTCTTGTTAGTTTGATGTTGTTTTTGAATGATGATTTTGTTGTTTGTTGTGATCAACAATTAGAACTAGAAACTTGATTATCAATATATGATAAGGAGTATGTGATGAATCCAAAATGTGATATGACTAATATAGCATCGAGACACATCATGCAACCTATTCTATGGCATTTTTCCTACCACAAGATATATTCCTCCTTTTATAGATTGTCTAATGCCAATGTGGTCTTCTATAGTGCACTCTTGTCTTTGATGACTACTATTAAAATAGAGCATTGTGCTAAAAAGCACAATGACACCTACTATGTGGCAAAGAGAAGATTATCAACTTCCTTGATATAATTCAAGCACTTTCATAATGTACAATAACTAAGACACACCAAGCGATTGTCTGTAAATAGAAGATCCTAGTTACTTAAATCAAGGTATTTGGCATGCAATCTAACTACACAACAATCAAATTTTAAGAAAGTCAATTTCACGAGTGGGAGATTTAAAATTGGAAATTGGGTGGACTAGACCATGATGCAACCCGAACCAAGGGACAAGGCTACATATGTGGCCTAGTCCAAGAACATAGAAGTCCTACAAAATCATGCTAGTCCTAAGATAATGGATAAGTCATGATAGGTTCAAGATTAGGTTCAGTTTGGTATACTAAACATGTTTATTCGAGCACTATTAATATACACTTATTATAATACCAAAATAAGTGTGAAATAAAGGTGTAAAGTGTAGGGTATGCAACTTTATCCTTTATAATTTTTTCACTTTTGATTTCCATGTGAAACAACATAAATCATGCATGCCAAAGTAAGATATTTAATAAATGAAATAGAAAATAGATCCAGGATATAGTTTATGGGTGATGTCTCATGATTCTTCATGTTCCCATAGAGAAGATGTCCACCATACCTACACACAAGACATTTAGTGTGGCTAAAAAACTGCATTAGTGGCACAAAAATATATGATCATGTTAAATATTACAATATTATGAGTGTGAAGTGGATAATGTATAAAGGTGATGTGTAGTCTATGCCAATGTGGAGTTGTGACCAAGTTGGCTCCCATAGTGTATACATCTATGACATTTGGTGGGAAAAATAATCATGATGTGCGAGGCAATTATGGGGTTGTGATCAAGTTTTCCCCCATAATGCATGCAAGCATAAAGCCTTGTAAAGATGAGATAGAAATTGAATCATGATGTATGAGACTCATGGAGTTGTGACCAAGTTGGCCCCATGATGTGTGTAAGCATGAAGCCATGTTAAACTAAGATGAAAAGGAATTACGATGCAAAGGTTGTCATGAATTTGTGATTGATTTGGCCTACATGATGTATGCAAGCATAAAGCCATGTAAAGCTCAAAATAAAATTATGATGTAGAGGAAATCATAGAGTTGTGACCAAGTTGGCCCCTGTGATGTATCCAAGCATAAAACCACATTAAACTATAATGGAGATAGAGATAGTATGCCCCCTTGAATTGAGTTCATAACATTGTTATGGGTTAGATTTAAGGAGAGATGAAAAGGTGTAATGACCAAGTTTGGCAATACTGGTAGCCATGGAAGTAAGTTACATAATATGATCATGAAAGATCATGTAATGGGAGACAAATAGTAGTCCCCAATGTTACTCCTAACGTGAGGACAAGCATTTATATGAATAAGTTGGTCATGTTCCAAGTGTCATCATGGAGATCGAGATAAGTAATAGTTTGTAAGATATGAACATGTAAGTACAATATCTATTTGTTTCTCCAAAGGGAGGTCAAGAATTACTTGGCTTGTATGTTAATGGCTAGGCCAGGGGTGATAACATAAAGGTGTGTCCCACTTTTCAGCATAATTTTGATGTTGTAAGTACTAAAATCACATTAGGCCTACATGGCAGTCTGATGATGGTGTGACGGTCTAGCTCACAACCCTCAAATGTGTGATTATACTTATCCCAGTGATACCATGTTTTAATGATGCAACCATTGGCCTTTTTGTTTTCTGATCCACCTTGTTCAACCTCTGAGCTAACTTTCAAAACCTTACATTTTGCCTAGCTAACCCTTTCAAACCTCTTCTACAAGGTCACCCCTTAGACCTCCTGGCTCACCCAGGTGACCCATCTTTAAGTCGTAGGGTCACCTGGGCAACCATCCCTAGTAAAAAGGTGACCCACTTTCTGAAAGGGGTGGCCCTATCATTTTTTAATGTGCAAAATACCTTTTAGTTTTAGCTTTTCTTCTTGATTTTTAGCTTGTTTTTCCTAGCAGTTTTTTATGCCAATTCATCCTCTTCTTGATTTCTTTCTATTATGAACTCATAATAAAAAATTATCTCTTCTAATTTGTTTCCATTTCCTCTTTGAGTTTGTTGGAGTTCTCTTTAGTTTTCTTCTTATCTTCTCAGTTATTCTTAACAAAGTTTCCATTTCTAGATTTAGTTAAATAACTCTTCTGATCTTATCTATTCTTCTCTTCCCTCACATTTCTACCTATAAACACCCTTTCATTATTCATTGTTTAACATTTCATTTTCTCTTCACATCTCTTCTCAAGAAGCTCCAATATCTTCAAATATTTTAGCCTAGTTTAGGATAGAAGATTCCAAGCTTCTCGGATAGGACTTTGAGCCTTTTGATTTCATGTTTTAGCATCTTATGATCTAGAAGTCAAGAAATCTCTCTCACACAATATTCTTCAGGCTTCTTCATATAACTTTGAGCCTTTTGCTTTCTCACATTTAGCTTTAGATTTAGATGTAAAATTTTCTAATCTTCTCATCATAGAAGCTTCTAAGCTTCTCAGGTAGGACTTTGAGCCTTTTACTTTTATGTTTGACAAGCCTTTGTACTTATTTCCTATTTTGTAAATCTCCTCAAATCCCCACCCCTTCCTATTGTTATCAGGAAAATTGGATGAAATAAATAAGCATATTAAACCCAATAACACAATGAAATATGCAAATAACAAGATTGAACAAATAAAGCACGAACCTCACAAACCTTGTTATCCTGCAGCTTCCATTGTTTGCCTATCTGTTCTTGATCTTGATTGTAATGAAACCCTCAGAAGCGTATACTCCCTTGCTTGTTGAAGATGACAAGAATAGAATGGTTGTGATATGAATGTGCTATGAAGATAAGCTTCAAAGCAATGGGGCGATCTCAAGCAAAATGGATAGTAATGGGGTGCCAAAGGCGCACTAGTAATTTGACAGAGTAATTCTACTTAAAGCTTGGATGATAGAAATGGAAGAATAAGGTTCCATTTATAGACTCAGAAGAGAAGAGATCAACAGTTGAGAAGAAATGAGAAGATCAACGATTGAGAACGGTTGAGGAATGTGCGCGAATAGAAAGAGGACAAGTGTCCAAGCTCCATCATGCAATAGGGGAGTTAACTGAATTGATTGAATAGTTAACAGAATAGACCAAATCAGTTAAGTGAATTGATTGGGGAGTTGACTGAATTGAATGATTAGTGAACTCGAATGACTAATTAGTTAATAGACTTGATTGATGAGTTAACTAATTTTGACTAGAGGATAAATAGAACATGTGGGCGAGGGAATATTAGCTAATTAAATATTTAAAATATTTAATTACATGTGCAACATGGTGAGGTGGAAAAGGTGAGGTGGAAAGATGAGGTGGATTGATGAGGTGGAATTATGAAATTAGGACTTAGGATAGAGGGATTTAGGATTAATTAAATAATGTAGGATTATTTAATTATGTGAGACATTAGAAGAATTTAGGGAATTTAATTAAATAAAATGATTTTATTTAATTATGGGCTAATGAACCAATCAAATAAACTTAGAATATTTATTTAATTGACAGAAGAAAATAAGAATTAAGATAAATATTAAAATATTTACTTAATTCGGCATGAGCCAATTTTAGGTGTATACATTTTGCCCCTCTTTGATGCAATGTGTTTTATCACGTTGCTTCAAAGAAAAAGATTGTTTGACAATGATACATGCCCCAGTTTACCCGTGGTACAAGTTTGACGACAGGATGCCCCCTCGGGAGATTGGACGGGGAGAAGGCAGAAGGCGTGAGACGGACAATCTTACGATGAAGAAGGTTAGATTTGAAGAAAATGGGTGAAGAAAGAGCCGAATGATATGTGAGGCAAGATAGAATGATAACACACACAAGTAAGCAAGCAAGTATGCACAAATGACACAAGAACAATCAAGGTATTGCCCCTGTCGAGCGGTAAACCAAGGATATAGATCGATGATGTCTGGTTTCAGGAATGAAACATGTCGTATAAGACTCCGGGTCTGGTTTCAACAATGTAACATCTTGTCTAAGACATTTGATATGATAACAATATACGACAATGTTGTCATGGCGGGGAATGATATATCCCTAGAGCAACATGAAGGATAGTTATGACTGATTGATATGGTTTATGACAAGATTAGGATCAAGATCGCTAATTGTGATTGGATCATGTGACAAGATTGGCTTAACTCGATTGGTATGGATTAAGGATAGACTTGCATTTTGATCACTACTCGGATTGACAGCTAAAACTGTTGATTAGAGATATGAAGACAGATGGAAATTTGATCGATAGAAGAAATTTGATTTGATAGAAGAAATTACAAGCTTTTGTAAACATTGATTTGCTGCATTTTAGATCTTTATTGGATGGGATATGGAGAAATGCAATTGGATATGGATACTGATATGAGACGTAATTGGATACATTATGGATATGGATATGGATATGAACTGCAATTGGATACAGCATGGATATGGATATGGATATTTGTCATCTTGATATAGCAAGTATTTTGAAGTGCTTATTTCATCATTGGGCTTTATTATGTTGTAAGAAAATACAAGCATCTAGGTATAATTAAACCGAGATGACCTGAGTATTACTTACATGGATTTTGATATAGCAAGTTAATACAAGCATCTAGTCAAAATTGAATCTAGATGACCTGAGTACTTCTTGTGTTTCAACAGACAAGGATCACCCTTTTTTATGGTTAGACCTTAGAGTCCTCAATGATCTTTTGTTGATCATGTCGTTAGACAAAAGTCATCACATTACTAAAGTTTGATCCATAAGCAGCAGACAAAGAAAAAGATTATGCCCCCATCATAGCATCTCTAGCTTTTGGCATCCTTGAGTAGCATAGGAAGACATAATGGCAAAAAATCCAAGACTTTGTAATTTAACCTATTCACAAAACATTCTTGCATTAGATGTGTCTTTTTTCCATAATTGATATAGAATTAGTTTGAGTGTTTCGGTATGGTGTTCTGTTTTGGACAGGTTGATGTCTTTGTGTCAAGAATTTTTACTTTGGGAAGCTTATTTTTGCTGCGCTTGTTTGTCTAGTGAAAGTATCACAATCCTTTATTGGTATCCTCTTAGAACATGTGGCATTCAAGAATCTAAATCCGTAACCAGGTTGAGGAGTTGCCCCCAGTTTAGACAAGGATCGACTTATTATGGTTGATAGGATGAACAAATATGGAGAAACAGACCCTAAGGGAATGGCCTAGTGCATCGGGGGCTCATTGCTAAATGGCCTTGCCTACGTGATGACGCAAAGGCAACATAGTTCGGGGTGAACCTGATGGACCTAAGACCTAGGCAATGGCGAAGGATAGAGAAATAGAATGGACTTAGATTGATAGAAGGACCAGATATGGGACGGACGAGACAGTGGAGTGGAGCGAAGAGGAGCCTCGGGGGTGCATTAAGAATGGCCTTGCCTACGTGACAACTCAGAGGTGACGTAGTTCGACAACAGTTTGAATTACCGGTTCAAGATGAACAATATGGAAAACACAAGAGACATGAAGTCACAACAGGTGGAGGAAATGGTTTGTCGCAAAATAGCGCCTGTTTACCAGGTTTTCACCACTTGCTTTTATTTGCACGGAAGCTAAAAGTACACATGACGCCTGTTTGCTAGGTTTTCACCATGGTACCTATCCTAGGCGCCTGTTTGCCAGGTTTTCACCATAGAATGATTTTTTTTTTTGCTATTTTTCCATTTTTTACTTTTTTGCTTTTTTTGAATTTTTTGCTTTTTTGCTTTTGATCATTTTTTTATTTTTTTGAATTTTTTCAAGACTCCCTTGCATTGGGGTTTAGGTGTAGAACTTTCGGAGATGCATGCTGTTGATAGGATCATCAAACAGTTCACCATCAGATGTAGCCAATTGATATGCTCCTGAGCCATAAGTTGCAATGACGACATAGGGACCTAACCAGTTGGGTTCAAACTTTCCTTTCTTTTCTCTATCTTGTTGATTTCTGGGGTTCTCTCTGAGGACGAGATCACCAACTTGGAATACTCGGGGCTTTACCCTATGATTGTAGCTTATGGACATTCGTTGCTGATATGCTTTTAGATCGTTAAAGGCCTGTTGCCTTCTCTCTTCGAGCAGCTCCAACTCTTGAAGTCTGGTCACTCTATATTCTTCATCAGATATGAGGCCTTTTAACGAGACTCACAAGGATGGGATCTCGACTTCAATGGGCAAGATTGCTTCAGATCTGTAGACTAGGGAGTATGGTGTTGCACCTGTGGGTGTGCGAATGCTTATGCGGTAGGCCCACAGTGCGAGATTTAGCTGGACATGCCAATCACGGCTGGCATCATTGACAGTCTTCTTTAAGATTTTCAGTATGGTTTTATTTGATGCCTCCGCTTGACCATTGCATTGGGGGTAGTACGGGGTGGAAAAGTGGTGTTAGATATAGAATTTGTCACATAGTTCCCTGACATCTTAATTTTTGAAGGGTCGTCCATTATCTGTGATAATGGATGAAGGGATACCATAGCGACAAATGATATAGTTCAAGATAAAAGAGGCAATCTGTTTGCCCGTGATGTTGGCTAAGGGCATGGCTTCAATCCACTTCGTGAAGTACTCAGTGGCAGTGATTATGAATTTATGTCCGATGGATGAAGGAGGGTGAATCTTGCCCACTAAGTCTAGTCCCCACTGACAGAAAGGCCAAGGAGTCATTAATGGCTGCAGCTCCTGTGCTGGTGCATGTATCAGGTTCCCATGGACTTGGCACTTTTTGCACTTCTTTACAAAATGATAGGCATCTTGTTCCATAGTTGGCCAGTAGTATCCCATGCGTATGAGTTTCTTAGCCAGGGTAGTACCACTAGAGTGGGTCCCACATAGACCGTCATGCACTTCGCTCAAGGTAGTTTGATATTCCTCACTATCGAGACATCTAAGGAGAGTACCATCAAGACCTCTACGATATAGGGTGTTGGTGACAATGGCATACCGGGATGCCTGGCGGATGAAGGTTCATTTTTGGTTACTAGAGAGGTCAAGTGGGAGGGTATTCTCTTTAAGGTAGGCAAAGATTTTTCCGTATAGGGGGGAATCAACTCCTACAATGTGGCAAATGATATGGGATTCAGGGGTGTCGTATGCAGGACAAATCACTGGCTCTACCAAGAACTCATAGCGTGCTTGATTAGCAGGAATATCGAGGAGAGATGCAATCGTTGCCATTGCGTCTACAGCTTTGTTCTCTATCTGTGGTATCTGCTCAAAAGAGATCTGGTCAAAGTATTCTTTGAAGTCATCTACCATCCATTTGTAAGGGATCAATTTCTCATCTTTTGTTTGGTAGTCATCATTTACTTGATTTATGACCAGCTATGAATCACCATACACCTGTAGTTCTTTGATATTCCATTCCACTGCTAGCTTGACACCGATGACTAGGTCTTCGTACTCCGCCACATTGTTAGTGCAGGGAAAGAGTAGTCTATATGACTTTGGAATAGTGTCGCCACTAGGGGTAACCAATAAGATACCTGCCCCCGATCTATGCTGAGTGTAAGATCCATCGAAGTACATTTTCTAGATTGTTGTAGTGATATGAAAGATTCATCTGGAAACTCAAAGCTCAAAGGGCTGTCATCTGTGAGAGGTGCATCTACCAGTTGATCTACAAGCACTTGACCTTTGATTGCCTTCCTGTCTACATATTCGATGTCAAACTCACTAAGAAGCATGACCCATTTTGACAATCTACCTGTTAATGCTGCCTTGTTGAGTAAGTATTTGAGTGGATTGATCTTTACCACGAGCTTGACAAAATGTGCCAACATGTAATGTCTCCATTTTTGTGAGGCGAAGACCACGGCGAGGCATGCTCTTTCAATGGGCATGTATTGCAGCTCATACCCAACAAGTGTTCGACTGATATAGTATATTGCCTGTTCTTTCCCTTCATGGTTTTGTTGTGCAAGAAGAGCTCCTAGAGCTATTGGTGTAGCTGAGATATACAATAGTAGAGGCTTACCCTGAATTGGTGGCATCAACACAGGTGGTTTCATCAGATATTCTTTTAACTACTGAAATGCTTGCTCACATGACTCATTCCATCTGAAAGGGACATTCTTATGTAGAAGGTGGGAAAATGGGTGGCACTTGTTTGCCAACTGAGAAATGAACCTTCTGATAGATTGTAGTTTTCCCTGTAGGGATCTTAGCTGAGTGAGATTCTTGGGAGGTGGCATTTCCATGATGGCTTTCACTTTAGCTGGGTCGACTTCAATTCCATTTGCAGACACTATGTATCCTAGCAGCTTACCTAAGGTAACTCCAAATACGCACTTCTTTGGATTGAGGCGCACATTGAACTATTCTAGTCTTGTGAAGATTTTGTCTAGTACTGCCAGGTGTCCTTCTCTTGTGAGTGATTTTCCCATAATGTCATCAACATAATCTTCCATTATGGTGTGCATCATGTCGTGGAAGATTGTGGTCATAGCTCTCTGATATGTTGCACCGGCATTTTTCAAACCAAACGGCATGACACACCAACAGTAGGTGCCCCAAGGACATAAAAATGCAGTCTTGTGTTGGTCTTCAGGTGCAATTTTTCTCTGGTTATATCCAGAAAAACTGTCCATTAGTGACAACATGGTGTGCCCTACCGTGAGATCTACAATCATGTCAATGTTTGGCAAGGGGAAGTCATCTTTCGGACAAGCTTTGTTCATGTCCCTGAAGTCATTCCATAGTTAGACTCTGTCGTCTGATTTAGCTACTAGTACTATGTTTGAAATCCAATCAGGATAGTCTATTGGTCTGATGAACCCAACATCTAACAGTTTCTTCAGCTCTTCTTTGACCATGAGGGCCACATGGGGGTGCATCTTTCTGAGTTTTTGCTTTACTAGTTTAGCTCCCAAAGCTAAAGATAGATGATGCATTATGAAATTCAGATCCAGCCCTGGCATGTCTGCATATGTCCATGCAAAGTTGATTTGTTTTCTTTTGAAGAATTCAATGAATGCGATTTTCTCTTGTTCAGTTAGAGCCTTTGCCATGTGGATCATTCTGGGATTATCACCTGTGCTGACATTGATTGGCTCTGCTGGTTCTATCAAGATTGATGATCTCTCTTGATGTGTAAGATTGGGTAGAGGGTCAAGCCTTCCATCCTTCGGTGCCTCAGAAAGGTTTTCACTGTTGGATACATCTTTATTTTTACTTTTTTCATGATCTAACATTGTCGCAGAGCGGTTTTCACCATTAGATCATTCTTTCATTTTTACATTTTTGAGACTGAAAGACTTGGCACTCTCTCCAAAATAGGCATTCTCGTTGAGTTCTATAACATAGCCAGCTCTGTGGTCCCCTGTGGGTAGCTGATCTCTGAGCTCAAGGTAATCTATGATGGCTTCATCATTTTCAAAGGTATCAAGCTCAGGGGTAGTACCTTCTAGGTCCCAGTCTATAAGTTTAGGATGTACCAATGGTAAAGGATCATTGGGTTGCTCAAGTTCAACGGTGTTGATACTTAGGATAGAGTTGTTAAAAGCACGGACAAGGTCTGCGATGGTACTCTCGATTAGTGGATCTGTCAAGGGGGGTATCATACTTTCCTCACGACTGTCACTATTGTTACTATGCGGGTCAGACTCTAGCGGTCTAGCCCTTGGACCTTGTTGCTCATTTGCGTGGGTTGGGTCATACTTGTGGACAAGGTCTATGTCTTTTTCATCACAAGATAGCTCAGAGAGGCTATCCCATTCATACTCGTTAGAATCAGTCTCACTCCCCAGTTGCATTCGCTGAATTTGCTCAATCAGATTGCTAGTGGATGTTTCTTATTGTTTGCCTTTGTTCTTGTTTGTTCTGTCGGTTCTTGATGTGCCAGTGTAACCTAGCCTTGTAGTGTCTCAGGCTGTTAAGGTATGAGGGTGGATGGGTTCAGTGATACCATCTTTTCTTGAACCGAGTGGACCGTGTCCTTCATACCCCATTCTTTGTAGCATTTGGAATCCTTGACCATACTTTGCAGTTGGTATAGTGGGATGGTCATGTCGTGTTGATGAACTGTCTTCATCCTTATATAGCCATTGTAGGATATCTTTTTCATCACTTTCCTCTTCAAGGCTTCCCCATTTGACAAAAGGTCCTTTGGTAGCTTTCTATGTTGTGGGCTTGCTCAGGATAGGTCTCCCATAAGATTTGGGAGATAGGGGGAGTTGTGCCAAACAAAGGGATTGGGAAATTGTGTACTCACCCAAGCCCTTATCCTTGAGTTGGAGTTTAGGTTGAGATGCTCCTGAAGAGGAAGCAAGTGAAGTTAGGTCAACACGAGATGAAGACGAAGCAGAGGCACAATTGTTAGGAATTACGACTTCAGGTTTAAATTGAATGGAGTTGCAGTATTGATATGGATTGGGGTCACCTTGGATGGTGATTTCTTAACCTTCGTGAGGGAATTTGATACACTGATGGTATGTTGATGGAACTACTTTCAGAGCATGTATCCATGGTCTCCCAAGAAGGATGTTATACGCTAGCTCCATATCAAGGACTTGACAAGCCACATCTTTTACTATAGGTCCCACTCTGATTGGTAAAGTAACAATTCCCTTGGAAGTTCTCTCCTCCTCATCATAGGCTTTGATAGTGATTTTCTTTTTCGGATCTATAGCTTTCTCTGAAAACCCCAATGCAAGGATTAGCTTTAAGGTGCAAATATTCAAACCAGCTCCTCCATTGATTAGGACTCCTTTGATCTTGTGTTTGTGTATGAAAGCTTCGATATGAAGAGAGGTATTATGGGGTTGGGTTATTGACATATCATCCTTTTCAGTGAATGATAGGGAATGAGGTGAGGTAATGTGACCTACCATGGTTTGGAACTGTTCTTCGGCAAGGTTTGTAGGGACGGAGGCTTCTGCTAAAGCTTTGTCAAGAATGGCCCTATGAGACGGGGATAGACGCAGAAGTTCCAGTATGGAGATATGTGCAGATGTCTTATGTAGTTGGTCCAAGATACTGTACTGACTAACCGACGAGGTGGAGGCTCCTCTAAGAGTGACTTTATTACTGCGGGTCGTAATGTTACAATCCAGATCTTTGTTTATAGTGATCACATTGATATGTGGCTCACTCTCCGATATGTGGTTAACAACATAGTCAAAGGTGACATTTGTGTAATTGGCGTTGTTATTTCCACTGTTGTTTCGGTTGGAAGGTCCCCCCTGCTCGTAGTTGGGAAGAGGATCCTTGAATGCCTGGTGATCATTGTTAGAGGTATGTCCATCAATGGATATCTTGTTTTGTTCGATCAAGTCTTGGATCGTGTGTTTGAGTGCTATACAATCATTGGTTTTGTGCCCCTTGTTTCGATGAAACTCATAGAAGTCGTTGTCATTCCACCAATGAGGTTTGACCTTTGGTTCATATTCCCGCATAGTTGGAAGTGTTATGATCTTGTTTGTGATTAGCTTCCATAGGGCAGTTTCCAATAATTCTCCCAAAGGTGTGAACTTTCTCCTAGGTTGAAAGTTGGTAAACCGTGATTCAATGTTCCTTGGTTTGTTTTGTGGGTACTTCGTCATGTCTACTTCCCTCAGGGTTTCTTTCTTCCTCAGTTTCTTTTAGAGCCTCTACGTCATAATCTTTAGGGAGCTTGACTCCTAGATTTGCTAGGTGTAAAAAGAATTTGGTAGGGTCTTGGGCAAGTACCCCTTCTAATAGGCGTTGAAATTTTGGGTCATGCTGCGATTGAAGGATCTCATCCATAGAAATTTCCTCATCATATTCGTGAGCGTTTGGAATAATTTTCTTAGCCATTTCAATCTGCTTTTGTTTTTGTAACCATGTTAAGACCATGCAAATGGTGACTAGAGATGGGATGAAAAGAGAAATTTTTTGAACAAGATGCTAGAATGGAATAAGATTATAGCGAGATTCTTCTTAGACCGGTTTGGTATCAAACAAGATGGGCGAACAAGACGATAGTCGAAGCAAGGATGATAGAAATCCGTTTGCTTGAAGTGACTAGTCTTGTACCAAACCACTAGTGGAGTTCCTAGAGAAAAGGATAAGTGATCCTTGATAGTAGGGCCTCACTAGGTTTGTTTGAGATTTTGGATATGATCAAGAATAGCCTGGTTCTAACCTTGTTCGATTTTGGAAGAAATTTGCAAGATTTGTGGATGAGGTGTGGAAAAAGTAGTTAAGGTATGGAAGATGAGGAAAATGGTGGATTTGCAAGATCTTAATCAAGTTTTGGAAAAACTGAGATAGATTGAAATGGTTTTTGAAAAGTTGAAAAATTTGCTCTTTGGAAGGTATCTGACTTGCTCTCTGGACTAGATGTGCAGAGTTAAATGTGCTACGACAGAGTTTAAATGTGCCACAAGTCAAGACAAATGCGCCAAGGCTAGGATTTAAAAAACATTAAATCTGACAGACCCTTTGGAAGGGGGAAAAAAGAATAGCAAAGGTATTTGGTTCTCCTGGTCAAATTGTCAGATAGCAAACAAAAGAATATACTGCAAACTTGATAGATTCTATTTTGATAAGGACTCTTTCTTAGTCATTCACAAAAGTGACACAAACAAGACCCAAGTCATCCCAAACCCACTATCTGATCATCATCCTATTAATACTATAGTGTCAATCAAGGAGCAAAAGCAATCCATAAGGACTCTAAAGGGATCCTTTTTTAAACTGAATTGTGAATTGCTAAATGATGAAGATTGTAATGAGGGAATCAAGACACTCAGGAACATATGCAAATCTATGTATGGAGGCAAATGTCATACTCATTATTGATCTAAACTTACTGAATCTTGCAAAGCAGTCTTCCAAATTGTTGGAAAAAAATATGCATTAGATAGAAAGAAAGAAGAACGCTTGTTGCAGGAAAAATGCCTCCTGGTTGAAGAAAAGTTACAAGACAGCCCAAAGGATGAATATTTAAATGTCAAATTGGGAGAAGTAAAACATAAGCTAAGGAAAATACAAATAAGGAAAGCACAAGGGGCTAGGATTAGAGCTAAGCTTAATTGGCTGCAAGATGGTGATAAAGGAACCAAATATATATTTTAATTTGCTGAAACAAAAAAACATAAAAGAAAATATTCATTTAATAGTGGAAAGTGGAGTTAGCCTGAATACTCAAGAGCAGCTAGTGGAGGCATTTAGAAGATATTATGAAAACTTGTTTAAGGTAGATGACAAAAGGGAAGGATGTAGGGAGGCACATGACTTATGTTGCAAAGTTTGTAAGGTTAAACTGATTCCTGATATGAGCAAAAAGCTAAACCAAAAAATCACTAAGGAAGAATTAAAAATTGCAATCAAATCCATGAGCAATGATAAGTCACCCAGGGCTGATGGGCTACCAGTAGAATTCTACAAGACCAATATTGAGTGGGTAGTAGATGACCTTTTTGATCTTTACAATGAAGCAATAGAGAAAGGGACTTTGGGAAAAGATATAAATAAGGGCATAATCAAACTATTGCTAAAAGAAGGAGATAGGACGAAAATGAAGAATTGGAGGCCCATAACACTATTAAATGTCTCTTATTTAAAATTAGTGCTAAAGTTTTATCTCTGAGACTAAGGGATATTCTCCTGAAAATCATTAGTCCAACACAAACAAGATTAATTAAGGGAAGGTACATTCTTGAAAACCTCATAACAAGCTGGGAAGCCCTTCAGTGGGCAAAGGATTCCAACCAAAATGTGGGTATCCTACAACTTGACTTTGAAAAAGCCTATGACCGAGTGGAATGGTCCTTTATCTTCAAGATTATCAGAGCTATTGGTTTGAACCCTGAATTCTTTAGCAACATCCATGTAATGATGCTCTTTGTGAATGCTACAACACAGGTGGAAGTAAATGGGGAACTCTCTGCTCCCTTTATAATGGGAAGATCAATCAAGAAAGGATGCCCCCTTGCCCCCTCCCTCTTTGTAATTGCCTCAGAGGCCCTTCATTACATTTTGAGAATAGATAAAGTGGAAGGCAAACTTGAAGGTATAATCTTGCCTAATGGGGATAGGCTTTTGAATGTGCAGTTTGTAGATGATACTGCCCTATTTCCAAGAGTAGAAGAAAAAGAGTTAGAAAACCTAGAAAAAAGGCTTGAAATATTTTGCATAGCCTCATGGGCAAAAATCTCTTTCTCCAAATCTATTTTCTTGACCTGGGATGGCACTATTCTTAATTGGCTCAAGAATGACAAATGGCAGTGGGGAGGGCCCTCAATGCAAGTCAAATTCCTTGGAATCCCTTTTGTTGCTCACCCCACTCTGAATTTGATGTGGCTCTTCACTAAGATTGAAATTTAAAAAAAAAACTGGAGTAAAATGCATTTGTCCTTGGCTGGGAGAACACAGGTTTGCCAAAAAATCCTTTCTACATAATCTATTTTATATTCATCAATGTGGTTGTTTGCTAACTACCAGTTTGATATCATCCATACACTGATCAAGAGCTTCTTGTGGTCTGATGATAAGGGAAAACCAAAAAAACATCTTGTGAAATGGGATTAGTGCTGTGTTAGCAAGGGATTAGGTGGCTTGGCTCATAAGAATCTGAGGACCCAAGGTGTGGCCCTGGCCACAAAATGGATCATCAATTCCCTGATAGGGGAGGAACCTTGGAAGGTTCTAGTCAGAAACAATATTGCTATTTCTACTCATTCGAAAAAGAAAAACTGGGGCAAGATTGGCTTTTATGATGCCTTGTTAGGGGATTTCCATACTAAGCCTGGGGGATCTACAGTGTTTAGAAGTATATGGAAGGCCTGGGAGGTGGTGAAACCTTTTATTTTGGATAGAGAAGCTATCAATTGGAATAGAAGGGTCATTTGGGGTCAATATGGTGGAATGTCACACACAAGGATAAACCTCTTGCATTGTTACAAGGCTACTCGAAAAGAAAATGTAATGAAAAATGGTTCTCCAAACTAATAGATCTGTTTGATCAAGGAATGCTAAAAGATTGGAAGCAAATTGAAAGCTAGTTTCAGTTAAATAACAAATACTTTAGAACCTTCTCCACTCTTCACAAGGCAATGTTAAGTAAACTGCATACCAAGATTGAATCAATAGGGGAAGAAAGAATTGGAGACTTGAAATGGAATGATGGCACTCCTTTTGTCTAGATAAAACCAAAGTTGATCTACAAAATGATGACTAAATCGCAAGACATTTTCCATCATATCAGTTTCACTTGGGCTGACACCATAATCGAAAAAGAACTCACTAGAAACTTCAAGATGATGTGGTCCAAAACCCTAGAACCAAAAAAAGCTTCCTTTAAATGGCTATTATTACTTAACAAACTTTGTCTAGGTATTGACGCTGTTGTTTGTCCATTATGCAATATTACTGAGTCTGTGCCTCATATTTTCTTTGAATGCTTATATGCCAAATATGTCTGATTTTTTTATGGGTAATATTAAAAAGTGGAGTCCAACTATCAATGTGGTTAAGAAAGAAATACTAAGTGGTATAGTAAGTGGTCTAAAAACAAAAGCCAACTGTTTTTGGTTTGTGTTGTCAACTGAAATTTTGTGGTTCTTGTGGAAAAAAAGGAACGAAGAAAGATTTCTTGGCAAGGAAAGAGGACTCATTGGGATCTCACAATCTTTAACTTCTTTGATCAAGTTATTGTGACTATGGAGATGTCCCTTGGCAAATTCAAAGAACTAGTAGAGTCAGGTGGAATGTTCTATAAAGATGATATCAAAGAGATAGACTTTTGTGCAAGAAGCCCCAAGAAATTTGATGAGAAATTCTTTAATTCCTACACAGACTTCCAAAAACTCTACAGTAAATTGAAAAAAATGGAGAAAGAAGAAAGTGAACTTTATAAGCATTTGGAAATGTCCTGTCAAAATTATAGCCTCAACACAGAGCAACTCAAAATTTCACCAAAAATTGGTTAGACTCGTTTGACAACAGTGATAACAGCATGCACATATGGGATAAAGACAATGATTGGCATGAAGAGCCAAGAGTGGAATTCAAGAAAGTCAAGTCTGAAGAATCTAGGCATGATACTGAGCTTGATGACAGTCAGGGAATGTTTTACCAATATATGGAAGCAATAAGAGGATCACAGGAAGCATATCAAACCAGAGGATCACAGGAGGAAAACATGAAAGTTGAAAACAAATGTAGGGAAGAGGGACAGACCTCTCAAGTGAAGACCTTCAACAAGTGGTTCTAATAGTTAGTAAATTATGTAGCTAATAGAAGTGGATAAACTTTTCTAGTATATACTTTAGTTTTTATCATAGCAAAACTTTTCGTATATATTAAAAAATATGTGTTTTTGGATTGATGTATGAAGCAACCAATTTTGTTGTGGTATCCCTAACCACTAAGATGTAAAACTTGGTTAATTTTTGAATAATATTTGTGCTCCATTCTCAATCCAAAAATTAATAATTTTTATTTTTTCCAATATAATATAAAGCTCTCTCTCTCTCTCTCTCTCTCTCTCTCTATATATATATATATATATATATATATATATATACACACATGGATTATTGTAATAAACTCAAAGAACTTTTGTAGGGCATATATATATATATATATATATATATATATATATTCACATGAATTATTTTAATAAACTCAAACAACTTCTGTAGGGCATATAAAAAAAATGTTTAGAAACCTTATATATTTTATGAATTCATTTTAGAAACTTTAGTAAATTTAGAAGCTCGAGTAATTTTAGTAAATTTAGAAATCTTAGTAAAATTTAGTAATTTTAAAAATCTTCTTGATTTGTCTATTTTATTTGGTGCTATCCTTACAAGAATTTATATATATTAAATATTGCAAAACATTCCCAGTTTCAAAAAGGACTATTTTTTGGTGCTATCATTTTTTTCTTGTTATTTTTTTCCTCTACATTAATAAATTAGAACTGTACAAATATTATTTTAAATAATGTAAGGTTGGAATAAAAGTTTTAACTACATAAACAATTATATTATTTATAATTTATATTAAAAATATTTTAAATTAAAAAAATTATATCTTAATTTTTAAGTATTTATTTGAATATTAAAAATTCTAACCTCCAATTTATTATAAGTATAATTAATAACCAGTATACCTATTTTTAGAAAAATCTTATATATGACAAACTGATTCAAAAAGAGGGGAAATAAATAAAATAGTCAGAAGTACATATATTAATGTACACAATGAGATATTTTTTTTGAAATATACTCATTTAATAGGAACCCTAAATTTCAACACTAAAATGCTTGCTTGAAGCCTTAAATTTTATTCATTTTGTTTGATTATTTTAATGTTTGCCAATTTGTTTGATTGTTTGGTGTTTGTGGACTTGGATGTTAAGCATTGTTCTATATTATTCATTTATTAAATCATAAAATTGATATATAATTTTAGGTTTGTTGTTGCAGAATTATAAACTTAAAAACTATAAAAATAAATAAAATACTAATAAAAAATAAAAAATTATATATTTAACAAATATTTTAATTAATAATAATTTTAAAAATATAAATTATATAGTTATTTGTATCCAATATCTCTAAATAACCTTTTAACTCCTTTCTAAATTAAAATTTGTTTTCAAATTTTTTAAAATTAAAATATACTTTTAAAAATAAATTGTATAATTTTCCATGTACAAAATCATATAGAAAATGGAAAGAAGTGAGTCCGAGGGCTTAAATTTGAAGTCTACCTATCAAGCAATTTTTTTGTGATATTTGTTTGAAGTTACCTTTCAAATATTAAAGCCTACCAATTTTAAGAAAATTATTTACATAGAAAATTTGACAGTTTCTCTAAAATCTTGCCTTTCAAGTGATACAGTCTTCCTAAAATTTTAATTATATTTTACAGCTAAACCTACTAAATACAGCCATACAGCCATCAAATTTAAACCCTAGAAAGAACGAAATGAGACAAGTAAAAATCACCACACTTCCGTTTAAGATAAAAAGGTCAGAGGAAAAATCTGGAACATTGCATTTAAACCGCGTTTCTTCATGCTCTGCTCCATCTGCATCTCTGAAAACAACTAACTCCGTAGGAAATGATTACCAAGAAGCAATTGAAACGCCCATTCATTCTTTTTGACTGTCATCTGCTTGTAATGTTTTTTTTTCCTATTTTTGAAACTGTCACCCATGCACATGCACGTTTCATTAGAAGAATTATTTAATTGTTATGGAATCTTAATTGTTATTTTTAATTTTGTTTAAACCAAAATTATGGAATCTTTCAGCTCCTCTTCTTCATCCATGCTGTGACTGTAGGAACGCTTCTTGGCGTAATAATCTTTTCAACATTGTTAAACATCATCTACTTCAACAGTTAAAACGGTAATTTTGGCCACTTAAAATAGGACAAATATTTACCACTTTTTAATATGAGACGAGATGTAAATTTACTATTAACTATTTGACCATTAAACTGAACGATGTTTAAATAAAGTGCACCAGTAACAATCTGAAGATTTTATGCCGTGTATGATAAAATTATTATTAAAAAAAAAAACACGATCGGAGGGTATCAAAATTCAATGGCACAACGAATTTAGAACAGAATTATCTCCATGCAGGTCGATTGGGCATCGATTTTTTATTATTAACAGGAAGTGTTCTACTAGAAGCTATGGAAGCTCTAGATGGTGGTTTGGAGATAGGGCCAACGCTTTTCTTCTTTCCAGGAAACAAATTTCTATTAGAGCTACACTCATCTTTTAAATTCTTGGCTCTAAATGCATTAAGAATGGCGGCTGCATTAAAAATGTTCTCAAGTTTTCTCTCATCTTCAGAACACTCACAGTCATAAAAGCTTTCAAGCGAAGAAGATCCAGTTTCAGCCCCCTTAACTGAATTCGACAATTTAACACTTGCAACTTCTTTCAGGCCGACGCCATGATGAGCATAAAGAGGAGGAGTTCTTGGGTGATCAAAAACTTGACCAGAATTACTCTTGTATTCCTTATTAACCAACTGTGAAACATGACCAGATTTACTCTTGTATTCCTTACTAAGCAACTGTGGAGCTTGAACATTTTGAGCAACAGGAGGCTTATTTTGCTTATTATTTTTCTGAGGTATCTCACCTTTATATAAATTATTTCTCTGGGCAGGACGTGGTATAGCAGGTTTATTGACATTCTTTAATGGAGGATGTTGTTTATCAGTTTTCACTAAATTCTTCTTACCATTTAAATCTGTGAATTTTTGCTTCTTTAATGGAGGAGGAGGAGGACGCTGTGATTGAGGCTGCTTGTTTAAGGAGTTCTTTTTCTGTTGTTGTGGAGGAGGTGCAAGATTGTTGTTAGGAATACTATTCTTCTTTTTTGTATTGCAACTGCTGTTCATAAAATTATATACTCTGGGTTTAACATTTCTATAATTGTTAACATGGGAAGCAATGACAGGAGAGGAGGAACCCACTGATTCAGCCAAATCAATATTGATGCTATGACTGGAATTCATATTTGATAAACCCCAACAATTTGGGGTTTTCAAATCAAGGAGAAATAGAGGTGGAAGAGGATGTAGAGTTGCTTCCAATCAGCACATCCGCTCTTAAAATACTTGTCATTATTACACATGTATTATATATTGCTAAATGCATTTTTCGTTGTTTTTATGCTCCACACTTTTAGTCATGGTAAAAACTCTTTGTGAAGATCTTGAGATACAATTGATAATTGTCTTGTGACTACTTTTTCTTTTTCTTGTGATAAATAGTTATTTTAATGAAAATACTTCAAATTAATATGTTACTTTTTATTAAGGTTATTAGGGTTTTATCATATGAAATATAAAATGAGTAAAGTGTATTGGCAAGCCAATAGTAAGTGTTATTAGATATGATTTTCCATATGTGATAAAACAATTAAAAACTAGACATCTCTAGACATCTCTCAACGTATTTTAGATATATTTTTTAAAGATAAGTATTCTATTTATTACTCTATGTTTGTAGGCATCTATCTCTTGAAGTATTTTAGATATATTTTTCTAAAGATAGGTATGCTAGTTATTACTCTATGTTTATATTTCTTCTCTCTTTTAGTTAGTGATTATAAATGACAGTTTCCATTCAATAAAAAATAATTGTTTTCTATATAACTTTTTGTCTTAATATTTATTGTAAAAGATGCTCTTATTTTAAATAAAAAAGACAAAAATATTATTTACATTAATTGTTATTGACTTAAAAAAATTGGGACCTTATTTCTCCCTTTATATAGATCAAGAAAAAATTTATGATTAATTACTGACAACCATAAATACCATTTCTTTATAGTTTATTTCTTAATTTAAAAATGTAGACCCAATTTATTGGCTAAAAATTGTCCTATACTAAAGAATAATAATTGTTTTTCATATAACTATTATTGTCATAGTTTTCTCTAAGGTTTGAACAATCTACCTCATATTTATATTCATAGTTGAAAAACTCGTCAAATTGAAAAACTCGCCAAGCCCAAAAAACACAACTTGACAAAAACTCGACAAAAACTCGGCAACTCAAAAAATTGCTTAAATTTCATTTAAAACACATTTTTTTTGCAAAATTCAATGATAAGATGCATCCAATGAATCAATAAATGAGTACATAAAAGAAACAAGCCGAGTCTAGTTGTATTTATTGATTTGAAAGCAAATTGGGTACAAAATGGTGTCCTCATGTGGAATGCGTTGATACTGATAATATTTTTTGAGATAACATTGTATTTAAACAAAGCAGTTTGAGATACCAACATTATGTAGGAAGTATGAAGCAAACGAAATGTAAATTCAATAAAAAACATAGAAAACATTCATAGAAAACATTCTCTTTTTCATAATGAAGAACATGAGATCAATCTTCTTATATTCACATTCAAAAAGCATGAAGCTATAGCCTACTCATCAATCAAAGAAAAAGGTAAATTACTGGTGAGGAACTGTCAAATGATAAATCATTCAATGGGGTAGTTAATCTACAACAATAGATCATGATATCAATGTCTATTATTCCATGTTGATAAAAGTATATGCATAATGGCCAAAACATTATCATCTAGTCATAGCTGACTCAATTGTAACCATATGAAGTCTTAAAGACACCCATCAAAGACAAATCTTTACACAGACATACAAACCACTTCATCTTCTATGCATCTCTGCAAACATCTTATATAATAGTGTATGGCAGAGCTCATTTGCAGTGTTTACTCGCCAGAAACTCGACAAGTTTCTCTGACGAGTAAACACTGCAAAGACTCGCCAGAAAGAAAAACTCACGAGTTTTTCAAGACTCGTCAAGTACTCTATGAGTCTTGCATCTATGTATATATTAATACCATTGTTTATGTATTTCCTAATTAAAAAATGTAGATACAATTTACTGGCTAAAAATTGTCCTATACTAAAGAATAATAATTGTTTTGTATACAAGTATTATTGCTATAGTTTTCTCCAAGGTTTGAACAATCTACCTGTTTAGGGTGAAAAAGGGGAAGGAGGTTTTTTGTTGGTTGTTGAGTTTCAAGGGTTTATGTGAAATCCTCCTTTCACACCAAACATTCTAAGGGCATATTAACTGAGTTGAACCTCCAATTTGTGCAAGAGGATTCACTTATCAGGTTGGGCTGCCACTTGGGAAGATGCAGAAACTTGGATGTGTCAAACAATATCTCAATGTAATGCTCAATTTTACTTAAAACCCTAAATATGCAAAACAATAAGCAAAATATCGAATTATGGCAAATCCTTTTAGACTGAGATGAGGGGTAGAGATGTTTAACTCACTATTTTTTGAAGTTCAGAAGGCAGAGAAGTCAGGGATACGGGGACTAGCACCCAAGTCCAAGGTGTACTTTTCGTCACAAAATCTGGAACTTCTCCCGACACTAATCTGCATTGCAACTTCTATTTCTGCTTCAAAAAAATTAGAGGACATGGGGACTAGTGCCCTAGTCCAGAAAAAGCTCCAATGTTTGGCTTCTTTTTAGATCCTGAATCCTTGATGTCTGCTAACCTTCCCTGCAACTCCACTTCTTCCATATGCGATACCTGTAACCTGCAATCACAAGGAGTGTGGAAGGGGGTTGTGGTGTTTAGAGGCTTACCTCGGTCAAGCCCCGGAGAGACATTCAAGTCTTTCAAACACCATTGTCAGATAAGAGTGTGTATCCCGGTGGGATAGAGGCAAAAATCCAAATGATAAATGATGGAAAACACAATTGATATCACCTTATAGTGAAGATTTCATGGAAGGAAGATGATTTTCATGCCATGAAGAGATGGATGCCAAATCTGCAAATACAAACACAATAACAATGCTCTGCTCTACAACACAATGAATATTTTGAATGCTTTATGATCACAAGTATACATAAAATCCATCTAGTTTGCAAATGAAACCTAATCATGCTTGTATATGTAACTACAAAGATTCCCGCTAAGAATTTTGTAATTGAAACTTGAGGTGTCAGCCTGGGACCCAAATAACAGTCACAAAACCAACATAAAAGTTTAGGGCAAACCCAAAATAGGACAGGACTAGGGTGCTAGTGCCCAAGTCCACCCTACCATTTTTGTTCAAGATTCATCAAAGTGCAACCTCCTAGATCCTATTTACCATAAGACTTTAGGGTTTTCTCATTGGGAGTCCAAATTAACATGCAAGATGCTCTAAATGCAATAATAGGACCCGAGAACTAAACCTTAAGAGGGAAAAGCCCCCAAGGGGACATTTTCTGACATAACACTACCTCATACTTATATTAATATCATTTTCTATGTTTTTCCTAATTAAAAAATGTACTGCCTAAAAATTGTCCTATACTAAAGAATAATAATTATTTTCTATACATTTATTATTGCCATAGTTTTCTCTAAGGTTTGAACAATCTTCCTCGTATTTATATTAATATCATTTTCTATGTTTGTTAGTGAGTAAATTGGTCTCCACCAACTATCAAGAGATTTGGGATAAAAATCCCTCCTCAAGAAGGGTGAGGTTGCCCTTTATTTAAAACTAAAATTGAAATAACATAAACACACAAAAGGATATCTACAACATGCCATGTTTACAATTTGTATAGATTTGCTTATGAATGGGGTTTTAAGGTGTTGAAAATTAAGAGATAAATGCTCAAAAATAAAATGTATGAATTAAACTAAATAGAATTTAAAGTTTGATTTAATCCTATACAAGGGAAATTAAAATGAATAGTAACAACTCTAGCACATGCAAATTTGTTAGGAAAATCTTATAAAATAAGATTATACATGAACATAAGCTAATGCATAATCAAAATTGACTCAGACACAAAGTTTAGATTTAATTTATTATCATTCTCCAGAGAGCTCAAAGTCTTAATATTCTTTATAAATTTTTCCAAAATGCCACCAAAAAGATCCTTTACAATGCAAAAATTCCCCAATACATATGTATCATGATTGATGGTGCTATCCCCTTAACCTATAGTGTACATAGAGATAGGAGTAGTCAGCTGGCTACCATAACTCTTAATTAAGTTATATGATCATTAATTTAGTTTTATATAAGTAGTTAATTCAAGTTGGGGTGGCATCCATGGCATAATTAGGAATACATAAGAGTTAGAGGTTAGCTCATTATCATCATATTGTGAATTGTGTTCTTATTAGAGATATTTGGAGGTTTGCCTCTAGAAAAGTGAAGAATTAATTCCACTTGATGAAAAATAAGGTACCTAGAAGTTTGTTGTAGGTTTGAGAAGATTAAGTTGAAGCAAGGATTTTGGTTGGAATTTAAAAAACTAGATGACTGGTGCAATTGACAAGATCTCCAAACAATCAAACCCTAAATGCCTATGTTCAAATGTGCAATAGTATGATCACATTTTCTCACAATTTCTCAAGAGATGCAACAGCAAGCTAGTAAGGTTTATGAGTCAGTACTTAAGAGGTCAACAAGTGCATACATGTGAGGTAATGCCAAATAATAGCTATGCAAATGAGGGGGAAAGTCACGTACATTTATAATTTTGTTCACATGTGTGAGCAATACATGTTATACTTTTTGGGTTTATCAATAGGTTTTTAAGGTTTAGTTACAATCTTATAGGTGAGCTATAGATGAACAAGAGAATTCCAAAAGTTCATAATTACAAATGGTATAGAGTTTTGGGGTGGGAAAGTAACTTAGTAGTGTAATTGTAAAATTACATGAGGTTTGAAAACTCAATCTTATCTACTACATTCAAGATTTTGGGATCTAAAGGTAAGTTGGTACAATGCTTATAATGCTACAAGATAAACTTGAAACTTCAAGTAAATTATCAAAGTAGTGTTTCAAGGTTTTCCAGTAAAATTGTTAAAATGTCTACAAAGGTGCATGAAAAACTTGAAATCTTGAAAATGAAGAATTTTACATTTTGACTTAGAATTTTCACTTGCCTCTTGAAAATACCCTTCCTAATGGTCCTTCCTAAACACATTATTAATCTTGTGTGACTTG
This sequence comes from Cunninghamia lanceolata, assembly GCA_027924645.1. Classification (NCBI taxonomy): domain Eukaryota; kingdom Viridiplantae; phylum Streptophyta; class Pinopsida; order Cupressales; family Cupressaceae; genus Cunninghamia; species Cunninghamia lanceolata. The sequence goes on along the minus strand of BSBN01001219.1, from coordinate 1,914,628 downwards.
TTTGACATACCAAAGACCTATGTTAATCCTAAAACTAAAAACCATAGGATGAATAATTAATGACTTAGGAAATATAGGAGACTCTTAGACTGACTTTAAGTTTAAGAATTATGTTTTGGAAACTTCATGACAATAGCTAGGTCTTATTAGGGATAAGGGCTTTCAAGGATGCAATAGGAACCTATAATTTTATTCCTAAGATTATTCCATTATCTATTGGGGGAATAGAGTCAAATGCATGACCACACATGAAAAGTAAAAGAAGAAGGCTTTGAAAACAAAAAATGAGATGAAATACAAAAAACCAAAACACAACTAAAACATAAACACACCAAAATTCTAAATCACCTATTTACAAAGTAGGGGACAACCTACTCTTATTTCTTGTATAATTTTAGGTATTTCCCACTATAAGGCAATGGGAGACGAGTATCATCTAGATATACCAAGTACTATGCCTTTTCTCCACAATGACCATGCTTGATTTTGAAAGGTATGATCCATAGTGAGTCAAACTTTCCATGGCCTCCTTTATGCTCCATTCATTTGCCCCATAGAAAAACTAAGTCTCTAGCCTAAATTTTCCTCTATTTAGCTTTCTTGTGAAATATCTTCTTTATTTTCCTAGACGATGCTCAATAATTCTTTCCACAACATCCTCCCTATATTCTTCATGTTTGGTTAAAAATAATATTCCTTTCTTGAGGGGATCTTTAGATTCATGGTTTTTAATAGCCTAGGCCAATTTAAGAGCTGGTAGTTGTAAAGTCATGGGAAGTTCACACTCCACTCTATACACCAAATGAAAAGGAGAAAATATAATAGCTCTTTTTGGAGTAATGAAATCTACCCATAATCTATCAATTAGTCTCTTAGGCCAATTTCTTTGATTTTTTCTACCATCTTGTGCATGATAAATGTAAGGTTTTTGTTGTTGGATTTAGCCCGCCCATTACCCTAGGGGTAATAATTTGAAGAGTGAGAAAGAGAGATTACATACTCATAACAAAACATAATGATCTTAATATAAGAGAAGTCATAAGCATTATCTATTACAATCTTCTTTAGTACTCTAAACCTCACCAAAATGTTTTCAAATGATGAATTTGTAAACTATCTCAAAAGTTATTTTTCTAATTGGAATAAATTCTACCCATTTTGTGAAGTAAACGCATGGGTATGAATATTGCTAGAATGGAGATTTATTGGCCCAACAAAATCTAAATCCCACTACTAAAAAGGTGCCTCAATCACTACATGCCTTAGCAATAGAGCCACAAGTTAGGGCATGTCTACAATTTGCTGGCATCTTCACATTTAGAGACTCACTCATAGGTATATTTGAACATAGTTGGCCAATAATAAAATGAACATAAGATTCTAAAAGTCTATCATTGAAGAAGAAAAGTGGCCTCCACATGTTTCATTATGGAATGCCTCTAGAAAAATTTTGTTGTTCTTTCTCCATGCACCTTAGGAAAGTACCATCAATACCTTTCATGTATAGTGTATTATCCCAAATTAATTACTTATAAAGCTACTCTCAATTTAATTTCCCTCTTTTGTTTATCTATTAAACTAGGGGGACTTTCTTCATAACTCAAAAGTAGTCAATATCAAAGTACCACTCATCAGTTGACCCTATAAACAAAGCAATCCTCTATTGTGACTTCACTTCCATCTTTAATTGAATTCTCAACAATCAACTAACATAATCCTCTTCCTCACATGAGATTTCTAGGCTTGATCTCTAGATCATATCTTACACCTTAGCAATCCATGCCCCTCTTTTTGAACTTGGTTGATGTTGAGTTAGGATAGACTTGACAACTGAGTCTAGAACCATCACTATAGAATAGGAATTCAATATATAAAACCAAAATTACCTTACAACTTTTACCCCACATATATGCATATTTCTAAATTGGTGAATACTTGAGTTTGTAATCTTTTAGTTTGATACTCATAAATGCAATAGGTGCTCAATCCCTTCATTGTTTTGGATGAGTATGGAAGACATTGTATGATTGGATGTGCATAGTAGTAGATAATGAAATCTTTCTTGAATTCATGGAATATTGCAATTGATGCATTAGTAATAGCTATTTTAATTTCTTTGAAATCCTAGTTTAAGAAATTTACCTGACTACAAAAGGATTGAACTCCAGGTTTACTGAATGACTCTTACCCTTTCTAGATCTATCTTAACACCTTCTTTTGAGATAATATGTCCCAATAACTTACCTTATATAACTCTAAAAATTAACTTATTTGGATTAAGTGAAACCCCTTGGCTCTCGTATCTCTAAAGAACTACCTCGAAATGGTCCATGTGATCTTCTCTTTTCTTGGAAAATACTATTAGATCATCCAAATAAATTATTTTATGATTTTATTTTTTAAATTTTTGAAAGAGAGCTCCATCACCATTTGAACTATTACCCCAACATTAATTTATCCAAAAGGCATCCTACTATATGTGAAAGTACCCTAGGGAGTGGTAAAAGTTATCTTGTATTGATCTTCAAGAGCTATGCCAATTTGATTGTAACCTGAGAAGCCATTGAGCATTGATATCATTTCTAAGCTAAAGACTGTTTGGAAGATATGGGCCATTATTGGGAGTGGATAATTATCTTCTAGAGAATCTTGATTCAAATTCTAAAAATTGACACAAATCCTTATTTCTTTATTTTTCTTTCACATTGGTATAATGTTTGCCACCTAGGTTGAATGGTGGATGAGATATATAACTTGGTCCTTTAACATTTTCTTGATTTCTTCAAAATGGGTGTTGGCGATCTTTGGTGTAATGTCTCTATTTTTATCTATATGGGGATGCACCTAGTTTCAATAGAATATAGTGTTACATTTCCTGAGGGATAAATGTCTTTATATTGTCATAACACCAAGTGAATACATCTTTATATTTTATCAGCAACTTCATCAATCTCTCCTTTTCCTTGGGGCAAGACATTTTCCAATGTAGACGTATTTTGGGTTTTCCTTAGTGTTGATGTTCATTTTTTCATACCCTAAACAATTATTAACATCTTCTCTTACCTTCCCTTTTATATACCCATCATGTCTATTGAAGAGATGCTTCAATGAAACTAGTCCTTTAGGAATCTTATTATCTTTCAATTGGATGATATATTTAGTTCATTGTGTTCAACATTTTTATTACTATTAAAGCTTCTTCTCTTGAGTTTGAAATTGATTCTTTATTCATTGAGTCACTTCCCTCAAAGTATAGGTTCCCAAAATTCTCTATTTTCTCCAAGAAAGAAATAGTTTGTTAGTCATTTTAAAAAAAATATCAATGCTACAAATTATCCAATACACTAGGCCCATAAATAACTTGATAGTATAGTGATTATTATCAAACTCTAGACAAGGAATTAACAATGAGGCTGACATCGCTAAACAATCAACTTTGGTATTTCTTTCTCTAGGGACTTCTATTGACAAGGAATCAAACTCTTCTATGCAATCTAAAACCCTATTCTAGTAATGTTTTAGCTTGTTGTTCTTGACTTGAATTTGCTTTCAAACTTGCTTAATGACTAGTTTTACATCTCCAAATACCTTGAGATTATTGATATTCATTTCATGTGTTATCTTCAAGCCTAGTAAGAGAGCTTGAAATTCCATTTTATTATTGGTATTTTTAAATTACAACTTGAATGGTAAAGGATATTTCTTACCATTGGGAGAAATACGTACTATTCAATCACCTAATCCAAATTATGCACAACTACCATCAAACTCTAAAGTCCACAATTCTTCATAGTAATCTTCTTATGAAATATTTGGTATACAAGTTTCACTCTTAGACATAAACATGTATGTACTTGGACCTATTTCTTCATGATTTTAGCTTACAAATCATCTAACTTTTATGTATTTAGCTTTCGGTTCTAGGTTTAGACAAACCTTCTTTCCTTTATCAAAATAATTACATGAGACTAATCTAGTTAAATTTCACCACCCATTTCTTTATAGAAACTTGTACTTAGGAGTATCCCATAACTTTCAAGGATATCCACTAACAAAATGGTTAGTTTTATCCTTTTTTGTGGGTAAGTAGCAAGAGCTACTTGAGAATATTTGTTCTAACCCACTAAAGGAACTTGTTTTTATTCCATAGAATAACCCTTAATCGTTTAGTATATGACAGGACAAGGGCACAAGCTACTTGTGTAGGCATGATGTTGTCTAATGCTCCAAAATCTAAAATGTAATTGTTCAACATAAAACCAACAATATATAAAGACAAATAGAAGGGATCTAGCTTATCCTTACAATATAAAGGATTTGAGACATCATTATCCAAAGTACCAAAAGAGGTGTCATGATATGTAGACTACATATTGATGCTATTTATGGGTTGACTAGGACTTCCACCTTTAATATGCTTGATTAACTTATTGAATTGTTTGGGGTTTGACCTCAAGTAATTAGTTTATGAAATTTACACCTTGGTTTGTTTTTGATAAGATAAGTAGGAAAATAAGGGTCCCAACCCTTTATAGAAACAACCCAAACACTAGATAAAACAGGCCCAAATCGGGTAGAAACAGTAGTCTAACAACACAACAATAGCTAAACAAAAAGAGACAGAAAGAACAGTCTACAAAAAAGAAACATAGAGGCAAGTTAGGGGATAGAAATATTCCCCCTTTCGTTAGCTAAGAACTTATACATATCCTCATTGAACATTTTCTTCTTGGACTTATCCACGACACTATTGGAGTGCCCTTGTTTCTTTGCTTCCTAATCCTATAACAAGGAGAGAGTAGTAGCCAATCAATGCATTACCTTTTTACTAAACATGATCATGTTGTTCATGCTCTTCTCCATCTGGTTCATTTTGTCATTTATATTAGTAATTTCTGTAGTAGTATCTTCACACAGGGAACATTGATTCTACTTCTCCTTAGCAAGAGGAACTTATGGAGTCTCAGTAGAATCAGACTTAGCATAAGGAGAATTTGTGTAGTTGCTCTGAAGTTGTGCATAGAATGGCATTCATTCTTGTGCAACTCAAAAGTTAAGTCTTTCCATCTTTGCCTACAATAATTGAATGAATCCTGACCTATTTTATATGCTAACTCCAAGTATTGATTTTGTGCATTGGCTTGGTCACACATGATTTGTCTAGAAACTTCAGGCTTATTCATCAATTTAATCCATTTGTCAGCAACTGAGTTGGCATCTTTAGATTCACCTTTGATTTTAAGAGGAGTAGGCTTTTCTTTTTCAAAATTTTTTCTCATTTGTTCTCCCCTCTTCTTTTCATTTCATAGATAGGAACTAAAAACTCTTAGTTGTACATCCCCCACAAATAGATTGGGGTTCCATTCTGAATCATAAGGAATGGAAAGGTCATGAAGATAAAACTTGCACAACTGGTTCTGCATCTCTACTATGCTCTATTGATAAGCCGTAAAGGACTTTGGGGTGTCAATTACTGGAGACAAATCACAATAAATGCACGCATGAAATGGAAACTTAACCATTTCTCCATTAATTAAAGAGAATAAACTCTAGTTGGGGGACTACAATCTATTAGTTGCATAGTGAGTTAAGCTATTTGTTTAACTTTATTGTTTAATCTTTTTATTTATGTTTCCTTTACTCTTAAAACACTCACTAAATTTGTCTTTAAGTTCTTTTTGTTATTGTGCCCATTCTTTCTTCATGGCTCGAATGGCCATATCTCTTCTCCACAATAATGTTTCAATGTTTGGCCCATCAGTTTGAATTGCCATAGTGGTTATTTCTTTAACAATTAAATTATCAGACAAAAATGGAGGGTCTATCATCCTATCACCTGTGTTGACTATTGTTGGTTGAATATGATAAAGTCCCTCCATAGCCTCTAGCTAGATAGGTTCTTCTTCTCATTCCATTTCTTATCAAACTACCTATGCTAGCACATCCACCTTTTCACTTTTCCATTCATACTACTGAAAATAGGCTTCCAATTGTGCAATTTTCTTTAGAGCATCCTATTGGTTCCCAAATCTACAAATTACAAAACCCTAAAAGTATGCCAGGCTTTATGATCAAGTTTAATTACTGATTTGGCCAAATAACAGAATCAACCAAGATGGTTGGAATTCACTGCACTTCAGGCTAAGTTATGCGTAGGTGGGTGTACCTTTATCACTAATGTTCATTACTTCTCCAGGATTAAATGGTGATAGTTAAGCAGATTAAAACCTCATTCAACTTCATAGGTTTTCTATTTCATACTAGCATGAGGGCTTGAAATAGAAAATTCAAATATACTAATTGCTACCCCTACTCCTACTCCTACAATAGAAAATCAAAATATACAATGATATTTTATTTGTTCTAGAGCATAACTTTGATCTGTGCCTTATTTGTTGGGTATTGTCACATCTTGTTTTTTTCATCTATTGCATTAAAAATTTATATATAAATATTTGATGAAACTAGTAAATGTTATCTTATGAGTTTTATTATTAAATAAATTACATGTACTTTAATTGTCAATTTATATTCATAACTGATCAAAATAGAAATGATGAAGAATTTATTATTCCTAATTTCTCCTTTGCTTCGGCTATGATTTTTTTGGGACTAACCTATTAATGGGTATCTAAATGTGAATGAGTGCAGGTACTTGTTGAAGACAAGAACGTGGTTGAGGTAGGGATGACCTAGCCGCTCGGTAAGGAAGTATGATGGAAAACCAGTGTTCACACACACGCACGTAGATGCATTCATAATTTCATAAGCGATTGATTTAATCGTGTTTTTATCATAATTACATATAGTTTAAACTATGATTGCAAAGTTGATGGGGATAGGAAAAATTTAATCTAAAATTGTTTTATGTCATGTATTAAAAAAAAAGTACTGCGTAATTTATTTGATTTCATAAGTAATTATTAAATATAAATATATATATTTGTTGATTTCATTATTATTTTTTAATTGGTAAGCCGTTACCTTGAAGGGGGTAACACCCATGTTTTAGTTTTTAAATTATTTGATAATGCCTTGTCCATACTCCTAGTCAATTAAGTGGCACTTTGAAGTGACATCTCCTCCATTATTGCTAGTGAGGCCAGATAGTTACTAGGTAGTACCATTCTTTCATTTCATATCTATGATTTCTCCAACATTGTATCAGACCACTTTCTCATGTCAAGGCCGAACCCTGAGTAATGGAGGGTCATCCAGCAGCCTTCATAATAGTTGGTTGCTCAGGGGTCGATCATATGAGTCTTCTTAGACCGTGTTATTGTTATCCCTTTCTGCCTAACTTTCCAAACCGGAGTTTTGCTAGCTTTTCCTTCCTGTTTGATCTTTTTCAAAGTCATGGCAGCAAAACTGATCGACATGGATACCGCATAGTTCTCTATTCTCACCAGGGTCAGAAAGCTTTTTGATATATATATATATATATATATAAAGTACATTGAGGGATATCTCTTTTCCATAGTTTATTTGATTTCTCACTTTTTTTCTTCCATCATTTTAATTTTTTTTTTAATTTTTCAATGTTTTTTGGTTTGATATTTTTGGTGATTTAAAAATAAATTGATAATAAGAAAATCACAAAAACTATGGAACCAAAAAAAATTGGAAAAAATAAAAAATCAAAACCCACATTTTATATTATATTATTATATATTACTATATTATTATATTATTATATTATATTATTTTATATTATTATTTTTATTTTTTCCAATTTCTTTTTTGGTTCAGTTTTTGTGATTTTCTCTAGCGTTTTCTCCTTACAATAGTTTCCAATTTCTTTTTTAGGTTTTATTTTTTATTTTTTCTAATTTCTTTTTTGGTTTTTTATTTTTTATTTTCTCCAATTTCTTTTTTTATTTTTTCCAATTTCTTTTTTGGTTCCATAGTTTTTGTTTCCACATGAATCTTATTTACATGAATTTATTTATTTAAATATTTTATGATTTTATTTATTTAATTACTTATGAAATCAAATAAATTATGCAGTACTTATTTTTTTAATATATGACATAAAACAATGTTAGATTATTTTTTTCCTATCCCCATCAACTTTGCAATCATAGTTTAAACTATATATAATTATGATAAAAAAATGATTAAATCAATCACTTATGTAATTATGATTGCATCTATGTGTGTGTGTGAACACTAGTTTTCCATCATGCTTTCCTTACCGAGCGGCTAGGTCATCCCTACCTCAACCACATTCTCGTCTTCGACAAGTACCTGCACTTATTCACATTTAGATACCCATTAATAGGTTAGTCCAAAAAAAATCATAGCTGAAGCAAAGGAGAAATCAAGAATAATAAATTCTTCATCATTTCTATTTTGATCAGTTATGAATATAAATTGACAATTAAAGGCATTATCTCAGTTAGAGCTATCATGAAAGCAGTGCATGTCCAGGACAATCCCATCAGTTATTATGCTAATCTCCTTAAGGCCTATCAAGAGATCTTCCAAATATGTGGGAAGAAAGCTGCTATGGATAGGAGGAAGGAGGAGAGGGACCTCCAGAGGACTTATTCAAATTATGAACTGAAGCTGCAAGAGGCCCCTTTTGATAAGGAGTTAAACTTAGTATTGAATGCTACCAAACATAAGCTCAGGAATTTTGAAACCTTAAGAGCCCAAAGTGCAAAATATAGGGCTAAGTTGAACTGGATTCAAGGAGGGGATAAAGGCTCTAAGTATTTTTTTAATCTCTTGAAGAACAAGTTTAGGCAAGAACACATTGAGACTATTGTGGAAGATGGCACTAACTATACAAATTTGGATGATATTAAACTTCTCTTTAAAAATTTCCATGAGAATCTCTTCCAAGCTGAAGATAATAATGCTGCATGTGCAGAGGCTCAAAAATTATGCTCCTTAATCTATCCTAGGAAAATTGATGTGGAGATGGCAGAGAAGCTAAAACAAGGCTTATCCAAAGAAGAGATTAAAAATGCTATTCTGTCCATGAGTGATGGCAAGTCACCTGGAATTGATGGGCTACCAGTAGAGTTTTACAAAGCTAACATAGATTGGGTTGTTAGTGATCTGTTTGAGGTGTATCAGGAGGCTATCTATAAAGGGTCTTTGGGTAAGGATATCAACAAAGGAGTAATTAAGCTCTTGCCCAAAGGGGGTGACAAATCTAATTTGAGAAACTGGAGGCCTATAACCTTGCTTAATGTTTCATATAAGATTATTGCCAAAGTGTTGGCAAGAAGACTAGTTGATATCCTATCTGCAATAATCAATCCAACTCAAACTAGTTTTATCAAAGGCAGGTACATATTAGAAAATCTAAATACAAGCTAGGAAGCCACACATTGGGCCAAGGAATCAGGGTAGAATACAGGGATCTTACTCTTAGATTTTGAAAAAGCTTATGATAGGGTAGAGTGGTCATTTATAATCTGCATTCTTAAAGCATTGGGATTTCCTAAGGAATTTTTGTCAATGGTAGAAATGCTTTTCAAAGATGCTTCAGCCCAGGTTGAAGTCAATGGTGATCTATCCTCTCCATTCTTGATGGAGAGATCCATTAGGGAAGGCTGTCCCTTGGCTCCAGCCCTATTTGCAATTGCTTCTAAAGCCTTGTTTTACTTGTTGAGAACTGATAATATTCCAGGGAGAGTTGAAGGTATTAGACTTCCAAATGGTAATTCCTTGCTCAATATGTAGTTTACTGATGACACTACCCTGTATCCAGTTCTAGAAAGAGAAAACCTAGATAACCTTAAGCTTAGATTGAAGATCTTTTGCTCAACCTTAGGAGCAAAGATTTCCTTGAATAAGTCCTGTCTGATTGGTTGGACTAATTCCCCTCCTACTTGGCTAGGAGTGGATGACTGGCAGTGGGGTGGCCCTAAAAAGATTGTCAGATTTCTTAGTATTCCCTTTTCTGTTGATCCCTCCCTCAAGCAGATGTGGAGTTGGCTCTTCACAAAAATAGAGGTTAAGCTTAAAAGCTAGAATAGGTAGGCTCTGTCTCTTGCTGGTAGATTTCAAGTCTGTCAAAAAATCCTTTCAACCTATACTGTGTACTATGCCTCAATGTGGCTCTTCTCCAATCTACAGATTGAAAGCATTCAAAAAGAAATCAGGTCTTTCCTATGGTCAGATGGTAAAGGGCCCAATAATAAACATCAAGTAAAGTGGAATTGGTGCTACTCTGGTAGAGAGCATGGTGGGTTAGGATTGAAAGACTTGAAGTTGCATGGGATTGCTTTAGTGGCAAAATGGATTATAAACTCCTTTGAGGGCTCTGAACCTTGGAAAGTTCTTGTGAGAAACAATATTAATCTAGCCTATCCTAAGGCTGCCCTGAGCTAGAAAAACTTGCATCCTCTTGACATTTTGTTTGGGAACTTCAAAGTGAAGCCTTTTGGCTCAGTGGTGCAGGTGCACCTCACCCACAGTAGCCTCCTTAAGGCATTTAGTTGTTTTATGTTTATTTTTTTGTTTTCAATAAGGTCCTAAATGACCCTTCAATGTAATAAGGTCAGTTTGACCAATGCTTACTATTTTTAGGTTGTTAGTTAAGAGTTTGTTAGTCAGTTAGATCTCCTAGTCGATTGGAAGTGTCTCCTAGTCACTGGGAACCAAGTCTGTACTACCGAGGGTAAGTAGATAAATACCCCCCAGATGATCAAGTGAACATAGTAGTAGAGTACAGTGTGGTGGTTAGTTGTAGTTCAATTCAGTTGGGGAGTTGTAACAGAGCATCTGTAAACATTTCTGAAACATCAATATAAGATCCTGTTGTGTTATTTTTTGGCTATTGAATTTACTGAATAGATCATCATGCTGAGGTCGGATGGATTTGTTTATCCATTCCACTGGTTGATTCTCTGAATCGGTGGAATGGTTGTATATATTAGTTTAGGATTTTGTTTTGTTTTTCTATTTTTCATGTTCATGCATTGTAGGATCAAATACAATGTTTGTTAAAGGTTCCTAGCAAGGGTTTATGCTAGATCGTCAAAGTGCAGAGGGCTGCATGATTGAAGGTGAAACAGATCGATTTAATTGCTAAGTGGAAAATGGCTCAAAAATAGTGAAAATTTGCAGGTTTGTAGAGACATACAATTTGTGAGTATATCGCATTTGCATATGACTGTGTATGTCGCATTTGTCTATCGCGGGTTGCATGTTTGGTTTGTATGTTGAAACATACATTGGGTTTATATACAAAGGAGTCAGCAGCTGGTCAAACCCATTGGATGCATAATCAAAATGCATGTGTGAATGTACATTGCAAATGTACATTGAAGATATACAATCTACGTGTATATCGCTGGTGAGTATCAGATACATTTCATGTGTATCCCGCAGATGCACATTTGGTTGTATGTATCGGGTTGTATCTTGGAATATACAACGCACAAATGTAAGTGTTAGATGCAAAGGCCGACCGGTAGTGAGGGTGGAGGTAACCGACGCCAACAAGTCGTATTATGTATGTGCTAAGGGGTCATCGAAGTGATAAGAGCCATCGGGTGAATAGAGTTGCATTGAGCCGACGATAGAGTTCTCACTGATTGGTTGTATTAGGGTGACAACTAGCAAGTGTCACCGAAGGAAGTTCATTGGCACATCGACGGAAAGGGTTGTAGCTACACCGATGGGAGAAGTCTTAGGGATGAGAGTTGAAGATTTACGTCAGGCAGAGTTAGGCATCGAAGTGGAAGCTTTTTGTTAAGCCGATGGTATTGTATTTTGCCGATAGGCAAGTAGAACGTGGATACAAGGGAAATGCAGACTAAGAGGTTTGACTCTGCATCATAGTGGTATCAGAGCTCAGCAAAAGATTTGGGCGGCAGGTAGAATTGAGGAGCTATAGGGGTATTAGCATTTGGGTGTTGTCTGTGAATGTTTATGTCAGACAAAGAAAGCGATACAGAGGCGGAGAGGATGCCTCCCAAAAGCATGATGTAGGACGCCATTAAGAAGCTGATCGAGAAGATGCTTGAATCCAAGTTGGGAGAGTTCAAGCAAACCAAAAGCAAAAATAAGGAAGCTGAAAGTGACAGCGATGAAGACAATGCAGAAATTGCTAAAAGCAGTAAAAAGGCAGAGGAGATACCAGCAGAACAGAAGGCATTTTTAAATCCATTAAGGTCAATCAATAGGGACACCATAGATGGGTTACCTATGTATAGTGGAAGTATGGAAGCTGAATAGGTGATTGATTGGATTAAGTCATTGAACAATCATTTCGAATATAAAGAAATCCTTGATGATAAGAGGGTTAAGTTGGCAAAGGCAAGATTGCAGGGATTTGCTCTTGCATGGTGGAACTATGAGCAAGGGGAGAGAGTCAAGGAGGGGAAGAATATGATAACCTCCTAGGAAAGGATGAAGACCAAACTCAAGGTACATTTTTTACCCCTAGACTATGATGTGCAGATGTATAAGAAGTTACAGAACCTCAGGTAGAAAGAACTTGATGTGATTGCATATACACAAGAGTTTCATAAACTCAGTCTCAGATCAAAGAAACAGGAAGAAGAGTCAGAGAAGGTGGCCAGGTACTTGAATGGCCTAAGGATGAACATCCAAGATGAGATCAGCATTTTAGCACCAGAAACAATAAACAAGTGTTTCCAAATGGCCTTAAGGGCTGAAGAGAAGCTGAAGAGAAAAGGTGAGCAATAGAATAGAGGAAGAGGCGACAGAAATTTTAGAGCCAGTTTTGGAGGAAGAAGTCCTAACCAGAGGCCTAGTGGTGAGTCTAACCAAGAAGAGGCTAGTAAAGGACAAGAGCAGTCTAATTTTAGAAGTGGATGGAGAGGCACAAGAGGCAGATTTGGCAATGGAAGAGGTTCCAATACATTCTCAGGAAAGTGTTATACTTGTGGTGAATATGGTCATCCATCTTTCAAATGTCCAGAAAAAGCAACAACCTCAGTAGGAGAAAGGAGGACAAATCTGGTCCAAGAATCTGATGATCAAAGTGGGACAAGCTCAAACACTACTAAAAGTTATGCGTATCCTGAGCAAGGAGAAGCATTGATGTTAAGGAGAACAATCCTGAAGACATCCAAGGACATGTTGCAAAGGAGAGCTATTTTTAGGACCATTTGCAAAAGTAAAGGTAAAGTATGCAAGGTAGTAATAGATTTTGGTTCAACAGATAATATGGTATCTCAGGAAATGGTGGATAAACTGAAATTGGAAAGGATTCCACATCAAAATCCTTACACAGCATCTTGGGTAAGTGATAGTCAATCACTTTTGGTATATGAACAGGCATATGTTGATTTTTAGATTGGAGAGTATCAGGATAGAGTTTTGTGTGACATATTGCCCATGGAATGTTGTCACCTACTGTTGGGTAGGCCATGGCAATTTCATCAAAGAGCATTGTATGATGGGTATGCTAATACCTACACCATCAAGAAGGATGGGAGAAATATTCTGTTGATATCATTACAGGAGGATGCTGAAGCAAAGACGATAGGTAAAATTATTTTGGTAGGTAAGGAGTTTGTGCAGATGCCTATAGCAGAGTCAAAGGCAGTTGGGGATATCTCAAGGAGAGGAGATCAGAGTTTGAAGAAGATTTCAGTTCTGACTGACAGAGATCAGGTGGAACAACAGAAGGTCCAGAAGCAAGTTTGTACACAGCCACAGGTTGATTGGGATGACAAGGATGCAATCATCATAGGGACTATTGTTTGCCCTCTAAAAGTTGAAAGACCAACTCATTCTGCCATAGTAGTAACTAAGGTTTCCACTGTCCATGTTCAGACCGAGATGATGGTAAGAAAGAATGATCAACAAGATGTGAGAAGAGCCTACAGTGCTAGGCATGAGTATTTGCCTCCATGGCAGCACGCTGCAGTCCAGAGATCATGGGGCAGATATGCGACAACAGAAGATACAGGTGGATTCAGTCAAAGACTTAACTCATGGGACATGAGTTCTTTTCAAATTGGGGAGTATGGTGCAGGTGCACCTCACCCACAGTGGCCTCCTTAAGGCATTTAGTTGTTTTATGTTTATTTTTCTATTTTCAATAAGGTCCTAAATGACCCTTCAATGTAATAAGGTCAGTTTGACCAATGCTTACTATTTTTAGGTTGTTAGTTAAGAGTTAGTTAGTTAGTTAGTTAGATCTCCCAGCCGATTGGAAGTGTCTCCCAGCCACTGGGAACCAAGTCTGTACTACCGAGGGTAAGTAGATAAATACCCCCCAGATGATCAAGTGAACATAGTAGTAGAGTACAGTGTGGTGGTTAGTTGTAGTTCAATTCAGTTGGGGAGTTGTAACAGAGCATCTGTAAACATTTTCGAAACATCAATATAAGATCCTGTTGTGTTATTTTCTAGCTATTGAATTTACTGAATAGATCATCTTGCTGAGGTCGGATGGATTCGTTTATCCATTCCACTGGTTGATTCTTTGAATCGGTGGAATGGTTGTATATATTAGTTTAGGGTTTTGTTTTGTTTTTCTATTTTTCATGTTCATGCATTACAGGATCAGATACAATGTTTGTTAAAGGTTCCTAGCAAGGGTTTATGCTAGATCATCGAAGTGTAGAGGGCTGCATGATTGAAGGTGAAACAGATCGTTTTAATTGCTAAGTGGAAAACGGCTCAAAAAAGTGAAAATCCATGGGTTTGCAGAGACATACAATTCGTGAGTATATCACATTTGCATATGACTGTGTATGTTGTGTTTGTCTATTGCGGGTTGCATGTTTGGTTTGTATGTTGAAACATACATTGGGTTTATATACAAAGGAGTCAGCAGCTGGTCAAACCCATCGGATGCATAATCGAAATGCATGTGTGAATGTACATTGCAAATGTACATTGAAGATATACAATCTACATGTATATTGCTGGTGAGTATTAGATACATTTCTTGTGTATCCTGCAGATGAATGTTGTGGGTATCCTGCAGATGCACATTTGGTTGTATGTATCAAGTTGTATCTTGGAATATACAATGCGCAGATGCAAGTGTTAGATGTAAAGGTCGACCAGCAATGAGGGTGGAGGTAACCGGCGCCAACAAGTTGTATTATGTATGTGCTAAGGGGTCATTGGAGTGATAAGAGCCATTGGGTGAATAGAGTTGCATTGAGCCGACAGTAGAGTTCTCACCGATTGGTTGTATCAGGGTGACAACTAGCAAGTGTCACCGAAGGAAGTTCATCGGCACATTGGTGGAAAGGGTTGTAGCTACGCCGACGGGAGAAGTCTTAGCGATGAGAGTTGAAGATTTACGTCGGGCAGAGTTAGGCATCAGAGTGGAAGCATTTTGTTAAGCTGATGGTATTGTATTTTTTCGATAGGCAAGTAGAACGTGGATACAAGGGAAATGCAGACTAAGAGGTTTGACTCTGCATCACTCAGTAGTGTTTAATTCCATTTGGAAAGCTTGGGAATGTTGTAGACACCTAGTTGCTGCTCCTGAAAGTGATAAAGCTTTGGTGCAATGGGGTTTGCATAATTCCATTTGGTGGTCTCTAAACTACAAGGAGAAGCCCTTGGCTGTTATCCAAGGTTGTTCTGGGTGTAAGTGGCATAAATTGGGACTGGTCTCTTTTGAAGATTTATTCTGTTCCTTTGGCTTGAAAAGTTGGGATAAGTTGAAAGGAGAATTTGGGTTGAAAGACTCTCAGAAGAGAATTTATTCTATGTTAGTGGCTGCCTACTTAGTCATTCCTACCCAGCCAAGTTTCTTGTGTGTTCAGGAATGGGTGAACAAGCTTCGGTGGAAGGATGGAGGCTCCTTGACAGGTTGTGTTGCTAAGAGAACTTATAAATTGCTTGGTGACTCTGATGAGATCTTTGAACATTGTGCTAAGGTACGGGGCTGTGATCTTAGTATTCATGACTTTAGGGTCTGCTTTTTGTCACTTTGGTCTAAGTATTTGGAACCAAAAAAGGGTTGTTTTAGATGGCTACTAGGATTGAAGAAATTGCCAATAGGCTTTAATAAAGTTCTTTGTAGGCTTTGTAATGTCAATGAATGTTGTGATCATATCTTCTGTGACTGTCAATTTGCTTATCAAGTTTGGAATATGTTTCTTTACAGTCTTCCCAGTTGGTCTTTATCTGATTCTAAATGTAAAGGAATTATATTTGGTCATTTATCTAGTCTTGAAGCTAAGCACAAAGATTTTTGGTTAGTTTTAACAACTAAAATTTTGTGGATACTGTGGAAAAAGAGGAATGAGGATCAATTTCAGGGCAGGCCTAGAACTCTTGCTTGGTCTAATTATAGACTCACACACTTTGATATTTACTTGCATGTAGTTGTATCTGTGGAAGAGCAGTTGGCTAATCTGTCCTTGTGGGTAGATAAAGGATTATCCTCATCACATGTCTCTGAACCATCTCTCTCTGAAGTGAAGAATCTAGACATTGATAGATCCAGAAAATCATTTGAAGCCAGGCTGGAAGAATTGTTACTACATTTTAAAGACTTGCATCTATTCGAAGTAGGTGATTTTGTCAACGCTCAAGAGGTGCAGCCTCAAGAAGCATTCAGATTGTCATATATTTCCATTGCTTTTGATGAAGGAAAGATATTTATGGATAGCATGGGGGCGGGACATGCTGCTTCTGAACCAGAGTTTAATATCTTAGAAAGTGGTACCATATGTGATGAACCAGTTCCTTTTAGAGCAAAAGAGTAGTACCAAAAGTGGTTCTTATAACTTTGTGATGGAATAGCATATATTTCCTTTTATGAATAGGCAGGTTACATAATACAAATTTTGTAAGATGTAAATATGTTTATACTGCTACTGGCTCTTAAACTGTAATTTGGGAATGGTGGCCATCTTGGCCACATCAGTTGTAACGTCACATATATATTTTTTTGGTAATATGAATAGACTATCTTCAATCGAAAAAAAAAAGCTTTCTGACCCTGGTGAGAATAGAGAACTATGGGGTATCCATGTCGATCAGTTTTGCTGCCATGACTTTGAAAAATATCAAACAAGAAGGAAAAGCTAGCAAAACTCTAGTTTGGAAAGTTAAGCAAAAAGGGATAACAATAACATGGTCTAAGAAGACTCATATTGTTGACCCCTGAGCAACCAACTATTATGAAGGCTGCTGGATGATCCTCCATTACTCAGGCTTCAACCTTGACATGAGAAAGTGGTTTGATACAATGTTGGAGAAATCATAGATATGAAATGAAAGAATGGTACTACCTAGTAACTGTCTGGCCTCACTAGCAATAATAGAGGAGATGTCACTTCAAAGTGCCACTTAATTGACTAGGAGTATGGACAAGGCACTATCAGATAATTTAAAAACTAAAACATGGGTGTTACCCCCTTTAAGGTAACGACTTACCAATTAAAAAATAATAATGAAATCAACAAATATATATTTTTATATTTTTATATTTATATTTAATAATTACTTATGAAATCAAATAAATACGCAGTACTTTTTTTTTTAATACATGACATAAAACAATTTTAGATTAAATTTTTCCTATCCCCGTCAACTTTGCAATCATAGTTTAAACTATATGTAATTATGATAAAAACATGATTAAATCAATCACATATGCAATTATGAATGCATCTACGTGTGTGTGTGTGTGAACATTGGTTTTCCATCATACTTCCCTTACCGAGCAGCTAGGTCATCCCTACCTCAACCACGTTCTTGTCTTTGACGAGTACCTGCACTCATTCACACTTAGATACCCATTAATAGGTTAGTCCAAAAAAAATCATAGCCGAAGCAAAGGAGAAATCAGGAATAATAAATTCTTCATCATTTCTATTTTGATCAGTTATGAATATAAATCGATAATTAAAGTACATGTAATTTATTTAATAATAAAACTCATAAGGTGACATTTACTAGTTTCATCAAATATTTATATATAAATTTTTAATGAAATAGATGAAAAAAATGAGATGTGATAGGTATCAGAGTCATAATGAGTTTTTTGCTCCTCCAATGGTATTAAATTCTAATTGTTTAACACTATTCTTGTTTATGCCTTGCATAAACATGCACAAGAATTTCAACCATGAAAGCCATTCTTCTTAATCCAAACTAATTTCTCTGAATCACAACATATTCAACAGAATTTAATCTCTACTTGAGAGAACCCATCAAAAATATCACACAGAAGCATTTAAAGATGCAACAACAAATCAATAAGTACTTGACAAATTGATTCATATGATTAAAAGAAAACAATTTGGAGACTGTTTCACAATTCCTTTTCATTTAAATCAATAAACAATTGAAAGCATTTTTAGAGCAAATTCATTTTTGCACAATCTCAAATCAAATCTTCACAGGTACACCAATATGTTCTGCTCCCCTCTTCTTTATCCTCTCTTTTACTGGTCTTGGTTTCCTTCTTATAAACAAATGAAGGAAGCAACAAGCTTCAAACCATTTACATTCCAAAATGACTTTTCAGCTACCCACCCGGTGCAACTTTTCATTATCTTTTGCCACTAAAAATATTTAATTTTATCTCTCTTTAGTTTTGCATCCCTGTGAAAAATAATTTTGCCAATACAAAGTATTTTGCAATACATTAATTTTCCTCTTTGCCGACAATATCACATTTATTTTACCTTTATGCATTTTCACCCAAAACATACCTTTCAGGTAAAAACATGTTTTAGATTTTGTAATTTGCCCTTTGTGGGAATGCGGTAAAGTTACTTTTATTGCTTGGTTTACTCTTTACTTCCACCCCGCACACACACTTATTGGCTCTTGCGGTGATGCGGTGAATACTTGGATTGTATCTCCAACTCCCGCAAGCCCGCACTCATTTTAGGGTTTTTTATTTGGCTTTTGCGGGATGTAGTTCTTTCTCCCGCACATTCTTTGTATGAAAACTTTATTTGTTGAACAATGACATTTTTTAAAAACATTTTAAAATGTTTTTAAAAGCTGCAACAAACTATAAAGAAATAAAAAAAATTTAAATTTCTCTTACGACCATTTCAGAGAAATTCACTGCGGGCAAACCGGGTGACCTAAAGCCATGATTTTTTGCGAGAAGGCATAATTATTTAAATAAAACATGGGTTTGTTGTCCATTTTTGCCCAACTCACCAAATTTATGCACTTCCTTTGTAAACTAGCTCTGCTGGCAAGTTGTAGGAAAATGTGAAGTTTAAAATGACACACCAAATGAGCTTGAATGGCTGCATAATTGAATTGGAGTCGTTTGAGACTAAAATATCAACTGGGTCACCCTCAGAATTTTGAAATTTGCAACTTTTTGGGATGCCAAATCTAGCCCAGGAGCAGTCAAGAATGCATTAAAAACCATATCAAAACTCATCCGACAACCACGAAACTAAACATACACTTTGACAT
Source organism: Cunninghamia lanceolata (assembly GCA_027924645.1). NCBI lineage: Eukaryota > Viridiplantae > Streptophyta > Pinopsida > Cupressales > Cupressaceae > Cunninghamia > Cunninghamia lanceolata. Next base: position 1,895,269 of record BSBN01001219.1, on the reverse strand, counting down.
ATATACCAAGAAAATGAATACCACACAGAATTGCAAGATCATTTCTAGGTTTCAAAATGTTAATCATCAAAGCTGTCCTCCGGGGCATATTTGCTAAGTGCAGACAATAAACTCTTCCAGAACCCTCCAACTTGGTGCTTCAAAATTCTATCAAATCTAATCATAGGAAGCTGAAATCAAATGTACACACTTACATATGGTAGATGACTATGCTTACCAAGTGATTTGGTATAAAAGTGAACATGCCTCAAGTTATGATCCTCCAAAGTAAGCTACTAGGACATATTTCATAGGTGTATTTTTGAGTGTTGCAATCAATTTTCTCATCATGGGCACTTCAAATTTAACAAAAAATTGAAGGTACCAACAGTGGCTTTGTCTGGGGATGTATGCCCCTTATGGGCATAGCAAGAATTCAGATCTTTGGGGAGCAGACCGGGTGCCTTATCTATTGGGCACCAGAGTCAAACCTCTCCTCTGCCCTGAACTAGTATGGTTTGAAAAACCAAACCACAACTGATGGCACAAGGCCACCATAAAAGAAAAGCCTCTATTTGCCTCTGTCATACACCTTATTTTCATCTGACTACATCAGGTTAAATCAGAAAGCACTATCACTGTAAGCCTGAAAACAAACATCACCATTGGCATTCTGAAACATGTCACTGTATTTTCCCATACCAACATTAGTTCCGTCAGACTGTATCTCATAATCAAGCACAAATTGAAAAACACCATCACCATTTGAAAAACATCCATCATATTGGACTTTAATGAAACATGTTCATACATAATACAACAATTAGCATTGTCTATTTCATCATGTTTCACTGAAGCTTTTCCCAAATAGACTGAGAAATTGACACACTCATATGTTGCTTCATAGCTGATATCACACTGCTGCAAACCATGAGAATTATGCAAACAAGCCTCTAATATATGGAAAGAGAAACATTAATATACAGGCTCATTTTGTAACTGCATTTCAACATTTTGGTGAGAAGAATCATCAAGAAATCCTGTTTCATCAACATATCTGCTTACTTCATTATCATCTGAGAAAAATATATCAGTACCTTCAACACCCTATGTATGCTCAAAAGTAAGCAATTCTGTTTCAAAAATATAATTAGATTCAACCTTAAAACTAACATCCTTGTCCATATGAGAAAACTCATGATTAGGCTCATCTAGATTAGAAAATAGACACTCATAAGAATCTACATTTAGAACATCTTGACTTTGACCACTACTGCAATGAATTTCACAATCATCATCCATCCTTGTGTCACTAAAATGAATCTCTGATTTTGCATCAGCACTTACACTTTCAGCATATCCATCATTGTTAAAGTCAAATGGTTTCTCACCTTCATAAGCATTGTTATCCTGCAAATTATCTTGTTTATTTGTGGAAGGAAAAATAAATGGAAATGTGTCATACTTAGTACCCAAAGGAACATCATCATTGTCAGAGTTTATGTGAGCGGGGCACAGGAGGTCATGACCATTTTTATGTACATACCTTTGGTATTCCATGGTCAAAAAATCTAAAATTTGCTCATTGCTAAGTGAACATGCCTCCTTATTCACCTCATTGTTGGTACACTCTCTACTTTCATCATCTTGGCAAGATATCATCTGATTTTCTTCTGTCATTTCATCATATAATGAGCATGAAAAACTTTGGAAACTATTCTTAGATGTACATACCTCTTCTTCACGAATTGTGTCTATCAATGGATGTGTTATTTGTTCATTGCTGAGTGGACTTGCTCCTTCATTTACGTCATTGCTGATTGCATTTGGGTATCCCTGGATGCCAAAGAAATTGAGTTGTCTGAATCTGTTTGTAGTCATAGGTCCTCTTGCAAACAGATTTTGCTTTTGATGAGGCTGATATTGATATCCCTATTGCTGATATTGCTGATATAACTAATGCATACCTTGATGCATATTTTGGTTAACACCTCCATGAAGATTCATACTACCTTGCACATTTTGATTTGAATATTGGTGTTGATACTAATACTGCCCCATATCCCTGATTTTGAATTTTCACTCCTCCTTCACCAGGGGGAAAAGGATAAGCACCTCCAATAGGTTGAGAAGTCATTAACAATCTCATTAGATTCGACACCTGTGATGCAAAAATATTTTTCTGTGCATTATGAGCATTATTTGTATTGCCAGGATTTCTAACTGCATTATAGGGCACTTGTGGGTTCAATAAGCCACTTGTGTTCACATATCCAACCTGATTACAGTTAGGTCTATATTGTGGCACATTTGAAATAAGCTGGGCAGTCAACTAAAGCAACTCTTGCTCTAATTCTTGTTCTTGTCGTATCAACTTTTGCCTCTCAATTTGTGCTTGCAATTGTTCCACTTCTTGTTTTAACTTCTGATTAGTTAGTTCTCTTATTGAAGCAGAGACATCATGGGCATCAATAAAGCATATCATTTGAGGTGTTTTCTCCCAGACCTATGTTGTGAATATTGCTGGGCCATTCTCTCATCAGGTTCTTTTTAATAGAGTCGCAACCTCTTTTAAAGAGGAATGAATTTTATTTTCTGGGTCTTCTCTGGCAGAGTCATTCACATATCAAATCCCCGGCGAAGTCACCATTTTGTTGGTTCCCAAATCTGCAGATTGTAAAACCCTAAAAGTATGCGAGGATTTATGATCAGGTTCAACAACTGATTTGACCAACTAACGGAATCAACCAAGATGGTTGGAATTCCCTGCACTTCAGGCTCTGCTATGCCTAGGCGGGTATACCTTTATCACCAATGTTCATTACTTCTCTAGGATTAAATGGTTCATACAACTTCATAGGTTTTCTATTCCATATTAGCATGAGGGTTTGAAATAGAAAATTCAAATATACTAATTGCTACTCCTACTCCTATTCCTACAACTGAAAATGAAAATATACAATGATTTTATTTATTCTGGAGCATAACTTTGATTGGTGCCTTATTTGTTGGGTATCAGAGTCATAATGAGTTTTTTGCTCCTCCAATGGTCTTAAATTTTAACTGTTTAGCACTATTCCTATTTATGCCTTGCATAAACGTGCAATAATTTCAACCACATGAAAACCATTCTTCTTAATCCAAACTGAATTCTCTGAATCACAACAACATATTCAACATAATTTAATCTCTACTTCAGAGAACCCATCAAAAATATCACACAGAAGCATTTAAGGATGCAACGACAAATCAATAAGTACTTGACAAATTGATTCATATGATTAAAAGAAAACAATTTGGAGATTGTTTTGAACAATTTCTTTTCATTTAAATCAATAAACATGAAACCATTTTCAGAGCAAATTCATTTTTGCGCAATCTCAAATCAAATCTTCATAGGTACACCAATTTGTTCTGCCCCCCTCTTCTCTATCCTCTCTTTTACTAGTCTTGGTTTCCTTGTTATAAACAAATGAAGGAAGCGACAAGCTTTAGACCGTTTACATTCCAAAATGACTTTTCGGCTACCCACCGGGTGCATCTTTTCATTATCTTTTGCCATTAAAAATATTTAATTTTATATCTTTAGCTTCGCATCCTCGTGAAAAATAATTTGCCAATACAAAGTATTTTGCAATACATTAATCTTCCTCTTTGCTGTCAATATCACATTTATTTTACCTTTATGCATTTTCACCCAAAACATACCTTTCAGGTAAAAATATTTACCCACTCCAAAACTCCCTGGTGGAAATATTTCACTTCTTAGTGAAATTTTTTTACAATTATATTACATTCCCCCAAATAATGTCACGTTCAATGTTGTGAGCAAATAAATTTTCCCCTTTCAAATGTAGAAATAGTCACCATCTTTTTATTGCAATGAAATTTTTTATGCTTCACTTATTTTTTTATGCCTCCACCGCAACACCACACATGTTTTAGATTTTGTAATATATCCTTTGCGAGAATGTGGTAAAGTTACTTTTATTGCTTGGTTTACTCCTTACCTCCATCCCGCACATACACTTACTGGCTATTGCGGTGATGTGGTGAATACTTGGACTGTATCTCCAACTCCTGCAAGCTTGCACTCATTTTAGGGTTTTTTATTTGGCTTTTGCGGGACGCGGTTCTTTCTCTCGCACATTCTTTGTATGAAAAATTTATTTGCTGAACAATGACATTTTTTTAAAATATTTTAAAATGTTTTAAAAAGCTGCAACAAACTATAGAGAAATAGAAAAATTTTAAATTTCTCTTACGACCATTTTAGAGAAAATTCACTGCAGGCAAACTGGGTGACCTGAAGCCATGATTTTTTGTGAGGAGACATAATTAATTAAATAAAACATGGGTATGTTATCCATTTTTTCCCAACTCATCGAATTTATGCACTTCCTTTGCAAACTAGCTTTGTTGGCAAGTTGCGGGAAAAATGTGAAGTTAAAAATGACATACCAAATGACCTCAGATGGCCACAAAATTGAAACAGGAGTCATATGAGACCAAAATATCAACTAGGTCACCCTCAAAATTTTGAAATTTGCAACTTTTTGGGATGCCAAATCTAGCCCAGGAGTAGTCAGGGACGCATTAAAAACCCTATCAAAACTCATACGGCAACCATGAAACTGAACAAACACTCTGATATATGTACCAAGAAACTTTCTACTACAAAGAATTGCAAGATCATTTCTAGGTTTCAAAATTTTAATCATCAAAGCTGTCCTCTGGGGCATATTTGCAAAGTGCAGACAATAAACTCTTCCAGAACCCTCCAACTTGGTGCTTTAAAATTTTGTCAAATCTAATCATAGGAAGCTGAAATCAAATGTACACACTTACATATGGCAGATTACTGTGCTTACCAAGTGATTTGGTATAAAAGTGAACATGCGTTAAGTTATGATCCTCCAAAGTAAGCTATTAGGATAGATTTCACAAGTGTATTTTTTAGTGTTGCAATCTATTTTCACATCATGGGCACTTCAAATTTAGCCAAAATTTGAAGGTGCCAACACATCCTATAGCTTAGTCTCCTTTATTGTGGTTACAAGGGAATGTTGTGTTACAAATTCTTCTATTGTGGGTTCTATTGATGGAATTGATGAGTGAAACCTATAGCTACTAGATGTTCATACAATCATTTCTCCTTCAGGAGTGGTATCACTGTCTATAAATACACAGGTGAAAGGTGGTGGAGAAACCTTTTTTTTTCATTCCCTATTCCTTTAATTGATGAGAATATCTCAGCTTGGAAGCTATGGTCGCAGTGGTTACTTTTTTCTTTTTCTTTGGGATCTTGAAGAAGAGGGGATATCACTAGCTACAAAAATATTGGCTACATCAGCTGTAGGTCTTGCAACTGATGTTGTTGTAGGTTTTGTAGTTGTTGTTGTAGGTGTAGACACATGAAAATGGTCACAACCACTTTCATCCATTCTCCACATTCCAAACCCAACAATTCACATCATCTCATCCAATGCACATGTTAATTAAATAATTTCTAATTATTTAATTAATGCTTTCTTCGCCTTTCCCCTTTACCAAAAATCAAATTTCCTCTACTATAGTCCAAAAATTAAATATTTTGACAACTATAGTTCATATCCCATCTCCAAAAATAAAATAAATATCCATATTTATTTAATTCTCTATTTTATCCACTTTTGATTACTTTTTTGTAATCATCATTATTTTCTTGTAAAACATGTGCACATGAATTAATTTTAATTAATTCAAAATTACAACTCCCCATGTTTCTTGAAGTCCACTTGCCACTCAATGTACATGCATGTACATGACAAATGGTACTTTGGAAGCATGGAAAAATCTTCCATAAAAGTGTACATTTGTCCTATTTTTTCTACCCCACTCCATGTGTCACTATTCATGGAATTTTAAATTCCATGTGGCACTATTCATACACTATTCACTCAATTTTAAATTCCACTTGTCCTCTCCTCATGATTTTTAATTCCTCACAAAATCTAAGCCATGCCTTTCCATAAATGAAGCCTTACATGTCATACACCTACCCAATCTTAGCCATCCATCCATTCAACCACTCAATCTCATCCATTGATCATCCCTTGAATCTTAGAGCAATTCTCTCATCCAACCTCATCATGCCACTTGCCAATTCTCCTTTCTTGAGGATCCTCAAGCAATCATAGCTCTTGATCCTTCAATTCAATCCTAACCCTCCATTCCCATCCCCAAAAATCTATAAATTGAGCCTTTCCCTTCAATTTCCCATAAGCAATTTGTATGCAAGGAAATTCTATCACTTTGAGCACTCACAATAAACTATTTAGGTTAATTTAATAGTTTAGTATAGCATATCTAGGACATATCACTATTAGTGCATATAAATAGGGTGCAAGATAGTATAATTGTGCACTTGTAGTTAGTCTAGTGTTGAGGTCCCTTGGATTTGGAATGGATGGTTAATTAGGATAGTTAGCTCATCCTAAGAGGTTCCACTTTCATTGTAGATATTTTTGGCATGCTCGGTGGGACCCCCATCCCTTTTAACCATCTTTTTGTGTTGTATTTTACATGTGTTTTGTGCTTGCAGGTCATAGCAATGCCTAGATTTAGCCATTTAGCACCTAAGTGCCCTCTGTCGGTACCTATCAGCTTTATTTCAGCACCTGGATCTACAGATGACCAGAGCTCTTTTTAGCACTAGATTTCAGCCTTTCAGCACTGAGTTCCCTTGCATCAGCGCCTAGTTTCTTGCATTGGCACTCGACACTGCAAAGGTTTAACTTGTGGTTTTTTATTATTTTCCATCATTTTGCAAAATATATTGGATGAACATGTGTTAATTGAGCTTCCTAACAATGTTTTGGTACATTTAGCTCTCAAATTTGTAGGAAAATACACAGATATAGGGGGACACTCTGCTCAAATTGTTTCAGCACCCAATCTAGTTCCTTCAGCGCCTAGTTCACACAGATTAGCACCTGGATTTGTGCTTTTACTTGCATTTGAATTCCATCTTTTCTTGGGTTAATTAGTGAATCTTGCTGGTTTTATGTATTATTAACCCCCTAATGTTGGTATTAGCTATTTTAGTCCTATGTGTGTGCAGGAAAATATCATAATCCAAACCATCATATCCTCTCTGTCGAATCGGCACCTAAAAATCACACAGTCGCACCCATCTTCCCTGTATCAGCACCAAAGTCCTCAGGTATAACAGTCTCTGTTTTAGCACTTAAATTTCTTATATTAGCGCTTAGTATGTTTTCTTTAGCGCTTAAACTCTCTGGTTCATTTCTTATTCTTATTAACGCCTAAACAAATTGTTTCAGCACCCAGTGCATGTATAAATCAAATTTTCATCTTTTTGGCATTTTGCTTGGTCTATCTTTGTTTTTGCATCATCTTACGTTAGCACAAGACCCTACAATCAGACTACTTACATCCTTTGTGCAACCCTGTGGTCAAAGACATCTTTTTTCCACTAGTTTAGTTGCACACTAAGGTTAAATTAGAGGAAATTAATTTTTGTTTGCCATGTCTTTGGTTTTCTTTGGACACATGTTCTCCCCTCGTGCCTTAGGGTGATCTTGGGGGATCAAAAGTCCATTAGAAAACTCTTTTGTTTTCTTTTGAATCCTAGAGGGGCTACTTTTCCGCGTATGCTCTCCCCTTGCACTTCATGCGATCTTGGGTGATCAAAAGTGGGAAGTAGTTTCTTCTTAGGGTACCTACTAGGGGATTTCATCCCCCCTACAGATGACCTCAACCACATGTTCCGGTGTGAGATATAAATATTGTGAGAATTGAAAGACTCACTTTAAAGGAAGGACCCCTTCTTGCCAAAAAAAAACCTCGAGACCCTTGGCTGCGAAGACTTGATTTGGTTTGTACAAGGTCAGAAGTTGGGACACCCCTATTTACAAACTCGTCCCCTATACCTCGTGTATATTAGGACATCCCTTAGAATCCTTGTGAAGCCTAGTTAAGATCTTCTACCGTCATATCTTGTGGTGAACCATTGCAGAAGGAGGGGAAGATACTCACTATACCACTATACTTGAGATAGGGTCTACTTTGGGCAAGACGAAAGTCTCCAAGGTAAGATGGTAAGGTGGTCCATGACCTTATTTTCCCTATCTATCCAAGCTATGTCACTATGGTATTAATGGGGGTGAGAATCTCAGTTCTATTTTGAGTTGAGATTGACCCACGACCATTTTGTGAGATCCACAAGATATGTCACTCCCACTTGAATAATTTATAGGTTCTATACAAGTGTTTGGTGTGTCTTCAATGTGCTATACCCATACAAGCTGTTTATAATTTATGGAGGCTAACAACCTCTTGTACCCAATTCCAAGTTAGTCCAATCAACCATTGTGTTTGATGTTTGCAAATCTTGCCAAAAATCTCTAAACAAATACATTTCAAATCAAATCAATCCACATTAGCACCCATTACCCATAAATCAATGCCCACTCATTCTCTGTTCGCGCCTAAGTTGTATGTGTTAGAGCCCAGACTGGCTCTAGTCATCATTCTACTAACACCGAATCAATGCTCACTTTTCATATTAGCACCTAGTTCACCCTCATCAATGCCTATTCGGCCTCTTTCGGCGCCTAGTCAAACCCTGGTCCCCGTTTTATGTATACCTCCATTTAGTGCCTAATCAGTCTTTGTCAGCACCTAGTCAGCTTCTATCAGTGCTTGACTAGTCCATTTAGTGCCTAGTCACCTAAATCAATGCCCATTTCTATATCTTTTAGCACCCAGTCCCTGTCTGTCAGTGCCTAAACTCATTATTTTAGCGCCTAGATTCAGAAACTCACAAAAATCAAAGTATTTATCATTTTGATTGTCAAGGTCACCTTGTCCACATTATCCAACATCATTTCATCCCCAAATCCATCCATTTTGTCATCATCCATGTCCTTTTGACCCTTAGCTTGTGATCAAACATTATCTAAGAAATTAAATCAAATCAACCATCCTCAAATCAAATCAATTGTCCATTATCCAAATCCAATCAAACTTCATCCAAAATCAATCAACCAACCATCCAAATCTAAATCCAACTTTTCTAAGGTTAATATCTAGATCAATCATCCTCTCATTTATACTAGGCTTAAGAATTTGTCTATCTTAAGTTTAGTGTAAACTCGAAATCATAACCCCTTGGATAAATTAGCCTAGGAACTTAGACAACTCCCAAGTTAGTGGAACCCAAGAAATCCCATCTTTCTTGGTGCATCTTGTCGACCCCAAGGAAGATAATCCCATTATCTCTTTGGTTAGGCTCTTTCTCCACCCTAAGTACATAGGGATAATATTTGATCCTCAACTATATTGATCTAGATTTTGAAATTAGAACAATCCCCATCCCTAACCATTGGGACCTCATCATGCATATCTGATCAAAGTTCTCCTTTTATGCCTACCATCACACGATCACAAGCTAAGAGAAAGATTGATGCCTGTTATCAACCCCTCTCTCCACATGACTCTACCACAAGCAATATGGAGGGGTATGTCAACCAACTTGAAATGGGTGAAACATCCATGCATCATAATGTCAACTCCCCCACCTTCATTGATTTCATCAATGAAAGAGGACTCCATAAACATTTGACCAATTCCTTGACAATCATAAGGATCAATTCCTTGAACATCTCATCAAAGCATGCCTTCCTTATTCATTTGACCATGAAAAACTTAAGGCCATTTTCCATGACAAACCACCATCACCCATTCATGACCAACCATGGGGACGTGGCCCTAATCCCAACAATCCTGTTGGTTCCCAAAATTGTAGCTTGCTAATCCTAAGGCTATGCTAGATCCTATGGTCAGACTAACAAGGTTTTGGCCAATGAAACAGAGTGACCCTATATAGTTTATTACTCCCTGCACTTCATGTTTTGCTAGACCTAGGCAAGTGTACCTTTATAATTAAGCAGATTATGAACTTTAAAAGTTGTGTGTACTTTTGACTATGGCAATCTATTTCTTAATGGCATGTGAGTGTGAAATAGAAGCTAATCCTATTGTAAATGTTTTGAAAATTAAATATATGAATAAGTAGAGTACTGTTTTGAAATGAGTGAGATGTGCCTATTTCTATTAGCTAAATGGAGTCAAGATGTGTATGATATGTGGATCCTTTCTCTTAGCTTAACTCTAATTGTTCAGTACTTATGGATTGTTTATACTTTGTATAAACTTGCAGGGTTGTCAGTTATCAGGCTCTTCTTACCAATCCCAGTGATATCTTCCAAAGTTACTGTGACTATTTGAAAGGATTTTATTTCTTACTAGAAGGAAACCAATTAAGATGATTTATTTAAAAGGATTTTAATTCTGGGCAGAAACCAATTAAAATGAATCTCTTAAAATGAATTTAATTCACTTCTTGCAGAAACCAATCAACATGAATCACACAAAGGTAGCAAACGTGTCTTGACAAATTAAAAATATTTTTAATACTCTTAATTTGAATAACAGAGAAAGACCACTCTGGAGACAACAAGATAACATATAAGAATTAAAATCAACAAAACAGTTGAACACCAGAAATTGGGCCACCAATTTAAACTTTCTCCTCCATTAGATTGCTCCAAAAGTTATTTCAATATGTATCAGAAAACTTCATTTTCGTATTTTTTTATTTACTACCTAATCCTACTGATTGCTCCTACCGATGATGATTGTACTAATGATTATGATCTGATGATTTTTGTCTCTCATAAATACCTTGTATTTTCAAGGGTTATGACCCTTCACATATCTGTCTGGTGCGTCTCTTCATTTAATTAATTATTTTCTGTAGATAAAATAATTAATTTTAACTTCTTTAGGCACTCCCATGAAAAATAAAGTATTTCGTAATACTTTAATCTTAATTCCTTAGTTGGCAAATTTCTTGTTTATATTTACTCCTTGCTGGAAATGTTTCACCCTTAATTGTATGCATTTTAGAATAAAAAATATCCTCGGGGTAAAATAATCACCCACTCTATAACTCCTTTGGTGAAAATATTTAACTGGTCATTACCACTAGTGAAATTTATATCTTCTCAAAGTAAGATTACTCTTCAAAATAATCACCATAATCCTGATTTCATTTAACCATTAATTGCATTCTTTTACTAGGGGAAGTGCCATGGCCATATTGAGATCACAACTTAACTCTTGCCAAATTTCACCTCTCCTTCGATGATGTTCATGCTTCTTTCTTTTCTCCATTGGGTTTTTGAAAAGACCTACACTCTCTCTCTGATATTCAATTTGTATACTTTATGTCCTTTGATTACAATAGTGTTTATCAGTTACGGTTTTCGGGGCCCACCTCATTGGCAGATCTGAGGGACCTTTATAATTTCCCACTGATGTAGTATTCTTCCTTCAATGATCTTTAGTGATGTATTGTATGCTCTTATGTATCGGCCATCGAAGAGACTTGTTAACTAGTCCTTCCGATGCAGTATAGTCTCCTCGATGTCAAGTAAATCCTTTTGTCCTCTTGATTTTATTTGTCTGCTCGATGAGGTTTTACCTATCTTTATCAGAGGGACATAAAAAATTGTTACTCCAATATAGAAGAGTCCTTTCGATGATTGTGTGTATCCACTTTCTCGGCCCATTTATATATTCCACCGATAATTGTAAGTGTCTTTGATGCCTTTTGCCTTTAGTGTATATCGGCATATCGAAGAGACAAATAAGGTGTCTCGCCGATATTAGGCATTTTCTCTGATACAAATGCGAACTGATCAACCCATTTGGTGCATTTCAATGAGGTTTCATTTTGTTATTCATGTGATCAAACACCATGCCGATAAGTTTCATTTTGCAAAGCTGTGTAAGTAGCCAATACAAATCGCCTGTGAGTGGTGGAAGAATGAAGATTTTCCCCTTTTGAAAATGCTTTCTTGAGAATACAGGTTTGCAACAATTGAAGATATATCAAGTATTCTTTAGGGGAGTTGTGTGCGTTAAACAAAATGTGCAACACTTCGTTCAACTAGCCCTTTCTACATAATGCTTTGGAATGAGCAATCAAAAGCAATGACATATTATGATTGTGGCTGGAGCCCTAAAAATGTGTGGTGTTCCCACAATAATTTATTTTGTAGCAACTGTGGAGATAAATTTTGTTTTATTGTGGCAGTTAGTACATACTCGAGGGTTTTTTACAACTGAAAATAGCTGTTTCAGGAAGCACTTTTAAACCAACCAAATATTTGATCTTAATTCTTCACATGCCACCTCTAAAGTCACATAGGATTTTCTTATATGATTAGTTTCATCTTTAAAACTAGCCTGGTACAGCATGCCATCGATGCATATTTGAGGACAAAAGACTTTGAGATTTATGCTCATACATATTTTATCCTTCTTTTGAAAGCATTTCCAGGTGTTGTCTCAATGCCCGTAGAAGAGAAACATGTACACTGTCTAGAAACGAATTTGTTGTCTTGAAATTCAATGCTCCCACAAAATCATGTAGAGAGAATGGGCTCAAAAATAAGAGATCACTAAATGATCTTAAAAAGGCGTACACAGATAAAAGATCAAGAACTGAATTATGTAGTAAAGGAATGTCTTCTGAAGGCTAAGGCAGAGGCAACATTGGAGGCAGCAGATTGTAAATAGGTTTTCGGTGATAGTGAAATTAGGCCCAAATCATTACTATCAAAGGTCTTACCTGTTTGATGCATTTTAAACACAATTTTTTGCTCTTAGCAAGTCATCTTCACAATGGGATTCAAGAACACAATTCCAAGGACAAATTCCCCTTTTCTGCATTTTAAATACCAAGTGGGTATTTGTATTTTTTATTATAACTTTAATAAGCCTGAACATATCCCCAGACTTCACAACTGTGTGATGTATGCGGGGTCACCTTTGTGGGCCCGACTAATTTTTTTTTCATTTTGAAACAAGTTTTCATCTTGAATTGACTTGAGACTACTCTGTATGCTCCTGGGGTGAAAAAGCGAGATGGGTAATAGTCAGAATATTCTTTCTGGCACTTTGTATCTGTGACCAAAACAAACCCAGTGGCTTCCAAAAACACCTTGGGAAACTGATCAAACAATCTCCTAGAGCCACAAAAATGCACAAACATGCAGACATACAATCCAAGAATTCATTGCAACAAATGGATTGGAAAAGATCATCCTGAGGTGCAAGATATCAACATTCAAAGTGGCCCACTTGGCCTTTTCTGGAACTACATCTGTTAAAAACCAATTAGGGCTCACCAAGTCACCATCCTGAAAAAATACCTAATCACATCTTGGGAAACTCGCACTTGGGGGATTAGTTCATTTAGGTCAAATGAGCATGTGTGCAGAAGGGTTTTTCACTAATATATATCTTTCACAATATATTAAAGGTCAAAGTTTACCTTCCTAGAACTTTTCTAGAATTGCAGTCATCAAAATAGTGAAAATTCCATTTGCTTTTGATTTTGAAAAAAATAGCAAATGAGATGCTGGGGTTTTAAAATTTGGCACGAAAGTATATTAACATGGGACAAATCTGGACCACCAATTGGATTGTCATGAAAACCATCCAGTTGCTAGATGTTGGCCTCCAAAGTTGACCTCCTGGGACATATTTAATACTGTGCAGACAAGGAACCTTTCCAAAACCCTTCAACTTGACACTTCAAAACTCTTTCAAATCTGATCATGGGAGGCTAAAATCAGACATGCACACTCACATATGATAGATGAGTATGCCTACCAAGTGGTTTGGCATGACAGTGAACATGCTTCTAAATATGACTCTCCAAAATAGGTCATTGGGACAAATTTTTCAGGTGTATTTCTGAGTGTTCCAGTCAATTTTTTTTTTTTATCATGGGCACTTCAAATTTTGCCAAAATTTGAGGGTGCCAATAGTGGCTCTTTCTTGGGGATGTATGCCCCTTACGAGCATAGCAAGAATCTAGATCTCTGGGTAGCAGATTGAGTGACTTATTCATTGGGCAGCAGAGTCAAACTCCTCTGTCCTAAGCTAATATGGTGTGAAAACCACACCACAGCTAATGGCTCAAGGCCATCAAAAAAAGAGAAGCCTGAACTTACCTCTATCATATATCTTGTTTTGATCTGATTCCATCAAGCTCCATTTGAAGATATTTATGAAATCTATACTGCTATATCCATTGCCATTGGAAACTTTTGAAATGCCCATATTTCCTTTAGCATTTTCACCATTCTATAATTTGATGGGCTGATATATTGACCTTATTTTTATGTTGTTTTTATATGCTTTTAGAACTTTTCTATATGATCCTCTAGACACTTTACCAACATCACCATCATTATATGTTGTCCTTTTATATACTTTACAAGACTTTGTATCTATGATATTAATATGGAATATGGTGATGATATTATTAATTGAAAGATTTAAATATGAGTATGCATGCAATATAGATGGAATCCTATGGTTTAGTCATGAAGGTTATTTGTGTGCATATGTTTTGTGAATTAACCCCTGTGCAACAAGAACATGTCATCAAGGAAATGAGCATTTGCAGTGAAGTTGCAGACATGAGAATTAAAGGAAGTGAAGTTAGGATGCCAAACATGTAGGCAACTGGAGGATGAATGTGAACCATCATGGACAAAAATAAATGTAGAAGAAGAAGAAGACTTGTTTCAAATGCAGCTTATGTGTGTTCTTCATGAGATCCATTGCATAAGAATTCTTGTTGGGATAGGACTCTGCTTCCTCTGTTCAGTTAGATTAATAAATTGATCTCAAACCTGTATCCTTTTAGCTATGAATGGATTGATGGTTGAAGCTAGTTGGTAGTTGCATAAAACTCTCCTGATTCTGTATAAGTTAGGAGGGATGAGTTAGTTATCAACTTAGTTACTTTATTTTCTGCTTATTCAGTTGTTGCTCTGTTTCTACTATTGGAAAACCCAAACATGTTTTATTGAGGAATGTTATTATTGAATACAATTTGAAGAGATTCTGTTTATGATTTGAAGTGAATGGAATTGTATGTTATGAAGATGCATGAGTATCTGAATTAGATTTGGTTTCTAGTTAAGTGAGTCAGTCCCCTGAGCTGGCCACTCAAGGTACTGATCCTCACTTCATTTATTTTCCCATTCCTTTATGTATTCTTGTTAAGTCTATTTTCTATGAAGTTATAAATATATTACGAGTCAATTTAGAATGCTTTGATTATTGAATTACAAGTCATATGGTTTATGAACATTGCATGCTTTATTAACTTTAAGTCCTCCAGAGCTTAGCATTAGTTCTCTTATCATTTTGGATGTTTTGAGTTAATTCTGTAATTTCCTGTTGATAATAGTCATCTACAACTTATGTTGTAGGTACCCGTAGCCACTAGATTATGTAGCTATTTTTACTATTCTTGCATTTCTGTGAATTCCAGCAAAGTAGAATAGCCTAAGTAAGTTTGGATAAGATAGTCTAGGAAGAATATGAGCCCTGAAGGCACATACAGTGCAGTGCCATCATAAGCTTACGCTCCTTGGTTGATAATTTAATGTAGGAATGCAATGATAGAGTGGACTATTTAGATAGGTTTACCCCTGAATTATGTTAAGTCTACAACACATTAGTTTTCCTCTACATAATTCATGATTAGGCATAATCTGAAACATTTCATCATCATGTGATAAACTCTTTCCATCTTCATCATACAAAGAATATTCACTTTCATTATTCTGTTCACTGTCATGCATCATGAAATGATTTCCCAGTCGAGTTGAAAACTAAGAACACTTATAATCCATCATGTAGCCGATATCATTAGGTCTGAGTTCATCATAAGTTTGCAAAGAAAATCTAAAATCACCATAGGGCCATTGATGCAAAGTAGAGAAAAAACTTCTTGATGTAAAACAATCATAATCACCCATTCCATTATCTAAATGCTTCTCACATGGGTCTGAAAATTCTGCCATATCAATATATTTTGAGATAGCCTGATCTAAAATATTTTCATTATCTTTCATATCACTATTTGGTATTATCCACCTCTGATCCATGCACTCATTAATATGCACATTTGGACATATATTATCCATGATGTGTAAGTCAATATCACTCTTATATGAGCTAAAGACCTCTACTTCTGATTTACATACCTCTTCCTAGACAGGGATAAACATGAGCTTTTGATCAACTTCACGAGTTTCTTCATCATTGTGAAAGATATGTTTGAGATTAGATGAATCTTCATTAGGATCAACATTACAGCAGTACTCAAAATCATTGGATAATGATACAACAGATATGACAATTTCAGCATACTTGTTTCCCTCACAAGTTGATGCAACATTATCTTGTTTATTTGAGGAAGGAAAAATAAATGGACAAGGAACATTATCTTCATCAAAGTTTATGTGAGCAGGGCACAGAAGCTCATGGCCATTTTCATGCACATCCCTCTGATATTCTATGGTTAATAAATCTAAAATCTGCTCACTACTGAGTGGACATGCTTCTTCTTTCATATCTTCCACTGCATTTTTCCTCATCGACAGATCCTGGGGACCTTTATAATTTCCCACTGATGTAGTATTCTTCCTTCGATGATCTTTAGTGACGTATTGTATGCTCTTATTGTTAGGGTTAGCCGGCAGAAGATATCAATTAAATGCAAATAAAGATTAAACAGAGAAATGGAAATACACAGAAATAATAATAGCGAGAGACAATTTTTAACGTGGTTCACCCAAACTCGGGCTACATCCACCAAACAGAGAGTCCAATATTATTATCCAGTAAATCAAACCGATTACAATCAGCAATCCCTGTAACTCAATACCACTGCAAAATGCTACAATACAATATCAAAACCCTAACCCTTAGCTGCTTTTTATCAAGCTTTTTATCGGTTACAAAATAGGGTTTTCTTATGTCGGTCAATGAAAAAATTAACTCCCGGTGCATTATAAAATAATAAAAAACCGTGTGAGGTTTCGGGGGCGTTGCCCCGGAACGCGCCAGGGGCGCTGCCTCTGGACCCCGCAAGGGGCGCTGCCCCCAAACCCCCGCAAGGGGCGCTGCCCCTTGACCCCGTAGGAATTTGGGGGTAAACCGCGCTGATAAAAGTGGCGTAAATATAACCTCCGAGTTTGATTAGGCTCCATATAACAACGATCTCCCACTTGGAGATTGATCAGACTCCACACCATATCATCTCCCACTTGGAGACTGATCATAACACCACTGACCCTGTAGCTCCCACTGGAAATAAGCACCCTGGACTCTGCTGTTCTATTTTTTGTTGTGTTCAGTCTAGAAGACCAACCGAAGCTGAAGAGGAGCTCAGCTTCTCCCTTGTCACTGCCTTTGTAAACATATCTGCTGGATTGTCATCTGTATGTATCTTTGCCAGCTGTAACTGTCCATCATCCAACACCGACCGAATGAAGTGATACCTCAACTGTATATGTTTGGTCTTTGAATGCAAGGCATAATTCTTTACAAGATGTATGGCACTCTGGCTGTCTGTAAACAAATAACTGTTAACCTGTTGTGTGCCTAATTCATTCATGAAAGATTGCAGCCATATCATCTCCGTGCTTGCCTCTGTTGCAGCTACATATTCTGCCTCTGTGGTGGATAAAGCAACCACCTTTTGCAACCTGGAAATCCAACTTACCGCTGTTCCACCTACAGTAAAGACATAACCTGTAGTACTCCGCCTGGTATCAATATCTCCTGCCAAATCTGAGTCTACATAACCTGCTAAAACAGTATTAGAGCCCCCAAAACACAAGTGTTTATTGGATGTACCTCTCAAATACCTGAGAATCCATTTTACCGCATTCCAATGCTCTAATCCGGGATGACTCATATACCTGCTAACGACTCCTACAGCATGTGCAATATTCAGTCTCGTGCATACCATGGCATACATTAAACTGCCTACAGCTGAAGCATATGGTACCTTGGACATTTTCTCTTCCTCCTCTTGTGTCTTAGGACACATGTCCTTAGTCAATTTCAAATGACTAGGCAAAGGTGTGCTGACAGCTTTTGCATTCTCCATGTGGAATCTCTGCAACACCTTTTCAACATAAGCAGCCTGAGATAGAGTCAATTTTCTGTTCAGCCTATCTCTACAAATTTTCATACCAAGGATTTGTTTTGCTGCCCCCAAATCCTTCATATCAAATGATTGTGCCAACTGCTGTTTTAACTCTCTTATGTGATCCATGTTAGACCCAGCTACAAGCATGTCATCAACATATAAACATAAAATAATGTAGCGGTCATTATCTAACCTCTTAAAATAAACACAATGGTCAGAATTACACCTACTATAGTCTTGCTCAGCCATAAAATTGTCAAATTTCAAATACCATTGCCGAGGTGCTTGTTTCAGGCCATACAAACTCTTCTTCAATCTGCACACTAGTTTCTCCTTACCTTTGACCTCAAATCCTTGGGGCTGTTCCATATAGATCTCCTCCTCCAAATCACCATGGAGAAAGGCAGTTTTAACATCTAGCTGTTCCAAATGTAAATCTTCAGCAGCCACAATACTTAAAATAGTACGAATAGAAGTCATCTTGACAACCGGAGAAAATATCTCATCAAAATCAATGCCCTTTTTCTGTGCAAATCCTTTTACAACTAACCTGGCCTTAAATCTTTTCTTACCTCCATCTTCCTCTTTCAGCCCATAAACCCATTTATTTGGTAAAGCCTTTTTACCTATAGGTAACGTACATAATTCCCAAGTCTGATTTTTCAGCAAGGAGTCCATTTCTCCTTTCATTGAAAGCTCCCACTGAACCTATGTATCCACCTGCATAGCTTCATCATACCCTTCGGGTTCACCAGCATCTGTTAACAAAATAGAATACAAAGAGGGAGAAAACCTTTCAGGAGGTCTGTTGATCCTTGTTGACCGTCTAACATTCACTGGAATTTGTGGTATTTCTGGTTGCTGTTGCAGAGCATGAGGAACCACTGGAACATCACTATTTGGAGTATCATCCAGCACCACATAATCCTTTTCTTTTTTCTCATGCTGCTGCAACTAATCTTTGTACAACACCTTCTCATTGAATATAACATCCCTGCTTCTCACAATTTTCTGATTTTCAAAATCCCAAAGCCTATAACCAAATTCATCAATGCCATATCCAACGAAGGTACATTTTTTTGATTTTGCATCCAGCTTGGTTCTATTTTCAGAATCTATATGTGCAAATGCTTCACAGCCGAAGGTTTTCAGAAAAGAATAACTCACCTTCTTGCCTGTCCATGCTTCCTCTGGAATACCACAGCCTAAAGGAACTGAAGGACCTCTATTAATTAAATATACAATAGTGTTGATAGCCTCTGCCCACATGTTTAAAGGTAGCCCAACATGTAATCTCATGGTCCTTGCACGCTCCATTATTGTCCTATTCATGCGTTCAGCCACTCCATTTTCCTGTGGAGTCCCTGGAACCGTTTTCTGCCTGCGAATTCCATTAAGGGAACAATAATCTTCAAATTCTTTGTTGCAATACTCACCGCCATTATCAAATCTGAGACATTTTAATCTTTTACCCGTCTCATTCTCAACCAAGCTTCTCCATTTCTTAAATGTTTCAAATACATCAGATTTCTGTCTAAGGAAATAAATCCAGACCTTCCTAGTTGCATCATCTATGAATGTAACATAATACCGAGAGCCACCGAGAGAAGATACCTGAGCTGGTCCCCATACATCTGTATGCACAAGCTCCAATTTTTCATTTTTCTTTTGCTTCCCATCCTTGAGAAAACTGACTCTCTTTTATTTTCCATACAAACAACTTTCACAGAAATCCATATTAATACATTTCAGACCTGGTAAAACTTTCTTAGAATGAAGTACCTTCATACCTTTTTCACTCATATGCCCAAGTCTGTTATGCCACAGTGTTGTCTCAGAACCTGCAGCAACTTTTCCAGTCTCTTCCTGCAAACCTGTAGCAACTGTTCCTGAACCTGTTTGTTTTTTCTCTGTAACAGCTAAAGTAGAAGGAACAATATGACCTGTACAAAGATATAAGGTGCCTACTTTCACACCTTTTGCTACTACTAAGGCACCTTTTGAAACCTTCCAATTTTTATCAGTAAATGTAACAGTGCAACCTTGTTCAGTTAGCTGCCCCGCTGAAATTAAATTCCTACTGAGCCTTGGAACATGCCTTACCTCTTGTAGTAGCCAATGATTCCCATTCTGCAACTTAATCTTGATTCTTCCCTTTCCAACAATCTGACAGGGTTCGTTATCTCCCAAATAAACTAGCCCAAAATCCACTTGGACATAATCAAGGAAATAACTTCTATGGGGCGTAGCATGAAATGAGGCCCCTGAATCTAAAACCCATGAATCATCAGCATTATCTAGGGAAAGAATCAAAGCATCATCTTCAGACTTATTGCTTACCACATTTGCTTCCTTATTGCCTTCTTGTTTGTCTCCTTCTTTATTCTTCCGAGACCAGCAATCTTTCTTCAGATGACCTGGTTTTCCACAGTACCAGCAATCCTTCTGTCCTCTGGTTTGGGATCTTTTGTCCTTTGATTTTCCTCGTGACTTCCCATGACCTCCAGAACCTTTTCCTCTCTCCTTTGATCTGCCCCTACTTTCTGCACTCAAAACACTGCCTGATTTGGATCCACCTGAGCTTTTCTTACGAATTTCCTCACTCAGAATAACACCAACAACATCATCAAATTTTAGGGTATTTGAACCAGAAACAGAGTTACTAACCGCCATTACCAAACTATCCCAGCTTTCAGGCAATGAACATAATATCAAGAGAGCTCTAACTTCTTCATCAAATTTTACATTTACAGAAGTCAATTGACTGACAATCGTATTAAATTCATTTAAATGACCTGTCACAGATCCACCTTCAACCATTTTCAAATTAAACAACTGCTTCATGAGAAATACCTTATTTGAGGCTGAGGGTTTTTCATACAATTTTGCCAAAGCTTTCATCAGACCATCTATTGTCTTCACTTCTGTTATATTGAATGCCACCGACGGTGCCAAGCACAACCGAATGGTTCCTAGTGCCTTTCTGTCGAGAAGATTCCAATCCTCATCAGACATTGTTACCGGTTTCTTGGCTACTCCTTCCAACGGCCTCCATAAATCCTTTTGATAGAGGTAATCCTCCATCTGCATCTTCCATAACTGATAGTTCTGCCCATTGAATTTATCAACCTTCGTTTTACCCTCGTCCACCATTGCTCCCACTCAACCTGAGACTTTCCTACAGATGATAATCGAACACAACCCACTCTGATACCACTTGTTAGGGTTAGCCGGCAGAAGATATCAATTAAATGCAAATAAAGATTAAACAGAGAAATGAAAATACACAGAAATAATAATAGCGAGAGACAATTTTTAACGTGGTTCACCCAAACTCGGGCTACATCCACCAAACAGAGAGTCCAATATTATTATCCAGTAAATCAAACCGATTACAATCAGCAATCCCTGTAACTCAATACCGCTGCAAAATGCTACAATACAATATCAAAACCCTAACCCTTAGCCGCTTTTTATCAAGCTTTTTGTCGGTTACAAAATAGGGTTTTCTTATGTCGGTCAATGAAAAAATTAACTCCCGGTGCATTATAAAATAATAAAAAACCGTGTGAGGTTTCGGGGGCGTTGCCCCGGAACGCGCCAGGGGCGCTCCCCCCAAACCCTCGCAAGGGGCGCTGCCCCTTGACCTCGTAGGAATTTGGGGGGAAACCGCGCCGATAAAAGTGGGGTAAATATAACCTCCAAGTCTGATTAGGCTCCATATAACAACACTTATGTATCGACCATCGAAGAGAATTGTTAACTAGTCCTTCCGATGCAGTATAGTCTCCTCGATGTCAAGTAAATCTTTTTGTCGTCTCAATTTTATTTGTTTGCTCGATGAGGTTTTACCTATCTTTATCGGAGGGACATAAAAAATCGTTACTCCGATATAGAAGAGTCCTTTCGATGATTGTGTGTATCCACTTTCTCGGCCCATTTATATGTTCCACTGATAATTGTAAGTGTCTTCGATGCCTTTTGCCTTCAGTGTATATCAGCATATCGAAGAGATAGAATAAGGTGTCACACTGATATTAGCCATTTTCTTTGATACAAATGCAAACTGATCAACCCATTTGGTGCATCTCGATGGGGTTTCATTTCGTTCTTCATGTGATCAAACACCATGTCGATACGTTTCATTTTGCAAAGCTATGTATGTAGCCAATACAAATCTCTTGTGAGCGGTGGAAGAATAAAGATTTTCCCCTTTTGAAAATGCTTTCTTGAGAATACAGGTTTGCAAAAATTGAAGATATATAGAGTATTCTTTAGGGGAGTTGTGTGTGTTAAACAGAATGTGCAACACTTCGTTCAACTGTCCCTTTCTACATAATGCTTTGGAATGAGCAATCGAAAGCAATGACATATTATGATTGTGGTTGGAGCCCTAAAAATGTGTGGTGTTCCCACAATAATTTATTTTGTAGCAACCGTGGAGATAAATTTTGTTTTATTGTGGCAGTTAGCACATACTCGAGGGTTTTTTACAACTGAAAATAGTTGTTTCAGGAAGCACTTTTAAACCAACCAAAGATTTGATCTTAATTCTTCACATGTTGCCTCTAAAGTCACATAGGATTTTCTTATATGATTAGTTTCATTTTTAAAACTAGCCCGGTACAGCATGCCATCAATGCATATTTGATGACAGAAGACTTTCAGATTTATGCTCATACATATTTTATCCTTCTTTTGAAAGCATTTCTAGGTGTCGTCTCAAAGCCCATAGAAGAGAAACATGTACACTATCTAGAAGTGAATTTGTTGTCTTGAAATTCAATGCTCCCACAAAATCATGTAGAGAGAATGGGCTAAAAAATAAGAGATCACTAAATGATCTTAAAAATGCGTACACAGACAAAAGGTTAGGAACTAAATTATTTGATAAAGGAATGTCTCTTGAAGACTGAGGCAGAGGCAACATTGGAGGAAACAGATTGTAAATAGGTTTTTGGTGACAGTGAAATTAGGCTCAAATCATTACTGTCAAAGGTCTTACCTGTTTGATGCATTTTAAACACAAAGTTTTTTGCTCTTGGCAAGTCATCTTCACAATGGGCTTCAAGAACACAATTCCAAGGTCAAATTCCCCTTTTCTACATTTTAAATACCAAGTTGGGTATCTATATTTTTTATTATAACTTTAATAACCCTGAACATATCCCCTGACTTCACAACTGTGTGATGTATGTGGGGTCACCTTTGTGGGCTCGGCTAAAAAACTTTTTCGTTTTGAAACAAGTTTTCATCTTGAATTGACTTGAGACTACCTCTTTATGGTCCTGGGGTGAAAAAATGAGATGGGTAACATTTAGAATCTTCTTTTTGGCACTTGGTGTCTGTGACCAAAACAAGCCCAGTGGCTTCCAAAAACACCTTGGAAAACTGGTCAAACAATCTCGTGGAGCCACGAAAATGCACAGACATTCAGACAGATGATCCAAGAATTCATTGTAACAAACAACTTGGAAAAACTCATCTTGAGGTGCAAGATATCAACATTCAAAGTGGCCCACTTGGCCTTTTCTGGAACTGCATCTGTTAAAAACCAATTAGGGCTCACCAAGTCACCATCCCGAAAAAATACCTAATCACCTCCTGGGAAACTGCCACTTGGGGGATTAATTCATTTAGGTCAAATGACCATGTGTGCAGAAGGGTTTTTCACTAATCCATCTCTTTCACAATATATTAAAGGTCAAAGTTGACCTTCCTGGAACTTTTCTAGAACTGCAGTCATCAAAATA
Organism: Cunninghamia lanceolata; assembly: GCA_027924645.1. Taxonomy (NCBI): domain Eukaryota; kingdom Viridiplantae; phylum Streptophyta; class Pinopsida; order Cupressales; family Cupressaceae; genus Cunninghamia; species Cunninghamia lanceolata. Next base: position 1,871,437 of record BSBN01001219.1, on the reverse strand, counting down.
GTGAAAATTCCATTTGCTTTTGATTTTGAAAAAATAGCAAATGAGATGATGGGGTTTTAAAATTTGGCATGAAAGTATATTAACATGGGACAAATTTGGAGCACCAATTGGTTTGTCATGAAAACCATCCAGTTACTAGATATTGGCCTCCAAAGTTGACCTCCTGGGACAAATTTAATACTGTGCAAACATCAAACCTTTCCAGAACCCTTCAACTTGGAACTTCAAAACTTTGTCAAATCTGATCATGGGAGGCTAAAATTAGACATGCACACTCACATATGATAGATGAGTATGCCTACCAAGTGGTTTGGCATGAAAGTGAACATGCTTCAAAATATGACTCTCCAAAGTAGGTCACTGGGGTAGATTTTTCAGGTGTATTTATGAGTGTTCCAGTCAAAATTTTTCATCATGGCACTTCAAATTTTGCCAAACTTTGAAGGTGCCAACAGAACCCATCTACGACAATCCATGGGCCAACTACGCCTCAAATACCAACACCATCCACACCATAGGCTAACATGTGAGGGTTAGAAATATTCCATAAGCACAAGGATCAGACCCTACTTTTGACTTACCTTATAGTATGCTACCCTTTGATGTGCCCGTTTCCATGGTACCAACCAACATAACCCTCTATCAAATGTCCCCCAAGAGACCTCCAATGTTTATCTCATTCCACAATCTCTCCCTCCTTTGAATATTCCTCAAAGGTCGGTCATCACCCAAACAACATTACACCCAATGATACCTTCACAAACACCCCTTCAAACAAACAATCCATTACATCCTAACCACATAATCAACCACAAAATCCCTTAATGAGCTATACTAATCCCACACAAACATACCATTCGTTCACACATCAACAACCTCCTCATGGGTCTTCCATATAATACCAATATGCCACCCAACAACAACAACCACCTTTCAAAACTCAACATGCATGCCGTACATCCACACAAACCATACCACAACATCAAAACTATGGGTCTCATGTTTATACGAGAACTATAGGCCTACCCCCATACGTCCAACAACAATACATCACCCCTCAACAACAACAATCATCTTCACAACAACCCCCTCCTGCTAATCCTTTCGATCAAGAATGGAAAGATATGAAAAACACACTCAAGAACATCTAACTAGGGACACAAAAAAAAAACATTATAAGTTTGAGGACTTATGTCCCTATCCATTCGATCGAAATGTGACAACCATACCTTTTCCTCAACACTTTGAAGTGCCTAAATTCGACAAGTACAAAGGAAAAGGAGATCCCCATGACCACATCAAGGAATTCTTCATGGCATGCTAAGAAGTAGCCTATGATGATCAATTCCTCCATCTTTTCCCATGAAGCTTAGGAGGACAAGCCCTAGAATGGTTCATGCACTTGCTTTACGACTCCATCTTGACCTTCATTGATCTTTCAAAAAAAAAAATTGCCCACTTCTCATACAATGTAAAGCATGAAATCACCATGATTGACCTTTGCAACACCAAACAATGAAGTGGCAAACGTTTTGCTGTGTATCTACAAAGATGGAGTGTCCTTGCTAGTAGGCTACCTTAGACAGCAATTAAAAAATAACTCGTTCACATTTTATCCAAAACTTTAACCAAGAAATGGCCTTCCACTTACAAGTGCATTGTGCATCTACCTTTGATGAAATAATAGAAAAGGGCGTCACCATTGAAAAGACCCTCATTGCGAAAGGTTTGGTCACAATTTACAACAAAAATGACAATGAAAAATTATCCAATGACAAACCTAAGTTTTGGGCTAAAAACAAAAACATCGTAGGAGATGACACTACTAATTCCGAGTATATCCAAATAGCCTCTCCTAAACCTAAAGAGATAAATGTGGTACAAAATGTTTCAAACATTGTCTCGGTCCCATCTGCTCCACCAAAATGAAATCCCCCTAACAATTCAAAATGCAAGTACACTCCCTTGGGTGAGCCACTCGAGGTTGTATTCTAAAAATTAGTCCAAGAAAACATGGTTGAATTTCCCACAATGAAACCATTTGATGAGAACCAACCTAAACCCACATGGTATAAAGAAAATGGGTATTGTGACTATCATCACATCAAAGGACATGCCATGAGTAAATGTATGAAATTGAAAAACTACATCCAAGACCTCGTCAATCGTGGCGACATCCAAGTGGAAGGAAACAACAATGCCTCACCTAACGATGGTCTAGGAGTTTACCAAGATCCTCTCCCCAACCTTAATAACCAATTCACATCCAAACCATGATCCTCCAACACCAATCCCAATAGCCAAACCAACAACATCAACTATAACACCGTTCCACCTCCTTACAATAATGTAGTAGGTTAGATTGATTTTGACTTTGCTCATGTCACCACCATCAAAATCAAAATCACCACTCCCAAATGTGCTATTAGTACTTGACGTGGACGTGTAACCATAAAGGGACCATCACCACCTTCCTCCACTACCATTTCCAAATACAAACTCTTAGACCATCTTGGGAAGACCCCTGCACAAATCTCCATTTTGGAACTCCTTAAGACATCTACCATCCACCGTGAAATCCTCGACAAGGCTCTCCAAGAGTCCCATTTCCTCACCGATATTCCTCCCACATAGTTCCAAAATCTAGTGGCTCAATTGTGTTCATCCTACCATCTCACTTTCATCCAATGCAACATGCCACCTATCGATCCCACTCATAATAAAGCACTCCATATCGAAGTCCAAATTGCCAATCACAAAATCAAGAGGGTCCTCTTGGATAATGGATCTAGTTTAAATATATGTACATTAAAGTTCATAAAACTCTTGGGGTATTCAACAAATGTCTTGGAGTCTTTGGTCATTTACATCAAAGCATATGACAACACAGAGAGAGGTCAAAAGGCACCATATGTCTCCCTATCAAGGTGGGCTCGCTCACACTACCCACCCTATGTCATGTGGTCGATCTTGACCTACCATACAATCTCCTTCTAGGCCGACCATGGTTGCATGCCATGTAATCCATTCTCTCCACTTACCATCAATGTCTTAAGTTTCCTCATAATGACGTGGAATTCACTATTCCCGCCAATCAACAACCATTTGAATATTGTAAAGCCTTGGATGTTGTTTATGATAGGCAATTTCATTGCCCAAGCACTTATGGGGACCACCTCAAAGACCCCTCATTCATACCATCCACATCTTCATCCACTTTGCAAGTCACCATTGATCCATCACATGCTTCCACATCATCCTCCACCCCGGTACCTCAAGTATTCTAAGTTAAGATCATAGACAAAGGGTGTGGTGAATATGAGCTTCATAATGCCTTCCACGTGGGACAATTACCTTTGTCCCCTCGCTCCCATGGCCGCCATCGATAGAAGAAGGCTCAAGAACAACAATGCATAATTGATGATAATATTCCCTCTGTCCCAACACAGATCTCTAGAGAAGAAGCTAAAGAAATAGCTTTGAGTGATTGGCTATACTGTGATGAAATCCCTCTCACACCAGTAGACATTGAATACTTTAAAGAGAAATATCCTGTACCATTTCAAATATGCACCAAAATGCCCTATCATAGAAAAGGGCTTGGCATTGATGACCAAGGCACTATAAAACCTATCTTGATTCATCCCACATCTCCAAAGTAATATGCCAAATACTTTGGTTTAGGATACACAGCACCTACAGTGATTATCAGTGGACCTGCTAAAACTTTGGTAGAGGTGACCAAATCCTCTTCTGTTATTGAAAACATTACTCTGAGTATCATCATAGCTTCATGCGAAGATCTTGACCTTTCACGCATCTTCCCCGATAACGCCATCTTCATCATCGACTGTCCCCTAGTTCACCCTGAGCTCATTACCTGGGATTATCAAGGACCACCACATCTTGACATGTTCCCACACGATGAGGCCCTCTCCACATTCCTAGAACTCTGTGACTCCTCACGGTACAAAATATGCTTCCATGTAATGCCTACTTTGGGGAAGAGGTCCTTAGTCTAAAGAAAAAAATCAAAAAATAGAAAAAAGTCCCGAAGTGAAAACCTCCCCGAGGCACTTTCAGACACAAAAGAGAAAAATAAAGACATATCTCTTGATGAAAACCTCTTTGAGGCATTAGGAGATGAGGATCTTCATCTTCCCCCCATAGCATCCTACTGGCAGAAATGTTCCAACATCCTGATTGAAGGCACCCAAGAAATCAACCTCAGCACACAAGAACAACCCAAGCTCACACATATCACATAAAGTCTTGCCAATCAAGAAAAATCCAATCTTTCAATAGTCCTCCATAAAACTCCTGATGTCTTTGCTTGTTCATATGCAGACATGCTAGGATTGGATCCCTCCTTGGTAGTTCATCATCTTGTGGTACATCCAGAAGCACGACCAGTCAAACAGAAACTCCATAAGATGCATCCTCAAGTTGCATTGCTTATCAAAGAAGAACTGCAAAAACTCCTAGAAGTCATCTTCATACGCCCTATAGACTACCTAAAATGGGTCTCCAACATTTTTCCAGTTGCTAAGAAATCTAGGGGCATCCGAGTATGCACAAATTTCCACGACCTAAACAAAGCATGTCCAAAAGACAACTTTCCACTTCCAAACATTGATATCATTGTAGATCTCACAACTGGACATGAGATGCTCTCCCTCATGGATGGTTTCTCCAGGTACAAGCAAATCAGAATTGCCCCTAAAGATCAACATAAAACAAATTTTACTTATCCTTGGGGTACCTGTTGTTGGCAAGTCATGTCCTTTGGTCTAAAGATCACTGGAGTAACCTATGAACAAGCCATGACTACTATTTTTCATGACATGCTACATAAAATCATGGAGGACTATGTGGATGATCTCCTTGGAAAATAAAAAACACGAGAGGAACACCCTAAGGCTCTACAATAGATATTTGAATGCCTTAGGGAATACAAACTTCATCTTAATCCCAAGAAATGTGTCTTTGGTGTCACATCAGGAAAGATCTTGGGATTCATTGTTTCCTATAGAGGTATTGAAGTGGATCCTGCTAAAGACACTACTATAACAGAAATGCTGCCACCTAAGACTCTCAAACAACTTCACAGTCTTCAAGGCAAGCTTCAAGCTAGCCATAGATTCATTGCCCAACTTGCAAATAAGTGTCAACCCTTCGCCCATTTTCTTTGAAAGGATGTGCATTTCCAATGGGACCAAAATTGCCAGTAAGCATTTGACTGCATCAAGGAATATATAGCTTCACCACCGGTCCTAATGGCACCTATCCCTAGAAAACCCCTACTATTGTACATATCAGTGATGTCAGCGGCACTAGGGGCACTTTTAGCACAACACGATGACATTGGCCATGAGAGGGCTATATACTACATCAATAGGACCCTTGTCATCTATGAGCTTAACTACACACCCATGGAACGAGCATGTCTAGCTGTCATTTTCTATTCTCAAAAGTTACAACACTACATGCTAAGTCATTCTATCAAGCTCATCGCTAAAGTTGACCCTCTCAAATACCTTCTTTCCAAGACCTCACTTATAGGAAGAATGGAAAACTGGGTAATACTACTTAGCAAGTTTGGCATTGAGTATATTGATTGAAGAACAATCAAAGGACAAGTTGTCGCAGATCAATTAGCCAAAACACCCCTCATAGACCATCAACCACTATCCATTGATTTCCCAACCGAATCCATCCTGACTATGACAGAATCAACAAGCTGGAAACTATACTTTGATGGATCCTTCACTAATCATGGTTTAGGGGTAGAAATATTATTGGTAACTCCAGAAGGAGACTATATTACCAAAGTATACAGGCTTTCCTTCCTATGCAAAAACAATATGGCTGAGTATGAAGCCTTGATCATTGGTCTCAAACTAACAATTTAGTGGAACATCCAGCAACTACAGATCTATGGTGACTCTGAGTTGGTTATCAAATAGGTTAATGGTGAATACCTCAGTAAAGACGACAAAATAGTTCCCTACAAATAAATGGTTGATGAATACAAGTTACTCTTCACCTACATTGAGTTTGAACAGGTTCCTCATCTTCATAACAAAGCATCCAATGCCATGGCCACTATTGGTTCCCTCCTAGATATGCCTCATGATAGTCATCAGTGTGTAGAGCAACTCCTTATGCCAGCATATCATGTCGCTGAGTCAGAATTTGTATGTGAGATTGTTGGCCTTGAAAATCCTTGGTATCATGACATCTATACCTACCTCCAACATCACACTTTCCCTCTTGACTCCACTCACAAACAACAACAATCACTTATCTACCGAGCCTCTCACTATACCATTCTTGCTAACACCCTCTATCAGTGAAGCTATGATGGTACTCTCTTACGATGTTTAAACTTAGAAGAAGCTTCCCTCGCACTAAATGAAGTCCACACAGGTATCTATGGTGGTCACACGAGCAATATTGTCCTAGCCAAGAAGTTATTATGTACATGATATTATTGGCCTACCATGGAGCATGATGCATGTGAGTATGTAAAGAAATGTAAACCTTGTTAGCAACGCAGAGATCTCATACATGCTCCTTCTCAAGAGTTACAACCAATCAAAACACCATGGCCCTTTTCTCAGTGGGGCCTAGATCTTTTTGGAAAAATCCATCCACCCTCCTCTGATGGACATAAATTCATCATTACCGCCACAAAATACTTCACTAAGTGGGTAGAAGTTGTTCCCCTCACTTTCACCACTAGAAATCAAATCACCAAGTTCATCCTTTACCATATCATCTATTGTTATGGTATCCCATCCACCCTTGTCACAGATAATGGCAAGCCATTTAAAAACCATGATGTTCATACCCTTTGTGAACAATTCCACATTCAACATCATTGGTCCACCCCATATTATCCCCAAGGCAATGGCCAAGCCGAGGCAACTAATAAAACCTTTCTCAAAATCCTTAAACAAGTTATCAATGAAACTGGTCGTGACTATCATCTCCACATCCATCCCACCCTTTGGGCCTACCGCACTAGCATCCACACTCCTACATGATCCACTCTAGATACTCTCTTGTCTTTGGAGCTGAAGGTATCTTGTCAATCGAGATCGAATTGCCATAATTGCGCATCTCCTTGCGTAATGTCATCATTGATGAAGAATACCGTGTTGCACACCTCCAAGAGTTAGAGCTATTGGATGAATGGTGCCTCAATGCCTTGAATTATCTCCAAGCATATCAGAATCATCTTTGCAGATCCTACAACGAGAAAATCTGTGCTAGAGAGTTTACAGTAGGAGACTTGGTCTTGAACGAAAATCAATGGAATCTCTTAAAATGAGACAAGAAAGGGAAGTTTGAGCCTAATTGGTTGGGTCCCTATGTCATCATAGCTAAGTATGGGGCAGGAGCATATCGCCTCTCGACCCTTAAAGGAGAAGAGCTTGATGAAGCTATGAACATCATCCACCTAAAGCAGTTTCACAGTTAGCCCATTGGATACTCCAAGTCAAAAATGTCAAAAAAATCCAAAAATAAAAAAATAAACAAAAAGTAAAGATAAATAATCCATCCTATGGTGAAAACCACTTCCCATGGCACCTTGGGCAAGTACCATGATGAAAACCTATTTACAGGCATCATGTGTAGGTTCAAATCTGGATCCATTGCCCAAATCATCCTCTCAACATCATTTCATCCACTCCATCCATTTCATCCACTTCATCCATTATCCAACAATCTTGTTACCTGAGCTTCAAAACAATCCCAAGCTTCCAATCATTCCATGAATCCAATTAATCCCCTCCCTGCATGTGTTGCACAAGAAACTAAGTAAAAAAAGTATAATTCCCACCTACCATAACACCTGCCATGCTACCCCTCGCTCACAACTACCCTTTTTCACATCCTTTAATCCCATCCACACCTAATTCCTTTTGTGGTTTTTGCATAAACATCATGTCTATACACCACCACATCACCTGGCTAATTGCCTTATCCACCTAAGCCTCCCTTGACCCTGGCCCCTTTTGTGGTTTTTGCATAAACATCACGTCTTACACCACCATGTCACCTAACCAATTACCCTACCTCTCTTTACCACACAACACCCCTGACCATCCTATCATCCCTTGGATCATGATTCTAATAGTTTGAATATAGTATGAGCACCCTATTCCCTACCATAACACCCCAACCCTTTATCCATACATCCTATCACTTAGCACCCCTTCCACATTTTTATTACATCCAACAAAAGAGTGAGTGACCTTTGCCCATTGCCATGACCATACATCTCAATTCATCCTCATCATTTCATCTAGCCAACCACCCTATCTCTCCCACCCATCCTTACCGTGGTTTTAATACATGGTACAGTCTAAAAAAGTGACCCTTCCACCCTATCGATCACTATCACCCATCCCTATCATGGTTTTTATACCATGATACGGTCTGAAAACTGACAATCCCATCCTCTAAATCAAACCCATCCATCTACATGATCCTATCCCTATCCCCATTTCATCAAGTTAGCCAGAACTACTTATCATCATTACCCGCATTTTAATGTGCCTTGATCCCGTGGATACAAGGTATGTAAGCAGTCTAGAATACGAAGGAAGTATCCAGTACACAAGTACATATGATGCACCCATCCAACCCTATTTGGATGGTCCCATTCTCCTGAGCTTGTTGATTACACTTGATCTACATACAATATACTTGCTAAGCATACTATCAAAGCATAACACTTTCATGAAAAATTATCAGCTACCAGATTCACTTTTCCACAACTTATGGCTTATATCCCCCACCTATCCTTTAGTTTATCCTAATCATCCATTGATTCCTTCCTTACAGATGTACCCTTCCTACAATGGGTACAATCACTAATCCTCCATCCATTTTGGCAAGAGATATAATGGCTGTATGTTTTGATTCATCGGTCTTTTGGTTTTTGATTTTTATCTTGTATCTTGTTCTTGGATTATTTCAAAGCTACCTTGATCTCATTATATCATGGTATGTGGTGAATGATCTAGAATGGGGCATAGTCTTTGCTTTCGTATACTGTGCTTGTGGGAGGTTCTCATTACTCCATTATAGTATTCATATCTTGTGAACAAAAGGGCCGGTTCTAGCATACTATCCCCCTTTTGCATCTAAGGTTGCTCATACCTTTTGTGTACTAAGGGCTTATGCTTGGAATCTCCCTCATTCATCTAGACAAGGTTGTACTATCGTGGGCATGCATGGGTTCATCCTATGCAGTGTCAAGTCCTATGCATAGATGCTTTTTCACCTTGGTTCCACATACCCTGGTGCATAACATCTTATGCTATATCAACAGTAGTGCTCATATTTGTTTACAAAATTTCCAAATACATGCTATCATCCCTTTATCCTACATATACATCCCTCTCACCATCATCCTATCCCATATGTATTGCTCCAAGTTTCGTCAGACCACACTTCCTTCCCATATAATTTCTTCTACCTACTTGGACCACCTATTTTTTTCCTCATCCCGTGACCATTTTTAGGAACTTCGTATCATGATCATCAAAGTTAATCACAACACCTCATCACCATACCGTTGCATTCATTTATCGTGTGTCAATACATTAGTCTATTCATTAATATATGTTTATTAATCTAAGCATATATTATCCATTTCATCACTTTGCATTATCATTAATCCATTTCATTGCATGTTCATTAATATATGTTTTCTAATTTGAGCATATATTATCCATTGCATTCTCATTATCCTCTCATTAATATATGTTTATTAATTTGAGCATATATTATCCATTGCATTCTCATTATCCTCTCATTAATATATGTTTATTAATCTAAGCATATATTATCCATTGCATTATCATTATCCTCTCATTAATATATGTTTATTAATCTAAGCATATATTATCCATTGCATTATCATTATCCTTTCATTAGTATATGTTTATTAATTTGAGCATATATTATCCATTTCATCACTTTGCATTGTCATTCTCCATCCATAATATATATTTATTAATCTACGCATATTTACATTTATCCATTTACCATAACGCATCATTACATTGGCATGTTACCTATCATTACATTTTGTATACATATCATATCAAGCATGCATACATCATACACCCATCATGGTCCATACATGATATATCCATCATAACATCAAAAACATACTACATCCTGCATACCATAATCATAGTCGTCATCACAATAAACACAAGTATCTACATCACATAATCCATGCATCGTAACATCAATAAACAAAAATCACATATCATATCCTCCATGTAATCATCATGCACCTCACACATGTCAGTCCATAACATCCATCATCATACATAAACATTATAAGACATATTGACATCATCATGCATAAACATCATAAACCATATCATAAAATCATCACATATCCATAACACATCAATAAATGTACACAGTCCATCAATGCCCAATCTCATATATATATACACGAAAAATGATCATGGTACAATCAAAGTCCTAAGGGCCTATCAAAAAATAGTACATGTACAATCAAAATGTCTATTACCCCTAGGCAGAACTATCTCTCGTCGATGCCCCTGACTTGGCTGGTCCTGGGCCTCTCTGAGGAGGTGGCCCCATCATCTACTGACCTACTTGTTGTCCTGGCTGTGTTGGGACTGATCCCTATCTCGCCACTGGTGTCTGTATTACAGGTGGTTGTTGCACTGACCTCTTTGATCTCCTAGTCCTCCTAGAGCCTAATGATGTTGATCGACTCTGATAGCTCTCCCACTGTCCTGTAGGCACCCGCCTCTCATACAACATCTTGTAATGTTGTACCTCTCTAGTAGCCTCCATCAGCTACTGCTACACTATGCGAAACATATCCCCCAAGCCTGGCCCTAGTACATGACACCCCTGATCGTGCTCCTATTGGTAGCGTTGTGCCTGTGACTGTGCATGGGCTAGCTACGTCTGCAGCTAGGCCACCTGCGCCTGTAAACTTGCTCCCTATCCGTCCCCCTGAGCTTGAGCTAGTTGTTCCTAGAGCTAGGCTATCTATCCTTGTAACTAGGATATCAGGGCTTGCTACTTCTACATGAAGGCCTACATGCACCTGTAAACCTGCTCCCTATCCATCCCCCTGGGCCTGAGCTAGCTGTTCCTAGAGCTGGGCTATCTACCCCTGTAACTGGGCTATCAGGGCTTGCTTCTGCTGCACTAAGGCCTACAATCTCACCATCTCTACTCCCTCATCCCCATCTCCTCCTCTGTTTCCATCTCCTCCTCCGTCTCCCTCATCTACATCCATCTCATCTACCTCCTCCTCCTCATCATCCTCCTCATCCTCTTCGTCATCATCATCGTCACCTCCTACTGCCTGTGCTACTACTAGCTAACCTACATGATGGTCAACCTAATCAGCCACTGCCACATCCACCATTGATCATACTATGGTGTTGTGCTTGCATCTACCACCTGTAACCTGGCAACCCAGGCCTGACCCTGCAATCCGTCAAACTTTGTAATAACTGCCTATGGATCTGGTGGTGGTCCCCACCATGGTGCCTCCGCATGTATCCTAGCAAAAACTACCTCCTCCTAAGGCATATCCTACACCAGGCTGAACTACCTATGCACCCTATCTGGCATATAATGATCATTGATCGATTGTTTATGGCCCATCTGATATTGGGACTGCATAACGTATCTCAAGTGCAAAGCATCCTCTGACCATGTCTCTACCTCCCTCCATGGCCTCTAGAGGACTACATATACATTATCCATCACTCTCCTCTAGTACCTTAGATCACCTGATTAGTGATGGTACAATTGTCCCCTGTACACATATATGAAAGGCTGATGGCTTGGCCTATCCTGTACAGTCATAGGCTTGGTCATTGCTATATGCTCCCAAGCCCAAATGTGTAGTAGTGTGATGCTGCACACTAGATTCACCGATCTCTTGTATACCATGATGTCAATATCGTGGTAGAGGTGTGCTAGCACACATGATCCCCATGCATATACTACTCCATCTCGTACCATCCACAGCAGCACCATACCCTAGCCAACTGGGAATCCTCTCGACCTCCTGTCAGTAACTAAGGTCCATGCTATCACTCTTGCTAGAAACGAGGGTAGCTGATATAGTCTCCTCATTGCCTGTCTCTATCTCATCTCCATTTGATGTGCATCACATGGAACTGCATATGGGGCAAATACCTGATCCACATACTGGGCACTGCGGCCATGGTCGTAGACCACCCTCTCACCATGAATCAGGATCCTCAAGATCCTCCACATGTCCTCTAATGTGATAGTCATATCTCTTGTGGGCAACAAGAAAGAACACCTCTTTGTCTGCCAGCACTCTACTAACGCTGTCATCATGGCTTTGTCAGCTTTGATGGCTAGCATCTCCGCAATGAATCGCAGTCCAACCATCCACAAAAAGAATCTATCAGTCACATCTAGCTGGTCCCACAACCTAAAAGTAGGCAGTTGACACTCCTAAGACTGTAGAACATTCTCATCATCATACAAAATCACCAAATTACCTTATTAGCCTCAGTTTTCAAATTGGGCACTAATTCCTAGCCCTTAGGTGTTGAACCCTATTTGGTGCTAATCCTTTCATTTTAGGTGCTAAACCTTCTCACTAGGTGTTGATTCCTGGGTATGGGTGCTAATCGCTAGACTTGGTACTATTTCCCTATCTGGGTGCTAAAATTCTCATTTTAAGCACTAATCTAGCCCATTTTGGGTGCTACACCAAACCTCCTAGGCACTAATTGTTGGACTAAGTGCTAAACCTAGGCATTGAAAACTTCATTTTCGGTGCTAAAATTCTTCCCTCTAATCCTAACCTAGACCATGATCCAGCTAGGTGCTGATCCATGCCAATTAGGCGCTGATTGCTAGACCAGGCACTAATCCCCAGTTTGAGCACTAAAATTCACCATCGGGGTGCTAAAATAAGCCCCTCGGTGCTAAACCCTACTTCTAGCTCCTAACTTCTACCCCTTCCCACCTAACATTTAATGCCTCTAACCTACCCAAAACCTAATTCACAAAGGTGGTTTAGAAACCTACCGGATCTCCAACTACCGTCAACCACAAGAACTCCCGAACTCACTTCGTACGGCGATCCTCTCATAGAATTTGTGCCATTGCTCCTCTATTAGCTCTTCTCTCCTCTAATCAAAATTCACTAATCACAAGAAGACAAATGAGGAGAATGGGCCCCTCCTACCTTATATGTAGTCCCCCAAACCCTAATTTCTTCTCCTAGACCCTGTATTTCACCCTTGTCCCTATTTCTCCTCCCCTACCCCGTCCCAGGTTCCCTGTTTCTCCCTTTCCCTTCCTGTCCAATCTTCCTACCTCTCTCGAGACATCACCAGAAATTTTATTTTTTCCATCAATCTCTTGAGGGGACATCACCTTGCTACCCATTCTTCTCCCATTAGCTGACTAGGACAATTATCATTAAAAAATTCTTTGATATCCTGTCAACCTTGACAATAATGACACCATATCAAAGAGGGGCAAAATGTAGACACCTGAAAAATGGTCACAACCACTTTCATCCATTCTTCGCATTCCAAACCCGACAATTCACATCATCTCATCCAATGCACATGTTAATTAAATAATTTTTAATTATTTAATTAATGTTTTCTTCTCCTTTCCCCTTTACCAGAAAACAAATTTCCTCTACTATCATCCAAAAATTAAAAATTTTCACAACTATAGTTCATCCCATCTCCAAAAATTAAATAAATATCTATATTTATTTAATTCCCTATTTTATCCACTTTTGATTACTTTTTTGTAATCATCAGTACTTTCTTCTAAAACATGTGCACATGAATTAATTTTAATTAATTCACAATTACAACTCCCCATGTTTCTAGAAGTCCGCTTGTCACTCAATGTACATGCATGTAAATGACAAGTGGTACTTTGGAAGCATGTACCAATCTTCCCTAGAAATGTACATTTGTCCTATTTCTTTTACCCCGCTCCATGTGTCATCGTTCATGGAATTTTAAATTCCATGTGACACTATTCATGCACTATACATCCACTATTCACTCAATTTTAAATTCCACTTGTCCTCTCCTCATAATTTGTAATTCCTCAAAAAATCCAAGCCATGCTTTTCTATAAATGAAACCTTACATGTCACACACCTACCCAATCCTAGCCATCCATCCATTCAACCACTCAATCTCATCCATTGATCATCCCTTGAATCTTGGAGCAATTCTCTCATCTAACCTCATCATGCCACTTGTCCAATTCTCCTTGCTTTAGGATCCTCAAGCAATCTCATCCCTTGATCCTTCATTCAATCCTAACCCTCCATTCCCATCCCCAAAAATCTATAAATTGAGGCCTTCCCCTCCATTTCCCATAAGCAATTTGTATGCAAGGAAATTATGTCACTTTGAGCACTCACAATTAAGCTATTTAGGCTAATTTCATAGTTTAGTATAGCATATCTAGGACATATCACTATTAGTGCATAGAAATAGGGTGCAAGGTAGTATAATTGTGCACTTGTAGTTAGTCTAGTCTTGAGGTCCCTTGGATTTGGAACGGATGGTTAATTAGGATAGTTAGCTTATCCTAGGAGGTTCTACTTTCATTGTAGACAATAGGTTTAGGTTGTGATGCAGTAGGCATGGATTGGGACACTGCGGATTCATCTTGGGATGTTGTAGGCTTGAATGCATGCTCTACTACATGCTCTATTTTTTCTCCTCATTCTACTTCCTTTGCTAAACTAGATTATGACCTTGCCCTTCTCCTTTTCCTCAATCTTCTACCATCTGGCCTTAATCCAAGGGGGTCTAATTCCTTGATATCATTTACTACGAAAAATATTTCCCACATAGCATTTGGGAATTATTCTTGCAATTTATTCTTTATTGGAAGCTCAATTAAGCAATGATGGGATAATGCATTAGGCCTTCCATTTTGGTATTCGTTGGCCATTTTATGAAGTAAATTCAATAGGAAATTTGGAATATTAACTAACCTGTTATGCCACAAATAGCTTATGATCTTGAAGTGGGTAGTATACAATAGGAATTGTCTCCCTTCACAAGTACTATATTTTATAATGTAGGCGGTGACCTTTTCTCAAAACACTAGCAATTACAACCTCTTGGTCCCTTGTGAAGAATAATC
This sequence comes from Cunninghamia lanceolata, assembly GCA_027924645.1. NCBI lineage: Eukaryota > Viridiplantae > Streptophyta > Pinopsida > Cupressales > Cupressaceae > Cunninghamia > Cunninghamia lanceolata. Next base: position 1,856,233 of record BSBN01001219.1, on the reverse strand, counting down.
AAATTGTTACCCTCGTGCTATGAACTCATTTCTAACCATTGTAACATTAGCCATTGCTAGAAATGACTCTCTCACAATGGGAAATCCTATGACTTTCACTAAAATAGCTTCTAAAATTTGCACCCTGAGCCCTTTTACTATTGCCACATCATCAATCAAGGTCTGAGAAAATTGACGAGCATGCTCATCATTATAACCTCTGAGTTTCTCAATATAGCCATTTATCCTACTTGTTGAAATAGGGTAGATACAAGAGGGTCTTGTAATAGAACTATGTGTTCAATCAGATCTCATCTAATAAGATCACCTCCCATGGATGCAAGTAAGGCTATAGAGAGGTGGTTAAAACCTATACCAAGGAGTTCAAGAATTCTTTGAAAATGGTGGGAGGAGAGATGTGGATTAAGGCTCAAAATATGATGAATGTTTTAATATAATTAGTGGGATTCTTACTAGAAGCAGGGAAATAAACCAAGGCATGTATACACATGAGGGAAAATAAAATGGAGCTAGCATCTGTCTGGAGTAAATTACCATAATAGTTGGTCATGATTATCCATGCTCCCTAGTTTTTGGGCATGGAGTTTGAGCAAAAATTCAAGAAATTGGAAATGGCTTGCCCCCAATAAATGGTCACTTTTCCACAAGTGACAAGGAGTGTTTATAGTGGTGTACAGATAGATGTGATGGACGTGAAAGGTGGAAAATGGTGGCACGAGAGTAGATGGAAAATAAAGCATACTATTTAAATGTCTATGTTATTTAATGATTAATGTATCGAAATAAATCATTACAAAATATATAACATTCCTATCATAGCCCAATATTGACATTATTACTGAAGTGATGGTGTGATGTGGCATGATGATCATGAATGTGATGAGCATTTGATGATGTGGAGGCACTAATGAAGTGACAGGTGGAATGTTGAAACTACCTCAGTGCTGCTATATTATGGAGTAGATGAAGTAATTATGAAATGAAGTGGGATATTTAATGGAATGGGAAGTGGAGAGGAATGAGAAATGGGAATGATGGAGTGAGAATTGAGAAGTAAAAATAGGCATTCTATTATCAAGAGGAATTGACAACATCCAGTTCTTATTCTATAGGTGGAGTAAATGAATAGATGAAAGTGTATGCTATGTGTGAAATAGATGGAAAGATGGAAGTGAATGCTATGGGCATGAAAAAATGGATGTGGATTCTACAGGTGGAATAGATGAAAAGATGGCAACAAGGTGATGAAATTTAGAATCCCGTGCTATAGGAAAATGGGTTAAGTAAGAATTAGGGTGCTACAGTGAGCACAAAGTGGTTGTAAGTTTACTTGTAGCAACCTATAAAAAATAGAGGACCGAAATTATTGCTATGGGCTCATCTGAAGGCTTGTTAGTCAAAGTTGAAGACTTAGAACAAACCTATAGCAAATGTTAGTTGGCCCAAATGCACTCAAAGTGGAATCTAAGTGACCTAAAGCAATGTGTAGAATACCTATAGTTGAGTTAGGCTAAAAAATATTGTGCTTTATTATGAAAATGCCCTCTATTTTTTAATGATTTTATTTTTGTTTTATTAAAGGTGAAGAATCATACCTTAGGGGGTTCAGTCTGTGAGCTGGAAGGCTCACCTATTGTTCTCACTATTGTTCCACCATGTGTTGCTAAAAACTTAGAAGTTTATGTGTTTGGATGAGGCTGGTTAGTTGCAAGGAATTTTTGTGTAAATGTTTCCTTATCAACATGCTTCTTGTAGAGATTGAGGCGATGACCATTGACCATTAGATAAAACTATACCAGATCAATGGTTGTCAGCTTAACTACTCCATTTCTAAACACTGCTTCAATTTCATATGGACCAAGCTATCTAGTTTGTAACTTCCCTTTATGGTCTTTGTATCTTGAATCATATAACAATGCCCAATCACCGAGCTAAAATTCTTTACTTTTGATAAACCTGTCATGTCATTGCATGCACTATTTTTGAATAATTTTGGTATTGTGGATTGCTTCTTTCCTTAGCTCATCAAGTGCATTGATTTGGGATTTTCTCCTTTTGTGCTTTAGATAAGTTCATTCCAAGCTCCAAGACAGTTATGAGTGTCCTATTCAAATTCAATAGGGCGGACAACTTTCTTACCATAGACTTCACAGGGTGTAAACCCTATTATTGTCTTCCATGTGGTTCGGTATGCCCATAGATTTTTTAGAAGGCATGCTACCCAATCTCTAGTTCTCCATTTGTAACCTCAACTTGGCCATTTGACTACAGATGGTGTGGGGTAGACTTCTTATGGTGTAGTTGGTATTCATGAACAAGAGTTGTAATCAAATTTGAAGTAAATTGGGGTCTTTGATTCCCTTGGTACTCCATAGTAAGTGAGGCTTCTTCATACAAAAATTCAACTACTTTTTCATCCTTGACATGTGTGAAATCTTTCACTTCAACCCATTTGGTGAGATAATTTATGCAGACCAATATGTACTCTTTTTTGTTGGAGGGTGGATCAATGGGCCCAATAAAGTCAAGTCCCCATTTATCAAATGGTTCCAAGATAAGTTGTGGTTACAAGGGAATTTCCTTAGAGCAAGTGGGTTTCCCAACCCACTAACAATGATCATATCATCACATATATTGAATGGCATCCTTGTGTAATGTGAGCTAGTAATAGCTAGTAGTGAGTACTTTGGAAGCTATTCTTTTGGCGCACTTCCACAATGTTAATCATGGTAGGCATGGAGGTTGTCAAAGACTTAATCTTCTATTATACATTAGCACATGACATTGTTAGGTCTAGTATATAAGAGATATCCTAAAACCCATGAATAAAGAAGACTCTTTTGTATTAAACTTCACTTCTCCTTTAGGGAGAAGTGTGGAGGAGTTTTCCTTGCAACCAAATAATTAGGAATATCTACGTACCATGGAGTATGAATTGTCAGCATAAATAAATGTTCATTAGGAAATGAGTCATGAATAATGGGGCTATCCTCATTAGAAGTAATGTGAGAAAGAAAATATGCAACAACATTGGGTTTACTGAGCTTATCCAAAATGGTAATATCAAATTCTTATAGCAACAACAACCAACACACTATTTTTCCACTTACCACTAGTTTTTTCATCAGATATTAGATTGCTAAATGGTTAGTATGAATTAAAATAGAATAACCAATGATAGAATGATGGAATTTATCAATTGCATATACAACTACAGGAAATTATTTTTTAGTGACTATGCAATTAAGCTTAGCACCTTGCATATTTTTACTAACAAAATAGATAGCATATTCTAATGACCCATCTTTTTATCCTAGGATAGCACTTATGGCTGTGTTAGATGCATCAGTATGGATGTGAAAAGGAAGCTTCTAGTATGGTTTTCATAGCACTAGAGTTGTGCTTAATAAATATTGATGAGATTGGAGGCTTCCTGACATGCAGGTGTCCAAACAAAGTTAGCATCTTTAGCAAGTAATACAAACAAAGGTACTGCTATTTTACTAAAATTCTTGATGAATTTGTGATAATATCTTGCATGTCCTAAGAAACTCCTAATATATTTTTCTTTTTGTGGTATTGGTGGGTTTGTGATGGCTGCTACCTTAGTAGGATCAAATTGGATTCCTACTGGTGAGATGTAATGTCCCAACACAATGCCTTCTATTGTCATCTTATAACATTTTTCATTACTTAAAGATAGGTTATGATCTTGGTAGCATCATAGAACTTTCTCCAAATTAGAAATGGCTTCTTCATATCAGTTCCCATATACCATGAAGTCATGCATATAAACTTCTAAATAGTCAAGGGTTAGATAAAAAAAATACTTAACACAACCTGTTGGAAGGTAGTAGGGCCATTACACAATCTAAAAAGGAGAAATACATATGCATACGTACCCCATGGGTAGGTGAAAGTGGTTTTATCTTGATCTTCAGGTGCAATTTTGATCTAGTTATAACCATTGAAGCCATCAAAAAAGGAAAAGTATTGTTTAACAACTAGTGTATCTAGAACTTGTTCAATAAAAGGAAGAGGGAAATGGTCCTTGTGGCAGCATTTAGTTCCCTATAATCTATGTAGATATGCCACTTAACTCATTTTTTAGGTACAATTACAAGAGGTGAAACCCATTGGATGTCAGATATAGGGTAGATGAAGCATTGATCCAAAAGTTTTTGTAATTCCTCTTTTACAATATCTTTGTTGTAGTTCCTTAATAGGACTACAATCCTCTTTAATGTAAATATGGTGAGTATAGAAGTCTGGGTTGATCCCTTTCATGTCTCGATAATCCCATGCAAAGGTTGTCTTATGACATTTAAACATGGTGATTAATTGACTCTGTTGCTGTGGGTTCAACTTGTTGTTTATGTTGAGTGGCTTATCTAGGAATATCTCTACTTTATTAGATAGAGATACCATTAAATCAATGCTCATACATAAGGTATTAAGTATGCATCTATGAGGCAACAATTGATGAATTGTAGAAAGTCCTTTTGCAAAATTTGAAGCCTCTAATGTAAAATGTAAATTTGTGAGCAGATATGTGGTGCATCTTAGGTAGTGATCAATCTGGGGGTCAATGTTATACATATTTTATACAATATGGGAAAGAACTATGTTATCATCTTAACTAACTAACATGGTATTGCGGTCAATTATCATTAATGTTTTTATGGAATATTGGCAATTTTCTTCCATTTCCAGCCATAAAGAATTCTCTATTTCTGAAGAGGGTTGGGCTGGTGGGTATAAGACCAATTTCTTTGTTATGTTTCCATTGGAGATAATCATATTCCCTGACCTATAGCCAATGAATACATCAACTGTGGCCAGCCAAGGTCTCCCAAGGATAAGAGGATACCCTGCAAGGTTAGCCTTTGACTATAGGACCATGAAATCTGTTGGATATTTCCATGAATTGAGAGTAATTACCAAATCCTTGATCACTCCGTTAGGCTTAATAGTCAACAGTCTACTAATTGCAGCACAATAGGAGAAGGGAAAACATTGATGAGTTGCATGGTCTGCATTGTTTCTTTTGTCATTACATTTATAGCTAGCCCTAAATCAATCAAGGTTCTTGGTATGAGAGTGACATTGATATGGGCATCCATAAAAGGACTTCCTAGATTGACATACTTGGGGGGTATAATATTTTCAAGAATAATATCATCAAGTTGTCCAATGACTTGAAAAATTTGAGGGTCCTTACTTTTCCATCCAGGTTTCTTGAGGCATAATTCTTTGATAGTTTTAATATAGATGGGAACATTCTTAATGTCTTGAAATAAGGGTATTTTCACACAAACATTCTTAAATTGTCCAACAAAGTCAAAATTAGGTTTTGGTTCTATTTTTTGTGAAGCCAAGCTTTCTAAAAATGGAGGGTCATTATTGGTGGTTATAGTCCCGAATGTGCTTGGCTCATAAATAGGTTGCCTATTCAATTGTTGCATGTTAGTGTTGATGGTAGGTACATCCTCAGGGAGATTTGTGATCAATGGAGTGATAGGCCTGTGGAAAGTACCCTTCATGAATGCAACTGCACATCTCCCACCTCAACCGTATAGGTTGGCATTTCATTACTTCACTATTATACGTCAATTGAACTGACTTGTTTTTAGGGTTAGGTACAGGTTGAGTAGGTATTTATTGATATCTAGGTGGATTGGGAGTAGTATTAGGCATTAAGGTAGATGGTTGTTGTTGTATAGGATGAAGTTGATGTTGGAAACCAATGTTTGGGTTAAACCATTGTTTATTTTCTCTCCATGGTTGAGACCATGGAGTAGTTGGTGTCTGCCACTGCTAGTTATGAACCTATGGTTCACATGTCTATGATTGATATGGTCCATGTTGGTCTATCTAATTTCATTGTGGCATGGGGTTAGACCAAGGTTATAGGGGCATATGGTTATATGGAGCATTATACCAATTACCATAATTTACATATGAATTAAAAAATGGTGTACATTGAAGGTAAGAGGGTCTTGAGGCATATCTTATCTTGGTATCCATGGTTGTCATTGAGCCACATAGAAGACTTGTCCTTCCTCATCCTCAACTACTTTTAAGTCTGGTGTTTTCTATTTTTCCTCCATAATACTGGCTAACTTTTTACACCTACAATTATCCTTTTCCCTTTAACAGTGAGAACAATATTACACTAGTGTTGCCTCTGCTTCTTGTTTCCTTCTTGCATGTAATGTGTCCAATTGAGTAGCCATATGAATAATGATATTTTTCTTCATATCTTTAAGGAGGCTAGTGAGTTCTAGTCACGAAACTCCTATAGTAGACCTTATAGAAGGTAAATCTCTTTTTTCTACAAGTTTTCTTCTTAGTTGACCTTGAATAGTGTTTATAGATGGTGGAAATATCATCAAATGGTAACTGGAACATGTCTCCTTCACCAATTAGGTCCAGAGATGACACACAGTCTTCATTAACTCCTTTCAATAATATGAGTGTAAGTGATTCAGGAAATACTTTATTCTATTTAGATTTTTGTAAGTAAAATAGAAATCTTTCCACATAATCCTCTAATGGCTCATCCTCCTTTTGGGTCATTCTAATTTAGATGTCATCCCCTCACATATCCCTGCTTTTGTAGTAATCCTATAACTTTTCCTTCATAGTCTTCTATTCAGTTATGGCATCCTTTCCCATCCCCATGAACCACTTGAGTGCAACATCTTTGATATTTGCTAGAAATAATTTCAGATAATGAGCATCTATAATGCCATCATAGCTTTGACAAAGTACATCAAATTCAAATAAGAAAGTATCAGGATCTTCGGTGATTAGGCCATGAAAGTTTGGTAGGGTAGAGGGTGAAATGTTTTTCATTGCTGCTTCCCGTTCCTGATCAGAAATGGGGAATTTAAAAGTGGAGGGCTCATTGGTATTATTTTTAAGAGCTCCTTTAGTCATCCTATCCCAAGCTACTTTAGGTTCAGAAACTTTGAACGGTTTGGTTATTTGTGATAAAGATTCTCCAAACAAGGTTTTAGGGGATAGGTTAGGTTGGCTATGGACTTTGATAAATGGATTACAAGCTATCAAAGTACTTGACTCTTGAGTAGTGGCTACTTCTTGGGGAACCTTTGGGAGCTTTTATTTTGGATATGATTTCAAGCCCAATAGATGATGTTTTAGGGATCTCAATTTTTGAAGAAAGATGTTCCTATGATTATAAAAAAATGTAGTGTGTTTTTTGTACAGTTTCTTTGATTAATCCATTCTTTTGTAGACAAAACCCTTTACTTCCCTCTAGGTGATATATTATTTGAGGCCCATATCTTACTTGTGATCCATGGGGTTCCCTTCTTCAATTCCTAGATTATCTAGTGATTTGTGTGACACAATGTTCATGTCATAAGTGGTATGGTATCGATGAAGCCTTTCTTTAGCTTTTGGTGCCTTGGTGTCATTCATAGCCTCTTTTGGAAATTTTAACTATCATTCCCACACCCTTCTAGAAAGCATTTAGTTTCAAATTCACAAGTATCAAATCTTTCATGTTCATGAGCATTTTGCTCACATTGGCTATACTTCTTCTTTCTAGTTATCTTCAAAACCTTAGGTATCCTTTTGGAATGACTTAGTAGTAATATGTTCTTGTGAGCCATTCATCATCAAATTAGATAGCTTGGATAGTTTCCTTTGAATCATTGTAGTCATTGTGAGCACCACATTTTTTTTTGCTTCTCTTTTCAAATGTTTTCTCAACCTTCACCATGATGGAATCCTTTAGGATGCACTAGCCATTGATATTTAGTGGCATTTTATAGTGCTAATCTCTTCACATTGTTTCCTTTATATGCTAAGTACTAGGCCCAACTACATGGTCAACCTTACTCTATTTTGTCCCTTCTCTTTCAAAATATTTGAAGTTATTTCCACATTGGAACCCTCTTTATTGCACTAGTCATTAATGTTGAAGATGATCAAAAGGTTTGGAGCTTCTCAACCACTCCTTTGTAAAATGAAGCCATACCTCCCTTAGAAGTATCTTCATTTGGTAAATCACCTCCCGTCCCAATGATATTAGCATAGTTCTTCTCATGTCAATAGTATTTGACCCTTCTAGTAAAATGGTATCAAATTAAGGAGGCTCTTTTAGCCCCATGTCTAGAGTGTGCCTCCATCACTTTAATGGACCATTTATTGTATCCAACATCAAATATCTATCATGGATGAATGGAATATCTTATCTAGTAGATTCCATTGGATCTTCTTAATAGAACATTATAGATGGTGCATACACCTAAGAGAGTCCATCATGGCTCCAAGAGGTAGCAATTGAATTCCTATCAACTTGCACATGCTCCTTCTCAACCACTAATTTGGTATCAATTGAATACAATCATATAGGTGGTATATCATTTTTGATATCTATCCCATTATCTCTTCTCATTCTTTATTCTTTTGTAAATTCTCCTAAGTACCCTTGGTTGTAATTGCACAAGGATTGAACCTATGGTTGTGATGTAGGAGCATCCTTGGGGGACAAGAGCAATATTGCATCATCTAAAATATTTTCTTTCACTTTGCTTATTTATTTCTAGGTTTTTGTTTACTAGTTAGTTGTAGAAGAAGTCACCACACTTTGCCACAATTTGCATTTTAGTCTTGTAGTTTTCAAATAATATTTTACAGAGGTATTTGGATGACATATCCATGTTTGAGGACAATTGGAGGCATAAGGTGACACAATTTAGTTTGAATACTTACACTAGACTAGCAAACTATCATAGTTACAAATTTACCATTAGCACTAGAGCAATTGAAGTTTGTGACAATCAAGGAGAACATGTGAAGATCCATTGGACCCAAGGAAACAAATACCAAGAAATACACATATTTATTTTCTCTTACCATTATTTTGTTTGAGGAATTAGTTATTTCTAGACAACCACATGTTTCATGGAGTATTGAGATTTACAACACCTTATGGCTAATGCAAATCATTTTGGACGTTTGGGATGGATATATATTTGTTACTCACAATCATTGGATATCACAAAGAAGAGTTAGAGGGAATTTAGGCCAAGGTTGGAGGTCCAAGTGTGAATATGAGGATGAAGGTTCAGAATGGAGTCTTATGATGAGGATGTATATGTCACTAAATGTATTGAGTTTCATTTGTATGTAGTAATTTTCACATTATTAATCAAATGGTTGTGGCCTAGCATGTATGAAGCCCATTGTGGTAGATTGTAATGATTTATAGTTTGAAATCAATAAATATCATGTTACTATTCCTTTAAGTTTTTCTGTGAGTGTTGTGTGTTTTTGGATTTGCTGCATGGTTGGATTGTCCTTCGTTGGGTCCTCCATCCATGACTACATTAGGTTATATAAGTATGAGCTTAACACTAATGTAATGTCTTTTAGTTTTGATGAATATAAATGTTACTTTTGACTTTTGTTTATCATAATGAATGTGTTTATGTTTGTCTACTTATGCCCTTGAATTGAAGTAAATTATTTTCATATTTATAAATTCCCACTAGCCATATATGTTAGTTAAATCCATTATATACACATGTATCTTTGTGTAATGTAAGTTGAGGTAGCCTTGCCACAAGTATTCACATGCTCATGGATGAGAATAGGAGGAGGATAAAGATAAATAATCACCCCATTTGGCACTACACTTCCCATCATTTTACTTTATTTAACTACCCTATCTCTTTTCTCTAACCCTATCTTTCATTCCAACCCTTATCCTCCTATCCTTTTTTCCTTTTCATTGTTAGTTTCAAATTAGATTAGTTTCTATTCTAAATTTCTTAGAGTAGTTTAGATTCATTTTACTATAGCAATAGAATATAAGAGGATGCCCTTATATAGGTTCTCCCATGCAAATTTATGAAAAATATAGATGCATAGGTTACCATGTTGTTGGAACTTCTTAGAAACTAGCAATAATATATGGGCACATATCTTTTCACTAGATCTTGTAAGTGGTACTAGTGGACTCAATGTTCACATTCTTACCATAATTGAGGGCACACACTTATCTATGAGCATCTAGGCCCTTGGTCTATCTCATCTTAATGTGAGCTTTCCCCCAATGTCCATGGTAGAAATTCCATTGCTAACATCTCTTTCACCATTTTTTCATTCTAATGGTAGAAGCTTTTAGAATGTCAATTTAGCATGCTCAATCATAGGGAATTTGGAAAGGAATCAAACTTATGGATATAATTTAAGATATCAATCATTGCCAATTCATTGATGATAACATTTTTTGAGAAAGCCAATTTAGAGGAAGTGATTGTTATCAAAATAATTCTTTCCAATTATACTACTACCTCTAGTTAGTTAATTAATGAAAAAAGTCTAATTTTTTTAATTTGGTGTTTCTCTTGTTATGAAGGGAAGAATTGCCAATATTATGGGATTTGGTATGGATTCTCTACCCAATAACTCCCAAGAACTGCTTTGGAGTTCCTTTATTCATTAGAGCTAGTTGATCTTCCACATGGAAGAATTTGGTTGACTCATTTTTGTCAAGATTGCCTCATTTTTTCCATGGATTTCTTCATTAAAAGGTAAATGGTTGTCATTTTCTATAAAAATATTTTATTCTAGTCTATTTTGGAAACCCTCCTAATATACCTTATGCCACCGCTTAGAATTCTGGTTAGAGTAATGGATAATTTGGATAAAATCATGAGAATATTTTTGTTGGAAGGAACAACTAATAAGAAGAAAATACCTATCATTTTTTGGGACATTATTTTATCCAAAAGAGGATGGTAGTGAAGGCTTAAGGGTTCTGAAAAATAAATCATGGCTTTGGGTACAAAGCTAGTGTGGGGAGTGTATGATAAGCCAAATTCTAAATGGTACAATCTACTATAAAAAAATATTTAGAATTTGATGATCTAGCCTATATATTCACTATAAAATTCCCTCCTCATAGATCACGTATGTGTAATTTTTTATTATATTGTGAATCCATTATTATAGATCATCTTTCCTAGGAAGTTTGAAATGGAAGAAAGACCAAATTTTGGGATGATTCCTAGAATAGGCATTGGGCATTGCTCCGTAGCTGATTTGGAAGAATTAAAGGACACCAAAGAGATTTTAACAAATCTACGTGGGATAGTGCATAGGATTGTTTTGTCTCCTAGTAGAAAGAAGATGAAATAAGTGTAGTTTAGAAAGACTTGAATTTTCTAAACATTCTCAATGAAGGAAAAATATGCTTCATCCCAGAATGAGCATTTGAGATTAGTAAGTGTCTGCAGTAACAATCATTCTCTCTGATTGCCTCAAAACACATACTACTATGCCATAAAGTGGAATCAGACAGTTCATTTCACACATTAATCCTTAGAGGAAAGTGATTGCAATTTAAACTAGTTTCAACAACATACATTAAACAGATTCAATAAACAAAATCACTAAACATGAAAGATACAGCAAAAGACAAGAACACAAAGAATTATGTGGGGAAAATCCTTTCGGGTAAAAAACCCCACACTCTAAAACATAAAGCTATTGTATTATTCAGCAACAAGCGTACAAGTTACAATACAATATTAGGCTCATAGCCTTTACTGGAGTTTTACATCTTGTTCCATCTTTGGAGAAAATCTAGCAGCATTTCCTTACATCCAGTCACACCTCTCTCTCTCTCTCAATTTGGTTACAATGCACTGTCGCATTAATAGATACTTCACAAATATTTAAAGAAGCCCGTCGCTTCAACTTCCACACCAGACTAACCATTACAAATAGTTTAACTAACTTTACCAACCATTTCCAGTCTTTATCACCATTCTGCAGCCTACCGCTATATCGTAGCTCTTCCAAAAGACCAACGCGCAAGCCTTCCCTGGACTATTGTGGGGTGGCGGGCTACATTGCAACACTGCTGGCCCAATCCTCTAACCATCATGGGACCGCAGTATGTATACCGCATTGCTGCAGGCAATCTTATGGACTATCACGGGACGGCGGTAGCACCGCACTATCGTAGGTCAACTTCCAGATTCACGTGGGATGGTGGTAAACACCACCAGCCTGCACCTCTCTTATTTGCAGCCTGCAGGACAATGGTAAAGGTCGAATGCAACAATTTCAAGAAATTTGTGTTTGATAGCAATGGAGATGGGGTTCCAACAGTGAGTTTGAGACACACATTCTCAACATTCTCCCACTTGATGAAGGACTCAGTAAACCCCTTCCAACGCTTGAAGTCACTGAATCACATCATCACAACCATACATGCAATCTCAAGAATCTTAAACAATTCTTCCATGCTTCAACCAAGACACCTGCAACAACATCCAAGATGTCCACCATCTCAGGCAATAGTTCTAGCCATCCACCAAAGGAAAAGGAATGAGCCAAGGCATAGATGTACCAGTTTAAAGAACACAAGCATCAGATCCAAGTAATAGCAAAGGCTACATAATACTGCCACCACTCCACTGTGCTCACAAGCTATACAAAAGCATCAACAACATCAACTTCAAAGCTTCAACCTAAACACAACCATGAAGCCATCCTCAGAAAATAAGATAGAACATCAACTAGAACAACAACCAGGAAACTGACTGCTCTCATCCTGCTGATTAACCCACATGATTGAAAATAACACACACAACACGTGCTAATCCATCCAATCACCCATACCTCCAAGGTATACTAAACATAGTAAACTCATGCCATAAATGTACATATATATATACACACACACCCATAAACTGTAATAATAAACTCCATGTGCAAACCTGTCAAATAATGACATACACATCCAAGAGCTCCCACTACATGGGTAATGTAAATCTAAAAAAGATCAAGGCATACCAAGTATACCAATAGCGACATATAGAAAGTGTAAACAACATGTAGTACCAAGGAACCATCTACAATGATATGCAAAAATTGTAAATCAATAACCTGTAAGAACAACTCTCACCACAAGTCTCCATAGCTCTCCTAAGTTCTCCACACTTAGCAAAGGAATGAGATAAAGGAACCTCCATGTCATCACCCAAGAACATAAGTGAGAACACATGACCACAAGCTAGTGATCACAATAGCTTCAACCAAACCTCAAACCAATGTAACGTGAAACCAACTATCTAGGAAGATAACTGAGACAAGGAGAGAAACTCTACACATCATATACCTATAGAAAATCCTCCTACATACACCTCTAAGTGCCAACTGTGTCAAGTATGATCTCCTCCATCAAACCCCAAAGAGAACAACATAACAACACCCAAAATCATTCAATCTCAAGAGATCAAAAACAACATATGTATCATGTAACTACATGGATGTAAGCTTCTCAAAGAAGATAAAACTACTCCATTTCCCATCTCAGGAAATCAGCCCATAAACCATCTCCTAATAGTCCTCATCAATGAATGATATCTGAAACTCAAATGCACAAGGAGATAACCATTCCAAACATCCCTCAAAGGAATCCTCCATAACTAACTACATAGCTCAAGATCCATATCTATGAAAGATAAAGCATGTAGACTTATGCTAAACCATCCTCAAATTAGTCTCCATAATCAATGACCATGAATCAACTCAATCCCATGAGAACCAAAGCACGAAACATAACACATCTGAAAGATATAATGGACAAATACCTCTCAAATAATAAACTGCCAAATAGACCAAGAGTGGGGAATGAGAATGCTCCTCCAAGATATGCAAGCCATCATGACTCCTCCAAAAAGCAATCTCCTCATAGCTCTCTATTGAACTCACATCCAACCAAGGTGTGGGCTCTTCAGACTTTCTATTAAAATCTCATCAAGAGTAACCATCTCAACAATACTTCTCTCATCTTAAGAGAAATATAGCCTCACCTCATTCTCCATGTATCCATGAGCACCTGCAAACAATCATCTCATGCTAAAGTCCAAATGCATCATTGCACCATCATGAAGTTCTCAAGCATATGACCAATACACCCAAAAACACAGAGAATCACTAGACCACTATCAAAGCTCTAATCATTTGAATCAGAAACTTGTTATGACATCATGATCTTACCATCCCCCTTAGGGGATTCCATGCTCCAAGTGAACATAGCATGGTTTCAAGAGCAATGTATCATGCCAAAAATCTAATGCATAAACAAGAGTATACCATGACATAAAACAAACAAACTCTAAACCAACATCACCTGTCAAGCACCACTGACACCTCAACCAAAGAATCCATGAGTCCTACATGCCTCTAAGATGTTACACATCTTTAATATCATGAAGATGACCCATCACCAAATAGTGTCCATGCAAATGTGAAAGAACCCTTCTGCAGCAACAGGATCTAAGAGCTCCTCCTAGTAACATCTGCAACACTAAAGAAGATCATCCATCACCAAGTGATGAATTCTCAGTCATTGCTAAAGCTCCCACTAAACTGTGACAACTGAGCTATCCAAGCATCATGACCAAACATATCCTAATCTAAAAATCCTCTAGGTCCACACATGAACATGTCCAACTGATAGTAATACCAAGTGGCACCAAGATCTCCAAAACCAAGGAAATGCACCATCACTGTCAAAAGATTACACAAAACTGTGTATCCAAGCTATTCATGACATCATGATACACATGCTACAGGTCCCCTTAACTGACTAACCAGGTACTTTACACCATCCATTCTCTCATCCCAAAGCAACCACACCAATACAAAAGTGACCACAGACAAGGACAACTAACAAGTTTGCATAAACACTGAATCAATCTTGTGGATATAGATAGTCCACTTTCGAGTTATCCCACGGCAATCAATAGGTTGTACACACCTACAAAACTACATAACTTGTAGATCCAATACAACGAAACATGCAAACCCATCATTGCCCTAATAATCAGCAAAATAAGATTCAAAAGAGAATTACCATGTAGACAACAAGACTCAAGCACCAAATCATGCTCAGATCTGATTCGCCAATTAGGTCCACAACCTGAGCACCATAGTCTAGGAATCCACCAAGCATCACCACAGAAATGCTGAGTGATAGATCATGTACCAACACTCCCATGCAAAGAAAGCATTTCACCTCCTCACACCATGCACAGAGCATGCATGCAAAACTACAACTATCTCATCCAACAACACCCCAAAAGCCAGGGTCTAGAAAATAGCTTAACTGCAGCTCCACAAAACCACAAGTTTTTCTCTTGATTGTGTAAAACCTGCAAAACCACCATGTCTTAAAAAACACCCATGCACATCCACACCCACTTCACATCTGGAAGACTCAAAAGTATGAAACAAAAAACACCATAATAGTTAAACTAGAATAATGGATTATCATAGATGAGTATTAACCATAGATTTTTACAAAAAATTATGAAACCCTCAGATCCAAGAAATGTGAATCTGAGCCATGCAAGTACAAAGCATCCTTAAAAAGAAAAAGCAGTTCAGGAACTCCAGGCCCATTTCAGGCCAACTCCAAAACCACCAACATGCACATGCATCCAAGGGAGACATCCTATTACAGAAGCTTCTAGATCATCCTATGATCAACTCCATAGCCTATATGCAATCAGGGTAACAAAAAGAGTGCCTTCCGATAACAAGAATAAACACCCAACATAAGCACATTACTTCATAGCTGAAAAATAACACAAGCTTCTCCATATCACCAGGGAGCCTCTCACACAGACACCCAATATGAAAGCTTTGCTGCAAGACAACCACAAAGCAAAAAATCCCACCTCATGCATTAGGATTATTCCACTACCTATCAGGAGCTCCAGATCAACATCATTTCAAAGTGACCAAATCCATTTTCTCTATCTTCACCATCCTTCAAGTTGTGTGTTATCTCCTGAAACTAACACAAAAAGAGCAAACAACTTTCACTCAACAAAGGATCAATCTTCAGCTGATTCCTTCAAATTTCCTCAAGCTTGCTAGGCTAAGAAATCACAACAGAAGAAATACCCAGAACCTTAAACACCATGGAACCAACACATGCAATCTCATGCAACCATGGAACCATCATAGCTCTGATACCAATTGAAGGGAAAATATGGTTCATCCCAGAATGAGCATCTGAGATCAATAAGTGTCTACAGTAACAATCATTCTCTCTAATTGGCTCAAAACACATACTACTATGCCATAAAGTGGAATCAGACATAGTTCATTTCCCACATTAACCCTTAGAGGAAAGTGATTGCAATTTAAACCAGTTTCAACAACATACATTAAATAGATTCAATAAACAGAATCACTAAACATGAAAGATAGACAAGAAGACAAGAACACAAAGACTTACATGGGCCCTTTCGGGTAAAAAACCCCACACTCCAAAACATAGAGCCATTGTATTATTCAGCAACAAGAGTACAAGTTACAATACAATATCAGGCTCATAGCCTTTATTGGAGATTTACATCTTGTTCCATCTCTGGAGAAAATCTGACAGCATTTCCTTACATCCAGTCACACCTCTCTCTCTCTCAATTTGGTTACAATGCACTGTCACATTAATATAGACTTCACAAACATTTCAGGAAGCCCATCGCTTCAACTTCCACACCAGATGAACCGCCATAGATAGTTTAACCATCTTTACCAACCGTTTCCAATATTTACTGCCATACTGCAGCCTACCGCTATATCCCAGCTCTTTGAAAAGACCAACGCGGTGTGGCGGGGTCTATACTGCACCACCGTAAGCCTTCCCCCGGATTGTCATGGGGTGGTGAGCCCTACATTTTTTATTTCCGTTGATGTGACTATTTACCTTACTGTTGCTGATACTTTTATATTTGTGGGACTATTGATCTCGGATTCCCGAACTATTAGACTTTATTATGTTAAAGGAAAACTAATTGGGTGATGTTAGATAGATGCTTGTATTTAGAGAAAACAAATTGGGTGATGTTAGATAGATGCTTGTATTAAGAGAAAAAAAATTGGGTGATGTTAGATAGATGTTTATATTATAGGAAAACTAATTGGGTGATGTTAGATAGATGCTCTATATTAAAGGAAAACTAATTGGGTGATGTTAGTTAGGAAATTGTAATGTGATTTCCTTTATGCTTAAGAGAACTTGTGGTATTTTATGGGAATGCATGTTTTAAATTGCTTTGGCTATGATATTGATATGTGGAAATTAACTTTACAACTGAGTGCGCAGGTATTTCTAACCAACCACAGATACTGAAGATCATCCCACACTTGATGTTGTAATCCCTTGTGAAGCTGATCTGGTTCCACGAAGAACCAAGATCAACTCTGTGTATGATGTAATGTTGTAATATTAATTTGCATGAGGTTAATTGGGTTAAGTCTACCCTCTTTTAATTTGAATTATGATATGTGTTGTAAGAATTGTCTTTGAATTACATTTTTAAATTTAAAATTTTTGGAGACCTTTTTCTTGTGTTTTACCTTGACCCTAGATGTTCTAACTAGGCAAAACTTGACCCTGGGTTATGCCCCATGGGTCTAGGGTCCCTTTTGAATTGGGTAACCCTTGGTAAACCTCCATATGGTCACCTTAACTTCACACTGAAGTTAAGTGACGAATTTGGAGGCATGAGAGGGATAGGATGTGGTACAACCACTCAAACCCATCCCTTCTCACTTCCCAAGGTTAGAAATGACTCCAAGACCCACCAATTGTGGAGGACTTGACTTCAAGTCTCTCTCACAATTGGTGAGAGTACCCATGGAGTTGTGTGGTCCTTCATCAGAGGAAAGGAAGGGGAGACATGTGTCACCCTTTCCCTCTTTAACTCCCCTTTTCTCTCCCATGTGTTGGAGAGGAGATAAGTGGTAAGGGGTGAGGGAGACTTTGGAGATGGGTGAGTGACATGTGTCAACACCCATCCCTTGGGACATGCTAGTGGTTGGGAGGAAGAGTGAGGAGGTGACAAGTGTCACCTCCCCATTCCTCTAAGCTCATGGATTGGGCTTACTTTAATCCCACTTGGGATAAGGTGAGGGGTTGTTGAATTTTTGAGAATTTTTAATGGTTGGAAATTGTTTTGGGAAAAAAGGATAGATGGAGTTTGGTGGCTTATGTTGGAGGAGATTTTAGAGGAGCTCTACATCAACTTCTTCCGTATTAGGGCTTTTAAAGGTTGGTTTTCAAGGCTAAGGCCTTCCCCTTGTATTTCAATTTGTTTGCATGATGAATGTGTGAGATGTATTTTGCTTGTGTTGTATTATGTTATTGTGGGGAATATTTAGTAGGGTGTTGAAAGAGCCTCTCCCACTTGGGAGAAAATGCTCATCAAGTGTGGGGTAGGGGAGGAGAGATCCTCCTCGAGGTCATTACCTTGTTTTGGGATGTTGAAAGCCTTGAAGGCATTTTATGTGATTTTGAGTAATTTGTTATATGGCTTGAGAGCCAAAATATGAACTCCTTTGGAAATTTTGTTAACATGTATGGTTTGAGGCCATGAGAAAAATTGTGTTGAGATATTTTGAAGGAGTGGCACTCTAGAGTTGAGTGTGTCCACTCTCCTACCCCTTTTAAACTCACCTTGGTTGAGTTGTGTGTTGTAAATATCCACAGGTGTAATATTGTGTTTTTGAGATGTTTGTTGTCTTGTTGTGAAGTGGATTTGAGTTTCCTAGGTGTATGGATGACCTCCCTAGCTTGGGGGTGACCCTCTTGCGAGTCTACAGTAGGGAGGAGAGCAAGATGTGTGGTGTTTCTTTCCCTTGTGTGATATGCAAGTTTCATGGAACTTAGTGTGAAGTTGAAGGATTTACTAGTCTTGGAAAATATTTTATTTTCCTTTACTCTTAAGGCTCTTGAGGAGAGCTTGGTCTTATTAAGAACTCAATCTTGTTGATTTTCAAAGAGGAGAACTTCTCTCTCTCTCTCTTGTTGTAAAATTTTATCTTCTAAAGTTGTGAGAAAACCTCTTTCATTGTATTGATAGTTTTAGTTTGTTAAATAAAATTTTACCATTTATGATATCATGAAGGAAGGAAATTTGTTTTTAAAAAGATATTGATTTTTTATATTTCCTAATACTTCTACTAGCAAAGATAGATTTAATTGTTGTGGTAAATAAAGAAAGTTATAATTTGATGATTTAGATCTTACTATTTAAGTAAGTAGGAATTGTAGAAAAGTTTTTTATAAGTCAATTCATTGTATGACAAAATGGAAATATCAATTTGATAAGTATGAAGTTGTTATTATGGCAAATATGAAGTTGTAAATTGTTACTAAGAAAAGAAATGAAAATTGGTTATAGTTATGCATTTGAGTTTTGTTTGTAATTAATTACAAATACAATTAAATCTTCCCTTCAAAAAAAAAATGTATAAACATAAATCATATGCTTAATATATTTAAATTGAGTTATTGACTTGAAATAGAATTGAATTAAAAGAAAAAATAGATTTAATTATTCTTGTGTAATGGTTGAAAAATAAATTATAATTATAACCATGAGGTGTAATTGATAATATGTATTATATGAAAATCAAATATAAACTGATTCTTTTTTTTTTTAATTTCTGCCTTACAAAATTAATTTGACAATGATAATTGAATATATATATATATATATTCTGTATATATAAATTTTAAATTAAATTGTGAGTTGTATTAAATTATGATTTTTATGTGTATATATATATTAATAAATAAAATTTTCATTGAGAAAATAAGTTGAAGCTGTGTAAATGATACACAGTAAATAATTGTGATTAAACAAAAAAAATAATAATAAAAAATATAAATGAAGAGGTGGGAGGGGGTTCGAACCCCCCCACCGTCGCGACCTTTACAATGGGTGTGGGGAGGGGGCGGAGCCCCACCCACACCCCATGTTGTGGGATGTGGGTGGGGGCTCCGACCCCTCCCCACACCCACCTTTATCCCCTAACTCCTCTGCCCGCGGCCACCTGCAATCTCTGCCCTTCGCAGAACCCCACTCCCTGCGACCACTCCCCTCTGCACTTCCTTCGCCGCTCCTTGCGGCTACCTTCGCCCTACCTCCGTCTGTGACCTCCCTCAAAACCTTCACGTGGCCTCCCTCTACCTGCGACCTCCACCTGCGGCCTCCTCCATGCCGTCGCCGCCCTCCATTGACCCTGCACAAACAAATAAAATATGTTAGGGTTTTCAATGTGATTCAAAAAAAATATATGGGAATAAAACAATATTCAATTGTACATATAAAGGAAGCCAAATATTGTAGCACAATAATATATATATATATATATATATATATATATATATATATATATATATGATATTTATAAAAAAAAAACTATGATTCATTAAAAGCAATATGTATATATATACACACACACACACACACACATATATATATTTAAATGAAAAATAAATTCATTGAGTTATTAAAAGAAAACCTAGAGATATAAATGCAAATAGCATATATATATATATGTGGGTGTGTGTGTGTGTATTTATATCTTCTTAATTAAATTAAGCCATCATATACATTTCATATGTGGCCATCTAAACTCAACCTGTAATTTGAGTAAACGCCAAATTGAGAAAATGAGAGAAAAAGAGAAAGAAAGATAAAAGTGAAAACAAAGAGGAGAAAATGCATGACCATTCCAGAATAGGGTTAAGAGTACTAATTAAGATATAACATTCCGTTAATCTTGATTGGGGGCGATTTAATTAACAAAATTAATTCAGACATTGAATTAAACCTAGAGTGGAAACTTAGTGGACTTCATCAGATGAAGTTAGTAAGTCCTATTTACGTGATCTAATCTACCAAAAAATTAGGAATAATGTAAAGGATGTAGTGATAACTCTGATTGATAGAGAACTGATCTACCAAGAAATTAGGAATAATGTAAAGGATACAGTGATAACTCTGATTGATAGAGAATGTGAAAGAGAGTCAAATTAAAAATTTAAATTTCAAAGAAACGGGAAGGAGAACAAATGTTCAGACCTTGTTGGAAAATGTACAATTATCTTAATCATCTGTATTCCAATGAAATTAGTGAGTTGTAAGAAATTTATTAACCTTATCTAGAAACCTCGTGATCAAGATTAGTGTTAGTACAATAAACCCCACTCACGCTCGTGAGGCGTTATGCTGCCAGATTTTCCTAGAATTTAGGGTTTAGTAGGTTAGTAAGTTTAACCCTTGTAGCGACGTTAACTGCATCACGATGAGCCCCTTGTTGGCTTTCTTGCATTGGGTATGCGCACGTGTGTGTATTACCCCGCTGACAACTGTATTGTTTATGCCTTAAGTGTATGCCACCGAGCATGCTTACGCATGCGAGGGGGTTTCTAGGGAAGCGTGGGAAATTTTTTGGTATTTCGTGTCATGACCATATGAAAAATGTGGACATGACACGTGTGATGCGTGTCATGACCGCATGGGAAATGTGGGCATGACATTTGGTATCAGAGCCCAAGTTTAAACACTGGGCATATTTGGGCACGTTATTTATTCTGCAACTTTGATTAATTAGTGCCTACCTTGTTTTGTAGGATGCCTCCCCGACGTGTTTGACGAGCGCGATCGCGCAACATGGCATCCGTTGAGGTGCATAGTGATTCCTCTGTAGAGGGACAGGGACCCATAGTTATAGCAGATCAGCCAGTACTACAGGCACCACCAGTACTAGACATAGGTCCTTAGATTTTACAGACATTGCAAGGCATGTTAGAGAGGTTACCTCCAGCTATTCCAGAGCCACGTCATGAGCCTCACGTCGATCCACGAGAGGAGCCACACAAGGAGCCGTGTGCTGAGTTGCATGTTGAGCCACGTGTGAAGCCCCGCTTTGATCTGTGAGAGGTGCCACGTATGGAACCTTTCATAAAGATCCCTAATACTACAGTAGAGGAGGTAGGCTCAGCCTACCACGCACGGAGTAGGAGTCCTCCGAGGCTTTCAAGACGAGATGAGACCATGAGAGTAGAGTAGATATATCATGGACCGTATGAGTATGGGTTGGATGAGCTGGTTATAGGACTTAGAGATAGAGGAGACCCCATCAGAGACCTGCTTAGGCTTAATCCACCTACCTTCGTAGGAGCTACAGAGGGAGCTGTGGCCGAGGCTTGGCTTATCAATTTAGATAGGTGCTTCGCGTTGCGACCTTATGGGAGCAACACGAAAGTATGAGTGGTAGTACACCTTCTGAGAGATGCAACATCTACCTAGTGGCGCACTGAGGAGTGCAAGCGTCGGTTATCCTTAGATACACTTACATGGGAGATATTCATAGAGCGCTTTAATGTGTGATATTTGTTAGATTATTACATACAGTGCCGAATAGATGAGTTCCATGACTTACATCAGAGAGGACTCACAGTTTCTCAGTATGAGAGCTGGTTCATTGAGCTTTCTCGTTACGTAGAGTATCTCCACGATAAGAAACTTCTAGTGCACAAATTCATTAGAGGTCTGAATCATGGGATAGCAGGACCAGTGCATATGGCAGACCCCTAGACTATGAGTGAGGCTGTTGAAAAGGCTTTTATTGCAGAGAGTGTCCACAGGGATTTACAGCAGGGGGACAACCCCATGCAGGAGGATCTGAGCAGATTGTAGGTGATGTGGGCAGGTCCCACCACATGTTTGTAGCGGTTGACAACCGCTAGGCCAACTTCCAGGCCTCAGTTATTGAGACAGCAAGTATGATTGGGGATTTCCCCATCTCTATTCTTTTTGACTCTGGAGCTACCGACTCTTTTCTGTCTACATTGTTAGTGGAACGTTGCAGGTTGGTGGCTTCTAGGAAGGACATTAGGTGGGAGGTTGAGTTGGCCTCTGGGGCTAGGATGTGAGTAGATACCTTGGTTAGAGAATGCAAGATCTCCTTGGGTTTCTTCACTACATCATGTGACCTTAGGATTATGCCATTAGGATCCTACGGTGTAGTTTTGGGTATGGACTGGCTTGCGGCTCATAGAGCCAAACTAGATTGTTGCCAGAGGACGATTAGCTACTTAGATGATCATGGCTCACCGGCTGAGATAGTGGGCATTTAGAAGCCCACAGCTGTTCATATGATATCTTCTTAGCAGCTTAAGCACTGCATGTGGAAGGGTTGTTAGTTGTTTGCTATCACTGTCAGTGACAAATCAGAGGATGAGCCTAAGGCTTCTTTAGATGATCACCCTATCCTGAGAGATTTTGCCAACGTATTTCCACCAGAATTACCAGGTATGCCCCCACACAAAGAGGTAGATTTCCACATCGATCTAGTGCCAGGTGCAGAGCTAGTGTCTTGTGCACCCTACAGGATGACTACACATGAGCTTACAAAACTTAAACTATAGTTAGAGGAGTTACTTGAGAAGGGGCACATCTGACCTAGCATTTCACCATGGGGCGCACTGGTTATCCTTGTGAAGAAGAAGGATGGATCTCTTCGATTATGCATGGATTACAGGCAATTGAATAAGGTGACAGTGAAGAATTGTTATCCTCTGCCTAGGATTGACAACCTCTTTGATCAGATGCAGGGAGCCAGAGTGTTCTAAAAAATTGATCTAAAATCTAGGTATCACCAATTGCACATCACAGAGGCAGACATTCATAAGACTGCTTTTCAAACCAGATATGGCCATTATGAGTTTACAATGGTACCCTTCGGTTTGACGAATGCCCCTGCAGTGTTCATGAGTCTCATGAATGGGGTGTTCCGCACTTACTTGGATTGGTTCGTGATCATATTTCTTGATGATATTTTGATCTATTTGTGGACTGAAGAGGAACATGTGGATCATTTGCATCAGGTGTTGCAGTGCTTATGAGAGCAGTAGCTTTATGGCAACCTGGCGAAGTGTGCTTTCTTCAGAATAGAGGTGTAGTATTTAGGGCACATCTTATTAGGTGATGGCATCTCCGTAGATCCATCGAAAATCAGAGCGATTTAGGACTGGCCAGCACCCACTAGTGTGACAGAGGTTAGGAGCTTTATGGGATTAGCTGGTTATTACCGTAGATTCATTAAGGGCTTTTCTAGATTAGCGCATCCCATCACTTCCCTTCAGCGGAAAGGGAAAGGTTTCACTTGGACCGAGTAGTGTGAGAGGGCCTTTGGGGTCATCAAGGAGTGTCTTACGAGCGCTCCCATATTAGCGGTTCCAGATCCTGTAGAGGATTTTGTTGTTTGCATAGATGCATCACTAGAGGGTTTGGGAGCCGTGCTTATGCAGGGTGGTAGAGCGATGGCATACGAATTGCGTAAGCTTAAGACACATGAGCTAAACTACCCTACTCACGATTTAGAGCTCACAGTAGTTATTCATGCTCTTGTTCATTGGAGACACTTCCTTTTAGGTTGACGCTTTGAGCTCCATTTGGATCACCATAACTTACAGTACATTTTTACACAACCAAATTTGAACGCTCGCCAGCGGCGCTGGATGGAGTTCTTATGCAAGTATGACTTTGATGTCCACTACATTAAAGGGAAGGAGAACGTGGTTGCTGACGCCTTGAGTTGAAGGTGCCATGAGATCCTGACCTTGACATTGAGGGTGGACTTGAGAGAGTGTATCTTACAGCATCTGCCTGAGGATGAGTGGTTTCTTGAGGTGTATCAGGAAGTCCAGAAACAGAGGGCCCTTAAGGGTACATTCATAGGATATTCCCTTGAGTCTGATGGTTTTCTTAGACATCGACAGTGCATCTATGTACCCCGTGCGGGTGATCTATGTGCAGTGATTCTTTCAGAGGCTCACAGAGCACCTTATGTAGCACACCCAAGAGTGAAGAAGATGCATGCTGATTTGCGACAGTTATATCATTGGGCTGGGATGAGATGAGACATTGCAGAATATGTTGCTCGTTGCCTTGAGTGTCAGAGGGTCAAGGCCGAGCATCAACATCCAACAGGACTATTGTACCCTCACGAGATACTTGAGTGGAAATGGGACACCATTTCCATGGATTTTATCGTTGGTCTACCTATGTCATCACGTCACCATGATGCCATCATGGTGACAATTGACAAGTTGACCAAGGTGGCGCATTTCTCACCTGTACGCATGACGTACAATGCACCTTCTATGGTGAGAGTGTTTTTAGATCAAATTTTCAGACTTCATGGAGTACCCCACCGCATCATTTCTGACAAAGACTCCATTTTCACTTCAACTTTTTGGAGAGCCTTACAGCAAGTGTTGGGCACACAGCTCAACTTCAGTTTAGCTTACCATCCTGAGACCGACAGACAGACAGAGAGAGTTAATTAGGTGTTGGAAGACATGCTTCGTATGTATGTTATGGACCATCAGTCTAGATGGGAGGAGTATCTGTATCTGGTTGAGTTTGCCTACAATAATGGGCATCACAGCTCGTTGGGTATGCCTCCTTTTCAAGCTTTATACGGTAGACCATGCAGGATACCATTAAGTTGGGATCGAATAGAGGACAGGGTTGCCATTGGTCCAGAGATAGTTTAGGATATGGAGCAGCAGGTTACAGTGATTAGATAGAGACTTCAGGAGGTACAGGATAGATAGAAGAAGTAGGCTGATGCAAAGAGAACTGATCGGAGCTTCTCACTGGGTGATAGGGTATTTTTGAGAGTGCGACCACACAAGAGTCCAATCCATTATGGAAAGGGCTCTAAGCTCGCACTTTAGTTTGTAGGACCTTTTGAGATCTTAGAACAGATAGGACCTATAGCCTATCATCTAGCCTTGCCACCTAGCCTGTTGTGTATCCACGATGTCTTTCATGTTTCAATTTTATGTCGTTACATCTCTGACTTATCTCACGTATTGGATTGGAGTGCTCTTCAGGTAGAGGCAGACAGATAACTGGCTTTGGAGCTAATTCACATATTGGCTTGTCAGATGCTAGGCCTTCGAGGTTGAGAGCTGGACCAGGTTAGGGTCCAGTGGGACATGTATGACGAGGTCACTACGACATGGGAGGATGCAGCAAGATTGAGGACTCTTTATCCTCACCTCTTTGATGACTTCCAAGAGGAAGTACAGTCTTAGGGGGGAGGATGTGAGGCCTACATTTTTTATTTCCATTCATGTGACTATTTACCTTACTGTTGCTGATACTTTTATATTTGTGGGACTATTAATCCTGGATTCTTAAACTATTAGACTTTATTATGTTAAAGGAAAACTAATTAGGTGATGTTAGATAGATGCTTGTACTAAAAGAAAATAAATTGGGTGATGTTAAATAGATGCTTGTATTTAGAGAAAACAAATTGGGTGATGTTAGATAGATGCTTGTACTAAGAGAAAACAAATTGGGTGATGTTAGATAGATGTTTATATTATAGGAAAACTAATTGGGTGATGTTAGATAGATGCTCTATATTAAAGGAAAACTAATTGGGTGATGTTAGAAAATTGTAATGTGATTTCCTTTATGCTTAAGAGAACTTGTGGTATTTTATGGGAATGCATGTTTTAAATTGCTTTGGCTATGATATTGATATGTGGAAATTAACTTTACAACTGAGTGCGCAGGTATTTCTAACCAACCACATATATTGGAGATCATCCCACACTTGATGTTGTAATCCCTTGTGAAGCTGATCTGGTTCCATGAAGAACCAAGATCAACTCTGTGTATGATATAATGTTGTAATGTTAATTTGCATGAGGTTAATTGGGTTAAGTCTACCCTCTTTTAATTTGAATTATGATATGTGTTGTAAGAATTGTCTTTGAATTACATTTTTAAATTTAAAATTTTTGGAGACCCTTTTCTTGTGTTTTAACTTGACCCTAGGTGTTCTAACTAGGCAAAACTTGATCCTGGGTTATGCCCCATGGGTCTAGGGTCCCTTTTGAATTGGGTAACCCTTAGTAAACCCTCACCTTAACTTCACACTAAAGTTAAGTGACGAATTCGGAGGCATGGGACGGATAGGATGAGTGGTACCAACACTCAAACCCATCCCTTCTCACTTCCCAAGGTTAGAAATGACTCCAAGACCCACCAATTGTGGAGGACTTGACTTCAAGTCTCTCTCACAATTGGTGAGAGTACCCATGGAGTTGTGTGGTCCTTCATGAGAGGAAAGGAAGGGGAGACATGTGTCACCCTTTCCCTCTTTAACTCCCCTTTTCTCTCCCATGTGTTGGAGAGGGGATAAGTGGTAAGGGGTGAGGGAGACTTTGGGGATGGGTGAGTGACATGTGTCAACACCCATCCCTTGGGACATGCTAGTGGTTGGGAGGAAGAGTGAGGAGGTGACAAGTGTCACCTCCCCATTCCTCTAAGCTCATGGATTGGGCTTACTTTAATCCCACTTGGGATAAGGTGAGGGGTTGTTGAATTTTTGAGAATTTTTAATGGTTGGAAATTGTTTTGGGAAAAAAGGATAGATGGAGTTTGGTGGCTTATGTTGGAGGAGATTTTAGAGGAGCTCTACATCAACTTCTTCCGTATTAGGGCTTTTAAAGGTTGGTTTTCAAGGCTAAGGCCTTCCCCTTGTATTTCAATTTGCTTACATGATGAATGTGTGAGATGTATTTTGCTTGTGTTGTATTATGTTATTGTGGGGAATATTTAGTAGGTTGTTGAAAGAGCCTCTCCCACTTGGGAGAAAATGCTCATCAAGTGTGGGGTAGGGGAGGAGAGATCCTCCTCGAGGTCATTACCTTGTTTTGGGATGTTGAAAGCCTTGAGGGCATTTTAAGTGATTTTGAGTAATTTGTTATATGGCTTGAGAGCCAAAATATGAACTCCTTTGGAAATTTTGTTAACATGTTTGGCTTGAGGCCATGAGAAAAATTGTGTTGAGATATTTTGAAGGAGTGGCACTCTAGAGTTGAGTGTGTCCACTCTCCTACCCCTTTTAAACTCACCTTGGTTGAGTTGTGTATTGTAAATATCCATAGGTGTAATATTGTGTTTTTGAGATGTTTGTTGTCTTGTTGTGAAGTGGATTTGAGTTTCCTAGGTGTGTGGATGACCTCCCTAGCTCGGGGGTGACCCTCTTGCGGGTCTACTATAGGGAGGAGAGCAAGATGTGTGGTGTTTCTTTTCCTTGTGTGATATGCAAGTTTCATGGAACTTAGTGTGAAGTTGAAGGATTTACTAGTCTTGGAAAATATTTTATTTTCCTTTACTCTTAAGGCTCTTGAGGAGAGCTTGGTCTTATTAAGAACTCAACCTTGTTGATTTTCAAAGAGGAGAACTTCTCTCTCTCTCTCTTGTTGTAAAATTTTATCTTCTAAAGTTGTGAGAAAACCTCTTTCACTGTATTGATAGTTTTAGTTTGCTAAATGAAATATTACCATTTATGATATGATGAAGGAAGGAAATTTGTTTTTAAAAGGATATTGATTTTTTATATTTCCCAATACTTCTACTTGCAAAGATGTGATTTAGTTGTTGTGGTAAATAAAGAAAGTTATAATTTGATGATTTAGATCTTACCATTTAAGTAAGTAGGAATTGTAGAAAAGTTGTTTATAAGCCAATTCATTGTATGACAAAATGGAAATATCAATTTGATAAGTATGAAGTTGTTATTATGGCAAATATGAAGTTGTAAATTGTTACTAAGAAAAGAAATGAAAATTGGTTATAGTTATGCATTTGAGTTTTATTTGTAATTAATTGCAAATACAATTAAATCTTCCCTTCAAAAAAAAAATGTATAAACATAAATCATATGCTTAATATATTTAAATTGAGTTATTGACTTGAAATAGAATTGAATTAAAAGAAAAAATAGATTTAATTATTCTTGTGTAATGGTTGAAAAATAAATTATAATTATAACCATGAGGTGTAATTGATAATATGTATTATATGAAAATCAAATATAAACTGATTTTTTTTTAATTTCTGCCTTACAAAATTAATTTGACAATGATAATTGAATATATATATATATATATTCTGTATATATAAATTTTAAATTAAATTGTGAGTTGTATTAAATTGTGATTTTTATTTGTATATATATATATTAATAAATAAAATTTTCATTGAGAAAATAAGTTGAAGCTGTGTAAATGATACACAGTAAATAACTGTGATTAAACAAAAAATAATAATAATAAAAAAA
This sequence comes from Cunninghamia lanceolata, assembly GCA_027924645.1. Lineage (NCBI taxonomy): Eukaryota > Viridiplantae > Streptophyta > Pinopsida > Cupressales > Cupressaceae > Cunninghamia > Cunninghamia lanceolata. The sequence continues at coordinate 1,827,214 of BSBN01001219.1, read as the reverse complement.
TAAATGAAGAGGTGGGAGGGGGTTCGAACCCCCCCACCATCATGGCATTTACAATGGGTGTGGGGAGGGGGCGGAGCCCCACCCACACCCCACGTTGTGGGATGTGGGTGGGGGCTCTGCCTCCTCCCCACACCCCCCTTTATCCCCTAACTCCTCCGCCCGCGGTCACCTACGATCTTTACCCTCCGCAGAACCCCACTCCCCATGACCACTCCCCTCTGCACTTCCTTCGCCGCTCCCTGTGGCTACCTCCACCCGTAACCTCCCTCAAAACCTCCGCGCAGCCTCCCTTTGCTCATGACCTCCACCTGCGGCCTCCTCCATGCCGCTGCCACCGCCCTCCATTGACCCTGCACAAACAAATAAAATATGTTAGGGTTTTCAATGTGATTCAAAAAATATATATATGGGAATAAAACAATATTCAATTGTATATTTAAAGGAAGCCAAATATTATAGCACAATAAAATACACACACACACACATATATATATATATATGTATTTATATATGATATTTATAAAAATAAAAAAACTATGATTCATTAAATGTAATATGTATATATATATATATATACATATACACACACACACACACACATATATATATATTTAAATGAAAAATAAATTCATTGAGTTATTAAAAGAAAACCTAGAGATATAAATGCAAATAGCATATATATATGTGTATTTATATCTTCTTAATTAAATTAAGCCATCATATGCATTTCATATGTGGCCATCTAAACACAACCTGTAATTTGAGTAAATGCCAAATTGAGAAAATGAGAGAAGAAGAGAAAGAAAGATAAAAGTGAAAACAAAGAGGAGAAAATGCATGACCATTCCAGAATAGGGTTAAGAGTACTAATTAAGATTTAACATTCCGTTAATCTTGATTGGGGGCGATTTAATTAACAAAATTAATTCAGACATTGAATTAAACCTAGAGCGGAAACTTAGTGGACTTCATCAAACGAATTTAGTAAGTCCTGTTTACGTGATTTGATCTACCAAGAAATTAGAAATAATGTAAAGGATGCAGTGATAACTCTGATTGATAGAGAACTGATCTACCAAGAAATTAGGAATAATGTAAAGGATGCAGTGATAACTCTGATTGATAGAGAATGTGAAAGAGAGTCAAATTAAAAATTTAAATTTCAGAGAAATGAGAAGGAGAACAAATGTTCGGACCAAGTTGGAAAATGTACAATTATCTTAATCATCTATATTCCAATGAAATTAGTGAGTTGTAAGAAATTTATTAACCCTATCTGGAAACCTCGTGATCAAGATTAGTGTTAGTACAATAAATCCCACTCACGCCCGTGAGGCGTTATGCTGCCAGATTTTCCTAAAATTTAGGGTTTAGTAGGTTAGTAAGTTTAACCCTTGTAGCGATGTTAACTGCGTTGCGATGACCCCTTGTTGGCCTTCTTGCGTTGGGTATGCGCACGTGTACGTATTACCCTGCTGACAACTGTATTGTTTACGCCTTAAGCGTACGCCACCGAGCACACTTACGTGTGCGAGGGGGTTTCTAGGGAAGCGTGGGAAATTTTTTGATATTTCATGTCATGACCACATGACAAATGTGGACATGACACATGTGATGCATGTCATGACCACATGGGAAATGTGGGCATGACAGGTGGGCTACACCGCAACACCGCAGGCCCAATCCTCTGACCATCGTGGGACTGCGGTATGTATACCGCATTGCCGTAGGAAATCTTATGGACTGTTGCGGGATGGCAGTAGCACTGCACTACCGCAGGTCAACTTCCAGACTCCAGCGGGATGGCAGTAAACACCGCCAGCCCGCACCTCTCTTATCTACACCCTATGGGACTATGGTAAAGGCTAAATACAACAATTTCTAGAAATCTGTGTTTGATAGCAATAGAGATGGGGTTCTAATAGTGAGTTTATCTAGGGAAAAAATAAATTACACACATTCTCAACACTCAAGGCACATAAATTACTACTTAAATTTAATTTGGATAAGAGGAAATTGGTTATTAGGGTAGAAGACATAATTATATGGACTAGATAAAAATCTAAGGCTTACTTAGCTAAATTGGTTTATCTAGTTTCCTTAGAACCTCATAATACCTTGGGCTAGCCTAGTTCATTATGTTGAAACAAAGATCTTCTAAAGGATGGAGCCTTTTCTTGGATGGTGCTACATAAATAAATCTTAACTAGATATTTATTAAAGAAGGTAGGTATTACTAGTTCATCAAGATGTAGTCTTTGCCAAGATAATGAGGAATCTATTAATCACTTACTTGTGATGTGTCATTCTGCTCTAAATTGTTGGAATACGCTTTGTGTGAAGCTTAACTAGTCTGGTACATTGCTAAATAATCTCATCAATATGTTTAATATTTGACATATGGTGCAAAAGTCAAAATGTTTAAGTTTATGGATTTCCATCCCTTCTTTCATCATTTTTCATGTTTAGAAAGATCACAATACAATTTTTTTTGAAGAAAAAGAGTTGTCTATAAATAAAGTTTTAAAATTTTTAGAAGCCATCATTTCAAAATTAGTGATGATGAATATTAGAAACCAATCCCAATACAATTTTTTCTCCTCACGGGATAGCTATATGATCTAGATTTTGCCCATTTTAATCCTTCATCCCATTCATGGCATTGAGGGTGTAAAATCTAACAAATTGAGAAGAGTGATTTCCAAATGGATTCCTCCTTTGAGTAATATTTTGAAAATTAGTTATGATGGTGCTTCCAAAGGCAACTTGTGTATTTTCACAGTTGAATGTGTTGGTTCTCAGATTTGTGGGTTCCCAAATCCCTAAGCTCGGGCTATTCCTAAGTGTGAAGGTGTCAAACTCAAGACAAGTAGCTTACAACTTATGATTAGGTGGGGAGAATAATGAACCTATTGATATGGATGGGCAATTCCTTCTCCTTATTTAGGCTCTACTAGGCCAAGGGGGCAATTCCTTAAGGTCTTTCCTTTAATAAAATTAAAGAGAAATTACATGAGAATAAGCCTTGAAACAAACCTTATCCATTGCATTAGAAACTCTAATTTTACTATCATTGAGCACCTATATGTTAGTTTGCTAATATAATAATTTCAAGCAAATACATAACCATGTAAGGAGCCAAAGATATTTATTTATTAACCACTAATGATATTTACCTTTAATCATGTACTTGTGAATGGATGTAAAGTGAACAATATTGCACATCTCACTTAGGACAATGCTTGAAGAAATTATTGATATCATACAATGTTGATAGAGCTATTAACACTATGTTAAAATATTTGTATTTTGTTATTTCAAATATGATGGTATTATGAAAGGTTGAACATGTTGTAGGTGGGTTCCTTTATCCAGTCAGGACAACATATTTTATGTATCAAAACCAAAGAATTTCTTGAATACAACCTAATAGAAGGAACCTTAATGAAGATAGTAAAAAGGACTATGCCTCATAACAATACACATAACTTGGGCTCTATGCATGTATACTAAAAAGCCCATAGAATTGAAGTATATCTAATTGAATATACCTTAGTAATCCATGAACAAATATACAAAATTCATGTATTTATTTGATAAGGTTCTTTACAAAACCCTTGCAAAGAGTTTTATAGTCTTTTAGTTGACAGTCATAGGAGCAATATTCATATTAGCAAATGTGTCTAGGAGGATCAACAAGACCATCAAAAGTTCATATAATACTCATGGAAACATTCAAATAAATAGGGTGCTACCATAATAGTGTGTCCCACTTATGGGACATCCTGATTTTTGTCTGAAATCACATATTTTTTAGAAAAAATAATGATTTAAGCCTTGAGGGGTTCCATCTAAAGGGGATTAATTGAAGGGGGTTAGATAAAATCCCCTTAGATCAAATCCCCTTGGAAAGAACCCCCTAGTCTCAAATCAAACCCTCGATGGAGTCTCCTCCACACCTATTAAAATGCTAACAAAAAAATTGCCTCACCTTTTGGGGGATCAAATGAAGTCATTTAGAAATTCTATTTTATAAATATGTCGCCCTTAGTATAATCTTTCAAGAAAGTATGATTTTGAATATGTTTCATTTGATTTTATATTTATTTTCTATTTTCTAGTGAACATAGGTTTTTCATTGAACATCAAGGTCTCTATTACACATATGTGGAAAAAAAAAATAGAGAAAAAAATTATGAAAATATTTTTGCACTAGGTATTGATGTCCTTGTTTCAACAATTTTTTTTTTTGATATATACACAAGAAGTTATGCTTGACGACATACACCTATGTCCAAATTATAGTTACCTTGACTTAAAAAATTAATTAAAAAAAATGTAACAAAAAATTATAAAAAAATATCCATGCACTAGATATTAATGTTAAAAACCTATATTTTAAAAATTAGAATTTTATCCTTTCTAGAAAAAAGGAACTATGATGGACGACATAAACGTTACTGTCTGAAAATGTTGTTTACTATTAAAAACTAGTTATTAAAAGAGATGTTGAAAGATTCACAATTTATTTCAAAAAAATTAAAAAATAAATAAATTAGAATCTACACACAAATCACCACAAATCACTAGTTCGCATCATCTTCAAATTCTTAACGGTTTAGGTGCTATAGGTCTTAGAAAGTGAAGATTTAGTTAAAAATGTTGATATCAATGTCCATCTTGGCCAAAAAGTTAATATAATACTCATGGAAATATTTAAATAGATACTAGATCTATAAATTATCTTTGGTCCTTACAAACTATAAATTTGCATTACACCATATGGTAGAAAACCCAAAAAATTACATTTAAAATTCCCTTGGTCTATTACAGGAAATTAAAATAACAATCTACAACTCTTCCTTTTTTATTCTGTAACCTTTCCATCAACCAACCCTTATGAAAAACTAAAAACTACACATATATAACATTACGACATCCACTATTGGTTTAGGAGGGAGAACAAGGGGCATCTACAAGTGTGTAGGTTGCCCATGTCTACTTACATCACATCCACATGGAACTATGTATGTGTTGAGTTTCTAGCTTAGATAGGAAATTTTGTACAAGTTTAGTATGAATGTGCTAAAAGTGGATCAAGTTATTCTATGTTGTATTTCAATTTTACTAAAAGAGGGAAAGTATTATATTTAGATGTTGAGTTGTCTAATAAAGTGTAGATATGCATTATTTAGACTTATCTCCAAAAGATTTATTTTTTCTTTATTTTCTATTTTCTTTTGGTGGATAGGAATCTTAACTAAATCATAAAGGATATGTACAAGGTAGAAGGAAAACATATAGTAATAAAAAATAGAAAATAGTTCTTTAAGCATAGGGAAAACAAAGGAAGAAATAGTGTGGTAGGGATAGTACAATGTGTATGGATAAGTACGATGCACAAGAATTGTATGACCAATAATACAGTATCCATATAGGTTGTTTTCTTTCTCATTTTTTAAAATCTATTCATTAGACCATGCAGTTTTCATCTTTGTAGTTTGTAGAGGTTTCCATGTAAATTTTTTCAAAGGAATGAGATGTTGATTTGAAGGTGTAATTATCTGTGTAGTTTATGATTTTACTGTTTAAAGTTTTAAGTATTGTGTGATTGATGCAATGTTAATTAATTAAATTTTCTACTATTAAGAATTAATTAATTGAGAACATTAGGACAACAATCACCTCAAGTTGAAATCATACATGGTATTAGAGAACTTTTGTTTGATTAAAAGGTTTGAGTAGTTTGAGTTTTTTCTTACTTTTAAATTTGTGATTTTTGGGAAGAAATTTTGTTTTTTAAAAATGGCATCAGGTAGCCTCAGGTTTGAGGATAGATTGGAAAGTGTATTGAATTTCTTGCCTTGGAAAGTTAGGGTGACTTTGTTGTTGGAAGAGAATGATCTTTGGGATATTGTCAAGGATGAGGTGTCTTCACCTACAAATCCACAATAGTTGGCAACTCACAATAAGAAACAGGTAAAAACCAAGTGGATGATAATGGATGTAGTAAAGGACCTTTTAATTCCTCATTTATCTAAGAATAAAATACCCAAGGAGATGTTTGATGATTTGGTTAGTCTTTACCAAAGTGAGAACATAAATAGGAAGATGATATTGTGAAACAAACTTCGATCTATAAAGATGAATAAATAAAATTTAGCTACCATTTACTTGATGAAGGTCACATAGCTTGATTAAATTGCAATAGGTGGGGAGAAGGTTGAAGATGTAGCACTAGTGAGCTTGGCATTGAATGTTTTCTCATCTTCATGGTAAGCATTTGTTAAGGGTATTTGTACCCATGATAATCCTCTTTCTTTTGAAATATTATGGGATGACTCTATCTAAGAGGAAACTTAGATGGAGTCAAAGGCCAACAAGAAGGGTGGTGATGATAATTTATCTCTCATTGGACAGACCAAGAAAAGTAAAGGAAAAAGGCCTAGTAAGGGTAAGGGAAAGGATGTTTTTCATTCTTACAGCTAGGGTAGAAGGAATTGAGTAAAATAAAGTGCTTCATTTTTCATAATTATGGTCATTATGAATCACAATGTCTAGACAAGAAGAAGGGAAAATGGAAGTAGCTACAGAATCAAGTAGAAATTTCTACAAAAAATTAGATGAAGAAGTTTGCTACCAATTTTGAGAAGGATTTCTCAATGGTATCTTGTCTTTCTACTAGCATGACTCCAAGGGATGCTTATTATGTGAACAATGGGGAATCTAGACATATAACATTATCCTAGAAGTGTTTTACCAATTTAGAAGAACATAACTCTAGAATTTAGGTTGAGCTTGGTGATGATGCCAAGTATCCAATAGTAGGAGTTGGTACAATTCCCTTTTAACTCTAGTCAAGTAACTCTTTAGTTTTTTATGATGTTTTATTTGTTCGTATTCTCAAGAAGAATTTTATTTTAGTTTTGGTTATGGAAGATAAGGGCTATACAGTAGAATTCAAAATTTATTAAGTTCTTATCAAGTTGAAAGAATATAGCCTAGACATTTCACAAGTAATACGGGTTAGAGAAGGTAATCTTCACATGTTACAAGGTGAACTAGTTCAAGCCTTGGTTCATAATAGTGACAATTTATGCAAGTTATGGCAAATTAGATGGGACACCTGCATCACAAAGTGTTTCCTATTCTGAGGGAGATAGTCACATGTCTTCAAGATTTTAGCATTAAACATCAAGGACTATGCAGAGGGTGCACACTTGGAAAGGATGCCAAGGATGATTTCCCAAGAAATGAGCATAGATCTAAGGAAATTCTAAACTTAATGCATTTAGATGTTTGTGGACCAATGTCAGTAGCATAAATTTTAGGAAGCATGTATTATGTTTCCTCTATTGATGAATTATCTTGCAAAGCTTAGATCTACTTCTTAAATACCAAGGATGAAGTCTTTAGCAAGTTTGAAGAGTTCAAATCTCTAGTTGAGAACTAGACATGGAAAAAGATAAAGGTATTGAGATTGGATAATGGGAGTGAGCATACCTCCAAGGAATTCAAGGGTTTCTACAAGGAGGCAAGGATCGAGAGGGAGTTAACTATTTCATACAACCCACAATAGAATGGGGTGGTAGAGTAGAAAAATAAATCCATCATAGGGGCTACTAAGGCCATGATTCATGACCAAGACTCTCCAATGTTTCTTTGGGTAGAAGCATGCAACATAATAGTTTACATCTAGAGCAGGAGTCCTTAAAAGATCTTGGAGGAAAAGACACTAGAGGAGGCATTCATTGGTGTGAAGCTAGAGGTGAGTCACTTTTGCATCTTTGGTTGTGTAGTTTATATTCATATACGTAGACAAGAGGACCAAGTTGGAACCTTCTAGTAGGAAGGGTTTATTTGTGGGTTATTGTGAGACTTGTAAGGCCTATAGGGTCTATATTTTAGAGTAGAGGAAGGTAGTAGCTAATAGGGATGTAAGTTTTGAGGAGAAATTTGCATCTAAAAAGTATCATGAGCCCATTCCAATAAAAAAGATGAGGTGTTGGAAGCTTCGACGGTTGAATCTTTGTCTCCAAAAATACTAATTGTTTCTAGTTTAGAACGACAATCTTTAGAAGAGACTTTTGGCTCTTCTACCTATTTTAGGAGACCTTGATGGTTCACATAGACATTAAGGGATTCTTAGAAGCATGTTGAGGTCCTTAGGAGCACTTTCAGAGAGAGCACGCCTCTGAAGAAGTTTCCAAACCACATAGCATTGATGAGTAGAATCATAGATTTAGAGCCTTCCATCTTCCAAGAAGTAGTAGACCAGTAGGTTTGGTGAGATGCTATGGTGGAGGAATACACATCCATCATGAAAAATGATGTATGGGACATAGCTCCAAGACTAGAGGGGAAATCAAATATGAGTTCTAGGTGGCTTTTCAAAATTAAGCATGTTGCAGATGGAAGCATTGAGAAGTTCAAGGCAAGGTTTGTGGAAAGAGGGTTCTCCTCAAGAGAGGGAGTGTACTATGAGGAGACATTTGCTCCAATCACTAGATACACTTCTGGTAGAATAGTGATGTCCTTAGTTTCATTTATGGGATGGAAAATACATCAAATGGATGTTAAGACAACTTTCCCTAATTATGTCATTAAGGAAGAAGTGTACACATAGAGCAACCTTAGGTATTTAAGGTAAATGGGAAGGAGTCTCATACTTGTAGGCTTAAGAAAGCTTTATCTGGATTCAAATAGGCACCAAGAGCATGGTATTCTAGGATAGATGGATATCTGAAAAGTATGGGCTTTACCAAAACTGAAACAAATCCTAATCTATATGATATAATTGATGAGACTGATCTACTTATTTTGGTATTGTATGTAGATGACTTTTTTATTACATGTGAAGAACAACATATTGTAGGGTGTAAAGTAGATTTGTCTACTTAGTTTGAGATGAAGGAAATTGGCACGGTGCATTACTTTTTGGGTTTGTAGGTTCAGTAGAATCCAGGGGAGATTTTTCTTGGGCAGGTAAGTATGTAGTTGAGATCCTGAAGTGATTCTAGATGGAGGATTGTAAACCTAAGGCCATTGTTGGTGTGAAAAGGGTTATCACCTAACTGGTTTACCCTTGTGTGGATAATTCACATTATTTAACTATTTATTAGTTAAATAATATTCACACATCACACATAATTCACACATGTTAAGTTGACTTAGTGAGTCTTCTAGATGTCTAGTTGAGTCTAGTTGTGTGTTGAGTTGTTGATAGTTGGAGTGAGTTGTCTTATCCTCCACATATGCAATTAGTTATCATCCTCTAATTATCACATGTTGTAGGAATATCTCTACTTTCCACTCCACCTTTCTAGCTCTCACCTTGCCTTTATAAGCCAGGCTCACTCATTGTATTTCATGACAGTTGTATAGAATCTTGCTCCATTGTTTTAGCATCTTCTCTATTATCTTTGTGTGGAAGGTTGTCTTGATTAAAGGGATCCTAGCTTGCTAAGTCACATTGACTCCTACAGCCACACCTATGATCACTAATATGAAGAAGGTGACAAATTTAGATTCAGATTTGGTGGATTCCAAATTGTATAGGTAGCTAGTACATTCCTTGATGTATTTGTTCAACACTAGAATAGATATATGTTTTGTAGTTAACACCTTAAGTCAGTTCATGGTGGAGCTAAGGAAGGAACATTGGATAGCAGCAAAACATGTTCTCAGGTACTTGTGGTGAACAATAGAGTATGGTTATATATTAGAGATGGTGAAGTGAAGTTGCAAGGGTATATAGACTCATATTGAGTAGGTAGTGCAATAGATAGGAAGAGCACCTTAGGGTGTTGCTTAAGCTTGGGTTCAATGATGATATCTTTGTTTAGCAGAAAGTAGACTTCTATGGTACTTAGCTCAGTAGAGGTAGAATAGATGGTAGCTAGTACTGCTAGTTGTGAGGCCATCTGGCTTCATACATCACTTATAGGATTGTTTGGTTAGGAATTAAATCCCATAGTCATTTACCAAGATAACCAGAGTTGTGTCAAACTCTCTAAGAATCTAGGATTTCATGACAGGTCCAAGCACATAGAGATTAGATATCACATCATTCAAGATAGAATTTAGAAGGGAGCAATTAATCTCTAGTATATTTTAACATATCAATAGGTAGATGAAATTCTAACCAATCCCTTACCAAAAGGGAAGTTTGAAGCATTCATAGATAAACTTGGATTGGTGTAGAATTCCTTCCTCACTAAGAGGGAGTGTTGAATTTTTAGCTTAGATAGGAACTTTTGCACAAGTTTAGTGTGAATGTGGTAGAAATGGTTCAAGTTATTCTATTTTGTATTTCACTTTTAAAGCAGGATCACCTCACTTTATTAGTTTGGTATTAGTGGGAATCAAAGAAAAATATAGGATCATGCAATTTTTTACTAGGCGGACTCATGTTGAGGTCTACTTGATTAATTTGTTCTTCTAGAAGTGGGGTTATGTGATTTAAATTGTTGAGCTCGATTGCCTCTAAGAGAGTTTTTCAAAGGGGAGGTGATTTGCTTAGAAGGTTCATGAAAGGTATCTTGGAAAAATATTTCTAAGGCCCTCAACTAAGTCATATGAACCAACTAGGGTTAGTGTAGGATTGACTATTGAAATTGTGAATCCTGTATTTTTTGTTTAAGGGATTGTGGGTTCCTCTTGGAGATTTTTGTCTTGGACTAATTCAACTAGACCTAGAATTTTGGTTTCACCTTTAATTCTCAATAGCCTTAGACCACTTATTTCTTTAAAAGGAGTAGCATCAATTATTTTAGTTGACTTGAGCCACTCCCTTTTTGATGCACTAGAAAAATGGTCTTGGTTAATATTTAAGTTTGAATTTTGGGGGGTGATAGGTCCTTGATGGTTGTGGTTTGGGTTTTCTAGTGGGAGGAAAAACATATCGATGAACAAACATCTATGCCATTCTGTTTAGTGTGAAAAGTAGGTTTCTCTTAAACAAGGTTAAGTCTTGTTCTTTCACCTAACTAAACATTGGGAAGACAAGGACCAAGCTCTTGATCAAACTACTAATCACTTGTCTGTTCCCTAATGCTGATTAGGTCTGATTCAGGTGTCTAACTTAGGTTTTATCAAGTGTCCTTATTCACTAATCAAGTAAACCCTAATTACACCTTGTAACAGAAATTGACTGAATTCAAAGATAAAGTAGACAAAATAGATCACAGAAATGCAGAGAGTAAGGTTCAAAGATCATGTACCTAGAAATTGAGGGCTGATTGGACTAGGGCACCTACTCATTAGTCCTGTAATTTCCTGTCCATGAAAATCTTCTGCATTAGCTGTTCAGTGATCTCCAAGAGCTTCCAGATCTCAGAAATTTTCCCCAATTGGACTAGGGCGCCCGCTCATTAGTCTCGAAAGTGTCAGGATCTAAAATTCTAAAATTCAGTGACAATTGTATGCGCAATATCTGTCTTTCTGTCATTCCTTTTCACCGTATCCTGCAAAACACAATCCGCACCTACAAAAAGAGGAGAAATATGTTGTGGCTATATAGGAGCTTGCCTTAGTCAAGCCATGTTTTTGGTATTCCCACCTCAACAATAGCCAGAGATAAAGATTTGCAGAAGTGTGTGCAAACCTAAATAAGTGTATGTAGAAATATCAAACCCTAGATGTCTCAATCAAGAGAAGATCAATAACTTTCTTTAATTCAATAAACACATACAACTTCACCTCAAGGAGATGAAAACAAATGAAGACTTGCATGAACAAGAAGGCGAATCAGCAATGTCTGCGGAGGATCTCGAAGCTCGATGTTGGAGGCTTCAACCCTTCTCCCGATCATGCAAAAGGTGTACAAACCGTAGGAGGAGCAAGATAGTCTCAAGATCTTGATTCATAATCTCCATCCATTGTCTCCATGATAGCAAATTCAAATAACTTTCAAGTGCTTTAACAAGTCACTGATCTTCAATGGTAATTTCAATAGAGTTTTGGCATCAAGCTTGCATAAAGATTGTGTGTGATAAAATGATTTTCAAATGTCTTTTTATATCTAACTTTAGGAAATTCAAATTTTGAAATAATGTCTCAATATCGCGTGAAAAATGAAATTTGAAAATGGAATCCCGAGGTGCATGGCGGGAGCCAACACTCCGCCAAGATTCAAAATCCTAAAAAATAGGGTAGGACTAGGGCACGAGAACCCAAGCCTAGACCGCCATTTTTTGACCAGATCTGCATCTAGGGGGTCCTAGGGACCCATAATCCAAATTCTCTTTTCGGGTTCCATCAATAGTTACCTCAAAAAATGAACATTTTACAACTAGACACTAGCCAATCAGGGTTTTGGGAAGGCCAAAAATAAAGAGGTTGAGAGTTCACCAAAGGCGAGGAGCTAAACCGAGGGAAATTGTACCATTCCATATAGGAGGACAATTTCTGACGTAACATTTAGCCCCCACTTTAGTGGCCATATGGCACTACGTTCATATGCAACTAAAGGAAAGTAAATACATCAATCATGAAAAGGATACCTAGGATACTGTAGAGTAAGCCAAAGTGTTGTCACCAAGAAGGAAGAAGCCCCCAAGTCCACAATCCTGCAAGACCACAAAGTTCAGAACTACAACCTGCAAAGGAACACTTGTCAAAAAATGAAAATCAACTCAACCTGCAACCACCACCAATGAATCAGTACATAAACACTAAAGGGGTTGAGTGATGAGACATGATGAGGGAGGAAATCGAGGGAGATATATGCCCCCTTATTTCTGCTTGCTTAGTCTAAAAAAGAGAAATAAGGAGATATCCATGTGCATCGATTTCAAGGGAAACTTGATGAGAAATGCATTGTGAGGGTTGTTTGGAGGGACAACACTCAAGCACAGCACATTGGGTGAGATAGAGAGTGGAACCAAGATTCCAATGCAACAAACGACGCAAAAATCTGAGTTCGACAGCTCAAGATAGAGGCTGAACAATGAACTAGATCAATTTTGCATCTAATTAGGGATTGGATTTCTCATCCACTTATTTTATGTAAAGGGAGTTTTCACTTATCACTTACTCATTCTTATTTCTTGTCTTTGCAGAAAAGTAGAAAGAGAAGGAAAAGAGGAGGATAGCCATGCTGAGCCGATGCCCGTATCAGCCCCCACAATTGGAGATGCTCTGAGCCTGAGTGGCAGAGATGTGTTTCAAGGCCGAAGTAGGGTCCTAATCTTATGCTTCTGTCATCTTTGTGTTTGCTTTCTGTTGTTTTTACTGTTTACTGTGCCAAGGGAGATATCCTAGATAGGGGCCCTGTTAGGGCCTCTTGGGTCCACCTACGGCACCAGAGTCTCATTGGGGTACCCTAGTCCCTTAGGGGCGCCCAGGTCTTCCTGGGACACCCAGGTCCACAGAGGACATGGGCCTAGGCATAGACACTTATTACTATTTTAGATAGTATTTTGTTTGTTTGATGATGAAAAACTAATACTAGTGCTTATTTTTCGACTTGCAAGATGTCCCAGAGACACGATAGCACACAGGCAGTCGCCTATTGGCACTACTTCGAGAGCGTGCTAGTACCATGTCTACCGTAGAGAGAGAGCACTTGTAGGCGATGGGCTTATGGTGGGTGTTTGATATGCCCACAATCAGATTTCATTGCAACATGTTGATGGCTCTGATGGAGAGGTGGAATGCAGATACATCCACATTCTGCTTACCTACAGGCGAGATGACTATCACACTGGAGGATGTGTACAGGATCCTATTACTACCTATTTGAGGAGAGATAGTGAGGGTCTTGGGACATTGCACAGCAGAGTATACGCGCGAGAGTCGGTTGTATTGTCTAGGTCAGATAGTTTCACAGGTAGAGCGAGGACATATTCAGCTCCGACTTCTAGAGTAGGGATGCGGTGACATCCCCTTGGTTCGGAGGATCATGATAGTCATTCTCACACTAGTCATCACACTAGATGGATGAGGCGTTCATCTTCATGGGGGCCTTGTTCACACCATTAGAGTGATGGAGGAACATCATACCGTATATGCATGGGAGCATAGTATGCTTGCGCACCTTTACCACAACTTGGGATGGTATGTCCATTACAAGATGTACAGTCTGATGATCTGCACTTTACTACAGGTTTGGGCTTTTAAGCATATCAGGTGTACATGATCAACAGGTTTTCCCATAGAGGTAACATTCACCCATCCACGTGTTCATGCTTATCCACTAGTCAGATGTTGGAGACACGGTGATCTGTTGTATTGGAGAGTTGTCTTTGATAGATTGCAACCCAGCAATATTATCTAGAGACCGTATTGTGGCTATATCTTATGGCCTGGCTAGCAGGGACAGTTAGCAAGGATGTAGAGGGATTGGATGATGGCCAGTTGCCTCAATCATGTCGTGGTTTGGTTCTATTTTGACAGGGTGGCATGACAGTTCAGATGGATACAAGATGTTCCTGCAGTGCATCCGAGCTATGCGTACACCGCACGCAACGCAGTCAGGGCGAACAACGCCCGATGACTGACAGTAGTAGATGTACCTCTTAGTGATGATGATGGTGCCAAGGATGTAGTGCCGGTATCAAATGTAGATGATGTTGGTTGTACCTGAGCATATAAGACTTGGTGGCATATAGCACGACTTGCTCCTATCTTTCCTCCTGGTCACCCCACAGGTGATGCTTGACCTTGGGCCAGCCATGCTAGTGACACAGGGGTTGAGGATGATGTGAGCAAGTTTGCAAGATACTATGATCTCGAGGAGGATGCGGAGAATGATGATGATAAGTTAGAGGAGATTCCATCGCAGTACGCCTTTAGGGCGAGACCACGACAAGACTAGCAAGAGGTAGACACTGGCAAGGAGAATGAGTTGAGACCATGGTCTAGAGCTCATGGTCCAGTTCCTATAGGTGTCGAGAGACTGAGTTAGAACGAGAGGGGGGGTTGTCATAGGTCTGTTCCCCTAGCTACAGATTAGACTATAGAGCTTGTGACACCTTCAGCGATTCGAGATCCACCTTGGTGAGATGGAGATCCAGGTTAGCCTTATTTCACTAGTTTGATGTTCTTTATGTTTATTTCTTATGATTTTTATGTGAGAGTCTAATATCTATCTTATTTTCTATTTTGCAGTTGATACTGATGCTTAGAAAAACTTTGTGAGTCACGTCATAGTGGACATAGTATCTTCAGATGTATCTGAGCAGCGGGTGCGGGTAGGGTATTCACCACAGCCATCTGCTGGGCAACATGCGAAGATATTCATGCCTTTCATCAAGTACAAGATGGCTATAGAGGTTATTCTAGAATAGTCTACATGGGATAGAGAGGAGTTACTTCAGAGAGCTGAGCATGCCGAGGCTGAGCTTCAGGCGTAGTGGGATTAGATGGTAGCGGTACCTACATCGAAGAGAGAGCCATTCATCAGTGAGTTCTTACTACTTGAGGTCCTTCAGGTGAGAGCTGACAGAGATAGGGCTCAGGCTGAGAGAGACCAGTACTATCAGATGTCCCAGGAGGCACACGAGGAGGTGATAGGGCTGAGAGAAGAGATCAGGGGGTTACGATCGCAGAGCGTCTCTAGGAGTCATTCGTGATCCGTAGCCACACATGGTCAGACCTCTGTCACATGTACACCATGAGGGCCTGAGGGTATAGGTGATTGAGGTTCAACTATATGATGTGTATATGTTTTGTACCATGACATCCCATTTTGTTATGAGGGATAGTCGACTCAGATGTATATATGAAATTGATAATATATATATATATATAATGTTTTTTCTTTTTCTCTCTATGTGCAATGGTTTTAATCTATCACATGTGATTTTGTAAAATGCAACTAGTGATGAATGTTGAAGGCTAGTGTGGAAATGTAATTAATGTTAATGTGTCATATGAACAATTCTTTGTAGAATAACAAACACAATGATTAACAATTTCACGTACAACCCAAATTTCTATGCTATGTTCAGTTAATACAAAAGTGATCTAAGCAAAGAATACATAATCAGGATACAACAATGATTAACCAAGCAAAGATGTAATGTTAAATGAATTAAGACAAAATACTAATATTTTGTCAAAATTGAAGCTAATCTATCTAATAAATTTGCTTTATAACATTTAACATCAAATCTTAAACATGAAATTTCTTGAGGTGTGCTGCATTAATAGGTTCCTTAAGCAGTGTACCTTGTTCATCAGCTAGTTGATATGCTCCCGATCCAAAGGCCTCAGTTACTATGTATGGTCCGAGCCAATTAGGGCTGAACTTACCTTTTTCTCCAAGAGGTGCATTTATATTGCATTTATTTTCATAAAGTACCAAATCCCCAACGTCAAATGAACATTGTATAACATGTTCATTATATGATCATTGTATGCTTTTTTGATGAGCCTTGAGGTGCTCAAGAGTGTTAATTCACCTTTCATCAAGCATCTCAAGTTCTTGTAGTCTTTTCTCACATTCGGTATCGTTGTCAATAATGCCTCTTAGGGAAATTCTTAATGAAGGAATTTCTAACTCCAAGGGCATTATTGCATCTGTGCCATAGACAAGGTTATACGGTGTATTACTGGTAGCCGTACAAATGCTTGTTCTATAGGCCCATAATGCATAGGACAACTGAATGTGCCAATCCTTTTGATGTTTGTTAACAGTCTTTTGTAGAATCTACCAAATAATTTTGTTTGAAGCTTTTGCTTGGCCATTTGATTGAGGATAATAAGGCGTAGAGAAGCGATGTTAAATATGATATTTTTCAAGAAATTTCTTCACATCCTTGTTCTTAAATGGTGTACCATTGTCAGAAATGAGGGAGGAAGGTATTCCAAATCGAGAAATAATGTTATCTTGTATAAACTGACAAATTACGTTAGTGGTCGTGGATTGTAAGGGGACAAATTCAATCCACTTTGTGAAGTAATCAGTTGTAGTAATGATAAATGTATGCCCTTGAGAGGAGGGTGGAGAGATTTTTCCAATTAGGTCCAAGCCCCAAATAGAAAATGGCCAAGGTGAAACTTGGGCACGAAGTTCTTGAGCGGGAGCTTGGATTAGGTGCTTATGCTGTTGACATTACAGACATTTCTTGACATAGGCAAAGGAATCTTGTTCCATGTGCTGCCAATAGTAACCCATTCGTAACAATGTTTGTACCAATGATTTTCCCCCAAAATGCCCTCCATAGGCACCAGAGTGAGCTTCCTCTAAAGCTATCAAGATTTTTGAACTACTTAAAGATCAGAGTAAAACTCTGTTATAGCTTCGTCTATATAACACATTTGACAAAATGATGTATCGTACTACTAGTTTTCATAGACGGATTTAGGCATTCTTAGATGTTGAATTAGGAATGGTTCCATCACACAAATAATTGAATATATAGGAGAACCATTCGGTAGTATATGTATTACCACAGAGTTCTGAATTCACAATTATAGGATCTTCAATTGTTGGTGTTTTAAGATTATGAATAATGAAAGTAAATTCCTCAGGAGAATCATCAGGGGATATAAGGGAAGCTGCGCTTGCCATTACATCCGCATGTCGATTGTCTTTCCTGGGAATAGTATTTATTGAAAATAATGTGAATTGTTTTAAGAGAGATAGAGCAATTGCACGATATTGAGATAGTTTGTCATGCTTAGTTTGATATGATCCAGTTATTGTCTATACAATTAGCTATGAATCACCATATATTGTAATATTTTTGATATTAAGAGCCAAGGAGGCACAAAGTCATGCAATGAGAGCTTCGTATTCAGCAATGTTTGTGCATGATAAGTCTAGGTGGTAAGACATAAGAATCGACTTACCTGTAGGGGGTAGTAATATAACACCAACAAAGGAGCCAGTTCAACATCTTGATCCGTCGAAGTACAATTCCCATTTATCATCCTCAGTAATTGCTAAAATTTAGTCATCAGGAAATATGTCTTGATGTTGTATTGTAAAAGGTGAAGGAGCTTCAGCTAACTGATCAACTAACACTTGCCCTTTAATTGTTTTCTGAGAAATGAACTTAAGATCGAACTCCATTAACAACATAACCCATTTAGCAAGATGATCTGATAAATCTATTTTTGCAAAAAGGTGTTTCAAGGGGTCAAATTTTACCATCATATGTATTTCAACATTTAAGAGACAATGTCCAAGCTTTTGTGTCACAAACACTAAAGCTAAGCAATGCTTCTCAATAATAGTGTATTGCACTTCATAATCGAGCAAAGTTTGACCGATATAATAGATAGTGCATTCTTTGCCTTCAACATTATGTTGTGCTAACAAGGCTGCCAGGGCATTATTAGATGCTGAGATATACAATAGAAATGGTTTATCAGGGACAACAGGTTGTAAAATATGAGGATTAGCTAAATAAGTCTTTAAACCTTCGAAAGCCTTTTGACATTCAAAATTCCATTGAAACTTCGAATCCTTCTTTAGTAATTACGTAAAAGGGTGGGTCCTATCTGCGAGTTGTGAAACAAATTAGTGGATGGCCTGTATCTTCCCTTGCAAACTACGAAGTTGGGATATGTTTTTAGGTGTTGGCATATTAATAATTGCATCTATCTTCTTTGTATCTACTTCAATTCCATGATTTGAAACAATAAATCCTAACAGTTTTCCACTATCTACACCAAAAACACACTTACAAGGATTTAATCGCATGTTATATTTGCTTATGTGCTCAAAGATTTGTAGCATGATCTTGGCGACGAATGGACTTCACCAAGATGTCATCAACATAATCTTCTAAAATATTATGCATGTAATTATGAAATATAAGGGTCATTGCATGTTGGTAAGTAGCTCCTGCATTCTTAAGTCCAAACGGCATGACTACCCAACAAAATGTACCCCAAGGTGTTATAAAAGCTATTTTGTATTGATCTTGAGGGTTAATTAAAATTTGATTATATCCTGAAAAACCATCCATGAAAGAGAGTAATTCATGGCTAGCTATAGAATCAACAATCATATCAATGTTTGGAAGTGGAAAATTATATTTCAAAGATGCAAGATTCAAATCTCATAAATTCGTACACATTCTTATATGACCATCAGGTTTAGTGACAATGATAATGTTTGAGATCCAAGGTGAATAGTCAATAGGGCAGATAAAGCTAGCTTGTAGAAGCTTTTCTATCTCAACTTTGACAAGTAATGCAACCTTAGGATTCATTTTACGAATCTTTTGTTTAAATGGCTTAGCATCCAGTTTCAAGATGATATTATGTGTTACAATCTAAGGATCAATACCAGGCATGTCTAAATAGTTCCAAGCAAACAGTTCAAAAAATTCATGTAGTAACTTAGTCGTTTCTTCCTTTTCTTCTGCATGTAAACAATCACCAATAGGGATAACTTTTTCAGTATTATCTTTCTCCATGAAAACATCAACAGTCTTTCCATTGAGCAGAGTACTATGGTCTAGGAGATCGGGTGATTGTGGTAGGTCTTCAGATTCTTCATCAGACTTTAAAGTGGCATTTATCATGCTAGTAGTTTTTCCAAAATATGCACTATTGTTCAAATAATAAGGTAAACCATGTTTATGATGGTAATGAGGAATGTTGTCATAAGCACCTAAGAATTCCATTATCACTTCATCTATTGAGAATATATCCAAAGGAATCACTCCTGGAGGACAAATAGTGTCGATCATCTCAGGAAATATCAAGTTAAGTGTTGATATTGTATTCACACTAAGAGTAGGACGTCTACAGGATTTAGATTCCTTGAAAGGATTATATCCAATGCCACTTGAGTAATGTCACAAAGTGGATTCTATAGGGACTTTGATTCCTTGTTGATTAATACCATAGCCATTACCTACATAATCACATTTTTTATAAAGGATCTGAAATCCTCCACCATACAGAGAAGCTATTTCTTTGGAAGAAGGCAGAGCTTCATAAGTTTCGTAATCTGTAGTGTAAGTAAAAGTATTATCTGAATTCATCATCAAAGAAGATTTATGGTTATCATTCAAAGCATCAGATGATATCGATGCAATATTTGATATTTCAGGGATGGGGTTTTTAACTTTATATTCTCCCATGGAAGAAGATGTAAAATCTAATGAACCCCAATCATCACCTAGAAATGCATTTGATTGTTGAGACTCTTGCACAACATTGTTTAGGGCAAGAGGAGTTGACGAATCGATTTTCAAATTGTTTAAAATATTAGGACAAAAGATTTGTTTTTGTGATTCAATTTGCAAACAATTGTCAGGTTAATGATTAGCATGAATAATGTGCAGCTTATCTTTGAATATGAATTTAATTGAATGATGTAAAGTAGAAGGAACTGCCCCAATGCATGGATCCAAGGTCTACCAAGAATCATGTTGTAAGATAGAGAGCAAGGCATGACATGAATAAGTGTAGGCACAATGACAGGTCCTACTTGTACAGGTAGAGTTATAGTGCCCACGAATTGTCATCTAACATTGTTAAAGCCACAGATACTTATCATTTTTGGCTTAATCAAGGATGTATCAACTTTAATCTTATGCAATAAGTTAAGGCCACAAACATTAATAGCTAATCCATTATCAATCATAACTCTCTTAACCAGTGTCTTGTTTATTGTAATGAAGATAATCAAATGATCATACTGATTCTGAACTTCAAGAGATGGTAACTCATGTTGTTGAAACAAAATGTCTATTTTTGTCACATGCATACAATCTAATAGAGCTGCTACATAATTTGGCTTGATAGTAGGTGGAACAATCACCTTTTGTAAAGCTTCTTGGAGCATTCCATGGTAAGTAGGCAAAGTTTGTATAAGCTCCCAAAGAGATATCTTTGCAGGAGTAGCACGAAGCTACTCTACAAGATCATAGTCTTGACCAACCTTATGTGTTAACCGAGGTGCTTGAGGAATCAGAGGTTGAGAAGCTGGTAAAGATATCAGAATGCTCGGTTGTTGTTTTCTTTATTTGTTATTCTGAGTGTTGTACTCATGAGCAACCATATTATGAGTAGGTTGTTGTAATTTTTAATGTGCTATTTGTTTAGCATAGTTGTAAATGTGATCAGGAGGTCGAGAAGAAGGTGGAAGACCTCTAATAGTGAGCACCGGTTTAGAAGGTGGTTTAACCGCATCAAAACATAAGGTGACCACTATTTTTTGGTTTCCTAGAATCTTCCTTGGTTTTAGGAACATAAATTGCATTTACAACTCTTTGAAACCATGACAGTTTAGAAGTTGTAGTGGAATGTTCAATCGAGATAAAGTCCTCAAGGGCTTCATCTAACATATCGAAGTCATCATGCCTAAACGGCTCATCATATACATGAAATCTTGCAAAAAATAATCTGACATTTTAACATTCTCTAATTAACCCAAGATTTAAATGTAAAATGATGGTTTATGAACTTTTATGAAAATGAAATACTATGCAAAACACCAAATGATAATTTCCAACTCTTTTAGTGAAAAGATAAAGAATATGATTCAAATTCAATGCATGCACTTTCACAAAAGAGGGTTTGCAATCTAAATATGCTTTAGGACATCAAACTAATTCAGATCTGATGTTTAAAAGGATGCAAATTCTTTAGAGCATGGATTCACCAAAATGTTAAGGGTGAAAAAGTAGGTTTCTCTTAAACAAGGTTAAGTCCTATTCTTTCACTTAACTAAACATTGGGAAGACAAGGACTGAGCTCGGGATCAAATTACTGATATGCTTGTCTATTCCCTAATGCTGATTAGGTCTGATTCAGGTGTCTAACTACGGTTTTATCAAGTGTCCTTATTCACTAATCAAGTAAACCATAATTACACCTTGTAACAGAAATTGACTGAATTCAGAGATAAAGCAGATAAAATAGATCACAGAAATGCAGAGAGTAAGGTTTAGAGATCATGTACCCAAAAATTGAGGGTTGACTAGACTAGGGCGCCCACTCATTAGTCCTGCAATTTACCGTCCATGAAAATCTTCTGCATCAACTATTCAGTGATCTCCTAGAGCTTCCAGATCTTAGAAATTTTCCCCAGTTGGACTAGGGTGTTCGCTCATTAGTCCCAAAAGTGTTAGGATCTAAAATTTTAAAATTTAGTGATGACTGTATCCGCAATATCTATCTTTCTGCCATTCCTTTTCACTGTATCCTGCAAAACATGATCTGTACCTATAAAAGGAGGAGAAAGATGTTGTGGCTATATAGGAGCTTGCCTCATTCAAGCCCCATTTTTGGTATTCCTACCTCAACAATAGCCAAAGATAAAGATTTGTAGAAGTGTGTGCAAACCTAAACAAGTGTATGCAGAAATATCAAACCCTAGATGTCTCAATCAAGGGAAGATCAATAACTTTCTTCAATTGAATAAACACATACAACTTCACCTCAAGGAGATAAAAACAAATGAAGACTTGCATGAACAAGAAGGCAAATCAACAATGTTCGTGGAGGATCTCCAAGCTCGATGTTGGAGGCTTCAACCCTTCTCCCGATCATGCAAAAGGCGTACAAACCCTAGGAAGAGAAAGATAGTCTCAAGATCTTGATTCCTAATCTCCATCTGTTGTCTCCATGATAGCAAATTCAAATAACTTTCAAGAGCTTCAACAAGTCATTGATCTTCAATGGCAATTTCAACAGAGTTTTGGCATTAATCTTGCATAAAGATTGTGTGTGATAAAATGATTTTAAAATGTCTTTCTATTTCTAACTTTAGGAAATTCAAATTTTGAAATAATGTCTCGATATCGCATGAAAAACAAAAATTTAAAAATAGAATCCCGAGGTGCATGACGAGAGCCGACACCCCGCCAAGATTCAAAATCCTAAAAAAAGGGGCAAGACTAGGGCGCGGACACCCAAGTTCAGTCCCCATTTTTTGACCAGATCTGCATCTAGGGGGTCCCAAGGACCCATAATCCAAATTCTCTTTTTAGGTTCCATCAATAGTTACCTCAGAAAATGAACATTTTGCAACTAGACACTAGCCAATCAGGGTTTCAGGAAGGCCAAAAACAAAGAGGTTGAGAGGTCACCAAAGGCAAGGAGCTAAACCGAGGGAAATTGTACCATTCCATACAGGAGGACAATTTCCAACATAACACATTCTAAGAAATTTGAGATGAACCATTGGTAATCCTAGCATATCTTTGTGTCATGCCCCCTTCTCTTATGAAAAGTATAATACTTGTTGGGGTCGTAATCATTAGGTCTTTGATAGGAATCATATCAATTATTGTTATATGTTCTATTGTCTAATTTTCATTTTTGTTTGTAGCTATTTCGTAGAGGATAAGCAACAACATTAAAATTTTGATTACTAGAGTTTCTTTAGTTGCTATCACCACGATAGTTATTGTAGTTATAGTTGTTATTATTCTTAGGTGGTGGGATGTTAGTTACTCCATCAATTATTGCATTGTGCTTATTGTTATTTAATATTTTAGGTGCCAAGGGTTTATTATTGTTGTCATTTTGTGTCACTAATTTTTATTGACACTATACTCTTTTCTTCAACTATCAATATCATCTTGATCGATCCTGAGAGTGCCTTCTAGGGCTTCTTCATATCACTTGTGGTGGATTTTTTGAACTTTTTTCCATGTATCCGTATTAATGGTGTGGAGAAAGAGATTACAAAATTCCCTATGATCTATTTCTGGTATACTAGTTGAAGACTAGAGGACCTACCTCCATCATGTAATGAAATGCATGACTAACCTATTGGATTCTCATTTAACCATTATGAATTCTCATATTCTTGTTTTAATTAGTTTGTTCATGTTAAGGGTGGAAACTATTGCAAGTATGTGCCTAATTGGTGTTGTCATTGATGTCAACATATTCTTGTTGTCATTGGTGTCAACTGTATCTTATTCTATTACTTGTTTAGAAGACTTGTATGTTGAGGATGTTGAGAAAATTAGCCTTTCCAGAAGGATCAAGTGAGTTACAGAGAAGTACAGTACAGATAGTGAGTTGTATACTGAAGAACAGTCTGGTAAACTGCTCCATATTTACTTCTGCTTGAAGATCGTGGTCTGTGGATTGGAAGTAAGTTAGAGGTATGACTAAGGATGCTGCATTCTAGGTTTGAAGCCTCTGCATGAAGATTTGAGTGAGTTGTGTTCATCAGAGTGAAACTTGCTTTTTCTGTAAGTTCAGTTGCGACAGGAAGAAAGTATTCTGCTCCGCATTCCTTCGCAATAAAGTATTTTGCTCTACGGTTCTAAAAGGAATTTTGGGATGATGATAAGTGCCTACAGTTGCAATGGTTCGTGGTTTGGTGGTCTGCAAGCTATCTTTCTTTTATGACAATAGAAGATAGTGAAGTTCATGTGTTCCGGTGAGAAGATTCTTATGGATAAAGTTGTTAAGGTTCATGTGATTGCTCCTAATGATTGTAGCATGCTTGTGGATGTCTCCTATCATGTTCTATCTAGACTTTGGTCCTCATTAAGAAATTGAGATGGTGTTTGAAGATTGTTCCCAGATAATGTAGCGTGTAACTAGTCTTGGCCGACCTGGTTAATACCAGTGATTGCAGAGATCTCTGGAAGAATGTGGAAGCTTGTTGTGGCATGGAAGATCATGTTTAAGTCCCAGCTAAGGCATGGCATGATCCACATTTTATTTCCTTTGCACAATGTTGTAATAAGTCAGGACCTATTTTGTAAATGTTAGTAATATCGACCTTGGAGATTGTTCAAATGGTTGATGATTGTGATGCCGACCTTGATGATCATTCCAAGGTTGATGTAGTGTATAAATACTTGTAGTTGAGTCATGGAAAAGGTGTCCTTGAGCAGAAATGAAAAGATATTAAGAAAGGTCCAAAAGGCAGAGCAGAGAAGAGGCAGAGGAAAGAAGAGGAAGAGTAGAGTAGAGGAAGAGCAGAGCAGGGGAATTATTATACTTTAGTCACAAGTATAGAAAGGTGTTGGTCGTGGCAGTGAGTCTGGTAGTAAGCTTCCAGTAGGGTTTAATAACCCTTATTGTAATCTTGCTAGGTTTAGGGTTGAGGCAGTGATCCTGCTAGACCTAGTTGTTCTTCATGGCAGTAAGCCAGTATGTTTAGGCCCGTGGAGTGACCAAGCCTGAACATCATTATTTCAAGATTGCAATATATATTGAGAGTTAATCCTCTCTGTGGTTTTTCCCCACCTTGGGGTTTTCCACGTAAATCTAGTTTCTCTTGTGTTTGATGTTATATCTGTGTTTAAGTTTCTGATTTCATGCACTCATTATTAAATCATAAATATTGTGGATAAGTGATGAATGTTTAATTGCAGAAAATGTTCAAGTTTTTGTGACAACTGATTCACCCCCCCTCTCAGTTGTCTGATGCATATCAACAATTGGTATCAGAGCCAAGTTCCTCTAAAGAAAGTTTAACAGCTTGAGGAAGATCCAAAATGTCTTACAAGAAGGAAGCACCGCATTTTGATGGACTAAATTATGTTCTCTGGAAGGCTCGGATGAAAATCCATCTTCTTTCTCTTGGTTACAAAGTTTGGAAAGATATAGAAACAAAATACACCATACCTCCAAATGGTTCGATGACTGAAGATGAAATCAACGAATATGAGATAGATATCAAGGCAAAGGATGCTCTGCTAAGCTCAATAACTGACTCAATATTGACGAAAGTTGTTGATCTTGAAACTGCAAATAAGGTATGGGAAAAGTTGGAAAATCTGTATGAAGGAGATGATTATGTGAAGGAAGCCAAGTTACAAAGTCTGAAAGTGAAATATGAAAGCTTGAAGATGAATGATGATGAAAACATATCAGCCTTTGTGCAAAGAGTTGATGAACGTGTTACAGGGATAAAGCCATAGGTGGAACCCTCAAAGAAAAGGAAGTTGTTATGAAAATTCTCAGATCTCTACCCAAGTCCTACTGTCACAAGGTAGCCGCGATTGAAGAATTCATGCAAGTAAAAATGGTTAACATGGATTAGTTACTTGGTAAGCTTATTGCTTTTGAAATGAGGGAGTTAGATGATGCTCTGCTGAAAGTTGAGATGACCTTCAAAGCTAGTACTCTTAGAAGTACTTCCAGATCAGAAAAAGTACAAGGTAGATTAATCCAATGATGAGTTAGATGAAGTTGAAGCCAACTTTGTGGACAAACTGTAAAGAGGATCCGGTAAGTATAAAGGCAAATTACCTTTCAAATATTTTTCATGTGGTAAAGTAGGTCATTTTGCTTCCAAATGTCCTGAAAGAATTGAAAGAAATAGAAGATATGAGAACAAGCCTAGGACCCAAACGAAGTGTTATTATGTTGAAGATTTTGATGATGATGAAGGAGTATCAGATAATGGTGAACTAGATAATGTTAGTTCCTTTGTAAATGAATTCTTGTTCATTGCTATTAAGGAAGATCCCGTGTCTACTAATTCTTCTAGCTGTGTGAAGGAAGAAAAACCAATGGAAAGTGCTTTGGTTGCTTAGGTCATTAAGGACAAGGATGAATGGGTTATTGATAGTGGCTTCTCTCATCACATGACTGGTGACAAAAGTAGGTTTGTGAGTTTGGAAAGATATCATGGTGGACTGGTTAGGTTTGGAGATGATACAACTAGTAGGATTTGTGGGAAAGGATCTTTTTATTTTGATGGAAAGCATAATACTGAAGATGTCTTGTATGTGAAAGGATTAAAGCACAATCTTTTGAGTGTGGGTCAAATGTGTGACAAGGGCTATGATTTAAGCTTCAAAGACAATGGTTGCAAGATCAGGGAAAGCTCCAGAATAGTCATTGCAACTGGTAAGAAGACCAAAGGTAATATCTATCACTTGAAAGGAACCGAGAACTATTGCTTGTTAACTCATACTGATGAGAGTTGGTTATGACATAGAAGGTTGTGTCACATAAATTTTGATAATATTATGAAGATAAGTACTGTACAGATTGTTAGAGATTTTCCTAAGCTTGTGAAGCCTGCTAATCCTATTTGTAAGGAGTGTCAATTTGGGAAACAAACTAGAACAAGTTTCAAAAGCAAGGACTAATCAGTTGGAGGACTACTTGAGCTAGTGCATACAGATTTGTGTGGACCTACCAGAATAAGAAGTTTGCAAGGAGATAGGTATTTCATGTTGCTCATTGATGATTATTCTAGACTGACTTGGGTCACCTTTTTGAAAGAGAAAGCTGAAGCTCTAGATAAATTCAAGGCATTTAATGGTTGAAAATGAGATGGATTTAAAAATCAAATGCTTGAGGTCTGATAGATAAGGAGAGTTCACATCAAATGAACTCAATTTCTTTTGTGAAGAATATGGAATAAAGAGACAACTATTTGTGCCCAGAACTCCACAACAAAATGGAGTTGTTGAAAGGAAAAATAGAATAGTTCAAGAAGCTGCTAGATGTGATGAAGGAATCTTCCTTGGTTACTCCACCAAGAGTAAAACCTACCAGTGCTATAATAAGAGGCTAAATAAGATCATTGAAAGTGCAAATGTTAAAGTTGATGAATCCAAGGAAAGGTCTTTAGAATAAATTGGATATGAGTTAGATGATCCAGATGTTTCAGAAGTAGTGTAGCATGAAGAAAGGATAGATGAAGAAGAACAAGCTCCGGTAAGTGCTACCAAAACTCCAAGATATGTAAGAATCAGTCATTCTAAAAATCAAATCATAGGAGATAAGAGCAAAGGGATCTTAACTAGAAGAAAAGTTGCAGAGGAAAAAGTAAATTTCTGTCTGATTTCTAAGATTGAACCTAAAACTGTGGATGAGGCTTGCAAAGATGAGAATTGGATAAACGCTATGGAAGAGGAATTGATGCAGATAGAGAAGAATCAAACTTGGGATCTTGTTCCTAGACCAGCAGACAAGAATGTAATTGGTACAAAGTGGGTCTTCAGAAACAAGATGAATGAGAATGGTGAAGTGGTAAGAAACAAAGCAAGGTTGGTATGCAAAGGATACACTCAAGTTGAAGGAATAGACTTTGAAGAAAATTTTGCTCCAGTGGCAAGCATTGAAGAAATAAGGATGTTTCTGGCTTTTGCAGCATACAAAGATTTCAAGGTTTATCAAATGGATGTGAAGTCTGCCTTCCTAAATGGAGAGTTGGAAAAGGAAGTCTATATAGAACAACCGGAAGGATTTCAGTCATCAGATCAGGGTGACATGGTATGCAGATTGAAGAAAGCTTTGTATGGATTAAAACAAGCTCCTAGAGCATGGTATGCACGGTTGGATAGGTACTTGAAGCAGATAGGGTTCAGTAAAGGTACTATAGATAGCAATCTCTACTTTAAGATCAATGATGAACAAACCCTGATTGTTATAGTTTTTGTTGATGATATTATTTTTGGAGGCAATGAAGGTATGTTCTCTATTTTTGTTGGAGAAATACAAGGTGAATTTGAAATGTCTATGTTTGGAGAGATGAAATTCTTTTTAGGTCTACAAATAAGTCAATCAGATAAAGGTATCTTCATTTCTCAGTCTAAGTATGTGAAAAAGTTGTTAAAGAAATTTGGGATGGAAGACTCTAAACCAGTATGCACACCTATGATAACTAGTTGTAAGTTGAGCAAAGATGATAACTCACCCATGGCAGACCAGAAAAAGTATAGATCTATGATTGGAGGATTACTTTATCTAACTCAAACCAGACCTGACATAATACACGCAGTGTGTCTTGTGGCAAGATTTTAGGTGGAACCCAAGGAATCACATGTGATGGCAGTCAAGAGAATTCTGAGATATTTAAAAGGTATAATAGATTATGGTTTGTGGTACCCTAAGGACTGTGACTTTACTCTCAGTGCATATACTGATGCAGATTGGGCCAGAGATGTGGATGACAGAAAAAATACAAGTGGAGGTGCATTCTTCTTGGGAAAAAGATTAGTATCTTGGTTGAGCAAGAAACATGATTCAATATCCCTGTCTATTGTAGAAGCAAAATACATTGCAACAATATGCAGTTGCACTCAAGTGTTATGGATGAAGCAGACTTTGAAGGACATCAAAATTGTGTATGAAGATCCCATTGCAATCTTTTGTGATAACACAAGTGCCATTAACATATCAAAGAATCCAGTTATGCATTCAAGGACAAAGCACATATCCATCAGGTATCATTTTCTGAGAGAAAAGGTGATAGAGAATGAAGTTAAGTTGGAGTATATTTCTACCAAGGATAAGATTGCAGGCATTTTTACCAAGCCTCTGCCTACGGATACTTTTGAGTATCTTAGAGAAAAGTTAGGGGTTATCACCCCTCCTTCTCTAAACTAAGATGCATAGTAGTGCATCAGTCTGGAGGTGCTTAGAGGTCCATATTGATGCTTTTTAGGGCTACTTATTAGGGGGAGTAGTCAGAGAGTTCAGAAGAGAGATTAGATTAGAGTAGATGAGTGGAATTATGTGCCCTTTGCCATTGATGTCAAAGGGGGAGAGAAGTCATGTGAAAAACTTAGAGTGTAGATGTGTAAGAGAAAGGGGGAGAATTTTGAAGAAAGAAAGAGTGCAGGTGTGTAAAGAGGAAGGGGGAGAATCTTGTCTTGATGGCTGTTGCAGTTTTTCACATCATATGTTGCCATCAATGTGCCTAATCGGTGTTGTCATTGATGTCAACATATTCTTGTTGTCATTGGTGTCAACTGTATCTTATTCTATTACTTTTTTAGAAGACTTGTATGTTGAGGATATTGAGAAAATTAGCCTTTCCGGAAGGATCAAGTGAGTTACAGAGAAGTGCAGTACATACAGTGAGTTGTATGTTGAAGAACAGTCTGGTAAACTGATCCACATTTACTTCTACTTGAAGATCGTGGTCTATGGATTGGAAGTAAGTTAGAGGTATGACTAAGGATGCTGGATTCTAGGTTTGAAGCCTCCACATGAAGATCTGAGTGAGTTGTGTTCACCAGAGTGAAACCTACTTTTTCTGTAAGTTTAGTTGGGATAGGAAGAAAGTATTTTGCTCCACATTCCTTCGCAATAAAGTATTTTGCTCTGTAGTTCTAGAGGGAAGTCTAGGATGATGATAAGTGCCTACATTTGCAATGGTTTGTGGTTTGGTGGTCCGCAAGCTATCTTTCTTTTATGATAGTTGAAGACAGTGAAGTTCATGTGTTTTGGTGAGAAGATTCCTATGGATAAAGTGGTTAAGGTTCATGCGGTTGCTCCTGATGATTATAGCATACTTGTGGATGTCTCCTAATCATGCTCCTATCTAGACTTTGGTTGGTGTTAAGAAATTGAGATTGTGTTTGAAGATTGTTCCCAGATAATGTAGCGTGTAACCAATCTTGGTGGACTTGGTTATCCCAGTGATTATGGAGATCTCTGGAAGATTATGGAAGCATGTTGTGGAATGGAAGATCATGTTTGAGTCCCAGCTAAGGCATGGCATGATCTACATTTCATTTCCTTTGCACAATGTCGCAATAGGTCAGGACCTATTTTGTAAATGTTTGTAATACCAACCTTGGAGATTGTTCCAATGGTTGATGATTGTGATGCCGACCTTGATGATCATTCCAAGGTTGATGTAGTGTATAAATACTTATAGTTGAGTCATGGAAAAAGTGTCCTTGAGCGGAAATGAAAAGATATTAAGAAAGGTCCAAAAGGTAGAGCAGAGAAGAGGCAAAGGAAAGAAGAGGAAGAGCAGAGAAGGGGATTTATTATACTATTGATATGCGTCAGATAACTGAGGGGGGGGTGAATTCAATGACAACAAGAATATGTTGACATCAATGACAATAAGAATATGTTGACATCAATGACAACACCGATTAGGCCCATACTTGCAACAATCTCCCCCTGTGTCATTGATGGCAACATATGATGTGAAAAACTGGAACAACCATCAAGACAAGATTCTCCCCCTTTCTCTTTACACACCTGCACTCTTTCTTTCTCCAAAATTCTCCCCCTTTCTCTTACACATTTGCACTCTAATTTTTACACGACTTCTCTCCCCCTTTGACATCAATGGCAAAGGGCACATACTTGCACTCATATGCTATGATCTAATCTCTCTTTTTAACTATTTGAATACTCCCCCTGATAAGTAGCCCTAAAAAGCATCAATCTGGATCTCTGAGCACCTCTGGACTGATGCACTACTGTGCATCTTAGTTTAGAGCAGGATGGGTGATTGTTGTGCCTTGCACACATGCCCCATTTTGCTAAATGGAGACCCCCTCTTTTGCTTTGTCTTGGAGTCTCAACCTCTCTTGCTTATGATGATGAGAAAGTGAATTTGTGCTTAGAGTGTAGGATTTGTTCTAGATTTGAGTACTTTTAATGCTTGGAGTCATTTGATGTGCATGATTGATTTGGAGGTGTCTTGTGTGGTCTTGTGCTTAAGAAATAGCCATTTGTTGCCTTTTGCACTAAAATTAGGTGTTACTACATTTTGCTCCAAAATCCCATGTCCCTGGATATTGCCCTTGAAATTGATTATGTAGGATGTTTTATGTTGAAATTCCTAGTTTCCAGGTCTTAGAGTTGCATAATCATGTCAAAATCCATTAGATTTCACTAAGGGGTTCATATACTTTCATTTTGTCACATGTTCCTAAAGCCCCGATTTGGCTACTTATTCTTAAATATATTTTTAAATATACTTTCACTCTGGACATTTCCAAAACTAGCACTAAAAACACTCCCTACTGCAAAAAGCGCTAAAAATGCCTTCTATCGACTTTTGCGCTAAATTCGCCTCCGATCGACCTCCCTCCAAGCTACCGCTAAAGTCAGTTGGACCAAAAATCCCTGCTGAGACAATTTCAAAGAAAAGCACTAAAATTGCCTTCTATCGACTTGCACTGGAATGACCTTCCACTAACTTAAATTGCGCAAGTTAGTTGGTGCTAAAACTCGCGTAGGTCAGTCACAGTGAAAATCCCCGCCAATGAAGTTAGCGCTAAAAATGCACCTCACAAACCTACGCTGAAAACTGCTTTCACTGACTTTAGTCAGTCAGACCTAAAATCCATGCTAAGGTTAGTTGGACCCCAAATCAGCGCCAAAACCATTCTGCGCTAGAATTGCACCTCACGGACCTGCACTAATTTTGACCTCCATCGACTTTTAGTCTGTGACACCCAAAACCCGTGCTTTTTGACATTTTGGCCTAGAAATTGAGTTTTTCAAGGAACACATTAGATTTTCTTGATGGATTTGAATTGCATGTCTATTTTTCACATCATGATGAACATTTTATCAAGTTTGTGTGGATTTTTGGCACGTTTTACGATAATTAATGTCACTGCACATGAAAAGTTTGTGACCCCCAAAAATCTTGCTTTTTATAGAAAATGCTAGAAAAACATGAAATTAAACTCTGTAAATGGATCCTAATGACTGTAAAAACTTCCTAGATCAATATATTAGCCAAATGGGTACTTGAAAATGGTAAAAAATGTAGAAAATCATGTAAAAATCACTAGATTTAAGAGGTTGTTTATAAGGAGGTGGCATTGACAATGAGTTGTTTTGACTGATCTATGACTGCAAATGGACATGTTTTGATCCAAATTAGTGAAAAATGACTTGTTAAGATGAAATTGATGCTTTACATTGTGAATTGTAGGTCTTGAGAGGACATAGGAGCTTGTTGGAGCCATCTTGTAAGGATGTACACACATATATGCGGTGCTGATCTAGAAATGCAAAAACTTCATTTTATCAACCAAATTGCTGCTGTACCTACAAGAGAAAGTCAGTATGATGTCCAAGATGATGGAGATGAGCTATAGGAGCTAAAGACATATAAGATCAAGTCTATTTCATTGTTGTTCCTGCAACTCCATTCCAATGACCAAGACATGCATATAGTTGTTCTAGCAGTCCAGTCATCAAGAATCAGTCCAACAAGCATCCAGTTGGATATATCTTCACTAATAAAGTGCCACATACTCCTCTTGGTCCATTCAACACTTGAAATCATGTGAATCCACATTAGCTCAAGTTTTCAAGTGTCATGTGACTCTATTTTGGCTTTATTAGGCCTCAAAAATTGACTTTTTATCATATACAGCCAAATGGGTATCCATTTCGTCCAGGTTTAATGTATTTGCAAACTATATTTCATCTTTTTCCTAGAGGACAAATGCAAATCTAAAAATCTAACTAACCAATATATCTCATTAAATTCCATGTAATCTGGACCGTTGGTGTTGAGTTAATCTCCACCATCCATTGAAAACTCAGTATGGTGCCTTGTCTATAAAAGGGCCATCATTTTCTCTCATTTGTAAGTAAGATTAGATACTGAATTGCTAAGACTGCCAAATTGTGATCAATACAAAGCAAGTTTTGCAGGTTGCTGGGAATTTGTGTTCTTGTGTTGTCCTCTTTGGTTTTCATGGTTCATATCAATCTGAATTTAATTAGTTGTGCTTTTGCAATGATGGGTAAATGTTAAGATATCTGATGAATGCTTTGGTCCATACTATTAGTGCTTGCTGATGGTAAGTTGCTGTGTATAGTTAGCCTTGACCCTGTCATTGAATATAGTTCGGTTGCATTCCACTAGTTAAGTTGTGCCATTGTTTAGGTGTTTAATGAGTGAATGCAATTTAAAAATCATAAGAATCCTTTGAAGATTGCATTATTTCTTGCAACATTGTGGGTTTCCTATCCTAGTGAAACAGGGAATGGTTTATTGAAAGTATTTGTCTATCTGTAGCATTTTACCCCATTGTGACTATCACTTAGGATCTCTTATCCCTTCTCTCTCCTTTTCCTTTTGCATTTTATTTACATAAAGTTTGGTAGATTTAGGATTTGAGTAGCATTACATTGATCATCTGCGGAAATTTTAGACTTCACAGTCTGAACCACCTAGGGTTTAAGCACTTGCATTACTGCCATCTTTTCATAAACCGTGCATTTCATGTAAGACCCCTTGTTGGTATAGCTAGACATTCCACTAAAGTTATTCCAAGCAAGCTAAGACCTACTTGTAGAAACCTTAGAGTAGTCTTACCTAGGGTAGGATACTTTTCAAGAGAGGTGTGAAACCAACAATCACACCTGCGTTGCTGTGTGCTAAAACACTCATCAATAGAATTGGTGCTAGAAGGAGGGATGATCAAAGGTATTGCTCCATTCAAAGACATTGCTCCATTCATTGCATGCCCTTCTCCTCCTAATGCCCATCAACAGAATTGGCGCTAGAAGGAGGGTTGATCAAAGGTATTGCTCCATTCGTTGCACGCCCTTCTCCTCCTAACACCCATCAACATAATTGGCGCTAGAAGGAGGGATTGACAAAGATTTTTATGCAGGCTATTAGTTTTGTTGGTGTTCATTGTACATGCTAAAATGAATTGACTATTCAAGAGAGTCAGTTCTAATGGGTACACATAAGGGTTTCAATCATGAAATCCCTTTATTCTTCAGAGGACCATCTCAGTTGTCATATCATGAAGAGAACTTCCAATTTAATATACCACTTTTCAAAGAAGTGTTAGATACGTAGATCAGAGTGAAGTATCCTCCACTAACACTGCTCAATTTTAGTTCACCTGAGGTCTGCACTGTACACCCTCAAGAGCTGCATGACAAAATTGATTGTTTGACTTTTCTCCAAAGATTGGATCTGCACTTAAAAGGATTGCTCCCTATCTTTGAGATTTACAAGCCTGAAGTAGGATATAGGCATGACAGGCATATTTATATTCAGAGTAAGGCCTCACAAGGAGCTGCAACATGAATGGATGCCAATGCATATGATCATGTCTCAATTGAATGGATCCAAAGAGTTGAGACTGCAAGAGTTGTAAATCCATCATTCATAAAAGATCGCATTCAAAAGGGTAGTCTACACATTGAAAAATTTGAAGTTCCCCAAGCTATTCATCAAAATACATGCTTAGATGATGATAACAAGCAATGCCTATGGTCTACAGGTCACCCAACTAATGAAGATGAGGTCCCTGCCTGGATAAAGCTTGGTTTTCAACCACTGGATCTAGACTATTTAGTCACAGAATATGTTGTCCCAACATGGCAAAAATCTAATGTTTAGTCACAAGACAACGAACAGAACAATGTATAGGGTCAATTTTCTGCTACTAAGGGGGTGGACAAGGTGGATGATAAATCAAATTTGCTAAACAATCATGTTGAGGATGCAGATCAGCAATTAGATGCTCTGCATATATCAAGTTCTAAACTTGAGTTTGTTGCTGCAGAGGTGGAGAACAACAATTTATTTCAGAATACTGATAAGTCTAAGTTGGAACAACAACTTTATTAGGTCAAACATGTGTGGGAGTAGGATAAAATCAGTCCTCCAGATCAAGAACAATCATGGACAGCAGGGCAGGAAGAGCTCCAATCAGATTTTCCAGTGAAAAATGATCAAGTTCTTGATTGTATTAGCCCACTATATCATCATGATTAATCATATCAAGCTGATGTAGTCACTCGAGTAGAGTCTCTAGCTCAGTCAGATGAACAAAATCATGATAGTACACCACTTCAAAGCAACATTGACATCAAGAATCTACCTATAGAGGAAAAAGGGGACCATGTTGTTGCTGCAGACAATGAATTTTCAATTTCATATCAGCCAACGACTGAAATACAAGGATTGCTGATCATTGCAGAGGGAGTTGCTTCAAAGCATATGACTGATTTTATTGAAATAGATTCAAGTATATCATATGTTCATCAGATTGATTCTATTCATACTTGCATAAAGGAAGAGCTCCACATGGTTGATGCTGACCTATTAATGACAACTGAAAGTAGAAATATGCAATCTAAAAATAAAAATCAAACTATCCTGCAAAGTGATGGCTTGGAAGATTTCTCATGTCAATTACTTGATCACATCATTGAGTTGATATCAACAATGAGCAACTATATGCTGCTACATGGGAATTCACCACACATGTTAGATTTTGCTTTAACGACTTCATGTAGAGTTCATCCAGATGATCCACATTTTGAAGAAGGTTGCCCAGACTTTCTGTTTGCTTGGGAGGTTGTTGCAACATTTAGTGCTCCAGAGGTATTTGATGAACAGGATATGGCCAACCATAAGATGAAACCCCCTGAAGATGAGAAGGTATTCAGTGCAATGCCACAAGGAGATGAACTTACAACTCTAACTGACGGTACTGCAAATCAGGTTGTATCTTCCCTTTCTCCACACAGTTCCAATTATCAATTTGATTATGGTGATTTAGGTGAGACAACTTACATTTGGATTGATCATGGCCCTAATGAATTGCCCCAATTGTTGATCTTATGTGACTAATACCCTGAACATGAGCCTAACCTACCCATACCTTACTGTTCAGAGTACAAAGATGAATTTGCCAGTCTTAGGACATTGACCTGCACCTTGTTTCTTTTACATGTCTTGAGAAATAAATCACGAGAAAGTGTAAATATTTGTTGTCCCAAGTCTCTGTACATAGTTCTGCTTGTTAGTTATTTTAGTTTAGTTTCTACTTTTGTTTTTCCTTAGTTGTTAGCTGTTGGTAGTTGTTGGTTGATTAGTTCTTTTTGTTTTTTGTTTGCTTTGGTTAGAGTAGTTTGCTTTGCTTTTCGCTTTTGCGCTTACTTTGCTTGGATTCTCCATTTCTTGAATGTGGTGGTAGTTGTACAGACCTGCAAGTGCTTCTTTGTTGGGTAAGTAATTTGGAATATTTGTTTGAGAAGCCAAGGTTTCCACTCAGGTCTTGCTGTGGGTTCCGCTGTTATATTGGGGAGTATGATGTCTGTTCATTGGAAAGGAGTCGTTAGTTGGTGCACCTGAAGTATTTTCTACCCATATATCTTTCACACTTTAAATGATCTTGAAGTAACTAAGCGAGTCTAGGTGATCTTGTGATAAGTGAAAAGGTTTGGATTCCCATTTTACCACCCATACTAATACTATGGATTCGAATGAAGATGACAGGTGGTACTAAGTACTGCTAGCCTATATTGGGTAAAAATAAAAGGTATTTTTCAACACCAGACCCACTACAAGTATCTATATGAAGATAGTCCTTTTGAAAATTCCTACATGAAGGATATTGTCTAAAGATAATCAGCATCAAATATCATTGCATCAAGAATAGTACTTAAAAAAAAAAAATCACTATTTGCTTCTCAAGGCTCATTACATCTCAACATTAGAGCATTCTCCTGGTGGTGAAATGATCCCAACTTCATAGCTTAGCACAAAGGATCTTAGATGAACTTAGTTGCCAAGGGATGGGAAAGAATGCAATTGTACACACTCAGGTTTTTAGGATATGGATGGTTGCACTAGTTAGTGGTCTTTGATTCTTTGATAGGATATCATGTTTTTTCGTCTAAAGTGTGCGAAACATAGAGATTTTGGGTTCGAACTGAAAGTTTATCATTGAAATGCTTGGGAACATTTCCTAGTAGAGTCACTAATTGTTGTGCCTTGCACACATGCCCCATTTTACCAAATGGAGACCCCCTCTTTTGCTTTGGCTTAGAGTCTCAACCTCTTGCTTATGATGATGAGAAAGTGAATTTGTTCTTAGAGTGTAGGATTTGTTCCAGATTTGACTACTTTCAATGTTTGGAGTCATTTGATGTTGTGCATGATTGATTTGGATGTGTCTTGGGTGGTCTTGTGCTTAAGAACTATCCTTTTGTTACTTTTTGTGCTAAAATTGGGTGTTACTGCATTTTGCTTGAAAATCCCATGTCCCTGGATATTGCCCTTGAAATTGCTTTTGTAGGATGTTTTATGTTGAAATTCCTAGTTTCCAGGTCTTAGAATTGCAAAATCATGTCAAAATCCATTAGATTTCACTAAGGGGTTCATATACTTTCATTCTGTCACATGTTCCTAAAGCCCTGAAGTTAGCGCTAAAAATGCACCTCACGGACTTGCGCTGAAAACTGCCTTCACTGACTTTAGTCGGTCGGACCTAAAATTCGTGCTAAGGTTGGTTGGACCCCAAATCAGTGCCAAAACCATTCTACACTAGAATTGCACCTCACGGACTTGCGCTAATTTTGACCTCCACCGACTTTTAGTCTGTGACACCCAAAACCCGCGCTTTTTGACATTTTGGCCTAGAAATTGAGTTTTTCAAGGAACACATTGGATTTTCTTAATGGATTTGAATTGCATATCTATTTGTCACATCATGACAAATATTTTATCAAGTTTGTGTGGATTTTTGGCATGTTTTACAACAATTAATGCCATTGCACATGAAAAGTCTGTGACCCCCAAAAATCCCACTTTTTACAGAAAATGCTAGAAAAACATGAAATTAAAGTTTGCAAATGGATCCTAATGACTGTAAAAACTTCCTAGATCAATATATTGGCCAAATGGGTACTTGAAAATGGTAAAAAATGTAGAAAATCATGTAAAAATCACTAGATTTAAGAGGTTGTTTATAAGGTGGCATTGACAATGAGTTGTTTTGACTTATCCAAATTGGTGAAAAATGACTTGTTAAGATGAAATTGATGCTTTGCATTATGAATTGTAGGTCTTGAGAGGACATAGGATCTTGTTGGAGCCATCTTGGAAGGATGTACACACATATATGCGGTGCTGACCCAGAAATGCAAAAACTTCATTTTATCAACCAAATTGCTGCTGCACCTGCAAGAGAAAGTCAGTATGATGTCCAAGATGATGGAGATGAGCTATAGGAGCTAAAGACATATAAGATCAAGTCTATTTCATTGTTGTTCCTACAAATCCAGTCCAATGACCAAGACATTCATATAGTTGTTCCAGCAGTCCAGTCATCAAGAATCAGTCCAACAAGCATCCAGTTGGATATATCTTCACTAATAAAGTGCCACATACTCCTAACACTTGGAATCCTATGAATCCACATCAACTCAAGTTTTCAAGTGTCATGTGACTCTATTTTGGCTTTATTAGGCCTTGAAAATTGACTTTTTATCATATACAGCCAAATGGGTATCCATTTCATCCAGGTTCAATGTATTTGCAAGCTGTATTTTATCTTTTTCCTAGAGGACAAATGCAAATCTAAAAATCTAACTAACTGATATATATCATTAAATGCCATGTAATCTAGACCGTTGGTGTTGAGTTAATCTCCACTATCCATTGAAAACTCGGTATGGTGCCTTGTCTATAAAAGGGCCATCCTTTTCTCTCATTTGTAAGTAAGATTAGATACTGAATTGCTGAGACTCTGCCAAATTGTGATCAATACAAAACAAGTTTTGCAGGTTGCTGAGAATTTGTGTTCTTATGTTGTCCTCTTTGGTTTTCATGGTTCAGATCAATCTAAATTTAATTAGTTGTGCTTTTGCAATGATGGGTAAATGTTAAGATATCTGATGAATTCTTTGGTCCATACTATTAGTGCTTGCTGATGGTAAGTTGCTGTGTATAGTTAGCCTGGGCCCTGTCATTGAATATAGTTCGGTTACATTCCACTAGTTAAGTTGCGCCAATGTCCGGGTGTTTAATGAGTGAATGCAATTTGAAAATCATAAGAATCCTTTGAAGATTGCATCATTTCTTGCAACATTGTGGGTTTCCTATCCTAGTGAAACAGGGAATGGTTTATTAAAAGTATTTGTCTATCTGCAACATTTTACCCCATTGTGACTGTCACTTAGGATCTCTTATCCCTTCTCTCTCCTTTTCCTTTTACATTTTATTTACATAAAGTTTGGTAGATTTAGGATTTGAGCAGCATTACATTGATCATCTGCTAAAATTTTAGACTTCACAGTCTGAACCACCTAGGCTTTAAGCACTTGCATTGCTGCCATCTTTTCATAAACCCTGCATTTCATGTAAGACCCTTTGTTGGTACAGCTAGACATTCCACTGAAGTTATTCCAAGAAAGCTAAGACCTAGCTGTAGAAACCTTGGAGTAGTCTTACCTAGGGTAGGATACTTTTCAAGAGAGGTGTGAAACCAACAATCACACCTACGTTGCTGTGTGCTAAAACACTCATCAACAGTGATAACTCCTAACTTTTCTCCTAGATACTCAAAAGCATCCTTAGACAGAGGCTTGGTAAAAATGTCTACAATTCAATCCTTGGTAGAAACATACTCCAACTTGACTTCATTCTTTGTCACCTTTTCTCTCAAAAAATGATACCTGATGGATATGTGCTTTGTCCTTGAATGCATCATTGGATTCTTTGATATGTTAATGGCACTTGTGTTATCACAAAAGCTTGCAATGGGATCTTCATACACAATTTTGATGTCCTTCAAAGTCTACTTCATCCATAACACTTGAGTGCAACGGCATGCTACTGTAATGTATTTTGCTTCTACAGTAGACATGGATATTGAATCCTGTTTCTTGTTCAACTAAGATACTTTATTTTTTTTCAAAGAAGAATGCACCTCCACTAGTATTTTTTCTGTCATCCACATCTCTGGCCCAATCTACATTAGTATATCCACTGAGAGTAAAGTCACAGTCCTTAGGGTACCACAAACCATAATCTATTGTGCCTTTTAAATATCTCAGAATTCTCTTGACTGCCATCACATGTGATTCCTTGGGTTTTGCCTAAAATCTTGCCACAAGATACACTACATGCATTATGTCAGGTCTAGTTTGAGTCAAATAAAGTAATCCTCCAATCATAGATCTATACTTTTTCTGGTTTTCCATGGGTGAGTTATCATATTTTCTCAACTTACAACCAGTTATCATAGGTGTGCATACTGGTTTAGAGTCTTCCATCCCAATTTTTTTTTAACAACGCTTTCGCATACTTAGACTGAGAAATGAAGATACCTTTATCCGATTGACTTATTTGTAGACCTTAAATGAAGTTCATCTCTCCAAACATAGACATTTCAAATTCACTTTACATTTCTCCAGCAAAAACTGAGTACATACCTTCATTTCCTCCAAAAATAATATCATCAACAAAAACGCAACAATCAGGGTTTGTTCATCATTGATCTTGAAGTAGAGATTTCTATCTGTAGCACCTTTACTGAACCCTCCAATGAGCTATGAAAAGGAAGGGCCCAATGCCTTTGGGAGTCAGTAGTACCAATCTAGAGAAATACCTTCTAAAGTTTTTGGATAGATTTTGGCAACTACCCCATCCCAAGGAATGCGTTCTTGCACTATCATAGTATAAGCCTTGATATGCAAGTTAGGATCTCCCACCCCTTTGAACTTTTCAAGTTTAGGAAGGGGTTGTGGCAACATGATGTTAGAAAGGTTGAGATCTAGATGCTATTTTAGATATGTTAAGTAGGTTCCTAAAAGGGGTTAATCATGGAAGAAGTTGTTCCTCCAAACACTATCCCTATAGGGGGAGCCTATTGCATGTAGAAAGGTATGTTGGGTTGTTGATACCTTGGGAAGGTAGGATAACTAGATATCATTGCATTTTTTAAGTTAGGTGACATTACTTGAGATTGCATGATAGGTATCCCACCTAATTGATTTATGCTTTTCATGTTGAGAATTGAAATTAAGGGAGGAATGAAGGCCTCATTGCTTGTGTTTCATGCATAAAACATATTATAGGGTGAGAGTTGAGATTCCCCTAGTTTTGTTTAACCATCTCTCTTCTAAAAGGGTTATCATGAGGCTAACACCTCATAGACCTTGGTCTTTGATTTGGTTAAATAGATTTATGCATTGATTACTC
Organism: Cunninghamia lanceolata; assembly: GCA_027924645.1. Taxonomy (NCBI): domain Eukaryota; kingdom Viridiplantae; phylum Streptophyta; class Pinopsida; order Cupressales; family Cupressaceae; genus Cunninghamia; species Cunninghamia lanceolata. The sequence goes on along the minus strand of BSBN01001219.1, from coordinate 1,785,630 downwards.
AACACCCCTAGGTTCAAGGGCCCTAATCAATTGAATCAATGTGGCTATGAGAGATCTAGGGGTAGCTTCTCTTGTGTTTTATATTTCTTCATCATGAGGTGGGTTTTGTTTAATAAGGAAATTTGAGCATCACTATTGGTTATTTCCCCAAGGAAGCTTTCTAGTGCTTCTTGGTATGCTTTGTTCATGTTGATAAGCTATATGGAGAGCCTCTCATGTTATATAAGCTTCTTCTAGGTGTTTCTCTAAGAGGCTCACTTCATTATCAATTCATGTGATTGTGTCTCTATTGTTTGTGATAAGATGGACCTTTTAGTGAATTTTGATTGGACAAGCACTTGACATGCTCTATTTTGTTTAGGTTTGGTTGAAGCATAGTTTCCTTGTTCCAAACTAGGTTATTGTAAGTGATGAAGTTATGCAATTGTTGTTTTCTACCATCCAAGTCAATATCTTTGTAATCATACCCATTTGAGATAGGTTCCAAGGGATTGATGGGGACGTACTAGTCAAATGAAGGAGGGATAGCTAGGTCTAAAGGACCTTGTCCTTGTTGCACTATTAGTCTTGACATATTTATGGGTACCATAGGTACCACAACATAAATGGGAAGATGAGGAGGTGAGATTTTAAAGAATGGAAATGAGAGAGATTTCCCTAAAGGATTTTACCTTCATGCTTATTTCACCAAAATATGTGATTCTAAATCTACCTCACCCTAAAAGTGATGACATGGATTCAAAATGGTACATTTCACTATAGCCTTTCTTAATCATGGTCAAAATCCTACTACTCCTACTCTCATGGAAAAGGCCAATCAAGTGACAAAAAAATGAATTGACTACCTTCTTCTTGAGTTTGGGAAGTATAGTGAGTAATAGCATTATCATTGATATGAATCACACCACTTATCTCTTTTAGATTATGAGGAAGAAGGGCCAAATGGGGGATTATTATGTTGATTTTGCATGGTTGGATGTTAAACTGTTGATATGTGCACATTGTCTTGAGATTCATTGGAGCACTAATGTTAGGATTCTAGCATCAATGATTATAATGAGTCCTAAAAGATAACACTCTATAGTGTTCTTCTCTTCACCATATTTGTTCAATGTGTTATTTGATTATCCTAACGATGGGTTGATTCTCTTGGAGTTCATCTAAAACCACCTCTATCCAACCTTCCTTAATCCCAAGGCACATTTGGCATCAAAAACTCAGTGAGAGATAGGAAGACCAAACAAGAGTGATTTTTGAGAACTTATTTTACGTATTGAAGTTGTGATGTTTATTTGATTTGAGTTGTATGTTTTCTTTGGTTATTGAATATTCATTCAACACCTCATGATTGTATTGAGGGATTTTCTCTTTGTCTTTTCATTTTTGAATATTTGGAATGATTCTAACTAAATATTCTATTCTAAATGCATACAAAGGAGTCTATCTACTTCTTCCTTTTTGTGCTTTTCCAATTTGAAATGTGAATTAATTAACCATATGAAAATAGCAACTCCTATATGAATTTTTAGATACAATCTATGATACATTTTTTTGTAGAGCTTCATTGAACTTAATCTACTTGCAAGGAAAGAAAAAGAGTAATCTAAATCTAATATTCCTAAAGAAATGCATCCTAAAATAACTAAGCAACAACAAAGTGTTATAGTCATTAGGCAAGAGTGTGTGATCTAATTACTAGCAAATGAAGCTTTGCATAAAGAAATTACTTTTTTGAAACAAATGAACCTAGAAGAATATTTGGAGCTTCTTGAATAACCATTGTCAGTGTGTCCTTATAGGGTCCATATTTTATCCATGTTAAAACTTTTGAGATCTAGGACTTATTAGGGGATCACGTGGGAACATGGAAGGTGATGGAACAATTTTTGGATTAAGCTTCATAGAAGGCTACACATTTATCCTTATCTAGGCCAACCACTTATACTAGTTTTCAATGCAAACAAGCAACAAAATTTATGATTACCCTCTAGACTTAGATGAGAAGATGGACAATAGGTCAAACCTAGGGTAAAGTCCAAGAGCTCCTTAGAAAAATATGGCCCTAGAAAGTAGCTAAACTATTAGATTTGCCTAAATTGTGTGTGTTTGTGTGTTGTCTCTTTCTCTCTTTTTTCTCTTTTTTATTTCTCCAATGGGATGTCACCCTCATAACTTTGAGGTTAGATTTTTCTCCACCCAAGTATGGACATAAACAAATATCTCTTTCTCATTTTTTTCTTACTATATATATTCTAGCTAAACTCTTAGCTTTGCCTAACTCGTGCATGTGTGTACTTTATCTCTTTCTCTTTTTTTCTCTTTTTTATTTCTTTTGTGGGATGTCACCCTCATCGATCTTAGACTATTATCCACTTGAGACTATGAACATCAGTAATTTTCTCTTTCTCTTCTTTTTCTTTCTTTTTTCTCATATATGTATATATATATATTCATATATATTATTTTTGTGCTTTTTTGTTTTTTATTGCTTTGTGGAATTTTGAGCCCATTGACATTTTTGGCCAGATGAATAAGGAGCTAAGCACCACCAAAAGGATAACTAACTCCTAAGACTTCACTTTCACCAAGGAGGATTAGGGGAGATCTACTTGTTACCTTCTATTAGGTAATGTAGGTTTGAAAACATACTTTACTTAGACTTGACTATATGATGGTCAAGGCTCCTATTAGTATAAAGCTTAAAGTTTGACTTTATTTGAAATTGGTGGGAATGTAAGGGGGAGTAGTAATGATGATTTTTGGGAATCTAAGGTGTAGTGGTGACACCTATACTAGTAAATTTAAAACTCCTTACTAGGATTAAAATTTTGAACAACAACTAACCACTAACAAATGAGCTGATGGATAGAAGGAAATGCATGTTTTGTTTTTTAAATTATTCTTTAAAAAATAGATACAATATTTTTCCAAATGAATGACATTAACTATTTCACCAAATTATTCAACTTCCATGGTGCATAAGAGACAAGTGTCATTGCCAACATCTTCCTTAACCATGTATGGTCTTATTTGTTGATAAATAGATTTGTTGCTACACTATTTCACTAAAATGTAGCTTGACTCATCCAACGGGCAATGGAAAAGTTTACCACAGTTGGATAAATCACTAATTTTCCTCTATATTTGAGAGGGGTATTTCCCTCAAGTGATGGGGTTTTTTGGGGGTTTTAGCATATGCTTTTAACAATAAAGTAGGAAAGGTAAAACAAAACTAGAAAAAATAATCAAAATTGAGAAACCCTAGACAAGATGACATGAAGCTTGGAGCTTAATATCTCAAGAAAAAAAAGGGTTTTTCAAATGAAAGAGTAAACATAAAGATTTACACTTCATTCAATAAATTTGTATAGAAAGATGATGCAACTAGGTAGAAAGGAGTAGAATATCACTTGACTTAAGAAAATGAAATATTCAAGAAGGAATTTTAGACACAAATTATAAAATACCACTTTTCTAGCTTAAAATTGCATATTAAATAAAGAAAGATGACTAATTGAACTCACCACAAATCAGAGAACACTTTTAAAGTACTATAAATTTAATGTAAGAAAAATGAATAGTATAAAAAAAGCACAATGGATCATAGACCAAACATATTTTCTTTATTATCTCCCCAAAATAAGAGCCCAAAGTCTCTTATGTCCCTATATAATCTAAGCGAATCCAAAAAATTATTTTGCAAGAGAACCCTTTACAATGATAACTATTTACAATAAATAAGGGTAAAGGTAGTTTCCTTTCCTATTACTGCCTAACTACTTATTTTGGAGTTTATAAAATATTTAAATAACATATCTTAAGCTCCCAAATGAGCATATGATATTCAATTCATAAAAATGAATGATTTTCAAACATTAATATAATAGACTTTATAATAAATTATTAAGTCCTTACTAAAAGTTGAAGGGTATATGATTGTCACTACATTACATTGAATAGTTCATGTGCATGTTGGATGTAGATGAACATTCTTGAAGCAATTTGTGAAACATTTTTCAATTAAGCATCATAAATGATGATTTATGAATTAATTTGTCTTCTCCCCTACCAAATTGTTCCAATATCTATCCCATAGAGTCCTCTATTTATTCTAGAATGTCTCCCAAATCCCAATGGTTTAGATGAACATTGACATTCTCCATCATGGACATCATATCCTCCTCAATTGTATGCTAACAACTTTCTTGCCCAAGTTATGCCAGTTTGTATTTCCTTAGCAATCGCTAAAACATCATATTTTGACCAAAGTTCCCTAACTAATTGGAGATAGTTCTCTAGTGGAGCATTACTTCTTGATCTATAAACTAATCATTTGTGAAGCATGGACCTATTATCTATAGAACCCCCATAGTGACATGATCCCTTAATGCAAAATATTGTTTCCAACTTGCAGTAATGTAAGAGCAATTGCCAACATAAAAGCTGCATGATTTTAAACAGAAAATACTTGAATAGCCCATACACATTTTTGAGTTGTGTTCAACATGCTCAAGGTAATTATGAATTAATTATCATTTAGATTCTTCATAGACACCATATTTATCAAATAAGTCATCAAAGGTTCACAAATCTAGCTCGTACCTTATGATTCCACCAATACCACCAACTCCTCTGCAAAACTAAGAGCCTTCCTATGATTTATTAATCACAAATTCAAGGGTACAACTAATTTTTTTAGAAAACCAATCCAATAAGGCCATTTTTTTAAAATGCTTAATGTTTCTTATATATACTTCCTCATTTACATATATTTTCCTTGTGTGGTGTTGTTACCTCCAATCATGGCATAGACATGGAATGTGTTGACAAAGGTTATGGAACTTGGATTTATTCCCACCAATTACATTTTCTTGAAAGTTTCTAAATAATTTTTAATGAATCCATTTTGTACATATCCTACACCCATTTCAGTTCATGAGAGGACACCTCTTGGAGGCATTCTGTCAAACATTTCACGCGGCTTATCTATACTTCGATATTTTGCATGTACATGTATGACATGGCACTTCTAACAAAACTTTCAACCGAATCCCTCTATCCTTTTTTATTTTGATGGATATTCATGCCCTATTCCAAAGTCCCCATTTTGCACATGCTAGAAGGATATTGGAAATATCGACTGATTAGGTTGGAGATCTATGTGAAAGAGGGTGATGTCTTGTGAGGATACTAGTATCTTCTGTATGATGCAATAATCACATTTCATAAGATGTTATCTCATTCTTCCATGTGGCCAAATACTTTTATTGGCATCGACCTAACTTCAACACTTGACATACACATTAATAAGGTTATTCTAAAATTGTTGTGTGTGTAGTAAATGTAAATCACTTGTGAGCAATGAAAGAGTGGATTTTCTTCTTTTGTGAGAGCATGTTCTTGAGAATCTAGGTTGCAATAATTAAAGGTATGTAGAGGATTCTCTAGAGGGTCACATGTAGTGAGAAAAATGTGTAGTGCCTCCTTCATTCTAAGTGTGTGGCACCTCCTTCAACTAGCCCTCTTTATATAATGTTGTGAGATTAATATGAGCAATTGATGGAAATACTATTTAGTGTCTGGAGCATCTAAAATGTGTAGATTTATTCATTCTTAACCCAAATTTCACCTTTCCCATTGAAAACATGTAAGCATTTCTATTTATTTTATGTCATCTAAATAGGATGGTTGTGAAAACCACCCCATTAGCCAATAGGGTGGTTGCTACAACCCTCATTAGAGTTGATAGGGATTTTCATAACCAATAAAATAAGGTTTTGACTTTTAAAATTTCTCCCACAATTTTTTTGTGTGTATATTAGCCTCTTGAGAGGTTGTGAAAACTATTAGAATCACTGACAACTTCCTCAGTGAATCCATATGGTGATATCCAATCAATCGCTTGTATGGTTGTGACAACTAATAAATTAGCTTCTTTTGTGGTTGTGAGGATCAAGAAAAAGGCTGATATACATATTTGATTTAGAACTATTAAACACTTTCAATAGGTAAAATTTGTATTGCTACTAATGAGACTTGATCAATATGTATGATCATTTTTCCATGAATCACTAGGAAAGTAGAGTATGACAAGTTCATTTTAGATATTTAACTTATGAGGCTTTAATAAAAAGTGAATTTGACTATAAATATGTAATGGCTAAGGCCAAATAATGTAGAAATTTAATGTTTTCAACTCAAACAAGTTGAAATGATAGAGGAACTTAACACGTGATTCAAAACATTGACATAAAATGTAAGGTAATGATGATGATACATGTCAATTCAATGGATCCAAAAAGTTTAAAATTTTATGAGGTCAAAGACGAGGACAACACTATCCAATCTAGTCTAAACTTGTGTCCTTCACCAACTCTTTTATCAATTAAATTGTCAATGCTAAGCACAAGGTCTCTAACCTTGAATGGTCTAGGATGACCTTTTTATTACATTTCTTATTTACTCTTGCAAGATAAGGATCATGCCTCTATTCTTTTGTGGCCAACATTTCTAGTTCTACCAATTGTAGGAGTCAAGGACAACACTGAGAGGGGGGGTGAATCAGTGTTGTGTGAATTTTCAAATCTCTTTGTCAACTTTAACTTTCAAAACACAAGGAGAGAAATATATCATTGATTTGTCAAACACATATGCACATGACTAAGAATGAAGAAAGAGAACAAAAAACTCATGAATAAATCATACACACACAAAGAAGAACAATATACATTATGACACAATATTTGCATGAGTGGAAAACCCTCCAAAACTGCCTCATTGGCTTTATCAAAAAATCTCACTGATTACAATGTTTAGAAGCACCAACTTCAAGGAGCACCAACCCCTAATACAGAAGCAAAGTGTGCAAGAAGTGATTGCCACTCAATCTGATTTGCACCATTACTCAAGATGTCTTCTCTGAATTTGCAATCATATTCAATCCAATCTGCTTATCAATTTCAAAATCTCTACATAATCAAATTACCTGATTCACGATACATTCTCAATGTCTTCCTCTACATTTCATCTTCAATAAAAAACAATTCACCTAATTATCTCTGCATCTTAATTCATCTAATGCAATCAATTGTCTTTCTTGTCAATCTCTGCTTGATTTGATTCAATCTGTGTCATTCAAGTTGTCTTTAATTTTTCGTATTAATTCTTATCCATTTCAACTGTATTATCAAAATTAAATTATCATTGATCTGCACAACAACTCAAACAAACAATGCATCTGCAAAACCATTATAAATGAGATGACCTTTCAATTACACTTCTTCAATTTTCCATCTACTCAATTTCATGAATAAAATAATTCTATATAAAAATAATGTCTTCAATTTGCTGCAGCTAAATCTCTTCATATTCCATTTTCCACAAACCTTCAATCTGCAAAAATAAAAATTAGAAATCATATTTATTTTTGCACCAATTTGCCCTGAAAATATTATCTTTCTCTTCATCTGAATAAAGACCTTTCAAATTCCATCATTCTCTTGCAAGAAATCATGAATACTTTCCACTATTTATTTTCTCTTCATAAGAAAAAAAATCCATTCGTCTCCCATGAGATAATCCAAGAAAGAAAATCTTTCTTAAAAAAAATTCCTTAAAAAACTCATAAAATCCACTTGATGTCATAAAAGATGACATTTAAAAAGCCATCGAATTAGGAGAAAACAAAGTTTCTAATATAAAATAAAAGACATTTATTACCTTATTCGGCTCCCCTCTTCCAATAAATCATTTGATGCTTTTTCTTTTATGCATAAAACACTTCACATATATTTCAATGCTCTTGAATAAATTTTGCTTATACTCCCTTTCTGAATATGCTTATATTTGATGCTTTTTGAAAAAGAATCAAACTCTCCATTAAAAAGTATGATGGCTCCCACTTATTAAACATAATTGATGCCTTCAAAAAATAAATCAAGACCATCTTTTTTTGGGATTCATAAGGCATTGATGCATTTGAAAAAAAAAATCTTCAAAACTTTATAAAATTTTCAAATTAATTGATGGCCGCTCACCACATTCGATGCCTTATGTATTAAACATGCTCCTCATAAATAATTCGAAGCTCAAATATGAATCGAGCTCTTCTTTAATGCAAACTCCTCATGCTATTAGCATTCAAATAAACTTCACCACCAATCTTACCTCCCTTAGCATGTATTGAAGACCGATGCAAAAAGTTCTACAAGAAGAAAGGCCGGTTGCCCGATAACACTTATACCCTTAACATTGCCACTTAAGTGGCTTTTACCTGCTCAACAAGTCAATGAGCAAATATAATATAAAGATGTTACAAAGTGTGACAAGCAAGAAATGCACTAATAAAATATATTGTAAAATCTTTTTAATTTAGGGTTTTTAATATTCTTTGAAGCACTTCAATAAAATACTTCAACAAACACTTTGACAATACCCTCATTGTGATTTCACTTAGTTAAAAAGACACTGTTGCAGAGAGGTAAACTTCACCAAATGACCTCACAAATATGAGTCTTTCAATATCAAACAAATCAACCTCAAGCCACACTAGCATCAATGTCAAGACATGAATTCTGACTGAAGACATCATCTGAAATCACCTTGTATCATCATAACATATAGTATCAAACCTTCTTATAAGAGCATCAACAATTGATATGATCAAACTAATCAAACAAGCCCTCTCAAAAATATGATGATAAATAATAAAGTCCTGATCAAGTACCACACACAAAGTGAACCCTCCAACATAAATACCTGATCTGCATTGCTCTTGTATTACTGAAGCACGTGAACTTTGTCAAACCAAGATCCATTGAAACATACATTGTAATACCAATGATAAACAACCTAATTTACCTTAACCATATGAAGTTCATGATGAATACCTGATCAACCATCTCTTGAACAATGAAGCATATGAAGCAATAACAAATCAACTGACAAGTAGCTTGATCAACAACCCACCAATACTGACACTAGCTTGATTCAACAGAGATCCTCTTGTCCAACCTTTGACAATTTCGCATAGTACATGATGACATCACCTGATTTCAACATTACACATCTTGTTCTCACACATGATGCTTATTTTCCCTTGAAGACATCCTGAAATATGACATCTTATCATATGAAGACCAAACACCTTTTTGACATCAATGACAATCAATCACCATCACCAATATCACTACTTGATATTCTTTATCATAGAGTAGTCCTTGTAGAGATGATCTTAAGCTTGATAATTTAACTTCCAAAGGTAAGATTTCATCTAGTTCAAAGGTAATAGCATTCATGGTTGTTCCTATGAATGTTATCAAATTAATTGTGTAATCCTAGATGGTAGGATACAATTTCAAATACCAATCTCTTTTATAATCCTTCACAATTTTGACCAATATTGACTTTAAAGTTTTATTCATTATTTCTTCTTGTCCATTTCCCTAAGAATAATAGACCTATTCAAAGTTATGGTTAATGTGGAATATTTCACTTAATTCTCACACTTGTGGGTTCTTAAATGATGAAGCATTATCTATAACAATTACCTGCAAAATCTTTAATCTATAGATGATTTGGTTTAAGATAAGTTATGCGATCACCATTCTTGAAACTATGCCTAAGGGCATCACTTCTATCCACTTAGTGAAATATTCAATGGTCATCATGATGTACATGTGACCATCTATCAATGGTGGGGAGATTTTTCCAATTAGGTCCAATCCCTATGTGGAGAATGGCCAAGGGGTAACAATTGGTTGAAGATCTTGAGTGGGGGTATGATGGACATGTGTGTATATTTGGCATTTTGAGCACCTTTTTATAAACTTGACCACATCCCCCTCAAGATTAGGCTATAAATACCTTAGGTGATAAAATTTTCTAGTAGTTGCATGACCACCAAAGTGTCCCTCACAAATACCACTATGAAATTCTTCTAAAATATTATACATGCCTCTTCCTTGTCTATCCATCAAATAAAAATCCTATCTAAGACTCTTTAGTACAAGGTATTGTTGGCAAGAAATGGCAGGACACAGTCTAGAGATCTGATCTCGAGTTAAGTCTATAAAGTCAATTTATACTCCAGATGTGACAATGATAGAATAACAGAGAATAGTAATAAGAAACATCATCATGCAGTAAGATCCAATCACATCCAAGAAGTAAAACACATCAATAGACACATAATCCTTTAGTTATAAACCTTATATCTCCTTATATATATTCATATTCATATTCAACATCATATACCAAAGACAGGTCTGAGTCTCTACTATGTATATTATACTTCCTTACATCCACTTCCTATATGTTACATATCATCATATCATTACATATATTTATACATTATGATGTAATAGGGACGTGTCCCTTACAAAACATCTCTAATACTATCTTCCATTTTGGCCTTGTCCTCCGCACTCCACTTGTGGTAGGTTCTACTTCCTACCCTGTTTCCTGCCAACATCATCCCCCTTTTTAAAAATATTTCTTGTCCTCAATACATGTCATACTAGTTACTTGGGAGGATGTTCTAGGAGTGTCTGTCTGTTGTTACTATTATTCTTCTTTTGGTTCACTCTCCTTTGTGTTATGCGGTGGAGATTTTATTTCTTGTTCTTTTTCATTTCTTTCCTCTTCCATAAATGTATCATACACATTCTTTGTGATCTCCTCTCTTTCTTTTTGAATCTTTCTTCTTTCTTCATCTATTTCAAGCATCAAGGTGTCTACTCTTTGCTTTGTTCTTAGCTCTTTGGCCCGCAGCTGTGCCATCTTCTCCTTTTATGTGGTAGACATTGGGTCTACCTCTTCGATTGCTTTCTGTCTTATAGCTTCTAATTTTACCACTTTCTCTCTCTTTTCCCTTAATGTATTGCATAATTCCTCTAGAAAATCCTACATGATTTCTTCCAGTGACTGATCTGTTATATAGATATATCTTACTAGTGCCCTGATTATTCTTTTTTTGTTCTCTTCACCCACTTGAATACATACAGTGAAATCCTATGATAGCATGCCATGGTGGATAATGGCATTAGTCATAGTACCCTTGTCTATTAGTGGTTCTTCTTCCTGCTCAGCTTGTTGTGCTTCTTGTGTGGCCTCTATTGCCTCAATTTGTACTGAAGTTTGTTTTCTAGTTTATCTTTTCCTCTATAGAGGTTGAACTTCCTCTATATCTTCTTCTTCTATTTTTGCTTCTCTAGAGGCTTCAGTAATTCTCCTTTTTACTCCTTGCTTTGCTCTGGCTACTTTCTTTTCTTTTCTATGCTCATTTGTACAAGGATTTTAGAGATCTCTTGTACATTTGGCTCTTTCCATCTTTGTTGTGGGGTTGATATCATTTGAGCTAAGGCTAGTTTTGCTGCAATTTTTGCACTGTGGGTTGTTGAGTGAAGTCTCCCCAACCTCCATGTTTTTGGTGTTGCTATAGTACTAGCCTACAATGCTGATGCGTTAGGTTGTGGTGCTGATGAGCTTGGTTGTGCAGCTTCCTTCTATGGAATACCCCATTTCTCATGTAGTTTTCCTTTGTTATTTTCTACTTGCTCCTTTTCATCCTTTTTTTTGTTTCCTATCCATGAACTCCTTATATATTTTGAACCTTTCTGCGGTAGGATCCTTAGGTTTGCTAAGTAAATTCATAGCATATGTGTCTACTTCTTGTTTTGTAACCTCATACGGAAGCCTAGGTATCCATGAGGTTCTAGGTTCTATCACCTCCATGTATGTGTAATCTTTATCTACCAAAAATGTTATGTGGTTTATGTATTGTTTGACTGACTCATATGGTATCCTCTCCCTAGCCTACATTTGTTGTTGTAGGGCCTTGAAAAACCCCCAATAAGCAGTAGTATATGATGGTTTATCCGCAAATATTTTGGTATGTTGTGTGATTTGTATGGCCACAGGAATATTTGTTTTCCATACTTTCCCAGCAAAATTTGGGAGTGCATTTATAAAATAGATTATAAGGAAGCCATACCAGAAATTGTAGTGCGAGTTCTGTCTTTTGCAAATTCTCAAGAAGCTATTCATGGAGTACTTCACATAGGTCTAAGCCCTTCCCCTCCATGACTATCTGATATGTAGTATGAATTGTTGTTGAAGTTGTCGAATCCTTCCTATTCACGTAGTATATTTTATAATCTATGCTCATTATCTCATACTTCATTGTGGCATTGTGTTGTCCTTGCACACACGCCCCATTTTGCCAAATGGAGACCCCCTCTTTTGCTTTGGCTTGGAGCCTCGACCTTTGTTACTTATGATGATGAGAGGGTGAATTTGTGCTTAGAATGAAAGATTTGCTCCAAATTTGAGTTTTTCATATGATTGGAGTCATTTGATAGTCTTTTGCATTGAAAAGGGTGAGTCATGAGTTGCTAAGTTTCCTAAGGGTTCAAGTTAAGTCACAAATCCATTAAAAACCAAGTCAAAACCATCTTTTGCACTAAAAATCACTCTAACGGACTTTTGCACTAGAATCAAACCCAACTGACCAAGCACTAAAATGCAAGTCCATTGACCTAGCACTAAAATCAATAGTCGTTGACTTAGTGCCATGAAGTTGATCTTCCAACTAGGTCCGTGATCACCAAATTCAATGCTAAGTCCCGAGGTGTTGAGATCCATGCAAAACATTGCAAAGGAAGGAGCCCGATATCCATTTAAGTTTCTGTGCACTGAAAATCAAGCCTTTCGACTTTGCACTAAAAGTGCCCTCCACCAACCCCAAAAGAACAAAGTCAGTTGGTTACTTCAAAAAATCCCACCGGAAACCAAAGAATCGACTAAGTGCTAAAAACTTGAGCTACTAACCTAGCACTGAAATTGGTCCTCACCAATTTGGTTGGATAACATCAAAAGTCTTGCTAAAGTCAGCAACCTCTAAGATCCCCGCCGATGGCTAACCTTAGTCTAGTGCTAATTTACCAATCTATCGACTTGTGTGAAAATACCCTCCCACTGACCTTTGGTCAGTCACTTCTCAAAATTGAGTTGGTCAGCCATCATCTAAACTCGCGCTAAAATACACAAACTAGCAATTTTTACCCTTAGCGTAGAAAACAAATGACGTCGACTTGCGCCAAATTGACCTTCGACTGACTTCCTTCCACACTATCGCTAAGGTCGGTTGAACCTCAAATTAGTGCTGAACATCTTTTACACTAAAAATGAACCTCTCCAACTTGACTTTTAGTCGGTAGACACCAAAATCCCCACTAGGTCAATTGGAGGTGAAATCCCCGCTAAGTCAGTGACCCCCAAAATCAACGCTTTTTGGTATTTTGGCCTGAAAATTGAGTTTTTCAAGGTGCAAATGGGATTTTCTTGATAGATTTGAATTGTACAACTAGTTGTCACATCATGATGAACATTTTACCAAGTTTATGTGGATTTTTGACATATTTTACGATAATTAATGATACTGCACATGAAAAGCCCGTGACCCCCAAAAATCTTACTTTTTGCAGAAAAGGCTAGAAAAACATGAAATAAAAGTCTACAGATGGATTCTAATGACCCCAAAAACTTCTTAAATCATCATATTGGCCAAATGGGTACTACAAAATGATGAAAAACTCATAAAATCATGCAAAAATCATTGGATTTGTGAATAGGACTATAAGGAAGCAATATTGACAATGAGTTGTTCCTGACTGATCCATGGCCGCAAATGGGCATATTTTGATTCAAAATGATGGGAAATTATTGTTTAAGATGAAATTGATGCTTGGTCTTGTCTCTTATAGGTCTAAGAGGACAAATGAGCTAATTGGAGCTGTCTTGGAAGGATGAATATATAGAGGTACCCTGCTGACCGAGAGATGCAGAATTGACATTTTATCAACCAAATTGCTGTTGTACATACAAAAGGAAGTCAATATGATGTCCAAGATGGGAGATGAGCTACAGGAGCTAAAGACATAAAAGATTGAGTCTACTTCATTGTTGTTCCTACAGATCCAGTCCAATGTCCAAGTGATCTAGTCTGGGGGTCATAACTCCTAGCTATTTTATTAGAATTTAAACATCTCGGACTTGTTGGAAAGATAAACTAATTATCTAGTTTGAGCTACTTGATTGTTAAGCCTCAAGTTTTGGGCCCCCATTCCACTCTGAAGGCCTCCAAAAATGCAATTTACTATGATGTAGAAAATACCAAAAATTATATTTTCGATATTTTCTCAAAAATACCACTCAAATGACCCTGGACTGGATCACCAAGACATGCATACAGTTGTCCCAGTAGTTTAGTCATCAAGAATCAGTCCAACAAGCATCTAGTTGCATATACCTTCACCAAAATACTCCTTTTGATCCAGTCAGCACTTGGAATCTCGTGAATCCACATCAGCTCAAGTTTTTGAGTGTAATGTGACTTTATTTTGGCTTTATTAGGCCTTAAAAATTAACTTTTCATCATGTATAACCAAATGGGTATCCATTTTGTCCAGATGCAATGTATTTGCAAGCTATATTTTGTCTTTTTCCTAAAGGACAAATGCAGTCTGAAAATGTAACAAATTGATGTACTTCATTAAATGTCATGTAATCTAGACCATTGGTGTTGAGTTAATGTCCACTGTCCTTTTCTCTCATTTGTAAGTAGGATTTGATACTAAATTGTTGAGACTCTGCCAAAATACAGTCAATACAAAGCAAGTTTTGCAGGTTGCTGGGAATTTGTGTTTATGTGTTGTCTCATTTTGGTTTTCATGGTTCATATCAATCTGAATTTAATTAGTTGTGCTTTTGCAATGATGGGTAAATGTTAAGATATCTGATGAATGCTTTGGTCCATACTATTAGTGCTTGCTGATGGTATGTTGCTGTGTATAGTTAGCCTGGGTCCTGTCATTGAATATAGTTCAGTTGCACTCCACTAGTTAAGCTACGTCATTGTTCAGGTGTTTAATGAGTGAATGCAATTTGAAAATCATAAGGATCCTTTGAAGGTTGCATCATTTCTTGCAACATTGTGGGTTTCCTATCCTGGTGAAACAGGGAATGGTTTATTCAAAGTATTTGTCTATCTACAACATTTTACCTAGTTGTGATTGTCACTTAAGATTTCTTATCCCTTCTCTCTCTCCTTTTCCTTATGCATTTTATTTATATCAAGTTTGGTAGATTTAGGGTTTGAGTAGTATTACATTGATCATCTACTGAAATTTTAGACTTCACAGTCTGAACCACCTAGGGTTTCTACACTTGCATTGCTGCGATATTCCATAAACCCTACATTTTATGTAAGACCCCTTGTTGGCACAACTAGACATACCACTGAGTCATTCCACACAAGCTAAGACCTAGCTGTATTATCCTTGGGGCAGTCCTATCTTAGATAGGATACCTTTTTCAAGAGAGGTGTGATACCAACAATCATACCTGCGTTGTTGCGTGCTAAAAACACCATCAACAAAATTGGCGCTAGAAGAAGGGCATGGACAAAGATTTTTATGCAGGCTTTCAATTTTGTTGGTTCATTGCACATGCTAAAATGAAGTGAATGTAGAGGAAATTATGATCCAATGGATACACAGAAGGGTTTCAATCATGAGACTCCTTCGTTCTTTAGAACACTATCACAACAATCATATCATGAAGAGAACTTCCAAGTGGACATCCCACTTTTCAAAGAAGCATTAGATAGACAAATCAGAGTGAAGTATCCTCCACTGATATTGCTTAATTTTAGTTCACCTCAGATCTACACTGTGCATCCTAGAGAGCTGCATGACAAGATTGACTGTTTAACTTTTCTTCAAAGACTAAACCTGCATTTAAAAGGACTGCTCGCTATTTTTGAAACATACAAACCTGAAGTGGGATATACGCATAATAGACATATTCGGAGCAAGACAAGATATGGAGGAGCTGTAGTCTGGATGGATGCCAATGCACACAGTCATGTGTCAATCAAGAACACTCAAAGAGTTGATGTTGCTGGAGCTATAAATCCACCATTCATAAGTGATCACAGTCGGCAGGGTCATCCAACTAATGAATATGAGATTCACGACTGGTTAAAGTCTCTTTGTTAGTCAGACAAATTAGAAGAGTATGCTGTTCCAACTTGGTTAAAACTATGTTTGCAATCACAGGACAACAAACAGAGCAAGGTGCAAGATTGGATTTCTACTGCTGAGGGTATTGCTAAGATAGATGATGAATTAGCCCTCATGAATAGTCATGTTGAAGATGCAGATCAACAATCAAATGTTTCACAAACATCAGGTCCTAAGACTGAATTTGCTACTACAGAGGTGCAGAATAGCAGTCCCTTGTAGGTGGCTGATAATTCTGAGTTGGGACAACAGTTAGATCAGATCGGATGTGTGCAAGAACAAGAAGAAATCAGTCCTCCAAACAAAGAACAGTCATGGACAGCAATGTAGAAAATTGTTCCAATTGTCACACTTGAGCCACAATCAGTTTTTTTAATGAAAAATGATCAAGCTTCTGAGTATATCAGCATGGTGAACTACAAAGATCAGTCATATCAGATCACTGTAGTTACTCTCATAGAGTTTTCAGCTAAGTTAAATGGAGAAAATCAAGAAAATGCATCACTTCAAGGCAGCATTGACATCAAGAATCAAGTTATGCAGGAGGAAGGAGATCTTGTTGCTGTTGCAGATAATGGATATGCAGTCCAAATAGAAGGGTTGTTGGTTGATATAGAGGAAGAAAAAGGCTTTGTTCTTACTGAAGACAATGAATCGCCAATCCAATGCCAACCCTTAATCAAAACACAGAGGTTGTCCATCAATGCAAAGGAAGTTTTTTTAGAATATATGACTGATCTAGATGAAGTAGATTCAAGTATATCATGTACTCATCGAGTTGATCCAGTTCATTCTTGCATAAAGAGGAGCTCCACAGGATTGATGCTAACTCAATAATGTCAGAAGAAAGTAAAAATCTGCAATCTGAGATAAAAATCAAACTGTCATGCAGAGTGATGGATTGGAAATGTTTTCATGTCAGTCACTCGATCATATCATTGAGCTAGTGTCAACAATGAGTAAGGATATGCTACTGCATGGTAATTCACCGCATATGTCAGATTTTGCTTTAGCCAATTCATGTCAAATTCATCCAGATAATTCGCATTTTGAAGAAGGTTGTCCAAATTTCTTGTTTGCTTGGGAGATTGCTGTAGCATTCAGTGTTCCAGAGGTATCTGGTGCACATGACATGACCTAGAATGAACTTAGACCTCCTGAAGGTGCACAAGTCAATGTTACAATGCAGTAAGATGATGAACTTACATACCCAACTGATGGTACTATAAATCAGGTTGTCTCTTCCCTTTCTCCACTTAGTTTCAATGGTTATCAATTTGATTATGGTTATTTAGGCAAGACAACTTGCTTATGGATTGATCATGGCCCTAATGAGCTACCCCAATTGCTGATCCTACATGACTGGTACCCTGAACATGAACCTAGTCTACCCTCACCCTACTGTTCAAAGTACAAAGATGAATTTGCTAGACTTAGGACATTGACCTGCACCTTGTTACTCCTGCATGTCCTACGAAATAAATCACGAGGAAGTCTAAATACCTGCTGTCCAAGGTCTTTGTACATAGTCTTTCTTGCTTTTAGTTAGGTTTTGGTAGTTTCTTGTTGTTCTAGTTTGATTTCTGCTTCTGTTGCTACTTTTCCTTAGTTTTTAGTTGTTGCTTTCTGCTTGTTTTTCTTTGCTTAGAGTAGTTTTCTTTGTTTAGGTTAGTTGCTTGTTTGCTTTGCTTTTCTCTTCTACACTTGATTTTCTGGGGTTCTCCATTTCTTGAATGTGGTGATAATTGTGCAGACCTACAAGTGGTCCTTTGTTGGGCAAATAATCTGCAGTCTTTCTTTGAGAAGCCAAAGTTTTTGTTTAGGTCTTTGTATGGGTTCTGCTATTATACCAGGGAGTATGATGTCTATTCATTGGAAAGAAGTCATTAGTCGGTGCACCTAAAATATTTTCTAACCATATATCTCTCACTTTTAAATAATCCTGAAGTAGCTAAGTGAGTCTTGGTGATCTTGCATTAAGTGAAAAATCTAAGGTCCACCTTTGCCGCCATCGGGAGTCCACACCCACCTAGCCAAGTTATCATAAAGGTAGAGGTATTGCATTGTACTTTGCCAATTCAAGCTTAATGAAGTATCAATCCATCAATCAAAGAAAGAAATATAAAGAAAAATGATAATCACATATCATAACTCAGTTAGATGGACGATCAAGTAAACTCTACCGAGGCTATGGATGCCTGACTGGTAGTGGGGCTCTACTTGAGTGGAATTCTGAGATAAACTTGTTGGGGCTATAGACACTTGCTAGTAGAGGGGCAATGTCCAAGTAGTTTAGAAGGTGTGTACTAATCACGTAGCTTAATGCAAAGGATCTAAGGTGAGTTTAGTCGCTAAGGGATGTGAATTAATGCAACTGCACACACTTAGGTTTTCAGGATATGGATGGTTGCACTGGTTAGTGATCTCTGCTTCTTTGATATTGTATCATGTAGTCTAGTCTAATACGTGGGAAACACAGAGATTCTAGGTTCAAAACTGACGTTTATCTTTGAAATGCTCTGGAGCATTTCCTAGCAGAGTCACCATTTGTTGTGCCTTACACACACGCCCCATTTTGCCAAATGGAGACCCCCTCTTTTGCTTTGGCTTGGAGCCTTGACCTTTGTTACTTATGATGATGAGAGGGTGAATTTGTGCTTAGAATGCAAGATTTGCTCCAAATTTGAGCATTTCACATGATTGGAGTCATTTGATAGTCTTTTGCATTGAAAAGGGTGTCATGAGTTGCAAAGTTTCCTAAGGGTTCAAGTCAAGTCATAATTCCATTAGAAACCAAGTCAAAACCATCTTTTGCGCTAAAAATCACTCTGACAGACTTTTGCACTAAAATCAAACCCAACTGACCAAGCACTAAAATGCAAGTCCATTGACCCAATGCTTAAATCAATAGTCGCGACTTAGCACCATGAAGCTGATCTTCCGACTAGGTCCGTGATCACCAAATTCCGTGCTAAGTCCCGAGGTGTCAAGATCCATACAAAACATTGCAAAGGAAGGAGCCTGATATCCATTTAAGTTTTTGTGCACTGAAAATTGAGCCTTTTGACTTTGCGCTAAAAGTGCCCTCCACCGACCCCAAAAGAACAAAGTCAGTCGGTTACTTCAAAAAATCCCACCGGAAACCAAAGAATCAACTAAGTGCTAAAATCTTGAGCTATTGACCTAGCGTTGAAATCAGTCCTCACTGACTTTGGTTAGATAACATCAAGTGTCCTGCTAAAGTCAGCAACCTCTAAGATCCCGACGGCTAACCTTAGTCTAGCGCTAATTTACCAATCTACTGACTTGCGTGAAAATACCCTCCCACTAACCTTTGGTCAGTCACTTCTCAAAATTGAGCTGGTTAGCCATCATCCAAACTCACGTTAAAATACACAAAAAGAACAATTTTTACCCTTAGCGCAGAAAACAAATGACGCCGACTTGCGCCAAATTGACATCCGACCGACTTCCTTCCACACTACCGCTAAGATTGGTTAGACCTCAAATCAACGCTGAACATCTTTTGCACTAAAAATAAACCTCTCTGACCTATGCTAGAGTTGCATTGCACTAAATTTTAGTCGGTAGACACCAAAATCCCTGCTAGGTCAGTTGGAGGTGAAATCCCCGCTAAGTCAGTGACCCCCAAAATCAGCGCTTTTTGGTATTTTGGCCTGAAAATTGAGTTTTCAAGGTGCAAATGGGATTTTATTGATAGATTTGAATTGCACAACTAGTTGTCACATCATGATGAACATTTTACCAAGTTGTGTGGATTTTTGGCATGTTTTACAATAATTAATGCTACTGCACATGAAAAGTCCATGACCCCCAAAAATCCTGCTTTTTGCAGAAAAGGCTAGAAAAATATGAAATAAAAGTCTGTAAATGGATTCTAATGACCCCAAAGACTTCCTAAATCATCATATTGGCCAAACGGGTACTCAAAAATGATGAAAAACTTAGAGAATCATGCAAAAATCACTGGATTTGTGAATAGGACTATAAGGAAGCAATATTGACAATGAGTTGTTCCTAACTGATCCATGGCCGCAAATGGGCATATTTTGATTCAAAATGATGGGAAATTATTATTTAAGATGAAATTGATGCTTGGTCTTGTTGCTTGTAGGTCTAAGAGGACAGAGGAGTCAACTGGAGCTGTCTTGGAAGGATGAACACATAGAGGTATCCTGCTAACCTAGAGATGCAGAATTGACATTTTATCAACCAAATTGCTACTGCACATGCAAAAGGAAGTCAGTATGATGTACAAGATGATGGAGATGAGCTACAGGAGCTAAAGACATAAAAGATTGAGTCTACTTCATTGTTGTTCCTATAGATCGAATCCAATGTCTAAGTGATCCAGTCCGGAGGTCATAACTCCTAGCTATTTTATCAGAATTTAAACTTCTTGGACTCGTTGGAAAGATAAACTAATTATCTAGTTTGAGCTACTCGGTTGCTAAGGCTCAAGTTTTGGGCCCCCATTCCACTTCGAAGGCCTCTGAAAATGCAATTTACTACGATGTAGAAAATACCAAAAATTATATTTTCGATATTTTCCCAAAAACACCACTCAAATGACCCTAGACTGGATCACCAAGACATGCATACAGCTGTCCCAGTAGGCCAGTCATCAAGAATCAGTCAAGAAAACATCTAGTTGCATATACCTTCACCAAAATACTCCTTTTGATCCAGTCAGCACTTGGAATCTCGTGAATCCACATCATCTCAAGTTTTCGAGTGTCATGTGACTTTATTTTGGCTTTATTAGGCCTTGAAAATTGACTTTTCATCATCTATAACCAAATGGGTATCCATTTTGTCCAGATGTAATGTATTTGCAAGTTGTATTTTGTCTTTTTCCTAAAGGACAAATGCAAATCTAAAAATGTAACAAACTATTGTACTTCATTAAATGCCATGTAATATGGACCATTGGTGTTGAGTTAATCTCCACCGTCCATTTAAAATTTGGTATGGTGCCTTGTCTATAAAAGGGCCATCCTTTTCTCTCATTTGTAAGTAGGATTTGATACTGAATTGTCGAGACTTTGCCAAAATATAGTCAATACAAAGCAAGTTTTGTAAGTTGCTAGGAATTTGTGTTTATGAGTTGTCTTATTTTGGTTTTCATGGTTCATATCAATCTAAATTTAATTAGTTGTGCTTTTGCAATGATGGGTAAATGTTAAGATATCTAATGAATGCTTTGGTCCATACTATTAGTGCTTGTTGATGGTAAGTTGATGTGTATAGTTAGCTTGGGCCTATCATTGAATATAGTTTGGTTGCACTCCACTAGTTAAGCTACGCCATTGTCCAAATGTTTAATGAGTGAATGCAATTTGAAAATCATAAGGATCCTTTGAAGATTACATCAATTCTTGCAACATTATGGGTTTTCTATCCTGGTGAAACAGGGAATGGTTTATTGGAAGTATTTGTCTATCTGCAACATTTTACCTAGTTGTGATTGTTACTTAAGATTTCTTATCCCTTCTCTCTCTCCTTTTCCTTTTGAATTTTATTTATATCAAGTTTGGTAGATTTAGGGTTTGAGAAGTATTACATTGATCATCTGCTGAAATTTTAGACTTCACAATTTGAACCACCCAGGGTTTCTGCACTTGCATTGCTACCATATTCCATAAACCCTACATTTTATGTAAGACCCCTTGTTGGCACAACTAGACATACCACTGAGTCATTCCACGCAAGCTAAGACCTAGCTGTATTATCCTTGGGGCAGTCCTATCTTGGATAGGATACCTTTTTCAAGAGAGGTGTGATACCAGCAATCATACCTACGTTGTTGCTTGCTAAAAGCACCATCAACAGGTTGGTAATTTCCTTTACATTCAAGCTTCTCCGGTCATATGCTTCCCCAATTAACTCTGTTACTTTGTCATTCTTGATGGATTTTTTCGGTGGTATGTTCCCTGTCACACTTAGCCTTCTTACCGCTTGGATGGCTTGCTTGGTGATCGTATAGAGTTTACCTAGGTAGATAAACTCATCATAGATGTAGCTCAATATTATTATGACCCAATCATTTTTGTGCAAAAATCTAGGAAATCCTTCCACATGTCTAATTTCTTCTTCTCTATCTCACTGTATTGTGGTAAATATTGGCTTTGATCTAGTTGGAGTAGTTGCTGTTGGAGTGCTTCAAATTTTGTGTGGTCAATTTCAGAGAGGGATGTGTGTATATACTTGTAGATATCTTTAGTGTAAATCACATTAGGTGGTATCTTAGAGAAGGCTCCTTCCTTGTCAAATTCCATAGATTTATATAGATATTTCTTATATTTGGGCCTTAACTTCTCAAAAATATCGACTAAAATAGGGGTTGCCATTATTATCTCTCTGCAGATTCTAGCTAGGGTTTCTTGAATCCACTATGTGTTTATCTCGTGGTGTTTTCTTTGAGAATTCAAAGTTATATTTCATCTATTAGTTGGTATTATATAGGTTTGAATAGCACCATTACACACTTATGCTATTTCCCATTTTCGTCTTCTCGGGGTTTTCTATCTGATAACCTTTCCTACGGCTTCCTAATGGTATTTTGCTTGTTTTAAGTTACAGTATAGTACATATCTTACACTTTTATGAATTTCATGCCTTATTTCCTTATTCCACTAGTTTATGATAATGTTTCAATCATACACCATTGACATACCATCTTATTGTATTTCCATCCATTTTTCTTAACCTCAAGTGCTACTCTTGATTCTGCAATTTGGTATATATAATACAGTTCAATCTAATGCACTTTAATTTTTCCTTGCTTTTAAAATGTGTTGTCATATAGTAGGGCTAAATCCCCTTCTTTGAATGTTTTTAATCACATATTCCTATCGTGCCAAGCTTTCTACCACCTCTGCTCTAGATTTTGATTCCCCTGCTTTGCTCTTCCTCTGCTCTGCTCTTCCTCTTCTTTCCTCTGCCTCTTCTCTGCTCTATCTTTTGGACCTTTCTTAATATCTTTTCATTTTTTCTCTAGGACACTTTTTCCATGACTCAACTATAAGTATTTATACACTACATCAAACTTGGAATGATCATCAATGTCGGCATCAAAATCATCAACCATTGAAACAATCTCCAAGGTCAGTATTACAGACATTTACAAAATAGGTCCTAACCTATTGCAACATTATACAAAGGAAATGAAATGTGGATCACACCATGCCTTAGCTGGGACTCAAACATGATCTTCCACAGAACAACACGCTTCGACAATCTTCCAGAGATCTCCGCAAGCACTGGGATTAACTAGGTCGGCCAAGACTGGTTACACGCTACATTATCTGGGAACAATCTTCAAACATAATCTCAATTTCTTAACGCAGACCAAAGTCTATATAGGAACATGATTAGGAGACATCCACAAGCATGCTATAATCATTAGGAACAACCGCACGAACCTTAACCACTTTATCCATTAGGTATCATTTTTTGAGAGAAAGGTGACAGAGAATGAAGTGAAGTTGGAGTATGTTTTGACCAAGGATCAACTTATAGACATTTTTACCAAGCCTTTTCCCAGGGATATTTTTGAGTATCTTAAAGAAAAGTTAGGGGTCATCACCCCTCTTGCTCTAAACTAAGATGCATAATGGTACATCAGTCTAGAGGTGTTCAGAGGTTCAGATTGATGCTTTTTAGGGCTACTTCTAAGGGGGAGTAGTCAAAAAGTTCAGAAGAGAGATTAGATCAGAGCAAAAGAGTGCAAGTGTGTGCCCTTTTCCATTGATGTCAAAGGGGGAGAGAAGTCATGTGAAAAACTTAGAGTGCAGATGTGTAAGAGAAAGAGTACAGATGTGTAAGAGAAAGAGTGCATGTGAAAAGAGAAAGGGGAAGAATCTTGTCTTGATGGTTGTTGTAGTTTTTCACATCATATGTTTCCATCAATGACAAGGGGGAGATTGTTGCAAGTATGTGCCTAATCAGTGTTGTCATTGATGTCAACATATTCTTGTTGTCATTGGTGTCAATTATATCCTATTCCATTACTTGTTTAGAAGACTTGTATGTTGAGGATATTGAGAAAATTAGCCTCTCTGGAAGAAACAAGTAATGTTGCAAGTATGGACCTAATGGATGTTGTCATTGATGTCAACATACTACTGTTGCATTGATGATAAGGATTGGATGAGCTATGTGCTGAGGATATTGAGAAAATTAGTCATATCAGGAACAAAGAAGAACAATGAAGACAGTAAGGTAAAGATCCAAGATAAGATGACTATTAGAGGATGTGGTTCAAAGGGTTTGTAGATATGAGTCTTAAGATGATCCAATAAAGATTTCAAAGGTTCGCATGAAGATCTAAAGAAGTTGTGGCCGCTCAAGTAAAACTGGTTCCGACAGGTGTTCAAAGGTGACATAGTGACACAGATAGGTCCGGTGGGATCTGGAAATGCAATATCCTATTCTGCGGATTTGGTGGAGTGTTTAGGAAGTCCATGAGAAGTGATAACTCAATTGGTTAGTGGTCTGGATGTCCACAAGCATCTATTCCAGTATGACAATGATGACAGACTGTGTTCTTGAGGTTCCAGATGAAGGAGATAAGGATTTCAGTAAGTAGATGAAGTGTGGATGTTCTTGGTGATTTAGGCAAGCTTGTGGAGGTCTTTGGATCATGTCCAGTTCATGTTGGTGGTCCGCATTAGAGTTTGAGCTTGCAATTGAAGAATAACTTCTGAATGATGGTGTTCTTCCTAAGTTTGGCCAATCGGATGAATTACACATCTTGCGGATGTTCTTGTAGATGTTTGCTGACTTTGATGATTATTCCTAAGTCAATGTCTTGTATAAATAAAGAGTTGTAAAGTCATTTCAAAGTATCTTGTGGAGATGAGAGTGTGGTAGCGAGGAAGTGAGCGAAAGGCAGAGCAAAAGTTTTTGGGCTTAAATGGAACTGATTCAAGCATGGTAAAGATGCTATTCTCCATTTCAAGTATGTGATACTTATTATTTTTTTGACAGCGTGTCTCTTGTAGGCAGTGGGCCTCTTGTGAGTAGTGTGCTCAGGCAGTGAGCCCTAATTGGCATGTGCCATTTTGTTCTTTCTATTCTTCTAACAGAGAATACAATCTTGGGTTAATCATCCCATGGTTTTTCCCTTAACCGAGTTTTCCACGTCAAAATCTTGGTGTCTTATGTGTTGATGTGTTTCTGCTCTTGATTTAATGCATTATGTTTCCATGATTGATTTATTAATATGCTGCTAAATCACAAAGAGGATTTAAGTGTTTAATTGGAAGAAAGTTTTTGACAACTGATTCACCCCCCCTCTCAGTTGTCTGTCCTAAATCTAACAATTGGTATCAGAGCTAAGCTCCTCTAAAAAGAGCTTAACCGCTTGAGGAGATCCAGGATGTCATCCTACAAGAAGGATAGTCCAAAGTTTGATGGAACCATCATTAATCTTTGGAAAAGTCACATGCAATGTCACTTGCAATGTATGGGAATGCAGTACTGGACCATGGCTACAACAAAGTATACAGCTCCTCAGAATGGCCCAAAATCCGCAAGTGAAATCACAGATGCTGAAAATAATCTATGAACTAAAGAAGCCCTTCTAAGTGCCTTGTCTAATTCAGAGCTTACAAATGTTGTTGATCTACAAATTGCTTTTGAGATTTGGGAAAAACTAGAACTTCTGCATGAAGGAAACAAGTATGTTAAATGTGCAAGGCTACAATGTTTGAAAGGGAAATTTGAAAATCTGAAGATGAGAGAAGATGAAAATATCACTACCTTTATGCCAAGAGTAAATGAGCTTGTTTGTGGCATTAGATGTGCTAGTGGAGTCTTGGATGGAGATGAGATTGTTGGCAAAGTTCTCAGATCCCTTCCTACTTCTTATAAAATCAAGGTTGCTGCCATTGAAGAATTCAGAGCCCATTCAAGTGTCACAAGAGATCAATTGGTTGGTAAATTGGCTGCATTTGAAATGACCAAGTTTGGAGATGTCCCCCCCAAGACTGAATCTGCATTCAAAGTTAGTGCTTCTATAAAAGGAAAACAAAGGTTTGATCCGGGAGAGAACTCTTCAAGTAAACTATCATGGTATGAAAAAGCAAGAAAAGACCTGGAAGAAGAAGCTAAAACTGCTCAGCTTGAAGCCCTTATTGCAAAAAGACTGCTAAGAGGATCCAGTAAGTATGAAGGGAAATTGCCTTTTAAGTGTTTTAACTGCAATAAGATTGGTCATTTTGCCTCAAAGTGTCCGGAAAGATTTTCAAGGCCAAATCCTAACAGATCAAGGTTCCAAAAGAATTGTTACTATGTTCATGAAGAGGATGATAATGAAGGAGTAATAGATGATGAATTAGAGACATGAAACAAATCTGAAAGTGATTGGGTGTTTATTGCTATCAAGGAAGAAGATCTACTGCCCCTTGAATCTGTCAATCATAAAGTTGTAGAAAGAGCTTTGGCTGCCCAAGTTGAAGAAAAGGATGATTGGGTCATTGACAGTGAATGCTCTCAGCATATGATAGGTGAAAAAAATAATTTCTTAGATTTGGAAAGATATGGAGGAGTGGTAAAGTTTGGTGATAATTCTGCTGGTAGAAAAGAGGTAGAGGAACTATTTATTTTGATAGAAATAACAAAACCGGTAATGTACTGTATGTTGAAGGATTGAAGCATAATCTTCTCAGTGTTGGACAGTTGGTGGACAAAGGCTATGATCTTTGATTCAAGAATAGAAAATGCCAGATCTTTGAAAGTTCCAGAATAGAGATTGCATCCGATACTCAGACAAAAGGTAATATCTTCCATTTAGTTGGTACTGGTAAAAGTTGTCTATTTGTGCAAATTGATCAGAGTTGGCTATGGCATAGGAGGATGTGTCATGTGAATTTTGATAATATCATCAAGATAAGCAACACTCAGGCTATAAGAGATCTTCTAAAACTAATGAAACCTACAAATAGCTTGTGCAAAGAATGTCAATTGGGGAAACAAAGCAGAGTCTCATTCAAAAGCAAGGAACAATCTTCTACCGGATTATTGGACTTAGTTCATATTGATCTATGTGGTCCGACAAAAATAAGGAGTGTGCAAGGTGATAGATACTTCATGTTATTAATTGATGACTATTCTCGGATGATGTGGGTTACTTTCCTGAAAGAGAAATCAAAAGCTCTTGAGAAATTCAAAATATTCAAGGCTATGGTAGAGAATGAAACTGGATTAAAATTAAAATGTCTGAGGTCTGATAGAGGTGGAGAATTCACATCTGGTGAGTTCATAGAATTCTATGAGAAACATGGAATAAAGAGACAGTTGTCTACTCCTAGGACTCCACAACAGAATGGAGTAGTGGAGAGAAAGAACCAGACCATCCAGGAAGCATCTAGGACGATGATGATGGAAGCAAATGTTCCTCAGATCTATTGGAAAGAAGTTGTCAGCACTGCAGTCTATACTCTCAATCGAGTTCAAATCAGAAGCAATACCGGTAAGACTCCTTATGAACTTTGGTTTGGCATCACTCCTACTGTGAGGTATTTCAGAGTCTTTGGTAGCAAATGTTATATTAAAAGAGATGAAGATATAAGCAAGTTTGATGCTAGAAGTGATGAAAGAATATTCTTGGGTTACTCTACTCAAAGCAAAGCATACCGGTGTTATAACAAGAGACTGAGAAAGATTATAGAAAGTACAAATGTGAAGGTTGATGAAGGAATTGAAAAACCTTCAAGGTTTTATGAATATGATGAAGATGATCATAATGGTGTTCTGATTCAAGGAGCCCAAGCCCCTTCTGAAATTTAGATTCAGACTCATTCGGTAAATCAAGAAGAAGAGATGAGTTATAATGAGCCTAATCAAGAATTAGAAGTGCAAGAAACTCCCAAAGTTCCCAGGTATGTAAGACTGAACCACTCTGAAGATTAGAGCATAGTTGATAAAAGCAAAGGTGTACAAACAAGAAGGAGGATTGCTCAAGATTCAGATGAATATTGTCTGATTTCAAAGATTGAACCTAAGACAGTGAATGAAGCTTGCAATGATGAAAACTAGACTAAAGCAATGGAGGAAGAGCTGATGCAAATTGAGAAAAATCACACTTGGGATCTTGTTCCCATACCTAGAAACAAGAATGTGATTGGAACAAAATGGGTCTTCTGGAACAAACTGAATGAAGTTGGTGAAGTAATTAGAAATAAAACCAGATTGGTCTGTAAGGGTTACTCTCAAATAGGAGTTGATTTTGAAGAAACTTTTGCTCCGGTGGCAAGAATTGAAGCAGTCATATTATTTCTTGCTTTTGCTACCTTCAAGGATTTCAAAGTATATTAGATGGATGTCAGGTCTGCCTTTCTGAATGGTGACTTGGAAGAAGAAATATACATTGAGCAACCAGATGGATTTCAATTGTTTGATCATGGTGATATGGTCTACAAGTTGAAGAAAGCACTGTATGGACTAAAGCAAGCCCCAAGAGCCTAGTATGAAAGATTGGATAAGCATCTTCTGAAGATTGGTTTCAACAAATGTACTGCTGACAATAATTTGTACTTCAAAATTGATCATGAAAATATCTTGATTGTTGAAATATTTGTTGATGACATCATTTTTGGAGGAAGAGATAATATGTGTAAAACTTTTGCAAATTAAATGAAAAGTGAATTTGAGATGTCCATGCTTGGGGAAATAAATTTCTTCTTGGGTCTACAAATCACTCAAACAAAGAAAGGAATCTTCATCTCTCAGACCAAATATGTGAAAGAATTGTTGAAGATATTTGGGAGGGAAGAGTCAAAACCAATGAGTACTCCCATGGCAACTAGATGTAAATTAAGCAAAGATGATGACTCTCCTAAGACTGATAAAAAAAAATACAGGTCAATGATTGGAGGATTGTTGTATCTCACTCAAACTAGACCTGATATTATGAATGCTATTGGTCTTGTTGCTAGATTCCAAGCTGATCCTAGAGAATCTCATGTCATGGCTATCAAGAGGATTTTTAGGTATCTGAAAGGGACAGTTGAGTATGGTTTGTGGTATCCTAGAGATCATAATTTCTCTCTTCATGCATATACAGATGCGGATTGGGCAGGAGATGTGGATGACCGGAAGAGTACTAGTGGTGGAGCATTCTTTTTGGGGAAGAGATTGGTTTCTTGGCTGAGCAAGAAACAAGAGGCAATATCTTTGTCCACTGCAGAAGCAAAATATATTGCAGCAGTAGGTAGTTGCACTCAAGTTGTGTGGATGAAGCAAATGCTAAGAGACATAAGAGTAGAATATGAGGAGCCTATCACAATCTTCTGTGATAATTCAAGTGCAATAAATATATCTAAGAATCTGGTGTTGCATTCAAAGACGAAGCACATATCTATCATGTTTCACTTTCTGAGAGAGCAAGTGAACAAGAATGAAGTCAGATTGGAGTTTGTGCCTTCCAAGGATCAGATTGCAGATATCTTTACTAAACCTCTACCTAAGGACTCTTTTGAGTATCTCAGGGAGAAGTTAGGGGTTATTACCCCTCCAGTGATGAACTAAGGTGCACTGATGTGCATCAGTTTGGAGGATATCACAGTCATATCTTGTGGTCCGGATTGATGATGGAGAGCTGCTACTCAGGGGGAGCAACTGGTATGATTCTGAAATGGTGGAATTGCAAGTATGTGCCCTTTGCCATTGATGTCAAAGGGGGGAGAGAAGACATGTGAAAAACAAGTGGTGGCTGATAAAAGGGGGAGCAGTAAAGGAAGAGAAGACAAGTGAATGGTTGTTGGTGATAAGGGGAGTTGTGTCAGTAAAGAAAGGTTCTTGTCTTGATGGTCAAAACAGTTTTTCACATCATATGTTTCCATCAATGACAAAGAGGGAGATTGTTGCAAGTATGGGCCTAAGAGGTGTTGTCATTGATGTCAACATACTCCTGTTGCATTGATGATAAGGATTGGATGAGCTATGTGCTAAGGATATTGAGAAAATTAGTCATATCAGGAACAAAGAAGAACATTGAAGATAGTAAGGTAAAGATCCAAGATAAGATGACTATCAGAGGATACGGTTCAAAGGGTTTGTAGATATGAGTCTTAAGATGATCCAGTAAATATTTTAGAGGCCCACATGAAGATCTGAAGAAGTTGTAGCTGCTCAAGTAAAACCAGTTCTGGCAGGTGTTTAAAGGTGACACAGTGACACAGATAGGTCTGGTGGGATCTGGAAATGCAATATCCTATTATGTAGATTTGGTGAAGTGTTTAGGAAGTCCATGAGAAGTGATAACTCAATTGGTTAGTGGTCTGGAGGTCCACAAGCATCTATTCCATTATGACAGTGATGATAGACTATGTTCTTGAGGTTCCAGATGAAGGAGATAAGGATTTCAGTAAGCAGATGAAGTGTGGATGTTCTTGGTGATTCAGGCAAGCTTGTGGAGGTCTTTGGATCATGTCCAGTTCATGTTGGTGGTTCGCATTAGAGTTTGAGCTCGTAATTGAAGAATAACTTCCGGATGATGGTGTTCTTCCTAAGTTTGGCCGACTGGATGAATTACACATCTTGCGGATGTTCTTGTAGATGTTTGCTGACTTAGATGATTATTCCTTAGTCGATGTCTTGTATAAATAAAGAGTTTTAAAGTCATTTCAAAGTGTCTTGTGGAGATGAGAGTGTGGTAGCGAGGAAGTGAGTGAAAGGTAGAGCAGAAGTTTTTGGGCTTAAATGAAATTGATTCAAGCATGGTATAGATGCTATTCTCTAGTTCAAGCATGTGATACTTATTATTTTGTAGACAATGTGTCTCTTGTAGGCAGTGGGCCTCTTGTGAGCAGTGTGCTCAAGCAGTGAGCCCTAATTGGCATGTGCCATTTTGTTCTTTCTATTCTTCTAACAGAGAATACAATCTTGGGTTAATTACCCCATGGTTTTTCCCTTAACCAAGTGTTCCATGTCAAAATCTTGGTGTCTTATGTGTTGATGTGTTTCTGCTCTTGATTTAATGCATTATGTTTCCATGATTGATTTATTAATATGCTACTAAATCACAAAGAGGATTTAAGTGTTTAATTGGAAGAAAGTTTTTGACAACTGATTCATCCCCCCTCTCAGTTGTCTATCCTAAATCTAGCAAGTAACCCATAGAGAAGTGCAGTACAGATAGTGAGTTGTATGCTGAAGAATAGTCTGGTAAACTGCTCTGCATTTGTTCCTTTCTGAAGATCGTGGTTTGTGGATTGGAAGTAAGTTAGAGGTATGTCAGAGGATGCTGAATTTTGGGTCTGAGCCATCTGCATGAAGATCTAAGTGAGTTGTGTTCACCAGTGTAGCCTACTTTTTCTGTAAGTTCAGTTGAGACAGGAAGACAGTATTTGGCTCCGCATTCCTTCGCAAGAAAGTATTTTGCTATGAAATTCTAGAGGGAAGTCTGGGATGATGATAAGTGCCTATGGTTGCAATGGTTCATGGTTTGGTGGTCACAAGCTATCTTTCTTTTGACAGTTGAAGATAGTAAAGTTCATGTACTCTGGTGAGAAGATTCCTATGAATAAAGTGGTTAAGGTTCATACGGTTGCTACTGATGATTATAGTGTGCTTGTGGATGTCTCCTAATTATGTTCCTATCTTGACTTTGGTCCACCCTAAGAAATTGAGATGGTGTGTGAAGGTTGTTCCCAGATAACGTAGTGTGTAACTAGTCTTGGCCGACTTGGTTGATCCCAGTGATTGTGGAGATCTCTAGAAGATTGTGGAAGCATGTTGTGGCATGGAAGATCATGTTTGAGTCCCAACTAAGGCATGGTGTGATCTGTATTTCATTCCCTTTGCATGATGTTGCAATAGGTTAGGACCTATTTTGTAAATGTTTGTAATACCAACCTTGGAGATTGTTCCATGGTTGATGCCGACATTGATGATCATTCCAAGGTTGATGTAGTGTATAAATACTTGTAGCTAAGTCATGGAAAAGTTGTCCTTGAGTGAAAATGAGAATATATTAAGAAAGGTCCAAAGGCAGAGGAAATAAGAGGAAGAGCAGGGCAGAGGAAGAGCAGAGCTGAGGAATTGTTTATTCACAATAAAGAAAGGTGTTCATCATGGCAGTGAATTTGCCAGTAAGCCACCAGTAGGGTTTAACAACCCTTATTGTAATCTTTCTAGGTTTAGGGTTGAGGCAGTGAGTCTACTAGACCTAGTTGTTCTTCATGGCAGTAAGCTAGTATGTTTAGGCCTGTGGGGTGACCAAGCCTGAACATCACTATTTCAAGATTGCAATATATATTGAGTTAGTCCTCTCCGTGGTTTTTCCCCACCTTGGGGTTTTCCATGTAAATCTGGTGTCTCTTGTGTTTGATGTTGTTAAGTTTCTAATTTCATGCACTCATTGTTAAATCATAATAATTGTGGATAAGTGATGAATGTTTAATTGCAGAAAGTGTTTAAGTTTTTGTGACAACTGATTCATCCCCCCCTCTCATTTGTCCGACGCATATCAACAATTGGTATCAGAGCCAAGTTCCTTTGAAGAAATTTTAACAGCTTGAGGAAGATCCAAAATGTCTTACAAGAAGGAAGCACCACATTTTGATGGAACTAATTATGTTCTCTGGAAGGCTCGAATGAAAAGCCATCTTCTTTCTCTTGGTATCAAAGTTTGGAAAGCTGTAGAAACAGAATACACCATACCACAAAATGGTCCAATGATTGAAGATGAAAGCAAAGAATATGAGATAGATATCAAGGAAAGGGATGCTCTGCTAAACTCATTAACCAACTCAATACTGATGAAAGTGGTAGATCTTGAAACTGCAAATAAGGTATGGGAAAGGTTGAAAAATCTGTATGAAGGAGATGACTCTGTGAAGGAAGCCAAGTTACAAAGTCTGAAAGTGAAATATGAAAGCTTGAAGATGAACAATGATGAAAACATATCAACGTTTATGTAAAGAGTTGATGAACTAGTTATAGGGATAAAAGCCATAGGTGGAACTCTTGATGAAAAGGAAATTGTCACGAAAATACTTAGATCTCTGCACAAGTCCTACTATCACAAGGTGGCCATGATAGAAGAATTCATGCAAGTAAAAATAGTTAACATGGATCAGTTGCTTGGTAAGCTTACTACTTTTGAAATGAGAGAGTTAGATGATGCTCTACCAAAAGTTGAGACTGCCTTCAAAGCCAGTACTCCTAGAAGTACTTCCAGATCAGAAAAGTATAAGGTAGAATCTGATGATGAGATAGATGAAGTTGAAGCCAACTTTGTGGACAGGCTGCAAAGAGGATCCGATAAGTATAAAGGCAAATTACCTTTCAAATGTTTTTCGTGTGGTAAAGTAGGTCATTTTGCTTCCAAATGTCCTGAAAGAATTGAAAGAAATAGAAGAAGATATGAGAACGGGCCTAGGACCCAAAAGAAGTGTTATTATGTTGAAGATTTTGATGATGATGGAGTATCAGATAATGGTGAACAAGATAATGCTAATTCCTCTATAAATGAATGCTTGTTCATTGCTATTAAGGAAGATCTTATGTCTACTAATTCTTCTAGCTGTATGAAGGAAGAAAAACTAGTGGAAGATGCTTTGGCTTCTCAAGTCATAAAGGACAAAGATCAATGGGTTATTGATAGTGGTTTCTCTCACCACATGACTGGTGATAAAAGTAAGTTTGTATGTTTGGAAAGATATGATGGTGGACTAGTTAGGTTTGGAGATGACACAACTGGTAGGATTTGTGGAAAAGGATCTATTTCTTTTGATGGCAAGCATAATACTAAAGATGTCTTGTATGTGAAAGGATTAAAGCACAGATGTGTGACATGGGCTATGACTTAAGCTTCAAGGATAATGGATGCAAGATTAGGGAAAGCTCCAGAACAGTCATTGCAATTGGTAAGAAGACTAGAGGCAATATCTATCATTTGAAAGGAACCGAGAACTATTGCTTATTAACTTAGATTGATGAAAGTTGGTTATGGCATAGAAGGTTTGTTGGGAATTAAGGTGTTTCAACCTTGGTAATTCCTTTCATTATTTTGATTGTATTTATTTATTCATTGCCTATGATGTAAGTTAATTGTAAATTCCATATTGTCATTTTGTGGGATGTGGCAGGATGATGTGTCATCCTACATGGAAGATGACAACTTGTAATTTTGTCCTCACATGAGGAGATAGGCATCCCACTTTGTGGTAGGAGTATTTTGCCATGTGTCAGCATCTTGGATGTTATGTAAGGGAATGTTGATTGAAATGGTTATGACAGATTCCTATGACAAAGTTATGACATGTAAGACTCAGAAATAGAAACTTGTAAGACAGGTGAAGACATGTGTCAAGAAGCATCTTTAAAAAATGTATCTTTTGGTGCCCCAAGGTGGACTATGACATGTTGTAAGAGAATGTGCTATTTATAGCCTGTGTATGATAGATTCTCTTATAGCTGTAAGCTATGACAGCTATGATAGATTCTATGACGATTGTAAGAGTTGTAAGAGCATCTATCATAGCCCATTTTGGAAATAGGTGACCTCTTTGGATGGGGTATATAGACAAGTGTTAGATGCATCTTACAATGTTGACCGAGTGTCCATAGGCATGGGGTTTGGACCATGAGGCCAAGTTGGATGCCCATTGCAAGATAGAGCCAATTTTGCCTTGTATATTCTATATAAACAGGTGCTTTGAGGAGGAGATGTAGTATGTGATTGATAGGTATTGTTATGCTACCAGATTAACTTCAGATATGAGTGTCGAAGACTATTGAATATTGCATTGCAAGTGTATTATAAACCATATTTAGTTTTGAGAATACATTGTGTAGGTTTCTGAGTGTGGGGTTTTTTCACCTGATAAGGGTTTTCCCCACGATATATCTTGTCTCTCTTCTTCTGTCTTCTTTCTGGTTCTATGTGTATTACTGCAATATCTCTGTTATATGTTTTATGTTGCTATAATTGTAAAGATTAAATTGAATTTGTATAGCTCTCCCTCATTAGATTAGTGTATGAAGCGATTTTCACACACCTAGCTTCCTTTCAAGGTTGTGTCACATAAATTTTGATAATATTATGAAGATAAGTACTGCACAGATTGTTAGAGATCTGTCTAAGCTTGTGAAGCCTGCTAATCCAGTTTGCAAGGAGTGTCAATTTGGGAAACAGACAAGAACAAATTTCAAAAGAAAGGATCAATCAGTTGGAGGACTACTTGAGCTAGTGCATACAGATTTGTGTTGACCTACTAGAGTAAGAAGTTTGCAAGGAGATAGGTATTTCATGTTGCTCATTGATGATTATTCTAGAATGACTTGGGTCACATTTTTAAAAGAGAAAGTTGAAGCTCTAGATAAATTCAAGGCATTTAAAGCAATGATTGAAAATGAGATGGGTTTGAAAATCAAATGTTTGAGATCTAATAGAGGAGAGTTCACATCAAATGAGTTCAATTTATTTTGTGAAGAGCATGGAATAAAGAC
Organism: Cunninghamia lanceolata; assembly: GCA_027924645.1. Taxonomy (NCBI): domain Eukaryota; kingdom Viridiplantae; phylum Streptophyta; class Pinopsida; order Cupressales; family Cupressaceae; genus Cunninghamia; species Cunninghamia lanceolata. The sequence continues at coordinate 1,750,066 of BSBN01001219.1, read as the reverse complement.
ACAGTTATCTATGCCCAGAACTCCACAATAAAATGTAGTTGTTGAAAGGAAAAACAAAATAGTTCAAGAAGAGGCTAGAACCATGATGAAGGAAGCTCATCTTCCAGAAGCATATTGGAGAGATGCAATTCACACTGCAGTATATATCCTGAACAGAGTTCAAGTAAAAGGTAATAGTTCAAAAACTCCTTATGAATTGTGGCATGGTAGAGTTCCTACTGTGAAATATTTCAAAGTCTTTGGTAGCAGATGTTATATCAAAAGAGAATAAGATTTAGGCAAGTTTGATGCTAGATGTGATGAAGGAATCTTTCTTGGTTACTCCACCAAGAGTAAGGCCTACCGGTGCTATAATAAGAGGCTGAATAAAATCATTGAAATTGCAAATGTCAAAGTTGATGAGTGTAAAGAAAGGTCTTTAGAACCAAGTGGATATGAGTCAGATGATCTAGATGTTTTAGAAGTGGTGCAACATGAAGACAACATAGATGAAGAAGAACAAGCTCCGGTAAGTGCTACCAAGACTCTAAGATATGTAAGAATCAGTCATTTAGAAAATCAAATCATAGGAGATAAGATAAAAGAGATCTTAACCAAAAGAAAAGATGTAGAAGAACAAGTAAATTTTTGTTTGATCTCTAAGATTGAACCTAAAACTGTGGATGAGGCATGCAAAGATGAGAATTGGATAAAGTCCATGGAAGAAGAATTGACGCAGATAGCGAAGAATCATACTTGGGATCTTGTTCCCAAACCAGCAGACAAGAATGCAATTGGTACAAAGTGGGTCTTCAGAAACAAAATGAATGAGAATGGTGAAGTGGTAAGAAACAAAGAAAGATTGGTATGCAAAGGATACGCTCAAGTTGAAAGAATAGACTTTGAAGAAACTTTTGCTCCAGTAGCAAGGATTGAAGCAATAAGGATGTTTCTGGCTTTTGCAACATACAAAGATTTCAAGGTCTGTCAAATGGATGTGAAGTCTGCCTTCCTAAATGGAGAGTTGGAAGAGGAAGTATATATTGAACAACGAGAAGGATTTCAGTCATCAGGGGACATGGTATGCAGATTGAAGAAAGCATTGTATGGATTGAAGCAACCTCCCAGGGCATGGTATGCATGGTTGGATAGCTACCTGATACAGATAGGGTTCAGTAAAGGTACAATATATAGTAACCTCTACTTCAAGATCAATGATGAACAAAGTTTGATTGTTGCAGTTTTTGTTGATGATATTATTTTTGGAGGCAATGAAGGTATAAGCTTAGTTTTTGCTAGAGAAATGCAAAGAGAATTTGAAATGTCTATGTTTGGAGAGATGAATTTCTTTTTAGGTTTGCAAATAAGTCAATCAGATAAGGGTATCTTAATTTTATAGGCTAAGTATGTGAAAGAGTTGTTAAAGAAATTTGGGATGGAAGACTCTAAACCAGTATGCAAACCTATGATAACTAGTTGTAAGTTGAGAAAAGATGATAACTCACCCTTGGCAGACTAGAAAAAGTATAGATCTATGATTGGAGGATTACTTTATCTGACTCAAACCAGACCTAACATAATGCATGCAGTGTGTCTTGTGGCAAGATTTTAGGTAGAACCCAAGGAATCACATGTGATGGTAGTCAAGAGAATTATGAGATATTTAAAAGGTACAATAGATTATGGTTTGTGGTACCCCAGGGACAATGACTTTGTTCTTAGTGCATATATTGATGTGGATGACAGAAAAAGCACAAGTGGAGGTGCATTCTTCTTGGGAAAAAGATTAGTATCTTGGTTGAGCAAGAAACATGATTCAATATCCTTGTCTACTGCTAAAGTAGAATACATTGCAGCAACATGTAATTGCACTCAAGTGTTATGGATGAAGCAGACTTTGAAGGACAATCTTTTGTGACAATACAAGTGCCATTAATATATCAAAAAATCTAGTGATGAATTCAAAGACAAAACACATATCCATTAGGTATCATTTTTTGAGAGAAAAGGTGATAGAGAATGAAGTGAAGTTGGAGTATGTTTCGACCAAGGATCAGATTGCATACATTTTTACCAAGCCTTTTCCCAAGGATATTTTTGAGTATCTCAGAAAAAAGTTAGGGGTCATCACCCCTCTTGCTCCAAACTAAGATGCACAATGGTACATCAGTCCAAAGGAGTTCAGAGGTATGGATTGATGCTTTTTAGGGCTACTTCTAAGGGGGAGTAGTCAAAAAGTTTAGAAAAGAGATTAGATTAGAGCAGAAGAGTGCAAGTATGTGCCCTTTGCCATTGATGTCAAAGGGGGAGAGAAGTCATGTGAAAAAATTAGAGTGTAGATGTGTAAGAGAAAGAGTGCAGATGTGAAAAGAGAAAGGGGGAGAATCTTGTCTTGATGGTTGTTGCAATTTTTCACATCATATGTTGCCATCAATGACAAAGGGGGAGATTGTTGCAAGTATGTGCCTAATCAGTGTTGTCATTGATGTCAACATATTCTTGTTGTCATTGGTGTCACTTGTATCCTATTCCATTACTTGTTTATAAGACTTGTATGTTGAGGATATTGAGAAAATTAGCCTCTCCAGAAGAAACAAGTAAGCCATAGAGAAGTGCAGTATAGACAGTGAGTTGTATGCTGAAGAATAGTTTGGTAAACTACTTCACATTTGTTCCTTCTTGAAGATCATGGTCTACGGATTGGAAGTAAGTTAGAGGTATGTCTGAGGATGCTACATTTTGGGTTTGAGCCATCTGCATGAAGATCTAAGTGAGTTGTGTTCACCAGAGTGAAGCCTACTTTTTCTATAAGTTCAGTTGAGACAGGAAGATAGTATTTGGCTCCACATTCCTCTGCAAGAAAGTATTTTGCTATGTGGTTCTAGAGGGAAGTCTAGGATGATGATAAGTGCCTACAGCTGCAATGGTTCATGGTTTGGTGGTCCGCAAGCTATCTTTCTTTTATGACAGCTGAAGGCAGTAAAGTTCATGTACTTCGGTGAGAAGATTCCTATGAATAAAGTGGTTAAGGTTCATGTGGTTTCTCCTGATGATTCTAGCATGCTTGTAGATGTCTCCTAATCATGTTCCTATCTTAACTTTGGTCTGCGTTAAGAAATTGAGATGGTGTGTGAAGGTTGTTCCCAGATAATGTAGCGTGTAACGAGTCTTAGCTGACCTGGTTGATCCCAGTGATTGAGGAGATCTCTAGAAGATTGTGGAAGCATGTTGTAGTGTGGAAGATTGTGTTTGAGTCTGACCTAAGGCATTGTGTGATCTGCATTTCATTCCCTTTGCATGATGTTGCAATAGGTCAGGACCTATTTTGTAAATGTTTGTAATACCAACCTTGGAGATTGTTCCAATGGTTGATGCCGACCTTGATGATCATTCCAAGGTTGATGTAGTGTATAAATACTTGTAGCTGAGTCATGGAAAAGTTTTCCTTGAGTGAAAATCAGAATATATTAAGAAAGGTCCAAAGGAAGAGTAGAGAAGAGGCAGAGGAAAGAAGAGGAAGAGCAGAGCAGAGGAAGAGCATGGCAGAGGAAGAGCAGAGCAGAGGAATTATTTATTCACAATAAAGAAAGGTATTCATCATGGCAGTGAATTTGGTAGTAAGCCACCAGTAGGGTTTAACAGCCCTCAGGGTTTAACAACCCTTATTGTAATCTTGCTAGGTTTAGGGTTGAGGCAATGAGTCTGCTAGACCTAATTATTCTTCATGGTAGTAAGCTAGTATGTTTAGGCTTGTGGGGTGACCAAACCTGAACATCACTATTTCAAGATTGCAATATATATTGAGAGTTAATCCTCTCTGTGGTTTTTCCCCACCTTGGGGTTTTCCACATAAATTTGGTGTCTCTTGTGTTTGATGTTGTTAAGTTTTTGATTTCATGGAATCATTGTTAAATCATAATAATTATGGATAAGTGATAAATGTTTAATTGTAGAAAGTGTTTAAGTTTTTGTGACAACTAATTCACCCCCACCCCCCTCTCTTAGTTGTCCGGTGCATATCAACAAGGTAATGCATGAATTTATGTTAGGCGTAGACTATTTCTAAGGCCTCTCTTTCTGTTGTTGTATAGTTTTATTCTTCCTTAGATAGTTTTCAGTTGGCAAAGGCTATGGGGTGATCTTTATTACTTTTAGGTTGTGCTAGCAAAGCCCCTATATAAATCCCTGATGCGTCAACAAGTACATGAAATGGTATGTTCCAATCTGGGAATATCAGTATTGGTACCTCTGCAATCTTTTGTTTTAATGTATCAAAAGATGTTTGATATTGATCTGTCCATTTAACGTTTCTACCAAATTTCTTCCTTGGTTTTTCCTCTAAGGACATTTTTATTTCCACATATCCTTTAATGAATTTGTGGTGGTAGCCTATGTAACCCAAGAAATTTTTAACTTCTAGTGTTGTTTTTGGTGGTGGGAGTGTCATTATCAGTGTATATTTCAAGGGGTTTACCATTAGCCCCTCTTTATAGATAATATGTCCAAGTAAGGTACCAAAATGTACTGCAAACATACATTTCTTTAAATTTAAAGATATTTGCATGCTCTTGTATCCATTAAGCATCACTCTCAATATTTTTACATGATTTTTAACCAGTCCGTATATTATCCAATCATCAAAATACACCTCCAAGATATCATGGATGAAGTTCTTGAATGCATTTACCATTATTCTAAATACCGCTGGTGCATTCTTCAAGCCAAATGGCATCATCATATACACAAAGGATCCTCATTTTGATGCAAAAGTGGTTTTTCACTGGTCTTCTTCTCTAATCTTTACTTGATGGCAATAGGAAAAACCATTAGTAAATGAATATATTTCTCTTCCAGCAACTGATTCCAATATTTCTTCAGTAAAGGGGGTAGGGAATGGGTCATGTATGCATGCTTTATTTAGTTCCCTAAAGTCAAAGCATATTCTAACTTCCCTAGTTTTCTCATTTTGTACTACCATTGGACTTATCCAATCCGCATCTTCCACTGGTTTAATTATTCCTGCTGAAATCATTTTATCTAATTCAACCTTGCACTTTTTCTTCATATTGGGATTCAGTCTATAAGGTCTTTTCTTTTGTGGTTTAGCTTCTTCCTTTAATTGTATTCTCATTACTTTGACCTCTTTTATGCCTTTTAGGTCTATAAATGCCCTAGGGAATAGGTCTTCAAATTCTGACAATATCTGAGCAACTTGTGCCTTACTCTTTCATGCCAATAGTCTCCTATTTTGGCCAACTTGGGATAAACCTATGTGGTGATGTTTTCCTCCCTAAGTTTGACTAGTTGATTATAATATTTCTCTTTAGGCTCAGTTGTTTCAATTTCCCTTTCTCCTTGGACTTCTATATCTAGGTTATGTTTATCTGTTGGGAAAGGTTGCCATTAACTTGCAATCCTAACCAATTCATGTGTCTCCAAAGTTACTAGAATGTGTTCCCCAACACAAAAAGACTTTGAGAGATTAATTATTTATTAATTATATTACTTTGACTTACTGCAATCAATTCCTAATTGATAGGGTCAAACTTGGGCGTCCACTTTTGGAGTGGGGTCCATGAAAACTTTGTTGACAACTCCTAAGTCTATTTTGAGAGTTGGATAACTCCCAGTGAGTGGGAGTTAAACTTGGGCATCCCCTTTTGATGGGGACTTATATTTAGACTTGGAGTTGTGCCTTTTTATGTACATAAGTGGATATTATTGATACACTTTGCATGGATATAATGTTGGAGTTAATAGAGGAGTTAGAGATGCATGATATTTGCATGAACATGATATAACAGTTAACAATGGATTCAGAGATGTAGGATATTTGCATGAATATGATGTGACAGTTAATAGTAATGTTAGAGTTACATGTTGCTTATATGGACTTGCATGTTGTTGCATGTTGCTTATATAAACTTGCATGTGCTTGCATGTTACTTGCATGGACTTGCATGTTGTTGCATGTCGCTTATATGCACTTGCATGTTGTTGCATGTCACTTATATGAACTTGCATGTGTTTTCATGTTATGGCATGTTACTTGCATGGACTTGCATGTTGTTGCATCTCACTTGCATGTGCTTGCATGCTGTTGCATGTCAGTTATATAATCTTGCATGTTGTTGCTGTTGATAACTGAGAGGGGGGGTGAATCAGTTATCTTAATTATCTGTCTTTCTTTTCTTCTTTAATGATTATTGTAGTATCAAAACATATAAGCATATATGAACATGAGAGCAGAAATAAAATCAACACACATAACATAATGATTTTGATGTGGAAAACCCTGTTAAGGGAAAAAACCATGGGGTGACTAGCCCAAGATTGTATTCTCTGTTAAAAGAATAGAAGTACAAAATGGCACTTGCCAATTAGGGCTCACTGCTTGAGCACACTGCTCACAAGAGGCTCATTGCCTACAAGAGACTCACTCTCTACAAGGTATAAAGAAAGAAACCGTGTGATTGAACTGATCAGGGGCATCCACATATGCTGAGGTTCAGTTTCATTTAGGCTCAATATACTGATCTTCTACACTTCATTCTTCCTTTGCTTGGTGTTGCTATTTTGTCACATACCAGATTTGTATAGTTGCTTCCACACTGCTCTTTGATTTTATTCGCACAACACAACACACCACACACTCCTTCATATCGAAATCAATCTGGTATATATATCCGCATCAAGGATTTTAACACCTTTCTAGTCGGCACCCAGAAAACTCAAGGTATATCCAAACTCTTGTCTGTCGGCTGAATCCATGCTAAGTGATGCATATCAAAAGGATAGTTATAGGAGTCATCAATCATGTCAGCCAACCATGAATGATCCCTTAAGAAACTTGATCACCATCAATTTCTCATCCGGATTAAGGTTTGATGCTCTGCCGGTCAATTCTTTCTTAGTCTACTCTACCAAACAGGAACCCAACACTTAGGTGCTCATATCTTTTCACTCTTTTATCATCGGAGGCTCAATCTCTAGAATGTATCAGTCATGGTAGTCCTCTTGACTTCCCCAAGTCTACACTTTACTGAGATACTTTCTCTGAGAGATCTAGACCTAATTGTCAGACCTTGTTGCATGCTTTGTTCTTGCTCATCGGACCAAAATACTCTTCAATCTGACTTCCGGTATAGACATACCATGTCTTGCGGATGTGTGGGATGGACTTTTTTGCTATCAATGACAACACTCATGAAACCACACAGTGTCTCTTGCCAACAATCTCCCCCTTTGGCATTGATGGCAACACTTAGTGAAAAATGACTAAATGTTATAGCATACTCCCCCTTGGCTGATGCTCTGTTCTTATGTACGCTTTTTCAGAGCTCCCCCTTAGCTAGATTCCACATTTTTTACTACTCCTCACTCCCCATTTGACATCAATGGCAAAGGGTAGGATTTGCACACCAAAATTTCCCAAAAACAATCTATACTTGGCCGCATAAATATATATACATGTTTACTTACATATACTGAAGTATTTCTGCAAAGGTGGTCTTCAACTATACCACTTTTGTTGCCCAACTCTTCTTCATCTTGTCCAAAATTGAAATATGACCACTTAGCATAAATGTAAAAGCCTCTGCCCTCTTTAGGTTTGTCGGATCACTAGTCTGGGCTGTGGTCTAGGCATCAGTTAGGGCCTCATGCATGGCCTCTAACTTAGGAATAATTGTACCTCTTAGTTCACTTAGCCTGCTTATTCTATTTTTCTTCTCCTTCTCAAGCTTCTTTATTTCATTTATAGCTGCAATAGTTTGACATTCTTGATTTATTATGGAAGAGGTGAGAGGATCAAAATTTTGAGATAAACTTGATAGTTTGCTCTCTTGTTCTTCCACCTTCTTGGTGATATCTGCTGTCACGGTGGACCAAGATAGACAAAATTTGTATAGGTCTCTGCCATCTTTAAGAGCATTTTCTAAGCTCTTTATCCCAATATCCAAATTTCTCCTATCATTTGTTATAAGTCCTTGTACCTCAGAGAATCTCTTACCCAGAAACTCCTTCTGGACTTTCTCTTCTGCTACTTTCTCCAAAGAATCAAAATGTGTGCTAATAGAATTAACAAGAGATTTCAGATTACCGGATGAGGAGGTCCTTCTGGAAGGATGGCATGATCTTCTCCAATACACCTGATGCAATCTCTATCAGCTCACAGTCTTCCATGTGAGACTTCAGAAGTTTTTCTTTTGCCTTTGCTTGGGCAAAGGATGCTATCTTCATTGTCTGAACCGGGGAGAGGGAATCAAAATTGAACGGTCCTTGAAATAGTTTCGGTTCATCAATCTCCATCATTTCTTTGGTCAAGAAATCTTTAACTATTTCTACAGTGTCTCTTGTCAGAGACAGAATCTTCTTTCCTTCTGTAGCCTTAGAACTATCTCCTGGGGTCTTCTCTGTTTGATCTTCTTCTCTTCCTTTTACCTTTTCTTCTTGACTAATTTTCTCCTCTATTCTTTCTTCTCCTTTAGATCTGGAGTCTGCTGGGGAATCCAAAAGAGAGATGTTTACTTCTTCATGGACTTCCTCTTCTAGAGCAGAGGAATCTAGGTCCTTAGTCTTCTCCTCACTTATCTCCTTTGGCTCTTTTGCAATTTTCTCAGTAGAGTCTTCCTTTGATGCATTTAATCCTTCGACATCAGAAGGTTCATCACTTAGGTCCTCTTTAATAGGAATATTGAATCTTTTATATGCATTCTGGAGGATGTCTTCAGTCTCTTTTGCCACTTGATCAGTCTCTCCGAGCATAAGCTTGTTCATTCTGGCTTTGCTCTGGAACTCATCCTTGCAATCCTTGAAGATCATGTTCAGTTGTTTAGGAGTGATGGAAGGATAGAGCTGAATAGCTATCTGTTCCTGGATCTCTAGGTCCTTTGCCTTAACATTGTTCTTTCTTATTTCAAGTTCCTTCTCTAGGCTTTTGGGAATTAGAGATATGATCTCAATGAATGCTTTATTATAGATGTTAAGATACCTGACTGTAGCATCTTGCAAGATCTTCTGGTCAGCTTCATTATATTCATCATAAAATTTAGTCATTGGTTTCAGGTTCCCATCCACAGTGACTGATTTGATGATATCATCAATGTAGAGAGTAGGCTTTTCAACAAATTCTTCTACCTTTTCTTCCTTGCCTTGACCAGTAGAGGATTCACCGGATATTTTCTTCTTCTTCTCCATTTTCTTGACCTCCTCATCTGATTCTGCCTCTTCATCATCTTTTTGACTTGTATATGACCTTGTGGCCTTTTTCTTTGTTCTCTTCTCACCCTTTCTAGATGTCTTGGCTTCCGGTTTAGAGGCTTTTTGGCTCTCAGAGGTGGCAAGTGCAGAGCTTTTGGAGGATCTGGTCCGGGAGGGGGCTTGCACTAGAGCACTTTCTTTTTCTGTTTCTTGCCTTTCTTCCTCTACCCTTTCCATCTTCTCTTTGTTGGCATCAATTGCCTCCTTTGATATTCCATATCTCTTGGCGACTTCTACTTCCCTTCTCACTTTTCTCTTGATCTCAGGCTGTCTCAGTTCAACATGAACTTTTACACTCAAGTCTTGGAAGGTTCCAAACCTTTCTACCTTTGGGTCCTTAGGCTAACTTAGTAGGTGTTGGATATGCAGTTCTAGAATTTTTTCATCCACCTCATAGCCCATTGGCATAATCCACACTATTCTTGGTTCCATTGCCTCCATTAGGCATTAATCAGTGTCTACCATGAAGCACACTGTATCCTTGTATTTTTCAACTAGAGATTGAGGGATTCTCTCTCTGGCCTGCATCATGCCTTGGAAGTTTTTGAAGTAACCCCAGAGAGCTATGCTTTGAGCCTTGGCATTACCAATCCCATACATGTAATCTCTTATTTGTATGGCAACAGGTCTATCATTTTGCCATATCTAGCCACTAGTTCCGGGTAGCTCATTCATATAGTAGAAGAATAGACAAAGTATCAAGCCACCGTACTTAAAAGAATTTTTTTTACTTATCCTTCTTTATTTTCTGCAAATTCTCTAACAGTTGGTTCAGGAGAAGCTCACAAAGATCATAGTCAGCATTTTTCCTTAGCATTTCATATGCAGTATATATAGCAGTTCCGAATACTGAATTCTCCCTGTTGGAGTGATAGATTTTGTAACTGATTATCATAGAGGAAAATTTGATATCTGGATCTATGATGTCTTCTATTGTCATTGCCCTCTTGTCAAATCTTGATCTGATAGCCTCACTTACAGTTTGGTTTTTGACTTATTTGAGAGCAGGCAACCCACCGGATGAGTGTAATCCGGTTATTGCCCTAATTGCATCCTTGGTTATCTTGAATGGCCTCATCAACCACATGAAGTTGTCATGCATTCTACTCAGAACATACCAGACCCATTCATCTTCTGCAAAATAGGGGAAATGAATGCACTATCCAAAATGCTTATCCCGGATGGCCTTGTATTAGGGTTTAAGTTCAAATGATTCATCTATTAGTTCCTTGTGATAGATATCTATCAGCTTGGACTCTCCAAATTCTTCAATGTTCACGTGTATGTAAGCCCTAACATCTTCTACATGCAGAATTCCATGCGGAATGCTAGAGAATGCGCCTAGGGGGTCAACTTCTAGGGATTTGTAAGGATGTTTCTTGAACTTAGGGTGTGGTCTATCAATGATTTTAACAACATTTGGAGTAGCCATCTTTCAAAGGATTCAGAGAGAGATATTCAAGAGTGGAAAATACCTTTTACGCTTCTGGGGTTCACGATAAGAGTTGAAAAGATCCTTGGTTGAATCAAATTCTATGGTTGATCATTGAGAGAGTTGAAGCAATCTTGTTGCAGAGCTCTTTCTACCTTCTTCTCGAATGCAAATGTACAAATGATGAACAAAAGAACCTTTTTATTTCTGCGCAAACCCTAATTCCATTTTGCAATAAATGCACAACTTAAGTTATTTAGGTTGCCTTGTTCTTCTTGTCTTGAGAGATCTTTTCAGATCACTGAGATGTACTTAGAGTTATTCTCGGTGATTATTGACAATTTATCTTCCTTCCTCCAATCATTCTATTTATTTGTAGATCAAGATACCTCAATTTTTGAATCATACCAGATCTAACTGTGAAAATCCTGCTCTTACCAGATGACTGTTAAACCAGATCAATCTTGGATGATTAACCTCTTCAAAACCTCTTGCGGATCTTTTACCAAGGGTTATTTAGATATCTCTTGAGAACTCTTCAATCCACAACACTTCATGTGCCAATTTCAGGCACCAATTGACTGGCTGGGGGAAAATGTTTTCTTTTGTGACTCCCCCTGAGCCAGAGCTCATCTATTTAGTTTCCAGAAGAAATATCAGCACCAGATTCTGGTGTGGTTCCATCCTCAACATTTTCTGTACTTCTCTTCACCCAAATCTTGTTCATCTCCCTTTGAATTTCATCCACATTCATTTTTCCTTTCCCTTTGTCTTGATTTTGATTATGATGCACCGGACCCTTTTTATCCTGATTTTTACTTCTGTAGAATTTGGCAATATGATTGGATCTATTGCAATTGTAGCAAACAATATTTCTTTGCATATTTGACTGATATCCTCTAGATCTGCATTGATTAGCCATATGTCCCATTCTATTGCATGCAAAGCATCTACCATTGAATGAATTATTTATTTGCATATTTCTACATTCATGAGATTTGTGACCATACCTTTTGCAGTTAAAACACTGTCCGGAGAAGAATGAATTAGTCTGATTCATTCTTCTTCTGCACTGATTTTCTTTATGACCAAAGTTATTGCAATTGTGGCAGTATCCATTAAAGGATGGACATCTTTGAGCATTTGGTTGCCTTACCGGAGGTCTTCTAGGCCTGTTCCTTCGATTTCCTAATCTAGAATTCTTTTGACCAGATTCAGAGCTTTCCCCTTTCTCATATCCCAAGCCTTGCTTGTCATCTACCCTCTTTTGGCTTTCAAGAAGAACTTCAAGTTGAGCAGAGCTTATCTTGAATTTCTCCTTGTATTCATTTTCTATGTGAAGATCCCTTTTAAGAGTGTCTATTTGATTCTCAAGTTGTTCTTCATTGTCTCTAGCATCTTCAAGATCAGATTCTAGATGCCTGATTATTCTATCCATTTTGTGGCAGTCTTCTGACTTCTCCTTGAGAGATTATTTTAGATTATCTTCACTTTTTCTTTTCTCTTCAATTTCTTGGGTGAATTTCATAACTCCTGATTCCATTTCATGTCTTACCATAATGACCTCTTTTGATAACTATTCACATTACTTGGTTTTCTCATTTAGATCTTCATTAGTATCATTGGCTTCACTTTGACTTGCTAATTGTTGAAGCAGTTCCTTTCTTTTCTTCATTGAGATACTTAGTTTTTCTTTGAGTTTATTTATGAAATCATCAGCTTGTTTGAGTCTTTCCCTCAGGTTATTGACTTCAGAGTGAGATTGCTCAAGATCATCTAGGGCAGACTGAAGTTGATCCCTCATACTGTACATATCCATTGAGATTCCCAGATCTTCCTCAAGCTGTTAGGCTCTGTCTAGAGGAACTTAGCTCTGATACCAATTGTTGATAACTGAGAGGGGGGGTGAATCAATTATCTTAATTATCTGACTTTCTTTTCTTCTTTAATGATTAGTGTAGTATCAAAACATATAAGCATATATGAACATGAGAGCAGAAATAAACTCAACACACATAACACAATGATTTTGATATGAAAAACCCTATTAAGGGAAAAAACCACAGGGTGACTAACCCAAGATTGTATTCTCTGTTAAAAAATAGAAGTACAAAATGGCACTTGCCAATTAGGGCTCATTGCCCGAGCACATTGCTCACAAGAGGCTCACTGCCTACAAAAGACTCACTATCTACAAGGTATAAAGAAAGAAACCGTGTGATTGAACTGATCAGGGGCATCCACATATGCTGAGGTTCAGTCTGGTTAGGCTCAATATACTGATTTGCTAGACTTCATTCTTCCTCTGCTTGGTGCTGCTATTCTGTCACATACTAGATTTGTATAGTTGCTTCCACACCACTCTCTACTTTTCTTCACACAACACAACACACCACACACTCCTTCATACCGAAACCAATCTGGTATATATATCTGCATCAAGGATTTCAACACCTTTCTAGTCAGCAACCGGAAAACTCAAGATATTTCCAAACTCTGGTCTGTCGGTTGAATCCATGCTTACTAAGTGATGCGTATCAAAAGGATAGTTATAGGAGTCATCAATCATGTTAGCCAACCATGAATGATCCCTTAAGAAACTTGATCACCATCAATTTCTCATCCAGATTAAGGTCTGATGCTCTGCCGGTCAGTTCTTTCTTAGTCTACTCTGCCAAACAGGAACCCAACACTTAAGTTCTCATATCTTTGCACTCTTTCATCACCGTAGGCTCAATCTCTAGAATGTATCAGTCATGGTACTCCTCTTAACTTCCCCAAGTCTGTACTTTACTAAGATACTTTCTCTGATAGATCCAGACCTGATTGTTAGACCTTACTTCATGCTCTGTTCTTGCTCACCAGACCAAAATACTCTTCAATCTGACTTCCGGTATAGACATACCATGTCTTATGGATGTGTGGGATGGACTTTGTTGCCATCAATGACAACACTCATGAAGCCACATAGTGTCTCTTGCCAACAGTTGCATGTCAGTTATATGATCTTGCATGTTAGTTTTGTGAGGTTTCTTGCAGAACACTCTGACTCCAAAAACTTACAGAATGGTACATCTTAGTGTTTTAGATAATGGGTATCAGTTGCATGTTGAATTAGGTGTTTGCATGTCACTTGCATGTACAAAACAAGGTAATTCAGAATAACAATGGGGACATCAATCTTACATGTTGTTTGCATGAGATTGGTGTGTGTCGATCACTTCAGTTGACTAAAAGAGATTGGGAAAACTTAGATGCCCAACCTTGGGACTTTCAGTTGTTGATTTTATATGGAAATGTATTTGATGTTGGCTAAGTTTACTTGGGAAAACTTGGGCACCCACATCTAGGACAAACAGTTAACAAGAAACTTGACTTAGTTTGACTTATGTCTTCTCTATCTGGAGCGCTTGGGTTTTGCATGAGGACTTGTCTCATGTTATCAATCATAATTTATTGTAATTTGAGTTTCAAGCTTTTGAATTAAGAAGCTTTTGTAATTAATTAAAAAGCCCCATACATCTTCTAGAGAGCAAGATTTCAAAGACTTAGAAAAAAGCAAGAAGCTTTTTTGAAGTTCTTACAAGTTTGAAGATTGAAGAAGCTTTTGAAGTGCATTAAGGAATCAAAGGAATTTAGTATTGAATGTAATCTTTCACAAGAGATTTAATACAAGCATAAACACCTTTGGTGTGGAGTTTTTCCCCTTAGGGGTTTCTCCACGTAAATACTTGTCTTCTTCTTGCAATCTATTTTCTTCTACTACATTGATTAAATTGGAGAAATACTCTAACATCTAAATTGAAAGTAATTTTTAGATTTACACATGCTATTAATTTCAGATTTGAAAACATTTTAAAGCTACATAGCTGCAACTTTACCTTGTTCTCTCTCTCTCTCTCTCTCTCTCTCTTTTTCCAACATGTGATATCAGAGCCAATGGTTGTAGTGAGAGAGGGATGCTTTTTTCTGAAGTATTGAAGGAATTTTGGTTGCAGGGAAAGTTCTATGTGTTAACATTGTTTTGTAGATCTATGAGTTTGGAAGCCATGGTATTTAACTCTCAGATGGATATTCTCAAAAGAATCTTTGTTGGGCACTTGAGGCTCAAGGTTATGGATTTTTATGGAGTCGATCTCGTGATAGTGATTTGGAGGTCCATTTTGACAATATGTGTATATTCTCTTTTTTGGTGGTTTTATTCCTTTACCTTGTGGTCATGTGCAATGAAAGGGTGTTTATGTTGGATGGTTACTTTTGGTACCTTAATCACATGGAAAAACACTCATTTCTTGGACTACAGTTTGGAGTGCTTATGTTGGGTTCATGGTTTCAGTCCATGGTTACACAAAAGCACTAGATGATTTATCATTGGTTGTATGGAGGTTGTGGAGTTGGTATTTTTATGATATGGACACTCCTAAACAACCTGATTTCTCCTTTCTCATATTCATGCTATTTTGAATATGTAGGTTTTCACAAATTTCCTGTTTGAAAAGTTTGCGGGTTTGTAGTTCTATGATATTCAATTATTTCAAATGACATATTTGATGGTGATCATTGGTGTAAATGTTTAGATGTTTAAGTGGTTTTAGATTTATAGAGATATGGTTTTTTAGGTTTTACATGTTAACCCAAATTTGTGGTTTGTAGATATGTGGAAAATTGTGTTCAGACACTTTCTGGATGGAAACAATTTCAGATTTGCAAGGCTACTTGTTGGGTTCTTATGATCTATGGCTTCTCCTATGTGGATTTATTTGGCAAATTAGATCTAGAGTTGATTCTAGTGTTTTGAGTCTTGGAAATCTACATGTTATACCTAGTTACATTTGTTCTACATGTTACTAATGTGGGGTTGAATCTATTTTTTCAATTGTTAAAGATTGAAGCACTGATCATGTTTTTCTCCTATGAGATGTTGCATGTGTGAAGATCTTGTGAATAAGATGATGTGGGTTCTATTTGGTAGGCCTCTTATTGGTCACCTTAATTACATTGGTATTTTTTGTATTGAGACAAAATGGTAGTTTGGAGAACCTGATTTAGTTATTCATTGAAATTTATAACAGTAAAGTTATGTTGCATGAGAAACTTTTTTCACTTTCAGTGGAGTTTTGCTAATGATGTTGATCATGATACCATGCATAACTTGGTATCACTTTTATTGGGAGTTTTTTGTAGTTTCATAATGTATCCTATCTTCTTTGTTTCAAGATATTGGTTCTAAAACTGTCATTGTTGCAGTGTTGTGAGCCATGCATAATCTTTGATTAGAAGATAGATGATCTTTTGCAATGGTTGTTGGTGTCATAATGAGCTCTTGGATTATGCCCTTAGTTTAGAGTGAGGGTTCATTGACATCTTTGGTTATATTGATAGAGGATGTTAGATCTTCATGATTATTTGAAGAAGTGTTGACATCTTAGTTTTTCATGGAGGACTCTTGGAGTTTTTGGTGAGATGTTGAGTTTTGAAATATGATCCTTGGTTTAGAGGATGTATGGTATTACGTCATGATACAATCTTGATTATGAGTTAGAGTTTTTGGCATGATACAAGTGTTGTTGGGAGCAGGATATGTTCATTGGAGCATATGATCTTTTAAGAAGATGTTAGATCATGATGTCATGATATGTTCTTGATTCTAGAGTTAGAATTTTGACAATGGTTTGGTTAGTTCTCTTTGGTTTTGAAGTATTAATCATTTGCTTGGAGCTTCATGATTTTATAAGTTGCATTTGAAATTAGTATGGTTTGATTGGTGAATACTTATGGATACTAGAGAGACTTGGGTGAGGCTTGATATCTCTTAAACTTAGAGATATGTGTTGGAAAGATTTCTCATTATGAGATGTCAACAAAAAGACTGAGAAGCCTACACTTGGAAATGGATGTGAGTCCATTATATACCTTATGAGAAGGTTGTCTTTATTATAAGCTTTTATTACTTGGTGTTATATGCAAGGACAATCTTGTATCCCACTCTTGATCTACTCGGTAGGTAAATGATCTAATAGGTGTTGCCCAGCTGATTATTATATGCATTATTTATATGTATCTTGTCTTCTCTTTTACACTAGTCTTGAAAATGATTGTTGAGAAGTAGATGCATGGGTTTATGGATTTCTGTTGTTCTCATTATTATTTGATCTTGAGCTATGGAGCTAGTTATGAGGAATTGTTTTGGAGAGGTACATAAATGGTTTGTGGTTTTTGGGCTTATTCCCTTTGTTGTGGAAATGTTTGGCTAGTTTGATCTACTTTCAGTGAGAGGTTAACATCTATTGCTGTCATGTTTTCACCATAATTTGGATGTTAGATGTTGATACCCTTTCAGTTTGGGAGTGTTGAAAGAGATCTTACTTTACACAGTTTGGCACATGTTAGTGTGGTATAAAGAAATGGTATGATTTTGCAGATTCTCTCTTTCCTGGTATATTGTCTTCTTAAAAGGTTCTCATGTTTATGGAGTCAAGGTTTTGTATTGGAGTCAAGTGTTATTGTTGTTAACAATATTTTGGTATCTCCTTGATCTCTTTCTTCATTGGTTTAGAGGACTTGGGAGAGTTATTTAGAGATTGGTAATGAGAGATGTTTTATGCATATCATTATATGTTTTGACACTATATGGTAGAGGAGTTAGCCACACCCTCTAAAAGAAGTGCTATGGGAAGATTTGTTAATGCCTTGATCTTATTTTTAGATTGGACATTACCCATGCAGTGGGAGCTCCTAAATATGTATGCTCTTTATTGTCATGATATCTTCTTGGTTGTCTCAATTTGCAGGTTATTGCTGTGAAGATGATTTTGCATGTTTTACTATTGGGATCTACAAGTTGTGCAGTTTAGCAGGCTATCTTTACCCATTGGTTGCATTGACGATTTGGATGCAGACTGTCAATATCCACAAATCCGTTCAGTGTTATTACAAATTTTGTTTGTTGGCCTTGTCTTTGGTCATTTATACATCGGTATGTTGCATTGAGATGGGAGGATGGATGATTAGTAGGATTGTTTTACATGGACTTGATTGCAATTTTAGGTTAGTATGTTGATGGCATGGAGTTATGCCTATGATGGTTTGTTTACCCTGGTTTTGAGGTATGGATATTTTGGATGAGTTAGCAACTTGCTATGGTTGCTTTTCCATTTGATGATTGTGTTCATGTTGAGATTGGTGCAAGTTTCAGTGACAGTTGATATGTTTCATGTTGGCATGTTTCTTGTTTATCATGGGTAACATGATGTGAGGAGTTCTTGTTTGAGGTGATGGTTATCATGGTTGCTTTTGCAGGTATCTTGTTGGAGCACAAAAGCATGTTGAAGAATCAATGGTACATTGATGGCTAGGGATGTTTTTCCCTGTGATTCAAAGTATGATTATATCATTAAGAGTAATTGCAATGTATAATGTCGAGTGGCAGAATGTTGGGAAAGGTTGTCATTAACTTGTAATCCTAACCAATTCACGTGTCTCCAAAGTTCTTGGAATGTGTTCCCCAACACATAAAGACTTTGAGAGATTAATTATTTATTAATTATATCACTTTGACTTATTATAATCAATTCCTAATTGATAGGGTCAAACTTGGGCATCCACTTTTGGAGTGGGGTCCATGAAGACTTTGTTGACAACTCCTAAGTCTATTTTGAGATTTTGATAACTCTGAGTGAGTGGGAGTTAAACTTGGGCGTCCCCTTTTGATGGGGAATTATATTTAGACTTCAAGTTGTGCTTTTTTATGTACATGATTGGATATTGTTGATACACTTTGCATGGATATAATTTTGGAGTTAATACAGGAGTTAGAGATGCATGGTCTTTGCATGAACATGATATAGCAGTTAATAGTGGATTCAGATATACATGATATTTGCATGAATATGATGTGGTAGTTAACAGTGAAGTTAGAGTTTCATGTTGCTTATATGGACTTGCATGTTATTGCATGTCACTTATATGAACTTGCATGTGCTTGCATGTTGTTGCATGTTACTTGCAATGCACTTGCATGTTGTTGCATGTTGCTTATATGGACTTGCATGTTATTGCATGTCCCTTATATGGACTTGCATGTTGTTGCATGTCGCTTATATGATCTTGCATGTGTTTGCATGTTGTTGTATGTTACTTGCATGGACTTACATGTTGTTGCATGTCACTTGCATGTCCTTGCATGTTGTTGCATGTCACTTGCATGTGCTTGTATGTTGTTGCATGTTGCTCCTATGGACTTGCATGTGCTTGCATGTTGTTGCATGTTAGTTTTGTGAGGTTGCTTGCAGAACACTCCAGCTCTAGAAACTTGTAGGATGGTACATCTTAGTGTTTTAGATAATGGGTATTAGTTGCATGTTGAATCAGGTGTTTGCATGTCACTTGCATGTACAAAACAAGGTAATTCATAATACCATTGGGGACATCAATCTTGCATGTTGTTTGCATGAGATTGGTGTGTGTTGATCACTTCAATTGACTGAAAGAGATTGGGCAAACTTGGATGCCCAATCTTGGGACTTTCATTTGTTGCTTTTATTTGGAAATGTATTTGATGTCAGCTAAGTTTACTTGGGCAAACTTGGGCACCCACATATAGGACAGGCAGTTAACAAGAAGCTTGACTTAGTTTGACTTATGTATTCTCTATTTGGAGCGCTTAGTTTTTGCATGAGGACTTGTCTCATGTTATCAATTACAATTTATTGTAATTTGAATTTCAATCTTTTCAATTAAGAAGCTTTTGAATTAAGAAACTTTTGTAATTAATTAAAAATCCCCATACATTTTTAGAGAGTAAGATTTCAAAGACTTAGAAAAAAGCAAGAAGTTTTTTTGAACTTTTTACAGGTTTGAAGATTGAAGAAGCTTTTGAAGTGCATCAAGGAATCAAAGGATTTTAGTATTGAATGTAATCTTTCACAAGAGATTTAATACAAGCATAAACACCTTTGGTGTGGAGTTTTTTCCCTTAGGGATTTCTCCACATAAATACTTGTCTTCTTCTTGCAAGTTATTTTCTTCTACTACATTGATTAAATTGGAGAAATACTCTAACATCTAAATTGAAAGTAATTTTTAGATTTACACATGCTATTAATTTTAGATTTGAAACATTTTAAAGATGCATAGCTGCAACTTTACCTTGTTCTCTCTCCCTTTTTCCAACATTATCCTCATCATCTTCTTGTTGGGTTTTGTAGCATCTACATTTAGTATAGTTTGTTTCTTTGTCCATCCACTCTATGAATTTCCAAATGCCATCAATCTTAGGTGGTGGAGGACTTCATTTTGGTGTTTCTTCCTTAGCTTCCTTAGTTGGTTTGAATTAGTTCTTTCATCTCGAGGAGTGCGGTGTATATATGTTTGTCTGGGCTATAGAATGAGAATGTGTGTATGAAGTCTTTTTACAGTTCATTCCATTCTTTTGTTTCAACTCTATGTTCTTGGTTTATGTACCAGGTTTGTGCAACCAGTGTTAGCATCCAGTAGAACATTTGTATGTATAATCTTGTATCATATTCATTCCTACCTTTCCAAACCATTATCCACATGTCTAAATGCTCTTGCAGTGTGATTTGCCATTGGTATTTTGGTATGACTGGATATTCTCCTTCTTCTGGTAAATATCTAGTTTTTATTAGGATTTTACATACTGGCCAGTGCTGGATTTTATTTTTATGTGAATGTCATCATCTTGCAGCATTGCATATCAATGTGTGTTGTAGTGCTTCTAGTCTTGATTGTTCTTTGGCAAAAGTCTTTTCTATTTCTATTAGATAAGTGTCCAGGTTTCCTACTCCTGAGAACTTGGGAAGATTTATGTGAGAAATTCCTCTTGTTATGTGATTACCTTGTAGTTTTGAGGTTGTGTCATGTAGTTGGTCTCCTGAGTTACCACATGTGTTTTGTGGTGCTATTTTATAAAATGTAATGTTACGTGGTAGGGATTCCTCTGTCATTTTGACCATAAACACACTACAAAATCCTATCACTCTCTGGGTTTTCAATTCCAGTTCATCTTGTAACCATGCATTTAGTACATCTTCATTGTCTATACTATAGTTGTCACTTTCTACTTCTATTTACCCTTCTGAATTTGGTTCCTCTAGTAGTTCATGTTTAGGGATTTTGGATATTGAATAGAGGATTTTTTAATCTTGCTCACTATGATTTTCCTGGTTGATTTCCTCCACATATGCTTCCTCAATGTCTCTTCCTAGTGGAATATGCACTACTCTAGTGTTGTCAGAAAAAGAGATTTCTTGTTTTCTTGAATCTACAATTCCATTTGTATTCACAAACCATTAAAGACCTAGTAGTGCATTAAAGGAGTCAAAATGTTCCTTCATTACTACTATTTCAAAGTCTATCAATTTCTTAACTCCCATTATGTTTACCTCTACTCTTCTCTAAGTTCCTAATGTACCCATAGCTGATCCATCTACCAAGCTAATATTGTATTGGGTCTCTTCTAGTCTTGGCCTTCCTTGTTGTTCCCAAATTATTTTTGGCAGCATGTTGACATCTGTGCCAAGGTCTACCATCACCTGCTTAATATTTTTGTGGTCTATGTGTGCATCTATCATTAATGGTCTAAGTTTCCACTAGTGGCTAGTCTTTGCCATTTTCCTAATTTGTGATTTCTGTCCTTGGTCCTTATTCCAGTATTTACAAAATTGTTTCAATTTGTCTACCAGATTGTGTTGTTGTTGACCTATTTTGCCTCTGCCCAGAGTTAAACAGTTCACCTTGCATTTTCTTTGAAAATCTTTTATAAATGACCATACAAGGTGTAAATCTTCCAACTACTCATGCATGCCTTGTTAAAAAATCCCAAGATCTTGCCTAAAGATTCCTTGCAAAAAACCTAGAAAAACCTAAAAATCTTTTAGCTTCAAGTATTTTTTATCGCTGGGATTTCTCATATTTTATAACTTGTATTTGTATGCATACTTGTATATATACATTCGCCTTTGTACATACAAAGGAATATGCAAAGGTTATATACAAGTTTTTGCTTGTATATCGGCAATGTATACAAAAATATACAAAGGGGTTTGTATGTACAAGAGCAAATATACATTAGCAGGCTTGTAGAATTTTCTATCGACTTTCAAAAGAATGGAACAATTCAGTTGTATGCATTTCTGAATGCATATCAGGCTTAGAAGATGCATATACATTGGGGGAATTTATCGCAGATCCTAGGAATATTCCCTGAATGTATATTGGGTTTCAAATGCATATTGTGTTGTATGTTTGAACATGCAACAAAAATATACAAGGGTGAATGTACATTTTGCAATGTACATCGACAAACATACAAGGGACCTTTATCGAAACATACAAGCAAGACATACATCGGGTCATATACAAGGAAATGCATACAAAAGCCTATGTACATTGGGTGCATACAAGAGAATGTGCATCAGTCGATATGCATTTGGGGAATCTGTTGCAGATTCCTAGAATATTCTGTAACGTATATCAAGATAGAATGTATATTGGGTTTGTATGTTTGCACATACAACCCAATATACAAGGCCGACTTACATACATTTGCTATAGTGGAATGCATGCCGGCGAGATGCAAGGTAAACATGCTATAGTAGAATGTATATCACCTTACATACATTCGCAATATGCAAGGAGGAGATGCAAGGGCGGGGTCCACCAAATGTACATTTTTGTGATTGTATATTTGAACATGCAAGCAAAGTATGCTTTCCTAGCATACAAGCTGAACCCGAAGGTATTTTTCAGAAAGCTTTATAAAAGGTTTGAGGTCCGGGTTATATATTTGCAATTGTATAATGCGATATACAAGTCAGATATACAAAGGAAGTATACAAGGCGGACCTGACTTGAAGATCAAATTCTGGCATATTCAGGCGTCAGGTCTAGCTTGTATGTATAAATGCTTTGTATATTTGCACGTACAAAGAAATATACAAGGAAGATACAAGAGGTGGGGCCCATGCATTATATGTATATTCTGCGTTGTATGTTCCTAATATACAATGCGATATACAAGGAAAATGATGTGATGAAATCATGCGGGGGTCTCATATGCGAGACACATGGAAAGGATGCTGAGGGACCTTACGGGAGGCATTGTATGTATATTGAGAATGTATATTCGCACATACAAAAGAAATATACAACAGGAGCATGCATTCGCCAATATACAAAGGCCAAAGATGAATTGGTGGGGTCCACTAGAGGCACAGGTCATTGTGTGTGTTTGTTTGTATTTTCAATTGTATGTTTTCACGTACATTTGAACATACAAAGACATTTCATAGCCTGATATACAAAGCGCTTGGCATACCCAAAAGGAGTTTCAGAGAAAGTTTTAAAAAAGTGATTCAGGCGGCAAATTCAAGTGATATATACACAGATGCAAAGCGATATATACAGGTGGTTGACCAAAACTTTGACTACATGTATCTCCTCCATTTTAGCAAATTTTGACATGCTGCAAGAGGCAAAGATGCATATTTTGGTCCCCTCTTTCATTTGGCAGGGTTTTCAAGGTTTTTTTACCTTTTATTTTCAGATCTGGATTTGCATCTTTTGGGCGACTGGACGTTTCAGCGACTTTTGGGATAGGATGCAGATATTTTTTTGCATTCATTTCTGCAGGTAATGGGAGTTGCTTGCATTCATGATCAAAATATCTCCCACTAATGCATAGGCTACAGATCGATGATGTAGTATCTTGCATTAAAGATTGAAAATATCTTCTATCTGCCCAGTGCCAGATATTTGATGCCATAACTTCTGTAGGTGGACAGTTATTCAAGGGTAGATTTTTTTTTGATACAACTCATAGAGCAAATCCTGTAACCGACTTAGGGCATTTTTAAAAAAATGCTATATAAGCTGAGGCTTATGATGTAAATAAGGTTGGAAAATTTTTAGCATAGAGGCTTTTTCTGTTTTCCAAACAGAGCTTTTCTATTACTGTAACCTTGCCTTCTTACTGAATATATGCAAGTTATCATACCTCTTTTACTAATTTCTAGTTCTGTGTAAATCTGCATATGGTTGTCTGTGAATTTCTTTTGTTCCTCTCAATCATATTGCTTCTTGCCTCTGCTAGAACATCTAATCTGTGTATACATACTTGCTATATATGGTTGTGTTGTGCATTTTTTAGTTCTGTGAAAGTTTCTTTAAATCTGTCTGGTGCATCACCCTTTTGTGTTTCAAGTTTTGTTGTTTCATCTTTCACTTTAAAGCATTCCTTCTCCCTTTTCCCCTCAATATTTAGTAGTTTTAGGTGATAATCAGGCAAGGAAGCCGGCCTTCTCTGGCGGTTTGATCTCTTTGAGAAAGGTCCCACACTTCGAGATCATTCCCATTGTGTCATTGGAATGCTTGGAATCCTTCCAAGCAGGGTGCAATTTCATGTGACAATAGTTGTGTTAACTTTGTCAGTTGTTTTATGCCACCACTTCTTCTTTAGAAAAGAAATGTTTTTGTTATTTTTTCTTATGGTGTTCTTAGGTTATTATTTTATTGGATTGTTCCATAATTTTGTCATGTTGATTTTATTGGGGAAGAAGTTATCTTCTTCCTCTTCTTTTTCTTCTATCTCACTATCAATGTTTTCTACCCTTGTAGTGTTGGTCTGTTGTCTTGTTACTACTGCAACTTTGGTTTTATTGTTGTTTTTCTTTATGCTTGTTTTCTTAGATTTTACCTTAGTATTATAGTTATCCTCTTCTGATGTTTCATTGTATGAATTGTCTGACTCATATATCTTTTCCTTGTGATATCTCCTGGCTGCATGTAGTATATCTTTTGGTATTTTTCTTATTATGTAAGCTCCTTTTTGTGAATTGAACCCTTGTAACTCATCACTTTTGGATTGAGTTGGTGCATTATTGAAATACTATTGTGCTTTATCAGAAGTGAATAAATCATGCTCAGTGCTACTGCAAAATGTACATTATTGCCTTCTGTCTCCCCAACATTCGTTTGCAAAGTGTCCTCGTTTACCGCATTTATAGAAAGTTGCATCATCTCTCCTTCTACCTCTGCCATGACCTCTACCCCCTCTATAACTAGTATATTGTCCCCTTTCATCATTATTATAGTTATTTATGTATGGCATTTGATTGGGGTTAGTATTATGCAATGTGTTGACGTTCCTTTGATTTAGCCAATTGGGAGCTTTGTATCCATGATTTTGGGTGTAGAGTGGCTTCTCAACCAATCCCTTGACATATGCCATGTCTTGGGTAATTGTCCTATTGTTGCGGTGGGCATTTCACTAGGGTTCATGGTTATCATCATCTTCTCTTAGTCTAAAGAGTTGCGATGGACAATCCTCTATTTCATGATCATCCCTTTCACCACATATGCCACAATATACTATGTTATTTCTTTTAGGCAGTGTTCTTAGGTCTACCTTTAATGTGGCAGCCTTATTCTCCCCTTTCATCATTGGAAATTCATTTCTCAGGTGTCCATCTCTTGTATAGTATGAACACCATATATTGGGTCTCTATTTTTGTGTACTATCTTCTTTTCTGGTAGTATTTCCTACTTTAGTTTTAGCTACTCTAATTCCAACCTAAGTTTTTCCATCTCCATATTCTCTTTTGTTTTGTCATTCCTTCTCCAGGTTTGTGCTTCTATGCAGCATGCCAATGTTACTACTTTTGAATAAAATTTAAAAGTTTTTCCATCTAATGATGTTCTAATGTCAGGACTTAGCCCTGAGACAAATCATTTAAATATTCTCTACTTCTCTGTCAATGGTTCCTCTAATTTTTCAGGAAATTTCCTTAAATATTTTATCAAAATATTTGATAGATTCACCCTCCTTCTAGACTAAGTCCCTCATTTTGCTTACCCCTTCAGTAGGGATCTCTGGAGATTCAAAGTTGTCTAGGAATTCCTTCTTTATTTCATCCCATGTTTTGTCATGATTAGGGAATTTTTTTCTATACCAATTTAAAGCCTCATTCCTTAAGGTTCCTACAAAGTTAAATAGTTTGGTCTAGTCCCGTGTTACATTCTTCCTTTTCCATGTCAATTCTAGAATGAATGCATGCTCTGCTACTTTAGAGGTGTCCTTATTAAACACTAGTAATTTGATGGGTGAGTCCATTTTTGGTTTTTTTTGTATTTTTACCTCTTTGCACTGTGTTTTTTTATGTAATTTTGTAGTTTCTTAGTTGTCCTTTTTGGTAATTGTTTTCCTTCCCTTCCTTTATCTATTTTTAATTATATGTCAAAGTATTCTCTGCCTAGCACTTCTTCACAATATTCTACAATGTTCTCTTCTTGTTGTCTTTGCTTGTCTACTTCCTCATTGTTATTTTGTACTAAAATTCTTCTAGCTTTATAGGGCACAGGGGATGAGTCTTGGTCTGGGGGTTGCACCTCTTATAATTCTTTTTTGTTTTCAGAGATATCCTTTTGTTAGTTAAGGACATGCTATTCGTTAAGGGTGTCACTTCATTGCCTTTTCTTATTTCACTTACATGGTTAATCGGGAATTCATCTCTATCGGATACCACATCTAGTTCCCTTACACTTTTATGTTAGTATGCACAGGACAAATAAGAGGGGGGGTCAATCGATTGTGTATAAAAACTTTAAACCCTCAAAGCAATTCCAAACATCAACCTCTTATCATGCATTAACATATGCATTAACATAATGTAAACATATGAAGCATTAATGCAAATACATCTAAACACATAAGAACACTACATTTACATGGAAAACCCAAGAAGGGAAAAAACATGGTGAGGATTAACTCACATATATATGAATAGAAACCCAAAATAAAGGCTCACTGCCAAGGGCTCACTACCCAGAAGAAAGGCTCATTGCCAAGGGCTCACTGCCCAGAAGGCTTCACTGTCCAGAAGACAGAATAATAGAGGAAAACTATTACAAAGAGATTCACTATCCCAAGGCAACAGGAGAAATCCACCACTACAACTTCTTGCCATCCACAACCTTTGGCTCACTACCTTCAGCAACTTCAAGCACACTAAAATGTAGACACCTTTTGCTCATTGCATTCAGGAGTCATAATCTTTTAAGCTCACACTCAACTCATTACCCTTTATTTGCATTCGTAACATATTCTCTACCTTTCTCCACACAACTTCATCTTGCATACATACCATCCACAACCTAAAATAATCTCAATTAGGTCAGTGCTAATGAAAGGTGTGCATCTCAAACATGCAACACCAAATAGGTCAGCACTAAACACTTCCGTAGTGGAAATAAGTGAAAGTGGACCATGCCAAGGGCTAACTAGGACTCAAATCTATATCACCAAGCTACTCATCACATCCACAATCCACGAGGTACCTCTTTAATTAATGCTAGCAAGCTAGGTCTGCCAAAATTGAGCTAACAACCACATCCACGCTTCTCCAAGTCCAAACACATCATGTGGACCACAGAGAGACACTTTGCAACATCCACACACCTTTCCATAACACTCAACATCATTAGAATCCTCTGCAACACTGTTGCAACTACCTGAACTAAAGAATGTCTTGATTATACACATCAAGATGTACTACCACTAAACACCAACACAAGAACTGAACTTGCAGAGCAACCCATCACTAGAAACTTCAAGGGAATGTAGATAAAGACTTTATCAGAACATTCCTAGATCTGCAAGACAAGAAGCCTCAATGTGGAGAAATGCAGAGCAATCTCATTTCTCCCAGATATTCTTCTACATAGGTAAACACTCTGTTAAACACATCTTCCACTACCGCACGATCCAAAACCTCAAACTTTGGATATAACACCTCTGAACACCTCTGATCAATACTTCCAAACTGCACAAGCATATCTTCAACTAGGAAGAAATGCGAAGCACAACACTGAGCACATCTTTGTCACATTGCACACCTTTTTAATCAAATTTTCTCAAAAGCACTTGGAAACCAAGTGAGCTACTTGCTAGAGGTTGACATCAATGACAACACCAATAAGTTTCCAACAATCTACCCCTTTGTCATTGATGGCAACACCAACTTTTTGAAAAATTGTCAAGACCTAAATCAATCAATTAGCAGCTCAGTAGTACTCATCCTGACTAGAACAACTCTTACTCTTGATGGTTTTTCAACCATCTTAATTCTCTCCCCCTTTGACATCAATGGTAAAGGGCCACACTTGCAACACTAGCAATCACTTTCTTTCTCTCCACTACTTTCACTTTTTTGCAGTCTCCCCCTTAGCGTCATAAGATATGCTCCATATGACTACACTAATCCAACAATAATATCACTACCTACTCCCCCTGAGAGGTAGCCTCTAACATCAGTCCAGAACTAAGATTATATCTTGAAATGCTTCCCAGATAGATATACACACTTATGCATCTAATTAAAAGTAGGAGGGATAATAACCCCTAACTTCTGCTGAAGATACTCAAAAGTGTCTTTAGGAAGATCCTTTGTAAAGATATCTACAATTTGGTCCTTAGTGGGCACATACTCCAATTTCATCTCATTCTACACAACCTTCTCTATTAAGAAGTGATACTAGATTGAAATATGTTTCATTCTTGAATGCATTACTAGATTCTTTGAAATGTTGATAGCACTTGTATTATCACATAGGATAGGAATAGGTTCATCATATGATACTTTGATATCCTTCAATGTTTTCTTCATCTACAACACCTGTGTGCAGCAAGATGCTGTTGTAATGTACTCTACCTCTGTAGTAGATAATGACACCGAGTCTTGCTTGTTACTAAACCATGAGACAAGTCTTCTTCCAAGGAAGAAAGCACCACCACTTGTACTTCTTCTATCATCTGTACTTCCTACCCAATCTACATCTGTATATGCACACAAAGAGAAATTAGTATCCTTGGGATACCATAAGTCAAAATTTGGAGTGCCTTTCAAGTATCTAAATATCTTTTTTACTGCTAAAACATGTGACTCTCTGGGATCTAATTGAAATCTAGCCACAAGGCAAATTGCATACATGCTATCTGGTCTAGTTGCAGTCAGGTATAACAATCCACCAATCATTGATCTATATTTTCTCTGATCAATCTTGGAGATTCATCATCTTTGCTTAACTTACAACTAGTAGTCATGGGAGTACATATAGGTTTGGAGTCTTCCATTCCAAACTTCTTTAACATTTCTTTAGCATACTTTGACTATGAAATAAAAATACCTTTTTTTCTGATTGATTGATTTGTAACCCAAGGAAGAAGTTTATTTCCCCACATATTGACATTTCAAACTCCTTCTGTATCTCTTCTGCAAATTTCTTGCACATACCTTCATTTCCTCCAAAGATTATATCATCAACATATACTTCTACAATCAGAATTTGGTCTTCTTCAACTTTGAAGTACAGATTGCTATTTGCAATGCCGTTTTTGAATCCTTGCTACAGCAGGTACGTATTCAACCTTGCATAACAAGCTCTAGGAGCCCATTTGAGTCCATACAATACCTTCTTCAATTTGCAGACCATATTTGGATCATCTGATAATTAAAAGCCTTCCAATTGTTCAATGTATACTTCCTCTTCCAACTCTTCATTCAAGAATGTAGATTTCACATCCATCTGATAGAATTTGAAGTCCTTATGAGCTGTAAAGGCCAAGAACATTCTAATGGCCTCCAATCTTTCCATTGGAGAAAATGTTTCCTCATAATCTATTCCTTCCACTTGTGAGTAGCCTTTACACACAAGCCTAGCCTTATTTCTGACTACTTCTCCATTCTCATTCAATTTGTTCCTGAAGACCCATTTAGTTCCTATCACATTTTCATTTGCTGGTCTTGGGACAACTTCCCAAGTCTGATTCTTCTCAATCTACATCATTTCTTCTTCCATAGACTTGATCTAGTGCTCATCTTTGCATGCTTTAGTCACTGTTTTGGGTTCTATTTTAGACAACAAACACAAATTTACTTGTTCATCTTCCATAGTAATTTTCCTTCTTGTTAACACACCTTTGTTCTTATCTCCAATGATTTGATCTTTAGAATGATTATTTTGCACATACTTGGGAGTCTTAGGAACCCTTCTCGAAGTATCTTCTTCATTAATTTGCATCTCCTTTTCCTTCTCTTCTCCACCTTCTTCTTCTCTACAGGGGGCTCATCAAATTCATATTCTTCTATCAGTACTGAGCTTTGATGTGGTTCCTCATCCACTTTGACATTTGCACTTTCAACCAGCTTCTTTAGCCTCTTGTTGTAACACCTGTAAGCCTTGCTCTTTGTGGAATATCCAAGGAAGATTCCTTCATCTGATCTTGTATCAAACTTTCCCAAGTTTTCTTCATCTCTCCTAATGTAGCACTTGCTTCCAAACACTCTAAAATATTTGACAGTAGGAGTTCTTCCATACCATAGTTCATATGGAGTCTTTGAACTATTGACTGATGCAGAGTGGGACGCAACGGAGGCAACCTAACAGGAAGGAGTAGCCAACAATACAAACAACCTGATAAAAATGCCTATCGGCTGAGCATCATCATCATAATTCCTAACAACACCAACAGCATCATCACATTTCAACAGCATCATCATATTTCGGATGATCGCAAATATCCTCCTGTCGACTACTACTTACCTCCTCCGTTTGTCGCCTATCATCATCATCATGATAATCAACGGCGCGAACATCCTCCGGTTGCACTGTTCATCGGGTGCCAAATACAAGCGGCATCATCATGATATTCAATATCACCTTCGTCAGCAGGATATCCAAATATCCGGTAGCTTCTAAAATATCCTGATGACGTTGCACTTCAACAACTTGCCTTCGATGCTCCACTGCCCGACGATACAAGCAACAGCATCATGATATTGTTCATCCGGTTCCTCGAAACCTCCTGATGATGCTAATACAACTTCCTGCCTACGCCGATACTCAACCACTTAGCGGCAACAGGATAAACTCGCATTGAGGGATTTCTTAATATCCTGATGACGATGACGTCATATCCTGATGACGATGACGTCACACATCATCCTGATGAACTCTTCAACACTTAGCCAAAAAAACTTAACTCTCACACCCGCATCCGTTAGCGATATGCGGATGGTGAACTTCCCCGAGAGATGATCCTGACTGCGATATATACACTGAGTATCTATATCCAACTCAAAACATCATGATGCACCTGCAACATGCAAACTTCAACAACTTCATGACCCGATCCTGATGGCGATGGATTCGCAGATGATGATGCGGCTCGTTCTGACTGGAAACGCACATGCAGACTTCTGTGTATCCTTCCACTGCATGTAAACACTCCGAACCGCTCTATTTCACAAAGATCATGTGACGACCGGGCCGGATCACCTTCAAACCAGAATCTAACAACTTATCTTCTAGACCTAGCACATGAGGATGCTAGGCTGATTCACAGCATGCTCCTAACTGATCTCCTGAACAATGCAATGCAGAAACAGAAAACACAAATGCAAACTAAACTATGATACAGGACCATTCCACCGATTTGCAGGATCAACCGGTGGAAGGGTTGAAAGTGCCCATTAACTTGCAAACAGAAAAGAAATCAACACAAATACAACTGATACTACCAGATACTGCAAAAGATGAGATCTTATTCACTTGAAATTCAAAAGTCCTGAATACAGCTTCACAATGTCTGAACTGCTCTCCTGAATCTCAACTCAACACAACACCAATACATCTATCAACATCAATATGAACTATCAATATGAACTCTATCTCTAAACCCTAGCAGATCGAAGGTATATATAACAAATCCTTCGAGTACTACCAACTTCACTTCCCAGCGACTGGGAGCTTCCAAGCGGCTGGGAGAGAGGACAACTCAGACTATCTTATCCCGACCTCTAACTGCCTACACATACTCCTAGGCTGATCTATTACATAGCATCGGTCCAGTGGACCTTATTACATGATAAAGTCAAACATACTAAAAATAGCCTACTGCCCTGTCATCATGCTGATAACTATCCTATATCCTGATCATGTATGTCATCATGCGGACCTATATCCTGATCATGTTCGGGTGCTCCTGCACCATTGACCCTTGCTTGCACTCTGTTTTGTATGTAGACTGCAGTGTGAATAGCTTCTCTCCAATAGATATTTGGTAGATTTGCTTCTTTCAACATTATCCTTGCTGCTTCCTAAACTGTCCTATTCTTTCTTTCCACAACTCCATTCTGCTGAGGAGTCCTAGGGGCTGATAAATTCCTCTTTATTCCATGATCTTCATAAAAGCAATTAAACTCATTGGAGGTGAACTCACCATCTCTGTCAGACCTCAAACATTTGATTTTCAGATCAATTTCATTTTCAATCATAACCTTGTATGCTTTAAACTTATCTAGAGTATCTGATTTTTCTTTGAGAAAAGTTACCCAAGTCATTCTAGAGTAATCATCAAGAAACAACATGAAATACCTATCACCTTGACAGCTTCCTACTCTTGTAGGTCCGCATAGATCTGTATACACCAACTCCAGAGGTCCGGTGGTAGAATACTCTTTGATCTTGATATTCTTCCTTGTTTGCTTCCCAATCTGACATTCCTTGTAGGTTGCATTGATAGGCTTTGTAATTCTTGGTAGATCCCTCATAGCTTGAGTAGAGTTGATCCTTACTAGGATATCAAAATTGATGTGACACATTCTTCTATGCCACAGCCAACTTTATTAGTACCTTTGAACTGATATATATTTCCTTTTGTCCTTGTTCCTATAGCAACCAAAGTTCTAGAGCTTTCTTTTTTGATTTCACAATCACCTTCCTAAAACACAAGGTTAGATCCTCTGCTACACATTTGTCCTACACTTAGAAGATTATGCCAAAGGCCTTTGACATAAAGAACATCATCTGTATTGTGATTGCCATCAAAACTGATTGAACCCTTTCCATAGATCTTAGTAGATGCATCATCTCCAAACTTAACAAAAGCTCCATCAAACTTCTCAAGCTTAACAAACTTATTTTTATCACCTATCATATGATTTGAATACCCACTATAAATTACTAGTTGTTCTCCTCTTCTCTTACATGAAAAGCAATTACCAAAGCTCCTTTTATGTTGTTCCTTGTTTTTGGAGCAATTCCCTTTATGCATCTTTCAAAGTTAGTAGAATTAGTTCCAACATTCAATGCCATGAACAAGCATTCATCACTTTCATCATCTGGATAGTCAGACTTATCATTAGATATGCTATCATTTTATTTAACATAATAACTCCTCTTGAATTATTTTCCTTTGTTATCCTTGTATTTGTCATTTGAAATCTTGACTGGAAATTTTGAAGCATAATGACCTATCTTTCCACAATTAAAGCATTTGAAAGGTAACTTACCTCTGTATTTTCCAGAGCCCTTTTTCAATCTACTCATAAAATTTGCTTCTACTTCATCAAAATCATTTGGATCTGACTTGTCATTCTTTTCTATCTTGCTGGCCTTAAAAGCAGTTTCTTTTCTTGAATCATCTTGACCAAATTATCTTATCTCAAAAGTAGTTAAAGTACCAAACATTTGATCCCTAGAATAATTATCTAAATTTTGAGTCTCTTCAATAGAAGAAACTTTAGTACTATAAGATTTTGGAAGAGTTCTTAGTACCTTCTTTACCACTTCACTTTCCTCCAGCTTCCCACCTAGCCCATTGATGGAATTGACAACCTCATCCACTCTTTGCATGTAGCTTGCAATATATTCATCCTCTGTCATCCTTAGGGTTTCAAACTTGGCCTTCAAAATTTGCATCTTTGCTTGCTTGACCTTGTCATCTCCTTCATAGGTACTTTCTAGCTTCTTCCAGATCTCATGAGTAGTCTTGTAGCTCATTACCTTTACTAATTCAGAATCAAAAAGACTATTCAGAAGAGCACTCCTTGCCTTGCCATTGTTCTTAGAGTTTTTAATCTCATCTTTACCCTTTGAACCATTGGTAGGTATAGTATATTTTTTCTCAACTAACTTCCATATGCCATATCCTAATGAGATAAGAAATCTTTCCATCCTGGTCTTCCAAAAAACATAATTTGTTCCATCAAACACTGGAACCTCAATACCTTTCTTATGCACCATCTTGATCTACCCCAAGTGGTTAAGCTTCTTCAAGGGAACTGGCTCTAATACCAATTGTTAGTATACACGGGACAATTAAGAGGAGGGGGTGAGTTAGTTGTGTATCAAAACTTTAAACCCTCAAAGCAATTCCAAACAGCAACCTCTTATCATGCATTAACATAGTGTAAACATAAGAAGCATTAATGCAAACACATCCAAACACATACGAACACCAAATTTACATGGAAAACCTAAGAAGTGAAAAACCATGATGAGGATTAACTCACATATATATGAATAACAACACCGAATACAAATAGGATTACTACCAAGGGCTCATTGTCCAGAAGAAAGGCTCACTACCCAGAAGGACTCATTGTCCAGAAGAGATAAGAATAGAGGAAAACTATTACAAAGAGATTCACTATCTCAAGGAAACATGAGAAATCCAACACTACAACTTCTTTCCATCCACAACCTTTGGCTCACTACCTCCAGCAACTTCAAGCACACTAAAATGTAGACACCTTATGCTTACTACATCCAGGAGTCATAAGATTTTAAGCTCATACTCAACTCATTAACCTTGATTCAAATTTACAACATCTTCTCTACCTTGCTCCACACAACTTCATCTTGCATATATACCATCCACGACCTAAAACAATCTCAATTAGGTCGGTCGTAATGAAATGTGTGCACCTTAAATGTGCAAGACCAAATAGGTTAGTACTAAACACTTCTATGGTGGAAAGAAGTGAAAGTGGACCATACCAAGGGTTAACTAGGACTCAAATGTGTATCACCAAGCTACTCATCACATCCACAATCCACGAGGTACCTCCATAAGTGGCGCTAGCAAGCCAGGTTGGCCAAACCTAAGGTAACAACCACATCCACACTTCTCCAAGTCCAAACACATCATGAAGACCATAGAGAGACACTCCATAGAATCCACACACCTTTCCATAATATTCAACATCATCAGAATCTTCTGCAACACTACTGCAACCACCTGAAACAAAGAATGTCTTCATTATGCACATCAGGATGTACTACAACTAAACACCAACACAAAAACTGAACTTGCAGAGCAACCCATCACTATAAACTTCAAGGAAAGGTAGATATAGAATATATAAATACATTCCTAGATCTACAGGATAGGAAGCCTCAATGTGGAGAAATGGAGAGCAATCTCATTTCTCCTAGACAGTCTTCTACATAGGCAAACATTCTGTTAAACACATATTCCATTGCCGCACGATCCAGAACCTCAAAATTTGGATATAACACCTCTAAACACCTCTGATCAATACTTCCATACACAAGCATATCTTCAACTAGGAAGAAATGTGGAGCACAACATTGAGCACATCTCTGCCACATTGCACACCTTTTTAATCATATTTTCTCAAAAGCACTTGGAAACCAATTGAACTACTTGCTAGAGGTTGACATCAATGACAACACCAACAAGTTTTCAAGATTTTATTTCCTAGTTCTTCCAGGTATGCTTCATCAAAGTTTAAGGCTTGGAGATTCTGTATAGGGTTATAGTATGGTTCCCATTTTCATCCACCCAAATCCAAATATTAGTGAAATCTAGTTGAATGTATGGTGTTCTACCCAATTGTGGTAGGGTTAGGTTTCTAGTGCTTTCCTCTTTCCATGTTTTTCTAGAAGCCCCATATGCACTAATGCTTCCTTCCAGACTTTTAAGAATCTTTTTATCCTTATCAATATGTAGTGCTATATGTCTTGGATTGCTGTGTGTATCAATCTCTATTAAATCTGTGGCAACCCCTATGGTGCACTCCTCTCCTTCCTCCAAATTTGGTAAATTTATTTGTTCAACTACACCCATAGTGGCATGCTCAACAAAACCCTCATTGGCGCACTCAATTCTATTGAGAATGTGTCTCAAACTTACTGTTAAAACCCTAGCTTACTTACCGTTAAACTTAGATTGCCAAGGTTTTGCATTCATGGGTTTACTGCAGTATCGATGGGTGCCCTTAAGAGGAGTGTGGGTTGGCAGTGTTACCTGCCATCCTGCAGTGGTCTTCATCTGCCTGTGCAATAGTGTGGGGAGAGTCCTATATCGCTACCCCACAGCTATTTAGAGAGTTACCTGTGGTATTGTGGTGTATATCCCACTATCCCACAATGGTCTGTTGGTGATGTCTGTGGTATGGAAGTAATTTAAAAAGTGTCGACAATGGGCTTACGGTAGTGTGGTGTTACCGCTACCCTGCAGAGGTCAGTAAAGTGACTTGCAGGAGTGCGGGACTCTACCGCAACCTCATAGTGAACCGTGGAATGTGTTGGTGGTAGTGCGGTATACCCCACGGACCTACGATGGATAATGAACATGCCTGTAGTAGTGCGATATACCTCGTGGCCTTGCGATGTATCCCGTAGTCCCGCGAAGGAAAGGTCATACAGCTTGCGGCAGTGTGGTAAATACTAGAAATCATAGATAAAGATAATTAAAACATTTTGTAATGGTTTGTAATTGTTCATCTGGTATGGAAGTTGAAGAGACAATGCTTGTGTGCAGTCTATAATATAACATAATGCAGTAGTGCATTGAATGTGTATCAATTATGATTCGAGAGTAAATTGTATTGAATGCTACCGGATTCATTTTGTGAATCGACACCTGAAAGAGTACAACTTTGTAACTTGTATGTAATTGACATTCTACTGTAATACAAGTGATCTTGCTTTGGTGTGTGGGTTTTTCTCCTGTAAGGGTTTTCCCACGTAAAATCTAGTGTTCAATCTTTATTGTTTATCTTGTTATTCTTGTTTGTGCATCTTAAATGAATTGTAATTGCAAAGTTTTGTAAATATTTGTATCTCTCTCCTTGAAGATTAGTATTAGGAAGGTGTATTCCACACTCTTCTTTCCTTTTAGTTGGTATTAGATCTTGGCCATCTTTGTTGTCCTTGTGGGTAAGATGGGTTTTTTGTGCTGATCTTGTTTAGTGGGAGTTTTGCATAGAATTCTAGTTTGAAATCTTATTGTAGATTTAAGATGGTGAGCACATCTAGAAGAATAGAGATTAAGGAGTTCAACGAAGGCAACTTTGAGTTGTGGAAACTCAAGATGGAAGATTTTCTCATGGATCATGAGTTATGGGCTGTAGTGTCCTCTAACAAACCATCAACAACCTTGCAAGATGACTGGGATGCAATGGACTAGAAAGCCAAGGGTCTAATTAGACTGTGCTTGGCCGATTCAGTTCTCTTGAACGTCCATGAAGAGAAGACAACGAAACTTCTATGGAAGAATCTTGGTGACATTTATCAAGGGAAATCTCTGGTAAATAAGTTATTTTTGAGGAAGAAGCTGTATCCTTTGAAGATGGAGGAAGGAGCATCTGTTGCAGATCATTTGAATGTGTTTAACATAATTATTGCTTAGTTGGCATCTGTGGGTGTGAAGATAGAAGATGAGGATCAATGCATGCTCCTATTATGTTCATTGCTTGACACATGGGATCACCTGGTAATGGCTATTGGGAGTACTACAACCACTTTCAAGATGAAGGAGGTGGTTGCTTTGCTACTTTCAGAAGAAATGCAGAGGAAATCTTCTAAGATGGCCAAGGAATCCCTTACTATTCAAGGCAGATCAAAGGAGAAAGGCAAGAAGTCTAGATCCAAGTTAGAGGGGAGATCAAAGTCTCCTAGTAAAAAGTCCAAGGTGAAGTGCTGGAATTGTGGGCAGACTGGACACATCCAAAAAGAATGCAAAGAGGAGAAGAAGAAGAAAAAGAAGAACAATTCTTCTAATAATGATTCTTCTTAGAGCGATGCAGATGCCTTCATAGCAGCCTTGGCAACTCAGGCATCAGATGATGTTTGGTTGATTGACTCAGGTGTGCCCTTTCACATGTCCTCACATAGAGATTGGTTCTCAAAGTACAAGAAGTATGTTGGTGGAAGGGTGTATTTGGGTGATGATTCTCACCTAGAAATTGTTGGCCCTGGAAGAGTCAGAATTCAGTTTCCTGATGGAAGAGTGAAGGGAATCGATGGTGTGATGCATATACCAGGTCTGACTCAAAATTTATTTTCTACAAGTAAGATTAATGATGTTGGTGTACAAGTCTCTTTCACGAATGGTATTTGTAGGATGACTAGAGGCTCTATGGTGCTGGCTAAGGGTACATGAATTAGCACTCTGTATAAGCTGGATGCACATGCATTTCAATGTAATAGTGCTTCTATAAAGTCAAGTAAATCTAATCATCTAGAGAAGGAGGATGTTGTTTCTATGGGTGCTAATTCTTTAGAGATGAAACTCCCAACAGAGAAGACAATGTTGTGGAATCAAAGGCTCGACCACATTGGTGAAAAGGCCTAAATGCCTTGAAAAATAAAAGTCTGGTTGAAGGGCTTGATGATTGTAATCTTGAGTTTGATTTTTGTGAACATTTCATATATGGAAAGCAACACCATGTTTCCTTTTATTCTAGTCCTCATAAATCTTCTGGAATTCTAGATTATATTCACTCTGATGTATTTGGTCTAGTTAATGTTCCTTCATTATCAAAATTTATTTTGTTCATAGATGATTATTCAAGGACATTTGTTTATTTTCTTAGAAGCAAAAACTAAAGTTTTCAGTCAGTTTAAGGAATTTAAAACCTTGGTTGAAAATTAGACTGGTAGAAAAATTAAGTGTTTGAGGATGGATAATGGTGGTGAGTTTTGTTTTACAAATTTTGATAAGTTTTGCAAGGATCATAGAATTAAAAGTCATAGGATGACTCCTTACACTCCACAACAAAATAGAGTTGCAGAAAGGATGAATAGAACACTGATGGAAAGGGCAAGAAGTATGCTAAGTAGTTCTAGTCTAGAATAAAAGTTCTGGGCTGAGGCTGTAGCTATAGCATGTTACTTGATTAATTGATCTCCCACTTCGGCACTCATGGACAAGACACTTATAGAAGCATGGTCTAGTAAGAAGCCCTCTTTGAGACACATTAGAGTCTTTGGTTGTGAGGCATATGCATATGTACCTAGTGAAAAAAGATCTAAATTGGAAAACAAGGTTGTAAAATGTATCTTCATTGATTATAGAATTGGTGTGAAAGGGTACAAGCTTTGGAACCTAGTTATAGATAAGGTTCTGTATATCAGAAGTGTGATCTTCCATGAGCTGAAACCTTCTACAGTTGATCTACAACTAGAGGTGAAAGAAGAAAAAAAGGAGGTAGTTGAAATTCCTCTTACTCTAGATAAGGATGAACTACATGCTCCTAGTGGACTTGTTAGTGAGGAGAGCTCAAGCAGCTCTAAAAATTTTGAATAGGATGAAGAACCTCAACCTCAACCAGTGAGGAGGTCTACACGTGAGAAGCAGTAACCTGAAGGTTTGGGTATTCTATGTTGGATTCCAATTGTGCCTATGCTTTGATTTCTAACACTGCCGAGCCTAAGACTATTAGAGAGGCTATGGGTATGTTTAATTCAGATTCCTGGTTGGAAGCCATGAATGAGGAAATGGCATCATTGAATAAGAATGAAACATGGGATCTGGTACCTTTGCCTAAAGGTCAAAAGCTTGTTGGATGTAAATGGGTGTTTAAAAAGAATATAGGTCTTGATGGCAGTGTTGAGAAGCATAAAGCAAGGTTGGTCATGAAAGGTTATTCCTAGGTGGGGGGATTGACTATGGAGAAATATATTCTCTTGTAGCTACGCTGATGTCTATTAGATTTCTGTTGTCACTTGTCATAGCATATGACTTAGAAATTGAGCAGATGGATGTGAAGACAATGTTTCTTCATGGTGATTGGAGGAAGAGATTTATATGTCCCAGCAAGAGCACTTCATTGAAAAAGGTAAGGAAAACCTAGTTTGCAAATTAAAGAAATCTCTGTATGGTTTGAAGCAGTCACCTAGAATGTGGTACCAGAAGTTTGACACCTATTTGTTGTCTTTGGGATTTGTGAGATCAAAGTCAGATCATTGTGTTTATTTTAAATCTAAAAATGGTCATCTTCTTATTATTGCCCTGTATGTGGATGATATGTTGTTCATTGGGAATAGTAAGGGTATGATTTCGAAATTAAAATCTCAATTGTCAGTAGAATTTGAAATGAAGGATTTAGGTGCAGCAAGGTATATTTAGGGGATGGAAATTAGAAGCGATAGAGGAAATAGAAAACTTTGGCTTAGCTAGAGCAAGTATATAAATACTGTCTTAGAGAGGTTTAATATGACATATTGCAAGTAGATAGTTGTTCCAATGTTGCAGGGAATGAAACTTTCTATTGAAGATTGTCCAAAATCTCCTACTAAGATGGAGGACATGACCAGGGCACCTTATGCAAGTGCAGTTGGCAGTTTAACGTATGCAATGGTCTATACCAGGCTAGACATTGCCCAAGTAGTTAGAGTACTTAGTCAGTTTATGGCTAATCCAGGAAGGCCGCATTGGGATGCTATGAAGAGAGTTTTCCAGTATTTGAAGGGTACTTCTGAGTATGCCTTGTGTTATCATGGTTACTCTACTGGATCTTAGAGTTAAATTAGCATTCATGGATATGTGGATTTTGATTGGGCAGGGGACATTGACAGCAGAAGATCTGCTAGTGGATATGTATTCACGTTGTTTGGTAGTGGAGTTAGCTGGATGAGCAAGCGGCAGGCTAAAGTCACTTTATCTACTACTGAGGCTAAGTATATGGCAGCAAGTCATGCTTGTAAGGAATCCATTTGGCTTAAAAGGTTGTGTTCTGATATTGGGTTTGTTGCGGGGCAGATTAATATCTGTTGTGACAATCATGAAAGGAAACAAGGTACGCAGAAAATGCTTCCTACACTGATCTACTGGGGAAAGATTTATGCAAATTTCAACTTTTATAGTTACAAATTAAGATGCACATTAAAAGAAAGATAATAACAACTTCCAAATGCAAACACAAAACTCACAACACAAGATATATGTGGGGAAAACCCTTTCAAGTAAAAAATCCCACACTCTAAAGCCGCCTAATATATTATTTAGGAATCATGAAGATTACAATATTCTTGCAGAGCAAGATTTTACAGGAGTATATCCAACTAGAGATCCAGGAGGTAATTCAACATCTATAAGATTCTTACATACATCCTCCATCTGAAGTTCCTGATATATAGGATATATAATACAGTAAACCACCAATGGTAATTACAAAACCATGAGCCAAAACCACCAAAAAGTGGTGCCCAAATTATCTCCAATCAAAGATGTCTTGTGATGTGCCAAACCACACACCAACATGTGTAACTCCCCCCTTTACATCTCATTTATGTGTCCAACACGTTTTTACATTTCCTAAAAATAGAAGGTCCAATTTCAGGAGGCCATAACTTTTTATCCGGGTGTCCGATTGATGAACCGTTTAATGCATCAGAAAGCTCGTGAAGAGATCTAACACCCTATAACCCTCTTTTCTAGTTATGATCATTTTTGGGATGTTTAGAGAAGTTTCAATTCTGATAATTGAGTTCAAAGACTTTTTCTGGTAGTTTCAAAAAATAGAAACTTTAATATCTCGCAATCCTGATATGATCTTGAGACGAAACTCACCTGAGATGTTCACTTAGCTATTCCACACCTTCTAGGAGGAATTTCAGGTTAATCTGAGCTCAATCGAATGACTTACTAAAAATAGTAAGTCTCACTATTTTTAGCTTGTTTGGAAACTTTGAAAGTTCCAGACCATTCCCCAAGATAAAGGGTATTCAAAAAGACCAAAACTAGGAAAAATAGTAATCTTTTGAAGCTGCAAGGTTAAGATGTGCTTTTCCTAACAAGTTAGAGTGCTATTTGTTTGGCAAAAAATCCAACTTTCCATGCCAAGATGAAACATATTGACGTGTAGTACCATTTTGTTCGTGATATGGTGGAGGATGGAAAGGTTATTCTAGAAAAAGGGGATACTTTGGTAAGTGTTGCTGATGCATTGACAGAGCCTGTGAGCATAGATAAGCTCAAGTGGTGTATCAATTTGATGGGCCTTGGGACCTAGAATGTTCAGTGACTTCAAGCATTGGAAAGGGTTTAGTGAGTTCTTTGTCAAGTGGGAGAATGTTGAGAATGTATGTCTCAAACTCACTGTTAAAACCCTAGCTTAGTTACCGTCAAACTCAGACTGCCAAGGTTTTGCATTCATGGGTTTACTGCAGTACTACTGGGTGCCCTTAAGAGGAGTGCAAGTTGGCAGTGTTACCTTCCATCCTGTAGTGGTCTTCATCTACCTATGTAGTAGTGCGGGGAGAGTCCTATACCGCTACTGTTGATAACTGAGAGGGGGGGTGAATCAGTTATCTTAATTACTTTAATTTTCTGTTCTTCTTTAACAACTAATGCAACATCAAATCACATAAGCATGCATAACCATGAAAGCAGAAATAAAATCAATACAAATAACACAATGATTTTGACGTGGAAAACCCTGTTAAGGGAAAAACCACGGGGTAATTAACCCAAGATTGTATTCTCTGTTAAAAGAATAGAAGTACAAAATGGCACTTGCCAATTAGGGCTCACTACCCGAGCACACTGCTCACAAGAGGCTCACTGCCTACAAGAGACTCACTGTCTACAAGGTATAAAGAAAGTAACCAGGTTATTGAATTGATGAGAAGCATCCACATATGCTGAGGTTTAGTTCTGGTTAGGCTCAATACACTAATCTACTGCACTTCATTCTTCCTCTTCTTTGGTGCTACTGTCCTGTCACATACC
Source organism: Cunninghamia lanceolata (assembly GCA_027924645.1). NCBI lineage: Eukaryota > Viridiplantae > Streptophyta > Pinopsida > Cupressales > Cupressaceae > Cunninghamia > Cunninghamia lanceolata. The sequence goes on along the minus strand of BSBN01001219.1, from coordinate 1,707,554 downwards.
AGACCTGTATAGCTACTTTCATGATACTCCTTGCTTTTCTTCGCACAACATCACACACCACACTCTCCTTCATACCAAAATCAATCTGGTATATATATCTGCATCAATGATTTCAATCATCTTTCTAGTTGGTATCCGGAAAACTCAATATTTTCCCAAATTATGGTCTGTCGGCTAAATCCTTACTTACAAAGTGATGCATATCAAAGAGATACTTATAGAAGTCATCAATCATGTCGGCCAATCATGAATGATCCCTCAAGAAACTTGATCACCATCAATATCTCATCCAGATTAAGGTCTGATGCTTTGTCGGTCAGTTCTTCCTCAGTCTTCTCTGCCAAACAGGAACCCAACACTTAGGTGTTCATATCTTTTCACTTTTTCATCACCGGAGGCTCAATCTCTAGAATTTATTAGTCATTGTACTCCTCTTGACTTCCCCAAGTCTGCACTTTACTGAGATACTTCATCTTTGAGATCTAGACTTGATTGTCAGACCTTGCTGCATGCTCTGTTCTTTCTCACTGGACCAAAATACTCTTCAATTTGACTTCCGGTATAGACATACCATGTCCTGCGGATGTGTGGGATGGACTTTGTTGCCGTTAATGAACACACTTATGAAGCCACACAGTGTCTCTTGCCAACAATCTCCCCCTTTGGCATTGATGGCAACACTTAGTGAAAAATGACTAAGTGTTATAGCATACTCCCCCTTGGCTGATGCTCTATTTTTATGTACACTTTTCTAGAGCTCCCCTTTAGCTAGATTCTACATTTTTCACTGCTCCTCACTCCCCCTTTGACATCAATGGAAAAGGGTAGGATCCACACACCAAAATTTCCAAAAAAAATCTATACTTGGCCACATAAATATATATACATGTTATACTTACATATACTAAAGTATATCTGCAAAAGTTGTCTTCAACTGGGTAAATTCTATTGCCCAACTCTGCTTCATCCTGTCCAAAATTGAGATGTGACCACTCAACAGGAATGCAAAAGCTTCTACCCTCTTTAGATCTGTCAGATTACTGGTCCGGGCTATGGTCTGAGCATTAGTTAGGGCCTCATGCATGGCCTCTAACTTAGGGATAATTATCCCTCTAAGTTCACCCGTCCTACTTATTATATTCTTCCTTTCCTTTTCAAGTTTATTTAGTTCATTTAGAATGGCAATAGTCTGACATTCTTGGTTTATTATGGATGTGGTGAGAGGATCAAAATTTTGAGATAAACTTGATAGTTTATCCTCTTGTTCTTTCACTTTCTTCTCAATATCCTTTGTCACTTTAGACGAGGATAAACAAAATTTATATATTTCTCTGCCATCTTTAAGAGCATTTTCTAAGCTCTTTATTCCAATATCCATATTTCTCCTATCATTTGTTATTAGCCCTTGTACTTTGGAGAATCTCTTACCCAAAAACTCTTTCCAGACTTTCTCTTCTGCTGCTTTCTCTAAAGAGTCAAAATGTGTATTAACAAAATTAACAAGAGATTTTAGATTACCAGATGAGGAGGCCGAAAGATCCTTCTAGAAGGATGGCATGATCTTCTCTAGTACACTGGATGCAATCTCTATCAGCTCACAGTCTTCCATGTGAGACTTCAAAAGTTTTTCTTTTGCCTTTGCTTGAGCAAAGGATGCTATCTTCATTGTTTGAACTGGGGAGAGGGAATCAAAATTGAATGGTCCTTGAAGCAGTTCCGGTTCATCTAATTCCATCGTTTCTTTTGTTAGGAAGTTTTTGACTGCTTCTATAGTGTCTTGCTGGAGACAGAATTTTCTTCCCTTTTGTGGCCTCAGAGCTCTCATCTGGGGTTTTCTCTGTTTGATCTTTTTCTCTTCCCTTGACTTCTTCTTCTTGACAACTTTTCTCATCTTTTCTTTCTTCTCCTTTAGTTCTGGAGTCAGCAGGGGGATCCAAAAGAGAGATGTTCATTTCTTCAGGGACTTCCTCTTTTGGAGTAGAGGAATCTAGATCCTTAGTTTTCTCCTCACCTATCTCCTTTGATTCTTCTACAGTTTTCTCTATAGGGTCTACCTTTGATGTACTTAGTCCTTCATCATCCATGACAGAAGGTTCATCACCTAAGGCCTTTATAACAAGGAGATTGAATTTCATGAAGGCATTCTGGAGGATGTCTTCAGTTTCTTTTACCACTTTGTCAGTCTCTCCAAGCATAAGCTGATTCATTCTTGCTTTGCTTCGGAACTCATCCTTGCAATCTTTGAAGATCATGTTCATTTGCTTTGGAGTGATGGAGGGATAGAGCTGAATAACTATTTGTTCCCAGATCTCCATATCCTTTTCCTTGGCATTATCTTTTCTGAGTTCAAGTACTTTCTCTAAACTCTTGGGGATTAGAGAAATGATTTCAATGAATGCTTTATTATATATGTTTAGGTACTTAACTGTGGCTTCTTCCAATATCCTTTTATCTGCATCATTATACTCATCATAGAATTTTGTTGTTGGTTACAAATTTCCATCCACAATAACTGCCTTGACTACATCATCAATGGACAGAGTAGGCCTCTCAACAAACTCTTCTGCCTCTTCTTCCTTGCTATGACCGGTAGAGGGTTCACTGGATGTTTTCTTCTTCTTCTTCATTTTCTTGACTTCTTCATCGGTCTCAGTTTCTTCATCATCGTTCTGACTTGTATAGGACCTTGTTGCCTTTTTCTTTGTTCTCTTCTCTCCCTTTCTGGATGTCTGGGATTGTAGTTTTGATGCCTTTTGGCTCTTAGAGGTGGCAGGTGCAGAGCTTTTGGAGGATTTAGTCCAGGAGGGGGCTTGCACTGGAGCACTTTCTTTTACTATTTCTTGCCTTTCTTTCTCTACCCTTTCCATCTTCTCTCTATTGGCATCAACTGCCTCCTTTGATATTCCATGCCTCTTGGTGAGTTCTTCTACTTCCCTTCTCACTTTTCTCTTGATCTCAGGCTATCTTAGTTCAACATGAACTTTTACACTCGGCTCTTGGAAGGTTCCAAACCTTTCTGCCTTAGGGTCCTTGGGCTGACTCAACAGGTGTTGGATATACAGCTCTAGGATTTTCTCATCAACCTCATACCCCATTGGCATGATCCATACTATTCTTGGTTCCACTGCCTCCATTAGGCATTGATCAGTGTCTACCATAAAGCACATTGTATCCTTGTATTTCTCAACCAATGATTGGGGGATTCTTTCTCTGGCTTGCATCATACTTTTAAAGTTCTTGAAGTATCCCCAGAGAGTTGTATTTTGAGCTTTGGCATCACCAAGCCCATGCATGTAATCTATGATTTGAATGGCAACTGGTCTGTTATTTTGCCATACCCAACCATTGGATCCAAGTAGCTCATTCATAAAGTAAAAGAACAAACACAGTATTAGCCCACCATACTTGAATGAGTTCTTCTTGTCCTTGATCTTTTGTAGGTTTTCCAACAGTTGGCTTAGAAGAAGCTCACAAAGATCATAATCTGCATTCTCCCTTAACATTTGATAAGCAACATAGATTGCAGTTCTAGATACAGAATTCTCCCTACTAGAGTGATATATCTTATAGCCAATTATCATAGATGCAAACTTGATATCTAGATCAGTGATATCTTCTATAGTCATTGCTCTCTTGTCAAATTTTGATTCGGTAGCCTGACTTATAGTTTGATTTTTGACTGTTTTGAGAGCAGGCAACCCATCGGATGAGTACAATCTGGTTACTGCCCTAATTGCATCCTTGGTTATCTTGAATGGCCTCATCAACCACATAAGTTGTCATGCATTCTGCTTAGGACATACTGGACCCAATCATCTTCAGCAAAATAGGGAAAATGAATGTAATGTCCAAAATGCTTATCCTGGATGGCCTTGTACTGAGGTTTGAATTCAAATGATTCATCTATCAGTTCCTTGTGGTAGATATCTATCAGCTTGGATTCCCCAAATTCTTCAATGTTTGTGTGTATGTAAACCCTAACATCTTCTACATTCAGAACTCCATGCAGAATGCTAGAAAATGCACCTAGGGGATCAACTTCTAGGGATTTATAGGAATGTTTTTGAATTTAGGGCATGGCCTATCAGTGATCTTCACAACATTCAGAGTAGCTATCTTTCAAAGATTCAGAGAGAGATATTAAGAGTGGAAAATAACTTTTACACTTCTAGGGTTCACGATATGAGCTGAATCGGATTGCTGGATGAATCAACTTCTGCGGTTGATCTTTGAGAGGTTTGAGACAATTTAGTTGCAGAGCTCCTTTTCTCTTCTTCTTGAATGCAAATGTACAAATGATGAATCAAAGAACCCTTTTATTTCTGCACAAACCCTAATTCCATTTTGCAATAAATGCACAACCTAAGTTATTCCGATTGCCTTGTTTTCCTTGTTCTGAGAGAGATCTTTTTGGATCACTGAGATGCACCTAGAATGATAACTTACAATGTATCTCCCTTTCTCCAATCATTCCATCTAATGGAAAATCTAAATATTTCAATTTTGAATTATACCAGATCTAACTGTGAAAGTCCTGCTTTTGCCAGATGACTGTCAAACTGGATTAATCTTGGATGATTAACCTTTTCAAACTCCTTGCAGATCTTTCAAATCTTTACCAAGGGTTATTTAGATGTTTCTCTGAGGGCCCTTTTAATCTGCAACCTTCCATGTGCCAATTTCAGGCACCAATTGACTGGCTGGGGGAACTTGTTTTCTTTTGTGACTCCCCTTGATCCAGAGCTCATCTATTTAGTTTTCGGAAGGAATATTAGCACCAGATTTTGGTGTGGATCCATCCCCAACATTTTCTGTACTTCTCTTCACCCAAATCTTGTTCATCTCCCTTTGAATTTCATCCACATTTACTTTTTCTTTTCCTTTGTCTTGGTTTTGATTATGATGTACCGGACCCTTTTTGTCCTGAATCTTACTTCTACAGAATTTAGCAATATGACCATATCTATTGCAATTGTAGCAAACAACATTTCTTTGCATATTTGACTGGTATCCTCTTGATCTACATTGATTAGCCATATGTCCCATTCTATTGCATGTAAAGCATCTACCATTGAATGAATTGTTCATTTGCATATTTCTACGCTCATGAGATTTGTGACCATACCTTTTGTAGTTGAAACACTGACCGGAGAAGGATGAATTAGTCTAATTCATTCTTCTTCTGCACTGATTTGCTTTATGACCAAAGTTATTACAGTTGTGGCAGTATCCATTGAAGGATGGATATCTTTGAGCACTTGGTTGCCTTACCGGAGGTCTTCTAGGCCTGTTCCTTGGATTTCTTGATCTAGAGTTCTTCTGACCGGATCCTGAGCTTTCCCCTTTCTCATACCCCAAGCCTTGCTTGTCCTCTACCCTCTTTTGGCTTTCAAGAAGAAATTCAAGTTGAGCAGAGCTTATCTTGAATATCTCTTTGTATTCATTTGTTGTTTGAAGATCCCTTTTAAGAGTGTCTATCTGATTCTCAAGATGTTCTTCATTGTCTCTGGCTTCTTCAAGATCATATTCCAGATGCCTGATTATTCTATCCATTTTGTGGCAGTCTTCTCACTTCTCCTTGAGAGATTGTTTTAGATTATCTTCACTTTTTCTTTTCTCTTCAATTTCTTGGGTGAATTTCATAACTTCTGATTCCATTTCATGTCTTACCATAATTACCTCTTTTGATAACTTCTCACATAACTTAGTTTTCTCATTCAGATCTTCATTAGTATCATTGGCTTTACTTTGACTTGCTAATTGTTGAAGCAATTCCTTTCTTTTCTTCATTGAAATACTTAGTTTTTCTTTGAGTTCATTTATGAAATCATCTGCTTGTTGGAGTCTTTCCCTCAAGTTATTTACTTCAGAGTGAGATTACTCAAGATCATCTAGGGAAAACTGAAGTTGTTCCCTCATACCATACATATCCATTAAGATTCCCAGATCTTCCTCAAGCTGTTAGGCTCTGTTAGGAGGAACTTAGCTCTGATACCAATTGTTGATAATTGAGAGGGGGGGTGAATCAGTTATATTAATTACTTTAACTTTCTGTTCTTCTTTAACAACTAATGTAGCATCAAATCACATAAGCATGCATAACCATGAAAGAAGAAATAAAATCAATACACATAACACAATGATTTTGACATGGAAAACCCTGGTAAGGGAAAAACCATGGGGTGATTAACCCAAGATTGTATTCTCTATTAAAAGAATAGAAGTACAAAATGGCAGTTGCCAATTAGGGCTCACTGCTCGAGCACACTGCTCACAAGAGGCTCACTGCCTATAAGAGACTCACTGTCTACAAGGTATAAAGAAAGTAACCAGGTGATTGAATTGATGAGAAGCATCCACATATGTTGAGGTTTAGTTCCGGTTAGGCTCAATACACTGATCTACTGCATTTCATTCTTCCTCTTCTTTGGTGCTGTTGTCTTGTCACATACCGGACCTATATAGCTGCTTTCATGCTACTCTCTACTTTTCTTTGTACAACATCACACGCCACACTCTCCTTCATACCGAAATCAATCTAATATATATATCTGCATCAATGATTTCAATCATCTTTCTAGTCGGCATCTGGAAAACTCAATATTTTCCCAAATTATGGTTTGTCGGCTGAATCCTTGCTTACAAAGTGATACGTATCAAAGAGATACTTATAGAAGTCATCAATCATGTTGGCCAATCATGAATGATCCATCAAGAAACTTGATCACCTTCAATATCTCATCCAAATTAAGGTCTGATGCTCTGCCAGTCAGTTCTTCCTCAGTCTTCTCTGCCAAACAGGAACCCAACACTTAGGTGTTCATATCTTTTCACTCTTTCATCACCGGAGGCTCAATCTCTAGAATTTATTAGTCATGGTACTCCTCTTGACTTCCCCAAGTTTGCACATTACTGAGATACTTCCTTTGAGAGATCCGAACCTGATTGTCAGACCTTGCTGTATGCTCTGTTCTTGCTCACCAGACCAAATACTCTTCAATCTGACTTCTAGTATAGACATACCATGTCCTGTGGATGTGTGGGATGGACTTTGTTTCCATCAATGACAACACTCATGAAGCCACACAGTGTCTCTTGCCAATAGCTACCCCGTAGATGTTTGGAGTGACCTGCAGTAGTGCAGTGTATATCTCGTGTTGGCAAGAGACACTAGGTGGCTTCATGAGTGTTGTCATTGATGGCAACAAAGTCTATCCCACACATCTGCAGCACATAGTATGCCTATACCGGAAGTCAGATTAAAGATTGTTTTGGTCCGGTGAACAAGAATAGAGCATGCAACAAGGTCTGACAATCAGGTCTGGATCTCTTAGATGGTGTAACCCAACAAGTTGCAGACTTGGACAAGTCAAGAGGAGTATCATGACTACAATATTCTAGATATTGAGCCTCTAGTGATAAAACATGGAAAAGATATGACCATCTGAGTGTTGGGTTCCAGATAGGCAGAGTAGACAGAGGAAGAACTGACCGGTAGAGTATCAGACTTCAATCTGGATGAGTAATTGATGTTGATAAAGCAATTTGAGGGATCATACATTATTGGCCAACATGATTGATGACTTCAATGCCTATGTTTTTGATACGCATCACAAATCAAGCATGGATTCAGCTGGCAGTTCAGTAATTTGTAAATATCTTGAGTATTCTGGTTGTTGATTAGACATTATTGAAATCCTTGATGCAGATATATATACCAGATGGATTCTAGTATGTAGGTGTGAGTGTGTACAGATGTGATGAAATAAAGTGCAAAGAAAAGTAGAGACAAGTGTGGAAGCAACAATACAAGTCCGGTATGTGACAAAGCAACAACACTAGAGCAGAGGAAGACTGAAGTGCATTAGATCAGTGTATTGTGCCTAATCAGAATTGAACTCTAGCATTTGTAGATGCCTCTCATTAGTTCAAACACTTGATTACCTTCTGTAAGTTCTGTAGACAGTGAGTCTCTTTTAGGCAGTGTGCTCGGGCAGTGAGCCCTAATTGGCAAGTGACATTTTGTACTTCTTATTCTTTTAACAGAGAATACAATCTTGGGTTAGTCACCCCGTGGTTTTTCCATTAACAAGGTTTTCCACGTAAAAATCCTTGTATTATGTGTGAAGATTTTATTTTTGTTCTTATGATCATTTATGCTTATATGTTTTGATGCTGCACTAATTATTAAAGGAGAAAATAAAGTTAAGATATTTTAGATAGCTAATTCACCCCCCCTCTCAATTATCTGCCTTGTTTCTAACAATTGGTATCAGAGCTAAGTTCCTCTAAACAGAGCCTAACAACTTGAGGAAGATCTGGGAATCTCAATGGATATGTATGGTATGAAGGAACAACTTCAGTCTGCCCTAGATGATCTTGAACAATCCCACTCTGAAGTCAATAACTTGAGAGAAAGACTCAAACAAGCTGATGATTTCATAAATGAACTAAAAGAAAATCTGAGTATCTTTGTGAAAAAGAGAAAGGAACTACTTCAAAAATTAGCAAGTTAGAGTGAAGCCAATGATACAAATGAAGATTTGGATGAGAAAAACAAGAAATGTGAGAAGCTATCAAAAGAGGTCATTATGGTAAGGCATGAGATGGAATCAGGGGTTATGAGATTCACCCAAGAAATTGAAGAGAAAAGGAAAATTGAAGATAATCTAAAACAATCCCTCAAGGAGAAGACAAAGGATTGCCACAAAATGGACAGAATAATCAGGCATCTTGAATCTGATCTTGAAGAAGCTAGAGATAATGAAGAACAACTTGAGAATCAGATAGACACTCTTAAACAAGATCTTCAAATAACAAATGAATACAAATAGAAATTCAAGATAAGCTCAGCCCAACTTGAAGTTCTTCTTGAAAGCCAAAAGAGGGTAGATGATAAGTGTGGTTTGGGATATGAGAAAGGTGAAAGCTCTAGATCCGGTCAGAAGAATTTTGGATTAGGAAATCAAAGAAATAGGCCTAGAAGACCTCCGGTAAGGCAACCAAATGCTCAAAGATATCCATCCTTCAATGGATATTGCTTCAATTGCAACAACTTCAGTCATAAAGCAACTCAGTGCATAAGGAGAATGAATCAGAATAATCCATCCTTCTCCGGACAATGTTTCAACTGCAAAAGGTATGGTCACAAATCTCATGAATGCAAAAATATGCAAATAAACATTTCATTCAATGGTAGATGCTTTGCATGCAATAGAATGGGACATATGGCTAATCAATGTAGATCAAGAGGATATCAATCAAATATGCAAAGAAATGTTGTTTGTTACAATTGCAATAGATCCGGTCATATTGCCAAATTTTGCAGAAGTAAAAATCAGGATAAAAAGGGTTCGGTGCATCATAATAAAAAACAAGATAAGGGAAAAGGCAAAGTGAATGCAGATGAAGTTCAAAGGGAGATGAGCAAGATTTGGGTGAAGAAGAGTACAGAAAATGTTGGGGATGGATCCGCACCGGAATCTGGTGTTGATATTCCTTCCGAAAACTAAACAGATGAGCTTTGGCTCAGGGGGGGTCACAAAGAAAAATAAATTCCCCCAACCAGTCAATTGGTGCCTAAATTTAGCACATGGAATGCTGTGGATTAAAGGGTTCTTAGAAAAATATCTAAATAACTCTTGGTAAAAATATGAAAGATCCGCATGGAGTTTTGCAAGAGTTTAATCATCCAAGATTGATCCGGTTTTATAGCTATCTAGTAAAGTAGGATTTTCACAGACAGATCTGGTATGATTCAAAATTGAAATACCTTGATTTGCAGATACATGGAATGATTGAAGAAAAGAAGATACATTGTCAATCCTCACTGAAAATGATTCTAAGTGCAACACAGTGATTCGAGAAGATCTCTCTTAGAACAGGGAAACCAGATAACTTGTGTTGTTCATTTATTGCAAAAGGAAATTAGGGTTTGCACAAAGATAAAAGGGTTCATTCACTTATTATTTACACATTTGCATTCAAGAAGACGAAAAGAAGAGCTCTGCATCAAAGTTTCTACAACTCTCTCAAAGATCAACTGCAAAATCTAATTCAACCAGCGATTTGTTCCAGCTCTTATTTCAAACCCTAAAGCGTAAAAAGGTACTTCCATTCTAAAAATCTCTCTCTGAATCTTTTGCAAAATGGCTACTCCAATGGTTGTTAAGATCACTGATAGGCCGCGCCCAAAATTCAAGAAACACCCCTATAAATCCCTAGAAGTTGATCCTTTAGGCGCTTTTTCTAGTATTCTACATGGGGTATTGCACATAGAATATGTTAGGGTCTACATCCATGCCAACATTGAGGAATTTGGAGACTCTAAGTTGATGGACATCTATCATAAATAGTTAATAGATGAAAGTTTTGAACTCAAACCTCAATACAAGGCCCTCTGGGATAAACACTTCAAACATTGCATCCACTTTCCCTGTTTTGCAAAAGATGATTGGGTCTGGTATGTCCTCAGCAGAATGCATGATAATTTCATGTGGTTAATGAGGCCCTTCAAGATAACAAAAGATGCCATTAGGGCAGTAACTGGACTGCACTCATCTGGTGGGTTACTTGCACTCAAATCTATTAAGAACCAGATAGTAACTGAAGCTACCAGATCTAAGTTTGACAAGAGAGCAATGACCATAGATGACATCATAGATCTGGATGTCAAATTTGCCTCAATGATAATTGGGTATAAGATCTATCACTCTGGTAGGGAGAATTTTGTGTTTGGGACTGCAATATATGCAACATATCAGATGTTGAGGGAAAATGCAGATTATGACCTATGCGATCTTCTTTTAAACCAACTGTTAGAAAACCTATAGAAGATCAAGAAGGATAAGAAGAACTCCTTCAAGTATGGTTGTTTAATACTGTGTCTATTCTTCTACTACATGAATGAGCTACTCGGATCAAGTGGTTGGGTTTAGCAAAATGACAAACTGGTTGCAATACAGATTAGAGACTATATGTATGGACTTGGTGATGCTAAAGCTCAAAGCACAGCACTCTGGGGTTACTTTAAGAACTTCCAAAGCATGATGCAAGCCAGAGAGAGGATACCTCAATCCATAGTTGAGAAATACAAGGATACAGTGTGTTTCATGATAGATACTGATCAATGCCTAATGGAGGCAGTTGAGCCCAGAACAATTTAGATAATGCCAATGGGAAATGAGGTCAATGAGAAAATCTTGGAGCTACATATTCAACACCTGTTGAGCCAGCCTAAGGACCCTGAGGTAGAAAGGTTTGGAACCTTTCAAGAACTAAGTGTAAAAATACATGTTGAGCTAAGACAACTGGAGATAAAGAGGAAAGTTAGAAGGGAAGTCAAGGAAATTGCCAAAAGATATGGCATATCAAAAGAGGCAGTAGATGCAAACAGAGAGAAAATTGAAAGAGCTGAGAAAGGAAGTGTTTTGGTACAAGCCTCCTCCTAGACTAGATCCTCCAAGAGCTCTGCACCTGCTACTCCTAAGAGCTCAAGAACCACCAAACCGGAAGTCAAGACATCTAGAAAGGGAGAAAAGAGAATGAAAACAAAAGCCACAAGGTCTTACACAAGTCACAAGGATGATGAAGAAATAGAGTTTGGTGAGGAAATTAAGAAAATGAAGAAGAAGAAGAAAACATCTGGGGAATTCTTTGTTGGTAAAAAAAAGAAGAAAAGGCAGAAGAATTTGTTGAAAAGCCCACTCTTTCCATTGATGATATCATCAAGGTAGTCACTATGGATGGGAACTTGAAACCAGTAACATAATTCTATGATGAATACAGTGATACTGACAAGAGGATTCTGGAAGAAGCTACAGCCAGGTATCTGAATATTTACAATAAAGCATTCATTGAAATTATTTCATTGATTCCCAAAAGTCTAGAGAAGGTACTTGACCTAAGAAAAGAGAATACAAAAGAAAAAGACCTAGAAATTAGGGAACATATAGCAATTCAACTCTATCCTTCTATTACTCCAAAGCAAATGGACATGATATTTAAGGATTGCAAGGATGAATTTTGGAGCAAAGAAAGAATGAATAAACTTATGCTTGGAGAAACTGACCAAGTAGCAAGAGAAACAAAAGACATCCTCTGAAATGCCTTCAAAAGATTTTGTCTTCCTATTGTAGAGGAAACAGATGAAGAACCTTCCATCGTGGATGTTGAAGGATTAAATGCAGCCAATGAAGAATCTTCTGACAAAAATGTAGAAGGGTCAAAAGAGATAAGTGAAGAGAAGTCTAAGGACTTGGATTCCTCTGTTCTAGAAGAGGAAGTTCATGAAGCAATTAATACAGGTAACATCTCTCCTCCGGATCCCACTACAGACATTCTAGACTCAGGAACTAAAGGAGAAGGAAGAAAAGAGGAGAAAGTGAGTCAAGAAGAGAAGGTAAAGGGAAAAGAAGAAAAATAAGCAGAGAAGACCTTTGATGACAGTTTTGAGATCCCAAAAGAAAAGAAGACTCAGTCACCAGCAAGAGACACTGCAGAAGGCAGTGAAGAACTTCTTGAACAAATAAATGATAAAGATAGATGACCCTAAACTATTTTAAGGGCCACTAAATTTTGACTCTCTCTCTCGAGTCCAGACAATGAAAATAGCATCTTTTGCTCAAGCCAAAGCAAAAGAAAAACTCCTGAAATCTCACATGGAAGACTGTGAGCTGTTAGAGATTGCATCTGGGATGCTGGAGAAGATCATGCCATCTTTTCAAAAGGATCCTTTGGCCTCTCCATCCGGTAACTTGAAATCTCTAGTAAATTTTGTTAGCACTCATTTTGATTCTTTTGAGAAATCGGCAGAAGCAAAGGTCTGAAAGGAGTTTTTGGGAAAAAGATTCACTGAAGTATAGGGACTCATTGCTAATGATAGGAGGACCCTAGATATTGGGATAAAGAGCCTTGAAAATGCTCTTAAAGATGGTGGGGACATGTACAAATTTTGTCTATCTTGGCCCAAAGTGACAGAGGTAAGGTGAAAGAACAAGAAGGTAAACTGTCAAGTTTATCTCAGAATTTTGATCTCCTCACTACATCCTTAATGAATCAAGAATGCCAGGCTATTGTCATTATAAATGAAATAAAGAGGCTAGACAAAGAAAAGAAGAATATAATAAACAGGATGAGTGAACTTAGAGGGATAATTATCCCAAAGTTAGAGGCAATGCATGAGGCCTTAACAGATGCTCAGACCACAACCCAAACCAGTGATTCGACAGATTTAAGAAAGGCAGAAGCATATGCATTTTTGTTGAGTGGTCACATCTCCATTTTGGACAGGATGAAGTAGAGCTAGCCCACATAGTTTGTACAGTTGAAGGCCACTTTTGCAGATATACTTAAGTATATGTAAGTATAAATACTTATGCGGCCATGTATATGTTAATTTTTGCAAATTTTGGTGTGCGGATTCTACCCTTTGCCATTGATGTCAAAGGTGGAGTGAGAAGTAGTGAAAAATGTGGAATCCAGCTAAGGGGGAGCTCCAGTAAAATAGTGCATAAGACAGAGCATTAGCCAAAGGGGAGTTTGCTGTGACACTTAGTCATTTTTCACTAAGTGTTGCCATCAATGCCAAAGGGGGAGATTGTTGGCAAGAGACATTGTGTGGCTTCATGAGTGTTGTCATTGATGGCAACAAAGTCTATGCCACACATTCACAGCATATAGTATGCCTATACCGAAAGTCAGATTGAAGATTGTTTTGGTCCGGTGAACAAGAACAGAGCATGCAACAAGGTCCGACAATTAGGTCTGGATTTCTCAGATGGTGTAAACCAGCAAGTTACAGACTTGGACAAGTCAAGAGGAGTATCATGACTACTATATTCTAGAGATTGAGTCTCCGGTGATAAAACATGAAAAAGATATGAGCATCTGAGTGTTGGGTTCCAGACAGGTAGAGTAGACAGAGGAAGAACTGACTGGCAGAGTATCAGACTTCAATTTGGATGAGTAATTGATGTTGATAAAGCAATTTGAGGGATCATACATTATTGGCTGACATGATTGATGACTTCAATGCCTATGTTTTTTATACACATCACAAATCAAGCATGGATTCAGCCGACAGATCAGTAATTTGTAAATATCTTGAGTATTCTGGTTGCCGACTAGAAAGTTGTTGAAATCCTTGATGCAGATATATATACCAGATGGATTCTAGTATGTAGGTGTGAGTGTGTACAGATGTGATGAAATAAAGTGCGAAGAAAAGCAGAGACAAGTGTGGAAACAGCAATACAAGTCTGGTATGTGATAGAGCAACAACTCTAGAGCATAGAAAGAATGAAGTGCATCAAATTAGTATATTGTGCCTAACCAGAACTGAACTCTAGCATTTGTAGATGCCTCTCATTAGTTCAAACACCTCATTACCTTCTGTAAGTTCTATAGATAGTGAGTCTCTTGTAGGCAGTGTGCCTCTTGTGAGTAGTGTGCTCGGGCAGTGAGCCCTAATTGGCAAGTGCCATTTTGTACTTCTTATTCTTTTAATAGAGAATACAATCTTGGGTTAGTCACCCTGTGGTTTTTCCCTTAACAGGGTTTTCCACATAAAATCCTTGTGTTATGTGTGATGATTTTATTTCTATTCTTATGATCATAAATGCCTTTATGTTTTTATGCTGCACTAATTATTAAAGGAGAAAAGAAAGTTAAGATATTTGAGATAACTCGTTCACCCCCCCTCTTAGTTATCTACCTTGTTTCCAACATCTCATTGTCCCGCGATGGTTTGTTGGTGATGTATGTGGTATGGCGGTAATTTGGAAAGTGTCGATGGTGGGCTTGTGGTAGTTCGGTGTTACTGCTACCCCGCAGAGGTCAGTAAAGTGACTTGCGGAAGTGTGGGACTCCACCACAACCCTACAGTGAATTGTGGAATGTGCTAGTGGTAGTGCGGTATACCCCGCGGCCCCATGATGGATAGCAAACAAGTCTGCGATGTTGTGGTGTATCCAACAGTCCTGCGAAGGAAAGGTCATACAGCTTGCGGCAGTGTGGTAAAGATTGGAAATGATAGATAAAGATAGTTAAAATGTTTTGTAATGGTTTGTAACTATTCATCTAGTATGGAAGTTGAAGAGACAATGCTTGTGTGAAGTCTGTAATATAACATAATGTAGTAGTGCATTGAATGTGTATCAATGATGATTCAAGAGTGAATTGTATTGAATGCTACCGGATTCATTTTGTGAATCAACACCTGAAAGAGCATAACTCTGTAACTTGTATGTAATTGACATTTTATTGTAATACAAGCGATCTTGCTTTGGTGTGTGGGTTTTTCTCCTGTAAGGGTTTTCCCACGTAAAATCTGGTGTTCAATCTTTATTATTTATTCTATTATTCTTGTTTGTACATCTTAAATGAACTGTAATTGTAAAGTTTTGTAAATATTTGTATCTCTCTCCTTGAAGATTAGTATTAGGAAGGCATATTCTATAATTTTCTTTCCTTTCAAATTCCTACTTCTTTTTTTGCCACAACCTCCATGGTGCATTCTCTCCTTGATTCTTCTGCCTTTTCCATCCTTGTGCGGTATCTTTCCTATCTTTCCTGAGTTTGTTTTAGCTTCCTTTCTTCCATGTCATGTCCATGCTTGATTATATTGTTTCACTAACTTCTCTTAATTTCTTATTATCTCCTTTTTCCATGGGTGTTTTAGATATGGTCTTACATTAATCCTTTTGTATCCCATGGTTATCTTCTTTTGAATGGTTACATCTTTTTAGGGATCTTTTGAGATCCCTCCCCCTTTCCATTTGTCATCCCTTAGGTGCCTACCCCCTTCTCACAAGGGTGGGATCTAACATAATTCACTGTAGATCATAAAAATTTCCTATCACTTTTCATTTTACCTTTCCAACTCTTCTTTCTATTCCACACTTTTCTTTTACTTGTTCATCCTATTTCTTCTTCACTATTCTATCCATGGTCTTGGAAATGGAACCAAATGTTGGTAAGAAATAGATGGACATAATCCAGAGATCTGAGCTTGAGTTAAGTCTCTAAAGTTAGTTTATACCCCAGACATGACAGTGATAGAATAGTAGAGAACGGTAATAAGAAACATCTCATGTGGTAAGATCTAATCACATCCAAGAAGTAAAACACATCAATAGATATATAATCCTTTTATTATAACCTTATATCTCCATATATATATTCATATTTATATTCAACATCATATACCAAAGGCAAGTCTGAGTCTCTGCTTTGTATATTATACTTCCTTACATCCGCTTACTATATGTTACATATCATCATATCATTACATATCTTTATACATTGTGATGTAATAGGGACATGTCCCTTACAAAACATCTCTAATACTATCTTCCATGTCGGCCTTGCCCTCCGTACTCCACTTGCGGTAGGTTCTACTTGTTGCCCAATATCTTGTCAATAGGTATCATTGATTAGTACATACTTTGTAGCTAGAAAATGAAATCATCTTTTTTCAAGATGGGCCATATTCTTAAGGTAAGCTTTACTTGATAGATAGTTCACAATGTCTCTATACTAATAGAAAGATGTCTATTTTTCAACATCTAATGCACAAATTCCTTCATTAGAAAAATCCTAATTTATTGGTTTACTATGGGAAGAAGGGTTTTTAGCTAACTAATCAATGATCACCTATCCCTTGATGGACTTTTGGTTGACATATGTTAACTCAAATTTGCTAAGTAAAGTTAAAAATCACCCTACCCTTCTCAACAACATTAATTGTGTGAGAAAGGTTCGTCTAGCAGCTCTAATCTTATTGTAAAGTTCATGTTTCTTGATTTAGCATGTAATGGTGTAAGCATTTTGTGGTGAAGACTATAGCCAAGCACTCCTTTTACATTTGAGTATAATTATTTTCATAGTCTAATAGAGTGTGGTTGATAAAATATATTGCTCTTTCTTTGGCATCGTTGTCTTCTTGGGCTAGCATGCATGCCATTGATATTTTAATTGCCCTAAGGTAAAGAATGAAAGGTTGGTCTTTTTTGGGTGGAATGAGAATGGGAGGAACAAGGAGAAACTTCTTCACTTGATTGAAAGTATCTTGACAATCCAATGTCCAGGTTATCTTAACAACCCTCTTTAATAGATAGTTAATTGGATGTATTTTGAAGGTCAAGTCTAGTTTAAAATGTTATACCACCCCTAATTGACCTAAGAATGTACTTACAACTAATTCATTGGTTAGAGGCTAGGTTACATCTAAAATAAATTTTACTTTAGCCAAGTCATCATCAATTTCCCATCGAGAAATGATGAAACGTTGTACTCATGCAACCTAGTGAAAATTACATGAAGTTCTATATGTTTTGATCTTTTCTTAGATTTTGCAAGCAAATAATCTATCTATGTTTCCACCATTTTATGAATGAGATCATAAAAATATGAATCATGGTCCTTTGATAAGTAGCATTCTTATTCTTTAACACAAATGGCATCACTACATAATAGAAGACCCCCCACGGGGTAGTAAATGTCATTTTACTCTGATAAGTTTCTATAATGGAAATTTGATTATTACCTAAGAATCCATCAATGAGAGATAGGATCTTGTATCTAGTAGTTGAATTTGTAATTTGATCTATTGAAGGAAGGGGAAAATAATCTTTTGGACAAGTCTGATTGATATTCCTATAAATCAAGACATATCCTAATCTTTCCATTTTTCTTGAGCACATGAACTATGTTGGAGACCTAGTCTGAATAGCCCATTGGTTTGATAAATCCCATATTTAGGAGTTTCTTTAGTTCTACTTTTACCATTTTTATTACATGAGGATTTATGGGCCTTATCTTTTTCTTGATTGATTTTGTTGGAATATTTGTCATTGATGTCAAAGGTGCATACACATGTCATTGAGATTAAGAAGATAGTCATGAATAGACAAGAGTATAATAACATGTTATAATTGATATCAAGAAGGTGCATGAACAAGAGTGGTGTCACTAATGTTAAAGACATAAGATTGAGATTGTTGGCAAGATTGATGTCTAAGATCTTGTTATGGAAATTGTTGGAATTGATGTCAAAAGTGCGTAGACAAAGTTGTCATTGATGTCAAAGGACGTCATTGATGTCAAAAGATGGAGCATGTTCAATGAACAAGTTATGTGGTGATACCTAAAGATGCAGAAGATGTGGTGTTAGTGACAAGAAGAATGCAAACAACCAATATATAGTCATCATCGAATTACATCCCATGATTGTTATGAGAAGATGAAAGGCAACAATTAATAAGGAGCAATTACTATTCTTAATACAATAATATGAAAATATAAAGGAGTGAGATTTTTTAAATATACCAAGTGGAGTGGATTAATAGAAATAATGAAGACTAAAGATAATTTAAATTAAAGATTTAAATTCTTATGATATGGTCGACTAAGAGATTAAAGATCAACGATCATAGTTAAGGAGAGCAAGTATATTTAATAAAGAAGGACAATGAATATCAATGGAGTTTAATTTATCAAGTGCTAGCTGACCAAGTCTAGAATGAGGCTGACCTCATATGCAGATCACTAGATAAGACAAAGAAGTATTATTTAATTAAACAATAACATGATATTTAAGATAGACAAGGTGATGTAATTTATAAAGTGAATATCATTTGGAGTTTAAAAGAATTTGTTCAGTGAAGGTTGACTTCTTATGGTATGTGATTTAAGGTGGAGTGACTTATTAATGAAGGTGATGTGATTCATAATAGAAGGTCAAACATGTGATTTATGAAGTGCATTTAGAAGCTACGATTTGCTTGAGTAGTACACTTTGTTTTTGTGAAGAAAATTATTAACAAAGATAGCACTTAACATATGATGAAAGGCAGCAAATCATTTATAATAAAAGATGTGTGAGTCAAAACCTAAAGGTGTGATTTGTTTATGAGGTGGTATGATTTGTTTGGGAATAATAAGAATTTTCCTATGGAAGCGCTCTATGTAAAAAGACTTAATCTTATAATGTGAAATGATACAATTGGTTATGAAGTGGTGTGATTATGTGTAAGGATATCTCTTTTTATAAGAGACACATCCATTGGTTCAAGACATGTCCCTTGAGATGCTATATTATGTGGAAGGTAGTGTGAATGAAAGATAAGTGAGTAATGAATATTATATGAATAAGAGCAGATTGAGAAAATGTTAAAGGGTAGAAAAATGAAGTTCAATTCAGATTTATTTTGAGTGTATATGCAGCCCATGTATGAATGATAAATGCAAATATATATGACAAATATATGTGAAGATTAGAAGCAAAAATCTACATGAAAATATTGGCATGATAATGATTAGTTTTTGAAGAAAGGATTGTGTGAAAGAAAGTGCATGCTCCGAATTACGAGAGGATAAAGTATTTGTGTGTGTGAACCTGATTTGAAAAGAAAAGACTTACATCATAGAGAATCAAAAATAGTGATCAAATTTGTGAAAGAAGGTTATTGTGTAGATTGTGATTAGATTTGGACGAAGGTTATTATGTGGATAGTGATTAGATTTGGAAGAAGGATATTGTGTGAGTTGTAGTCAAATTTGTGAGAGGAAGATTCTGTGAAGAAGCATACTATATCAACTATTGAAGGATAAAGAGGTTGGAGCCTCTTGATGGGTTGGAGATTAATTTGTGTGGGGGTTGGAGCCTATCAAATAGAGGTTGGAGCCTCTTGCTGGGTTGGCGCTCAGTCTGTGTGGGGTTGGAGCCTATAATTCTGTCAAGTGCAGATTGGTGTGTCTTGTGAGTTGGAGCTCACTATTTTTATGTGAAGTAGGTTGGAGCCTACAAGAAGAAGAGAGGATATATATATATATAAGAAATATTGTGTTGTGGTTTTCTCCTGAAAGGGTTTCCATGTAAATCATGTGTTCTCATTATGTACTTAATTTCTAGATCTTGCATATGTGTATCTAATGTAATTAATTGAGTTTGCAAAAGTAAAAGATTGTTAGATACTGATTCACCGCCCCTCTCAGTATCACTATGTGCTCAAGATATTTTACCTCAAGTTTTGTTACCAAATTATGCATGACAGTGTCTAGGTCTAGGCTAGGCATGTTTGCATATGTCCATGCAAACACATTACAAAATTGATAAGGAATTATGTGTATTCTTCTAATTCTTTGCTTGTCAAATTTTCTCCCAACTAACATTTTTTTGTTTTCCTAGCATATACCTATATTAAGATTGATAGTATCTCCTATTAATGATGGGTGAACTTCTTCAATTTTTTCTATGGTGAGAGTTAAATTAGTGCTTTTATTGATTTGTAAAATCTCTAATTCATCTCTGAAGCAATCAACTAGATGTGGGAGAAGTGTATATCCCTTTTTGTAGTAAACTCGTGAGAGGCCATCATATGTGTTAAGGTACTCTAAAATAGCTATTAGGATTAAGGTGCCATCAAACTTGTAAATCCTATGTATTTAATTACTCCTAATATTGTTTGTAAATCATTCATAAGGGATGAAGTATTCACCTAGTAGTGACCTTGTTTTAGTTGCACTTTGGATCCTTGTACTCGATGGGGGGGTGTGGGAGGGCTTGTGACAAGGGTCATTGTACCTTGGCATTTAATCATGTTTTCATATGTCAAATCCAGGGTTGTGTCCTTGGCTATTTGCGATAAGGAACCTAATAATCAATAGTCCTTAGCTAACTTATTGAATTGAACCATCCTAGTAAATCAATGCTGCTAACCATCTACTTGAAAGGAAATCTGATCTAAAGACTAAAGCAAAAAAATGATAAAGGAATCTATTTAATTCACACAAAAGATAAAAACATGCATTTACTGGAAATAAATCTATTTAGACAATAATTGACCTATCTTATGAAAGTAGGAAAATTATACTTCTAATGAAAACTATAAATAAGACAATGAAGCAAAGATACTAGTCTCCTATCTATTGGTGGGAGTGGGCCCTTTCTCCACACCTTCAGAGCCAAAGGCTAAACAAGAAACTTAGAATAAAGATGCAACAACACAAATCTCTTTAATCTAGTCATATAAAAGTATGTTGTATTCAAAAGTATAAGTTCTGCTCTGAAAGAGAAATTACATAATACTGCTGTAAAATTTTGATTGTTATAATGTTGTTCCTATCCAAATATATCAGTCTAATCGACATAATATCATTGGAGTTAACTACTTCATCTAATCAATTTATCTTGAGATATAAACAATCTCTTATTCTAAACTAAAACATGTGAATGTCCATCTAAAATATAACCATGCAAAGTCTGAAAGAGGACTTTAGTGATACTGAAAGTACCACTAAATCTGGAGTTTAAATTATAACAATAATAGGTAACAAAGCTTGATAAAAAGGAAATTAATTCCCAAAATAGAGGACTGAAAGAAACCTTCTAATCTCATACAAAGACAAGTGAAAGCGTATCATGTCCCTGTGGACAACTAGAGTCATCTGTTGAGATGCTCAGGCCTGAATAGGTGGCTCTATAGTACTTTAGTCACCCTAGATATTCTTGGTAATCAACAGTGTCAGAGATTTTGTGTACATAAGTCACCAGACTATTGTAAGCAGCTCCAAAGATGCTCCAAAATGCAACTGAGACATAGCTCCAGAGATCACCATCTTCTCTACTCTACTTCCTACCCCAGAGATCCTCCAACAAGTTCAAAAACATTGGAGTATCTTGTAGTGTCCTTTGTACCAGGCTCTGGAGATAATTAGGATTACCTTCGAAGTTCTTCAAAACTGCCTTCCGCCTATGTAATAACACCTATGAAACCTGAAAAGAGATTTTTTTGTACAATTTCATCAGTTTCACTGCAACATAAGTCTTTTCATCAAAACAATAATCTTCAGCAATTCATCTCTTATTAGCATCATTAAAACAAGACTTTATAGTTTCTATAGTACAATACTAGGACAGGTAGAATGAAAAGATTAGAAAAAGGGAGTAAAAATGTATGTTTATCTAAGTACTACCCGTCACTCAACACCCCCCCGAGCCTAAGGTTTTGCAGGTCCTCCTGCACTTTCATAGTCTGGACTTGTTGAGGTGGTATAATTTATTAGTGAGATTGTAGTCCTCAAAAGTTGACCAAGTTGT
Organism: Cunninghamia lanceolata; assembly: GCA_027924645.1. Lineage (NCBI taxonomy): Eukaryota > Viridiplantae > Streptophyta > Pinopsida > Cupressales > Cupressaceae > Cunninghamia > Cunninghamia lanceolata. The sequence goes on along the minus strand of BSBN01001219.1, from coordinate 1,685,455 downwards.
GAAGTTTGTGTTGTCATTCCTCTTGAATTGTTTGCCCTGTTTCACCCATTCCTAAAATTTAGCATCCTCCATCTGCTCAGACCATATGGGAAATGACTCAATGATGAGGGGTGGCCTGAAGCGTCCCCCTATCCAATTCTTCTTATATTTGTCCATCAACTTGGACATTGCCCTTGCCTTTCTCATAAACCACCTAAGGTTGGCTGGGGACACTACTTCTTTCATTTTTTGTTCTGGAGTGAGAGCATTCCATCTTTTCTTCCCAATGGTTATCATCTGACTGGATGAGTTATGCATGAATAAACCAAATTCAATGGTACACTCTTGCAGGTGTTGCTGATACAGGGGTAGAATTTTTCTTTTACCTGTTGGGGAATAAATTGCTACTCTGAAATGAATTTCAAAGCCTAGGGGATTTGGACAATATCTCCTAAGGAATAGGATTGTATCTACATCCTTAATGGTGTAAGCTTCCATTCATTCATTCCAGATCAGATGATTCCTCATTAGTGACATAAACACTTTGAGTTGGCAATCACCTACAAAGAAGTTGATAAAGAAAGTGTGGTCTTCTATGAAGAAATTATGTAAATATAGTTCACACAGAATTTTTTTATCTTCATCTGTACTCTTCATATACACCTCAAGGAAGTCTTTCCCATCCTGTATATTCTTAGTTGAATTAGAAAGAACTAATGATATCTTCCTTTGGAGGATCCTCTCTTGTAAAAATAGAGCATAACTACCACAGGGGGGTCTGCAGACTATGATTTTAGTAGAGAGGGTGGCGATAGTAGTGACTTTCTCTTCTAGAGTTTTTACCTTTTTTTTCATGACTGTCACTGCCATTTGCAATTGTAGCATCACACTGGTCCCCTCTAACTCCCTGTATCTCCTTTCCCAATGGAATATGGCTCTAGGAATGTCTATTGGGAGTATCCCCAAATGTGGATCTGTTTGAGTACCTTGTTCAACAGTAGTAATTAGATTGGTCAATTCTTGAAGCAGCTCTGCTTGGTCATCTATCTTATTGTTGGCCCTTGTGAGTTCTCAGGCCCGGCTCTGTAATTACTTAGTTATGACTGAGATTAAGGTAATGCTATTATCTCGGGCCTAGATAATGGTAGAAATATTCTCTGTCATCTCTGCATTCTTTTTCTGGATCTTAGCCTCCTTGGTGTCAATGATCTTTTGCTTCTCCTCTACTTCCCTCTTCAACTCATCAATTTGTTGGTTTTTAACTGCATCCTTTTCATTCATGACCTTCTTGAGGTCAGTGATAACCAAAATTTTGCCCCACAATAATCTTTTTAGATTTTCAATCTCCTCCATTAACTATTGTTCCCTTGGGATCTCAATATCCTCTTGGTCAGAGGGATGTGAGTAACTCCTTGTTTCTCCTCCCTCTACCAACTCTACATTTGGTATCTCCATATCTCCTTGTTCTCCACTGTCAGCCTATTCCTTCTGCTCTTTTGTCCCCTCTTGTTCCTCATCCTATTGTTTCTTTTCTTGGTCTGCTACAAAGGCTGAGACATAGGAGGGCCCAACCTATTCTTGGGGAGGAGTCATAGAGGTCTTAAATCCCACAAGAACCTCAGCCAGGAGGGCAATATCATTTTTTGCTTGAGTGGGCTACCTCTTCCTCTTGCTCCTCTAGAGCACTGGTTTTGAATGTGTCTTCAGCACTAGTATATCTCCTTCAAAATCTGAGGAGATAGTTAGGGCCTCACTATATGCCACCTCTGGAGCTTGAGTATCTTGTGGCTCAAGGATCTCTAGAGCTTGAGCAGTTGGAGGGCCAGTGATCTCCTGAGCACTTTCCTCGGTCACTCTTCTTTGTGTGCTTCTATAGTAAAGGAATTTCATTTGAATCCTCAGAGTCTTCCTCTATCCTTTTATGTTTGCTGGACTTAGGGGTTTTTGGAGCCCTCTTTGCTATTTCTTTCTGCTCTATTTTGTCTTCGTGTTTCTTAGGCCTAGGAGTTTTGGCAGGCTCCTTTATTGCCTCTTCCTGAATAATGACAAAATCCTTCATTTTCTCAGCTGGGGTGGACTCCTTAGTCAGTGCCAGTTTTCTTTTTGCTAAGTGAGTTATTCTTGAGGGCTGCTCTATAATTGTTTCTTTTACCTATTCAATTGTACTTGAGGGTTCTCCTATAGTCTCCTTCCCCTTTCTCTTCTTCTTAGTAGTTGGACCCACCTATGCTACATGTGGAATGGAAGTTGGTGTTTCCTCTGCCATCTTCTTTCCCTTACTTTTCCTAGTAGTTGGGAATGAAGTAGAGGGTGCCTCTCCTTCAGTCTTCTGAGTGGAGGAAGGTGCTTCTTCAGTAGTTTCCCTATTCTTCTCTTTGGATTTTTGTGTGTCATCCAATAATGACTGCCATAAGGCCTCCCCTCCTCTTCTAGACACAAAATGATGTTTGACAATTAACTGAATGAGTCCATGGTGCTTCATAGGGCCCTTCCCCTGTTGGTATTTGTCTATTGAAGGTGCTATGGTAGAGTACATGAAATTTGGCAGGTTTATGTTGTATTTTGGATGGGCATGCCCATGCCTTAGGAAAATCAACATCTTCATAATGGGCCCTAGTACTAGTGAGAATTGCCCATCACAAGTGAAGTATTTCATCAGCCACATGGCCAAAGATTGCCATGGCTGAGGAAGTGAAGTCCTTATGATCCCTTTTACTTCACGTTTACTTACGTGTAATGGCACCTCAAGGTCATTATCTACTAAGAAATTTTTTATTAAATTAGAGTAGAAGGTTTTAAGATGGTAAAACCTCTCACCTTGTTCCGATAGACCTGAGATGTTGCTAATGATGGTCACTGAGACAACAATTGTCACTCCACGTACCTTTGTCTGGTTATTCATCAGGTTAGGAAGGAATTCATCTACTATGTCTTCATGGTAACCCTCAAATTTTTCCAAGAACTCCAACCATCCTGCATTTCTCAGTACATCCATTAAGGTCTGATCTTGAAGCAATCCCTCTGGTGTTTCAAGCTCAGTTTTCTTCTTGACAGTATTTTCCCCTCTTTGTTTGTATTGATTAGAGAAACCTCATCTTTAACTCCTTTCCTTGAATAGATTTTGTTGGAATAAGTCCCCCTCTGGAGCTCTTCTCCTGTGGTTATAGACTAACCCTAACTCTAGAGATCCCCTATTTCTACAGAAAGGTTCTGCTGCATTTTGCTGTTGTGCTATGTCTAGAGTTTGAAAGATCTTTTGTTTGGGTATCACTTACGATGATTTCTTAGATTTAGGAGGGTTTTGTTTACTTGAATAATTCAAATTGGGGGGTTAAATCATAATTGCAAGGAAAGATGTGACACTTTGTAGCGGATATGTCAGTTTAGGCAGTTATGGTGGCATGCGTGGGTTTAGATAGGAATAATGGAGAGGTGTACATGTCTAGGGATTTTGCATAAAAATAGAAATGAAAAGATGTGTAATAATTAACTAATGCAAGTGAAGTACCCAGATTATCATTTGTGATGATTAAATGATATGTTTGTGTTGTTGTGCTGCCATCTTGATGAGGTTTGATGTGACTCTACCTTTGTGCAACTTTCCCATCAATCATCATGATGTTAGTAGCACGTAATCTGGCACCTTTTCTTGAAGATGGATTTGATTGTGATGCACCAACAGGTGACATCATTGGATGGCATCTGAATGATGCTTCATTGGTGGCTGGTAGAGTGGTTGTTCTACGTTTCTTCCCCATTTTTCTTGAAAGTGGAGGGTGAGTCATGGTGACCTCATCATGTTTTTAGTGTCCCCATTTTGACATCTGGAAAGGTGGGGCCCAGATGTTTGAATTGATTTAGGTTGGTGAAGCGCTGGAGGTGCTCCTAGTTTTCTCTAGAGATGCACCTGGTTGGCTCCAGAGAGACTTCTGCTGAATCCTACATGAAGAAGATAATTGGCATTTGTTGGTTTTCAGTTCCCTAGGTGAGAAAGACCACCATTTTACTGGTTTTCAATCTTTCTCTTTTTAATTTTTGTTCTTTAATTTTTTTTTGAGAAGGGCCGCCATTTATTGGTTTTCAACCCCTCTTTTTTGTTTTTTTTCTCTTTTTTTATTATCCTTTTGAATCTTTTCAATTTGTGGTAGAGGCTGTGGCCTCTGTCATCAAGTACAAGTCCTTGGTAAACTTCTCCTTTGTATTTGGTCTTTGATAGAGCCGAATTCTATGACCATTTATGAAGAACGTATTTTCTCCTCTATCAATGGGTGCCAGCAAAACTGTTCCATTTGAACATAAACTTCCCTAATTTGGTAGGGTCCCATCCAATGAGCTTGTAACTTTCCCTTCAACTCCTTAAACTTGGAATCATACATGAGAACCCAGTCCCCTTGTTGAAATGTCCTCTTTTTGATGTGTTGATCATGTCATCGTTTCCTCTGATGTTCAATGAGTTCTGTTTGTTGTATGGCCTCTGTCCTGATTTCATCCAATTCATTGAGTTGAAGACTTTGATATTGCTGTGCTATAGATAGTGGCAGTCCAATATCCAATGATCTCTTTAGTGTTTGCAATTCAACCTCAATGGATAGTAAGGGTTTCTTCCCATAAACCAGTTCATAGGGTGAAAACTTGGTTGTTGACTTCCACATTGTGTTGTAAGCCTAGACTGCTTCAGGTAACCTGTTGGCCCAGTCTTTCCTATTCATGGCCACTATCCTTGTCAAGATGTTTTCTAGCTCCCGATTTGTCACCTCCACTTGCCCATTTGCTTAGGGATGGTAAGGTGAAGATTTCCCATGCTTAACCTGGTATAGATTTGTGAAGGCTTGAATTACTTGAGATGTAAACTATGGACCTCTGTCTGAAACTATTGATCTTGGTGCTCTGAACCTCAAGAAGATTTTGTTATAGAGGAAATCAACAACTCTTTCTTCTCTTGTAAATTGTAATGCTTAAACTTTTGCCCATTTGGTTACATAATATGTGCATACCAAAATATATTCTTTCCCTGAAGATGGTGGAGAATTGGTCCTACAAAATCTAGGCCCCATTTCTCAAATGGTTCTAAGACCACTTGAGGTTGCAACGACATCTCCTGGGTGAAGGTTGGCTGACCCATCCTTTGGCACTGATCACACTACTTCATATACCTCTTGGTATCCTTATGGAGAGATGGCCAATAGTAACTAGCTCCAAGTATCTTGTGTATTGTCCTTTGTGAGGAATAATGTCCACCTAAGGGTTCATCATGACATGCCCTCAACACATCAAAGATTTCATCAGCTCTTAAGCACTTGTGCAAGATAAAGTCAGGACCACATTTAAACAGTAGACCATTCAACCATTTATAAGATAAAATTTCTTCTACCAATTTATTTTTCTGTTTAGAAGTGAAATGAGAAGGAAACAAGCCTATAGCCAAGAAACTAGCTATGTCAGCAAACCAAGGTGTAGTGGAAGAAACAACAAAGAGATGTTTATTTGGAAATTTATCTTCCACTGGCTGGTTTTCTCCACTTGTATGCAACCTTGACAAAAAGTCAGCAACCAAATTGAATTTTCCTAGATTGTCTATGATAGTAACATCAAGTTCTTGTAATAATAATAGCCATCTAATTATCCTTGCACATACTATAGGTTTGTTCATTAAGTATTTAATGGTTGCATGATCAGTGTGCACAAATATTTTATACCCTATGATATCACGTCTAAATTTGTTAATAACATAGATGACTGCTAGGAATTCCTTTTCTGTTGTTTTGTAGTTTTTTTCCATAGGGGTAAGTTTCTTACTCATGTAGTAGATTACATGCATACTTTCCCCTTCCTCTTTCTGTCCTAAGACTTTCCCAATTAATTCATTTGAAGCATCAGTTTGTATGTGAAAGGGTAAATTTCAATTAGGTCCCCTCAAAACAAGTGTGACTGTAAGTTTCTCTTTAATGGTTTCAAATGTTGTTTGGCAGTCCTCTATCCAATGGAAGTCAGCATCCCTAGTTAGCAGAGAAAACATAGGAGCAGCTATCTTGCTGAAATTTTCTATAAATCTCCTATAGTATCCTGCATGACCTAAGAAGCTTCTAATATTAGTTTGATTCCTAGGTGAGGGTAACTATTTTATCACTTCTACTTTGTTTTGATTTACTTAGATCCCTTTTGCTGATATGTGGTGTCCAAAGACAATTCCTTCTTCTACCATCATAAAGCATTTCTCATGACTCAAGGACAACTAATTTTTCTCACAACATTGCAACACTTTATCTAGGTTCTTAAGGACTTCTTCAAAGGTGTTCCCATACATAGTAAAGTCATCCATATAGATCTTCATACACTCATTGGCTAATTCAATAAAAATGGCTAAAACAACTCTCTGAAAAGGTAGCTGGAGCATTACATAGGCTAGATGGAAGGACTCCATATGCAAAAGTTCCCCATGAACATGTAAAGGTGGTTTTATCTTGGTCTTCTAGTGCTACTTGTATTTGGTTATACCCACTAAATCCATCTAGGAATGAGAAGTACTTTTTCCCTGCTAGGTTATCCAACACTTGGTCAATGAATGGCAAGGGAAAATAATCCTTCTTTGTGGCTTTGTTTAGTTCTTTGTAATCAATACATACCCTCCATTTTCCATCTTCTTAGGCACTATAACCAAGGGTGAAACCCACTAGCTATCTAAAATAAGATAGATGAATCCTGCCTGTATCAATTTCTCTATTTCAGTTTCAACAATGTCTTTCATCGTAGGGTTTAATCTCCTCTAGGGTTGTCTAACAGGTTTGACATCTTCTATGTATATGTGATGGATATAGATCTTAGGAGGAATACCCTACATATCCTGATATTCCCAAGCAAAAGCTACTGAATGGGAGATAAAGAGATTAAGAAGTGCTTCTTCCTATTTTCCTATTAGTTGAGTGTTGATGTTCAATGTTTTCCCAGGTAAGATCATGACTTGTTTTGAATATGATCCTTAGATGTTCCTATCCCATATTTTGGAGTCATAGTGTTAAGAGGACAAGAATGTGGGAGAAACATGTAAAATGTGGCTGAGTCTCTATAGAATGTTTCTCCACAAGGAATGATTTTGCAAGGGTACAATGGGTAGAAGTAAAAAATTCTCTCCTTAAGTCTTGAGCTAGTTCCATTGTATCTTTCCCAATGAGAATGTGAGTTATATCTTTAGGTGTGTCATAGTCTATTTCTTCCTCTAACTCACCCAAATGTTCCTTGATGGTAACCATAGCTACTGAGGCACTATTTTCCATGTTATCAGGATCATCTACCCACACTTTTCCTGAATAGTGTATAGATGGTTTAGCTGGAGGATACAAGGAGATTTTATTCATGTCTAACCCATTTGAAATGACCATGTCTCTAGTTTTGTAATCAATAGATGCTACTGCTGTACCCAGCCATGGCCTTCCTAAGATTAAAGGATAAGCATTTCTTTGGTTTCTAGGCTCCAATATCAAGAAGTCCACCATAAATTCTCGTGACTTTACAACAACTGGAACATCAATTAACACCCCTTTTGGAATAGCCATTGATTGGTTAGCCAATTGGAGAATTATGGATGTGGCCTAGACACTAGTCAGGGATAATTTGTCCAGGGTGTGAATTGTCATTACGTTTATTGCTGCCCCTAGATCAACCAAAACATTAGATATTTCTACCCCTAAAATGTGGACAGTTATGATAGGGTTTCCAGGATCTCCATATTTTGGGAGGAGCATCTCTCCCACTATAAGGTCTACTACTTTTCCTTCCACCTGAATGGTGGTAGGAAAGTTTTTCTTTCTGTCCTGGGTTTTTACACAATGTTGTTTAATGAATTGGTTTAGTTCAGGAACATCCTTGATTGCTTGCAGGAGTGGAATTTTAATGTTCAGTTGCTTGATTTCCTATAGAAGTTTTGACTCAATGGTAGGTTGGACTTGTTTTTGTAGGATGGTTTTCTGAAGGACATGTTGTTTGAATTGTTCTAGGTAAGGTGCTTGCTTTTCAATCTCCAGAGTAGCTCCAGAGTTCATCTCAGAAGTAGCCCCAAAGGTGATTTCTGGAGCTATTCCTTTAGGAGGAACTTTGGAGTTACCTAAGGGCTGCTCTTTTGGCACAGTTTCAATAGTAATATTCTCCTAGGGCTGAGTGGATGGGTTTTTAGGTTCCATATCATCAGTTACTTCAATTATGAGTGGAGGAGATGGTCTTGGTAGTGTTTTTCCAAAATGTAGCTAGAGGTTGTTTAGATAAATAGATTTTACACCAGCCATGCTTTCTTGCTCTATCATGTAAACAACTGCTCCCTGTTTATTTCATGGATTTACTATAGGTTGAGATAGTAAGGATGGCTGACTAACTAGCTCATTTTGTGATTGTCCCTATGTGTTGGGGGTCCATTTAGGAGTGCTAGTTGCTGAGGTTGGAAATGTCTCGATTGTCCTTGGTATTGTTGATTGTAACCCTGCTGAGGACCCCACTGAGGTTGCATGTTTTGTGGTCCATATTGTGATGGAAATTACTGTGGCCATTGTTGGTTTACCCAAGGTTGGTTTTTCCACTGTTGGTTTTGCCATTGTTGGCTTGACTAGTCTTGTGGTACCCATGGGGGAATATTTTGAGGTCCTTGCCAAGTTGGATTTCATTGATTGTTTCCCTAGTTTGAAGGACCCCTATAGGAAGCTTGGTTTGGGTACTGGTTGTATGGGAAATGGCCAATTTATTTTTTCCCTACGTAGTTCAAATCCTCTTCTATTATTGCATTCTTTTTAGTTAGCCTTTTTAGGGCTTGGAGCTTATCACAATGACTGGTAGGGTGTTCTTTGTTATAGATCTAGTAGATTTCCAACTTATCCAATGGACATTCTCTCAAAAGGTGTTTGTTCCTACACCTAGGACAGTATATGGAAAAAGGTTCAGTTATTCTATTTTGTTCAGTTATTCTAGTTTTTGTCTGAATTCCATATAATGTGGTATTCAGCTGGACTAGGATATCTAATTTTAGGTTTGCAAACTCCTCCATTAATTATCCTATATCATTCTTCCCTTTTAAGGACCTTAGTGTTCTCACTCCATCCTGTGTTCTAGATTAGTTTCTATAGATTTCCTCTATAGCAGACATGTCCATTTTGTTGATATTTCCTCTCCCCATTAGATCCAGTGCCTATTTTGACTCTTATCAATCCCTTTATGAATAAAGTTTTGGCTAAGCTATGAGCTATGGGGTTTCCATATCTCCTTAGGGTAAAGTTGAATCTATCTAGGTAGTCTTCTAAACTTTCATCCTCTTTTCTGTTTAGTTTGGAACAACTCCTCTTTTCTATCACTGATTCTGCAATAGTCCTAGTACTTGTCTAGGAACTCAATTTCCATTTGGTCCCATGAGTGAATGGAGTCTAGGGATAAACCCATGAACCACCTCATGGTAGAATATTTGAGGGTAGATTGGAAGAGTTTGATTTTTTGATTATCTAATCTGTAGTCGTATCTTTGGCATAAGACTTTAAACTTAAACAGAAACTGATCTGGATCCTCAGAAGCAAGACCCCTAAAAGTTGGTAAGTTTGAAGGTGAAATGCTCTTCATGAGGGCATTGTCTCTAGGAGCAAGAACAATGGGGTATGAGAAGGTTCTTGCATTCTCATGCAGAGGATCTACCTCATCATTATGATTATCCCCCATGTTAGATGCTTTTTCTTCCCAAGATTCAATGTAAGATTCTAGTAAAATGGATCATCTTAATAGATCTACCTGGTGCTTCTACTATAGCTCTTAAATATACTCAAAGAGTGAAAGATTTTGAGGACTTGTGGGAATGTCAAATTGGGTTATAATTTCCAAGGTAGGTTCTAAGTGTTCCTCTTCCTCTTCAACAAGATCTTGTACCACCCTACTGCTTTCACCTATAGTTTGTTACTTGGGTGTTTATTTGATGTATCTACCTTTTGAATCCCTAGGCCTAACCATACAGATTCAAATTGATCTAAAACGACTGCTAACTAGGGTTTTCTTATTAACACATTTCCTTGTCCACAATACCAAAAATGACAAGGGTCATCATACCTTGGCATTTAATCATGTTTTCATATGTCAAATCTAGCGCTGTGTCCTCAACTATTTGCAATAAGGAACTTAATAATAAACATTCCTTAGCTAACTTACTGAATTGAACTATCTTAGTAAATCAATGCTGCTAACCATCTACTTGAAAGGAAATATGATCTAAAGACTAAAGCAGTAAACTGCTAAAGGAATCTATTTAATTCACACAAAAGCTAAAAACATGCATTTACTAGAAACAAATCTATTTGGACAATAATTGACCTATCTTATAAAGTAAGAAAATTAGACTTCTAATGAAAACTGTAAATAAGACAATGAAGCAAAGATACTAGTCTCCTATCTATTGGTGGGAGTAGGCCCTTGCTCCACACCTTTAGAGACGAAGGCTAAACAAGAAACTTAGAATAAAGATGCAATAACACAACTCTCTTTAATCTAGTCTTATCAAAGTATGTTGTATTCAAAAGTATAAGTTCTACTCTGAAAGTGAAATTACATAGTACTTCTATAAAATCTTGATTGTTATTCTGCTATTCCTATCCAAATATATCAGTTCGATTGACATAATATCACTAGAGTTAATGACTTTATCTAATATATTTATCTTGAGATATAAACAATCTCTTATTCTAAACTAAAACATGTGACTGTCCATCTAAAATATAACCATGCAAAGTCTAAAAGAGGACTTTAGTGATACTGAAAGTAGCACTAAATCCAAAGTTTATCTTATAACAATAATAGGCAACAAGGCCTAATAAAAAGGAACTTAATTCCCAAAATAACATATTGAAAGAAACCTTCTAATCTCATGCAAAGACAAGTAAAAGTGTATGATGTCCCTTTGGACAACTGGAGTCATCTACTAGGACACTTAGACCTGAATAGGTGGCTCCATAGTACTTCAATAACCCTAGAGATTCCTAGTAATCAATGGCGCCGGAGTCGCCAAACTATTGTAAGCAGCTCTGGAGATGCTCCAAAATATAGCTGAGACATAGATTTGGAGATCACCATCTTCTTTGCTCTACTTCCTACCCCAGAGATCCTCCAACAAGTTGGAAAACATTGGAGTATCTTGTAGTGTCCTTCGTACCAGGCTTCAGAGATAATTAGGATTACCTCTCGAGTTCTTCAAAACTGCTTTCTGCTTGTGTAATAACACCTGTGAAACCCAAAAAGAGATTTTCTACACAATTTCATCAGTTTCACTGCAACATAAGTCTTTTTATCAAAATAATAATCTTCAACAATTCATCTCTAATTAGCATCATTAAAAAAATACTTTATGGTTTCTATAGTACAAATACTAGGACATGCAGAATGAAAATATAGGAAAAAGGGAGTAAAAAGATATGTTTATTTGAGTGCTACCTAGCACTCATCAGCTTGCCCCCCTAATACTATCATTAGGGGTTTGGGGGCGGTGACAGCTTCCTCGCCCCCCTGGCAAGGGTTTGGGGGTAGCGTCCTCGAAGAGATTTTTTAAAGAAAATTGCCTTGTAAAATATTATAATTTTGTAGTCAATCTGGACCATTCATCATTAGGTCGCAGATCTGACAGTGGAGGTTATGTTAGGGTATTTTTCCCTAGAAGGCAACACTCTTTTAAGAGGATATTGTATTGCGGCTGTGAGAGAGTCTTATAAGCACTACTAGATTGAAGACTTGAGAGGAGATTGATAGTATTGTATTGTGAACTCTATTGAAGTTAATACAGACTGGTGCATCTTGTCACACCCCATTTTTAAACTAATGTATTTATTTTCATTTTTTTTGAGAAGGTAGATAGTTAGTTAGAGAAAATATTATGATTAAAGTAATGCATTTTCTTTATATTAGTTTATATGCAAAGAATAATTGTTTATGACATTAATTTTGATTACATGGTTAATGATGTAATGGACTAACTATAGTCGTACAATTAAGGTGGATGCATGAACAATGTTTTCTTCCCTCTGAGATGAAGAGAGAGAGTACCGCCATAGAGAGGATGCTAGATCGCATGAATGCGACAATCCTTATGCCATCTGGAAACACACACACATATACTTATTAGAGGATAAGTCAAATTTGAATTAAGTATTTATTCGAATGTCTTTGATTGTCTTAGAAATATTTGTGATTAAGCATATAGATCATTTATTCTTGTCAAAGTATGTCATCGTCAAGTTGATGGCTAAATTATTTTTCATCAATAGATAGAAATGTGGTGTATGTCTTTTAATGCCAAGTTAATGTGAGTAATCGACTAAACATGTTTAAATTTTGTCTTTATGATCTTAGTCGACTTTGTGAGAATCCTTCGTTGATAATTGTACTCATGAATAAGCAGAATTAATTTTTGAAAGTATGTAATAGCGATATCTATTAGAAAAGTATATTATTGTTATTGTTATTATTATTATTATTATTGTCTAAACCGAGTCTTGGTCAAGAATCATGTTTAGTAAAGGTAAATTTTCTCCTTTTTCACCTAGGCTTACTTCCTAGATGCTTGGGGAGTGGGGAAAGGAGTAGTAGGTCCATACTTCCCACTTTTTCTGCATGTAAAGAGCCATCGGAGAGTGGAGACAAGTTTGTGGAGATGCATTTACTAAGTTCCCATAACCAAGTGAGGGCAGCATAAATAAAGGAGGAAAGAGTGCTGGAGGATGACTATAATTACTTTAGAGAAAGGCTCGAAGCATAGGCCGAGGAGATAATAGGAATGCAAGAGGAAGTAAAGACTTTGGATGTTGTGCCACTTGTAGCTCTACACTATGGTAAGTTTATCATATTCTGTTGAGTATGATGATATATAGATATTACTTTATATTCGTTTGAATATGCAAGCAAGACATATTAAGGAGCTTCTATTTTTGTTTATCCTCAACAGAGGATTATTTTTGTATTAATATATTGTATCTCAGATAGAGATAGAGTTAGACTAACTCTGAAGACATATCTATTCTTTGTATATATAGTGTATGCTAATGGAAATGATTGTATTTTCAATATCTCAGGACTAACAAAATCATATATCTATGTCTTAAGTGTAGGATGTCCCTTATTGACAAACAAAACATATGAGCATTAGTGGGTAATAGTCAAAAGACTGTGTAACTGAGCCTTTGGATAATGGTGTTTTAAATGTAGAAGTTAAAGTCATAAGGCTGACTGTGAAGTCATAAGGCCGACTATGTAAGTCATATGGCTGATTGTTTATGTCATAAGGCTGACTGTGTAAGTCATAAGGGTGATTGTGAAGTCATAAGGCTGGCTGTGTAAGTCATGTGGTTGACTCTTTATGTCATAGGTTGACTATGTAAGTCATATGGCTAACTATATAAGTCATATGGCCGATTGTTTATGTCATAGGCTGATAGTGTATGTCATATGGCCGACTGTGTCAAGAGTTAGACCAACTATGACAAGAGTTGGGCCGACTATGTCAAGATATTGAGGCCAAATGTGTTAAGATATTGAGGCCAAATATGTTAAGATATTGAGGCTAAATATGCTAAGATATTGAAGTCAATGGTGAAAAGTTAGGTCAATTTTGTAAGAGACCGACTACTATATGAAACCATGATTCTAAGGTTTAGCAACTCAATATAGGCTGACAACTGATTTATTGAGAGACCTAAGAGAAGGTCATTTTTAAAAGTATAATTCTCATATCAATAGCTAATTGAGAAGGTTGAGAGTGTGTTATGAAAGCTTTATAAGCTAGAAAAAGAGATGAAGCCATATTGTAGGAGCACTTGATATTAGACTGTTATTTCAGTATATATGAAGAAAAATTGAGTTGTTTGTAGATGCCATTTTAGAGTTATCTTGAATTACCTATATTCTAGTTTCATGGAGGAATATTCTTTTACCCAATCTTAAGCTAAGAATAGCCACAAAAATGTCTAGAGATACACTCATTATGGCAATGAAAGGTCAAGATTTAAACTAATATGATACTTTGGAATTCTCTCTTTTGATATATATAAGGAAATGTATTCAATTCATATGTTTATGAAGTTATAGTTTATCTTCATCATATTATGAGTCAAATGTTTATTCAGATAGATAGAGTCTTTAATTGTTAATCTATATGGCTAAATGTCAACCTTGTATGTGTAGAAGAATATGGATGAGCATGGAAATAGGTAGACAAACCATTGAGTAGATGACAAGATACCATAGATCCATGATTACAAGGATGCACAGAGGGACTCAATGTATGTTTGCACTAGTCACCTAAGCTCTCATCCTAGACTTGTCAAGCTAACTAGTAGATAAGGGTATATGTATTTAAGACTAATATGGTATAAACAAGTCAAAGAGAGTTATTATATATATGAAATAAATGAATAATAAGAATGTTGTCTCCAAGTTGAGAAAAGAGTGAGTGAACATATGACTGTATATATATATGAAACTTTGGCCAAAGTAATGCAAAAATCACTGTTTGCATTGTCAGTTCATGGTGTACCAGATAGCTAAACAATCAGAATGGGTGATACTTAGCTAGAGCTAGACTAGAGTTGTAAACTTGATTGTCATTAGCTAGGACACATGACTAGTTCTTAGATGGCATCCAGAATTAGTTGATTCTCATTATCTATTAACCTCATGAAGGGAATGACCACTTCTAGAAGGAAGGTGTGCAGGGGACCACCGATCTGTGGTTGGAGGAAAAGCTCTATGGTGATGCTCTCTCTCTCCTACAGTTAACTACTAAAGGCTTGTGAACAGGAACACATTACTTATTTTGTAAATGATATTGATAAAGTTGTAAGTCGTAAGAAATACGACCATTTGTTGTACGTGCAATTTTTTAGTCGCATGTGAAGCAACCATCTTTTGAAATATATATATATATATATATGTATATACATATACACGTATATGTATATACATATACGTATATGTATATAGATATATGTATATACACATACATACATATATATATATATATATATATATACAAATATATGTATATATACATATATATATACATATATATATAAGTAGATATATATATATATATATATATGTATGTATATATATGTATATATATATGTATGTATATATATTGTACTTCCAAGGATATTGCAAAAGTAATATTTTGATTATAGGTTTTATAAAAAAAAGAAAAGTAAGATTTTTGCTTAATTGTGTTTAAGAATATTTAATACCAGTTGGGATGTTACACATCTCTTCTTGTGTGGAGCTTTTTCTTGAAAAAGGTTCTCCACGTAAACACTGTGTTATGTGTTTGATCTCCTATTCTGTTATTTATTTGTGTTGATTTCATACTATCTCCATTTTGGTTATGAACTAGATTAATAGTTACAAATGTAATCAGATTTCCATTCTATAGTTGTTCACCTTCATTTCTAACATTTGGTATTAGAGCCCAGCTAGTTTTGTGTCTTGGGTGGAAGTGTGAGGGTTTTTTGAGCTATAGTGGGAGTTTTGGTTGATTTATTTTATAGATTTGTGTAGAAGCCATGGTTGCACCCTCATCCTGATTGGACATTAAAAAAGTCAATGGAATAGGTTATGAGTTGTGGAAGCTGGAAATAGAGGATCTCCTTGAAGAAAGAGATCAATGGTTGGCTGCGACAAAAGAGAAGAAACCATATACTATAAGTCAGGATGAGTGGGATAAGAGGGACAAAAGGCATGAGGTACAATCTAGTTATTCCTTGTAGACTCTGTCCTATTGAATGTCTCTGCTGAAATGACAACACATGTGTTATGGAAGTGGTTGACTGAAATCTATCAAGCTAAGAGCCTGGTAATAGAATTGTATCTCAAAAGAAAGTTATTTTTCCTTAAAATGAAGGAGGGTGATTCGGTAGTTGAGCACTTGAATACATTTAATTTTATTATGAGCCAGTTAGCTTCTGTGGATGTTCAGATAGATGAGGAAGATAAGTGTATTATGCTTCTTTGTTCTTTGCCTGAGTCTTAGGAGAATTTTATTCTTGCTATCACTGCTAACCTCAAAGATCCAAAGATGGATGCCCTTGTTGTAGCTCTGCTATCACAAGAAATGAGGAAGAAGGTTGTGGATAGATCAATGGATGCTCTTAATGTTAGGAGGAGGTCTAAGGAAAGAGGACCAAAAGGAGATCATAAGGGGCCTAGGGAATTAAAAGGCCAGTCTAAAAATCCTAGGAAAAAGAATAGAGTTAAGTGTTGGAACTATGGTAAGAGGGGGCATGTGAAGAAAGAATGCATAAATCTAAAGAAATAGTGGGATTACTCTAGTGAAAAGTCCTCAAATGCAGGTGATGAAGTTTTACTATCTACATGTAATATTATGTCTAATGAATAGTGGTTGATTGACTCAAGTTGCTTGTATCATATGACTCCTCATGAGGAATGGTTCTCCACATATGAGAAATATGATGGAGGTAATGTTTACCTTGGGGACAACTCTACATATTTGATTGTTGGCCAGGGAAAGGTACAATTGTGTTTTAGTGATGGGAAGATTAAAACTCTCCCTGGTGTTTTACATATTCCTAGATTGGCAAGAAATCTAATTTCTATTTCAAAGTTGAATGATTTGGGAATGCATGTAACATTTAATAATAAGCATGGTTACAGATTGGTGAGAGGAAGCTTGGTGGTAGCCAGGGGAAAAGGATGAGAACTATGTTTAGGCTTGATGACACTATAGTTTGTAGATCCACTAATGTAACTGAAACTGCTGAAAATACATGTATGTTGTGGCACCGTAGATTAGGTCACACAAGTGAAAATGTTTTAAAAACAATTATGAATAAAAATTTGTTGGATGGTTTTTCCTATTCTGATGAGCACTTTGATTTCTATGAGCATTGCATGTTTGGTAAACAGAACAAAAAAGATCTTTCTTTAGGAAGCAATAGAGTGAAAGAGAAGTTAAAAATTATTCATTTAGATGTGTTTGGACCTGTGGATAATGATTCTATTGGAAAATCTCATTATTTCATTACCTTCATTGATTATGTATCCAGATTCACATGGATTTATTTTATGAAGCATAAATATGAAGTTTTCACTAAGTTTAAGAAGTATAAAGTCTTAGTAGAGAACCAATCAGGACTTAAGATAAAAATATTAAGATCTGACAATGGATGAGAATATTTCTCTAAGGAATTTGATGAGTTCTGTGAGCATGCAGGTATCATAAGACAAAAGATAACTCCATATAAACTACAACAAAATGGTGTTGTACAAAGGATGAACCAAACAATAATGGAAAGAGCCAGAAGTCTATTAAGTGATGCATAGTTGGATAAATACTTTTGGGCAGAAGTTGTGAGTACCGCTTATTACTTGTTAAACAAATCTTCTTGTAAGGATCTTGATTCAACACCTTATGAAGTTTGGACAAGTAAGAAACCTTTTGTTTCACATTTAAGGGTTTTTGGCTATGAGGCTTTTGTTCATGTGCCTAAGGAAAAGAGATCTAAGTTGGATCCAAAAGCATAGAAATGCATCTTTATTGGATATGGTGAGAATGTAAAAGGTTATAAG
The DNA here is from genome assembly GCA_027924645.1 of Cunninghamia lanceolata. NCBI lineage: Eukaryota > Viridiplantae > Streptophyta > Pinopsida > Cupressales > Cupressaceae > Cunninghamia > Cunninghamia lanceolata. The sequence goes on along the minus strand of BSBN01001219.1, from coordinate 1,667,902 downwards.
CTTTGGGATCCTCTAACTAGAAAAATTATTTTTTCTAGAGATGTGATATTTAGGGAACTTAGAGCTATTTCCGATCCTATACAACTAGAAGAAAAAGAAAGGAAGAGGATAGTGCATTTTGATTTACAGAAGGAAAATGCACATTAGGAAGAACAAAATGATGGATTAGGGGATGGAGAAGAAGAAGATTCAAGTGAAAGTTTAGATGAGGAAGACTTTGTTGTTATAGAAGAAGTTGAGCATACAGAAGAACATGAGGAAGAATCTCTTACTCCACCCTTGAGAAGATCCACAAGACAATGGAATCTAGTTGATAGGTATAGCCCACCAATTTTTTGTTGTGTATTTGCTTTATTAAGTATTGACAATGAACCTAGATCCAATAGGGAATCTATTCATGCAGATGATAGTAAGTCTTGGTAGCTAGCCATGCAGGAGGAGATAATGGATTTAAACTCATGTGACACCTAGGATCTTGTACATTGTTCCAAAGGAAGAAAGGCCATAGGATGTAAGTGGGTCTTCAAGAAGAAGTTTGGTGCAGACAGTTCATCACAAAAGTACAAGGCTAGACTGGTAGCCAAGGGCTACTCACAGAGAGAGGGAGTTGATTTTGGTGAAATTTTCTCTCCTGTTACTAAATTATCTTCTATTATATTTCTTTTATCCATTGCTATAGCCTATGATTTTGAAATTAAGAAAATGGATGTTAAGACTGTATTTTTGCATGGAGATCTGGAAGAAGAAATTTATATGCAACAACCTACAGGTTTTGAGGTAAAAGGGAAAGAACACTGGGTATTCAAGTTAAAAAGGTCTCTTTATGGTTTAAAATAGTCCCCCAAAACTTGGTATTAGAAGTTTGATTCATTTGTTTATAAATTGGGCTTTGTTAGAAGTGAAGAAGATCATTGTGTATACATTATATGTATTGATGATCATATTCTGATTATTACCTTATATGTGGATGATATGTTATTTTTCAGTAACACTAAGGGTATGATTAGTGAGCTAAAAGATCTACTTTTAGGTGTATTTGACATGAAGGATCTAGGGGCAGCTAGGTATATTCTTGGAATGGAGATCAAAAGGGATCGAGGTAACAAAAAGCCTTGGTTATCACAAAGTATGTGAATACTATTTTGCACAGATTTGGCATGCAGGATTGCAATCCAGTTAGAATCCCTTTACTAATTAGTACTAAGATTTCATTATATATGTGTCCTAAGAATGACGATGACCTAGAGGATATGTCTGATGTGCCATATGCTAGTGTTGTAGGAAGTTTGATGTATGCAATGGTTTGCACTAGACCAGATATTGCCCAAGCAGTGGGAGTTTTGAGCAGGTTTATTTCTAACCTTGGTAGACAACATTGGAATTATGCAAAGAGAGTGTTAATATATTTGCATGCTATTTCTAATTACTATTTGGTCTATTTTGGTACTAACAGTGTGGATAAGACATTGGACATATAGGGTTTTGTTGATGCAGATTGGGCAGGTGACTTGGATGGTCGAAGGTCCACTAGTGGCTATGTGTTTACTTTTTTTGGAGGAGCTATGAGTTGGATGAGTAAAAGGCAGCCCACTATTTCTTTATCCACCACCGAAGAAGAGTTTATGGCTGCTACTCATGTCTCTAAGGAGGTAGTTTGGTTACATAGATTATGTACAAGTATTGGTTTTGATTGCAAGATTATTTAGATTGGTTGTGATAGCTAGAGTGCAATATATTTGGCCAAGAACCCCATGTATCATTCATAGACTAAGCATGTGGATGTTCAATACCATTTTGTTTGTGAAATGATTGCTAATGGAAATATTGAGCTGAAGAAGGTTGACAATCAAGAGAATGTTGTAGATTCACTTACCAAACCTGTGAGCACAGAAAAGTTTACGTGGTGCAGGAAGGCCATGGGCCTTGTTGCTAGTGTTTAGTTATTTTATGTTTTCCTATGGATGTATTTACAATATATGATGTCAAGTGGGAGAATGTTACGATTAAGGTGCCATCAACCTTGTAAATCCTATGTATTTAATTACTCCTAATATTGTTTGTAAATCATTCATAAGGGATGAACTATTCACCTAGTAGTGACCTTGTTTCAGCTACACTTTGGAACCTTGTACTCAAAAGGGGGTGTGTGGGGGATTCCCCCCCCACTACTATTGCTAGAGGTCCGGGGGGGAGGAGACAACTTCCTAGCCCACTGACGGCTGTCCTCAAGAGAATTTTTTTAGAAAATTCCCTTGACAAATATTATAATTTCGTAGTTAATCTGGACCGTTTATCATTAGGTCACAGATCTAACGGTGTAGGTTATGTTAGGGTTTTTCACCCTAGAAGGCAACACTCTTTTAAGAGGATATTGTATTACAAGAGTGAGAGTATTACAGGCACTGCTGGATTGAAGACCTAAAACGAGATTGATTGTGTTGTATTGTAAACTCTATTGAAGTTAATATAGATTGGTGCATCTCTTCTTGTGTGGAATTTTTTTCCTAAAAGGGTTTCTCCATGTAAACACTATGTTATGTGTTTGATCTCCTATTCCATTATTTATTTGTGTTGATTTCATACTATCTCCATTTTGGTTCTGCACTAGATTAATAGTTACAGTTGTAATCAGATTTCCATTCTATAGTTGTTCACTTTCATTTCTAACATTAGCTTCATCATTTTCTATATGTATTTTCTTGTGGGGATTTTTGTTCTATCTTTAGCATAACTAAAGATTCCATGTAAGTCAGTGCTTTCCAACAATGGTCCACCTCACATTGAGATAAAATTAACTCAATTTTGTAACTATGCATAAGTTGAGAACATTATGGCTAAAGTAGCCATGGAGTCAACCATCTAATTATCTTCTCTTGGTATGGATTTAATTGTGAAAAAATGCAATAGTTATTGAATAGTGTCTTTATAAGGGCATACACATTCTGATCTTGTCTCATAGTTCTTTGAAACCTAGTTGATTATCAACTGTGAGTCACTAAAAATCAAGATGTTTTTGGCCCCAACTTCATGGATATCATAATTCCTAAGGATAGAGCTTCACATTTGGCGATGTTATTGGTACAAAAGATAACTAGCCTAAAGGAAAAATGGAGAACCTTACCTGCTAGAGAAGTGAGAACCACTCCAACTATGGCCCCTGTTTTACAACTAGCTCCACCAAAATGGAGAATCTAGAGGTTGTTGTGGGCTTATGTGATTGATGTTCGCCTGGCTCATAAGTACACTTTAGCTCTTCTATCTCTTCTTTTTTTCTTTCCCTTTTGTAGTAATCTTGACTATGTTAATATGAACATTTTTTCCCCACTCTTCCTCAACTATTTCAACTATATAGATGTTCATATCCTCATTGCAAGGGATAGCTGCTACACTCAAAGGAGATCATAAGATTTTGTCAAGTGAAGATCAAAGGGGAACTTGCTTGTGATATGTATTTTTATAGTTTTTGAAGACCTAACAACATATGTAAATTGTTTGAATGTTTCTCCCTTTTCAAAGATTTTGAATCCTAGGTAGCTTTTGTAGGATCTCATTTCTTCTCTTTCTCAATCCTATAAGCACTGAAGGGATCAAGGTCTTCTTTCATGACATGGGCTTGACCCATATGAAGGAAATGGATTTCATGGAATAGGGTAGAGGGAATGGCCCTCATCTTATGATTTCAAGATCTCCCTAAGATCATGTTATAAGTGGTTTCCTCATTGATAATGGAAAATTTGGTTGTAAGGGTTTTGAGACCTAGTGTGATTGGGAAATTGATCTTCCTAATGGTTTGAATGTTTGGGTTATCATGAATTCTAAGGATGGAAGCATTACAAAAAATATGCATTTTATCGTAACCCATTCTTTGAAGGAGAGTAAAAGGGAGAATATTGATTGCAGCCCCATCATCATCTTGATGCATTTAATGTAGTTTTTGCGAGCTCTTAGATTTGTAAGTAGAGGGGTAGATTAGCTTGTTTAGTGATGTCATCATCTAAAGGTATCTCTTCAAGATTAAATATGATGACATTGTCTTTATTATGTGAAGGAGTTTCAAGATCAAATATGAGAAGATTGAGAAGGGCTCTTTTGTGGGTGAGAGAAATTTTGATAAGGTCCATTATTTGTGAAAAGGTTGAATCACTCGTGGTGAGGTTTGGCTACTCTAGTTCATGGGGAACAAAAATTTATTGATATTTATCCAACTCTATGTGACTTAGTGTATTTTGATTGCAAATGAGTTGTTAATCTTGTTGTTGATTATTTATTTTATGCTCTTTATCTTGTTGATATAGGAGTGTTCTCATGAATTTTTTTCATTACTCATTGGAGAGTTTCAAGGTGTCATTGTTGTAATTATAGTAGGCCTTTGTACCATGGCCCTTCACTTTATGATATAGGTAGTATGTGTTAGGGTAATAGGTGTAACGATATAGTCCCTACATATTATTGCTTGACTAAAGGTTTCTTTGTAGTTTTTGGTAAAATTTTCAATTATTCTATGAATATTAAACCCATTGACTTGAGATAACCATTCATGTCTTTATCATTATTTTTTGTAGGAGGTGTTTTAGTAACTCCATCTATTTTTGCACTATGATTATTTATTAGAATTTTAATAGTGGAAGGGTTGTTTCTACTATTGTCACTAATTTTGGTGGTCACAAGTCCTCCATTTGCACCATAAACTCTTCACCCACTGTTGATGGTAGCCTGGTAAATCGTTAGTGCACTTTCTAAAGCTTCTTTGTAGGAATTATAGGGTAATTTTTGAACTTCCTCTCGTGTCCCTAATGAGAGCGTGTAAGAAGAGGTTGCAAAGTTCTTGATTATCCATGTTTGGTGCACTAGTTGATGAATAGAGGACTTGACTCCAATGTGTTATGAAGTGTGACAGATTTGTTGGTGTCCTTCTTCATGCTTAAGAATTCTTGGATTCATATCCTTACAAATTTGTTCATGTCAAAGACCATGACAAATTTCCCAATAAGCTATTAGAAGGAATGTATGGAGGCCTCAAGAAGGCAATAATACCAATCTAGGGAAATCTATTCAAGTCTTTGGAAATATTTTGGCCACAACTTCGTCCTAGGGGAGGAGTTACCTCATTCCTATTGTATATTCTTTAATGTGTGAATTCAAGTCTCCCTTCCCCTTAAATTTTGGTAGATTTGGGAGGGGACATGGTAATAAGATGTAAATATTGAAATTGAGAGGTTCTTTTAAATATTACAGGTAAGTCCCCAAGAAGGGGTTTTGAGAAGTGGGTATTGCTTCTATGAACATAAGCCCCATTGGTGGGATATGTGAACTAGGTTGATTCTACATGTGAATGTTTGTTTGATATCCAGGGATGACTATGTATGTTTATTGCACATTCATTAGTTGATATGCTAGAGGTGTTGTATAATTTTGCACTATATAAACTCCACTAGGTTGCGTGTTTTAAACATATTGATGAGGAGGTAGAAAAGCCTCATTGCTAACATTGCAAGAGTAAAAATTTAGATAGTGGGTATTTGGGTTGCCCCCTAGTTTTGTTCGACTCTAGTGGTGAAAGAATTAGTTTATAGTCTAGGTCTTTCTTCTATTTTGTCTTATTGAGGTTGTTTGGCACCTCCAGCCTCAAGCATCCTGATCGATTAAACTAAGGTAGCTATAAGTTCTATGAGTGTCATATCCTCTATCCTTTGAATTTCACCACCTTTTTGGTGTAGTCACAGATGGAGGGTCTAGGGTATGGAATATACTATTGTCTAACCTTAGAGTAAACACAATGAAAAACACAAAGAATGGAACAACAAATAAAAATTTATTGATTCAATATCATGAAAAATTACAACTTTCATATGTTATCAATATGCGGACTACAATTGGCTCATAGGCCTATCCTCGGATTGATTACACTTACAAGTGTTATGGAGTAAAAAGTGTCCACATGTCTTTTTACCTCCTTGTTTAGCTCCTAGGTCCCCGTTCTTACATTATACATTGAAAATGTTCATCCCGATGAAAAATTGCCTGACACCAATGTAAAATTGGAATAAGGGACCCATATCTTATCTTATCCTAAACCCAAAAGGAGCCCAAAGACTTGGGTACCATTGTCCAAGTCGCTCCTGATTGGTTGGGGTAAAATTAAGTTTATGTCGGCCTCAGAACTTTCAAAAGGTTTCTCCTTGTGGACTCTTTTGGTTTAATTTCATGATCATTAGCAGGAAAGCATTTATAAGTGTGTTTTTGAGTTCATTTGTAACTAATATAGAGATAGCTAACTTGAGATATTGAAGGAAAGCAAGAAAAAGCATTCATTGTGATTCTAGAGCACATTTGTGTGTTGTTATAGGCATGAAGCTATCATCTATCCACCTTAGGAGTTGAAGGATTGTCATCATTATAAGGAATCATCACATAGGTGATATCATTGTTGTTTATCATCATTTGATTCTGTAGACACCTAAAAATGTACTCGCATTGCAAACACCACTTTCAAGACAATTCTCTTTCAAATTCTATAATTCAACTATTAATTAAATAATTTAAATTATTTAATTAATTCAATTTTCATCCATCTAATCATTTGTCCATGTTTCTTCTATAATTAAATAATTAATTTTAATTAATTGATTATTTAATTATCCACACTCTAATGTCCCTTTCATTCAATTAATTTAAACAAATAAACATGTGTTTAAATATAACCTCACCTAATGGAGAAAAACCCCTTTAGTCAACTAGGGGTTCACATGCATTATCTCAATAAATTAAATAAATTGGGCAAATTTATTTAACTTAAATTCCATCACACCTCATCATATTTTTGAATTTTAAATTAACTCTTGTCTTGTAGTGGAGGGAAACCCTAATCGATCTTCACCCTCCATTTTTCTCCAAAGTCAACTTTCAATCTCAATCCTCTGTTCAAACATGCTCTTCTATAAAAACATCTTTTTACAACCATTTTCAATAGGACACAACCCTAAAATATGTTGTACACTCGCCAACATCTTGCCATTTTCACTCATTTGAGCTTCTCATGATCATTGTAAATCTGCAAAATTTGAGAACACTATGGGAGATTGAGGAGGGCAATGGAGATTAGTCAAGTTGTAGCTTAGAATCTGAGTTATTTGCTATTTATTTGATTGATTTTGTAGCTAGTTTGCACTCCATTGGGAGCTAGGGTTTGTTGTCATTATTTTTTTGCATGTTTGATAGATTTTCACCCTAACACATTCTAGTGAAATAGATGTGAATCGAGTGTATTTTGTCAACTTTTGAAAGCCAAGTTTTGCAAGTTGCTTCTAGGCCTGAAACAAACCTCACCGTTGCGTTCGAGAGGCCTCGCAGGCGAAAAACAACATAAAACACTCTATACTTTGCTTGCAGGAAAATTTTTGAATTTGTTTTTACTCTACAATCCGTATAGTATGGATCCATACATATACATATCGTACGGATCTATCGTACCTCTTGTCGTGGTCTCTAAGAGGATGGCCTTTTTGTCTGTGTGTGTGTGGTCAACCTTGTAGTTTTAAGTCTCCAAGCATATTGTTTCATGACTCTGTCGATTTAAATTTGTTGTTATGTGGCAGGTTTAACCACAAAACCCTATTGTGTTACTTTGGAAAGTTTTTTTCTTCAAAATGATGGTGAACTTAACCAATTGCTAAGATTTTAGTGCCCAATTGACTGGTTTATAAAACAATCTAGCTATTATTATTGTGTGGTTCCTGTGTTTTCAGATTACTTCCACAAGATTTTCTAGTTAATGTTGGATAATCATAGCTTTATTTGTGGATGATCATAGCTCAATCCTGTTGACACCTCTATAAAACCCTAATCTACTCATCTCACTACCCTAAAACCCTCCACAGGCCTTTCACCACCGGTTTACAAACATCCTCCCGTTATTCCTCCATTGGTTTACAAACCTCCACTAATTTACAAGCCTCCTCCTGTAATTCCTCCACCGGTTTACAAGCTGTCACTGGTTCATAAACATACGCCCATTGTTCCTTCTCTAGTCACGAAGCCTCCACCTTACGACTACAAATCACCACCTCTGCCCCAGTGCACTGTCAAATCAGAATGATGATCAGAAACATTGTTTAAATCTTTTCCTAACTAATTTGACAGATCACATCTTGGACATTTGGCCATTTTGGTACACAGTTTAGTGGGCACAAATAGAAAATGAATAATAATGTGACAAATTTGGCCAAGATATAGGGCGTTTAGCACAATGCTAACTTTACATGTTTGGACTTACTATTGGATTGTCACCTTCAACCAGTCATGATTCATATTTTAGTTGGTCTGAAACAATATTTATTGGGGACCCCATAAAATATCATTATAAAGGTTAGGTTGTCATTTCTCTAAATGTGAATGTGGCAGAACAGGTGCAAGGGCATGTGATTTGGTAGGTAAAGGGTGATTTGGAAGGGCACATCATTGTTATCTTGATATCTGAGATTCATCGAACATCCCATCAGTTGTTATGTCAACTGTAGATAGCCCTCTGTGGTCTATGGTCACCTTTGTGACTAGGTCATGTTCTATTTCTTTTTTTTTGTATTGCCTACCACCTTGGTTACATGGGTGACCAAAGGCTCACGTAAACCACTAACAATTAGCCCTAACTGCCAGACACAAACTATAACTGCCAGCAGACAAGTAGCCACATGTGACCACATTATTTTAAACTTCCAGGATAAACTATTACATTTAACCACTGGGATATGACTGCATGTGACCACTTTCAAGATGACTTCTAGTGGTTAGGCTAGATTGCCAGGACTGTGCCTTTTTCCTCCTTGTGCCCTAATAGGGCCTTTTTTCTTTTCATCATAACTTTCACATACGGAGCCATATTTTTGTGAAATTTGCAGCGTTGCAGAGCTGGTTCACCCAGCTTTGCAGTGGTTAGGTTGATTTTAGGTAATAGTGCCATTTTATCAGGTATTTTTTTGGTTAAAGTCAACATTAATTTACAAATTCAAATGCACATATCTTGACCATTTTTCATTAGATTTCAACGAATTTTTTTTCCAAATTGCTTAGAATCTCCTAAGTTTTTTAATGCTGTTGTTAGTTTTGTTGTAACTAATCTTCATTTTTAGATATTTTCTAGATTCAATTGTTGCAGGTTTCTTGGCCTTTTTGTCTTAGTAATTGGCAAAGGGGGTATTTTACTTGTGATTTTTTGTTTTGCACACATTGATAAGAGGATTTTTCTGCTACTAATTTCTAGTTTGTAGCTTTGTGGTGTCCATTTGGGAGGAGAATCTTATTTAGAATCATTAACCTATTTATTGTAGGGTTCCTTTCATATATGTGCGTGTTTGGTTAAACTAGGAACACTTCAAATTTGGGGCATAAAAAGAACAACAATCTATTTGTTTCCACACTCATTGGCTTAAAAGGAACTATTGGGAATTAAGGTGTCTCAACCTTGGTAAATCCTAGCATTAATTATTTGATTATGTATTTATTTATTTTCCTATGATGTAATTTGTGTTGCACATCCTATTTTTTCATTTAGTGTGAAGTGGCATAGTGTGTTGGCACTCCACTTGTAATGTGACTAGGATGGTCAACTCATCCCATATTGTGGTAGAGGTTTTCTTCCATGTGTTGGCATCTTGTGTAGTGTGTAAGGAGTTATGATGCGTAAGTGTTATGACGGATTCCTATGATCGATTCTATGACGCATAAGAGTCAAGAATAGAAGATTCTATGACAGGTGAAGACATGTGTCAAAGAGCATCTTTGAGGAAGGTGTCTTTGGGTGCCCAAGGTGAGTTATGATATGTTGTAAGAGGAATATGCTATTTTTAGTCAATTTATGACAGATTCTCTTACAGCTGTAAGTGTTGTCAGTTATGACGGATTCTATGATAGTCATAAGGTGCGTAAGAGCATCTGTCATAGTCTATCTTGGGACTAGGTGCCCACGTTGGGATGAGGTGTTGTGACAAGTGTCAAATCCATGTTATAATGTTGGGCAAGTGTCCTTAGGCATGGGTTTTGGGTCATGAGGCCAAGTTGGATGCCCATCTCTAGAAGCTTCCTATTTTGCCTTGTAAACTCTATAAAAATAGGTGCTTGGATGGGAGATGCATATAGTGATTGACAGGTACTGTTATGCTACTGAAATATCTCTAGATACAAGTGTCGAAGACTCCTGAAAGAGCATTGGCTCTGAAACTATATTATAATCTACATTGTTTACTGTAATACATTTGAGTTGTGTTTTAGAGTGTGGGGTTTTTCTCCTAAAAGGGTTTTCCCCATGGTATATCTTGCCTCTCTCTCTTCTGTCTACATTCTATGTGTGTGTGTATTTCTACCATATCTATGTTGTTGTGTTAACATCACTGTAACTATAAAGTTTGAAAAGAATTTGCATACTACTTCCCTCATTAGATTAGTGTAGGAAGCATTTTCCGCACACCTTGCTTCCTTTCAAGAACAACAAATTGCATACTTTCACTCATTGGGTTAAAAAGAATAGAAAACTACATATTTTCACTCATTGTCTTAAAAGGAACAACAACTTGCATCTTTTCACATTCATTGGGGTAAAAAAAACAACAAACTTGCATAATATGCCTTCTTTGTCTTGTGATTTTGTTTATGTTATGAAGAAGTGTATGCTCTTCCCTCACACTCTAAGTAATATTGGGAATCAAAAGCTCTTCTCAACATTTTTATAATCACACCACACATTTGATTTCTAAAGGTTAATGAACTTTTGTTTAGTGTGACCAAGTAATATGCATATGCTCTCTCCTCGCATATTTGTATGAACTTGGAGATCAAAAGCATTTACTTGTGTCACTTTTGTAACCCTTTAGATAGGGCCTACCTTTGAGACACATCTGCAAGGAGAACTCATTGGTGACCCAAAGCGATATTTCCCTCGGGCTGCTATATAAATAGATAGGAAGAAAGCCAAGTCTAAACTGCCATTATCCTTCACCGTACAATGCCAATCCAAAAGTGCAAGTTACCCAAGTTTATGTGAGGTATTTGTTAGTACCACAAGTAGGATTGGTTAAAGCTTTAAGTGGCTTGCTGCATGCTCGTGAGGTGGTAAGTCCCCGAGTTGTGACTAGAAAACAAATTAGTTAGAAGCAACCCTTTATGATTGACTTTTATTGGTGTCACTCTCAATGCAAGGGTTCCACACCTTGAAGTTACACACCATATGGACTCCCTTGGGATGAGATGGAAATCCTTGGCTTAGCATAAGCTAAATACGTAGCTTTCAAGGGAAAGGGTGATTGGGTCATCCTTCTAGGCTAGGAAGCCCCTATCCATCCTCTCTTGCAAAGACAAAAGGATACACACCCCACTATAGGGTGTCCCTACCTTGCATCAAAGGAGTTACCAAGTTGTGGGCCCAAGCGTCGTGCCATTGGCCAATGACCTTAGGGATAGGAACTGTCTTATGTGTGTGAATTGTTTTCAAATTGTGATTAAGGCCCATGGAAATTTGGGGTTGGATAGAACTCAAACATACACATATGTCTACAAAGTGAAGAGTCACCAAAAATAGCCAATCTAATTTCCAAGTGTCTTTCATGTTTGATGTGTCTTCTAATTTTTCAAACAAATTGCCCAAACAAACATAGAAACAATACACCACAATCGTAGGGAAACCTTTGAGCATCTACCTTCCCTATCCAACTCAAACTGCAATTGTCAACATGCCTAAGACTTATCAATTCCATCCACTCCTTGCAAATGCTTATGATGGCTTGCATTAGTCTTACTCAAACTCATTACATTCATTTAGGTATCCTTGCATTGATTTAGCCCTTTGCACTTTAGATCAACCTTAAAAATTAAGTCATCTTTGAGACTTGGAAAATAGGAGATTTGCCATACTTTGATCATACATCAGTTACAAACTTGAAGTGTCTAAGACCCTGCCCTTTACTATCAATCAAATCAATTTACAAGTTGGACTTTAAACTCACAAGTCTAGTTTGGGTCCATCCTCCTCAATTTGCAAGTTGAGTCTTCAACTCATGTGTCTAGTTTGGAGGCTCACTTCAATCAATCATTATTCTCCCAACACTTGCAAGGTCTTAAACAATTTCAATTGGTCACCTGGTCCAATTAGTCACTTGGTCTAATTAGTTGTAAACAATATCAATTAGTACACATAGAAGATCACACAAATAACTTGGATCTTAGTGAACATAATAATAATCAAGATCCTAATGATCCTTTAGCATCATCCACTATCAACCATGTTGCAAATCCATCATCATATCCACTTGGTCTATCCATCTTCATTCATGAATGTTCTTCCTTAGGACAACAACAACCTTTGTCCACCACCTCACTTTCTCCATCCAATCATGAGCTCAAGTCTGGGTCCCAAAACACACCTAGTCCCATAGTCCATCGCATACTCCAAAAAATGAATTATCAAGGTAAAGGATTAGGCCTTCATGAACATGGTATTTTGGAGCCCATCCATGTCAAAGTCCCTCCATGCTCATATGGCCTTAGATATACACCCCAAGGAAAATAATCTAAAGATGTTGGTACTTCCTCCATGCCTCCTAAGTCCACCACTTTCTATCACAAACCTTATCATACTCCCAAAACATACATTGCCATTCCACCTCCATCATCCTACAAGTGCCAAAAGCATGTGACCATACACCTTCCACCATCTACTTTACCTCCACTTCTTCCAACTCCTACTATCCATCCATCCACTTTACCACCACTTCTCCCAACTCCTAATATTCCCATAATTCCTAATCATGACCAACAAATGCACACATCATCTAAACATAAAGATTCGACCCAATCCAAGGGATTCAAAAATAAACATTTAGATGTGTCTACCCATAAAGATAAAAATCCTAAGGATCCTAATGCCTTGGGGTACAAATACAAAAAATCAAAGCAAAATACATTCAAAAAGCTACCCAAGCCCATACCTTCAAAAGCAAAGTCAAAAACTACAATGGTCGGGGTCCCTAAGAAAAAACAAATCAAGTCAAATGAGGCATCCACATCTCAAAAATCCCAACAATCCTCATCCATTCAAAAAATTCCATTCCATTCCAAAGTCTCAAATTCCTTCATCCCACAAGTCAAACAAAAATCATAAAAATCCTAAGTCTATGTGGGTCTCTAAACACTTACATAATCCATCCCCTAAGTAAACATCGCCATTGCTTCCTACACCACCTTCCAATCAAAGGCTTCCATGTTTATCATGGTGTGTGCAGCCGTTGGTCATGATTCCTTTCCATACCTCCATCACCCCATCATTCAACTACTATCCTACATATCTTCCTCATCACTTCCCTATGGTCCATGCTTTTGGATAAACCTTTCATCCATCCTTGCATAAGTCATCCATAATCCACATCATAATCCACTATTGTTCCCTCCATAATCCACTATCCACCTAATCCATTTTTCTCTCATGCAATCCCTTACCAACATCTTGAGCATAATGACATTTGACATGGTCCATGCGACATCTCTCTCTAATGGGACTATCACCCTTCATGGCTCTAGACACTTGATTCCCTTCTATCCATATTCCCCTTCTCCCATCAAAAAAGTTCAAAAAAAAAGAGAAAAAGAAAAAGAAAAATCAAAATAGTAAAGAGAAATCCCTTTGTCCAATGGTGAAAACTACCCTTGGTGGTGCCTTGGATAAGTACCATGATGAAAACCTAGCAAATAGGCATCATGTGTAGGTTGATCAGCTATGTCACTTCAACTTGGGGGCATGTTGTCTCATTCATCCTATCATTTTCCTATCCTACCTACCATCCTTATCCATTACACCCACTACACATACCTATCCTATTGAGTCAGTCAATTGTCTTATATAAGATGTTGCATTGTTGAAACCAGACCAGGCATCTTATACAACATGTTTCATTCCCTGAAACCAGACACCATCATTATCATAATCAATCAATCACTTAATCGTTGTTTTACAGCTTGACAGGGACAATACCTTGTTTGTTTTTGAATCATTTGTGCATGCTTGCTTGCATGTGTTATCATTTTTATCTTGCATTTGTATCAAATCTAAATCATCATCTGAAGGCTACCCAAAATTGCAATCCATTGACATCCCAAAACATCAAATATTCCCAAAAATCCAAAAACATCAAAAACCACCAACCAAAAAACTCCAAGCAATAAACTGTCTCAAAACCAATTGGTCAAACTACGTCACCTCTAAGCTTTCATGTAGGCAAGGCCATCTCTAATGAGCCCCCGAGGCATCCCAGCCTTAGGTCTTAGGTCACACATGGTCCAAATGGTCAAACTACCTTGTCTCTACACTTTCACGTAGGCAAGGCCATCTCTGATGAGCCCCCGAGACAAATTAGGTCAGTCCCTTAGGGCCGGTTGAGTCAAACATCATAATAAGTTGTCTCTCAATGTGGAAGACACTTTGATCAAACCAAAACAGTCAATCTTTCAAGAATACACACTTGAAACCAATCCTAAAATCAACAAGACAAGCTATCCAATTAGCCAAACCAATCAATCGCCTAGTGATGAACGTACGTCACTATCAACTATCACATACCTTACATGGAATAGGGCATCATTGAAACTATGACATTACACCTTATACAACATGTGTCATTTATGAAATTAGACATTAACAATCATCACATTCCAATCATCTCACAACTTGTGGGATCCTTGAAACCAGACCACTTATACGAAAATGCCACAATCTAGTCACTTGCCTTATACAAGTGGTCGCATTTCTAAAACCAGACTTAATGTCTTATACAACATGCTTCCTATCCTGAAACCAAACCCTATTCATCTAATCATAATCAAACAAACAAACACATATCACTCGGCAAACAATCTAATGGTTGTTGACTTTGTTGGTCTACTCTGTCTTATCTTTCATCTGGATTGTTTTTCAGTCTCATTCTTATGCTTCTCAAGGCAGTCCCCAAGTGATGAAGAGAAGCAAGGATAGAGCAAGACCTTTTTTCTTGATTTCTGTTTGTGGTTTGTCTTGGCAAAGTGAGTGGGGAAACTAGGTTCCTTGCGTGTGATCGAGATTCCATTGGGTGTGAATCAAAGACATCCTATGCATGGGAAAGAATAAATGCTTCCTCGCATCAGGACTTGCATACCTCAAGGTTATCTCATCACATGTTCTGACAAGGTACCACAGTTACTAGTCTGAGTCAAGAATTCCTTGTCTGTTACGTGCATGTTTTGCAAATGACCACACTTTACACTTTGGCTTATGACTTGCCACTGTGTCTGTAGTCCCTTGACATAATAAGTTCTATGATGATAAGCATAAACTACAAGTGAGAAGCTCAAAAATCTATCAAAGAAAAATCTCATTCCATTCTTCTAGCCAATCTTCATTCCTCGACCATCTCTCTCTCTCACATTTCCATTTCTTCTATTCATTCCATCTTGATGGCATACTTTTCAGGAAATTTCCAAATTTTTTGGAAAATTTGACAAATTTCTCAAGGGGGCATGCTATCCCACTTCATCTGGGGTACGTTGGCGCATTTCCAGGGCATATTTTCAATTTTTTCTTTGACACAACGTCAGAATTGACATTGTATCAAAGAGGGGCAAAATGTAGACACCTGAAAATGTATGCAAGCACCACTTTCAGGACAATTCTCTTTCAAATTCCATAATTCAAATATTAATTAAATAATTTAAATTATTTAATTAATTCAATTTTCCTCCTAATCATTTCTTTATGTTTCTTCTATAATTAAATAATTAATTTTAATTAATTGATTATTTAATTATTCACACTCTAATGTCCCTTTTCATTCAATTAATTTAAACAAATAAATATTTGTTTAAATATAACCTCACCTAATGGAGAAAAACCCCTTTAGTTAACTAGGGGTTCACATGCATTATCTTAATAAATTAAATATATTGGGCAAATTTATTCAATTTAAATTCCATCACACCTCATCATATTTTTGAATTTTAAATTCACTCTTGTCTTGTAGTGGAGGGGAACCCTAATTGATCTTCAGCCTCCATTTTGCTCCAAAGTCAACTTTCAATGTCAACCCTTTGTTCAAACATGCTCTTCTATAAAACATCTTTTTACAACCATTTTTAGTAGGACACAACCCTAAAATCTATTGTACACTCTCCAACATCTTGCCATTTTCACTCATTTGAGCTTCTCATGATCATTGCAAATCTCTAAAATCTGAGAACACTATGGGAGATTGAGGAGGACAATGGAGATTAGTCAAGTTGTAGCTTAGAATCTGAGTTATTTACTGTTTATTTGATTGATTTTGTAGCTAGTTTTCACTCCATTGGGAGTTAGGGTTTGTTGTCACTAATTTTCTGCATGTTTGATAGCTTTTTACCCTAACACAAATTCATCATTATTATCATTGTTTCAACCTTTGCCCCCATGAGGGAATGCACTCTCTATCAATCAACGATGTTGGGAAGCTTGAATGATATCGCAGGATTTGACTAAGGCAAGTCCCTAAACATCATAACCCCTAAACCCCTTCTTATCTTCTTGTGTGCAAGTTATAGGAGCAAGATTCAAAGAATATGAAGATATAGGAAGACTGAGTGAAGATCAAGGTTTTGGGATCCGACAATAGTTACAAAATATTCCTCTATCCAAGACTTAGGTGGTGGTGCCCTAGTCTTTTTGCCCTTTTGACTTTAGATCTGGCATCAGAGTAGCATTTGCAACATCTTTCTAGTTAAAACCTCAGGAAGAATCTTCCAGTCAGGACTTGGGCAGTCCTGAATTAGTCCTCTAACACCTCTACTTTTAGGAGATAGATTCTATCATCTTCTTGATTATCCCTGTGCAATTGGTTTCTAGATTGCTTTTGTACTTTCTCTGTTATGAGTTGATCATTGTAGAACTAGGGTTTCATGCATTGTTAACCTAGGGTTTGATAGAAAGGCTAAATTAAATCTAGTTCCTCTATAGCATACCTAAGTACAAGATTTGTAGCTAAGTCCACCTTCATTTGGTAGTGATTTGGCTTAGTCTTGTCCTTGAATGTTATATGGAAAAGGGTTTGATAGAGTATGCATTCTAGCTAGCATCATTCTCCTTTTTCATACAAAACATTTTGGTGAACTCGTAGCTTTGAGAATTTGCATCTTGCTAATCATTCAAATTAGATCTCACATTGATTTATTGCATATTTATCAATATTCATTTGAAAGTCTTGCATCATTTCACATTCTAGATTTGAAAATCCATACATTTGTAATTACACATTATGTATTTCAACATAAGAAGTCTGACATCTCTTTTACATTTCTTTGTAAGAAATCTTAAAATTGTATATATTGCCTTTTTGTGCAGCACTTTTAACATCTCGATCACTTCATTTGTAGTGACACGTGTGTTTTTGCTCTTTGAAAAAAGTTTCAAAAACATGGTTTCCTCAAACTAGTGTGTCAGTATACAAAAGTCTCTCATATTGGTGGTACTTGATTAATGAATAGATCTGATTGTACATTGTTGTTCCAAGACATTTCATGATGGCATCTTCATGTTATTCCTCTTTGAAATCTTTGCATGCGTATATCCTAGATTTTGAATTTTTTTCTAAATTCACTAATGTGCATCCTCATGTTTTAGAACACACAACATTCATGAATGAGATTGATGTTTCTAAATGTTCCACATATGAACTCCAACTACTTTGTTACATACATGATTTTGATAGGTTCACATTCCTCATTGATGTATATCCTTTGATATTAAAAGATTTAATTGAATTCATCTCCATGAATACTCATGAGAAAGATGATTATGTAAGTTCTTCTTTTTCTATTACTACTACAAATCATGATAATGCCTTGGATCCAGTATCTAAAGTATATGATGATGATGATGATTCCAGGAGTCATCCTATTGATATTCATCCTTTAGTTGAATGTCCAAGCACCTTGTATATCACTAAGGAAGTGAAGATCCTTGATCTTCCTCCTTTGGCCGAATGTTCAAGTACTTTGGACATCACTAAGGATGCGAAAACCATAAATAGTTCTCCTTTGGTTGCATGTTTGAACCCCTTGGACATCACTAAAGATACTGTTAGAAATGAAAGCAACACTACTTCAATGGAAATCTGATTCAAGATAAATTTCAGCAATCTTTAACTATGTGCTATTAACAATGGAGATTGTAACAAAACATAAAACCCACAATACAAAAATATACCAGAAGTAGAATGAAGCATATAACACATTTGTTTAATGTGGAGAAAACCCTTTCGAGTAAAAAACTCCACCAAAAAAAGAGGTCAAGTTGTATTATCTTCACAAAAGAAGATTACAAATACATTCACTTCCTCTGTCCTCCAACCTTCACTTCGGCAGAACCTGGGTACTTGTAAACTGTTATGCATCTCATCTACTATGCTATGGTTTATATAGAATTTACACAACCTCAAGACATTAAATGACTTCTTACAAGCCCATAACACTTATCAAGAGTCAACAATACAACCTTGGGCGTCCATGGCCAAGAATAAGCTCTTATGGGGTCATAAATACTGTCATACATGCATCCTACAATTGGGAAAAAGTGCCCATGCAAGCTTGAACGCCTTGGGGCTAAAAATAGCCACTTACAACATCTTATGATGTGCCATATGCTATTATAAGTGTCATAGATTATTATGACAACTTACAGTTGTCATAGATTATTATGACAACTTACAGTTGTCATAGAATCTCTTACAACATCTATGACATGAGTCATAACACTAAAAATAGATTATTCCTCCACATGTGCACCCCACTTTGACCAATTACCATTTACCATAGTAAATGACATCCCGTAACTACCACCAGTAACTCTGTGACTTACTGTGCAGTAAGTCCGTAATTACTATAGACAGTAAATAAATTTTACTTCTGCCGATGAAACTTGTACATCCCTTATGGGTAATTACAAATAATAAATGGAATAATACAATAATGGGAATTACAAGGTTAATGGCACCTTATCCCAACATTCTCCCACTTGACATTATACATTGTAAATCAACCCATAGGAAATCAAATGAAAAATAATCAGGCACTAGAAACAAGGCCCATGCCTCTCTACACCACACGAACTTCTCTGTACTCACAGACTTGGTCAATGAATCTGCAACATTCTCTTGATTGTCTATCTTCTTCAACTCAATTTCTCCATTTGCAACCAACTCTCAAACAAAGTGATACTAAACATCAACATGCTTAGTCTGAGCATGATACATGGAATTTTTGGCCAAACAGATAGCACTCTAGCTATCACAACCAATCTGAATGATCCTGCAATCAAAAACAATACCTGTACATAGTCTCCTCAACCAAACTGCCTCCTTAGATACATGAGTAGCAGCCATATACTCTGCTTCTGTGGTGGACAAAGCAATTGTGGGCTGCCTCTTACTCATCCAACTCACTACACCTCCAAACAAGGTAAACACATAGGCACTAGTGGACCTTCGACTATCCAAGTCACCTGCCCAATCTACATCAACAAAACCCTGTATGTCCAAAGATTTATTAGCACTATTAGTACTAGAATAAATCAAACAATGATCAGGAGTACCTGCAAGATTTAAACACCCTCTTCGCATAGTTCCAATTATGTCTACCAGGGTTAGACATAAATCTACTCAAAACTCCCATTTCTTGGGCAATATCTGGTCTAGTGCAAACCATTGCATACATCAAACTCCCTACAACACTAGCATATGGCACATTAGACATATCCTCAATATCATCCTCAGTCTTTGGACACATATCTAATGAAAGCTTAGTACCAATGGGTAAAGGAACTCTAACTCCAGGTTATAGTCCTGCATACTAAACCTCTGCAAAATAGTATTCATATACTAACTTTGTGACAACCAAATCTTTTTGTTAACTCTGTCCCTCCCGATCTCCATTCCCAAAATATACCTTGCAGCACCAAGATCCTTCATCTTAAATGCACCTGAAAGTTGGGCTTTAAGCTCACTAACCATACCCTTAGGATTGCTGAAAAACATGTCATCAACATACAAAGCAATAACCAATATAGAATGATCAACACAATAAATGTAAACATAGTGATCCTCCTCACTTCTAACAAAACCCAATTTCAAAACAAATGAGTCAAACTTTTGATACCACATTCTGGGGGATTGTTTCAGACCATAAAGAGACCTCTTTAACCTGCAAACCCAATGTTCTTTTCCTTTTACCTCAAAACTTGTAGGCTGTTGCATATAAATTTCTTCTTCAAGATCTCCATGCAAGAATTCAGTCTTAATATCTATTTGCTTAGTCTCCCAATCATAACTTGCAGTAATGGATAAGAGAAATCTAATAGAAGTCAATTTAGCAACAAGAGAGAATATCTCACCAAAATCAACTCCCTCTCTCTCGGAGTAGCCCTTGGCTACCAGTCTAGCCTTGTACTTCTCCAATGACCCATCTTCTCCAAACTTCTTCTTGAAGACCCACTTACATCCTATGGCCTTTCTTCCTTTGGGAAAATGAACAAGATCCCAGATGTTACAAGAGTCTAAAGCCATCATCTCCTCCTACATGGCTAACTGCCAAGACTCACTATCATCTGCAAAAATAGCTTCCCTGTAGGATCTAGGTTCATCGTTAGTACTCAATAAAGCATATACACAATGGAAATCTGGTGGGCTATACCTGTCAACTAGATTCTATTGTCTTGTGGATCTCCTCAAGGGTGGAGTAATAGACTCTACTCATTCTTCTGCATGATCATCTGCACCAACTTCTTCTATAACAATAGATTCATCTTCATTAGAACGACTTGAATCTTCTTCTTCTTCTTCTTCTTCACCCCCCAATCCATCATTCTATTCTTCTTGAGGTGCATCTTGCTGCTCTAAATCAAAGTGCACCTTCTTTACCTTTTCATCTTTTTCTTTTGGCTTCTCAGGTTCGGAAATAGCTCTAAGTTCCCTGAAAATAACATCTCTAGAAAAGATAATCTTGCTTGTTAGTGGATTCGAAAGCTTATAACCTTTAACATTATCACCATATCTAATGAATGTACACTTTTTAGCCTTTGGATCCAACTTAGATCACTTTTCCTTAGGCATATGAACAAAAGCCTCACAGCTAAAAACCCTTAAATGTGAAACAGAAGGTTTCTTACCTGTCCACACTTCATATGGTGTTGAATCAAGACCCTTACAAGGAGATCTATTTATCAAGTAGCAAGAAGTACACACAGCCTTTGCCCAAAAGCATTTATCCAACTGTGCATCACTCAGCATACTTTTGGCCCTTTCCATAATTGTTTGGTTCATCCTTTCTGCAACATCATTCTGTTGTGGTGTATATGGAGTTGTCTTTTGTCTGATTATACCTGCATGCTTGCAAAACTCATCAAATTCCTTAGAACAATTTCCCCTCCATTGTCAGATCTTAATATTCTTATCTTTAAACCTTATTGGTTCTCTACTACGACTTTGAATTCCTTAAACTTAGTGAAAACTAAAGATTTATGCTTCATAAAATAAATCCATGTAAATCTAGATACATCATCAATGAAGGTTACAAAATAATGAGATTTTTCGATTGATTCATTATCCATAGGTGCAAACACATCCGTATGAATAATTTCTAACTTCTCTTTTGCTCTATTACTTCCTGAAGGAAATGATTTTCTGTTTTGTTTACCAAACACACAATGCTCATAGAAATCAAAGTGCTCATCAGAATAGGAGAAACCATCCTACAAATTTTTATTCTTAATAGTTTTTAATACATTATTGCTTGTGTAGCCCAATCTACGGTGCCACAACATACATGCATTTTCAGTATTAGCCTTAGATACATAGGAGGCATTATAAACTGTAGTGTCTTCAAGCTTAAACAAGTTCCCGAATCTCTTCCCTTTCACTACCACCAAGTTCCCTCTCACCAATCTATAGCCATGCTTGTCAAATGCCACATGCATTCCCAAATCATTCAACTTCAAAATTGAAATCAAATTTCTAGCTAATTCAGGAACATGCAAAACACCAGGGAGAGTTTTAATCCTCCCATCACTGAAACACAACAATACCTTTCCTTTCCCGACAATCAGATATGAAGAGTTGTCACCAAGGTAGATATTACCTCCATCATATTCTTCATATGAGGAGAACCATTCCTTATGCGGGGTCATATGAAATGAGCATCCTAAGCCAACCAACTAGTGATCATTAGAAACAAGATTACATGCAAAAAGTAAAACTTCTTCACCTGCATTCAAGGACTTATCTGAAGCACTCCTTCACATGTCCCCTTTTACCGCAATTCCAACACTTAACTCTGTTCTTTTTACCAGGAGTCTTAGATTAGCCCTTGGACTTGTCCTAAGACCCTTTCTGATCTCCTTTAGGTCCTCTTTCCTTAGACCTTCCCCTTGACATTGAGAGCATCCCTTGAACTATCTGAACTCTTCTTCCGCAATTCTTGTGACAGTAGCACTGAAACAAGAGCATCCAACTTTGGATCCACAAGGTTAGCAGTGATAGCAAGGATAACATTCTCTCAAGACTCAGGTAAATAACAAAGAAGTAAGATACATTTATCTTCCTCACTAACCTCAACATCTACTGAATCATACTGACTCACTAACAAATTAAAAGAATTTAAATGCTCTGCAACTGATTCACCTTCTCGCATTTTCATGGAAAACAATTTTCTTTTTAAATAAAGTTTATTTACGATACTCTTGGCTTGATAGATCTCACCCAACCATTTCCACAACTTGTATGCAGTCTCTTCCTTTGCAACATTCAACAGGACAAAGTCTGAAAGACACAACCGGATGGTTCCCCGTGCCTTCTTATCCAGTCTATCCCACTCATCTTGAGAGACATCATCGGGTTTCTTCCCTTTTTGAATAGCCAACCATTAGTTTCTCTCTTCCAACAAATCTTCCATTTTTATCTTCCACAACTCATACCCCGTTCTGTTGAAGTTCTCAATGTCCATTCGAGAGTTTGATGTAACGGTGGATGTAGCCATAATAACAACACAAGATCTGCAAAACAAACACAACCAAATCTCCCACTGCAGCTACAACTTCCACACTACCACCCAAGAGTCAAAGTTGGCCAGGCTCTGATACCAAATGTTAGAAATGAAAGCAACACTACTTCAATGGAAATATGATTCAAGATAAATTTTAACAATCTTTAACTATGTGCTATTAACAATGGGGATTGTAACAAAACATAAAACCCACAATATGGAAATATACCAGAAGTAGAATGAAGCATATAACACAAGTGTTTAACATGGAGAAAACCCTTTTAGGTAAAAAACTCCAAGAAAAGAGGTCAAGTTGTATTATCTTCACAAAAGGAGATTACAAATACATTCACTTCCTCTGTCCTCCAACCTTCACTCCAGCAGAACCTGGGTACCTGTAAACTGTTATGCATCTCATCTACTATGCTATGGTTTATATAGAATTTACACAACCTCAAGATATTAAATGACTTCTTACAAGCCCATAACACTTGTCAAGAGTCAACAATACAACCTTGGGCGTCCATGTCTAAGAATAGGCTCTTACGGGGTCATAAATGTTGTCATACATGCATCCTACACTTGGGAAAAAGTGTCCATGCAAGCTTGAATGCCTTGGGGGATAAAAATACCCACTTACAACATCTTATGATGTGTCATATGCTATTATAAGTGTCATGAATAGATTCTTATGACAACTTACAGTTGTCATAGAATCTCTTACACCCTCTTACAGCATCTATGACATGCGTCATAACACTAAAAATAGATTATTCCTCCACATGTGCACCCCACTTTGACCAATTACCATTTACCATAGTAAATGACATCCCATAACTACCACCAGTAACTCCATGACTTACTGTGCAGTAACTCCATAATTACCGTGGACAGTAAATAATTTTTACTTTTGCCGGTGAAACTTGTACATCCCTTATGGGTAATTACAAATAATAAATGGAATAATACAATAATGGGATTTACAAGGTTAATGGCACCTTATCCCAATAGATACAATCATCAACAATTCTCTTAATAAAACTTTACCTTCCCTTCATTCCAATGCTCTCCCTTCAAAAGATGAAGCATTGGTGGATGAAGAAAGGTCTCTCACATTAAATCCTTTGAGGATTGATGTTGATCTTAATCAAAGTAAAAACAATGCTAATTCAATCATCATTAATAGACTTATTCAACCTAATAAGGGGATAGTGAATAAGTGTACTAATGTTCCTAAAATCATTGTGCATAAGGCACCTAATGTGCCTCCTTGCTACAAATTGGTGATTACGATTCAAGGTGCTCCAACGACATCTCGATCCCTTGGTTACACTCTCAATTATGCAAATCAAATTACTTAAGGAATTCAAAGTGTTCAATATGTGTTGCAGTATCACATGATTTCTCACACGTATAACACCTGTAACAACAAGAAAAGTAAGAAAGCACCGCATGTGCCTGTTTCTTCACCAATTTCCCAACCTATGCTTCCTCAACCACCTTGTCTTACTCATAATATTAGTCGAGATCATGATCTTGTCAAGTAACTTTGTGCTGCTCCTGCTAAGATATCTCTGGGAACTCATACAAACATCACCTACATACCACAGAATGCTCCAAGAAGCTTTACAAAAGGTGATTGTACCTCCCGCCGTTAAGCCAAATGATGTAACAACTCTGTTAGACTATATGCATGTGACAAAAATGGATATTGTGTTTCAACAACACAAATAACCGTCAATTGAAGTTTAAAACTAATATGATCCTCTTGTAATCTCTGTCATAATAAATAAAAAGTTGATAAAGTGAACTATTATTGACAATGGATCCGCTCTTAATGTTTGTAGCATTGATGCGCTACACAAAATCAAGCTCGACACATCTTTAATCAAACTAGATAAACTTAACATTCGTGGCTTTGATAACTTTGGTAGACAATCACTAGGTACCATAACTTTACCCGTAAAGGCTAGACCTATGACATTATCTACCCTTATCCATGTCATGCCTAGTGCACTTTCATATAGCATCATTCTTGGTAGACCGTGGATTCATGCCATGGGGGCACTTCCATCTACCCTTCATCAATCAATAAAGTTTATTTAAATGCAAATAAAATTCAAATCATTGAAGCTGACCCGGATCTGAAAAGTTGTTTATAACTTGAGGCACAAAAACAAGTTGTCAATCACAAGCTTCTAAATAACTTAAAAGTTGAGTCATTAATTCCTCTTGCCGTAGATAATGTTGTGCAAGATTCCAAATCACCATCGAATGCACTTCTTGGTGATGTTTGGGGTTTATTAGATTTTACTCCCCTTTATGGGGAAATATAAACTTAATAACCCTAATCCTAAAGCATCAAAAATTGTCTCGATCTCATCCAAGTAATCTTTGGAAATACCTAAGCAACCTAAAGTTTCTTTAGTAGAAAACAAAGACAATACTCTTACTTACACTACAGAATATGAGACTTATCAGGCCCCAAATTCTTCCAAAAAGATGGAGTCTCTCTATGGTCATGGATTTCAAATCCTTTACAAAAATTGTAACTATGTAGGTAATGGTTGTAGCATAAAACAACAAGGAATCAGAGTACCCATAGAAGCTGTTACACATAGCTCTTCAGCTGGTATTGGTTACCATCCTTTGAATCCCACCAAAGCTTACCATCATCCTACTCTCAATGTTAACACAATATCAACAAGTCCAACACTAAATCTGATATATCCTGAGATGATAGACATAGATTGTTTGCTAAGAAATATCCTATATGAATCAAGTAATTATTTCTCACTCATTGAGCCACACTTGATAGGGTGGCTTCCTCCTCTTAGGTATATATGTTGATGTGTTGTATTCCCCTTTGTAGTGTTAAATGTTTGTTTAGGTCTCCTTGGATGACCCTTGATACTCTTGTAAGGTCAAGGATACAAGGAGACCGCCTCTGTTGTGACATTCCTTCTATTTGTTTCTCTATTCATCTACACTTCTCTTGTTGCAATTGTTGTGTGTGGTGCCTTGGGGGCATAATGTTGTGGAGGTTGTTTGGGGGCATCCTTCCACATTGTAACCCTAAGTTAATTTTGTCTCCTCTCTCATTTTTCATGATTTCATATATGAAGACAGGGGTAATTTATAACTGACGTTTGACTAGTAGAATCACTTTTTGTTGTAATGTGAACATGTATCGTGTTGTAAAATTATTGTACCAAACCTTTGCAATACTCTAAATCTACTTCTATGTAGTTTGAATTGCTTTTGTCTCACCTTGTAGCTACACTCTGTTTTGAGATACCTGAAGTATAACCTCACTGCTATACTTGGTTCTAAACCTGTAAGTATAGCCTTGGTTTGTTTGAGCAGCATATATTGTTGCCTTATTTCTATATCAGTGTCATGAAATGATTTGGTTGTTATCTTAGCTTAGATTTTCCAACCAAATCTTATTCTTGATCAATGGTTTCTTAGAAAATGATACTAATGTGTTTCTATTGTGATTGTTGGGAACAATTTGGTGATTGTAAGCACATGTCACTTTGGGGCATGGGCTTTGCAAAAGCTATTATTCCCTCGCATGTTTTCAACCTTACCTTAAATGTGATTGCTACTAAAAAGTGGGAGCAACCACTTTAAGGTGGGGGCATATATTGGTAAATGCTTAGATATCTTAGACATTGTGATAAATTATGTCTATGTATACTTTATTTTCACCGTAAGGCATCTCCGTGATGCAGGTGGGCTTGTATGCTTTGTTTTGTATGTTTGCATATACCCCCTTTTCATTGTAAGGCATCTCCGTGATGCAGGTGGGGTCGTATACTTTGTGTGCATGCTTCCTTTTCACCATAAGGCATCTCCATGACACAGGTGGGGTGGCATGCTTTTGAAAGCACTTTTGCGGATGATGGGATGATGTATACCCTTGAGTAGGTTGCACATCCTTTTGAAAAAGTCCTCTACATAGGCGGGGTTGTATCTTGAGTTATTCACCCTTAAGCATGTTTTTGACGGTTGTGGTAGCATGGCTCAACTCTCAGGTGTGTTTGGCGTGTTCTAGATAGCAGAGCGTAGTGATGAGCTCCTCCCTGTCGCCTGTGTTTGCTTTGTATAAGACGTATAGTGGGTCAATGACACACTCTACGACGCTCATGTATTTCATGTATTTTTCATGTGTTTTGTGTGTTTTGTGGAGGTGCATAGTGATGAGCTCACCCCACGCCATGTATCTTGCATGTTTTGTGGAGGTGCACAGCGATGACCTCCCCCCACACTATGTATTTTGTGTGCTTTGATGGTGGTGTGTAGTGATGAGCTCCCCCCATTGCCTAGTTAGGGTAGTATAATTGTTTAATCATGTCTTCTCTGTGTGTATACCTTGTGTATTGTGTGATTGCGTCCATGTGTATTGCATGCATATTTACTATCTTCTTTGTGTTTTGCATGATTGTCAAGTGTTTTCTTATGTTTGCCTAAGCTTGGGGGCTAGAGATAATCTTCCAAACTTAGGGTGTGTCTTCGGTCTAGTGTTTGATGTGCTTTTACTATACTTTAATGCATATACTGATCATAAGATCATACACACATTAAAGTGGGGCTAAATGTTATGGAGTAAAAAGTGTCCACATGTCTTTTTACCTCCTTGTTTAGCTCCTAGGTCCTCGTTCTTACATTATACATTGAAAATGTTCATCTCGATGCAAAATTGCCCAACACCAATGTAAAATTGGAATAAGGGGCCAATATCTTATCTTATCCCAGACCCAAAAGGAACCCAAAGACTTGGGTGCCACCGCCCAAGTCCCTCTTGATTGGTCGGGATAAAATCAAGTTTATGTCAGCCTAGGACCTTTCAAAAGGTTTCTTCTTGTCGGCTCTTTTGGTTTAATTTCATGATTGTTAGCAGGAAAGCATATATAAGTGTGTTTTTGAGTTCATTTATAACTGAGATAGAGATAGCTAACTTGAGATATTGAAGTAAAGCAAGAAAAAACATTCATTGTGAGTCAAGAGCAGATTTGTGTGTTGTTATTGTGTGTTTGTTGTAGGCATGAAGCTAAAATATATCCACCTTAGGAGTTGAAGGATCTTCATCATTCTAAGGGATCATCACATAGGTGATATCATTATTGTTTATCATCATTTGATTCATCATTATTATCTTTGTTTTTAGCCTCTGCCCCCATGACGGTACACACTCTCTATTAATCAACGGTGTTGGGAAGCTTGAATGCTATCCTAGGATTTGATTGAGGTAAGTCTCTAAACACCGTAACCCTCAAATCCCTTCTTATCTTCTTGTGTGCAAGTTACAAGAGTGAGATTTGGAGAATATGAAGATACAAGAAGATTGAGTGAAGATTAGGGTCTTGGGATCTTGCAATAGTTACAGAATATTCCTCTATCCAAGACTTGGGCAGTGGAGCCCTAGTCTTTCTACCCTTTTGACTTTAGATCTTGCATTGGGTCAACATCTGCAACATCTTTCCAGTTCATCCCTTGGGAAGAATCTTCCAGTCAGGACTTGGGTAGTCTTGAATTAGTCCTTTGACATGTCTACTTTTGAGAGATAGGTTCTATCATCTTCCTGATCATCCCTGTATAATTGGTTTCTGGATTATTCTTGTACTTTCTTTGTTATGAGCTAATCATTGTAGAACTAGGGTTTCAAGCATTATTAACCTAGGGTTTGATAGAACGGATGAATTAAATTTGATTCCTCTATAGCATACCCAAGTACAAGATCTGTAGCCGAGTCCACCTTCATTTGGTAGTGATTTGGCTTGGTCTTGTCCTTGAATGTTATATGGAAAAGGGTTTGATCTAGTATGCATTCTAGTTGTCATCATTCTCCTTTTTCATACAAAACAACAAGAAAGATATAGCTTTGAAGCGCTAGCTCACAATCTAACTTTCCAAACTATACCCTAACTACCCACTTCCTGACTACCTTCTAATGCATCTAGTGAATGATTATATAGCAATTCCTAGCTCAAGGAATGATCCACGTCAGCCTTGAGAGGTTTCAAGGTCCAATTCTTGATGAAACGTGTAGGTTGGCCTAATTCCAATGGTGAAGCCTCAAATGTTGATGGATCACATTGCAGTTTTGGTTAAAGGTGCCTCTGGTCACATAATGCCTTGTGAGATGTTACATTAGGTACCATAAGTCATGGGCAGGTGCTGCAACTCCATATGCTCAAACTAAATGTTGACTTCTCTGAACTATGAATCTTGATGAAGCCTTTGAATGTGATAACTTTCTGTAGACAATTGAAAATCTCCTAAAATCTGGATATGATGTAGAGGAGCCATTATAGAGTCTTATTCCTATGTTGCAAGCTATGAAATGATCATGCGGTAAAATGATGTGCAAAATGTTGAGACTGTAGTGACTAAAAAGCAAGAAAAGAAAAGAAACAAAATGTTTTTGGTTGATGCAAGATTTCTTTTCAACTTGGTATGCTCCTGCATCACTTTTGTTGGGTTTTCTTATGATTGAGTAGCCCTATTTGTTTGTTCTTCAAGAATATTTTTTAATGATGCTCAGTATTCTCCCTAGTCACTCCTACTGTCATGCTAAGAGCTAGTCGAGCAATGGTGGGGCCAATGGGCTCTTCTATTTGTAGGGAAGAAAAACGTTGTGGGTGATAGTTGTGTTGTTTGTATGCTCTATTTGTGTGCAAAGTTGATGGTTGTTGTGGTTTTTATGGTTTAGTTGGCAAAGTTGAGAGATTAATTCTTGCAATAAATTTAGATTGGTATTTCCTATTTGTCTTATGATTTCTAAGTCTTGTCTTGTTTCTTCATGAAATTAATTTATGATTTGACCCTAAATTTGGAATATTCTTAAGATGTGGGTCCTTACTATGTTGCATTCTATCTATTACAGGATTTGTGTTTATTCCCAAATAGTTTCTTTTGTAGAGTTTTCCTCAATTGATAGATTTTCCCTGAATTCATTGAGAATTACTTTAATCGAATCTTCTCTCACTCTAGGGCACATTGAGTGTGAACATTGAATTGGGGAAGAAGGATGCCTTGTTTATTTTGTAAAATTTGAGTGTTGTATGTTGAATATTGTATGCCTTGTGATGAAATCAAGGGTTTTCTATTTTATAATATTATTGAATGTTGTATGCCTTATAATAAGATTGAGAGTTTTCCCTTTTGGTGTTTCTTTGGTTTTATGCAATTTCTAATGCAATGAATTCTATATGAAGAAAAATTTCTTTTTGTACTTTTTCTAGTTTTTGAATGTGATCTAATTACTACTTTACTAAAATGAATTGTTTTTATCAATGTAGATCTAGGATGGCTTTTCCTAATGTAATTTCCTATGTTTTCTATCTTTTCATGTTTCAATTTTAAATATAAAATAATCTAATCAAAGAAAAATGCATCTATTTTATCAAAGTAGAAAATGAAATCCTGATCTAGTAAAGTAAGAAATCTTAATCTAACCAGGAGAAAATAATAGTTTTACTTTCCCAAAGGCAAGAGAGTTTGTTAATTAGTAATCTAATCTACCTTTTCAAAGAAAATAAAGAACCTGTAAATAAAGATCAGTGCCAATGCCATACTTATGTCCTTAGGGATCCAATTTGAATTGTATCCTCCTCTATAGAAATAGTCCTCCACTTGATGATAGGGAAGAAAGCAGGGATATAAGGTAAATTGGTGTGGTTGAAGCTTAGAAGCTTCATATTAAAAAGAGAAAAGAAAAAGGCTCTTAAGTCTTGTATTAACATGTATCAATTAAATCATTTTCTCAAAAGTTGTCACTCCTTCGTCATCTTTGAAGATTCTTTGTCATTTAAGTTTGATCTAGTAAAAAATTATCAACTGTCAATCTTAGTTTTAAGTGATTAGGAATCAAATTCAGTTGTATTGAAGCATTGTTTTTAGAATCATCTTCAAGTTGTAGAGTCATTGTTACTATAAATCAATACTTGAATGTTTATAATAATAACAAAGCAAAGGTTGTTTGAAGGTCATAGAAATGGTGTTAGAGATGTCATTGTGTTGTATCATAGGAATTTAATTAACTACACATCAAAGAAGGTCGATAATGCATAAGTAGGGTGGTAACATGAATTCACATTTGTAAGGAAATTTTAGAAGTCCATGATAACATTGTCAATGCGAGACTAGAACTCGTGTACAGACTCAAGCAAAATTTCTCTTTACACTCATAAATTAAAATTCCAAAGAAATTATCAATTGTCGATCTTGTTGTAAGTGATTAGGAATCAAATTCAGTCATTTTGAAGAATCATTTTTAGAATTGTCTTCAAGTTACAATAGAGTAATTGTCACTATGTGTCATACTTGAATATGCATAATAATCACAAAATGAATATCGTTTGAAGGTCATAGAAGTGTTGTGTTAGAGATGTCATTGTGTTGTATCATAAAAAAATAATTAACTACACATCAAAGAAGGTTGACAATGCATAAATAAGGTGGCAGCATGAATTCACATTTGTAAGGAAATTTTAGAAGTCTAGGATAACATTGACAATGCGAGACTAGAACTCATATACATACTAAGGAAAAATTTCCCTTTACACTTGTAAATTAAAAGTCCAAAGAAATTTGAAAGAAGTGAAGTTTCCTTTTGTGATTATAATTGAGAACATCAAATGACATAAGTGTGTAGAGATTGGTTGGAGCACCATAGTTTTTATTAGTGTGAATTGGAAATGAAACAGTTTGCATGGTCACAAAATACATTTGTGAGGTTATAGTCTTGGTAAATTGTTTTAAAACATTATATTATTATTTTTTAAAGGGATATTCCCAATATGTTTTCAAATGGATTTAAAACTCATGAGGAATACAATAACACGGGACCCGCATACTTCTTTGGAAGCTTTACAATATAACAAAATGAAAAATTCAAATGATATTTGACCATGGCAAAGATGTGGAGTTTTTGTGCAGTTTGGTAGTGTTTGCAAATGTGATAACATAGTAGGATTTTGGACTTTTGAGGAAGCTCCATAGTTACTACAAATGTGCACAAAATCTCTGAAATCTCAAGTAATATAAATGGAAGGGTTTTATATTGTCCATGTAGTCTCAAAGGTTCAAATAACATAGAACATGGATAGCGATATGAGATCTTAACACATCTATGCAGTAGCTACAAAAGTGCTTCTAATCTCCCCAACCTTATTGAAGTTTAAAAACTTGCAAACACTCCAAGATCTTGCCATGTTGCAGAAATGAGTTTGAAATAAAACTTTAGTTTTGGTAATTCGAAGCATGGATACTGAGAAGATTAAAGAAACTCTCCTACTAGGCATGCAACCAATTTGCCCAGAGCTCTAGTGCAAAGGCTTCTATCTCAAATATCATTCTTTAGACCTCTCAAAGTCTAAAGTTTTCAAATCCCAAGTTTGTGTTGTTAGAAAGATGGGTAAGGAGAGTGAGGGAGTTTTGCTTTATAAGCTCTAAGTTAGCTAATAATAATATTACTGATATTAATTTGGATACAATAGATGTACATGTTAGTCATGAAAGGAAATAATCCCAAGTAATGGAGAATTTGTTTTTGATGGTCCTTAAACATAGAAAGAAATTG
The DNA here is from genome assembly GCA_027924645.1 of Cunninghamia lanceolata. Lineage (NCBI taxonomy): Eukaryota > Viridiplantae > Streptophyta > Pinopsida > Cupressales > Cupressaceae > Cunninghamia > Cunninghamia lanceolata. The sequence continues at coordinate 1,635,246 of BSBN01001219.1, read as the reverse complement.
AAATATACACTGTCTATGCCAATATTGAATGCTTTATAAAAAAATATGGTCATCTATTGAACTAATAGGGTAATAGGTGTAGACACTTAAATTTGTCCATGTCTTGCAACACCTTGTTAATACATTATGAAATATACCAAGCCAATTTTTTTCACTTTTCCAATTACAATAAGCAGAGCAATACATAATCGTTGAAGTTAGCACTTAAACCAAAACAATGTGGAATTCAACTCTAACCAAGAATGTACACCAGGATGGCATGATCATATGGTCAGAGGAACTCTATGCAATGCTGAAAAGGAACTCTAACCAAGAATGCACCTGATGGTGATGAGCATATGTCAGAGGGTCTCTATGCAATGCTGATAAAGGAACTCTAACCAAGAATGCGCCTGATGATGACGAGCATATGGTCAGAGGGTCTTGATGCAATGCTAATACAAAGAACTCTAACCAAGAATGCACCGGATGTCGACGAGCATGTGGTCAGAGGATCCCTACCACTATTATGCTGAAATAACTCGACGTCAAGAATGTGCTTTCCAACCCGAAGTGGAATTGGAGCTACCATATGACGGAGATGCAAGGTATTATAAAGCAAATATGAGAAGAAGTATGAAGTGCTGACAGTACTACTGTTTATCTTACAATAATTAGAGACTTCCAACCCAACTCAAATGATAGAAGTTAGCAAACTGAAATGACGGATCAACAACTTGAAAAGACCAAACCAGCAACATAAAACCCTACAAAAATGCTCACACCTCACTCATTTCTCAACCAAATGACCTCAAATCTGATGCAATGCACTCCTATGACAATGGCGACCAAGCTACACACTAGAGACCACTCTTAAACCCAAGTATTTATTTAGCACGCTTTCCAATGCACTCCAAAGAGGGCAGCCTGGCAAGAAGGGCGATTTCCTTCTAGAAAAATCAGATTCTTAATAATAAAATCTGCAAATTGGCACAATGGGGCGCCCAACATAGACAAAGGGAAATATGAAATACCCAGAACAAATGTATTTTTATTTTCAGATTTATGAATGAAACTACAGATTCAGCCCTGTTATCAGCAACTCCAAAGATGACATAAAATGCAAATAACTGAACTACAAACAGAACTCAAACTACAATGCAAACCTAGACTACTATTAGCAAACCTCTCCCTAGGTGCTATCTCTCAAGCACGAAGTGAGCCTAGGCTAGGAGGCATTCATTCCTCGAAGCAGTCCCAGAACCATTACGGTAGCATAACATTATCAAGATTTCAGATGCCGAAATGAGAGCACTCTTCCTCCTTTTATACTTTTCCAACTGGGAGTCTCTAAAATCCTCTTGCATATGGGATAAAACATGAGAGGGAAAATAATATAATCCTCTTCAATTCTTTTTCAACCTCAACATTAAGTCATTGAGCCTAGGCACCAAGGTCCAATATTAAATAATAAAGTTTAATTTACGGACTTTAAAACGGAGGCCAAGATGATGTCGGAAACCAATGATCTATAGCTCGTTGGAAAGGTCTTGACAAGACAAATCCAACCCCACTCTCAAAATCCTGTTCTGGTGCCAATCCTGAACTTACTAAAAATAGTAAATTCCTGAATGTCAAGAAAAACACATCCCTACGAAGCTCTCTGAAAACCCAGAAAGAAACTGCCAACCAAACCACGTTCCACGAACAAAAGTAACCACCAAAACATGAAACCCCAATTTCAACCTTCGAGTAACCTACAGGTCTCCGGAATAGGCCAACGGTCAACTGTAAAAGATCAAGTTGGAAAACAGAACATTACAGTCTGCCCTTCCCAAGATTGCTTGTCCTCAAGCAATTGCAAGCCTGGATGCTACAGAATCTCATCATTCTCCCAAGTCGCATCCTCTATAGGCAAGTTCTTCCACTTCACAAAATACTCTCTGATAGTTCTTTTCCTCAAAGAATGCTCCCTGGAATCAAGAATCTCTTCTGGAATCAAAACTAACTGTCCTTCTTCATCCAAAGGTTGCAACTGTGATGAAGCAACAACATTGTGTTCAAGTGCCTTCTTGAGGCGAGACACGTGGAATACATTGTGCACTCTGCTATCCGAAGGTAGCTCCAACTCATAAGCTACTGCCCCCACCCTCCTAGTGACCTTGAACGGCCCATAGAAACGTGGTTTGAGCTTCTCAGCTCCACTTTTCTTGAGAGTGGACTATTTGTAAGGTTGTAGTCGAAGATAAACCATATCTCCAACTTCAAAAGAGTGCTCAACACGCTTCTGATCAGCATACATCTTCTGCTGATTCTGTGCAATCTGAAGATTGTTCTTCAATGAGTTCAAGATATCTTGACTCTACTACAACAAATCTTTGGCCTAAGAGGCTTTGCTATCATCAAACACCAAATCAACAAAGCTAGGAGCCTCATAACCGTAAAGAGCCATGAAAGGTGACATCCTTATTGACATGTGAAAAGTAGAATTATAACAATACTCGCCCATGTGAAGCCACTTCACCCAAGCTCTTTGCTGCTCCAAAACATAGTTTCTCAGGTAACCTTCCAACCACTTATTCACTATCTCTGTCTGTCCATCGGTTTGAGGGTGATAACTAGTGCTTGGAGTAAGCACTATACCACTCATTCGGAAAACCTCTTGCCAAAAAGTGCTTAGGAACTTGCTATCCCTATCACTCACAATATTTTTTGGCAACCCATGTAATCTAAACACCTCATGAAAAAATAGATCTGCAACTTGGGCTGCTGAAAAAGAGCTGGCAATGGCAAAGAAGTGAGCAAATTTTGTTAATCTGTCCACAACAACATAGATACAGTCTTTTCCTTGAACCTTGGGCAACCCTATGATGAAGTTCATTGATATGCTTTCCCATTTTTGATTGGGAAAGGGAAGAGATTGTAGAAGACCAGCTGGTAAAGTATGCTCATTTTTGTTCATCTGACAAGTGGGACACTCCTGAATGTATCGTTGAACATCCCCTTTCAGCACTTTCCAAGAAAATCTTTCCCTGATCTTCCTATATGTCTTGAAGAACCCTTGATGACCAGCAAGTGGAATGTCATGAAAGGTCAACAAAATCTTCTTTTTGAGCTTAGAATCAGCCACCACAAAGATTCTACCCTTGCAGTGTATCAGCCCTTCGACCACTTTGTACCTTTCGTCAAGAAAAGTACCCTCAATGATGCTGGTTGCAAACTAATTTTTGGCATAATCAGCAAGCAACATGTCCCTCCAATTAGCTATAAGCTCACACAATGAGCTTAAATGGGGTCTCCTAGATAGAGCATCAGCCACAATATTGTTTTTCCCTTTGACATATTCGATGTCAAAATCGTAAGCTTAAAGCTTACTCACCCACTTTTGTTGCCTCTCATTCAAATCTCTTTGATGCATGAAGTGCTTGAGGCTATTGTGATCAGTCTTGACCACAAACTTGCTTCCCACCAAGTACTGTCTAAACTTAGCTAATGCATGCATAATGGCAAGCATCTCCTTGTCGTAGATGAAGTAGGTCCTTTCAACACCTCTTAATTTTCTACTTTCAAACACAATGGGATGTTTGTCTTGCATCAAAACAGCCCCAACTCCTTCACCAGATGCATCACACTGTAGCTTGAACGGCTTGGAGAAGTTTGGGATAGCTAACACCGGACAAGAGCTCATGATCCCCTTAAATTTATCAAAAGTAGTTTGAGCCTTTTCCGACCAACAAAAGGCACCCTTTTTCGTGAGGTCAATAAGAGTCAATAAGAGGAGTAGCATTCTGAGAGTATCCCTTCACAAATATTTTGTAGAATCCACAAAGACCCAAAAATCCTTTCAGATGAGTCAAATTCTTAGGAGGTGGCCAATCGACAATTGCCTTGATCTTTTTAGGATCAACCTTCACTCCTTCAGCACTGATTATATGGCCAAGGTAAAGTAACTCCTTCATTCCAAATTCACATTTGAATTCTTTGGCAAACAAACTCTCTGATTCCAAGATGCTAAGCACTTCCTCCAAGTACTTGAGATGTTCTTCCCATGTCTTGCTGTAGATCAGGATGTCATCAAAAAATATCAATACAAACTTCCTCAACTGCTTCTGAAAGATTTTGCTCATACATGACTGGAAGGTAGCAGGAGCATTAGTCAACCCAAATGGCATGACTAGAAAATCGAAGTGGCCATAGTGACATCTAAATGCTATCTTCTCAACATCGGATCCTCTCATCCGATCTAGTAATAACCTGATCTCAAATCGATCTTTGAAAAGAACTTGGCTCCATGTAGCTCATCAATGTGCTCATCTATCTTCGGGATGGGATATCAATTTTTGATGGTGCTTTGATTCAAAGCATGATAGTCCACACACATGTGGATGGTACCATCCTTCTTCTTCACCAGGACAACTGCCGAAGCAAAGGGGCTCTTGCTTGGACGAATGAAGCCCATCTCCAAGAGTTCCCGAATGTTTTTCTCAAGCTTGTCCTTTTGCTTCTTAGGATACCGATAAGGAGTTGTAATAACTGGTTTAGCTCCTTCCTTGAGCTCTATGACATGCTCCGAACCTCGATCAGGAGGTGGTCCAGGAGGTAAATCAGCAAACACCTTGCTCTTCTTTGTGAGTAAAGACTGAATATCATGAGGGTAGTCTCTCTTTGTTTCAACCGGACTAGCAAGAAGAATCATACACTCTACAACCCACTCAACTTGATCATGACGAATCAGCCTCGCCATCCTCTTGAATGACACAATCTGAGGACCACCATTGGACATTCCTCTTATCACTACATTCTTCCTTTCGGATTGAAACTTGAGCTCCATGGTTTGCATATTTAGAGTGATCTCCCCGAGTGAACGCAGCCATTGAATGCCTAGGACGGCATCCGTATCTCCAATTTTGACTACATAGAAGTCATCCTTGACCTCATAGTTTGCCACTTGCATGGTCATGTTTGAGATCTTCTTGGTGCAGGTGATGTGAAAACCATCAACAACCATAACCTTGAAGCCTTCAAACTCTTTTGTTTGCAGCCCCTTCTTTGCCACCACAATTCGTCAATGAAGTTATGCGTTGCTCCAGTGTCAATCAAAGCAACTATGCGTTGCCCCTTAATCATCCCTTAAACTTTGAAGGATTCATTCCTTTGAAAGCTCGAAAGTTGAGCCAAAGTGCCTCCACTTCCCTTTTCATCTTCGGATTCCTCTGGGACTTTTTCTACTTCACTATCTTCAGAATCAGACTGCTGGTCTGACAAATCAGAATTACTTTCTTCAGCTGAATAGTATTCAATTTGATGAAATTTGCCTCCTTTTGGGCAAACATGATCTTGGGACCATTTTTCTCTACACCGGAAACATAACCCTTTTCTTCTGAGTTCATTAAGTGTCTCAGGATCCAACCTTGTGACATGAGGTTGATGTTGTTTGAACTCCTTATGCTAAGGTCTTTTTCCTTTATCTCTTTTGTGAAATGATGGCTTGGGTTGAAACTTTGTTTTAAGAGCAGCCCACTCCATGTTTCTTGCCTTCTTCATTGCCTCTTGTAGAGAGGGTGGATCAAAAGCTTTAATCCAACCCTTGAGTGGCTCCGTCAATCCTTCACTGAATAGGATCACCAAGCGCCTCTCAGTGACTCTCTGTGACCATGACTGAAAGCCTTTGAAACTCAGCTATGTAGGCATCAACTATACCATATTGCTTAAGTTGTGCCAATTCTCTGAAATGCACTTCTGGATCTTTTTTCTCAAATCTCTCTATGAGCTTATTGGTAAACTCATCATAGGTAGTGATAGACCGATGACCCAAGGTGACTAGACCATGGTACCACCACTCGTGCGCCACCCCATCCAGGTGTAGCATAGCAAAGTTAATTGCCTCCTCCTCCTCCATGGGTCTGAGAGCTAGATAGTTGTCTAACTTCTGTATCCAGGCTCTGGCTGAACTATTGTCACTCCCTTCAAAATGTGGAAGCATAACCTTGTTGATAGCTTGATGCAAATCCCCATGAACTATTGTCCTCCTTTGTTCATAATGTCTTCCTTGTCCTCTATCCTTCCTTTTATGATCCATAAAATCATTATAAGACATATCTGCCTTAATTTCATCAGGTAGAGAATCATACTCAGTGCGGCCGAGTCTCAACTGTTCAACAAAGGACACATTTTCTTCTGGATCAAGATGAGGTTTTAATGGTGCCAAGAAAGTGGGTTTGAATGGCCTGGAAGAAATGTATGTGCTATTTGAAGTAGGCTGAGCAGCATGTCCATTATGCTGGTTGGTGGCACTATGTTCTCCACTATGTCTTGAATTGTTTAGTGGAGGTTGGTTCTGACCCATTCTCCCCATCATGAGAGATATCATATCCATTAAGGTATCCATCTTCCTCTTGAACCTCTTTGCTGGACTTAATGATCCTTCTCTTCCTTTCCCACTATCATCTCTATTACCTCCCAACGTCCTCTCATTATCCCCCATTTCTCCTTCAGGAGAAGACTCACAATTGGCTCTTAATACCTCTGAAGCTGTCTGACCTTCTGGGGCCTGATGCCAATGAAACTGACTGGTAGCCTTCTTGTATTCTCTTGCTAAGTACCTCTATTCTCTGTCACTCATAGAAGGTTTGTTTTCATAGGATGGCAGGATGCGTGGCTCTGATACCACTGAAATATACCAAGCCAATTTTTTTCACTTTTCCAATTACAATAAGCAGAGCAATACACAATCGTTGAAGTTAGCACTTAAACCAAAACGATGCAGAATTCAACTCTAACCAAGAATGTACACCAGGATGGTGTGATCATATGGTCAGAGGATCTCTATGCAATGCTGAAAAGGAACTCTAACCAAGAATGCGCCTGATGGTGACAAGCATATGGTCAGAGGGTCTCTATGCAATGCTGATAAAGGAACTCTAACCAAGAATGCACCTGATGATGACGAGCATATGGTCAGAGGGTCTTGATGCAATGCTGATACAAAGAACTCTAACCAAGAATGCACCGGATGTCGACGAGCATGTGGTCAGAGGATCCCTACCACTATTATGCTGAAATAACTCGACGTCAAGAATGTGCTTTCCAACTCGAAGTGGAATTGGAGCTACCATATGACAGAGATGCAAGGTATTATAAAGCAAATATGAGAAGAAGTATGAAGTGCTGACAGTACTACTATTCATCTTACAATAATTAGAGACTTCCAACCCAACTCAAATGATAGAAGTTAGCAAACTAAAATGACGGATCAACAACTTGAAAAGACCAAACCAGCAACATAAAACCCTACAAAAATGCTCACACCTCACTCATTTCTCAACCAAATGACCTCAAATCTGATGCAATGCACTCCTATGACAATGGAAACCAAGCTACACACCAGAGACCACTCTTAAACCCAAGTATTTATTTAGCACACTTTCCAATGCACTCCAAAGAGGGCAGCCTGGCGAGAAGGGCGATTTCCTTCGAGAAAAATCATATTCTTCATAATAAAATATGCAAATTGGCACAATGGGGCACCCAACATAGACAAAGGGAAATATGAAATACCCAGAACAACTATATTTTTATTTTTAGATTTATGAATGAAACTACAGATTCAGCCCTATTATCAACAACTCCAAAGATGACATAAAATGCAAATAACTGAACTACAAACAGAACTCAAGCTACAATGCAAACCTCACTACAAAAATCACTACTATTAGCAAACCTCTCCCTAGGTGCTATCTCTCAAGCACGAAGTGAGCCCAGGCTAGGAGGCATTCATTCCTCGAAGTAGTCCCAGAACCATTACGGCAGCATAACATTATCAAGATTTCGGATGCCGAAATGAGAGTACTCTTCCTCCTTTTATACTTTTCCAACTGGGAGTCTCTAAAATCCTCTTGCATATGGGATACAACATGAGAGGGAAAATAATATAATCCTCTTCAATTCTTTTTCAACCTCAACATTAAGTCGTTGAGCCTAGGCACCAAGGTCCAATATTAAATAATAAAGTTTAATTTACGGACTTTAAAATGGAGGCCAAGATGATGTCGGAAACCAATGATCTATAGCTCATTGGAAAGGTCTTGACAAGATGAATCCAACCCCACTCTCAAAATCCCGTTCTGGTGCCAATCCTAAACTTACTAAAAATAGTAAATTCTTGAATGTCAAGAAAAACACATCCCTGCGAAGCTCTCTGAAAACCCAGAAAGAAACCGCCAACCAAACCACGTTCCACGAACAAAAGTAACCACCAAAACATGAAACCCCAATTTCAACCTCTGAGTAACCTACGGGTCTCTGGAATAGGCCAACGGTCAACTGTAAAAGATCAAGCTGGAAAACGGAACATTACACATTACTAGAGACATTATATGACATTTTGTCCTAATCTCACTCCTAATCTCATCCTAATCACCTAGCCAATTAATTAAATAAATCCTATTTATTTAATTAATTTCCCTTTCACATGTCCCAACTAATTCATATAAAATATTTGAATTAGGTCCTCACCTTTCACCACATTCAAACACTTATCCATCTCCTACAACTCATGAAAAGGGTAGTAATTTCATTTAATACACTTCACATGTCAAACTAATTCAAATAAAATATTTGAATTAGGTCTCCTTTATTCCCCTCCGAACACTTGTCACATGACTACGACTCCTCATGGAGTGGGAAACCCTATTCGATCCTACTCGTCCACATCGTTGAAATCAACTTTTGATCTCAACCATTCATTCAAATCAGTCATTTCCTATAATTCAACCCTCTCACAAGCCATTTGCATGTTGATTTTTCAAGTATTGTTATGCTACTAGAATGAGCAACCAACATTCCTCCCATATTCAACCTTCAAAATCTTGCATGCCCATGCGAGGTTGAGAAGAACAATGGAGATAAACCAAGCTTAGCATGGAGATTGATTTGCATTTGCTTTATGTTTTGATTTTCATGCTATCTTGTGCTCTATTGTGCTTGTTAGGGTTTCATTATTATTGTTGTGCATTTGCCCTGATGTTAACCCTAGCTACATTTGGTGAACTTGACATGAATTGACAAATTTCATGCAGATTTGATAAATTTAGAGTTTTATAGGTCGTGCACCACAATCGCTGAGTTTTGCACCGCATTCGTTGAATCCTATGTCATAATCACTGAGTTTTGTACCGCAATCGTTGAATCCTGCACCACAACTGACGACTTCTGCACCACAACTGAGACATCCTATGACATAGTTGTCTATGTTTGATTGGGATTATTGTTGTTTAACTTTGTTTGCAAGGTTTTATTTGTCTTTCTGATCAATTTCCAGTTTGTCTGTGTTTTTCTGATACGCTAACAATGATTATACAACATTAGGGTTTTATCTTTATCATTATGGTTTTATGCCTAGACTAGTTTTTATTAGCTTTCATGTATTTTTGAGGTCCAGAGAATAGTGCGACGCACTTTCTTGATTTTGCAACACAATCGTCTTATTTTGTGACGCATTTGTGGGAAGCAGCAGCACACTTGACTGTTGATTAGGGTTTTCTAAATCTTTTTAGGCAGTTGTTGTTTGAATCTTACTTGTAAGGAGTTTAAACGCTTTTCTGATCAGTTATAATGCTTTTTCTATTTGTCCAACCCTCTAATAATCAATTTATACCATTAGGGTTTATGTTCATCATTAGGGTTTTATGCTTAGGTGGCTTTTTATCAAATTTCATGTGTTTTTATGCCCTAAATATAGTGTGATGCATTTGCAAGATTTTGTGATGCACTTGTGAGATTCTCTAATGTATTTGCAAGATTCTGTGACACATTTGTGAGATCCTGTGATGAATTTCCGAGATTCTGTGACACATTTATTAAATATTGTGACGCAATTGATAGATCCTGTGACGCATTTGTGAAATCCTGAGTCGCAGTCACCATACTTTGAGTCACGGTTGCCATATCATGAGCCGCATTCATCTGATAATGTGACGCATTTGTTAGGTTCTATGACACATTTGTGAGATCTTGCGCTGCACTTGAGCATTCTAGCACTGCATCTAATTGTTGAATAGAAAGGGGGTTTTAAATTTGTCATTTTTTTCATTTCTACTATTACATTCATTAGGGCAGAGGCTTCCTGTTACTGATATTTGATCTGCAGCTGTTTGGCAACCATTGGGAGAACACAATTTTCATCAAACTACTCACAGTGGGTTATAGGTTCTCGCTTATCAAAGATGTATCATTTAAAACCTGGTGCTTGCTTTATCTTGTGGAGCTGATTGTAGCCTGTGATGTGTGCCTCATTATAAAATCTGAAGACAAAATTTTTAGGTGCACTCATTCTATTCTTTCATCTTTCATTTCATCAATAATCATTACTTGTCTTCACACTTCAATTTGGGCATTAAAAAGAACATCTTGTTTGCATTCACATTTGGATTTTGGGCTCGAAAATGAACTCTTGTCTTCATTCACACATTGAAATTGGACATAAAATGAACCATTGTCTTCCATCACACATTTTGACTTTGGATTAAAACAAACAAGTGCTTGCATTGTTTGGTAAACTTGATTGTGGTTAAAGGTGTGTATGCTCTTCTCATGCACTTCGTATGATCTTGAGAATCAAAAACACCTCTCATCCATTCAATTTCACACCACACATTTCATTTTCTAAGGGAAATAAACAAGTGTGAGTGTGAATCAAGTGTGCATGTGTATGCTCTCTCCTCGCACCGCAAGGTGATCTTGGAGATCAAAAACACCCACTTGGTTTGCTTTTGTCATATCCTTCTTAGGCGGCCTTCTTGGAGACACTCCAAGGGATGACGTCAACTCTAGCATTTTGGTGGAGTATAAATAGCGAGGTGTGAATCAAAAGACACCATCTTTGGAAGTCAAAATCTTGCCATTCGGTCTAAGCCCCAAAGAACTTTATACCTTTGGGAAGTGAGGGTGAAGGGTGGGTTACCCCTTTATCCTGGTTGTTTGGCACTATTTCATTTTCATTTCACAGAATTGGCCCCCCCATACCTTGAGTATATTGGGGACATCCTTAGTCAACTTGTGCAACCTAGCTTAAGACCTATTTGGCCATACCTACCTGACTAGTCATAGGGTTGTTGATGTATCTTCAAGTGCTTGCTTAATCATCACATTCAAAATTTCAAAGTCTAACTTGCTTATGTGTTCAAAGTCTAACTTGCTTATGTGTGTTGTGTGTGTGATTCATGTGTGTACATGTGTAATCATTTGTTTGCAAATTGCCAAGTCAAGCTATAAACACAAACACATAAACGAGTCATTCTAAACATTCTTTCCAACACAATCATCCAATCAATTTCATCCTAATAAAAACCTTAATCATCCAATCAATTTCATCCTAATCATACCCTCATCATTCTACATCATTTTAATCACCTCATACCTAATCATAGTATCATATCATCCTAATCAATTCCACATCATTCAATCTTGATCATCCTAAACCACATTCTAATAATACCCCAATCATATCCTAATCATCCAATCAATCATTCCAAATCATTCCACATCATCTTAGTCCTAATTCACTTTTCAAAATGGTCCTAATTTTAAGCAAGCCTATGCCCAATCCTAAGCCTAAGCTCATACTTAGAGGAGGCCATCTCTTTGATCCTAAATATGAAATCAATCCTAAGCCCAAGGTCATACTTCAAGGAGGCCCTTCCTCTAATACTAATGATGAGACAAAACCTAAGACAAAACTCATACTTCGAGGAGGCCACCCCTCTAGTTCCAACAATGAAACAAATTCAAAGCCCAAACTTATACTTCAAGGAGGCCCTCCCTCTAATCCTAATGATGAGACAAAACCAAAGCCCAAACTTATACTTTTAGGAGGCCCTCCCTCTAATCCTAATGATGAAAGAAAACCAAGACCAAAACTCATACTTTGAGGGGACCCTCCTACTTTCAATAATGACAAGAATCATGTTGCATACCTTGAGGGACAAGATGAAATGCAAAGACTTAAACACATGTGTAACTCCATGCCAACATTAGGAAACAAGCTATTAGCACCCCAACTACAAGACCTCATTCAAACACTTCACCAAATACCCCAACCCTTAGATCAACAAACGATACAATGATTCGAAGCCATCATTCAACAATTTCAACAAATCCAATCACCTCAAATACAACACCTCCTAGTACAAGCCCAACAATTCATAACCACTTGTCAAATTCAACCAACACAACCACAACCTCAACAAATTTCACATCAATCCTATGTGTCACCCCCCACTTCATACCAACCTAGTCCATCCACCTATTAAGTCAATGCTACATCAACCTACAAATTCATTCCACAACAAGAACATGTGAGCCTAAGTCACCCCTTGAAACAAGATGAAGTGCTTTTAAATCCTCATGCCTTTGACAAGGGGAACACTAGTCTACCTTATCCCACCTATAAGTATATTATACGCTCATCCAATCGAATGCCTATCCTAAAGCCACCATGTCCTAGTCCTAATCCATTGGTCCTTCCACCTTTCAATCCATCAAACCTTTCATTACCCCCACCATCACCTAATCTTCCATTAGCTTCACGTACTAAATTCAAACATTTCAAAATTAAATCAATGGAGTTACCCAAATCCACCCCTACACCTACAAAGGATGTGATCCAAGGGCTACTAGCAAGGAGTCAACCATGTCATCAAAGTCCTATCCTTGAGCCTACCAAGGAACCTTCTAACACCATGTCCATTCCTACAACCCCTTCACATAGTCCACAACCCCTTGAGCCTATTCAAGAGTCCCCCCCAATAAACCCAAGTCAACCTCCATCATGCTCCTATGCAATTGACCATCAAGAGTATATCAAACCTATCCAAGAGCCTTCCACTTCCACTTCCATTCAAGAAATTCAAGGGTATAATCCTAAGCCTATGGAAACATCAATACCCCATTCTAATCAAGATAAAATTACTTTAATTCAACCCATTCATAACATACATCTAAATTTCATGATGAAGAATCCATCCATGAGCAACTTGATCCTATCCATACCCCCACAACCACTCATGAGCAAGATACCCAAGATCTACATGCTCAATCCAATGAAAGTCTTGTTGACCTACTTGAGCACTCACCTCGTTTCATAGCCTTCCTTCAAAGCAAAGAAAGTTCTTCTCCATCTAGCCCTATCCATGATACACCAACTTCCACTTGTCATGATGAGACACTTGCCTCCCAAGCAAACATAGAAGATCAAACCAATACTTTGGATCAACATAATCAAGCTCCTAATGATCCTTCCACATCCACTATCGATCATATTTCAAGTCCACCAACATATCCTATTGGTCTATCTACCTTCATCCATGAATGTTCTTCCTTAGGACAACAAAAACCTTTGTCCATCTCTTCACCTTCTCCATCCAATAATGAACTCAAGTCTAGTGTCCAACACACACATAGTCCCATAGTCCATCGCATCCTCCAAAACATGAACTATCAAGGTAAAGGCCTAGGCCTTCATGAACAAGGAATTTTGGATCATATCCATGTCAAAGTCCCTCCATGCTCATATGGCCTTGGATATACACCCCAAGGACAACAATCTAAAGATGTTGGTACTTCATCCATTCCTCCTAAGTCCACCACTTTCCATCACAAGCCCTATCATGTACCTAAAACATACATTGTCATTCCACCTCCATCATCCTATAAATGTCAAAAGCATGTGACCATACACCTTCCACCATCCAATCTACTGCCACTACTTCCGACTCCTCATATCCCTCCATACACTTTACCACCATTGCTTCCAACACCTAATTTCCCTATCATTCAATCACCTTATCCATTTATCCATAAATCCCCTCCTAATCATGACCACCAAATGCATGCATCATCTAAACATAAAGATTCCAGCCATCCCATGGGATTCAAAAGTAAACACTTGGATGCCTCCACTCATAAAGACAAAAATCCTAAGGGTCCTAATGCCTTACGGTACAAATGCATAGAATCAAAGTCAAGTACATTCCAAAAGCTATCCAAGCCCATACCTCCAAAAAAAAATTCAAAAACTAAAATGGTATGGGTCCCTAAGGAAAAATCAATCAAGTCAAAAGAGGTATCCACATCTCAAAAATCCCAACCATCCTCTTCCATCCAAAAATCCCATTCCATCCAAACATCTCAAATTCCTTCATCCCACAAGCAAAGAAACAATCATAAAAATCTTAAGTCTATGTGGGTCCCTAAATCACTACATCACCCATCCCCTAAGAAAACATCACCATTGCTTCCTACACCATCTTCCAATAAAAAACTTTCATGTTTAACATGGTCTGTGCAACTGTTGGTCATGATTCCTTTCCATACCTCCATCACCCCATCATTCTGTTGCAAGTATGGGTCTAACCGGTGTTGTCATTGATGTCAACATACTCATGTTGCATTAATGAGAAGGATTGGATGAGCTGTGTGCTGAGGATATTTAGAAAATTAGTTTCAATCAGGAACAGTGAAGAACAGTGATGACAACAAGGTAAAAGTCCAAGATACGTTAAGGATCAGAGGATGCAGTTTAAAGGGTTTGTATATATGAGTCTTGAGATGATCCAATCAAGTTTTCAGAGGTCCACATAAAGATCTGAAGAAGTTATGACCACTCAAGTAGAACCGGCTTCGGAAGGTGTCCAGAGGTGACAGAGTGACACAGATAGGTCCGGTGAGGTCCGGTAATGCATTATCCCATTCTACAGATTTGAGGAAGTGTTGAGGACATCCTTGTGAAGTGTCAAGTAGATTGGTTTGTGGCTTGAAGGTCTGGAAGAACCTATTCCTTTGTGACAGTGATGACAAACTATGTTCTTGAGGTTCCAGATGAAGGAGAGAAGGATTCCAGTAAGCAAATGAAGTGCGGATGTTATTGGTGATTCAGGAAAGCTTGTGGTGATCTTTGGATCGGTTCTAGTTTATGTTGGTGGTCCGCATTGAAGTTAAAAGTTCATATTTGAAAAATAACCACCGGATGTTGGTGTTCTTCCTAAGAATGGCCGACCAGATGTATTACACATCTTGTGGATGTTCTTATAGGTGTTTGCCAACTTAGATGATTATTCCTAACTCGATGTCTTGTATAAATAAGGGATTGTGAAGTCATTCCAAAGTGTGTCTTACGGTGACGAGTGTGTGGTAGTGAGGAGGAGTGCGAAAGGCAGAGAAGAAGTATTGGGCTTAATGGAACTGATTCAAGCATGGTGAAGATGCTATTCTCCAGTTCATAAAGGTGATACTTATTTCTTTGTAGACAGTGTGTCTCTTATAGGCAGTAAGCCTCTTGTGAGCAGTGTGCTCAGGCAATGAGCCCTAATTGGCATAAGCCATTTGTTCTTTCTATTCTTCTAACAGAGAATACATTCTTGGGTTAATCACCCCGTGGTTTTTCCCTTAACCAGGTTTTCCACGTCAAAATCTTGGTGTCTTATGTGTTGATGAGTTTCTGCCTTTGATTTGAATGGATTATGTTTCATGTTTAATATACTGCTAATCACCAAGAAGATTTAAGTGTGGAAATTAGAGAAAGTTTTGCACAACTGATTCACCCCCCCTCTCAGTTGTGTGCCCTAAGTCTAACAATTGGTATCAGAGCCAAGTTCCTCTAAAAGGAGCTTAACCGCTTGAGGAGATCCAGGATGTCATCTTAGAAGAAGGATAGTCTAAAGTTTGATGGAACCAACTTTGCTCTTTGGAAGGGTCGCATGAAATGTCACTTGCAGTGTATGGGAATGATGTACTGGTCCATGGTTACAAAGGCGTATGTACCTCCACAAGGTGGTCCGACAACCCTAAATGAAATCACAGATGCTGAAAATAATCTGCAAACCAAAGAGGCTCTTCTAAGTGCATTATCTAACTCAGAGCTCTCAAATGTTATTGACCTACCAACTGCTTTTGAGATTTGGAATAAACTGGTACTTTTGCATGAAGGAGACCAGTATGTTAAATGTGCAAGGTTACAGAGTCTAAAAGGGAAATTTGAAAAATTAAAGATGAGAGATGATGAAAATATTACCAATTTTATGCCAAGAGTGAATGAGCTGGTTTATGGAATTAGAAATGCTAGTGGAGTCTTGGATGAAAATGAGATTGTTGGCAAAATTCTCAGATCCCTTCCTGCTTCTTACAAAATCAAGGTTGCTGCCATTGAAGAATTCAGAGTCCATACAACTGTCACAAGAGATCAATTGGCTGGGAAATTGGCTGCATTTGAAATGACAGAGTTTGGAGACAACCCCCCCAAGACTGAATCTGCATTCAAAGCCAGTGCCTCTGTTAAAGGTAAACAAAGGTTTGATTTGGGAGATAATTCTTCAAGGAAATTGTCATGGTATGAAAAAGCAAGAAAAGATCTGGAAGAAGAAGAAGTAGAAACTGCTCAACTTGAAGCCCTTATTGCAAAGACGCTGCCAAGAGGATCCGGTAAGTATGAAGGAAAATTGCCTTTTAAGTGTTTTAACTGCAATAAGATTGGTCATTTTGCCTCAAGGTGTCTGGAAAGATTTTCAAGGCAAAATCCTAACAAGCCAAGGTTCCAAAAGAACTATTACTATGTACATGAACATGATGATAATGAAGGAGTAACAAATGATGAATCAGAGATAGGAAACAAATCTAGAAATGAATGGGTGTTCATTGCCATCAAAGAAGAAGATCCGATGTCCTCTGTATCTGTCAATCTTAAGACTGTGGAAAGAGCTCTAGCTGCCCAAATTGAAGAGAAGAATGATTGGGTCATTGATAGTGGATGCTCTCACCATATGACAGGTGACAAAAATATGTTTGTAGATTTGGAGAGGTATGAAGGAGGAGTGGTAAAGTTTGGTGACAATTCTACTGGTAGAAACAGAGGAAGAGGAACTATTTCTTTTGATGGAAGAAACAAAACTGGTAATGTATTATATGTTGAAGGTTTGAAGCACAATCTTCTCAGTGTTGGACAGTTGGTGGGCAAAGGCTATGATCTCCGATTCAAGGATGGAAAATGCAAAATCTTTGAAAGTTCTAGAATAGAGATTGCATCTGGTACTCAAACTAAAGGTAACATCTTCCATTTGGTTGGTACTAATAAAAGCTACCTATTTGTTCAAGTTGATCAGAGTTGGTTATGGCATAGAAGGATGTGTCATGTGAATTTTGATAATATCATCAAGATAAGCAATACTCAGGCTGTAAGAGATCTTCCAAAATTGGTGAAACCTACTAACAGCTTGTGCAAGGAATGTCAGTTGGGTAAGCTGAGCAGAGTCACATTCAAAAGCAAGGAACTATCTTCTACTGGATTACTGGACTTAGTTCACACTAATCTTTGTGGTCCAGCAAGAACCAGGAGTATTCAAGGTGACAGATACTTCATGCTGCTAATTGATGACTATTCCCAGATGATGTGGGTAACCTTTCTAAAGGAGAAATCAGAAGCTCTTGAGAAATTCAAAATATTCAAGGCTATGGTAGAAAATGAAACAGGAATAAAGTTAAAATGTTTGAGATTTGATAGAGGTGGAGAATTCACATCCAGTGAGTTCATAGAGTTCGGTGAGAAACATGGAATTAAGAGATAGTTGTCTGCTCCAAGGACTCCACAGCAGAATGGAGTAGTGGAGAGAAAGAACTGGGCCATCTAGGAAGCATCTAGGACCATGATGATGGAAGCAAATGTTCCCCAGATCCATTGGAGAGAAGCTATCAGCACTGCAGTCTATACTCTCAATCGAGTTCAAATCAGAAGCAATACCGGTAAGACCCCTTATGAACTCTGGTTTGGCATTACTCCTACTGTAAGATATTTCAGAGTCTTTGGTAGCAAATGTTACATCAAAAGAGATGAAGATCTAGGCAAGTTTGATGCTAGAAGTGATGAAGGAATATTCTTGGGTTACTCTACTCAAAGCAAAGCATACCGGTGTTATAACAAGAGATTAAGAAAGATGATAGAAAGTACAAATGTGAAGGTTGATGAGGGAATAGAAAAACCCTCAAGGTTTTATGAATATGGTGAAGATGATCAGAATGGTGTTCTGGTTCAAGGAGTTCAATCCTTTTCTGAAAATCAGATTCAGATTGATCCGGTAAATCAAGAAGAAGACATAGGTCTGAATGAGCCTGATCAAGAAGAAGAAGTGCAAGAAACCCCCAAAGTTCCAAGGTATGCAAGACTGAACCACTCTGAAGATCAGATCATAGGTGACAAAAGCAAAGGTGTGCAAACTAGAAGGAAAATTGCTCAAAATTCAGATGAATATTGTCTTATTTCAAAGATTGAACCTAAGACAATAAATGAAGCCTACAATGATGAAAACTGGACCAAAGCAATGGAGGAAGAGTTGATGCAAATTGAGAAAAATCACACTTGGGATCTTGTTCCTAGACCTAGAAACAAGAATGCGATTGGAACCAAATGGGTCTTCTGGAACAAACTAAATGAAGTTGGTGAAGTAATCATAAATAAAGCCAGATTGGTCTGTAAGGGCTACTCTCAAATAGAAGGAATTGATTTTGAAGAAACTTTTGCTCCAGTGGCAAGAATTGAAGTAGTCAGATTATTTCTTATATTTGCTTCCTTCAAGGATTTCAGGGTGTATCATATGGATGTCAAATCTACTTTCTTGAATGGTGACTTAGAAGAAGAAGTGTACATTGAACAACCGGATGGATTTCAATTATCTGAGCATAGTGATATGGTCTGCAAGCTAAAGAAGGCACTGTATGGACTAAAGCAAGCCCCAAGAGCCTGGTATGAAAGATTGGACAAACATCTCTTGAAGATTGGTTTCAACAAAGGTACTGCTAACAGTAACTTATATTTCAAAATTGATCATGAAAACATCTTGATTGTTGAAGTATTTGTTGATGATATCATCTTTTGAGGAAGATACAGTATGTGTAAAACCTTTGCAAATCAAATGAAAAGTGAGTTTGAGATGTCAATGCTTGGTGAAATAAATTTCTTCTTGGGTCTGCAAATTACTCAAACAAAGAAAGGAATCTTTATTTCTCAGACCAAATATGTGAAAGAATTGTTGAGGAAATTTGGAATGGAAGATTCAAAGCCAATGAATACTCCCAATGCAACTAGATGTAAGTTGAGCAAAGAAGATGACTCTTCTAAAATAGACCAGACAAAGTATAGATCAATGATTGGAGGATTGTTGTAAATCACTCAAACTAGACCAGATATAATGCAGGTTGTTGGTCTTGTTGCGAGATTCTAGGCTGATCCCAGAGAATCTCATGTCATGGCAATCAAAAAGATTTTTAGGTATCTAAAAGGAACAGTTGAATATGGTTTGTGGTATCCTAGAGATCATGATTTCTCTCTTCATGCATATACAGATGCTGATTGGGCAGGAGATGTGGATGACCGGAAGAGTACCAGTGGTGGAGCTTTCTTTTTAGGAAAGAGATTGGTTTCTTGGCTAAGAAACAAGAGGCAATATCCCTGTCTACAATTGAAGTAGAATACATAGCAGCAGCAGGTAGTTGCACTCAAGTTTTGTGGATGAGGCAGATACTAAGAGATTTTAAAGTAGAGTATAAGGAGCCTATCACAATCTTCTGTGATAATTCAAGTGCAATAAATATTTCTAAGAATCTGGTGTTGCATTCTAAGACTAAGCATATATCTATCAAGTTTCACTTTCTGAGAGAGCAAGTGAACAAGGATGAAGTCAGACTAGAGTTTGTGCCCTCCAAGGATCAGATTGCAGATATCTTTACTAAACCTCTTCCTAAGGACTCTTTTGAGTATCTCAGGGAGAAGTTAGGGGTTATTTCCCCTCTGGTGATGAACTAGGATGCACTGATGTGCATCAATCTGGTGGATATCACAGTCATATCTTGTGATCCAGATTGATGATGGGGAGCTACTACTCAGAGGGAGCAACAGGTATGATTCTGAAGTATTGGAGTTGCAAGTATAAGCCCTTTGCCATTGATGTCAAAGGGGGAGAGAAGACATGTGAAAAACAAGTGGTTGATGATCAAAGGGGGAGTAGTAAAGGAAGAAAAGACATATGAATAGTTGTTGTTGATAGGGGGAGTTATGATGTAAGGAGAAGTTCTTGTTTTGATGGTTTTTCACATCATATGTTGCCATCAATGACAAAGGGGGAGATTGTTGCAAGTATGGGTCTAACTAGTGTTGTCATTGATGTCAACATACTCATGTTGCATTAATGAGAATGATTGGATGAGCTATGTGCTGAGGATATTGAGAAAATTAGTTTCAATCAGGAATAGTGAAGAATAGTGATGACAACAAGGTAAAAGTCCAAGATAGGTTAAGGATCAGAGGATGTGGTTTAAAGGGTTTGTATATATGAGTCTTGAGATGATCCAGTCAAGTTTTCAGAGGTCCACATAAAGATCTAAAGAAGTTATGACCGCTTAAGTAGAACCGGCTCCGGTAGGTGTCCAGAGGTGACACAGTGACACAGATAGGTCCGGTGAGGTTTGGTAATGCATTATCCCATCCTACGAATTTGAGGACGTGTTGAGGATGTCCTTGTGAAGTGTCAAGTAGATTGGTTTTTGGCTTGAAGGTTCGGAAGAACCTATTCCTTTGTGACAGTGATGACAGACTATGTTCTTGAGGTTTCGAATGAAGGCGAGAAGGATTCCAGTAGGCAGATGAAGTGCGGATGTTGTTGGTGATTTAAGAAAGCTTTTGGTGATCTTTGGATCGGCTCCAGTTCATGTTGGTGGTCTGCATTGAAGTTAAAAGTTTGTATTTGAAGAATAACCATCAGATGTTGGTATTCTTCCTGAGAATGGTCAACTGGATGTATTACACGTCTTGTGGATGTTCTTGTAGGTGTTTGCCGACTTAGATGATTATTCCTAACTCGATGTCTTGTATAAATAAGGGATTGTGAAGTCATTCCAAAGTGTGTCTTGCGGTGATGAGTGTGTGGTAGTGAGGAGGAGTGCGAAAGGCAGAGCAGAAGTATTGGGCTTAATGGAATTGATTCAAGCATGGTGAAGATGCTATTCTCCAATTCATAAAGGTGATACTTATTTCTTTGTAGACAGTGTGTCTCTTGTAGGCAGTAAGCCTCTTGTGAGTAGTGTGCTTGGGCAGTGAGCCCTAATTGGCATGTGCCATTGTTCTTTCTATTTTTCTAACAGAGAATACATTCTTGGGTTAATCACCCAGTGGTTTTTCCCTTAACTAGGTTTTCCACCTCAAAATCTTGGTGTCTTATGTGTTGATGAGTTTCTGCCTTTGATTTGAATGGATTATGTTTCATGTTTAATATACTGCTAATCACCAAGAAGATTTAAGTGTGGAAATTAGAGAAATTTTTGCACAACTGATTCACCCCCCCTCTCAGTTGTGTGCCCTAAGTCTAACACATTCAACTATTATCCTACATATCTTACCCATCACATCCCTATGGTCCATGCTTTTGGATAAACCTTTCATCCATCCTTGCATAAGTCTTGCATATACCACATCATAATCCACTATCTTTCCTTTTATAATCCAAATCATAATTCACCATCTACCTTATCCATCTCACTTTCATGCAATATCTACCAACATCTATGAGCATGATGACACTTGACATGGTCCATGCGACATCCATCTCTAATGGGACACTATCATCTTTCATGGAAGTAGACACAAGTGAGTCCCTCTAGTCCATATCCACCTATCCCATTCAAAAAATTAAAATAGTAAAGAGAAATCCCTTCGTCCAATGGTGAAAACCACCCTTGGTGGTGCCTTGGATAAGTACCATGATGAAAACCTGGCAAATAGATGTCATGTGTAGGTTGATCTTTTGTCACTTACACTTGGGGGCACCTTGTCTTATCCAATCTATCATTCCCCTCGTACCATTTCCATTTTATCTTACCATCCTTGTCCATTACATCCATACATATTGTAGATTAGATAAACATTTGAGGTTGAAATACTAAACAAAATGCATAAAACACCAAAGTTATACCTCACATGGAAACCCAATCTCATCAAGGGAAGTAGGAGCATGCACCCAAGAACTCCTAAGACATGATTATCCCTAGACAAATGATTCTAATGTGAAATGCTACTCTAATTTGCAACTCACTATTCTAGCTCAAGAGAGATTTTGGCATAATAACTTTGCATAAAACTTGGATGATGAAAATGGCTTGGGAGAGGGTCTATTTATAGATTTTTGGAAGGGATTTTGATCCAAGGGTGGAGATTGATTTGGAAGATCAATGGTGGAGGATAAAAGTGATGTGGAGGGCCTAGATCAAATCTTGAATGAATGGAGGGCTAGGAATAAAAGTGAATCTTTTATTCATTTTGGGAAAAGGAGTTATTAAATGAGCATGGAGGTGAAGGATTATTTTGGAATTAAAGATTCATATGGGGGAATGTAAATGAATTAAAAATTCATTTGGAGAGGAGTGGAAATAAATGAGTATGGGTTTGTAAGAAAAATTAAATGCGATGTGGGATGTTTTTAAATAAAAAATTGACTTATGTGGATTTATTTCAATTTTTTATTTGGAGGATGTGGGGAAGGGTGTTAAACTAGGTTTGACCACCCAAATGAAGGGGTTAGGATTAATTAAACATAAGTTTTATTTAATTAATCCTAGGGCTAGGATGAGGTAGGCTAGGGTAGGCAATTAAATAATAGCTATTTAATTGTGTAGGGTAGGGATAGGTCAATTAATAAGTTGAATTAATTAGTTAACATGGTTTTAGCTAATTAATTGGATTTAGTGAAAAAGGAGGAAATTGATTTAATAAATATTGCATATTTATTAAATCAATTGGCTAAGGTTTGGACTATTGAATTAATGAAATTAATTCAATTGTTGGGATAAAATGATGGAAAATAGGGTAATGAAGGGATAATTAATTAAATAAAAATTTAATTAATTGGTTAGAAGGGAAATTGGTATGTTTAGGGATGTACTGACTCAGTTTGATGGTAGAAGACATTTTTAGGTGTCTACATTTGCCCCTCTTTGACGTGGCATCAGGACCTAGGAGGGAAGTGGCGTCAGGTCAAAGAAAGATATGCCCTAGCTATCAGGAAGGAATAAGATGGATAAGGGATGCCCCCTCTAGAGGTTGGTGGGAAAACAAGAATTCTTCGGGCAATTTCTTGAAAAGGATGCGACGGGAGTGAAAATCGGATAGTGGATGGAAAAAGAGGATGATAGGAAGAAAAACGAAGGGAAAAGGCTAAGATCTGCACCCTGGAGGGAAAAGGAGGGGGTGGACGAATGACATGGCCCACTATATTAGGCAAAGTGGGCCCTTAGAGTGCCACATTTGCACACTTTTGACTTTGGAGAAGAAAGAGCAAAGGAGAAATGGCTGACCGTAATCCCCAGTTTCCGCCACTTCAACACATTTCATAGTGGTTCTGAGAGTTTGGGTGGGCACCGGAGGTTGGACCTTAGGTTGGGTCTAAACCTGACTTTGTATTTTTTTCATTTTACGTGCATTTTTTGGGGTTTGGGATTTGGGATTGGAGTGCGTAGCACCAATGGTAAGGCAGATTAGTGCCATCCTCTGGATTGGCGCTATCCACTAGGGTAGGGCTAGGGCGGTTTGTTGCCATTCGATAGGTATTTTGGCGCTATCGTCTGGATTAGCGCCATTCTTAGAAGAATGGAATATAGCATTTTTAGCACTAAATTGGGGTTAAAGTGGTGCTATACTCTGGAATAGCGCCATTGTTAGAAATAGCACTATTTTTTATTTTAGCGTGATTTATGGGATTAGCGCTATGTATTTAATTAGCGCTTTTGTGGGAATGGGTGCTATTATTTGAATGAGTGCCAAATTGCTGATTGACACCATTTACTGAAATGGCACTATGGATAATGCGCAGTAGCGCTATCGGTTGGATTAGCGCAAAGATATTTGCGCAGTGGCGCTATTTTATGAAATAGCGCTATTAAGAGGAAGTTGTAGTACCATTTTGAAAATGGCACAAGGGGTTGTCTACTAGCTTTTTAGACATTAGAAGAAAAGGGGTTGGTTTAGAAAAAGATAGGTTGATATCTGATCGAAAAGTTGTCGATGCAGGATACACAGTGATTCATATTGCAGTCATGAGAGCGACGAGTTCCATCCATGATGGCACTGTTCGATGGTTTTGATGATGCTACGCGGGCTCGACTGGCGAGATTGGGGCTTCTGACAGAGGGTTTAATGCCAGTTTTGTGAGCTCATAGAGCTCTGATGACCATGGTTATGGAGCGGTATCGCTCTAAGACCTATAGCTTTCTGTTGCCGACTGGTGAGATTACATTACACTTGAGGATGTTTATCACATCCTCAAGCTACCTATTCGAGGCCGGCGTGTTAGATATGACACGAGGATGGGGTGGAGTGCCCTGATCAGATTGTTTGGAGTGAACCACATTGTTCTCTTAGCGGACGGGAGAGAGATGGACTATGAGGGGACACTGGTTGCGGGTGCAGATCCCTTTGCCTTATTCCTATGTGCTTTGATTGGAGACATTGTGATGCCTGACAGGCAAGGCAGGGGCTTTCCAGTTGGCTGGGGGGATGATAGAGGGGATGGTGAGGCATGAGACTATCTATGCCTGGGGACCGGTGATGCTGGGGCAATTATACCATGAGATGCATATAGTCACCTATCTGCATGATAGAGCATTGTCAGCTGGAGTTACTCTGCTTCATGTATGGATTTGGGAGCACATCACTATTACCCAGCCAACATGCGGGTATTATCGGCGGCCTTTTGAGGCCTTTATGTTTTTATATTGGGATGCAGAGTACACGTATACTAGACAGGTACGGTACTGGAGGAGGATGTTAGATGATGTTATTAGTGTGACTTGGCGACTGTATATCAGTGTAGAGCCATGGCCAGATGATGACATTCATCTACCGTTTACGTTTTAGCAGCGGTACCTGATGGGTCGAGGAGACCATACCATGGAGATGCATTTATCCTCGTGGGTCATGCAGTAATTTGGATTGATACATGACACCCTGTAGTAGATGGCGATATATGCTTGGACCCCTAGAGATACGGCCTTCTGGCCTACAGCCATACGGCCACAGGTTGCCTTAGATGACTTTGGAGCTCTACGGCCAGTGTGGTGGGATTGGAGGAGCATAGTGAGGGATGTAGGGACTATGCCTATATATGATATATGGTGGCAGATGCACCAGCCCACTCGGTTGACGGACCTAGCGGAGGAGGCAGCAGGCTCAGGGGGGATGATGGTTTAGATGATGATGGAGATGACTCAGATGGGGATGACCCCTTGGTGGAGGGGGAGGAGATCGTTGAGGACTACCTCGTGGAGGTTGGAGATGATAGAGAGGAGAGATTAGTTGGTAGGGATGGCCAGCCAATAGATGTGTTGGTGGCGGCGGCAACAAGACAGGGGCAGGTGGGGCAGTAGGTGCAGATTGGAGTGGGGCGATAGCCTAGAGGGCCTCGGCGTCGTGGGGGACAGCTGAGGGTGGAGAGGGGTGATCTACCCCCACCACAGGTAGCGTAGTAGCAAAAGGTAGTTTGGCTTGATACAGGACACCCCGCAGTAGATGGTGATATATGCTCGGACCCCTAGAGATGTGGCCTTCTGGCCTGCAGCCATATGACCATAGGTTGCCTTAGATGACTTTGGAGCTCTACGGCTAGTGTGGTGGGATTGGAGGAGCACAGTGAGGGATGCAGGGACTATGCCTGCATATGATATATGGTGGCAGATGCATCGGCCCACTCGGTTGGCGGACCCAGCGGAGGAGGCAGCAGGCTTAGGGGGGATGATGGTTCAGATGATGATGGAGATGACTCGAATGGGGATGACCCCTTGGCGGAGGGGGAGGAGATCGTTGAGGACTACCTCGTGGAGGTTGGAGATGATGGAGAGGAGAGATTGGTTGGTAGGGATGGCCAGCCAATAGATATGCTGGTGGCGGTGGTAGCAGGATAGGGGCAGGTGGGGAAGCAAGTGCAGATTGGAGTGGGGCAACAACCTAGAGGGCCTTGGCGTCGTGGGGGCCAACCGAGGGTGGAGAGGGGTGATCTACCCCCACCACAGGTATCGCAGCAGTAGGGTTCAGGGCAGCAGATAATAGGACAGTAGGCAGGTCCCTCAAGGACAGCTGGAGAGGGTGAGGTAGGGAGGCTCACACCTCATCAGTGGCCTCGAAATGAGGAAGAGGAGATGGGGACCCTACGGGCACAGGTGGCTAGCCTGGAGGAGGCACTAGAGAGCCGTGATGCAGAGTTGGTTTAGTTGCGGGTGGCCTTAGCATTGTTATATGGGGCAGATGGGCAAGTGACTGTGTTGCAGGCACAGCTAGCACAGGCGCAGGGTGACATAGTCACATTGATAGGGGAGCGAGATGCAACACTCGCTAGGGCTTAGCAGACAGAGACTATGATGGGTAGTCTACAGGCATAAGGGGCTGGGCTAGCCCCAGTTTTGACATTGATGCAGACACAGTTGTCCCAGTCTCAGGTTCAGATGTCTCAGGTACAGGGAGAGTTGACAGAGACCAGGGGGCGGATGGAGTATTATTGGGGGCTGTATTATGCGGCTGTGCCAGCAGAGCAGCGAGCACCAAGCTATAGCCAGGTCAGTGGATCGAGGGCATCAAGATCACATAAATCGAGATCTATTCAGTCTATTCAGCAGACAATGCCTCCTCCCTCACATGTACCCCAGCAGGTTCCATAGGTACAGGCATAGCCATAGCCACAGCCGCCGACAGGATCACAGCCTCAACCAGGGTCAGAGTCTCCCACTCCCTCAGAGAGAGGATCCTCTATGTGATGGTTATATCATGTTTGCCCTTAGAGGCATTGTATTAGGATACTATATTTTTTGATGTATACATGAGCGATGTACATTTTTTACGGTGATTTATATATGATACGATGGTTTTTGATGGTTAATAATGCTTATGATTATGATGCTCTATTATGATGATGCCTATGTGATGGATGCAGTATTTCTTTATGGATTTATATGCTATGGATGTGTTATATTTATGCCATTATGTTTTTGTTTTTATGGATGCATTTATGATGGATTTATTGTGATACATGCATGGTGTTGTGATTTTGAGGACTATATGATGTATAATGCAAATGAATGTTCAGACTAATAAACATTTATTATGGATGCGACAATGTGATGTTATGGAAATGTATGTTTATGTTAATAAACACATGTTTATGTATGGGTATATGGACATGTAGCTAGGTGATTATTAAATGCAATTAGATGATGATATAATGTAACTAAATGTTGATGAGATGGAATGTAGTGCAAATGTGATGATTTATTAAATGGTCTTAATGTTTATGCAATTTTAATGATTCTAAAATGAACCTAAATGATGTGCAACTTTCAATGATCAAAATGAACCTAATGATATGATATGCAATTTGAAATTGATTCTAAAATGAACCTAAATGATGTGCAACTTTCAATTATCAAAATGAACCTAATGATATGCAGCTTAGATGGATAAAATGCACCTAAATGATATGCAATTTAAGTGATATAAAATGAATCTAAATGATACGCAACTTAAGTGATTAAAATGAATCTAAATGATATGCAACTTAGATGGATAAAATGCACCTAAATGATATGCAACTAAGATGGATAAAATGCAACTAAATGATCATGATATGTAGCTAAATGATATGCAACTAAATGATCATGACATGTAGCTAAATGATATGCTAGATGCAGTTTAGGTGATAGGTGGTATGCAAACTAGGTGATAGGTGAGAGGATCCAGTCCTGATACACATGATGTTCTTTGTTTGACCCTGAGTGGTGGGGCTATGGGGAAGGGGACTAGGTGGGGAGAGGATAGGGTTGGATAGGTCATAAGACACCATGTCATTGAGGGGGGATTTACTTTGGTTCAGGGTGTGTTAGGTGGGAGTTAGTTGGGGGAGTTGGATTAGTGAGGGTATGGGAGGGGGGGAAGTGGTTATCAAATCTAGGCCAAGATGGGGTAGTTGAATGAGTGATTAGGATGATGATTTTGAGCTAGTAACAGTAGTTGCAAAAGATTAATTGAGAGCATTTCTTAGTTTACTATAGCAATATAGGATACAGTTCACAAAGGTATGAAATGACCTAGGTGATGATGTATATCCTACGATTGCATGGACTAGACCCACAAACAATAGGTTGATTTCATGCTTGCCCAAGGTAGTATAATCTTGCCTAGCCTAGGAAGGGGACTCATAGAGATGAGTGCGAATAACGCATATAAGGTTTTGATGCATGTATATGCAAATGGGACACATCATGCTAGAACTGACCCAGGCTTCAAGATATGAATACTATTCTTGGAGTAATGAAATTAACCTACAAGCACAGCATACATAAACAATGACCATGTCTACTCTAGGTGTTGTCCATCACTTATCATGATATAATGAGATCAAGGTAGCTTTGGAGATGGCCTAGAGTGAGACAAAAAGATAAAAATCAATAATCAAAAAGACCAATGAAAAGATACAAATAGCCTTTGTGTACTCTTTCCAAGAGACATGTTGATAGGGTGACAAATTTTTGTCCATTGTGGGAAAGATATATCCTAGAACGCAAATCGGTTGGATTTTGATTGGAGAATTTTTGAGAGGTGGGCAAAAGGACAGTCTGGCCATGTGTAGGATTATGGTTGGTATGTTGATTGATGATTTTTGCATTGGGGGACTTGTTTGGAGTGTATACATAGCGTGTGTATCATTTATTAGATCCAGAAAGCTCAGTGAATGGGGACCATCCAAACAGGTTGGATGGGTGCATCTTAGATACCTGAGTACTAGACACATCATGCGTATTCCAGACTGCCTACATACCTTGTGTCCATGGGATCAAGGTACTTTTAAGATGCGGGCAAAAATGAATATGTAGTTCTGGCAAGACTTGATGATATGGGAATGGTTTGGGATGGTTGTGATGGTGGGGATTGATGTATTCTTTGATGATTGTGATTTGCAGTGAGATTGATGTATGGGGTGATTTGTGGTGAATTGTGTTGATTTTGGATTTTCTGTGTTTTCTACTATTTTTTGATTTTTTGATTTTGTATTGTTTTTTTGATTTTTTTGATTTTGCAACTGTACAAACGGAAGCTTACAAAGATCCTCGTTCGATGAGTTAGCCTTGGGATGGTATAGTGTGGGTTGGATGATAGGACTTGATGTTTCAGAATTCCAAGCCATGGGATGCGTGAGATATGGAGGGCTGTGATGGAAAGAGGACTTATTAGATGGTGGAACCGGCCACTACGCATGGCGCCTAAAATAGGTTTTCACCATCATACTTATCCAAGGCATCACCAAAGTGATTTTCACCATTGGAAGTTTTTATTGCACTTGGGTTTTTCTTGATTTTTTTGGTTTTTTGATTTTTTCTATTATTTATTATTATTATTATTTTTTATTTTTTGACTTGGGGTACCAGATGGGTTATGCATAAAATTTCTTCAGATGGAGGATGTTCATAGGCTCATCCAGAGGCTTCCCCTCAGGTGTTGCAAGCTGATAAGCTCCTAATCCATAGTCGACTATGACAACATATGGTCCTAGCCAATTGGGTTCAAACTTTCATTGCTTAGGACGCTCTTGTAGGTTCTTCTAATTTTCCATTAGGACAAGACCACCTACTTCAAATTTTTGGGTTATGATCCTCTTATTGTAGCTTCTTCGGAGATGGTTTTGATATGCTTGCAGGTGGTTCAACGCATTCAGGCGTTTCTCATCCAGTAGTTCTAGTTGATGCAACCTTGCGACTCTGT
Source organism: Cunninghamia lanceolata (assembly GCA_027924645.1). NCBI lineage: Eukaryota > Viridiplantae > Streptophyta > Pinopsida > Cupressales > Cupressaceae > Cunninghamia > Cunninghamia lanceolata. The sequence goes on along the minus strand of BSBN01001219.1, from coordinate 1,605,440 downwards.
ATTCCTCATCAGAGATTATGTTTTGCAAGGATACTCAGAGAGATGGGAGCTCAACCTAAATAGGTAAAATAGCTTCAGATCTGAATACTAGGGAAAATGGGGTGGCTCATGTGGGTGTGCGGATGCTTGTGCGGTAGGCCCAAAGGGCAGGGTTGAGTTGGAGGTGCCAGTCACAGCTAGTTTCATTGACTATCTTCTTGAGAATATGGAGGATGGTTTTATTAGAAGCCTCTGCTTGACCGTTTCCTTGAGGGTAATATGGTGTGGAGAAGTGGTGTTTGATGTCAAATTTTTTGCACAAAGTGCGAACTTCTTGGTTCTTGAAGGGCTTTCCATTGTCGATGACAATGCAATGAGGGATACCATATCGGCAGATGATATAGTGGAGGATGAATTTGGAGATTTGGGTGCCAATGGTGAAGGTGAGTGGTATTGCTTCCACCCACTTTGTGAAGTACTCAGTAGTAGTGATAATGAACTTATGGCCATTGGAGGATAGAGGATGTATTTTCCCTACGAGGTCAAGTCCCCACTGTGAGAAAGGCCACGGCATTGTAATGGGTTGCAGTTCTTGTGCAGGCACATGGATGAGATCGCCATGCTGTTGACATGGGAGGCATTTCTTGATAAATCGGTAGGAGTCTCTGTCCTTTGTTGGCCAATAATATCTGGTCCTAAGGATCTTTTTAGATAGAGCAGGTCCACTTGAATGTGCCCCATAGATACCTACGTGTACCTCTTCCAAGGCAACCTCAGCTTCCCTAGAGTCTAAACATCGTAGAAGCGTACCATCAAGACTCCTTTTGTACAAGGTATCTCCTACAAGGATAAATCAGGAGGCTTGACGAAAGAATGATTTTCTTTGTGAGGTGGACAAGTTAAGGGGAGGATGTTGTCATGGAGGTATAAGTAGGTTTCTTGATACCATAGGGAAAGGGGACCAATGACTTCACACACTAGCTCTGATTGAGGAATGTCATATGCGAGGATGGGGAGTTCTTCGATCAGGAACTCACATTTCTTGCTGTCTTTCTTCATGTCTACCAGAGATCTGATGGTTGCCATGGCATCTGCTGCTTTGTTGTTGAGCCTTGGGATTTTCTTGAAGTGGATGTCGTCGAAGTAGTCTTTGAAATCATCGATCATCTTCTTATAGGGAAGGAGCTTATCATCCTTGGTTTTGTATTCATTATTTACCTACCTGATGACCAGTTGAGAGTCGCCATACACAGTTAGCTTTTCAATTTTCCATTGGATGGCCATTCGGAGACTTGTGATAAGGGCCTCATACTCTGCTACATTGTTGGTACAAGGAAATGTGATCTTGAAGGATTTAGGGATTGTGTCACCTTGAGGGATAACAAACAAGACGCCTGCCCCCGAGCCTCTGTGAGTGTATGATCCATCAAAATACATCTTCCATGTGTCTGTGGCTGGTGTGATTGTCAAGATAGCTTCGTCAAGAAACTCTACTATTGTAGGATGTTCTGTCAGAATAGGTGCTTCAGCCAGCTGATCTGCTATAACTTGTCCTTTGATGGCCTTTCTCTCAGTGTATTCTATGTCAAACTCAGTGAGAATCATGACCCATTTACCATTCTCCCAGTAAGAGCAGCTCTGTTAAGCAGATACTTCAGTGGATCAATCTTAGCGATGAGCTTGGTTTTGTGATTGAGCATATAGTGTCTTAACTTTTGTGATGTAAAGACGAGGGCTAGACATGCTCATTCAATTTGGGTATAGTTGAGCTCATAAGAGATCAATGTGTGATTGATGTAGTAGATGGCTCTTTCCTTCCCCTGTTCATCGAGTTGTGCTAGCAAAGCTCCGATAGCTATCTCTATTGCAGAGATGTAAAGCAGGAGGGGTTCGCCTTGCCTTGGTGGAGTTAGCACAGGAGGATTAGCCAAGTATTCTTTTAGTTGGTCAAAGGCATCCTGACACTGAGTGTTCCAGACAAAAGCTATGTCTTTTCTGAGGTGTTGGAATGGTTGACATTTATTGGCCAATTGAGCAATGAATCAATGAATAGACTGGAGTTTTCCCTGCAGGCTTCTTAGCTATTTTAATGTTTTCAGAGGAGTCATTTCAGTGATGGCCTTGACCTTTGTGGGATCTACCTTGATTCCTCTTCTAGAGACTATGTATCCCAAGAGTTTGCTAGAAGTTACCCCGAAGACACACTTCTTTGGATTCAGACGGACATTGTATTGCTCTAACCGATTGAAGATCTTGGCCAATACATCCAGATGTTCTTCTCTTGTCTTTGATTTGCCTAGTAAGTCATCGATGTAGTCTTCCATGATGTGGTGAAAAAGGTCATGAAAGATGATGGTCATAGCTCTTTGATAGGTAGCTCCTGCATTCTTCAGGCCAAATGGCATTACCACCCAGCAGTATGTTCCCCATGGGCATATGAAGGTTGTTTTGTGCTGATCCTCTTCGGCGATTTTTATTTGGTTATATCCTGAGAAACCATCCATGAGGGATAACATTTCATGTCCTACCATGAGATCCACTATCATGTCGATGTTTGGTAGTGGGAAGTCATCTTTTGGGCAAGCCTTTTTGAGATCTCTGAAATCAGTACAACAGCGGATTCAGCCATTCGGTTTGGCTACTGGTACTAGGTTTGAAACCCATTTAGGATAATCAATTGGGTGAATGAACCCAACATCCAATAGTTTCTTTAGCTCTGCTTTGACAAGGAGGGCCACCTGAGGATTCATTTTTCTAAGTTTTTGCTTTACTGGTTTTGCATCAGGGCGCACTGCAAGATGATGAACAACCAAGGCGGGATCTAGCCCTGGCATGTCTGCATAGGTCCACGCAAAATTGCTATTTCTGTGTGTGAAGAAGGACAAGAAGTTCTCCTATTCCAGTATGCTGAGAGATTCTGCTCTGTATGTGATTTTTAGCTCTTCTTCTGTCCCAAGATTCATTTCATGAGCTGGTTCTACCAAGATGGGTGATCTGTCTGGATATACTTTGTCTATCTCAAGAAGGCCCATGCTTCCATCTCCTAGCGCCTCGTGGAGGTTTTCACTAGGAGATATGTCTTTTGTTTTTACTTTTTTGGGATCTGACACTGCCACAGAACGGTTTTCACCATCAGATCCATTTTTGATTTTTATGTTTTTATGACTAGAAGCAGGGGTTGTCTCCTCGAAATAGGCATCCGGATTGAGTTCCATGATGTATCCTGCTCTGTGATCTTCTAGGGGGAAGTGATCTCTGACCCCCATCATTTTGGCGATGGCCTCATCGTTAGGTGCTATGTCGAAGACAGGAGGTCCCCGTTGGTCCCAATCTATAAGTTTTGGGTATATCAATGGTAAGTCATTGGAGGACAAGGAGAGGGTGGTGATTGTGTGGATGGTGCATATGGATGAGTCAAAGAAGTTGGCAAAGTCACTAAAGGAGTCTTGAAGGCCCATTTCATTAACATTGTCAACTTCTAAGGAGACCGTAGTGATCTTGGCTAAGATGCATTCGCTGGTAGTGAGGATGCATTGTGGTTGACCATACCCTAACCCTTGAGTATAGGGGTTTCTTGTTTCTTGCAGTGGTTCTATGATCCCCTGTTCATGAAGGCCAATACCGCCTTGTCCTTTATAACCCATGCTTTTGATAATTTTAGAGCCTTTACCATAGATTTCTATTGGTATGGTGGGGGCTTCTTGTTCAGGCTCTTCATCCTTATATAGCCAAGATGATATATCTTCGAGTACATCCTGATCTAGAAAATGTTTCTTCTCAAAGATGGGTGAGGGTTTGCACTTGATGATGACTGTGTTGGCTGCTTCTGTCTTTGGGATGCCAAATGTTTTAGGATTGGGTAATATGCCCACACAAAAGGTACCATGCAGGTCATATTCCCCACATCTCATGTCGCTTAGCTTCTTGACCTTGGGTGGTGGAGGTGCTTGGGATGAAGTGGTGGCGATGTTGGCGGGTTGATGTATGAGTTAGATGTTGTTGGATTGGTTTTGGTGGTGGCCTTGTTGTATGGGCAGAAGGTTTGGTTGTGGCCTTCTAGAAAATTGCAGTATTGGAAGGGGCGAGGATCAGCATAGACTATTACTTCCGTGCCATTGTGAGGGAACTTGAGGCATTGATGGAATATGGATGGGACGACTTGCATGGCATGGATCCATGGTCAGCCGAGAAGAATGTTGTAGGGGAGGTCAAGATCAAGGACCTGACATTTTGTTTCCAGTATTTTCTGTCCCACTTGAATAGGAAGCTTGATAGTGCCTTCAGAGAGTCGTTCGGTGTCGTCATAGCCTTTGATTGTGATGCACTTGGTGGTGTCTACAACCACATCAGAGTACCCTAGGTGTTTTAGCAGTTTTAGAGTGCATATGTTTAGGCCAGAGCCACCATCTATTAAGACCCTTTTAATGGTGTGTTTGTGGATACAGACTTTGATGCGTAGGGCGTCGTTATGTAAGTGTTCAGAAGTGGGAATGTCCTTTTCTAAAAATGTGAGATGGTGAGGTGCGGTGATATGTTATACCATGGCTTGGAATTGGGTCACATTCAAGTTGGCTGGGACTTGAGTTTGCAAGAGTGCTTTATCAAGGATGTCCTTGTGAAGGGGTGATGTGTGGAGAAACTCAAGTATGGAGATTTGTGCGGGTGTCTTTCCTAGATGCTCTAGGAGGTTATACTGATGGGTAGGTGATGGACGTGTGGTTGGATGAGGAGGTAGGGGATTGGATGTGGATGCAGGCGTTTGTTTAGTGGTAGGGGCTGTGCAGATGGATACATGGCCATGGCGGGTTGTGACAACGCACTCAGGTGCTTGTGTCTGAATGGTGATTGTATTGACATGGTGGGATGATGGTTTGATCCGCTCTACAATAGAGTCATAGGATGCAGGTGGTGGGGTGACATTGTATGCTTGGTTGGATGAGGAGGCTTTATTATGGTTAGGTAGTGGATCGTTGTAAGCTCTGAGGTTGGCGTTTGGTAATGGTTGGGCGCTTTGATCGAGGCTGACTTGATTTTGATCTATAAGGTCTTGGATGCAATGCTTTAGTTGCATGCAGTCAGCGGTTTTATGACCCGCAACGCGGTGGTATTCACAGTAGTCATTCTCATTATACCACGCGGATCTGAGCTCATTCTCTTGACGGGGTCTAACGGGTGGGAGTGTGATCAAACTTTGCTTGAGACATCTATCGAGGATGTCTTCGATGAGTTCCCCTAAGGGTGTAAATTGTCTTCTAGGTTTGCGTGGTTTAGCTTGCCCCCTTTGGTTATTTACATTGGTGGCATAGGTATGTGCAGGTGTTGGATTCTGTACATGTTGGACGGCTTTCACATTTGTGACACCATTGTTCAAAGTGTTCTTGTTCTTCCCCCAATAGCGTGATTTGTCATTTGATTGTGTGTTGGCATTGTTGTTTGTATTGGGGGTGTTGTTATTGGATTTATAGTTGTTGTTGTTGTTGTTGGATTTGTAGTCATACAGTTTGATGGAGCCCTTGGCAATGAGGGCTCGTTCGATAGTGGTACCTTTGTCAATGACCTCTTCAAAGGTAGATGCACAAAGTATTTGTAAATGGAACCCTAATTCCTGATTGAGGTTGGTCACAAACATGGTGACGATTTGTTTTTTCAGAAATTGGACATGGGAGTTTGCTTGCTAAGCCTCTCCACCTTTGCAAGAAAGAAGTGAAGGCTTCTCTGTTCTTTTGTTTGGTGTTGCAAAGTTCTGTCATAGACATTTCGTGCTCGAAATTGTAGAAGTGGTTTACAAATTTCTCTGCAAGCTCAGGGAAAGTCCTAATGCCTGGGGGAAGATGTGCAAACCATTCAGCGGCTTGACCGCTGAGGCTTCTTGGGAAGAGTCTCATAAGATATGTATCATTATTGGAGACTTCTAAGCAAGCAATGTAGAAGTCCCTAAGATGGTCCCTAGGGTCTCCCTTTCCCTTATATTTGTCAAATTTAGGTGTCTCAAAGTTCTTGGGGAAGGGGGGCATGTACAATGTGTGGTCAAATGGATAGGGGCAAATGTCTTCAAAGGAATAGTGTTTGCACTTGCCCCCAGTTTGCATGTCATCCACCTTTTGAATCAAGGCTTGTATAATATTTGTGAGATCTTGTGGTTGTTTTATGTACACCTGTTGGTTGGTGAGATGTTGGAGGTGGGATGGGATTTGATGTTGGGGATTTGTTTGGTTGAGGTTTTGGTATTGCGGGATGGCGTTTTGGTTGATTTGTGCTTGTTGTTGTTGATATGCATGGAGTTGTTGGAGAATATGTGGTGGTATTTGGGGATTGGTTTGATGTTGTGTTGATGAAGTTATGGGGTTATGTGGATACGTGATATTGGATGGATTGATGTTGGATAGGTGGATGTTGGATGTATTGTGAGGTGGTTGTGAGAATAATTGTCGTAGGTATGCAATGGTTTGGGGGTTGGGTGGAGGCACACTCATAGAGGTACTTGCATGTGGGATGTTTCCGTGTATGCCCAAGGTGATTTGTGGAATGGAAGGGTTTATGGTAGTTGTGGTAGTAGAGGTGATGATGGGTTGGGAAGTGGTAGGGATGGCGGTACTCGTGGGGACTGTAGATGTGGTAGCAGTAGAGCTTGTGGAAGTGGTAGATACGGTAGGTGTTGACATTTGAGAGGTGGTGGGTTGCGTATGTGATGTAGATGCTTGGGTATTTGACGGGGTAGGAACGATTGTAGAGGTGGATGGTTGTGATGATGTCATGATGGGGGGAGATGAGCACCAATTTTGAGAAGATGATCAAGATATCTATTTAGTTTTGACCTTAGGATTTTATCCAGTAGGTCCATGTTGTCAGTGTCTTGCGTAAAGCTCAAGACATCTAGATCATCTTGGGATATGGTGGGGACGTTTTGTGTTGGTGGCGGTGGTGGTGGTGGTCAATGTTGTAAGTAATGGAAGGGATTTTCATTGGGACCGTATGGGGGGATGTAAGAGTACGTAGGTGGGTTTTGATTGATGGGTATGTTGTTGTTGTTGGTGTTAGGCATTCCTATGCCGCCATATTGCCAATATTCTGCCATTTTTTTATTCATTTTGTGTTGTGATCTTGTGACGGGCATGCACGTATATGGAGTTGATTTCTAGAAGTAGAGTGAGATGGGGATGGAGACCTTAGAGAATCTGATTGATTGTGTTGGACCCAAAGATGGATGTGGTAGTGAGATGGAGTAGAAGAGAGGATGTGGTGGAAGATCGATATGTCTTTCTAAAGGTTTTAACCTAAGGGTGATACAAATGGACGATATTGATTTTGCACAAATTTTTGGACCACAAGGTAGGTGATGGATGATGTTTGGTTTGGAGAGATTGTTGATGTTTGATTATGGAGGATTTTGATGGTCAACAAGTTGAGCTTAGGTAGGATCTAGATTTGTGGTCGCACAAATGGATGTTTTTTCTTTGTTTGGGGTAGACTAATGACCTTACGCAAAGAGGGATGATTTTTTCACTTGAAAGGCAGACTAATGACTTTCCAAGCAAGATATGATGTCAAGGATGAAATCTAATTTTAGCTCAAAAGGATGACAGATTTTGACGATGTTTTGATTTGAAAGATTTTAGATTTTGGAATGATTTGTGACAAGGATTTTTGTTATGGTCAAAAAGGTATGCAAAAGATCAATAAGGATGAGTGGATATGAAAAATGAGGTAGGTTTGATGTAGCCAAGGGCTCGAACAATGGTGGTGATTAATCCTCTAAGGTCAAAGTGAAGATGTGGTTTAGAAAATTTTGAGAGAAAAAAATGGATGGACTGTTGTCAGATTTTTGGAAGATGAATATGGATTATGGCAGAGAAGATGGTGAAGATCACAACTGAATAGGTTTCTGTTTTAGGCAAGTCAATCTGAAGATAGCACCAATCCACAGGTGAAATGGCGCCAAAATCAGACAGATATGGCTCTAAAACAAGGTAGTGTTTGTTGAGGTCCTAAAAAGATAGATTTTTTATGACAATTTTGGATTTGTTTTGTTTGGATTTCGATCAAATGATTTGGTTTGTCTCTTGGCAATGTTGTTGCAAACAATTCAAGCACAATAATCAAGATTTTGCTTTGTTTTGAAAAGAAAATGTGTGATTTTTATTTAACAAGCACTTTGCACAAACTAAGGCGAGGATGTGACAATATTTGTTGAATCCCCTAGCTGTGCCTATTCAAAGCGGGTAGCTCCAAGATCTTGGTAGCACCAGCTCCTCCTTACAATTGCACACACTTCTCACGCATACCAAGATCCAAGTTTCCTATAAGGGTTGTTCCTCACCAAACCTTTAGATTATCCCTGCTACCTCGGCTAAGAACCACATGAATTGGGGCTGCTTCAAAGGTTTCCCTTCTGCGTCAACAAATAGAAGGATTTTGGCTTGCTCAACAATGGTTCGTAGTAAGGGCATCTGTTTAGGTGGTTATACATGCGGCAGCGCTACTCTCTGTTATGGAGTTTCCCAGCCTCGAAGGGTTACACCTTGGAGGGTTTTGGGGGAGGTTGGCTGTCGATATAACTAAACAACACCTATTGTCTATGACTTTCGTCACAAACACCTTATTTTATATAGCAGCTTGGAAGAGCTTGGCTTTAGCTTGATGCCGCTTGGGTCATTCCCACCTTTCGAAGCGGGGTGGCAGGCCCTCTAAGGATTAACAAAAGCAATACAATCACAAAAATACTTTTGATCCCCAAGTTCATACAAAGATGCGAGGCATACGTATTCTTTATGATTGGATCACGCTAAACATGGTTCATTTTAGTTCTTTGGATTATGTTGGGGGTGATTAATGCAAGTCTTGTGAGAAGATTTTGATTCCCAAGGTCACCAAATGGTGCGAGGGAAGAGCATACACTTTTCACACTACTTAACACAACCACGAAAACACTTCACACAACTTACTTTGATTTTCTTGATTACATGCGTGAATAATCCAAATTGTTGTTCTTTTTAACCCAATGATTTCAATTGATGCAATTTGTGGTTCCTTTTCAAGTCTAAAATTGAAGTGTTTGATAGTTGTTGGCACACAATTTGTAAATTTTAGAACACCAAATTTTAAATGTTGGGCACACACACACACAAAGATTTGTTTTGTTGTTGTTCAATTTTATTGCACCAAATCAAAATATTGTATAACTAGCATGCAAAGGGTTCATTTTAAGTTGCAAATTGAAGTGTTTTTGTTAAACTAGAGATAAAACCACCCTATAAAAGTTTGTTAGTATCCGCGAAATGATAGCAAAGACCTGCAAAAACACTTGTCAGTACCTGCATAGCCAACAAAGTTAGTTTTCAAAATAGTGCTAAAACAGAGGTCCAATAGCGCTACTGTGGATAGGAAACAGATAGAACCTGACCCTTATTGGCGCTAATTAAAGAAATAATGCTAATATGAGACCCCGAAAGCGCCAAAACAGATGATCGCGCTACAAAATTACAAATAAGGCACTATTATAGTACATAGCGCTAATACAATATCGAGAAGGCACTAAAGTAAGGAATAATGCTAAATGAGGTCTATGAATGCGCCACTGCGCAACTTATCAGACAATTTGGTTACACCCGCAGATAGCACCAATCTGGGTGGATAGCGTTGATATTGGGCTAAATGTGTCTGACCTGCAAAAAGTGGTTTTTCCTGAACAACACAAAGGGTCAGACAGCAAAATTGAGGTCTTGTTAGCCTTGTTAGTCTGAGTAAATGAAAAACAAGATAAAAACAAAGCCAAAATGCATGTTTAGACTTTATAAAATTTTTGACATAATTTCCCCTTGCATTTTCAATATCTCTGTGAAAATCGAGAGCAATTGAACACCAAAAACGATAGGAAGATCATGAGAAAAATAGATGTAAGTGAGTAAAAAAAAAGGAAACGTGCTGTGCAGAATAGCGCTAAAACAGATAATGGCACTAAAAGGAGCTAGTGATGGCGTTGCTGCGTAGGTAGGATGGCGTCAAACCTATAAAAGCACGTTTCTCACACCAAAAACTCACAAAATGGATTAGACTCGGACCTTGTGGGTCCCACCAGGTGTGCCAATGTAGATTAGATAAACATTTGAGGTTGAAATACTAAACAAAATGCATAAAACACCAAAGGTATACCTCACATGCAAACCTAATCTCATCAAGGGAAGTAGGAGCATGCACCCAAGAACTCCTAAGACATGATTATCCCTAGACTAATGATTCTAATGTGAAATGCTACTATAATTTGCAACTCACTATTCTAGCTCAAGAGAGATTTTGGCATAATAACTTTGCATAAAACTTGGATGATGAAAATGGCTTGGGAGATGGTCTATTTATAGATTTTTGGAAGGGATTTTGATCCAAGGGTGGAGATTGATTTGGAAGATCAATGGTGGGGGATAAAAGTGATGTAGAGGGCCTAGATCAAATCTTGAATGAATGGAGGGCTAGGAATAAAAGTGAATCTTTTATTCATTTTGGGAAAAGGAGTTATTAAATGAGCATGGGGGTGAAGGATTATTTTGGAATTAAAGATTCATATGGGGGAATGTAAATGAATTAAAAATTTATTTGGGGAGGAGTGGAAATAAATGAGTACGGGTTTGTAAGAAAAATTAAATGTGATGTGGGATGTTTTTAAATAAAAAATTGACTTATGTGGATTTATTTCAATTTTTTATTTGGAGGATGTGGGGAAGGGTGTTAAACTAGGTTTGACCACCCAAATGAAGGGGTTAGGATTAATTAAACATAGGTTTTATTTAATTAATCCTAGGGCTAGGATGAGGTAGGCTAGGGTAGGCAATTAAATAATAGCCATTTAATTGTGTAGGGTAGGGATAGGTCAATTAATAAGCTGAATTAATTAGTTAACATGGTTTTAACTAATTAATTGGATTTAGTGAAAAAGGGCGAAATTGATTTAATAAATATTACATATTTATTAAATCCATTGGCTAAGGTCTGGACTATTGAATTAATGAAATTAATTCAATTGTTGGGATAAAATGATGGAAAATAGGGTAATGAAGGGATAATTAATTAAATAAAAATTTAATTAATTGGTTAGAAGGGAAATTGGTATGTTTAGGGATGTATTGACTCAGTTTGATGGTAGAAGACATTTTTAGGTGTCTACACATATATCTATCATATTGAGTCCATTCATCCTCCCTTCCTTCTTTTGATTTGATAAAAATTGGGGGCACAATGTTGACGAAATGCTTTGGATATCTCTTGATATACCTCATTCTTTTCAAACCAATCCTATCATTACCCTCTTGTCATTACCATTTTTCCATCCTTTCCAAACCAATCCATCTTATCATCCTATTGTCACGAGCTTTCTCATGTAAAATCCTAAGTATTACACCAATAATGGGGCATGTTATTCCTATGCGACATAGTCTTTGGAGATCACATCCTTGCCCTCTTATTCACACATCCTTTCCATTCCACTATCACCCATTCTTTTATCCATGTAGTCCTACATTATCCTTGCACCTAGACTTGGTTTTCCCTTGTCATTGGTATCTAGCACAAAGGCTACCCAAATCATAATCCATTGACATCCCAAAACATTTCCAAAAACACAAAAAATTCAAAACATTCAAAAAAAACAAAAAAAACAAAAATTAAAACATTTCAAAATCACAAAAAAAAAATCAAAAACATTTAAAAACCAAAAAACACAAATATTTAACAAAAAATCCAAGCAATAAAATTCATCCAATCATCAATTCAATCCAATCAAAACAAATCATCCATCACCAATCAAACAAATTCTTCCAATCAAATAAATCAATCACTTCTTCCAATAAATTCTCAATCATTCCAAATCACTTCATCATTCAAATCAATCAAATCAAATTCATCCAAGTCATCCTTAATCAAAATCAAACCAATCCAATTCCTTCAAATCCAATCATCAAATCAATTCAATTCATCATCATTCATTTCATATCATCACTCAATACATCTAATCAATCAAGTCAAACCATTCCTTCAAATCAAAACAATTCTCCAAATCAATTCTTCAAAGCATCAAATCACTTCATTAAATCATCATTCCAATCAATCAAAAATCAATCCAAACAATGATCCAAATGCAAGTCATCATTAATCCATTCCAATCAAGTTAATCAATCAAGTCAAATTATCTAATCACATTCAATGGTCTTGATCCTAATCTTGACCTAAACCAAATCAATCAATCACTAATCAAATCCTGGTGTTGATTTGCATGGCTAACAACACTAGTGTTCAATCAAATCATATCAATTGTCTTATACAGGATGTTGCATTGTCGAAACTAGACTAGACGTCTTATATGACATGTTTCATTTCCTAAAACTAGACACAATCATCATCAATCAATCAATCACTTAATCATTGGTTTACAGCTTGACAGGGGCAATAGCTTGTTTTTTTTTGTATCATTTGTGCATGTTTGCTTGCTTGTGTGTGTCATCATTTTCATCTTGCATTTGAATCAAATCCTCATTTCCAGCTAATATTCATATCTTGTGTATGTTGGAATAGATTTTTACATTAACTTTTGCATCTAAGGTCATATCATACCTTTTGTGCATTAGGACTTTAATGCTCTTAGTTTACTTCCCCATACGTCTAGATAAGGTTGTATTACGCTGGATGCACAAGACACATCGTCACCCTAGTCCTTATACCTTGGTGCATAATTTCTAGTTCTATGTCAAACTTCATGGTTGCTCACCTTCATTGCAGCATAACACATCATTCATTTCTTCTATCCATTCCTTTATCTTTCTTCCGTGACCAATCCCCTTTCATCTCGAGAGCCTACCCATGTTTGTTCAACCCACCTATCCTCTCGAAGAGGCATCATCACCCTATCTTTACATCATCATCCTTTTCCTCCATCCATACATTAGATTCTTTGAAATGATGTTATTCAACATAAATCTCATCATCTCGAACATCATCTCAAAGAGGGACAAAATGTAGACACTTAAATTTGTCCATGTCTTGCAACACCTTGTCAATACATTACTAGAGACATTATATGACATTTTGTCCTAATTCCACTCCTAATCCCATCCTAATCACCTTGCCAATTAATTAAATAAATCATATTTATTTAATTAATTTCCCTTTCACATTTCCAAACTAATTTAAATAAAATATTTGAATTAGGTCATCACCTTTCACCACATTCAAACACTTGTCCATCTCCTATAATTCATGAAAAGGGTAGTACAAATTTCATTTAATACACTTCACATGTCAAACTAATTCAAATAAAATATTTTAATTAGGTCTCCTTTATTCCCCTCTGCACACTTGTCATAGGACTACAACTCCTCATGGAGTGGGAAACCCTATTTGATCCTAGCCGTCCACATTGTTAGGACAGTAAAAATTTTGAAAATTTTACTATCTTTCAGTCCATTATATTTGAACAAATCCTAAAAAAACACCCCAAAAGACCATAATAAAAATTTAATGTATCTCACAAGGTGTCTATGGATGAGCAGTGCAAAATTTCTTCAAAGTCAATCCATCGGCAAGATATTGTTTTGTTTACACCGATACATAAGGAATCACTTCAGAATAACCATCGGCGTGAGAAAGAAGATCAGAAGGAGATCTATGGAAGTAACCGAAGGAATAAGTAATACCGATGACTTTACATTGGCAAGAGAAGTGAGTGGTTATACCGATCGGTATAACAAACAACTATCTGATGACCTTTTAAAAGTTGCCCCGACGGTATATATCATACCGATGAAGTATCTCGGCAAGAGTCTCACCGAACATCCTGCGGGGGTAACGAAGAAAATAGCCATCGGCAAGAAGTAAATTATCAGGGTAAGATACAAAGAAGTTTCCGATACTCAATGTCTTGGCGATAAGAGAGCTTTCGGCAAGACTCACAGCGATACATGTATCTATCGGGATGACTCAACATATCGGGACAAGGGAATTAGGTCTCGCCGATTCACAAGTCACGACGATCAAAAGGTATCGGTGATACTTTAACATACTCTGCCTGATAAAGAATATGAAAGAACCATCGGTGAGATGATTCGGATCGGGTTATCTTTTGAAAGCTATCCCGATAGTATGTTTCATTCCGATAGGTATACTCTAGCGGCAAGACATTAAAACAGTCATTCCGATCCAAAGTAACATGACTATCGGTGGGACAACAAAAGTCAGGGAAACATAATTATGTTATCCCGATAGTATTAATCACCCCGATAAACAAATCATATCGGTAAGACTCATTACTTCGGAGTGAAATCTAAATCACATGGCGATGAAGGAAGTCATGTTGATGGTTGCGCCCACTTGAAGATATGACATTAAATAGCGTCGGGAATATAATTGAGGGGTCACGTCGATTTGACTGTTCGCGCCATAAAAACATTAAGGTTGCCCAGACATTTTAAAATTCACGCCGATAAGAAGAGTTATGGCGATGTGACACTTCACAGCGATGAACATTGAATTGATCAGATAATTAAATACAAACGGCTACGAAATTTTTATGATCATTGTAGTTGCAAAAAACTGTCTGAGAAGAGAATACAGAGGAACTCTTAAGGCAAAAGTGGAGGATTCCAATTCCAGCCACCGAACGACAGGTACATATACACAAACTGCTGTATAGCCTGTATTTAAATTTTCTGCCAAAATTTTAAAATGGAAACTCCAGGAAAGGGAAAAGGAAGAAAGTTACAAGGAGAAACCAGTAAGCCTAAGAAACAAAAAACTGAACAAACCCCTGAGGAGAAAGTGAAAGAAAGAAAACTCAATCAGGACCTAATTGACCAATTGCCTGGGTCAACTCCCAAGGCCAGAAGATCTGCCCAACTCAGGGCAGAAGTGGATAAATTAGAAGATAAACACAAACGCCTGGGAGATATCTGGACCCCAATTCGGGGATATGAACTTTTTAGATTTCACTATAATAGAAGGTTTAGGAATGCTCCTGTGTCAAACCCATGGCACATGAATTTAGGAAAACTAGTTGTACCCAATGTATTCCTGAATGTGGAACTCCTTCAATTGCTTGCCAGACATTATAATTCAAACCTGAAAGCCATCTGCAACCCACAGGGAGAACCAATTGTGCATTTATCAAAAAATGCTATTTGTGAGGTTTTTGATTTAGATGATTTATGCACTGTCCCTATCATTTATGAAGATCTGGATAAAGAGTATTGGAGAATGGACACAACTTATAATGGATGGAGGTTACCCATTCATAGGCCCAGGGTTGAAGGAGAAGTGATGCCCTTAACTGAAAATGATGGCCCTCCCTTTCATGTAGCCATATTTGAACCATACATACAGCATACCTATTTTTCTGTGGGCCAAGTCCTTGGTTCAGAGGTCCCTGAGTTCATGACTATTCCTCTGATGGTCATAGCCTCTGACATTCAGTGTCATAATGCAAGGCAATTCGATTATGCTTCCTATATTGCTAATAGAATGGACTCTGGTCTATCTGCAATAAAAAATAGTGCTCCTGCATGCTCTTTTGAGCATTACTCAATGCTTATGCATATGGTGTTATATTATGGCCAGGAAGTAGGGTTATGGCCAAGTGAGTTTCAAGTTGTTGCTGCAGATAAGAAAGGGGAAAAGATACCTGTACAAATGTGGACCAGAATTTGGGATAGTAGATATGCCCATTCTAGCTATGCTCAATTTGAAGAGCATTGTGTAAAAGTACTGTATAGGTATTTTAATCACCCCTGTGAATATTCAATTTCAACCGAAATAAAAAGATTCCTCAGACCAAAAGATTTTGGTGGCCCCCCTACTGTCACTCATAATTGGGGAGACTGGTATTGCTTTGAAGATGCTACTATGATCAGAGTTTATGGTTTTGAGGATGCTCCATTCATATTGCCCAAGATTGTCCCTGACAGGCTTGCATATCTAGAGATAATCAGGCAAATGCATTGTTCAAATGTGATGCATTTGAGTTCACATGACAAACAATCATTTATGCCCAGCACCTTATGTTTTGGAGATTTTACTGTAGTTTCAAAAGAAGGTTACAATCTCATTCTGGATAAATTGATGCATTATAACATGATGACTGCTGAGATGAGAAAAGGATTTGACCCTGAAGGCTTTATTGATTCTGCAAGAAGAAAAGAGAATCTCAGTGGATACATGCACATACATTATCCACATGATGATGTCATTAGAAATTTAGAAGAAGCAGAAGTCGAATTGGTGGTAGAAAAATATAACAGGGATCTAGATGATAAGAAAAAGTAGTTAGCAGAAATTGAGGTTGTATCCTCTGAAGATGAAGAACTGACAGGGCAAGAACAGCCACCAGATAAAAAGGTAGAGATGTCCAAGAGGAAAATGCAACAATATCAGCCTCCTATCGTACTACATGATGAGGAGGGGTCTGCTGATGAGGATCCACGCCAAACAACCTATGATTCTTTCATTTCAGATGATAAGTTTATTCAATCAAAAGAATTTAAATCATTTTTATATAAATACAAAGGGAAAGAAATCAGAGAGTCAGTAGATGAAGTCTCTGCTGATAATGAAAGATAATTATTAGATACGCTGAAGGAAACAGTAGATAAAGAGATGCAAGACATGACACCTAGCAAGGGTAGACAGTTACTTGAAGATGCAGGGGTGATGATTTTTCCTGGTCTGGATTTAAATTATGCTTTGGTTTTTGACAGTTTTCTGAATAACACAGATGATAAGTATAAACTTACTCCAGAAGGAGTTAATGAAGTATATATGGGAACAAGGTATAATAATGATGAAAATTTCTTGATGATATGGGCGTTATACCCTCCCCATAAGAAGACGGCCATCATAGATACTGAAAAGACTTTTGGCCACATTATGACTTTGAAAGCAGGGGAAACTGACCCTATAATTACAGCAGACATTGGTATCAATGTTGCCAAATTGAATAAAGCACAAGCTCAAATGTTGATCAAAGAAAGGGATGCATACAAATTGAATTGTGAAAGACTGACAAAAGAAAATGATTACCTAAAGGACGCTGTTAAGAGTACTTTTGGCCAGTCCACAAAAAGAATAACTCAAGGTGAGAGTTCATAGGGCATTCAAGTGTTATCCCCTGATCAGGCAACCCAAATTCAGATAGATGCATTTGTTACAATACTGCAGAGTAGGTATGGAAACATGGTGTGGTGGTTAAACCAGTTTTGGGATAATTTCTCAGAGAATCATAAAGCAGTTCAAGAACATGAAAGACTTGAAAAGAGAATACGAGAAAAATTGACTGAGCTACAAAACAGAAGTACTACTGATAGTACAGATATCTCTGATGCAAAAGCATTTCTCAAACATCATCAAAATTATTATGACAAACTTAAAGTTGATGCTAAGGAAGGAAATGATTCCTCAAACGCAGGAGTGCCCAGGATATTTAAAGACAATGGAGAGGTAAAGAGCAAGGAGGAATGGATTATTGATTGTCAAAGTATATTACACAAAGCCACAGGAGCTCTGAAAGACAAAGCCTCTGCGTCTAAAGAAGTTTGCAAACAATTGGAGAGCATGATCACACTTGATATAATTACCAGAAGTGCTGTTGACCTTACTGATTCTCATCGTGAGCAGGATTACTTGGATTACTTGGCTAAAGTCTACTTGTGGCTAAATAGATCCTAATCATAATTATGTTATAGTTGTTAATATTTGTTAAGTTCCCAAAAACTTATTGAAGAGTTATGACTCTTCATAGAAATATCTATATAAGTCCAAACAATCGATGCTGAAAGATCATTAGCAGTAGAATATATTCAGATATATCATATATACAATGTTTCAAAAAGACTATGTTGCATATTTTATTTGAAGAAGAAGTTTGAAGTTCTCTGATTCAGTGGTTTTGCTTTGGTATCAGTTGTTTGTTAAGATTATCAAATTGTGTGGCTGTCTCCATTTCTGCATTTCCTTGATATTCAGATTAAACGTATCAAGTATATATTTGATCTGTCAATGCACATTTGCTGTATCTGTGTGATTAAATAGATTGGTATCCATTTGAGAAATTAAACCCTTCTGATTTAGTTACAGTAGCTTGGATTACTAAGTAGGGCCATACAATTAGACTACCATTCTGTCTCCAGTAAAATATTATCTGTTAATCTTGTTCATTCATTTCATTTGGTTCTTTCAAGTAAAGATTAAAATACCTTCTGGTGAATTATAAGATATCTGATTTTATTTTGTTGGATTATCAAGGAGAGTTTGTCAGCCATCTACTTGCACATTTATACAAGTTATAAACTAAAACTGTGCCAAACAACAAGAATTATTGCCATTAGGAAACCATTAGTCCTGGTCCTTCAAACTGACTCTGTTACCCAACAAGGCACTAGTCTTACTTTACTTAAAACCTTTTACCTTGATATTGCTTATACAATTTCTACCAATTATTCATTAGACATTAGACATAAACCATTTAGCAAGCAATTCATCTATCCTACATCTTGTGCCATTGTAGATAGATTTAATTAGTCCACGCATTCACATTCAATCTGCTTTAATTTTCCAAGGTTTACCCACCTAGGTGTAGCAGGACCTAAAGCGAAGGAAATCATCAAACCTTGAAGGTTGATTTCAACAAGTTAGTTCAGAAACGTTGCCAATCTAAACATAGAGCTTGGCATCCCCTTAGGATTGGCAACCTGCATTTCTGAGACCTAACAAATTGGCGACTCCACTGGGGACTAGTAAAAGACCTTAGAAAGTAATCCTTTCCTTCATAGAGTCAATTCAGAAAATTTAAGTTGGTAACTCTGCTGGTGACAAGAACCCTACAGATAAAAACTTTTCCTATTTAAATAGGTGGCGACTCTAGTTACAATTATAACAAAAAATTCAATATCAAATGGATGGTAGGAGATCCAAGATGGAAGGCAGAAATTTGCAGTCATCTCCACCACTTAGAAACATTTCCAAAAGAAATGTGAATTCAAAGCATTCCCACCAAGACAATAATCTGGACATCCAGGAGAATGATTTAGAACAAAATATTTCAATGCACAACAAATTCACACCTCTGCATGATTCAAACGAGAACCTCAGTGGAGCAACTGATGATATTTTGGCAAGGTACAGACCCACTCCTCAAGAACAACATGATCATGATGCAAAGGTCATGAGGGATATTGATAGGAACCAAGTTGAACATGATTTCAAGATGTCATTACATCAGGGAGATGAGATAGGATATAGATTTTCAAATCAAGGAATAAATAATAATCCAGAACATCAGGAAATAAATAATCAGGACATGAGTGAAGAGCAATAGGAAATACTCATGCTCCGAAAGGAACTTGAAAGGTACAAGATGCAGGAAGAGAAGGAGCTGTTGCAGCAAGAAATTCAACAGAGAAAAAATAAAGCCAAAACAGCTCCCCCAAAATATGTACCCCTGCATAGAGGGAATATTTCAAGAAATACACAGCAAAATGCAAGTGGTGCTCAAAACTCACATGCTTCCGAAAGTCATCAGAACACTATTTCCCAAAACCCTAGACCACCTCCAATACATAATGTATCTCAACACATAGTAAATACTTACCCACCCCCTGGTCAACAATATTATAGACCACAGAATCATCACACAAGTCCCCACATGAACCAACATCAACAATATGCATATCATCAGCCACTAGGTGGATATAATTATTATCCCAATCCACCACCTTTGAATTTCCCACCCCAAAACCTTGCGAATATATGTAGTCAATTTGATTTAATTGGATATCAATTGTATCCATATCCTATGGATATTACTTGGAGGAATATGGTTCCCAAGTTTACTGGAAATAATGCAATATCTGCGGAAGATCATATCAAAAGTTTTAATGCTTTTGTATAGGATATTGGTATGGATTGGGAAGACATTAGAATGAGGTTATTTATGATGTCCCTCACTGAAGATGCCAGAGATTGGTTTAATAGCTTGCCTGATGCATCAATCAATTCGATAACTGATTTCCATAACCAGTTTAAGGATCAATATGGTAACCAATATGCTCCTGAGTTCGCATTACATGAATTAATAAGTATACAGAAGTATCAAAATGAGTCAGTATTTGATTTCAACTTGAAGTTTTCCAAGTTACATAATAAGGTACCACATGGATCTAAGTTATCTAACCAGGCAGCACTAAGTATCTATATGAAAGCATTTGACCCCAAAACAGGATATGAACTTAGAAACAGGTGTCCTGCAACCTTGGCCGAAGCACAGAAAGTGGCCATAACTATTGAAAATAATAGGAAGGCTGCAGGAATGGTCAATAAGAGGGATAATCATAGAAATCCTCAGAATCCAACTGTTCAACAGACTAAACCAGATGGTCAGCATAGACATGATAGACCTAGGTTACATGATATGCCCTACAATACAAATTGGAAGGATGGAAGACCTATCGATAACAACAAAAAGCAACCATATGGAAAAGATACTCCTGATCCCTTGAAAAGAAACATGGCACACATGGCAGAAAATAAACCTTGGTGTTTTGTATGTAATTTACCGCACTTACCTGAATACTGTGAGGTAGCTAAATCCATACAGCAAGAGGAAATGCTATAAAACTATAATAGGGACAATCACACCATCAATATGATGCAGGATACACCATGTGTGGTGACAGAAGATTATTCTTCTTCAGAAGAAGAAGGATATGAGTATGATGTAGGGAACCAGAAGTATCATATCAACATGGGAGAACAAGAGGTATTCTCAGACCAAGAAGATAGTTATAACAACAAGTCATATGGTCAATGGAGAAAACCTACTGAGGATGAAAGAGAAGCTCTCATAGTGGCTACAGTGGCTCAAGCTCGAAACACTTATAACTTAAGGAATAGAACAACAAATGTTGGGCAAGGAACTCCTGGGAGTGTATTTATAAAAGACCAGAATAATAAAGGGAATAACACAAAATCATCATCTAAAGAACCAGAAAAAGGGGATAAAAGTAAAATGAAAGAAAATCAAGAAAAGGAGAACACAAAAATAGAAAAGAATGACCAGACCATAGCCCATTCTTTTGACATTGCACATGCAGTGTCTCAGGTGAAGATATCAGTCCCACTTCTAGAGATGATGAAAATAGATAAATATAGGAGTACAGTTGTCAAGATGATTTCTGATACACCAAATCCAAAACATAAAGGGTTTGAAAAAACAACAAATAATGTGCATCAGGAAAACTTCAAGATGCCTGAGGTATACCTTGGCGACACACTTACAAAAAATCCCTCACAGGTAGACCCATTCTATACTACACTAGTAATCAAGAACAGGATAGTCAGAAATTGCATGATTGATTCAGGTGCTGCTATGAATATCATGCCTATAGCAGTTATGAAAGAATTGGGAATGTGGGTTGATACTACGTATGGCCAGTGTTATGCAATGGATAACAGATCTATTCTAGTAGTTGGTATCATGAAGGATGTAGAGATAAAACTTGCCTCACATCCTGAAGCCACTTATAACATTGACATTACTGTGGTTGACATCCCACCATATTATGGGATGCTTTTATCAAGGCAATGGACTGCAATGGCAGGAGGCCATGTTCAGTTAGATTTATCATATGCCACCATACCAGTGGGTGACAAGGAAATCAAATTGTGTAGAGAGCCAAGGTATAACAATATCATAGAAAGAATGGACCGGCATCAAGTGAATTTCTTTTGTGACACAGATTTGGGAGTTTTCAAAGTTGGAGAAACTACACCAGAGTTGCATAACACTGATCCAATACACACTGAATCTATGAAAGAAGAAAATGAGTTATGGAAAATGTATTTTGATGGTGCATGCAGCAAAATAGGAAATGGGGCTGGAGTAATTTTCATTTCACCAGGAGGTAAAACTTTTAAATACTCTTTCTTATTGACATTTGAATGCACAAATAATGTAGCTGAGTATGAAGCCCTGCTCATTGGCCTAAACATAGCCACCAAACACAAAATAAAAAAGTTGGCTGTCTATGGTGATTCTGAACTGGTCATCTCCCAAATAAGAGAAAAATACTTATCTAAAAATAAAAGATTAAGACAGTACAGAAATGCAGTTTGGGATAGTGTTGAATTATTTGATGCCTTTTCAATCAGTTGGGTTGATAGGTCTAAAAACATTATGGCAGACTTTTTAGCAAACATTGCATTAAAGAGAGATGATGTCACATTGGGAGGAATCACAGAAGTTGAATTTAAAACTAGACCTACCATCCCTGATAATATACAGAACTGGCAAGTATTTGATAGTGATGCTGATATAATCAATTTCTTGCATTGTGCTGATTATTATGAAAATCAAGAAATTGATTTCAGTGCATTTGTGGAGGAACATGATGGGAAGGAAACCCTTTTTGGCCAAGAAGTGGTTCAGTTGAAAACGAATAAGATACCCAAAAGACTTATTGCATTAGAAAAGGCATTTGATGGCCATGACAGGTATAAAAAGAAAGACACACCAGTGATACCTAGTAACCTTGAAGAAATCAATTTGGGGACACAAACAACTCCAAAAAATGTGTATATTGGAAGAAGTCTTGACCCAAAAATCAGGAGCAGACTTATCAACCTGCTCAGGAAGTACAGGCATGTGTTTGCTTGGTCATATGATGACTTAAAGGCATATAGAGAGGATCTATTTTAACATGAGATACCACTGAAGAAAGATGCTAAACCATTCAGACAGAAACAGAGGCCGATTAATCCTACATTGGCCCCTAAAATGTTAGAAGAACTTACAAAGTTAAGGGATGGAGCTATAATCAAACCTATTATGCATTCTTCCTGGGTTTCAAATTTAGTGCCTGTCAGGAAAAAGAATGGTGACATTAGACTGTGTGTGGATTTTAGAAACTTGAATAAATCTTCCCTCAAAGATAATTATCCTCTTCCCAATATGGAGGCAATATTGCAGAAAGTCACTAGATGTGAATTGTTGTCAATGATGGATGGTTTCTCCGGTTACAATCAGGTAAAGGTTAAGGAGTCTGAACAATTTAAGACTGCATTCACCACTCCGTGGGGAACATATGTATATTTGAGAATGCCATTCGGATTAACTAATGCTGGAGCAACATTCCAAAGAGCAATGGATGTGGCTTTTGTTGAATTGATCAATAAGATTATGATAGTATATCAAGACGACTTGACTGCATATTCAAAAAGGGCCGAAGATCATTGCACACATTTAGAACAAATATTTATCAAAGCCCTAGAATATGGGTTATCATTGAACCCTAAAAAATGCCATTTTGCAGTGACAGAAGGAAAATTGCTTGGCCATATAGTCTCGAAGGAAGGAGTTAAAATAGATCCTGAAAGGGTAAAAGCAATTGATCAACTCCCTATTCCAAAGAATGTAAAAGCCATACAATCATTTTTTGGCCAGATAAATTTTGTCAGAAGATTTATACCAAATTTTGCAGAAATTATTTGTCCTATATCAAGAATGCTGAAGAAGAACTCAGAAATAAAGTGGACAACAGAAACACTAGAAGCATTTGGTAATATTAAGGAGGCAATCAAGCAAGCTCCAGTCTTAATATCCCCTGACTTCAGTAAAACTTTCCAACTTTTCTCATTTGCTTCCTATCATACAGTAGCAGCAGTGTTATTACAGAAAAACAATGATGGATATGAACAGCCTATCTCATTCTTCAGCAAGTCCCTTCAGAATGCAGAGTTGAAGTATGACATTATTGAAAAACAAGCATATGCATTGGTAAAAGCAGTTAAAAATTTTAGACCATATTTGGTGGGAGCTAAAATCACAGCATATGTTCCTAATGCTGCAGTGAAGGATGTATTGGTCCAAACTGAAGTCACCGGTAGGAGATGTAGGTGGATCAATAGGATTCAGGAATTCAACATTGAAATCCAAATCACTAATTTGGTAAGGGGACAGGGTCTTGCCAAATTGATGACTGAAAGTAATCTAGAAGCCTCTCAGATATGTAATATTGATGCAAGTACCAGTATTGAACACACTCCATGGTATACTGATATAATATATTATCTAAATCATATGAAGTGTCCTGAAGGATATGATGATAACAAAAGGAGGACACTCAAACTACAAGCTTCAAAATATGTACTCATCAGTGGGGATCTTTATTGGAAAAACAGAGATGGGGTTCTACTATTATGCTTGGATGAATATCAGTCAAAACGTATTATGAAAGAGTTGCATGAAGGCATGTGTGGAGGTCATTTCTCAGCAAAAACTGCAGCCCACAAAATCCTGAGGGCATGATACTATCGGCCTAAAGTTTTTAATGATTCATACCAATACACTAGAAAGTGTGAAGCATGCCAGAAGTTCTCAGGCAAGTTAAAATATCAAGGAGCACTACCCTTAAAACCTATGCAGGTTGAGGCTCCATTTTATCAATGGGGTATTGATTTTATAGGTGAAATCTCAGAAAAATCAAGTGGAGGGCACAGATGGATTTTATTGGCTACTGATTACTTTACAAAATGGGTGGAAGCAATCCCAACCAAACAGGCTACAAGTAAAGTTGTGATTAGTTTTCTAATGGATAATATTATATGCAGATTTGGTACTCCAGTAAGATTGATTACAGATAATGGGATGTGTTTTAGATCTGATGAATTCAAAGGTTTTTGCAGTACACATGGTATCACTGTTTCTTATGCTGCTCCCTACCATCCACAGGCCAATGGACAAGCTGAATCAAGTAATAAGAGCCTCTTGAAAATCATAAAAAGAATGTTGGATAGAAATAAGAAGGCTTGGGATTCAAAATTGAGAATGGCAGTATGGGCTGATAGAATTACTATAAAAAGGGCAATTGGGAGATCCCCTTATGAGTTGGTATATGGAACACAAGCAAGATTACCATTGGACAATCTTATACCAGTATACAAATTCATTCTCCAGGAAGACTTGAATATTCCTGAACCAATGGAGGAAAGGTTGGAACAATTGGCAGAGCTTGATGAAACAAGAAGAATAGCTCAGAGGCAGAATGTTAAATTACAATCACAGGTAAAATATCTCTTTGACAAGAAGGCCAAAGACAGAAAGTTTGAAATAAATGATCTGGTACTGATGTGGAATGCAAGATGTCAAGACAAAGGAAAACATGGAAAATTTGAAGCCCTGTGGTTGGGTCCTTTCGTTATCACTGGCAAGGGAGGTGATGATTCTTACTATGTACAGAATATGTCAGGAGAGGAGCAGGAACTACCTGTACATGGGCAATATTTGAAGCAGTTCTTTTCATAAACATGTACAAAGAGAATTGAGCGTTGCCAGTGCATGGACAACCTTCAGATAATTCTCAAAATATCTTATTCCATGCACAGTAGTTTAGGAATCATTCCCGCTCCCCATCATTTGTTACTTTCCTTCTCCCATTTTCATAAAAAACTCACTCCGAAATAAATTATGTGGTCTACTTCCCCAAGAGATCTGGATCCTTGTTATACTCACAGAGAGTATACATCCCAGACAGAGCCACTGTTAGGACAGTAAAAATTTTGAAAATTTTACTATCTTTCAGTCCATTATATTTGAACAAATCCTAAAAAAACACCCCAAAAGACCATAATAAAAATTTAATGTATCTCACAAGGTGTCTATGGATGAGCAGTGCAAAATTTCTTCAAAGTCAATCCATCGGCAAGATATTGTTTTGTTTACACCGATACATAAGGAATCACTTCAGAATAACCATCGGCGTGAGAAAGCAGATCAGAAGGAGATCTATGGAAGTCACCGATGGAATAAGTAATACCGATGACTTTACATCGGCAAGAGAAGCGAGTGGTTATACCGATCGGTATAACAAACAACTATCGGATGACCTTTTAAAAGTTGCCCCGACGATATATATCATACCGATGAAGTATCTCGGCAAGAGTCTCACCGAACATCCTGCGGGGGTAACGAAGCAAATAGCCATCGGCAAGAAGTAAATTATCAGGGTAAGATACAAAGAAGTTTCCGATACTCAATGTCTTGGCGATAAGAGAGCTTTCGGCAAGACTCACAGCGATACATGTATCTGTCAGGATGACTCAACATATCGGGACAAGGGAATTAGGTCTCGCCGATTCACAAGTCATGGCGATCAAAAGGTATCGGTGATACTTTAACATACTTTGCCTGATAAAGAATATGAAAGAACCATCGGTGAGATGATTCGGATTGGGTTATCTTTTGAAAGCTATCCCGATAGTATGTTTCATTCTGATAGGTATAC
Source organism: Cunninghamia lanceolata (assembly GCA_027924645.1). Classification (NCBI taxonomy): domain Eukaryota; kingdom Viridiplantae; phylum Streptophyta; class Pinopsida; order Cupressales; family Cupressaceae; genus Cunninghamia; species Cunninghamia lanceolata. The sequence continues at coordinate 1,579,158 of BSBN01001219.1, read as the reverse complement.
TCTAGCGGCAAGACATTAAAACAGTCATTCCGATCCAAAGTAACATGACTATCGGTGGGACAACAAAAGTCAGGGAAACATAATTATGTTATCCCGATAGTATTAATCACCCCGATAAACAAATCATATCTGTAAGACTCATTACTTCGGAGTGAAATCTAAATCACATGGCTATGAAGGAAGTCATGCCGATGGTCGCGCCCACTCGAAGATATGACATTACATAGCGTCAGGAATACAATTGAGGGGTCACACCGATTTGACTGTTCGTGCCATAAAAACATTAAGGTCGCCTAGACATTTTAAAATTCACGCCGATAAGAAGAGTTATGGCGATGTGACACTTCACAGCGATGAACATTGAATTGATCAGATAATTAAATACAAATGGCTACGAAATTTTTACGATCATTGTAGTTGCAAAAAACTATCTGAGAAGAGAATACAGAGGAACTCTTAAGGCAAAAGCGGAGGATTCCAATTCCAGCCACCGAACGACAGGTACATATACACAAACCGCTGTATAGCCTGTATTTAAATTTTCTGCCAAAATTTTAAAATGGAAACTCCAGGAAAGGGAAAAAGAAGAAAGTTACAAGGGGAAACCAGTAAGCCTAAGAAACAAAAAACTAAACAAACCCCTGAGGAGAAAGTGAAAGAAAGAAAACTCAATCAGGACCTAATTGACCAATTGCCTGGGTCAACTCCCAAGGCCAGAAGATCTGCCCAACTCAGGGCAGAAGTGGAGAAATTAGCAGATAAACAAAAACGCCTGGGAGATATCTGGACCCCAATTCGGGGATATGAACTTTTCAGATTTCACTATAATAGAAGGTTTAGGAATGCTCCTGTGTCAAACCCATGGCACATGAATTTAGGAAAACTGGTTGTACCCAATGTATTCCTGAATGTGGAACTCCTTCAATTGCTTGCCAGACATTATAATTCAAACCTGAAAGCCATCTGCAACCCACAGGGAGAACCAATTGTGCATTTATCAAAAAATGCTATTTGTGAGGTTTTTGATTTAGATGATTTATGCGCTGTCCCTATCATTTATGAAGATCTGGATAAAGAGTATTGGAGAATGGACACAACTTATAATGGATGGAGGTTGCCCATTCATAGGCCCAGGGTTGAAGGAGAAGTGATGCCCTTAACTGAAAATGATGGCCCTCCCTTTCATGTAGCCATATTTGAACCATACATACAGCATACCTATTTTTCTGTGGGCCAAGTCCTTGGTTCAAAGGTCCCTGAGTTCATGACTATTCCTCTGATGGTCATAGCCTCTGACATTCAGTGTCATAATGCAAGGCAATTCGATTATGCTTCCTATATTGCTAATAGAATGGACTCTGGTCTATCTGCAATAAAAAATAGTGCTCCTGCATGCTCTTTTGAGCATTACTCAATGCTTATGCATATGGTGTTATATTATGGCTGGGAAGTAGGGTTATGGCCAAGTGAGTTTCAAGTTGTTGCTGCAGATAAGAAAGGGGAAAAGATACCTGTACAAATGTGGACTAGAATTTGGGATAGTAGATATGCCCATTCTAGCTATGCTCAATTTGAAGAGCATTGTGTAAAAGTACTGTATATGTATTTTAATCACCCCTGTGAATATTCAATTTCAACCGAAATAAAAAGATTCCTCAGACCAAAAGATTTTGGTGGCCCCCCTACTGTCACTCATAATTGGGGAGACTGGTATTGCTTTGAAGATGCTACTATGATCAGAGTTTATGGTTTTGAGGATGCTCCATTCATATTGCCCAAGACTGTCCCTGACAGGGTTGCATATCTAGAGATAATCAGGCAAATGCATTGTTCAAATGTGATGCATTTGAGTTCACATGACAAACAATCGTTTATGCCCAGCACCTTATGTTTTGGAGATTTTACTGTAGTTTCAAAAGAAGGTTACAATCTCATTCTGGATAAATTGATGCATTATAACATGATGACTGCTGAGATGAGAAAAGGATTTGACCCTAAAGGCTTTATTGATTCTGCAAGAAGAAAAGAGAATCTCAGTGGATACATGCACATACATTATCCACATGATGATGTCATTAGAAATTTAGAAGAAGCAGAAGTCGAATTGGTGGTAGAAAAATATAACAGGGATCTAGATGAAAAGAAAAAGTAGTTAGCAGAAATTGAGGTTGTATCCTCTGAAGATGAAGAACTGACAGGGCAAGAACAGCCACCAGATAAAAAGGTAGAGATGTCCAAGAGGAAAATGCAACAATATCAGCCTCCTGTCGTACTACATGATGAGGAGGGGTCTGCTGATGAGGATCCACGCCAAACAGCCTATGATTCTTTCATTTCAGATGATAAGTTTATTCAATCAAAAGAATTTAAATCATTTTTATATAAATACAAAGGGAAAGAAATCAGAGAGTCAGTAGATGATGTCTTTGCTGATAATGAAAGACAATTATTAGATACGCTGAAGGAAACAGTAGATAAAGAGATGCAAGACATGACACCTAGCAAGGGTAGACAGTTACTTAAAGATGTAGGGGTCATGATTTTTCCTGGTCTGGATTTAAATTCTGCTTTGGTTTTTGATAGTTTTCTGAATAACACAGATGATAAGTATAAACTTACTCCAGAAGGAGTTAATGAAGTATATATGGGAACAAGGTATAATAATGATGAAAATTCCTTGATGATATGGGCGTTATACCCTCCCCATAAGAAGACGGCCATCATAGATACTGAAAAGACTTTTGGCCACGTTATGACTTTGAAAGCAGGGGAAACTGACCCTATAATTACAGCAGACATTGGTATCAATGTTGCCAAATTGAATAAAGCACAAGCTCAAATGTTGATCAAAGAAAGGGATGCATACAAATTGAATTGTGAAAGATTGACAAAAGAAAATGATTACCTGAAGGACGTTGTTAAGAGTACTTTTGGCTAGTCCACAAAAAGAATAACTCAAGGTGTGAGTTCACAGGGCATTCAAGTGTTATCCCCTGATCAGGCAACCCAAATTCAGATAGATGCATTTTTTACAATACTGCAGAGCAGGTATGGAAACATGGTGCGGTGGTTAAACCAGTTTTGGGATAATTTCTCAAAGAATCATAAAGCAGTTCAAGAACATGAAAGACTTGAAAAGAGAATACGAGAAAAATTGACTAAGCTACAAAACAAAAGTACTGCTGATAGTACAGATATCTCTGATGCAAAAGCATTTCTCAAACAGCATCAAAATTATTATGACAAACTTAAAGCTGATGCTAAGGAAGGAAATGATGCCTCAAACGCAGGAGTGCCCAGGATATTTAAAGACAATGGAGAGGTAAAGAGCAAGGAAGAATGGATTATTGATTGTCAAAGTATATTACACAAAGCCACAGGAGCTCTGAAAGACAAAGCCTCTGCGTCTAAAGAAGTTTGCAAACAATTGGAGAGCATGATCACACTTGATGTAATTACCAGAAGTGCTGTTGACCTTACTGATTCTCATCGTGAGCAGGATTACTTGGATTACTTGGCTAAAGTCTACTTGTGGCTAAATAGAGCCTAATCATAATTATGTTATAGTTGTTAATATTTGTTAAGTTCCCAAAAACTTATTGAAGAGTTATGACTCTTCATAGAAATAACTATATAAGTCCAAACAATCGATGCTGAAAGATCATCAGCAGTAGAATATATTCAGATATATCATATATACAATGTTTCAAAAAGACTATGTTGCATATTTTATTTGAAGAAGAAGTTTGAAGTTCTCTGATTCAGTGGTTCTGCTTTGGTATCAGTTGTTTGTTAAGATTATCAAATTGTGTGGCTGTCTCCATTTCTACATTTCCTTGATATTCAGATTAAACGTATCAAGTATATATTTGATCTGTCAATACACATTTGCTGTATCTATGTGATTAAATAGATTGGTATCCATTTGAGGAATTAAACCCTTCTGATTTAGTTACAGTAGCCTGGAAGTATTAAGCTTGGATTACTAAGTAGGGCCATACAATTAGACTGCCATTCTGTCTCCAGTAAAATATTATCTGTTAATCTTGTTCATTCATTTCATTTGGTTCTTTCAAGTAAAGATTAAAATACCTTCTGGTGAATTATAAGATATATGATTTTATTTGGTTGGATTATCAAGGAGAGATTGGCAGCCATTTACTTGCACGTTTATACAAGTTATAAACTAAAACTGTACCAAACAACAAGAATTATTGCCATTAGGAAACCATTAGTCCTGGTCCTTCAAACTAACTCTGTTACCCAACAAGGCACTAGTCTTACTTTACTTAAAACCTTTTACCTTGATATTGCTTATACAATTTCTACCAATTATTCATTAGACATTAGACATAAACTATTTAGCAATCAATTCATCTATCCTACATCTTGTGCCATTGTAGATAGATTTAATTAGTCCACGCATTCACATTCAATCTGCTTTAATTTTCCAAGGTTTACCCACCTAGGTGTAGCAGGACCTAAAGCGAAGGAAATCATCAAACCTTGAAGGTTGATTTCAACAAGTTAGTTCCAGAAACATTGCCAATCTAAACATAGAGCTTGGCATCCCCTTAGGATTGGCAACCTGCATTTCTGAGACCTAACACACATCGTTGAAATCAACTTTCGATCTCAACCATTCATTCAAATCAACCCTTTCCTATAAATCAACCCTCTTACAAGCCATTTGCATGTTGAGTTTTCAAGTATCATTATGGTACTAGAATGAGCAGTTCAAACATTCCTCCCATATTCAACCTTCAAAATCTTGCATGCCCATGCGAGGTTGAGAAGAGCAATGGAGATAAACCAAGCTTATCATGGAGATCAGTTTGCATTTTCTTTGTGTTTTTTATTTTCATGCTATCTTGTGCTCTATTGTGCTTGTTAGGGTTTCATTATTGTTGTTTGTGCATTTACCCTAATTTAAACCCTAGCTACAATAGAGATATGCACACATAAGTGGATTTGCTGAAACAGTTGTAGAAGCTTTTAAACTTAAGCAATCATAGCTGCTAAAATCAAATTCCACAATATTTTCTAGCATCCACATGCCCTATCCTAAACTAGGAGTTGTAAAATTTGATATGGACACCATTAAAGCATAGGTAATAATGAATTTTAGTCAAATGTTTTAGTTGTAAACCACCCTTCCAAACAAGAAATTATGAAACTTTAAGTATCCAAAATTGCATGGGTCAATAAACACATCTAATAATGATTTGGTGGTCTAGCACACGACCCACATGGCTGTAAGTACTATAAAACATGCGAGCCAACATGGCAGTTCGATGATTTGACGATCCAACTCACAACCCTCGAAGGCATGAAATACACTTCTCTCAACAATTTTATGGTATTTAGCCCCTTGACCATCTTCTCCAACCTTCAAACTAAGTTCCAAGACCTTGCATTTGTCAGAACTAAGTTCCAATAGCCTAGAGGATGTGTCATCAAGTTTAAAATTGTTGAGAGAAGTGTATTTCATGCCTTCGAGGGTTGTGAGTTGGATCGTCAAATCATCGGACAGCCATGTTGACTCATATGTTTTAAAGTACTTACATCCATGTGGGTCATGTGTTGGACCACCAAATCATTATTAGATGTGTTTATTGACCCATGCAATTTTGGATACTTACAGTTTCATAATTTCTTGTTTGGAAGGGTGGTTTACAACTAAAACATTTGACTAAAATTCATTATTACCTATGCTTTAATGGTGACCATATCAAGTTTTACAACTCGTAGTTGAGTATAGGGCATGATGATGCTAGAAAATGTTGTGGAGTTTGATTGTAGCAGCTATGATTGCTTTTGTTTTAAAAGCTTCTACAACCCCTTTAGCAGATCCACTTATGTGTGCATATCCCTATTACCCTATTAGTTCAATAGATGACCATGCTTTTTTATAAAGCATTCAATATTGGCACATGTGGTATATATTTCAATTTCTTGCTATGTTTGAGGACCATCAAAACACTTATCAAATTCTCCATTACTTGGGATTATTTCCTTTCATGATGTGAGGCCAATTAGTTTACCTTCCTTATTTTGATTGTTATGCATTTCAGTTGATGACATTATCAGACTTTTAGTGACTATGGTTTCATTATGCAGACTTGATTTTATCTCCTGATTATGATAGGACATTGATTAGACATATGTGATTCAATTTGATCATATTTGATGCTATTTTGAGATTCGACATCTGAGATATATATTTGATGATGCTTTGTGATGAGATTCTAGTTATTTATGTGATGTTGACTATTTGACATGTGATTGAAAAATGCAGTTTAATTTAGAATTATGTATTGATGATTATTGTTGTATTCGATTGCATGAATTTAATTTCAGTTGCTTCGGCTATGATTATTCATGATATGATTGACACTCGATCGAGATGTGCAGGTTTTACATTCCCTAGCCACAGGAAATTGGAGGTAGAATTCACACCTAAGTTATTCCCTGTGAAACTGATCCATTCCCAAGAGGGATAAGGATCACATTTAAATTTGAATGTGATTTAAGTGCTTGATTTAATTTTTAATCTTTTGGCCTAGTACCCTTTTGTTTAAATTAATTAATAATAAGTGTTGTATAAATTTTATTTTACTTACACCACTTGGTATTTATTTTATTTTTTTTGAGGCCATTTAAAGTGGATTTATGACCCCTTTGTGAACCTTAGTGTCCCAAAAGCTACCCTAGGTGGTTACCCATGGGTCTAGGGTCAAGTTGGACTAACTAACCCTTGGATTAACCCACTTTTGGTCACTCTAAACTATGGTTTAGTCAAAGTGACGAAATTTGAATTTAGGGAAGGTGGGAGATGAGTCATGCCTTGGAAAAGACTCATCTCCCTTCCCAAAGTTTGGGAATCCTTTTCCAAGGAAGACTTGGGAGGTCTCCAAGACTCCCAAGTGTGTGGGATCTTCCTCCAAGACTCTCACACACGTGTGCGAGCATCTTGGAGGGAGATGGCTCTTTGAGAGAATAAGAGTATGCCATATGACATCCCTTATCCTCTTGGGGGTTTGAGTGGGAATGCCACCTCACCACTTGTCCTCTCACACATGTGTGAGAGCACAAGTGGATAAGGTGAGGATTGAGATAGAATTGGAGGGTGACACTTGTCACCCTCACACTTCCTCTCCCTTGCAAGTGGCATTGGAGGAGGAAGGAGAAGGTGACAAGTGTCACCTTCTCATTCCTCAAGGCCAAATTGATGGCCTATATTATCTCCTCTTGTTGAGGAGTGTGGAGTTCTTGCATTTTAGGAGTTTTCTTCTATTTTGGAGGAATTTGGGAGAAAGTTAGAGGATTCTTGAAGATTGGAAGGTTTGGGAAAGCTTGGAGCTCTTCACCAAACGTGCTTCCATTATAGGGCTTTGAAGGTAAGCCTCTTAAACCTTGTTTCTTCACCCTTGCTTATTTAATGTGTTGTGTTGAGTTTTTTGGTTGTTTTGTTGTTTGCATTGTTTTTGTGTGGGATAGGAGTATGGTGAGAGCACCTCCAATGGAGGTAATGCTCAACTTGTTTGGATAGGGGAAAGGAACCTCCTTGAGGTCACTCCCATATTGTGTATTTATGCTTTGAGGGCTTTTATTTGTTGAGGAGATTATTGAATGGCAAGAGTGCCATGGAGATTATTTTGTGATTTTGTGGAGAGTGGTGTTTTGGAGATTTTGGCTTGAGGCCATGAGCTTGATATTTTATCATTTAGGTGGCCTTTGAAGTTGAGGGGTCCATTCCCTACCCTCATCAAACTCATTTTCATGAGTTGAGTTTTGTGTTAAACCTATGGGCTGATTTTGGTGTTGTTGTGTTTAATTTTTTTTGTTGTGGAATGTTGCACCTGTGTGAATCCCTACCTCCCTAGCTTGGGGGTGACCCTCTTGCAGGTCTATGGTAGGGAGGAGGGCATTTTGAAGTGGCTAGGTTGTTCTTCGTTTTGTGTGTTTTCTTTGTGGGTTTTGAGTGAAGAATTGGAATTGTTGTGGAGCTCATTTTGGGTGGCTTGGAAGAATTTTATTGGCTGGTTGAGCCATGGCCATTGTGGCCTTAATGTAACATTTGTTTGGTTATCCTTGCCATGTGTTTGGCTATATTAAATACTGTATGAGAAATATTCTTGTGATTTTAGTAACATGTTGTTTATTCTCTAAGAGGGAGTTTATAGTTTGTGTATTGCATGTAAAAATAATTTTGTTACTGCAATGACTTTCCCTTCAAATATATATATATATATATATATATATATATATATATATATATATATATATATATATATATATATATATATATATATATATATATATATATATATGAGTGCTATTAGATGAATGTATTTTAAACAAGAAAGAGAAACTTGAGATTTGCTATCTGGTTGTGTTTGACAATTCCACCGTATTAGTTGTTGTTGGAGAGAAAGCAAAGCTTAGACTAAAATGTATTTTCTACTTTATTGTTGTTTCAAAAGAGAAATAATGCATTCTATGTATTCTTTTTTTTTTTACTGTTTCAACAAAAAAAAGGGGGAAAGTATATATTTCCATTATTGTATGTTTTCAAAAAAAAAAAGGGGGTTAATACTCAGATATCCTTTCATTGTGAGTCAGAAAATAAGAGAAAAGAGTTGAAATAATATTCATATGAAGTTGTGGGTTTCTGTTGTATTTTGGCATCAAAAAGATATAATATATATTCTATTTTTATATTTATGCTTTCAAAAAAAAAAGGAAAATGAGCTATTGAGTTATTTATGTTTCAACCTGTAAGTTAGCATTCTGATTTAGAGCACTTGGCTATTTTATTAACTTAATATATATATATATATAGCTTACTATTTTGTTTGTGCATATGTTGTGAACCATAAGAGTATATAGAAGTAAAATTTTTGTTGCATATATATATATATATATATATATATATATATATATATATATATAAGTGCATATATAGATGATAATGTATATTAACTGTGATAAGATGAGTAAATTGTGGTATACTTTGGGTGTATAAATATGTAAATATATATATATCCTTAATAAAATAAATATCAACAAAAAAAAAATGAGATCAAACATGATCGACAGACTGTTTTTGTTGTAAAGTTTTAGATTAAAAATAAAAAATAACAAAAAAAAGGAGAAGTCTGTCTGCCCACAGTAGTCAGGTTTTTGGAGGGTGTGGGTGGAGGCAGAGCCTCCTCCCCACACCCCCTTCCTCGTAACTTCCCCTGAAGCTAACCCCTCGCAGCGGCCCCCACACTCCCTGTAACTCCCATGGACCACTGCAGATATGGCTCCCCTCTGCAGTCCCTGCCACCATTGGCCGTGCCACCCACGGAACACCCCACTCCTCCGCCCACAACCTCCGTGCCCCACTCCATGACCACCTCTCCACTGCCTTTGCCACCGCCGTTGCTGGCTGAGCTCCGCTCCGCCCTCTGCCATTCGGCCCCTGCACCAATCACTTAACCCTTAACATTTACAGTTTGCACTTGCTATGTTAACTGTATATTACAGTAAATAAAAACTTATATATATCTTTTGACATTCAAAACAAAAAATCAAGAAGATTTCAGTATAAACGAATGGTGGTATACCTCCGTGAGAACCATCCATGGCCACCATTGGATTTCCAAAACCCTAACCTACAAGAAGAGGCAAAACAAAATGCAAAAGAGGAAGAATGAGAATAAGAGATTAGGGCAAGAGGAAAATAATAGAATAGTGAAATTAGGTCAACTTGCATTTAGAAGACAATTTTAAATTGAAACAGGGCTTTTTATTTTTGTTTTTATCATGAGGATATATTTTGTTTGTGAAGAGTCTAATTTTGGGGTTTTATTTTACTCTTATTTTAAAAGATCTCTATATATTTTTAACTCATCTCTTGGGGTCTTTTAATTTGTTTTCTAATTCTTGATACAGGTTAAATTTTGCATTGGATTATTGCCTTGTGAAAATTATTTTATCTTGGGGATAAATTCTTTTTTTATTCAATTGGGAAGGATTTTCTTTCCCCTTGTTTTAAATTTATCTTGTTGGGATATTATTTTTTTTATTCCTCCTTAGCAGGATTTTTACCCTTTTATTTGTTATCTATTTTATTATTATTTTACAGGATGAGTTATTTAAACTCTCCTATCTTATCTATTTAAATATTCGAGTTAGCTATTAAATATAATGTCGGAATTATATTTAATAATGGACTCAACTTTTCTTTTGGATTTATTTGACGTCTTGTCATTTATTTTAATTTTATTCCTTTTTACTTTATTTCATTTTGAATTCGTTCTTAAGTTTTAATTTAATTTATTTGTTCTTAAATTTTATTTAAGATCTCATTGATGTTTTATTTTAAAATTATTTTTGCGTTTATCGAAAATGCGTTATGCTACCGAATTTTTGCTAGATTTCTAGGGTTTAATTTATGTGATATTTTAATTGTTGTTTAATCCATCATTCCACTTTAATCACGCGCCATCTTGCCGTTGTTTTACTTAATCACTTCTCGATTTGAGTTAAGTTAGGGTTCAATGCTGGCGAGATGATCTTCACCTAAGAAAATTAGGGTTCAATGCTGGTGAGATCATCTTCACCTAGGAAAATTAGGGTTCAGATTTAAATCAGTCTAACCCTAGAAGCGACACACTATGTGTCGCATACTCCTAGACGACTTGCACCATCGCGGTTATATTGACATGTTTATGCCTTATGCGTATTGCCACCGAGCACGTAGACGTGTGCGAGGGGGTTCCTTGGGATAGGTAGAAAAGTTTTTCACAGTTCGTGTCATGACTGTAGGAGTCCGGACAACACTGAGGGGGGGGGTGAATCAGTGTTGTATTAATTTTCAAACATTTTACAACTTTTTGAAAGCTTTCTCTTACAGAACAGATGAAAGGAATACATTAATGATTTGTTGAGTTTATATGCACAAGACTTACAATAACAGATGTAAACAAAATATGATCAAACCAATAATATGCACACACATAGAAGAAATTAAGACACAACCTTTTTACCGAGTGGAAAACCCTCAGGGGTAGAAAAACCACTCATGAAGTGCCTCACTGGCTTAACTGAAAAACATGCCTCACTGGCAATACAAATTGTCTCACTGACAAATATTAAGGTCATACTGACCTATAAGCCTCACTGGCTAATACAATACCTATTAACAAAACATCAATCTTTGTGTGCAAGACATGATTGTTGTTCAATCGGATTTGCACCATTGTTTACAACCTTATACCTTCTGTTTGATTTTCAAATCAGGACCATTTTCTTTTGCAAACAAGCTCCATATACAAATCTCTATAAACAATTTTCTCTGCAAATTAATCCTGTATTCTGATCCATTCAACAACACTGCATATCAATCCTGTATTCTAATCCTCCATACAACAACACTGCATATCAATCCTCCATACAACAACACTGCTTTTCTCTGTATGTTTCATCTCTACCTTACTAGCTATTCAATCAATTTCACCTGATTATCATTGCAATTGCATATTGTCTTTTTGATCACCTTGTCAGTCTCTGTACCTGTATTTGATCCCTTTCAGTTCATCATTGATCTGCACAATATCACTCCCTTCATCTTGTTAATCCACACACTCAATAAAAAAATCTGTAATATCATTAAATAAAATCTAAATATACTTTCACAATCCTTCATATTCTCTTCTCTATTTTTAAAACAAAATATCTTCCCGTCAATTCTATGCATTAAAAAAAATCTTTTGATCTTCCTCTTCTCTGTACATGATCCTTCACATTCTTTGACATTTCAATTTGGAAAATTTCTGTATTCAATATTATCCCTGCAAATAAAATCTTCAATTTGATTTTCTCACAAGACAAAAACATCATTCAATCCGTGCATGATGTTTCATATTCTCCAAAATACAAAACCCTTGCAAATTTCTTCAAACAAATTTTTATTATCCTCTTCAAATTCTTCTTCAAAAATAATCTCCTGCAAATTAAAAAATCTTTATCCAATCTGCAACAAAAATTAATTTCTCCTCAGACAAAAACCAAATCCACATTTTCATCTTCAATAAATCTTATTTTCTCTGCAAAGAACTTCTTAAAAAATTCTAGCCAATGTCTCAAAAAATCTCCAAATCTCCATCAATATTTGCCTTCAAAAAAAAATCTCCTTAAAATCATCTCTTGGAGTTTATAGATTAAAAATTTCTAATTTTAAAAATATCTTATCACCATAAAGAAAGAAATTTATATCTTCCTTTTTTAAAAAAAAATCTCCATTTAAAATTCTAAATGGTATGGACCGACCACTTTAGAAAATAAAGAAAGTTTCAAAAAAAAATTAAAAGCCATAAAAAGGCTTGGAGATCGATTTTCAAGACTTCTAAATTTCTCACAAAATTTTAATAGTATTTTTTCTTAAAGCATTGGGCGGGCTCCTCTTAGCCTTTTTAACGGTGATAGTTTAAATTTAAATACATGGTAAGCCCGCCCATTTCACCTTTCAAACAGCCTTGATATAATATTGGCGCTCATGTGTTAACCGCTGCCATCGGTGAAGGCTAAAAGAGGCCGGTCACTTTGACGAGCTATAATCCCTCCAATAGGTAAGTGTTAGTGATATGACCTATGAACACAGGTCAACAGTAGGATAGAACAAAAAGAGCACAATGGAGATGATGGGGAAAAATAAGCTTTAATAACTATAATTTAGAAATTTTAACCCCTTGGCTTCCTTTTAATATAAACCCTAAACAATAGATGAATAATTATGTATCTTAGACTCAAGATAACTCTGCATAGTTCAACGAACCAATTCTACCATGAACATTATGTCATACTGTATAAGAACTCTTGAAGATGTACTTTTCAAAGCAACTTATGATTTTGTATCATGGGCTATCATCAACCAACTCAAACCATATGAGCTATAAGAAGCAACAATCAATTTACAACATGATTTCATCTAACTGATCATCCAATAAGAAAGGCATGTCATCAAATTATTCCTGTGATCCTGAAAGAAGATGATGAATAATGATTACCATCATAAACCAAAAACTGATAACTCCAAGGACCAATATGAATACTACACATCAAGATCATGAGAAACCATTTGAAGATCTCCTTAACAACCACATCCTTGATAGACTTGACACTTGATGAGCACCAATGATCAACTAATGAACTTACCAATGTTACTGTCAACTCCATCCACTGTTACTGACTGTATAAAACCATGTCAAGTATGTCAAGAGCACAACCAGTTACTTTTAAATTCACATCATCATATGACTCTAAATGTATGACATCAAACTTATGATCAATGACATTCTGAAAGAAGACTTTGTACAAGCTCAACACAAGTTAGCAAGATAATAAGCTCCATCACCTGTATCATGATCAATAACAACCTTTTGACATCAATGACAAACTATTACCATCAATCTCCCCCTTTGTCATTGATGGCAAAAACCATCTGATTGCAATTTTTCTTTCTCCCCCTTTTTGACATCTGATGACAAAGACTATTATCTCCCCCTGAGAAAAAATAACTCAAGCACTATTACTCACCTTATCATCCTTCATACCAAAATACCACTGATTATTTTTGCAATTTGCTGTCCAAAACTTTTCTTGAGAACTCTGAGCTCTTTCCATGTTCATCTGCATATTGAACAACCATAAAAACCTGAGAGCAACAAGACATCAATCAATCATGTAAGGCATATCAAACCAAGCACCAAACCACTGTTACAAGCTACCCATAGACTGCACTATACCACTTCTAATCACAACACAAATTTGTAAATGAAGATGAAACACTGACATCAATGAGATCCTCTGATTACTTCCTTTAACAAACTCCTGAAACAACATTTTTTGACATGAAATAACAAATCTCCAAGATTTCCCATGTAATAAAGTTCACAAACAATCACTGCTCAGAAATACCATTGATAAATACTGACAAGAATAACCAACATAACTCAATTCAACTCAGCACTGATACACTTCCTGAAATAGTCCTGAAGCAACATATCAACCTGAAGTATACCATCCATTTACTGACAATCAATCTTCTGAACACTTTTGCAAAGAAATCATAATCATACCAATACTCTTTGAAAAAAAAAAGATTTTGCAGGCAAAAATCATGTAGACCCCTCATCACACAGATGCCAAGATGACCATTTTTGATAAGACCTTTACTTGCCTCCGATTTGAAGAAAAAAACAAGATTCACCATCAATGTCATAAGAAACTCTGGATTGTCATAACTTGAAGCCAATACCTGAAATCACCACACAATTTGAACAAACCTTTCTAAACCAAATTGATGAGAAAGACACTATCTTCAAATCATCTGAAAGCTCCAAGGTACATGTCATAAAACATAACTCAACAAAATAATAGAAATAATCATCAAACTTATTTCCTGATATGAACTATCATCCTGCATATTCTGACACCTTTTCTTGATAGACCATCTTGCTGTTCCTGCACATATTATACTGTCAAATCTGATATACAACACTCTGGCAAAAACTGATATATATCTGAAACATACTGAAATCAACCAGAACTCTTGCCTCTTGACTTCATCATTCAAAACAAGATATTATTGCAACAACACTTTCCAAAACACTTTGGATTGCAATACCATGATAATTCAACATTTGTAATTAACAACATGATCAAGAACAGTTTGTGCATTTTGAACTTCTGAAACATTTTTTCAAAACCTTGAAATCATAATAAGCCAATGAACATCTGTATCACTGTCATACACTGTCATACACTGAAACTCAAAAACATCAAAAACATTATAAAGCAAGCATGATAAACAAAACAAGTTCATCACATAGATAAACATCAACTGATCCTCCTGTAACTTCTTGGGGATAAAATGATAAGACAAGAACAACTCCCCCTCACATCATGATATCTGTTATGCAACAGATGAAATGACTTGTGCAAAATGCACAAGATTAGGATCCTTCTCATGACTTTGTTTTCTTCTCCAAACCTGTATAAACCTTTTCTTTTCTTTGCTCAAGGTGTCTGCTCTAGATGTCTTCAATTTATTCCTGCAAAACTGTGCCTTATGCCCAAAAGAATTGCAATTATAACAAACTATGTTATAACCAAATGACTGATACCTTTTTGACATCTCCTGAGCAATTATGTTATGCTTCCATGTAGGATCAAACATTCTATTCATTTTACAGTTTCTTTGAATGTGTCCAATATTATTGCACTTGTAACAAACAATATCAGTATTCCTTCTGCAATTAACTGATTTGTGTCCAAGTTGATTACAAGCATAACAATAACCATTAAATGAATAGTTATACCTGTACATGTAAGCTTGTCTTATAGATGCAGGTTTTCTGAAATTTCTTCTTTGATTGTGCACAAATTCATCTCTGGTTTTCTGTTCTGTTTCATTCTTCCTTTTACTTTCTCTGGCAGCAACATGATGACTTGAATCAATTTTCCTTCTAGGAGTCTCTCTTGCTTTTGAGCATTCCCCTTCTTCAGTACTCTTTTCAAACAGCAGATTCTTGTACAACTTAGAGGAAGCCTTTTCTAACTCCTTTCTTAAAGAGACTATTTCTGATTCTAGTTTTAGATTCTCAATCCTTCTAACTTCAAGGTCAGATATTGAAACATCTGCTATCCTCTTAGCTTCTTCAATTTCTGTCTTCAATCTAGCAATTTGTTTGTCAGAATCATCAATATATGTCTTTAAAGTTATAATTTGACATTTTGCCTCTTCAAGATCTGTAGATACAATTTCAAGTTTTGAAAGTACATTATCTTTAGATTCTCTTTCTTGCTGCAATTGCATCATTAATTTATTGTTCTTCTTCTTATAATTCTTGAGCTCACTCAGAGCATATATGAGCTCTCCTTCCAAATCAATCTCACAATCTTCTTCATCATCATCACTTGTAGTGCTGGCTTCTTCTAAATCAGATTGGGATTGAACTTCAACTCCTTCATTGTCACTTTCCTCACACACCAGAGTGTCCTCTTCTTTATCTTTATCTTGATAAATTCTTATTAGTTCTTTCCAGATATCCTGAGCTGTTTCACACTGCACAACCTTACAAGAAATATCATTAGATAAACTAGATAAAATAACTTTCTTGGCTATATGATTGCTTTTAAGAGCCTCTTTGTTATTTGAAGAATTACCATTCTCAACTGACATAAGAACATCATATCCTAAGGAGGATAAATACACTTGCATTCTAACATACCAAACTGGAAAATTTGAACCATCAAACTGAGGAACATCTGAAAAATTTTCTTCTAACACAATATCAGATTCAACTTGGAGAACATTTTTATCTACTGTCTTTATATCAACATCTGGAATTGATATGAATGATTTCTTTTGTGTCTTCTGACTAGAAAGAATCTTACCATTTCTCATGTTCTTATTTCTCCTGCACTTACCCATTGAACTCCACACACAGGACCTACCCAAGCTGATTAAGCTGCAAAAGGGAAACTGGCTCTGATACCAATTGTAGGAGTCCGGACAACACTGAGAGGGGGGGTGAATCAGTGTTGTATTAATTTTCAAACATTTTACAACTTTTTGAAAGCTTTCTCTTACAGAACAGATGAAAGGAATACATTAATGATTTGTTGAGTTTATATGCACAAGACTTACAATAACAGATGTAAACAAAATATGATCAAACCAATAATATGCACACACATAGAAGAAATTAAGACACAACCTTTTTACCGAGTGGAAAACCCTCAGGGGTAGAAAAACCACTCATGAAGTGCCTCACTGGCTTAACTGAAAAACATGCCTCACTGGCAATACAAATTGTCTCACTGACAAATATTAAGGTCATACTGACCTATAAGCCTCACTGGCTAATACAATACCTATTAACAAAACATCAATCTTTGTGTGCAAGACATGATTGCTGTTCAATCGGATTTGCACCATTGTTTACAACCTTATACCTTCTGTTTGATTTTCAAATCAGGACCATTTTCTTTTGCAAACAAGCTCCATATACAAATCTCTATAAACAATTTTCTCTGCAAATTAATCCTGTATTCTGATCCATTCAACAACACTGCATATCAATCCTATATTCTAATCCTCCATACAACAACACTGCATATCAATCCTCCATACAACAACACTGCTTTTCTCTGTATGTTTCATCTCTACCTTACTAGCTATTCAATCAATTTCACCTAATTATCATTGCAATTGCATATTGTCTTTTTGATCACCTTGTCAGTCTCTGTACCTATATTTGATCCCTTTCAGTTCATCATTGATCTGCACAATATCACTCCCTTCATCTTGTTAATCCACACACTCAATAAAAAACATCTGTAATATCATTAAATAAAATCTAAATATACTTTCACAATCCTTCATATTCTCTTCTCTATTTTTAAAACAAAATATCTTCCCGTCAATTCTATGCATTAAAAAAAATCTTTTGATCTTCCTCTTCTCTGTACATGATCCTTCACATTCTTTGACATTTCAATTTGGACAATTTCTGTATTCAATATTATCCCTGCAAATAAAATCTTCAATTTGATTTTCTCACAAGACAAAAACATCATTCAATCCATGCATGATGTTTCATATTCTCCAAAATACAAAACCCTTGCAAATTTCTTCAAACAAATTTTTATTATCCTCTTCAAATTCTTCTTCAAAAATAATCTCCTGCAAATTAAAAAATCTTTATCCAATCTGCAACAAAAATTAATTTCTCCTCAGACAAAAACCAAATCCACATTTTCATCTTCAATAAATCTTATTTTCTCTGCAAAGAACTTCTTAAAAAATTCTAGCCAATGTCTCAAAAAATCTCCAAATCTCCATCAATATTTGCCTTCAAAAAAAAATCTCCTTAAAATCATCTCTTGGAGTTTATAGATTAAAAATTTCTAATTTTAAAAATATCTTATCACCATAAAGAAAGAAATTTATATCTTCCTTTTTTTAAAAAAAATCTCCATTTAAAATTCTAAATGGTATGGACCGACCACTTTAGAAAATAAAGAAAGTTTCAAAAAAAAATTAAAAGCCATAAAAAGGCTTGGAGATCGATTTTCAAGACTTCTAAATTTCTCACAAAATTTTAATAGTATTTTTTCTTAAAGCATTGGGCGGGCTCCTCTTAGCCTTTTTAACGGTGATAGTTTAAATTTAAATACATGGTAAGCCCGCCCATTTCACCTTTCAAACAGCCTTGATATAATATTGGCGCTCATGTGTTAACCGCTACCATCGGTGAAGGCTAAAAGAGGCCGGTCACTTTGACGAGCTATAATCCCTCCAATAGGTAAGTGTTAGTGATATGACCTATGAACACAGGTCAACAGTAGGATAGAACAAAAAGAGCACAATGGAGATGATGGGGAAAAATAAGCTTTAATAACTATAATTTAGAAATTTTAACCCCTTGGCTTCCTTTTAATATAAACCCTAAACAATAGATGAATAATTATGTATCTTAGACTCAAGATAACTCTGCATAGTTCAACGAACCAATTCTGCCATGAACATTATGTCATATTGTATAAGAACTCTTGAAGATGTACTTTTCAAAGCAACTTATGATTTTGTATCATGGGCTATCATCAACCAACTCAAACCATATGAGCTATAAGAAGCAACAATCAATTTACAACATGATTTCATCTAACTGATCATCCAATAAGAAAGGCATGTCATCAAATTATTCCTGTGATCCTGAAAGAAGATGATGAATAATGATTACCATCATAAACCAAAAACTGATAACTCCAAGGACCAATATGAATACTACACATCAAGATCATGAGAAACCATTTGAAGATCTCCTTAACAACCACATCCTTGATAGACCTGACACTTGATGAGCACCAATGATCAACTAATGAACTTACCAATGTTACTGTCAACTCCATCCACTGTTACTGACTGTATAAAACCATGTCAAGTATGTCAAGAGCACAACCAGTTACTTTTAAATTCACATCATCATATGACTCCAAATGTATGACATCAAACTTATGATCAATGACATTCTGAAAGAAGACTTTGTACAAGCTCAACACAAGTTAGCAAGATAATAAGCTCCATCACCTGTATCATGATCAATAACAACCTTTTGACATCAATGACAAACTATTACCATCAATGACCACATGGCAAATGTGGACATGACACATGTGTTGTGAGTGATGACCGCATGGGAAATGTAGGCATGACACATGACTAACATGTAAATCTATTGTATCCAATTTAATATCAATAATATTCTTATTAGCTCGCTTAAAGCTAATAAAGCAAAAATCCCTCGCTCTTCTTACCCATCTTTGTAACCACACAGACTTGGGATTTGAAAACTTTAGACTTTGAGAGGCCTGAAGAATGACATTTGAGATAGAAGCCTTTGAACTAGAGCTCTTGGCGAGTTGGTTGCATGCCTAGCAGGAGAGTTTCTTTAATCTTCTCAGTATCCATGCTTCGAATTACCAAAACTAAAGTTTTATTTCAAACTTATTTCTACAACATGGAGAGATCTTGGCGTGTTTGCAAGTTTTTAAACTTCACTCAGGTTGGGGAGATTAGAAGCACTTTTCTAGCTACTGCATAGATGTGTTAAAGATCTGGATTGCTATATATATGTTCTATGTTATTTGAACCTTTGCGACTGCATGGACAATATAGAACCCTACCATTTTATATTACTTGGGATTTCAGAGATTTTGTGCACATTTGTAGTAACTATGGAGCTTCCTCAAAAGTCTAAAATCCTGCTATGTTATCACATTTGCAAACACTACCAAACTACACAAAAACTCTACATCTTTGCCATGGTCAAATATCATTTGAATTTTTCATTTTGTTATATTGTAAAGCTTCCAAAGAAGTATGTGGGTCCCATGTTTTTCTATTCCTCATGAGTTTTAAATCCATTTGAAAACATATTGAGAAACTCCCTTTAAAAAACAATAATATAATGTTTTCAAACAATCTACTAAGACTATAACCTCACAAATATATTTTGTGACCATGCAAACTTTCGGATTTCCAATTCACACTAATAAAAACTATGGTGCTCCAACCAATCGGTGTCACTTTGATCTTTTTCAATTATAATCACAAAAGAAAACCTTCCCCCTTCAGAATTTTTTTGGACTTTTAATTTACAAGTGTAAAACGGAAATTTTGTTTGAGCCTGTACATGAGTTTTAGTCTTGTATTGACAATGTTATCTTCAACTTCTAAAATTTCCTTATAAATATGAATTCATGCTGCCACCTTATTTATGCACTGTCGATCTTCTTTGATGTGTAGTTAATTAAATTCCTATGATACAACACTATGACATCTTTAATGTACACATTTCTATGACCTTAAAACAACATTTGTTTTGTCATAATTATGAACATTCAAGTATGACTCATAGTGACAATGACTCTATTGTAACTTGAAGACAATTCTAAAAACGATGCTTCAAAACAATTGAATTTGATTCCTAATCACTTACAACTAAGATCGATAGTTGATAATTTCTTTGAACTTTTAATTTACAAGTGTAAAGAGAAATTTTGCTTGAGCCTGTACATGAGTTCTAGTCTTGCATTGATAATGTTATCTTGGACTTCTAAAATTTTGTTACAAATGTGAATTCATGTTGCCACCTTACTTATGCATTGTCCACCTTCTTTGATGTGTAGTTAATTAAATTCCTATGATACAGCACAATGACATCTCTAACACAACACTTCTATGACTTTCAAACGACATTTTCTTTTTGATTATTATGAACATTCAAGTATTGATGCATACTGACAATGACTCTACAACTTGAAGACAATTCTAAAAATGATGCTTCAAAACAACTGAATTTGGTTTCCTAATCATTTACAACTACGATCGATAGTTGATAATTTCTTTGGATTTTTAATTTAGAAGTGTAAGGGGAAAGTTTGCTTGAGCCTGTACATGAGTTCTAGTCTCGCATTGATAATAATATCCTAGACTTCTAAAATTTCCTTACAAATGTGAATTAATGTTGCCACCTTACTTATGCATTGTCGACCTTCTGTGATGTGTAGTTAATTAAAATCCTATGATACAACACGACGACATTTCTAACACAACACTTCTATGAACTTCAAATGACATTTGCTTTGTGATTATTATGAACATTCAAGCACTGACTCATGGTGACAATGACTCTACAACTTGAAGACGATTCTAAAAACGATGCTTCGATACGACTGAATTTGATTCCTAATCACTTACAACTAAGATCGACAGTTGATAATTTTTTACTCCATCACATTTAATTGACACATACCAACTTTTAAAAAAAAACATGATAAAAAGATGAAGATATCATCATCATATTACAGACAAAAATACAGGTATCTATGTAATCAAGTTGTTTCTATTTAAGAAAATCTTTGATGGGACGTAAACGTTTTCTAACAAGTAACTTAATTAATGGCGCGCATCTTTTCTGGTTATAACTAACATTCAGACATCAGATTCCTTTCACCTCTCTGTATCTCTTTGTTAAGGAAATATACCATACCTTTCTTAATCAGAAAACTTGTGAAAGTTGTTGAGTTTTCAGATTAATTTGAAAAGAAATCCATGGGACTAAGGTATCAGACAATACCCCACCAGATTTAGGAAAAAATCAAATGACAATTGGAAAATGGGCAAACATAGACTGTGTCAACCACAAATCGCCGCTTGTTTTTTTTGGTTTTATTCAAGATGCGCAGAACATTGAACGATTTAGTCAAAAAAAAAATCTCCATCTTGTTCATCAATCTATTCTCCAAAATTTATCATTTAATGCATGGTTGGTGATAAGCTTGGTACGAATCCAGCTAGAAACAGACTGGTGATTGCTTTATGTGGCTTCCAGTGAGGATACCTAGGCTATTGTCTCAATCAACAAGGCAATGCTGTCTATTCTCGTACAGTTTTAATTTTAGGCAGATCAGTCCACAAAAGTAATAAAGCAGGTAACATTTGCATTTATATATGTCGTGCATTACATTGTTTTGTTTTTTTCTTATTTGGAGGGTTTTATATCAAATTCTATTTTTTCAATAGTGATTTGAATTTTGGTGCGCGCGAAATCAAGGAATATACTATCATCTATCATCAATTGTGTTTAACATTCAATTATCAACAGCAGAGTATGAATTATAGCAATTGGTTAGAGTGTTCTGGCAATCTCGCTGAGAGATGTATGCCTGATTCCTGCCTATCTTCTTCATTGGGAAGGAAGTAGTATTAATGTATTCCCGAAAGTCACTATCAAAGGTCATCCCAACTATTGAAGCAGAATAAGTAATTAACAATTAATTAATGTTAGTTCCAATCAGAATAACTATTGTAAAGAGAATTCTTTAATTGATTATTATTGCCTATTGTATCTCCCAACTAATTATAAGTTAGTATTTATTCATATTAAATAAATATTTACCTTTTACAAAGTTTATATGCAAATTTTTTAACAAATCATATTAAAAAACAAACTATCAATAATGTGATTGGCTAATATCTTTTAACTTTTATTTTGATTAGCTATAAAATTTTAGGTGTTATGATCCTCTTCACATAAATCAAGGAGAAATATCTTGACCATTAGCTTTTTCAACGTTAAATCAAAGCCACCAAGAAATGAAAAATGCGAGTTTTACAATTAATGCTCCATACCATATAAGTGATGTGGTTTAATTCACAGACTAGCTTTTCCATCAGTAAAGCACAGCTACCAAGAAAGGAAAAATGTTAGTTTTACAATTAATGCTCCATATGGGTGGATAGGGGGTACCAAGAGATGGCAAACGTGGTTTAATTCATGGACCCACAAGAGCACTTTCAAATAAAATATGTATCTTTATAAGCATTTATCTATTCTCTTTTTCATTGTGTTTGGTGGATTGGTAGTGACTTGACTTGCAAAGGATTAAGTTTAATTTTTTTTAATGTTTTTACATTAATAAATGTTTTTAATAATATTTAAAAGATTAAAGTAGTTTATGGATATAAGTATAGTAATAAAGTTGTTTTGTATATAGATATTTTTAATAGATGTTTAAATTATATTTGAGTGATATAATTATAATATAGTATTTATAGTATAAATATTAATATCAATATGTTAATTAAATTATGTCTATATAATATTATACTAATTATAATATAATAGAAATACAATATAACTATATTGATATTAATTATTGTAACTAGCATACCTATCTTTAGAAAATCACAGATTCATCAAAAATAGGTGCCTCAGGTCTAGTAAAAAATAGGTCCCTCAAGAATGATATCTCTCAGTGTCTTGTAAATATAAATATATGTAAGTGATAATACAATATATATAGGGAGATGAGCTAAAATATATACATATTTTTTGAGGAAAGATGTTAAAAATATATTAAAAGAATTGAAGACCAAGCAGCAAAAGTTGTACCAAGCTACAAAAATTAGAGGGGAGAGGGAGAGTAGCCAAAAGTGGCAAAACCCCAACAGCCACCAACTGATCTAACTTTCCATGTTAGCTAAAACACAGGTTTGTTCATTAACCCGAAAGATACGTTCATCAGAAACAAGAGAATTACTATTCCAATGAACTCCTAAGGGCATATCGGATCCCGTTTTAGCAAGGAAATCAACAACTTGATTTGTAGCTCTATTAACATAAACAGGGAAAACATCTTCCAAATCTTTCCACAAAAGCTTGATTTGAGAAACTATAAGTTTCATCCTCTAAGAGTTCAGAGTAAAGTTTAAAATAGAATCTAGAGCACCAACCATGAGTTGAGAATCTGATTCAATAATAACACGTTTGTGGCCATGGTGAATAACCCACATAGAAGTAGACTTTATGGCCAAAGCCTCAACTTCATTGTTGGTAGTTGGACCTAGGCCATTGAGTTCCCAATAACTAACGACTTCCTTATGATCTCTGCAAACAAAGCCAAAGCTGGCTTTGCCTGGGTTGTCTTTAGCAACACCATCTGTGTTGATTTTGATCCAGCCGATTGGAGGAGGTTTCCAAGTAGCAAAGGATTTCAGCACGTGCACCTTTCCTGTCATGTCAACTTCAGGATTTTTGTCCTTCATGCCATTGGCAGCCACCATTTTTGCAATCTTACTCCAAATAATTTGCCAAAACATGTCAACTACAGAGGCACTATCTCAAATAATTCTCTAATTTCTTTCAAGCCAGATTTGCCACCAAATGAAATTCAAACCCAACTGCCATCTGATATGAAGAGCTTCATACTTGAATCTACCTCTCCTCCATATTTCCCAAATGGTTTACCTATTGAGAAGGCCTGTGAATCTGATTTTGTGAATGAGGAACCATCTTTCCCATATCTTTCTAGAAAAGGGTCAGTCGAACATCAAATGGTCAAAGGTTTCCTCATTCTTCAAACAGAGGACACATTGGGAAGAACCAATGAAACCTCTTCTTTTGAGATTCTCAAAAGTGAGGATTCCTTTGTGCATAAATTGCCATGCAAAGAAATTGACTTTTGGCCATCCTTTAGTTTGCCAAATCTTGTGCCATGCCTCAAACAAAAAGGTATGAGGGGGGTAAAGGAAGGATTTTTCTGTAGACAGCTTTGACAAAATAGACCCCCATGCTACCAAGCCTCCAAGCAACTTAATGTTCTTCCTCACTTCCAGAGAGGAAATGAGTGGCTAAAAGATTAGAAATAGTAGGCACAAATTCTGGAGGGACAGGAATTGGCCATTCATCCAATTTCTTGAGTTGCCTCAACTTGTAGGATCAGAGCCGACATGAGTTAAAGTAGCATTCAACTTTGATCCAATCCCTGCTCTCCATTTTGGTTTTAACATTCTGCATTTCAGGGAATTGGACAATAATAGGAGGATTTTGATCCCAAGAGTCTGTCCAAAAACAAGCTTTGTCTCCTCTCCCAATTTTCCAAAACATACCATCTTTCAAAACTTGGGAGCCTAACTTGAGAGTTTACCAAACTAAGGATCTCGTTCTAGAGATGGGAAGGTGGCAGAGCTCATTCTAATTTTCATCTCTCAAATATTTACTAGAGAGAATGCAACTAAAGAGGGTAGTTGGTTGAGCAATCCATCTCCTATATAGTTTTCCAACCAGAGCTTTATTGTTGAGGTCCACCCTTCGCAGACCCAGACCACCTTTTATCTTGGGCTGAGTGACTTTATCCCAGCCAACTAAAGCCCACTTTCTTTCGTCTTTAGCACCACTCCATAAGAATTTATGAGTTATCTTGTCTAGTTCTTTCCAAATAGTGGAGGGAGCAGCAAGGATAGAGAATTTATAAATAGCCATTACTTGAATCACAAATTGCAGAAAAATAAGTCTTCCACCATAACTTAACCATCTGTTGGACCAGTGATTGATTTTACCCTGAATAATCTCTAAAAGTTCCCTCCACACAGTCATCTTAAGCTTCTTGAAGTGAAGAGGGATTCCCAGGTAAGTCATAGGTAACTTTGTCTGTAGGAAACCTAAAATAGAAAGAATTCTATTTTGGTTTCTTAGATCCACATTTAAAAAAACCACTTGTGATTTTTTGATTGTTAATGACTTGGTTGGTGGCTTTAAGATAAGTATTTAGAGTTGCTCTAACCATTCTAGCTGCTTTGCAAGTGCCCAAGCCTAAGAGGTCCATGTCATCAATGGATTGAAGGTGAGTTAGGACTTCCTCTCCAATCTTGAATCCAGAAATCAGGCCGATCCTTCTTTTTTCAAGAAAAAATTTCCCAGGCCCTCAACGAGAATGAGAAACCAATAAGGAGAACAAGGGTCACCTTGATGAAGACCACGAGAAGCTCCAAAAGGATGAGAGGGGAGGCCTTTATAAGAATAGAGTAGTTTGGAGAAGCAACACAACTCATAATCCAGTCTATCCAAGCTTGGGAGAAGCCGAAGGCAGACATCATTTTAGATTAAAAAATGACCACTTGACCTTGTCATAAGCCTTTGACATGTCCACTTTGATAAACATACTAGATTTGCTAGTGTTTTGCATTGAGTGAATAGCCTCCTGAGCCAGGATAACTCCATCTAATATCCATCTACCCTTGGCAAAACCACCTTGCTCAGGGCCTATAATTTTCTGAAGAAGAGGTTTCAGATGGTCAACCATCACAGAAGTGAGAGTTTTATAAATAACATTACATAAAGCAATAGGTCTGAAATCATAAATGTGTATCCCAACCTCCTCTTTAAGAATAAGGGCAAGAAAAGTATGGTTCAAGGATTTGAGCATTTTCTTATTGGCAAGAGACTCTTCAATTACAACAATAACATCCTTGTGAATAAGGCTCCAAAAGGATTGAAAAAGCTCAATAGGAAAACCATCGAGACTAGGAGTTTTCCTAGTGCTCATATTGAAAAAAACTTTCCTCACTTCTTTACTATCAATGGGATTTAGGAGAACTTGATTTTCTTATTCAGAAATAATAGAAGGGATGGCTGCTAAGACTTCAAGTTGAGCCTGAAGGTCCTAGACGTCACTGGCCTTGAATAAATTAGCAAAGTAATTTGAGGAAAACTGTTGCTGCTCAGGAATGGAGTGCATAGGCTGACCCATCACATCTTGAAGAGCATCCATCTTGTTCCCTTGCCTTCAACCACAGGCTGGATAGTGGAAAAAAGTGGTGTTTCTATCCCCTCCAGAAGCCAACAAATGAGATCACATTGTTTCCAATAAATCTCTTCTTCAGTATCAATAGATTTAATAGCATTATGGAGGGCATCATCTTCATCTCTCAACTTATCAGAGATGATTCCTTCCCAGAATTGTTTTTGAACTTCATCCCATCTGACAAGCAAGGGAGCTCTTTGATTCTGAAAATCAGATTTATTGTTACTCTTCCATCCTTTCAATTGATAATTGACATGATGGAGCTATTTATGAAGTCTGAACATAGAAATACCAAAAGGCAGTCTGCCCTCTTCCCACCATTTAGGAATAAGTTGCCAAAATTCATCTTTTAAAAGCTAGTAATTTTCAATTTTGAATGGGTTGTAGAATTACCTGTTTTGATGCCTCAAGAAGGACTAGGGAGTGATCAAAGACATGGCCTTCAAGGATATGAGTAGTTAAGTTCCACTTCACAAAGGCCTCCTCTGAGACCAGAAATTTATCTAATCTCACCTTCCTCGAGTCAAGAGATTTTCTTTTGTTGGTCCAAGTAAAGTAGATCCCAGGAGCTTTTATGTCTATTAAATGCACGGCTTGAACCTGAGCAATCATATGACAATCCCTAATGTCAAGAGAAGGGGAGCCGACTTCTTGATCTCTAGAAGATAGTTTGGTATTAAAGTCTCTGACAACAATCCAGTCTAAATCTTCTTTGGAGGATCTCATACTTTGGAGAGTAGTCCATTGACGAGTTAGGTAGGCAAAATTTTGGTCCCCATAAAAGTTAGTAACCAGAATCTACTCCTTAGTCATATTATTCTAGAAGAGAGAAGTGAGAACACCCCTCCAGGCAATATGTTCCAAAGAAGTCCATTCAAGAGAGTTCCAAAGGGTGATAGTCCCTCCCGAGGCACCACGGGCAACCACCGCCATATGACCAGCACCTCTCCATATTTTGTCGACAACTTTATCAATAATATCTAGAGACATTTTGGTCTCTTGGATAAGCAAAAAATTAGTATTATGATTCTCTAATAATCTGTGGATAGCAACTTGATGGGTGCTAGTATTTAAACCCCTAATATTCCATGATTGTAAAATCATTGTTTACCATGGGGCAAGTACGAATCAAGAGGCCTTACTAATCCTTCATTGATGATTTTTTCTCCTTGACAAGCTATCAATTCTTTTGTTGTTTTTCGGCATGGTCCTTGAGAGCTATTATTTTTCAGTCTCTTTTCTATCTGGGAAATCCCAAGAAGAGGCTTTTCCTCGCTCTTTTCTACTAGTTCCAGAATAATTTCTTGAACTAAAGGTTGTTCCTGGGAGCAAACTATCATAGCACTTGCCATTTTTGATTGAGAGGTGTCACTATTCTTTATAGCTAAAACTTCATTGGGGGTAGTTAGTATAGGAACAACAAGTTGAATTGAATCATTGGCAAGATTCTGGACTTTCCAAGTCTAAAGATTGTTCTTCTTCTTGATCCACCAGGGTCTTGAAAATTTCATACCTATTGGAAGGTTTGGGATGCATCTAATCCTTCCCTTCTTTCTTTTTTTGTCTCTTGTTTCTTTTTGGTTGTTCAAATTCATCCTGTTGGATTTCCTTCCCTTTCTGGGGATTGATTTGTTCTTTATTAGCAGTTTGTTTGCTCTTTGTATCTAGGCTTGGTAAAGTGGGAGAGGACGCATCTCCTGAGATTGGATTAGAGGGACAAAGATGAGCTACATGACCATATTCATGGCATACTCTGCATTTAAAAGGCAAAGCCTCATAGTCTAATTGTTGTATCCAAGAAAGATTTCCTATTTCAAGTTTAATATATGTAGGTAAGGGATGGCTGAGATCCATTTCCACACAAAGCCAAGCATAAACTGCAGAGGTTCCTTCCATTGTATCTCTAGAGATGCCTAGGAACTTTCCAAGAGAGTTACCTATGATTTCCAATACTAGTAGAGACCAATATTCCATTGGTAGGGAATACATTCGGATCCAGATAGGAATAGCAATAGGTTCTATCCTAGGATCAAAACCAACATTCCAAGGTTGGATAAATAGCCCAGAAGGTCCATGACTTCTTTTTTCAAACTCAAAGGCCTTATTTCTATTAGAGAGAAGAAAAACTAACAATGCAGTATCTATTGCTAATAAACTAGAGAGAGTATTCCCCATGGAGTTCCCAGTTATTCCTTATCCATGAGTGTAAAAAAATTAAAGATGGGAGAAAACCCATAAACTTATAGATTAGGTCATCATTCATCTTGTTGGAGACATTTTCTTCTACTAATTCTTGTAAGATGCTTATCTTTGGTCTCATATTGGACTGGGGAAAGTAGCTGTTGATTTTGTGGCCGGACGTGGGATGACCTATTGCTGCAAAAACATTATTAGCACTCGAGATCGGAGCACCAAACGACTCATGAGGATGGTTCTCTTTTAGCAGATCTGCAAAGGAAGAATGCGGGTTAGGAGGACCACGGGAGGAGGACCCCATTGGGTCCAATGAAGGTGGCAGGGATGCAAAAGACACAGGTGTGGCCAAAGGAAACCCTAGAGCAGTGTCTCGACGTCTGATCACGACACCACATTCAAAATATATACATATTACTATATAATACTATAGGATATTAGAAAAGCATATAGGAATGCACTTTTATATATTATAATAATATTATTTTATTTTATTTTGTAATTGTATTAATTTAATATGTTTATTTATTTTATTAGTTTTATAATTTTATAAATTTAATTAATTTTTTTGCTAACAAAAAAATTATTATGTAATATAATAAATAGTTATGTAGTTCAATGAATAAAAATATAATATAATTGATATAGTTTATAGTTTATAAATAAATTAGTGAGTAATATTTTTGAATTAATTGTTTAAAATTTGAATAGAGAAAGAATAAATAAATACAAATTTACTTTAATTTTTACTTCATTGTTATTTGAATATCATTTTTAATATCTGTCCTAAGCAATGTTTATTTTTACCCAAGAGCAAAGAATATTTATTTACTTAAAAGTTATTTTATTTTATTTACTTAAGATTTATTTTCTACTTAGTTTATTTACTTAAGATTTATTTTATTTTATTTTATATTGGTTTTGTTTTAGGTTTTATTATTTTTTCATGTCAACTCTTTAATAGGTTTTGTAAACAATTTTTGTTAACATGCTCACGCCATTACACTCCACCCCTTGCTACCATGTAGTTAGCGTAACTAGCATACCTATATTTAAAAAATATATCTAAAGTACATTGAGAGATATCCTTCTCGAGGTGCCTATTCCACCAATGTGTGGTAAATTGATTAAAAAAATAGGCGCCTGGAGAAGGATATCTCTGGGTGTACTTTAGCTATATTTTTTAAATATAGGTATGCTAGTAGCATCCACAACAGCAAACCTAATTCTAACTATATTATATAATTATATGAATTATTATAATTATATAATATAATATTACATTATATAGAATAATTATAATTATAATATATGTATATATATAATTATAATTGTATTATATATTATATTTATGATTAGAGTTAGTGGTTAAAATTAGGGTTAGGGTTAGTGTTAAGGTTAGAATTAGGGTTACGATTAGTATTAGAGTTAGGGTGACAATTAGGGTTAGAATTATGATTAGAAATAGGGTTAGGGTTACAATTAGGGTTAGGGTTAGTATTCTGGTGAGGGTTAGAGATAGAATTATAATTAGGGTTCAAATTAGGGTTGGAATTATGGTTAGCATTAGAGTTAGTGTTAGTATTAGAGTTACGACCAAAATAATGGTTAGAATTATGTTAAATAAGGTCCCACCGGGCGTGCTAGAAACTGTTATCACCTAGAATTACACCTTGCTCAGAGAGAGTCTAAGCATTCTAGTGACACAATGGGAATGATCTCGAAGTGTGGGACCTTGCGAATTGAGATCAGACCTCCGGAGAAGGCCGACTTCCTACCTCTGAGCCTAATGCTTAGAAGAAAATATCTAAACCTAGTGCTAATGCTTACAGGGGAAAAGGGTTAGAAGGAAACTAAATTGAAAAGGAGTGATACACCAGATTTAGTGAGCGATGGTGATCATGGTTTAGACACAATAATGATTTCAATGATGAGGGGGATTCACACAGACTTATGACTGATTGAGGCTTCGATATGAAGGTCAAACCTGTAGAGGAGCCATTTTACTCACATAACATACTATAACTTCAATTAAAACACAGAAATCAGGACACAAGAGAGGCAAGAAGTCATGCATATATTAATCATCAAGGTTAGAAACCATTACAATACAGAATATTCAGTAGCAGAAGTTTGGCTACAAAAAAATTGGTAGCATAACACCCCAAAATAAAACCATCCCCCTTTGTTAATTAGGTTACATTGCATTTTATAGGTCAAGCCCTTATGCAGAAAGGAAAGAAGTCACTGCTCCATAGGATCTGAGGTCATCAATGCAGGAACAAGGGCGTAGAGGTAGGGGCATGGTGAAAGGACAGGAACCATGCCGCTGGTAGGTCCAAAACCATAGAAAGTAGTTGCCCCTAACGTAAGAGAGGATAGGGCATTGAAGAAGAAAACCCCAAAGTCGCCACCCAACACACGAAGATCAGTCGGCAAGACACAGAGCCCATATGCATTGAAGAGCAAAGCCATCCACCATGAATGCACCCATAAAACTCACCAACCGAAGCTACTGTGAAAACAAACAGCCTCTGCACACGCTAAAATAACCGTTGAGACGTCTTGTCGATCGAGCAAGCAAAGCCAGATCAAACTTTGAAAGTCAAAAAATTCCCCTTAAAAGCCTGCTAGATAAAAGAGGGGGCAAAAACAAGCACTTTTGCCTTTTGAAGCATGTCAAAATTCACCAGGATGTAGAAGTTATGGGCAATCAAAGTTTCGGTCAATTGTATTTTGCAATGTATATCGCTTTGCACCTGCACTTGTATCGACCTTTGAATGACCCTTTGAATCTGACTTTGCATATACAAACTGCTTTGTATGCATTGGGTTGTCGGGGCGACTTTAAACTGAATCGTCGATGCACATCGTCTCACCGAAATGTTCATTGTATGTGCTTTGCTTTTCTTCATCTAAATCAGCCTTTGAAATGCCTTTGTATATTAAATTGTATGTCGCCCTGCATATACAATACAAATGGCTATATACAAGAGCGGGCCCCTTTTGAATTTAACTTCGGATCGGCCCTGACACATGGCACCACCTGATTGGTCACTGAGTTGAGCTTTGAGACCCATCGCTGAATAATGCATCCTCCATCGGCTGTTGAAAAGACAAGA
This sequence comes from Cunninghamia lanceolata, assembly GCA_027924645.1. Classification (NCBI taxonomy): domain Eukaryota; kingdom Viridiplantae; phylum Streptophyta; class Pinopsida; order Cupressales; family Cupressaceae; genus Cunninghamia; species Cunninghamia lanceolata. The sequence goes on along the minus strand of BSBN01001219.1, from coordinate 1,547,137 downwards.
AACTGGGTGGCCGATGTGCTAAGTCTGGTTGAAAATCCTTGTATGTCTCCCTTGTATATTTGATTGTATATGCAAACATACAATCACATATACATATAATGCGCAGACCCCAACATTTGATGAAGCAAGTTAAAATTATTATCAAGTCTGGATTTGTATCCTTTCTTCGTGTATCAGCACATACAAGCACCTCAACATACAAACTGCAGAACTTAATGCTGAATTTGTCAAAATTTGATATCCCAATCAGGTTCACCTTGTATGTTTTCCCTTTGTATATCAGCCTTGTATATCATATATACAATGCGAATATACAAGCAGAATTGTATACAATCACTTTGCACGTTGCAAACATGCATCTGACCTTGTATGCTACCGTGGTATATTCCTTTGTATCTTCCCTTTGTATGTCTAAACATACAATGCGAAAATACAAGTAAAAGATGCATATAAACATGTCTGCCTTTATCAACTAAACTGCATACCTTTTTGGGTCTGGACCTTGTATGTCAAGAATGTATATGCATTTTGTATATGCGATTGTATGTGCAAAGATACAATCACATATACATACAATTGGTTGGCCCCAACCTTTGCATCTTGTCCTTGTATATTGACTTTGCATGTGCAACTTGCATATGAGATACAATCACCTTTGTATGCAAACGGACCCCACTTTCCCTTGTATATTTTGCTTTGGCCCTTGCATGTTTCATTTGTATCTTCATCGGCCAATTAGAAAGACCTTGGAATGAGCTGCCGATGCACAAGGTCTCAGCGATGATCCCCTTACATGTCTGCCCCTTGTTTCTTGCCTTTGCATCTCGCCGATGTACATTCACCTTTACCTATGGCCTTTGTATCTACCTTTGTATGTCTAAACATACAATGGCGAATGTATATGCAAATATACATTCGAAAATGCATACACAAATACTAAGCATGAACTGAGAAATCCCTGCGATGGAAAAGACTTGAAGCTAAAAGATTTCTAGGTTTTTTTGGGTTTTTGGCAAGGATTCTCCAGGCGAGATTTTGGGAAATTTGGCAAAGCAAAACATGAGTGATTATAGGATTTATGACTTCTCTCCTTCTATTTAGGCTTTCTCTGATCGAATTTCTTTGATGGAAGGAGGGAAACAAGAATATTTTGGGGCTAGGCAAAATATGACAACATCTTTGGTGACCTCTCAGAGGTGTTTTCCTGTTAAACAAATTGATCAGTGGCCTTATACATCCATTGGGCATGGAGTCACATAGAGACTTAAAAATAAACCTTTGACAATCAATTTGCCCTCAGTGACTCAGCATATCAGCAATGAAGAACTCAGGAAGACCAAAACCAAAACAAAATGCTGAAAGCGACCCACAAACTATGCTAGGCAGCACTTAGGGAAAACAAAAAGGCATCTAAACTATTGTGCAACAGCACTTATTGAAAGCAAAAAACCTAATCTACTGATTTTACAAGGCAACTCATACATCAAAACACCTCTTCAGGGGCATCCCATTGACTGGGATAGGCAAATTTTCTCCATCCATATTTGATAACTGAAATGCATTGTGCTCCTTGCATTCAGTAATGATAAATGGGCCACTCCACATGCTATCAAACCTGGAGTGCTTCCCTGGCCTGCTTTTCAACTCATCCCATTTAAGTACCATATCACCCTCCCTAAAATTTCTGAGAGTGGCCTTGTTGTCAAAAACTCTTTTTGTTTGAAGCTGATGATACTCCATAGCTTTCACAGCTTTATCTCTGATCTCTTCAAGCTCCATAAGTTGAGCATATCTGACAGCCATGGGGTCTCCTTCTTCAAACATCTCCAGTTGATTCATGACATCAAGTGCTAGCAGTTCTACAGACATAGGCAATCTTGCCTGCTTTCCATAAACTAACATATATGGAGAGTTTCCAATAGATCTCTTGGGAGTTATTCTATCTGCCCATAATGCAGATTTCAGATTGGTGTGCCAGGTTCTCTGGTTGTCCTCCATTGATCTTTTGATAATCCTTATGAGATTCCTATTTGTGGATTCAGCCAAACCATTACCTTGTGGGTAATAATTTGATGAAGTGTTCAAATAGATTTCATTCTTCACAGCCCAGTCAGTCATCCTCAATCCAACAAAGGCTAAAGCATTGTCTGAGATAATTAACTCAAGTACTCCAAATCTGGATACAAACCATGATAAAAGCTCAAAACAACATTCTCATTGGATTCCTTCAGAGCCACTGCTTCAGTCCACCTTGTGAAATAGTATGTTGTTATAAGTACCCACCTATGGCCTGCACTTGACTGTGGGTTAATGGGACCTATAAAATCAATGCCCCATCTCATGAAGGGCTGCTCTACTTGAATTGGCTACAGAGATAAAGCTGGCAGCCTTTCTTTGCCTACAAAAATGGCACATTTTACACACTTTCTGGGCCATGCATGGGCATCCTTGAATAAGCTGGGCCAGTAATAGCCAACTCTCATTATTTTCCAAGAAGTAGTTCTTGGGGTAAAATGACCCCCTGCTGTTCCATCATGAAACTCATGTAGCACTTTGTCAGTTTGATTATTGTCAATGCATCTTAACAACGCACCATTAAAATCTTTTCTGAAAAGGATATCATTTATTAAAACATATGGAATAGACTGCAGTCTAAAATATCTCCTCTTAGTTCTATCTAAACCTACTAGACATTCACCGGTTTGCAAGAAATGAGTCATGTCATTAACCCAACCTATGCCGACTGCTGCTGTGTCATCCTAATGTTCATCTTCAATGATCAGAAGCACCTCTTCTTCCTTCTTTGTTTCATTTTCAGACCCAGTAGCAAGTTGTTCATTGAGTCCTCTACCTCTGATAAGCTTGGTTATCTTGATATCTACGTCATATTCCATGACTTGGTTGATCCAACCAACCCTTTTCTCATTAACATCCTTCCCTAACAAAAATTCCTTCACACCAGGGTGAGCAACCATTAAATGTACATTGTTGTTAGAAATAAGATGCCTAAACTTCTTGAGACTTCTTACCACTGCAAGGACATGCTTTTCAATGAAACTATATCTCTATTCATACTCCTCCAGTCCTTGACTAAAGAAAGCGATTGGCTGCTCAAAGCCTTCACTTTGCTGCTATACCAGAATTGTAGAAATTGTGTCTGGGCTGCCATAAGCATACAAAATAAAATCTTTTGAAAAATCAAGATTTACCAGAGTTGGTGCAGCCGATAACACTTCTTTTATGGACTCAAAGTTGAGTTTGTCTTCTTTTGTCCAACTGAAAACTGTATTTTTCTTTAGCATAGAGGTCAATGGCTTCAATAAATTTGCAATGTCAGGTATAAATCTTCACGGGAAATTAATTCTGCCAATAAAACTTTGCAGCCCTTTCTTGTGGCTGGGTAAAGGCAGCTCCAAAATAGCTCTTACTCTTTCTTTATCAATGGTAACTCCCTCCTTTGACACAATGTGTCCTAAAAGCTTGCCTTCATGCACAACAAAAATGCATTTCTTGGGATTGAGAGATATCCCAAACTCTGTTGATAACTGAGAGGGGGGGGGTGAATCAGTTATCCTAATTATTTCCCTTAATGAACTTTCTTTTTAATTGATGCAGCATAGAATCAAACACAAAACATTAATCATGAAATAAGAAACACATGACACAGTATTTTTGACGTGGAAACCCTGTTAAGGGAGAAAACCACGGGGTGATTAACCCAAAATTATTCTCTGTTAGAAGAATAGGAAATTACAAAATGGCACTTGCCAATTAGGGCTCACTGCCCGAGCACACTGCTCACAAGAGGCCCACTGCCTACAAGAAGACACACTGTCTACAAAGTGATAAGAATCACAGTCTTGAACTGATTGGAAGCATCTGCATATGCTGGAGTTCAGTTCCGGTTAGGCTCAGTACACTGATCTGCTGCACTTCATCTTTCCTCTGTTCTTTATTCTGCTATCTTTCACATACCGGATCCTTTTTGCTACCTCTGCTCTGTTCTGGACTTATTCGCATATATCTTCACACCATCACACACTTCACAACTAAATCCATCCTCTATATATATCCGCACAAGTAATTTCATCACCTTTCTAGTCGGCATCCGGAACAGTCTAGTTTCTTACAAACTTTTGTTCTGTCGGCTGAATCCTTCCTCACCAAGCAATGCGGATCAAGCATATACTTGTAGATATCATTAATCATGTCGGCCAAACATGATTCATGCCTTCACAACCTCTGTCATCAACAGTAACACATCCGGAAAGTAGTCTGATACTCTGTCAGTCAGTTCTTCCTCTGTTTTCACTGTCTCTCAGGAATCCGGTACTCAACCATTCATATCTTTTTCCTTGTCCATCACCGGAGGCTAAATCCTTGGAATATACCACTCAAGGTAGTCCTCTTGACTTCCCCAAATCCGCACTGCACCAAGACACTTCCTCTGAGAGATCCGGACCAATCTGTCGGACCTTGCCACATGCTCTGTTCTTCTTCACGGGACCACAACATTCTTTATTCTGACTTCCGGTAGAGACACATCATGACTTGCGGATATGTGGGATGACCTTTGTTGCCATCAATGACAACAACCATGAATCCATATAGTGTCTCTTGCCAACAAACTCTTCACATCTCTCAAATACTTGCCTCAAGTGGACAAAGTGTTCAGTTGCATCCTTAGAGAAAATTGTAATGTCATCAAGGTACACCAGTACCAATTTATAAAGCAAACCTTTAAAAGCCATAGCCATAGCTCTCTAAAAAGTAGAGCCAGTATTTGACAGACCAAAAGGCATCCTTTTGTAGGCCATGGTGCCCCATTTGGTGGTAAAAGCAGTTTTAAACTGATCTTCCTCCTTAACTAACACTTGGTTATAACCAAAAAAACCATCAAGTAAGGAGAATCTTTCTGAACCAACCACCACTTGCAGAATTTGCTCCATTAAGGGCAGTGGGTAGTGGTCTTTCAGGGAGGCTCTATTAAGGTCCCTAAAATCAACACATAGTCTAATCTCTCCATTCTTCTTCCTCACAGGAACAAGATTAGAGACCCAAGAAGTATGCTTGATTGAAAAAATGATGTTTCCCTCAATCAACTTGGTTAATTCTTTAATCATTAGAGGCTCAAGTTTTGGATTTAAAGGTCTTTGTTTCTACCTCACAGGTTTTGTACTTGGCTCTAATTCTATAGTATGCTGGGTGATATGAGGGTCAAATCCTTTTAGGTCTGAGTAATCCCAAGAAAACACATCTTCAAATTCTTGACAAAGAGCAATAAAAGCTTTCCTATCCTCAGGTGAACAGATTTTACCAATTTTGAGAAGCTTACCTTTAAAAATTTCTAGCTCCTCGTAATGTTCCTCTTTGACCTGCATACTAGTTTTTCTCCTCTTTAGCTGATCATCAGTACCAAAAATGGATTCCAAGGTTACCAATCCTCTGGGCAGCTTATTAGTCCTTAACTGAACAACTTGATCATCATCATATTGATGTTTGAGTTTATCCTGATTCATCACAGAAAACTCATCCTCTTCTAACAGAAAACACAGAATCTGCTCATCACTCTCAAAAACCTGCCAATGAATGTTATTGTCAGGGGCAAAGGGCCTATCAACTATTTTCACATGGGGATGTACCCTCTCTCTTTGAATATCACTAGAAATATCAAACTGAGCTCCAATCACAGCTAACCTATTTGCATGATAATTTTGACTCCTTGGAATAGAGATTAGAATGAAAGCGTCAAACTCCTCAATCATATCCCATACCCTATGTTTGTAGCATTTCAAAACATCATTCTTTGTAACGTGTAGTCCCCTCACTTGATTTACAATGAGTTCGCTGTCCCCATACACTTGCAAATAGCCAATTTTCCTCTTCTGTGCCCACTGCAAACCTTAAATCAACCCTTCATATTCAGTAGTGTTATTTGTACATGAAAAAGCAAAACGGAAGGCAGAATAATATCTGTCACCCTGTGGAGACACAAGCATTGCACCACCACTATATCCATTCCTATTTCTAGAGCCATCAAAGTACATTTTCCATACCTCACCTTGCTGCTCTATTTGCTGTTCTGCACTCTTTACAAGGTTTGGAATTTCTGTTTCAGGTTCGTGCAGTATGTAAACCCCTATACTAGTTTCTTGAATGTGTCTGTCAGGATCATCTACGATATTTTCTAAGGCCCACTCCTTTAACAACACCTCTGGTATACTTTCCGCTTGCAGTTTTTGAGCAACGACGAGTTCAAGATCATCAGAAATAATACAATTTGCATTAATAGCACTTGGTACATAAGGCTCTATGTGATGCTTGGCAAGAAATTTAGATTTTATGGTCACTTTTGTGCCATATTAGGTCCTAAACAACATATGGGACCAATCCAAGGATAGATATCCTCCTATCTTGGCTGTGAACTCCCTTGATAAACACATGGCAAAATGAGGAGGTAGATCTATGACGAACACCTCTTGAGAAATGGAAACGTTTGGACAGGTTTGCAAAGTAAGACCTAGGTCTTTTATCACACCTACAGTGTTAACAACTATACCATCTAGCTGGAGCACACCCTTCATTAGGGGTTGGTATTTCAATCCTAATTGGTCTGCAATCTGTTTTGGCATTACAGAACTACTTGCACCACTATCCACCATGCAGTTATGTACTAACTTGTCTCCTATTATTAATGACACATAAAATGGAAGTGGTTTAGCACTCCTGTTTGGTTGTTTGTTGCTATCTTAGGATGAATTGGTAAGAACAACCCTAGCTGGGTCGGTAATTACATCATTTGACACCTTTAAATTAGACAAGGTAGGTTGCAACATGTCCTTTTGACCTAGGATCGCTAAGGAATCCCACATAGACATTGTCACATTCATCTTCTTCATATTTTCAATGATATTGAAAGGCGGGGTAACACTTACCTTCTGATGTGACTTTACAGCAGCAATATCAGCCTGGAAATGAGGCTGTTCCCTGGCGGTTGCTTGAGTATTCCTTTGCAAATTATGGGGAAACTGGGATGTAGAAGGATCAGCAAGTCCTTTTTCTTTGTTTGCTGCTTGATCTATCTCATAGCCCCTCTTTTTAGCTCTTGTATTTGCTGCAACTGAAGTATCATCTCTGTTCATACCACAAAACTCATCTCCCTGCCAATTTAGAAAGGCAGTATCATTCTGAGGCTGCCCTTGCTGCTGTGTAGCCCAATCATTAAGTGTGTTTGGCTACGAAACTGTAGTATTTTGCACCATTAGAGCTTGATTTATCATTCCATTTGCATAGGTTGCCTGACTATGTGGCTGATTACAGGGAAGACACCATTCATACTCAGCTGCTAGGTTATTCTGAATAGGGACAAGGTCACTAGCTGCATTAATGGGTGCAGGATTGTAAGGATGAAAAGGCCTCTGGTTCACATTCTGCCTAGCACCCTGGTAATTATTTTGATAAGGTGCCCTATTAGCTTGATAAGGCTGGTTTTACCCTTGATAAGGCTATCTGTTCTGGAACTGCTATTTTTTGATATTCGTCAGCTCATTACCAAAAGATTGCAACAATCCTTTGATCTCTTGGAACTCAAAAGACTGAGTTTGAGTAGCATTTTCTGATTTATTGGGTTGCACATTAGCTGCTGGTAACACTGGTGCGGCACGTATAACAGCTATAGGAGGCACATACATTGGGAATGGTGGCTGAATAGCGGGGAATATTGGAAAAGGAGGCCTGGGGGCAATTTTACCAGCCTGTATGAGGTTGTTTTCAGCTCTTATGGCTATGGCATAAGCTTGTGGCAAGGAAATTCCTCCATAGATTGAATCATGACTGAAATATCGCTATTTAAAGCTCTCAAATAATATAAGAAAGAATGGTCAACTATGGGCCTTACCATTGGTGGGATTCTATCCCATATCTTTTGGAAATGGTGGTTGAAGTCTGACATCACTTCGTGAGGAGCTCTTTTAATTGTAGATAGCTATTCCACCAACGACAGATGGTCTAATTTATCTTTAAAGAAGCTGCACAACTCTTCTCCCAAACGATCCCATGAATCTATGGAGTTCACCAGCAGGCTTTTGAACCACTGCAAAGCCTTCCCTTTGAGGGACGCTGCTAACAACATGATTGCAACATTCTCTTCTATCACATGATGGACAACACATAGGTTTGCAATGTCTTTTATGTGCTCAGCTGGAGTAGTCTGATCTTCACCATTAAAATATGGTAAACTTTTCAAGGTAATGACAGGGATATCATCATGCTAAGTTAAATTCAGTGGGCTGCCTTGGTTGATTTTTGATTGCAAGAATCATTGTAACTGGGGTTCTTGGGATAGTATGAGTTCCAACAACAGGAGGGGTAGACTTAGCTCTCCTAGAACAGACATGAGTCTTCTTGGGTTTCTCAGCTGTTATCCCTCTTCTTCTAGGTGGGGATAATTGCAAATATTCAAAAGATGAAGAACTGCTTCTGGTTTGTAATCTTCTCATAAGTAGAAATATACTGATTTTGCTAAACCAAAGCTCAAAGTCTCTAGATGTGCAGACTTTAACCTCTTACAAGTCTAAAAATCACTGGCTGCACATCAAAACTAGCAATAAACTATAGTATTTGAACTATTTCTAATTCCACATTGGTCCCACCGGGCGTGCCAGAAACTGTTATCACCTAGAATTGCACCCTACTGAGAGAGAGTCTAAGCATTCTAGTGACACAATGGGAATGATCTCGAAGTGTGGGACCTTGCGAATTGAGATCAGACCACCAGAGAAGGCTGACTTCCTACCTCTGAGCCTAATGCTTAGAGGAAAATATCTAAACATAGTGCTAATGCTTACAGGGGAAAAGGGTTAGAAGGAACTGAATTGAAAAGGAGTGATACACCAGATTTAGTGAGTGATGGTGATCTTGGTTTAGACACAACAATGATTTCAATGATGAGGGGGATTCACACAGACTTATGACTGATTGAGGCTTTGGTATGAAGGTCAAACCTGTAGAGGAGCCATTTTACTCACAGAATAGACTATAACTTCATTTAAAACACAGAAATTAGGACACAAGAGAGGCAAGAAGTCATGCATATATTAATCATGAAGGTCAGAAACTATTACATTACAGAATATTCAATAGTAGAAGTCTGACTATAGAAAAATCGGTAGCATAACAACCTAAAATAAAACCATCCCCCTTTGTTAATGACGTTACATTGCATTTTATAGGTCAAGCCCTTGTGCAGAAAGGAAAGAAGTCACTGCTCCACAGGATATGAGGTCATCAATGCAGGAACAAGGGCACAGAGGTAGGGGCATGGTGAAAGGATAGGAACCATGCCGCTGTCAGGTCCAAAACCACAGAAAGCAGTTGCCCCTAATGCAAGATAGGACATGGCATTGAAGAAGAAAACCCCAAAGTCACCATCCAACATACGAACATCGGCCGACAAGACATAAAGCCCAATACATATTGAAGAGTGAAGCCATCCGCCATGAATGCACCTGCAAAACTCACCAACTGGAGCTACTGTGAAAACAAATAGCCTCTGCACATGCTAAAATGATCGCTGAGACATCTTGTCAGCCGAGCAAGCAAAGCCAGATCAAACTTTGAAAGTCAGAAAATTCCCCTTAAAAGCTCACTAGATGAAAGAGGGGGCAAAAACAAGCACTTTTTCCTTTTGAAGCATGTCAAAATTTGCCAGGATGCGGAAGTTATGGGTGGTCAAAGTTTCAGTCAACTGTATTTTGCAATGTATATTGCTTTGCACCTGCACTTGTATCAACCTTTGAATGACCCATTGAATCTGACTTTGTACATACAAACTACTTTGTATGCATCAGGCTGTCGGGGCGACTTTAAATTGAATCACCGATGCACATTGTCTCACCGAAATGTTCATTGTATGTGCTTTGCTTTTCAGCGTCTAAATTGGCCTTTGAAATGCCGTTGTATATTCAATTGTATGTCGCCCTGCATATACAATACAAATGGCTACATACAAGAGTGGGCCCCTTTTGAATTTGCCTTTGGATCGGCCCTGACACATGGCACCACTTGATTGGTCACTGGGTTGAGCTTTGAGACCCATCGCTAAATAATGCATCCTCCATCGGCCATCAAATAGACAAGAAACTGGGCGGCCGATGTGTAAAGTCTGGCCGAAAATCCTTGTATGTCTCCCTTGTATAATTGATTGTATATGCAAACATACAATTGCATAGACATACAGTGCGTGGACCCCAACATTTTATGAAACAAGTTGAAATTATTATCGGGTCTGACCTTTGTATCCTTTTTTCGTGTATCGGCACATACAAGCACCTCAACATACAAACTGTGAAACTTAACGCTGAATTTGTCAAAATTTGATATCCCAGTCGAGTCCGCCTTGTATGTTTTCCCTTTGTATATTAGCCTTGTATATCATATATACAACACAAATATACAAGTAGAACTGTATACAATCACTTTGCACGTTACAACATGCATCTGACCTTGTATGCTACCATGGTATATTCCTTTGTATCTTCTCTTTGTATGTCTAAACATACAATGCAAAAATGCAAGAAAAAGATGCATATAAACATGTTTGCCTTTATCAACTAAACTGCATACCTTTTCATGTTCGGACCTTGTATGTCAGGAATGTATATGCACTTTGTATATGCGATTATATGTACAAAGATACAATTGCATATACATACATTTGGTGGGCCCCAACCTTTGCATCTTGTCCTTGTATATTGACTTTGCATGTGCAACTTGCATATGAGATACAATCGCCTTTGTATGAAAACAAATCCCACTTTCCCTTGTATATTCTGCTTTGTATATCGGCCCTTGCATGTTTCCTTTGTATCTTCATCGGTCAATCAGAAAGACCTTGGAATGAGCCGCCGATGCACAATGTCTTAGTGATGATCCCCTTACACGTCTACCCCTTGTATCTTGCCTTTGCATCTCGCCGATGTACATTCACCTTTGCATATGGCCTTTGTATCTGCCTTTGTATGTCTAAACATACAATGGCGAATGTGTATGCAAATATACATTCGAAAATGCATACACAAATACTAAGCATGAATTGAGAAATCCCTGCAATGGAAAAGACTTGAAGCTAAAAGATTTCTGGGTTTTTCTGGGTTTTTGGCAAGGATTCTCTAGACAAGATTTTGGGAAATTTGGCAAAGCAAAACATTAGTGATTATAGGATTTATGACTTCTCTCCTTCTATTTAGGCTTTCTTTGATCGAATTTGTTTGATAGGAGGGAAATAGGAATATTTTGGGGCTAGGCAAAATATGACAAGAGTAAGAATTAGGGTTAGATATAGAATTAGGGTTTGGGTTAGGGTCAGTACCAAGGTTAGATTAGGATTAAGGTACCTATTTTTAAGGAATATTTTAATATCAATGTTGAACCGTAACGCTAATTTTAACAACAATACTAACCCTAATACTAACCCTAACTCTAATTCTAACAATAACCCTAACCCCTATACTAACCCTAACCCTAGAATTATAACAATAACCCTAACTGTAATACTAACACCAATTTTAATTCTAACCCTAATGATAATTATAATCCTAACATGAAGCTTGACCCTAATTCTAACCCTAATCATAAGCCTGTATGCAACCCTAGTTCTAACCCTATGTGTAATTCTAACCATAATTATATCCCTAATTCTAAACCTAACCCTAACACTAACACTAAGATCCTAACCATAAAATTGATTCTAGCCATAATTTTAATTCTAAAATTAATTTGAACCCTAAGCCTAACCTTAATTCTAATAGTAACTCTAACCCTAATTTTAACTCTAACCCTAATTGAAACCCTAACCCTAATTGTAACTCTAACCCTAACTCTAATTGTAACTCTAACCCTAACTCTAATTTGAATTCTAACCCTAACTATAACTGTAATTATTTCTCCAATTCTAATAGTAACCCACCTTAATTCTAACCATAATTCTAATAGGAACCCTAATCCTAACTCTAACCCTAACCCTAACCCTAATTCTAATCATAACACTGATTCTACCCTAGCTATAACCTTAATTTTATATTTTGAACTTCTCTTTATTGTTTGAGTTATACTAAACCTAATACTAAATATAACCCTAGTTCTAACCCTAAACCAAAACCTCCAAACCCTGCAAAATAAAAATATTCAAAAAAATCAAATACCAAAAGCATTGACTATAACCCAGAAAATTTTAATAAAAACTTAGCACAAAAAAGAGTAGAGGGGAAATATCATGAGAAGATTGAAATTTGTATATCCTCTCCTACATTTCTTCATTTCCATACAGTAGAAACTACATTGGCAAAGATAATTTAGAGAAAATAAAAAGATAAAGGAGATAAAAAAGTTTTTATGCTAAGTTTTATCATTTTAGCAAGTTTAAAATAGTAATATTAAATTTCTTTATTAACTCCTAAGATGTATCCATAACCCTAATCATAACCCTAACCCTAACCCTAACCCTAACCCTAACCCTAACCCTAACCTAACCCTATCCATAACCCTAACCTAACCCAAACCCTAATTCTACTTGTAACTCTAACCCTAATTCTTACTACAATTTCAACCCCAAATCTAATTATAACCCTAATCCTTATTCTAACCCTAAACATAGCTCTAATTTTAGCCCTAATCCTGATCCTAATTTAAACCCTAACCCTAATTGTAACTCTAACCCTAACTGTAATTGTAACTCTAACCCTAACTATAATTGTAACTCTAACCCTAACTCTAACCCTAACCCTAACCCTAACTATAACTCTAATGCTTACCATAATTTAGTAACCCTAATTCTAACTCTAACCCTAACCTCAATTGTAACCCTAACCCTATACCTAATTCTAATACTAAACCTACCCTAGTTCTAACCCTAACAAATTTTTTTGCTCTCTTTGTTGGTTTTGTTTGAGTTCCTAGTTTTTAAGATCTTCTCTACTGGCGAGTGCCTTTGAGGTAGCATTTATCTTTCATTTCTGGCATTTCTTATTTATCAGTATTTCCTTTTCTTAAAGTCATGGTTAGAATTATGTTAAATAGGGATAGATTTAAAAATACAATTAGATTGAGGGATTTAAAGCTTATAAAACAATACTAAGTGTAATCTTACAATTATGGTAAGAATTAGGGTTAGATTTAGAATTAGGGTTTGAGTTAGGGTCAAAACCTAGGTTAGACTAGAATTAAGGTACCTACTTTTAAGGAATATTTTAATATCAATTCTGAACCCTAACTGTAATTCTAACAATAACCATAACCCTAATACCAACCCTAACTATAATTCTAACAATAACCCTAACCCTAATACTAACCCTAACCCTAATTATAACAATAACACTAATTGTAATTTACTAACCCCAATTTTAATTCTAACCCTAATTATAATTATAATTCTAACATGAAGCTTGACCTTAATTCTAACCCTAATCATAAGCCTATATGCAACCTGTTGATGGTATTTTTAGCACGCAACAATGCAAATAAGACACGAAGGTATGTCACCTCTCTTGAAAGGAATCCTATCCCAAAACTTTAGAATAGGACTGCCCCAAGGTTTATACAACTAGGTCTTAGCTTGCAGGATAACTCAGTGGATATGTGCTTCGCTATTCCAACCAAGGGGACTTACATGCACCTAAAGGGTTTATGAAACTATGAAAACAAAGTGTACAACAACCCTTTGATAATGTAGACTTATTAAGTCTAAAATTTCCAGCAGATTAACAATGCAAATGTTGCTCAAAACCTAACTCTAACAAATGTTTATAAAGAAAATGCAAAATATGAAAGGGTAAAGAGATATTAAAACCTAGGTGACAAATCACAATTGAATAATATGATGTAGAAAGAAAAAATACCCTGAATAAACCACTTCCTGTTTGACCAGGTTAAGAAACCATAATATTATAGGAAATGATGCAGTCTTCAAAGGAATCTTATGATTTTCAAATCACATTCATTCATTAAACACCCAGTTAATGGTGCAGTTTAACTATTGAAATGCAATCGAACTAAATTCGTTAATAGAGGTTCAGACTAACCGTGCAAAGTAACTTACAGTCAATAAGTACAAATGGTATGAACTAGGGCATTCATCACATATCCAAACATTTATCCATCATTGCAATTGCACATAAAATAATTTCAGATTGAAATGAATCATGAATCCAAAATGAGACAACATAGAAACACAAATTTCCAGCAACCTGCAAAACTTGCTTTGTATTGATCAAATTTCGGCAAAGTCTCAGCAATTCACCATCAAATCTTACTTACAAGAGAGTAAATGACTATGCTTTATATAGAGGAATAGTCATACCAAGTTTTTCATGGACGGTGGAGATTAACTCAACACCAACAGTCTAGATTTACATTGTATTTAATGAGATACAGTAGTTTGTTACATTCTCGGATTTGTTTTTGTCTTAATGGAAAAAGACAAAAAATAGCTTTGAAATATATTAAATCTGGACAAAATGAGTACCCATTTGGCTAATTATATGGAAGAGCCAATTCCCAAGGCAAAAAGAAGTAAAAAGGAGGTCATGTGACATGTGAAAACAAGCGCTGATGCAACATGATGGGATTTCATATGCTGACTTGATCATCCTACTGCTCGTCCCCATCCAAGTCAACCTTGTTTTTCTCTGCTTCCCTATTACTATATGTTGTGAATACTTACAAAGCTGGATTGATATTGGAGGGTTGAGGATCTTTGGCACAATTCATTCTAAATTTCACTATGCCTGTTTCTCATGAAAATTTGATATACATAGCAGCCCTGGACCTCTTGTTCTTCTTAAACTCTTTGAACAACATTCTCAGGTCACTAATTCTCTCCAGTTTTCCCACGTTGCTAAGTGGTGAGTCCCCATGTATGAGTTGATCGACTTCTCTTTGCATTCTTGGGTATTTACTGGGGTGGTATCATCTAAGTTCATATTAGTAGATGCCTTGAGCATGTCATTCAGACTATAGATAACCTCTAGAAGTTGTGCTTTGGATGGCACAGACATATTTCTTGCCTTATCAAAAATATCTCTCCTTAACCTTATCATCTCTAGCTAGTGCTTTGTCATATGCAGTCTGTCCTTGGTCAAAATATTTTCTTCCAGCAAGACTTCATCAGGGAGCTTACTCATTGCAAGCACTTGGGGATGTATGTGAGAATAATATTCATCATAGTCTACACAATCACCAACAACTTCATCCCACTCAACCTTTAGAGCGCAAAAGTCTTTGAGTAATTCAGTTGCTTCATCAATGACCTCACATCCCTCATCATACACTTTGTGATAACACTCTTTAGTAGCTACTGCAATAGCTCTGATATTATCAAAATTCTCCAACTCTTCCTTGGAATGGAGAGAGGGTGTTGTAGGTGTTCCATTGTCAGCATGGGAAGGTTTGAGTAAATATCTGATACATGCCCTTATTTCTTCATTCTGTTGTTTCAATTGTTGTTTAGTGATCTCATCTTTATTTATTCTATCAAGAATGTTTGACACCGAGTCTTTGAACTCTTCTACCACTTGGGCTTTGGATACTAGACCTAAGTTCAGAGTTGTAACAGTGTAGTCCTCAGGTCTAGTGTCTTCTTTATTTGCCTGCTTTGGAGGCACAACTACTTTTGCAATACGAGAACATGAACCATCTTTGTATATCCTTGATTGGACCTTTTCCTTCTTCTGCTTCCTAGGTTTCTTGATCCTTGCCAAAAATTTATCCAAATTTAATTCAACTACATCCACCCTTGAAGGTTGATTATTCAATCCCTATTGGAGCCACTCAGGAGCTACTGAAGAATGTTTTGGGGAGTCAATATGATTGTCCTCTTTATTCAAAGAATTTGGATGAATTAATTTCTCTGCATCAGGTCTCTACTCTGTATTCTTATCCTCTTGTCCATCTTTATCAGCCACTTCACCTATTCTAAGAGGAGACTCTAGTTGATTTATCTGTTGCAGATTTTCAATCACCACTTGCTGAGCAATGCCTAATATTGAATCATCTTCTTTCTCCTAAGAAGGACTGTCCTCTAGCTTCACAACTTCAATAGTGTTGGGATTAGTAGGAGGATCATTAGTTACATCTTCAATTTATGTCTCCTTGTCTAATTCACCACATATTTTCTTGATCCTCGATAGTAAGGGCACCTAAAGAGGGGCTAGCATAGGTACTTGGGTTGAGTCATTGAATGGACGGGCTAGTGAACTATTGATGACATCAAAAGAACTAGTTGCATAAGGAGACAAATGTACATAGGATAGGTTTGTAAATGATGCAAAAGCTGAGGGAGGAAGGGAAGGAGATGAGAGCATGGAGGAAATGACAAGGGGAGTAGTAAGGCTGAGAGATGGTAGGGAAAAGGAAGAAGGTGAAAGAATAGTTGAGATGGGAGGTAAAGAGGAAGTGAAGAAATGAAGACTCATGGATGAAATGGAAGGGAAAGAGGATGAAGTGATGGATGGAATGGAAATGGAGGCTAAGGATGGAAAATAAGAGATGGATGGACTGGTAGAGGATGTAATGGATGGAGGAAGGGGAGAAGATACAACTATCTCTAACACAAAGGGTGAAGACACTATAGGAACACTGGAAGAACCAGGAGGTGTGATGTTGGACATAGTAGAGGAAGAGGTGACAACATTAACAACTTGATCATGAGTAGTAGAAGTAACAAGAGGTGTTGTAATAGTTGTGGAGGGAATGGATGCAGTTACACTCAGTTTCTTCTTTACCTTCATAGGCTTAGAAGACTCTCCATTTCCACTGGGCATATCCCTCTTTCTTGAATATCTAGTCCTAACTGCAGGTGGATTATCTTTCTTTTGTTGTTTAGGAGGCTCCTTATCCACTTTAGTTTTTCCTTTACCAACAAGAGGGAGATCTTCTTATGTTGCATCACTGTCTAGTTATAGAGCATCTTCTCTTGCAACCTCTATAGGCTCATCTAATTCATCATCACTAGCTCTATCTTGTTGCTGCTGAGTATAGGTGAGAGCCACTCCTTCTTGTGTCATGCTGCAATCTCGTTTCTGACCCAATTCCTACTGAATCTGATGGGTTGCTTCATAACCTCATTCAATGAGCTCTATTATGCATCTGTCCAATTTGGCAGAGGGATAGGTTGTCCAAAAAGTGTCTCCCATGGTCCTCGCTGCATCACATTGTCATCATCCACTAACTGATCAGGCACTGCAATAATGTTAAATCTCTTTATGAAATCCAAAGACAACCTAAAATATTTCCTCCTCAAGAACTCATTATCATCTAAGCAATTAGCCCAAAAGTCCTAAAAGTGTTCTTTGTGAAACAATTTTTCATTAATATGCTTTTCAATAAATCCAAATGGGTCAAAATGACTTCTTCTCTGATAGAAATGCAAGCTCAATAATTGAAGCTCAGTGTATAAATACTCAGCTAATCCAAGAGTGACACAAGAAAAGACACCTCTTCCTAGAAGTATGGGGAATTTGATAGAGACTTTGTGTAGATGCTTCAACTTCTCAGCAGAAGTATGCAGTTGTCTTATCAGTTCCAGAAGCACTATCTTGTCAGTTGGATACCTTGGCAATTTATAGGGTGGCCCAATGAAACCTTGAATCCTGAGATACGTAAACTTTGGAGATTGAATATACCATCTGCCATAGGTTTGTACCACATTAGTAGCTTCATGAGACAACCTTCTTGACATATCACCTTGCAGTAGCCTTGTAATATGCATAGTAAATGCATCATTAACTCTTCTGAAGTGCACTAATGATCGAGTAATCTCCAGCCGAGGATAATATTCATACACTTTGTACTCCCCTTCAGCATTACCAACTTCTCCTAGTCTATTTAAGCCAGGATAAACAAAATGTCTTTCCAACATGTACACTACATAGGAGGTCCACCTGAATATCTTCTTATCATTGAAAGCCACAAAAGCCTCATAATGTTATCACTTAAACTTTGGGCCCAGTGGATCTTCTTATCTCCATGCAATATCTCTTCAACATATGCAAACATCCAACCATCAAATGTGGAGGCAGAAGGCAATCCCATGATCCTACTTAGGAGAGTGACCAAATCCCCTATCTTCTCCTTGAAATCACTCCTATAAAGTACATGAGGAAGCTTGGATAGAATAGTTCTTTTGTTCTTCATCCATCTATCATTTATTACCTTTTTGCAAGCCTCAGGGTCTTGATCATACATCCTCTTGTTCTCATCCTTCATCATTATTGATAAAGTTGGGAACTGAGGAATGTCAAAAGCATCAGCCAAAGTCAATGTACTGAAATTTTCCAACACTCTACTCTTGAGTGACCACTGTCCTTGATGGTTGATGATATCTATTTGCACAAGCTACAATTAACTCTAGACATTGAACATGAGTTGGAAAGGCAACAACTTCAGCAATGCCATTGTCCCTAATCTTTTGAGCCCAAGCAGTAGGATTTGGCCCAAAGATCCTCAATTTGAATTCCTCGATGTAGATGTGGCCAAGATCTGTGTCTCCTATGTTTTGCCATGCAGATGTGATCTTGCTGAAAGGAGGGTGTCCTTTAAACTCATACTTCATGTTTATGGCTCGGGAAGTCATCTATCTTGTAGGACAAAAACCTAATGAATAACCTTTTAAAGTTGCTATCCTATTGGTCTAGACCTATGTTTCATGTTGCTCAGTATTCTAGGAATGCTATGAAAGATGCATCATTCAGGTGTATTCAATGTAAACTTCAAATCAAGGTCCTAGACCAAAAATCGGGGATTTATCTCTCTACAGGATGAATGGCCAAAGTGCCTAATAAATATTTGATTTCCAATTTAAAACCCACCATTTCATTCAAGGAAACAAAAAATGTTCATTAAATTATATTTCTTAATCCTTCATCAATCAAACTATGAGCTAAAACAGAATGAAATCTAGCCTAGAGGGCTTTTATCCTTCCACTACATGTCATAGCAAATGTCTACATTAATATCAATTTGGTGCGAAAATTCCTTCAATTCTCAAATGAACTAGACAATGTATCATGCAAATAAATTCAAGTTCATTAATCAAATCTCCCTAATGATCATAAAATACCTTTTGAAATTCATTTAGAGTAAAAGAAGGCTTTTTGATGTCAATAGGATAACATGGATTTTGGCTTCAACAAGATATGTGCAAAAGGCTCACTTTTTAGTGCTAGCCTTTCTAAGAGCTTTTGGCAAGGATTTCAAGGGAAACTGAATTTGTGCTGGTTTTGAGGGCAACATGATATATTAGGTTGAAGTTCCTTTTAATGTAAACTTTTACGGATGCTTTTAGCAGAGTTTCATGAGCAACTAGATAGCTCAGTTTTTAGAGTCTAGTGGATATATGTAATGAGACCACATTTTAGCGCCAATCCGGTCAAGGTACTTTTTAGCACAAAACCTTAATAGAACATTTTAAACCCAATTTGGCAGGGAATTCATCGGATGATGGATTGCGGGCCTTTTCAGCCCGACAAGATATGTGCAGTACCAAGTCCTTTTAGCGCAAAGCCTTCAAAGGTGTCTGGCGGGGAAGTCTCATCGTGCCAGACATATCCGGTTGGGTGAGAATTCAATGCCAACAATTGTTTTTGAGGTTTTTTGAAGTTAATGATTTCAATGATAAAATTTTAAAGGGTCTACTCAAAGAAGGGGGAATATCTAAGTCAATAACATATCGATCAAATTCACTTAAAGAGATTACACATAAGTTCCTCTAACTTCATTAAAACCCTAACCTGGAAGCCCTAAAGTCTGCGACTATGGAGAATTCAAACTGCATTTTAAACAATATCCCAGGAACCCTAAGAGTTTAATGTGCTTTACTGCATGACTTCACAAAACATAATGCATTTTCCATCCTAAAATCAAAACAATAAAGAAATCACAAATTGAATGCCAAAGAACAGAAATAAATTTTTGTACCTGGGAATGCAAGGTTGCAGAGAAGGAAATTGACTCATCGTCAGAAAATATACTCCCAATAGACACAAATAGCCAAGCAATTCTTCAACAGGAAAGATGGAATTCAGAGCTCAAACACTAAAGAGCTTTCAAATGCAAATGACAAAAATTGAAGGATTCAGACCATTTATGCCCCTTAAAACTTGCCATAAATGTAGTGTACCCTCGATGGCCTTTGGTACACTTTGCAGGGATTTAACTATTGAAAGGAAAAGCAAGAATTTTTAGTCCTATGGGATATGTCCTGTTGAGGTCAATTTCAGTGCTAATCTAGTTGGAGCATATTTTAGCATAGATTGGTGTGTAAATGGGCCAATGCTAATATCCGATTGGATAGGATATTAGAGCAAATGCAGTAAAGACCATTTTTAGCACAAAACTGACTTAGGAAACCAATCTGGGGACTTAGTGAACTTCAATCATTCCAACCTAATCATCAAAAGGTACTAATGGGGTCAAACTTACCCAAACTTATCCAATTTCACCCAAGCATGCAAAGGGATCAAATCATCAAGACATCATCTTCTCTCAAGCAAAACTGCCAAGACCTAGACCAAAGCAAAGCAAAGCAAAAGATGGAGTGTTGAAGTTTATGATTAACTCGAAACATCAGGATCACCTGCAAAAGCTAAGATTTACCTTCCACAAGAGAAAAAAGAAAAGAGAAATAATTTGCACAATAAGGATGCAATTAATGAAATGGATTAATGAATTACATGTGGGAACTTGCTTTTATATTTGCAAGTTAGAAAAAAACCCTAATATGACTTAAGAATAACCTAAGACTAAAATTAGCTCTAAGTAAACTTAATAAAGTGTAATTGAATATTTAATTACACCAAAACCCCCCTTAAGTGCAACTTAGGGAGAAATAAAAAACATGCAACTAATGCAAGAATGAGTCCCGTCTACAAGGCCATGTTAGGTACCCATGAACAACAAGAATCTCTCATAAAGTAGAGAAAAGGACAAAACCCAGTGGGAGAAAACACCTTTCCAAAAGAGAAAAAATACAAGTACATGAACATGTGATGGAAGGACTAACACTTTACCCCCAAGAACTAAATCCATCACAAAAGTATAATCATGAATTCCCCCCATAAGAGAGGAAGAAGAGAGAAGGTCTAATGACCTCCCAGAAGTGTGAACAAACTTTAGAAAGCAGATGAAATAGTTGCAACCACCGATGCCAAATTGTAACTAAAACTGATCCATAGGAACAAGTACCATGAAAATTCAAGAACATTGACCATAATGAATGGCCATCAAACTGAGATGTGACCTGATGAGAATTTGATGCAATATTCAGGATCATTAACCATAGGTTCTCAATCTGATATATGAACCGATGTCAATCAAAATGTGTCTAGCAAGATATGACAGATAACACTAATTTTTTGACATGTTTCAGTGTGTTTACAAATTAGATAGTGCTTACAACTGATTTGCTGACAAGTTTCAGTGTGTTTACAAGGTAGCTAGAGCTTACAACAGGAGTGTATAATGTCCACAAAACACCACATTTTGAAAATATAGTCCTACAATAGAATTAAAGCAAATTGATAAAACTGTAGTGAAGTACATGGAAAATCACGCACTTTCAAAAAAATAGGACCCAAAAAGGAGTTTGTACGCCCAAGATATGGCCTGTCAAATTTCCCAAAATAATAACTACACAACAAAAGCATTGAGAAAACAGAAATTTGGAAAAAACTAGAAGCCCAAACTGAAAACCATCTACACCACTACAAAGATCAGGAAATTCTACCCAATTTCAAAAAAAATTGCATTGAAAAAGACCTCCGGATGACCACGATATTGCCATTTGAAGATCAGGGGAAAAAAAGAAATTACCAATGGTGAGGGGTGGATTTGACAAAAAAACAAACCTATGCCAAATTTAGCAAACCTCCACCATATTTAGTGAAACTGCTAGATTTGGTAAAACCTCCAGAAGTAGGTATCCGCTAGATAAAATAACCCTCTGCCAAATTTAGAAAAACAACCAAATATAGGCCCATGCTAAAAATGCCACTAATGGCTGGGCACGGATCTCGAGATAAGTACATGCAGGTAATCAGGTATAGGAAATTATTGCATGTGTTTTTTTATTTAAAAAAACACATAAAAAAATTATTACAAAGTTTTTTTGAGAAAAAAAAACATTTAAAAATAATAATTGATTTTTTTTTAAATTTTAGTTAAAAAAATGGGGGTGGAGGGGCAAACCCCCCAATGCAGCCCCATGAAGGGGTTTCTACGACCCCATTAATGGGGCAGCCCCTTGGTGGGCGCGGGGCCTAAAGTGGCAGGGCCTGCTGACGTAGGTACAGGGGCCTGAGTAGTACCCTGGTAGGTACCCTATACCATAATTTTTTTATTTTTTTGTTGTAACTTTTCAAAAGCCCATAAAAAACCTACTGTTTTAATATATATTATTTTTCAATATAATTTTTTTTGAAAATTTTTTTTACATGTAGGGAATTTTTTTTTGGAGTCACCTCGTACTGCGTGCTGGGTAGGTCGTATGACTTGCCTGGCAAAAAACATTTGCCGCAGATGAGCCCGAAGCTGATTTTGATGATTTGACAGTCGATCTTAAGGTTTTTGGGCCTTCTAAGTGCAATGGTGGGGTCCATTTGGGCCCAAAACACTCCAAAAAATAGCTTTTCTCTGGATCTTGAAAAAAAGCACCTGCTAAAACCCTTGCAGATCTGGCCTACGAAGCTCAAATCAAGCCAAATAAAAGGCTAATCTGACTATCTCGACTTCTTTGAATCTAATGGAATACTCCATTTTACACAGAAAGACACCTAGCAAATGGTTCTTGCTTGAATTTTTCTCCAAATTTGAGAAGGGGCTTGCAGATCTACTCTGATACCATGTTGAAGTTTATGATTAACTTGAAACACCAGGATCACCTGCAAAACCTAAGATTTACCTTCCACAAGAGAAAAAAGCAAAGAGGAATAATTTGCACAATAAGGATGCAATTAATGAAATGGATTAATGAATTACATGTGAGAACTTGCTTTTATATTTGCAAGTTAGAAAAAAACCCTAATATGACTTAAGAATAACCTAAGACTAAAATTAGCCCTAAGTAAACTTAATAAAGTGTAATTAAATATTTAATTACTGATGGGGAGCACACAGTAGAAACCATAGACTGATGCCCTAATTTCTCACAGTCGACAAACTAACAAATGAGCCGCTGATTCAACTCCATCAGCCAAGTCTCTCATCCTTCTACTAATGCCTCGATGGCATTTGCCCTTGGTGAGACTCGTTCTGTCGGTGAACACTTGTAACCTTTGGCCGATGTGCCAATACGTCATCACACATTTTACTTCCCGTGAAACCTAGCACATGGAGATGCTAGGTCATCCTACTACGCGAAACACCTTGTCTGGATCCTTTGCACTGCCGAACAGGAAAAACAAAACAAAGAGCAAAACAAATATTCATACAACGAAGCCATTCCACTGATTTTGACAGAAATCTCACCAGTGGAATGCTTCATGATGACATACGGCAACAATAGAAAATGCAGAATGAATGGAAATCTACAGTTACACGATTTACAGTTATAAGAAAACAGAAATCAAATGGACAGAACATAATTGCTTTATTTCTCCCGAGCACAATACAATCACATTCATAACCTTCTTTGATCTGATTACATTCGATGATCATTTGGTTCATTCCTCTGGGCATTTATCAACTTGCCTTGAGTAGTACCAAACTAACTCCAAGTGGCTGGGAGACTAATCCAAGCGGCTGGGAGACAACCGTCTAAACAACCTCCAACTACCCTACTGCCCTATTCTAGCATTATGTGATTACAATTTGACACATGTCCCCTAAGTCACTTAGGACTTACAAAATGAACCCAGATACAAACTAAAATGAAAATGCATTGGTCAAATAGACCTTATTACAAAAGAAAACATAATTTTCTAGGTGCTCCTACACCATACTCCCCGGGTGAAAGTTGTCTCAAGTCCTCTTAGAGACTAACTGCTGTAAATCACTACCCTACTTTTTGATGTCTTCTTCCAGCATCCACGTGGCTTCTGAATCTGGAAGTCCATTCCATTTGACTAGGTGCTCAAAATAGGTCTAATTTCTGGTCTTCTTTGCTATCCTGCTATCTAAGATACACTCTATCTTCGGTGGTTCCTTAGGTGATAAATACTACACCCACTCTGTATTGTCTTGGACAGAATCTGTTGTACCTTCTTCTGTATCAGGACTCCTATATAATGTCAGATCAACAACATTGAATATAGGTGAAATAGCAATATCATCAAGGAGTTCAATTTTGTAAGCATTAGGACCATATTTTTCTAGAATTTGACAAGGTCCAATTTTTCTCATCATCAACTTGCTGTGTTTTCCTGTGGGCAGTCTGTTCTTGTTGAGATGAACCATGACCATATCTCCTATTTGGTACTGCACATCCCTTCTTCTTTGATCCATTCTAGCCTTAATCTTCTGATTGTTCTAGTGTAGAGTATCTCTGACTTGTGGGAGTACCACATCCCAACTACTGCCATGTTCTCTTATCAAACATCTCAGCAGATTGCCTAATGACCGATTGACAACCTCAGTTTGGCCATCAGTCTGAGGATGATAGGCCGAACTAAAAGATAAAGTTGTACCCAATCTTTTCCACAAGGTTCTCTAGAAATGTCCCACAAATTTGTTGTCTCGGTCAGATATAATACTCAAAGGTAATCCATGAATCTTGACAATTTCTTTAAAGAACAAACCTGCAATGTAACTAGCATCATTGGTGGTCTTACAAGGAATAAAGTGAGCCATCTTGCTAAACCTGTCTACCACAACAAACACACTATCATAACCTGTCCTTGTCTTGGGCAATCCCATCACAAAATCCACACTCAAACTTTCCCAAGGTTTGTTTGGTATGGGCAAAGGTTGGTCCAGTCCTGCATTGGTTGAGACTTCCTTTGCTTTCTAGCAAATCATACAACTCTCAACAAACCTTTTGATATCAGATTGCATCCATGGCCAAAAGTAAAACCTTCTTACAAGATCTAAAGTCTTATTGAGCCCAAAATGTCCTCCTAAACCACCACTATGTTTTTCCTTCACAATATTATCCCTCATTAAACACTTAGGAATACATAGTTGACTTCCTTTAAACAAAAGTCCATCCTGCAATGTATAATCTAAAAATTCACCGTGGAAAGCATTGACAAACTCACTGTATACCTTGTAAATCTCCTTAAAATCTTGGTCCTCTTCATACAATCCTTTGAGTGACTCAACACCCATACTTTGTAGCTACACTTCTTGCACTGTCAACACCCTTCTACTTAAAGCATCAGCAACCTTATTGGTTATTCCTTTCTTATTCTTGATGATGAAGGTGTATGCTTGAAGACTTTCCACCCATTTCATGTGTCTATGACTGAGCTTTTCCTGTCCATTCAAAAAACTGAGAGCATGGTTGTCAGTGTATACAAAAAAATCTTTAGGAAGCAAGTAGTGCCTCCATTTTTTCAGAGCTTGTACCATGGCATACAACTCTAAGTCATAAGAGGGGTGCTTCCTCTTGGCTTCATTTAACTTTTCACTGAAGAAGGCTACTGGTCTACCTTCTTGGCTCAACACTGCTCCTATGGCTAGTCCACTTGCATCACATTCAATTGTGAAAACCTTATTGAAATCAAGTAACACTAAAATAGGGAATTTAGCAACTTTCTATTTCAGATTCTCAAAGCTCCTATCTGCTTCTCTCGTCCACACAAAATTCATCTTACCTCCACCCTTGATGGTCTCCAACATAGGTACATAGATGTCACTGTAGTTCTTAATGAATTTCCTATAAAATGTGGCCAAACCATGGAAACTTCTGACCTCTCCTACTATCCTGGGTGTAGGCCAATTCAAAATAGCTTCTACCTTAGAAGGATCCATTTTCAAATCACCCTTAGAGATGACAAAACCTAGGTACACCAATTCTTGTTTCATGAAGTCACACTTTTCCAAGTTTATCAGTAACTTCTGATCTTGCAGCCTCTTCAAGACTATCTCCAAATGTTCCAAGTGCTCTTCCTTGCTCTTACTGAAAACCAAGATATCATCAAGGTAGACTACCATAAATTTCCCTATGAATTCCTGCAACACCTCATTCATTAGCCTCATAAAGGTACTAGGAACGTTTGAAAGACCAAACAACATCACAAGCCACTCATACAACCCTTCATTGGTTTTGAACGCTATCTTCCAATCATCCCCCTCTCTTATCCTTATCTGATGGTACCCACTCTTCAAGTCTATCTTAGAGAAATAGGTAGCACCTCCCAAATAGTCCATTAGGTCTTCAATTCTAGGAATAGGAAACCTGTATCTAATGGTTATCCTATTTATGGCCCAAGAATCAGTACACAGCCTCCATTTCCCATCCTTCTTTGGGGCTAAAACAATAGGTACTGCACATGGGCTAAGGCTCTTCCTTATCAGCCCTTTGTTTAGGAGTTCTTGAATCTAATTTGCTATCTCTTCATTCTGCTATGGGGTCATTTTATATGCTACCTTATTAGGAAGTACTGCTCCTGGTATGAGATCTATTTGATGGCTAATGTCTCTGATTGGTGGTAGGGAATCAGGTATATCCTTTGCAATCACTCCTTTATAACTCTCAAGCAAATCTCTAACCTCCTTAGGTCCTACTTCTCTCACACTTTCCTTCTTTTTTTCCGTAGGCTTTACAATCAAAGAAAAACCCACTCCATCACCTTCCTTTAGTGTATCCATGAATTCTTTTTCTCCCACCAGCATTACACTAGACCCTACATGCTGTGGATCCTCTTCTACCAACGACTATATCCTATAAGTCGTACCATCCTTTTGGAATGAGTAAGTATTCTTTTCTCCATCATGATGAGCTTTTCTATCAAACTGCCATGGTCTGCCTAAGAAAAGATGGCAAGCATCCATTGGAAGGATGTCACATGAGATTTTATCTCTATACCCCCTAATACTGAATTCTACCCATGCTTGTTCATTGATGAGTATGTGTTGCCCCTTATTCAACCAACTAACTTTATATGGACTGCTATGGGGTATCTTTTCTAACTTCAATTTATTCACTGCTTCCAAAGATATAATGTTATCAATAGAACTAGAGTCAATAATAACTTTACAAACCTTACCTTGGATCTTGCAGTTGATTCTAAACAAAGCCCTTCTTTGCAATGGTTCAGTCTGTACTAGTTTCTTGAGCAGATCCTCTTGATCATCAGATTATCTCCTGTTTCTGATGCTAGATTCACTTCAGGAGATGTCACACTCCTTGTATCTTCTTGAATCAAAGTGGTTCTCTTCTCACCGCCATGAGAAGTTGAGGCCTTCTCTGGACACTTGTATGCTGGGTGCCCTATTTGATTGCAGTTATAACATCTCATATTGGAGAATTTGGATCCTCTACCTGATCCACTTGTCCCACCTCTTCCATTAGGCCTTCTTCCTCGGTAGCCTCCTCTGCTACTGGAGTCCCCAACTTGCTCTTCTTGGCTAGACTCACCACTATGCCTCTGGTCAGGACTTCTTCCTCCAAAACTACCTCTGCCTCTGAAATTCCTTCCACCTCTACCTCTATTATTCTACTCACTCTTTCTCTTTATCTTCTCTTCAGCGCTTAAGGCCATTTGGAAACACTTGTTCACTGTTTCTGGTGCTAAGATGCTGATCTCATCTTGGATGTTCATCCTTAGGCCATTTAAATACCTGGCCACCTTCTCTGACTCTTGTTCTTGTCTCTTTGACCTGAGACTGAGTTTATGAAATTCTTGTGTGTATGCATTCACATCAACGTCTCTCTGTCTGAGATTCTGCAATTTCTTATAGATCTACACATTATAATCCAGGGGTAAGAATTGTGCCTTGATTTTGGTCTTCATCCTTTCCCAGGAGGTTATCATATTCTTCCCCTCCTTGACTCTCTCTCCTTGTTCATAATTCCACCATGCAAGAGCAGATCCCTTCAATCTTGCCTTTGCCAACTTAACCCTCTTATCATTAGGGATTTCTTTGTATTCGAAATGATTGTTCAATGCCTCAATCCAATCAATCACCTCTTCAGTTTCCATACTTCCACTATACATAGGTAACCCATCTATGGTGTCCCTATTGACTGACTTTAATGCATTTAAAAATGCCCTCTGGTCTGCTGGTATCTCCTCTGTCTTTTTATTGGTTTCAACAATTTCCGTATTGCCTTCATCGCTGTCACTTTCATCTTCCCTATCTTTACTTTTAGACTACTTGAACTCTCCCAACTTGGATTTAAGCATCTCCTCGATCAACTTCTTAACAACGTCATGCAACATACTTTTGGGAGGCATCCTCTCCGCCTCTGTCTCACTTTCTTTGTCTGACATAAACATTCACAGACAGTACCCAAACGCCAACACTCCTGCAAGTCCTCAATTCGACTTGCCGCCCAAATCTTTTTAGGTTCTGATACCAATATGATGGGGAAGCGCATAGCAGAAACCACAGATTGATGCCCTAATTTCTCACAGTCGACAAACTAACAAATGAGCCGCTGATTCAACTCCATCAGCTAAGTCTCTCATCCTTCTGCCAATGCCCCGATGGCATTTTCCCTTGGTGAGACTCGTTCCGTCGGTGAACACTTGTAACCTTTGGCCAATGCACCAATACGCCGTCGCACAGTTTACTTCCCGCGAACCCTAGCATATGGAGATGCTAGGTCATCCTACTGCGCGAAACACCCTGTCTAGATCCTCTGCACTGCCAAACAGGAAAAACAAAATAAAGAGCAAAACAAATATTCATACAACGAAGCCATTCCACTGATTTCGACAGAAATCTCACCAGTGGAATGCTTCACGACGACATACGACAACAATGGAAAATGCAGAATGAATGGAAATCTACAGTTACATGATTTACAGTTATAAGAAAATGGAAATCAAATGGACAGAACAGAATTGCTTTATTTCTCCTGAGCACAATACAATCACATTCACAACCTTCTTCGATCTGATTATATTCGATGATCATTTGGTTCATTCCTCTAGGCATTTATCAACTCGCCCTGAGTAGTACCAAACTAACTCCAAGCGGCTGGGAGACAACTGCTAAACAACCTCCAACTACCCTACTACCCTATTCTGGCATTATATGATTACAATTTGACACATGTCCCCTAAGTCACTTAGGACTTACAAAATGAACCCAGATACAAACTGAAATGAAAATGCATTGGTCAAATAGACCTTATTACAAAAGAAAACATGATTTTCTAGGTGCTTCTGCACCAATTACACTAACAGGGAGGGGGTCTCCATTTGGTAAAATGGGGCATGTGTGCAAGGCACAACAAATGGCGACTGTGCTGGGAAAATGCTCTAGAGCATTTCTAAGATAAACATCAGTTTCAAACCTAGAATCTCTGTGTTTCCCACTTATTAAACTAGACAACATGATACAGGATCAAAGGAGTAGAGATCACTAACTTAGTACAACCATCCATATCCTGAAAATCTAAGTGTGTGTAGTTACATTCATTCCCATCCTTCTGCAACTAAGATCACCAAGGCTTACTTGCATTAAGCTACGTAATGATACTCACCTTTTGAACTACCTTGGACATTGCCTTGCTACCAGTCAAGCGTCTATAGCCCCGACGAGGTTGTCTCTATGATTCTGCTCAAACATTGATCTACTACCCATTAGGCATCCATAGCCTCTGATAGAGTTGTTTGAATCCTCCAGATAATTGAATGATATTATAAGGATATTAGGAAGGATTGCTTTGGCAAATTGTTTATTTGATAATTCATTGAGCTTAGCTTTTGATATGAGTACTAGAAAGCATCGTATACCCTTGCAGAACATGATAAATATCACATGGGCTATTAATTGGTTCAACTTCATTGGGATGGGAATCATCGTGGTGGTAAAGGCGAGCCTATAGATTTTTCACTTGACCCAAGATCACCAAGATTCCTTTAGAAGCTTCAGGATTATTAAAGATGTGAGAGATATTGGACTAGAAGATACTTCAAGTGAACCAAACTAATGACTCCTTTCCCATGAACAAGCATCATACCACCTGGTAATAACAATAGAACCCACAAGAAGACCTGAGTGGAAAACCAAAGTTTCTCAAAGAAATCCCCAGATTATTTAACCCAAAGAGAACCTTTTGGAGTTATTCAAGAAATGGAGGACCCTAGAAAAGCAAAAGCAACTAACCTAAACAAAGCAAACTACTCTAACCAAAGCAAAACAAAAACAAGAAAAAATAGAAAAGACCAACTATGTACACAAAAGAAGGCAGAGATGCCTCCTAAGCCTGAAAGTAGTGCTTTAGGAACTGCCCGTTAACAGGCAGTGGGAGTTCCTCACCAGTAAGAGTCTTTAATTTATATGTGTTGTCCCCTAAGATTTAAGCTATTTGGTAGGGACCTAACTAGAGTTTGTCAAACTTACCATGTTCACCTTTCTTCTCATGAGCCTTATCCCAATATGATGTAGGAGCACTCAGGGATGTTGGCAATCTTGTATCACCCAAAAAGATTTTTATCTCTATTTTGTTAACTTTTGTTTTGGCAGTTCGTTTTGGATCATTTGGCACATTTTCATTTGACATACATTGTTGTAGTCAGGTTGATGATATGCCTAGTGAATATGCACTATATGCTAGATGCATAGATGGCAGAATATATACTGTTGGTTTGAATGTTGGAACAACAACTAACCGTATTCATGGAGATGGTATTATTGGTATGCTTGTTGACCACAGCTAAACAGTAACAACATTAGCATTTAGCATGGATGGAGTTCTATTAGTTTCTGGGTTTGAGGATTCTACAGCACGTGTTTGGGATATAATAAGCTATCAGGATCTTCAAATCTTCAAGCACATCAAAGGATCAATAAGTACCCTCATTATGGTGTCACACTCCCAACATCGATTTCTTGTGGATATCCAAGTTAGTCTTCATTACAAGCATGGATCTTTCCTATCACCATTGCCTTTAAACAAATATAAGGAATAGAGAGATCTTGATTATGACAAAGGCCGCCAAATATTTATTGTTCTGACTTGCTCATTTGGGAGATAATATGCCAACATGGAACGAGAAAAGGTTCTTCACAGTCATTATCTATTTGTTGTTGATGATTAATCATTATCATTTGTGATTAACACTAAGCCTTTCCATTATGTGCTAATGTATCAGTTTTGTCTGGTGACCCTTGGCAGCCTTAATGTTATTTGAATGTTTGCCATCGTTTGAGATAGGAATTTCAATTGCTATGGTGTTGTAGTCATGGAGGCATTAGGCATGGTTGAGAATATCAGAAGGGAAGTTCAAAGAAATGTTGATCTAATCCTGCCGCTATAGAGATTCATGTGTGTGGTTCTTATCCACGCATGACTGGAGGTGCCACGTTAGTTAGGACTACGATGGAGTATGAGGAGTCTAGCTTACATATTGAATAAGACCAAAGTGTAGACTGTGTGGAAAATAGAAGGCATCATAAGCAAAGGAACTGAAGCGTTTGGAGATTAAGGGGGTTTGGTTCATATAGAAGGAAGGTGCAGATTTGAGGTGATAGATAAGGAAAACCAAATGACTCTTTTGAGGCTCTACAACTAATACCTTTGTATAAGAGGAGGCACAAATGAAAGGTCAAAACATTTATTTAAAAACCACATATTTATACCAAGGGAGCATATTTATCCAAGGCAGATTTTGGGAAGAGCGAGATGTCAGCCCATGTGAGGGGCTTAAAAAGAAGAGAATTACTGAGTGAGTGTGTGGGGAAGAAAAGAAGTTTCCCATAATTTGAGAGACTAATGTGAGGCCAATTTGTGATGTAAATATGTTGCATATTTTTGAATAAAATAGAAATTCGTGTTTGCAATCTATTATGTATTTGCAAGTTTGGGAATTGAATGTATGTGAATGGTTGCTTCTCTTGCATCACACTATAACACCAAATCTGAGATATGGAAGGTTTTTACTGTGGCCCTCTTGTCAAACCATTGTTTCACTACACCTTGGTGTTTAGTAAAGTTTTCAATTGTAGCATCACATTTTTCTTCCAAATGCAGAAGCTGAGTTAAGCGGGTTGAGGATCTATCATTAGGCTCTAGATAGTCTTGCATGAACTACAGCACAGGGATCCTCAAGTGGATGGGGAACACAGGTTCTAGACCATAAACCAAATGGTAGGGTGAGGTTCCTAAGGTGGCCTTATGTCAGATCCTAGCTGCCCACAAGGTAAATCTAAGCTTAGTATGCCATTCTTTGGGATTTTTGTCAAGCAGTCTTTTGATGACCTCAAGCAAGTTTTTAATAGTAGATTCAACAACTCCATTGCCTTGAGGATAATAATTGGATGAAAAATTCAACATAATACCATAATCAAATGCCTAGTTTGAAAAACATAAAGATGCAAATGCTGGACCGTTATCACAGAGAAGAGAAAAAGGACAACCAAACCTTGTGATGATATGTTCTTCAATAAATTTGATTGCTACCTCAGTGGTACATTGCTTACAAGCCTGAGCTTTAGACCATCTTGTGCAATAGTCAGTAGTAGTTAGAATATACCTGTGGCCTGCAGAGGAAAGTGGATTGATCATAGCAATGAAATTAAGCCCCCATTGTGCAAACTAGTGTACCTCCACCACTGGTTGCAAAGGAATAGAAACATTTCTCTCTCTTGAAGCAGTAGTCTAGCAAATGTGGCAAGTTTAGACATGTGCATGAGCGTCCTTAAACAAGGTAGGCCAATAATACCCAACTTGAAGAATCTAATTTGCAGTAGAATGCCCAGAACCATGGCATGTCCCAAACTTCTCATGGAAACTAGTCAAAACTTGTGCTACTTTTGTTTTGTCTAAGTACCTCAGATAGATCCCTTCATGATTTTTCTTGTATAAAACTGATCCTTTGACCATAAAATTGCTACTCTTCAGTCTCAAGGCTCTTCTCTGAATTGAATTCAAGTGAGGTGGATATAATTGGTTAAGGAGATAAAAAAGATATCACCATACCACTCATCTTGTGAGATATCTTCCAGTACATATTATTGAGATACCAGTCCTAGGTCAGTTTCTTCCATAGTCTTGTGATGGGGAGCGCACAGTAGAAACCACAGATTGATGCCCTAATTTCTCACAGTCGACAAACTAACAAATGTGCTGTCGATTCAACTCCATCAGCCAAGTCTCTCATCCTTCTGTCAATGCCCTGATGGCATTTGCCCTTGGTGAGACTCGTTCCATTGGTGAATACTTGTAACCTTTGGCCGATGCGCCAATACGCTATCGCACAGTTTACTTCCCGCGAACCCTAGCACATGGAGATGCTAGGTCATCCTACTACGCAAAATCCCTGTTTGGATCCTCTACACTGCCGAACAGGAAAAACAAAACAAAGAGTAAAATAAATATTCATACAATGAAGCCATTCCACTGATTTCGACAGAAATCTCACGAGTGGAATGCTTCATGACGACATATGCTAACAATGGAAAATGCAGAATGAATGGAAATCTACAGTTACATGATTTATAGTTATAAGAAAATAGAAATCAAATGGACATAACATAATTGCTTTATTTCTCCTGAGCACAATACAATCACATTCACAACCTTCTTCGATCTGATTACATTCGATGATCATTTGGTTCATTCCTCTTGGCATTTATCAACTCACCTTGAGTAGTACCAAACTAACTCCCAGCGGCTGGGAGACAACTGTCTAAACAACCTCCAACTACCCTACTGCCCTATTCTGGCATTATGTGATTACAATTTGACACATGTCCCCTAAGTCACTTAGGACTTACAAAATGAACCCAGCTACAAACTGAAATGAAAATGCATTGGTCAAATAGACCTTATTACAAAAGAAAACATGATTTTCTAGGTGCTCCTACACCATCTTGGTAAGTGCTTATCTCCTTACTAGCTTCATAGGTTGTATCTCTATATCAAATTCCTACAGTATTGTAACTCATTTTCCTCTTCATTCACCCAACTCATTTTGTATCAACAGTGCTTTTACTGTGGCGTCTGGAACTACTGCAGTCACCTTGCTCCTCAAGATATAGTGATGAAATTTCTTGACTGCCTTAACTAGTGCATAAGCTTGCTTCTCCACATTTGGATATTTGAGTTTTGCATCTTTTAGTGGTGTACTCATAAAGGTGATAGGACATTCATCATCAATTCCTCTTTTCTGGGTGAGCATGGTTACACATGTATGTTCAAAAGTGAAGGAGTATATGCAAAATGGAAGAGTATATTCTGGACTTACTAGTACGGGAGAATTTTCTATGGCTTGCTTGATATCTGTGAAGGTTGCCTTGGCTTCCAATGTCCATCCAATGTTAGCATCTTTTTTCAACATTGCATTCAATGGGTGGACTATCTTAGCAAAACTAGTGATAAATTTTTGGACAAAGTTGATCTTGCCAAAATAGGACTTCAATTCCTTCTTGCTTGTCGGAGGCTAATCTTGAGAATGGAATGGAATCTATTGGGACCTATAGATATACCTTTCTCTGAGATCACATGTCCTAATAGCTTCCCTTTAGTGATGCCAAAAATGCACTTCCTAGGATTCAGTGAAATACCATAATCTCTACACCATTGAAGCACTTTCCTCAAATTAGAAATATGATCCTCCCTTCTCTTAGAGAATATGGTTAAGTCATTCATGTAAATAATTATGCATTTCCCTACTAATCCTTTAAAAACGAGGTCCATGGCATGCTTAAATGTTGCTCCTGCATTAATAAGACCAAATGGCATCTTCCGATATGCGTATATACCCCATTTAGACATGAAGGCAGTCTTGAGTCTGTCAGCATACTCAACCATTACTTGATTGTATCCAGGATATCGATCTAAAAATGACATAATCTGTGATCCATTAACTATTTGTAGCACCTCATCAAGGGATGGGAGTGCGTAATTATCTTTCTCTGATACTCTAGTGAGGTTTCTAAAATTGTCACAGTCTAATCTCACCGTTCTTCTTTTGTACCAAAACCAAGTTGGCCACCCAGGTAGAATGTCTCACCTAAAATATGATTCTTGCTGATAGAAACTTATAAACTTCTTGAAAACTTAGAGGCTCTAAAAGAGCATTGACTGGCCTCTTTCTCTGCCAAAATGGTTTAACTCCAAGCTTAAGAGGTATGGTGTGGGTTATGATAGAAGTGTCATAAGTCTTAAGGTCTTCATAACTTCATGCAATAATATCATGATAGTCTATCAAAGCATGAATGATTTTTGCCTTTTCTTCAGGGGTGCAGACTTTGCCAATAAAAACATTCTCAACATTATCTTTAGTCCCCAAGTTATGTGGATCACACTTACCTCCGGCAAAATCAGCTTGCTTCTTTTGGGTTCCCAGCTGATTGTGATCAAATAATCTTTCTAGTTCCACCATCCCTCAAGGAATGGTATTCATTTTGAGATTTAGGACACCCTCTAAATCCATCTCAGTTGGTTCTAAATCTTCTTCATCAATTATTTGGGCATCAAACACATCTAAAGATGTAAGAAAATCACTGATATGCTTATCATCTTTGAAAACCTGGAAGTGAGTAATATTGTTTGGCACCGAAGGAGTTGGAAATAGTTCTATAGTAAACTTCCTCAAATAATACATGGAAAGTGGTTCTAAAGAGATTGCAGCTTGTGCCAATGTATCAACAACATGATTTTGTTTCTGTGGAATCAATTGGATATTAAAGCCATCAAAACACTCAACGAGATCCCAGACCCAGTTTTTGTAGCAGTTCAATTGTTTATCATGACAACAATATTATTTTCTCACTTGCTTAACCACTAATTATGAATCACCAAACACTTGAATTATCTTAACTTTCTTCTGAATAACAATCAATAGCCCATGCACTAGTGATTCATACTTTGTGACATTGTTAGTACAAGGAAATTACAATCTGTATGCAGCTAAATAAGAGTCTCCTATAGGACTAATCAGTTCAAACCCTACACTAGACCCTTGCTTGGATCTAGATCCATCAAACCTCAATGTCCAAATTTGATAATCTATAGGTCTCTTTTTAAGGTTCATATCTTGTCTGTTCAGTGGCCTAACCTCTTGATCAGTGGTGGATGTTAGCCCAGACTTCTCTTCACCTTTGGCAGATGACTGTTGTAAATGCTTCTAAACTTGATATACTGTCTACTGGCACAGGAACATGAAAATTCTAAGTGGGATGCATTATGGATGTGACACTACTTAGGCAACAACAATTCCTTCATTTGTATCTTCTTCCTGACAGCTAGTTGATCACACATGAACTTGGCTACGAAGCTTCTAAATCCTTCAAAGATTCCAAGATCATCATCAAAAGAAGACTCTTGGTCTAATTGAACACAAGCTTCCATACTTTCATGATATTTGGTAAGTGGTGGTTCAAGATACCTACTGCAAATCAACATGAGTACTTCTTCTACCTGATTTATCTGGGGGAGGTAAATTCCTAAATTGACCTCTAAGTATAAATCTCATTTGTCTGATTGTACTTTGTTATCATGTGTTTCATTTTTGGTTCTCTTTCAATATGAATATGATTAGCAAGTCCTCTCCATGGTAACCACATATGAGAGAAGTCAGTAGCCATGTAGCCATTTAATGTCTTAGACCATTCCCTACTAACCAACATACCATAGGTGTCAGGGATGTCCACAACTTGTATGTCTATGTACTTCTGTACCCATGGGTCTAATGCCAACTGCATATGAATCTGGTTCAACTCCCCTACGCCATTGACTTCTATTTTATCCAATTGATTAACCTTCTTGGAAGATTTGGTAGGAGTTAGACCCAATGCCTTGCAAACGGCTAGAGGCATGACATTAGTGGAAGCCTTTGAGTCTACCAAGCAATTTTGAAGGTTTTTGCCAAATATCCTAAGAGTCAGCAAGAAAGGAGGTGACTCTCTCTTCTCTTTGTATATTGCTACCTGTTGATCTACATCTATGACATGAACTCTGTCCTTACCTTTATCCAGGCTATCCTTTTGTGGAGTTTCTTTTGGGGAAGGATCAGTCTTAGCTTGCATCCCAATTTCCTGAAGGAAGGCTACCCTAACCTCTTTAACTTTCATCAACTCAAATATTGACAGGCTGACTTTCATCTTCTTGATTTCATCCACTACATACTAGCCCAACTTAGCTACTTTAGATTTCCTGGAGGATTTAGCTAGTTGGTTTTGACTTACAGTTTGAGGTATAATCTTAGAGGATTGAGATTATTGGAAGCCTTAGGGTCAGGGGGACTTGATAATTGTTTGGAGGAATGGAAGTGGTAAAGGGACCCTTAGGCTTGTTACTCCTAAGGTTGTATGGGGTCCTATCATATTACTGATATGCATGGACCTCATCGGCTTCTTCCTCTTCAGGCTGATTATCATCTTGAAAAGGAAAAACATAACTCTCTAAAACTAAGGCAGTATCATACCTTTGATTGGGCACCAGATTATATCATGTGGAAGGTGGAGTCTTTTGTGCTTTAGCATTTTGGACTTCTCTTTGGAAGAGACTGAATGCAATTTAAAACTCGTGACAATCCAATTTTGAATGCGCATTTGTGTTCTGGATCCTACACCATGAAGACAATGCTGCCTCTACTAACATTACTCACCCTAGGGAATAATTTTCTACATTCTGGGACTCTACTGGTGAAGGGACTCCTCCATTGCTTATCCTCGTATTCCATGTTTTATTCGGCCTTTGGTGATTCTAATTCTGGTACTGATTCTAACCCTAACTTCTCTAATGTAAGTAAGCATTCTGATTTCTCAAATGTGTCACTTCAGTTATAAGTTTTTTCATTTGTTCTACTAACACTCTAATGTCATCCCTATCATCTTTAACTTTCACGGTTTCAGCTAACTGGAGGAAAGGCAATTATCTAGGAGGTAACTCTATAATGGATGCTCCAGAATGAACAACTAAAGCTTGTGTTGCAGTAGGTGTTGGGATGGGGTTTAGCATTGGAGTATGGTTGGATAAGGCATGGTTGTGGAACTGAGATGATTCAATGGACCTGCTATAGCCTATCCTAATTCTGAATTTACCTTGATAGCCTCAACATATGCCTCCGCCAAAGTTGTTGGAGTTAGGTTATCTCTCCTAACAAACATAGATGCTAGTTTATCCAATGTTGCATAATAAATGGCTAGAGCAACTGTTTGAGCAAGGTTGAAGGGTGCTTGGAGATGACAATATGCCTTGTGGAACCTATTGCTGAATGAACTTATCAATTCTCCTTCAGTTCCGTGAATCTCCACAAAGGATTGGTAGAGATCAACAGGGGTAGTAGGCATCTAAAATTGATTTAGGAATGCATCCTCAAGGCTTTCCATGAATTGATCGAAGCTGAAGGGAGGTTGGCAAACCAATAATATGCTTCATCTTGTAGTGAGTAAGGAAATAGCCTGTAGACCATATCCTCATGTTCAACCCTCAGCATATACATATTACCTTCAAAGATCTTGACACGTTCATCAGCAGTCCTTTCAGGGTCATTAGGACGAAACTTTGAGTAGTATTTATTAGGATTCTTTGGCATGTCATTATAAATGGAAAATTGGATGGGAGAGGGATTTGCAACAAAGAAAGCCATGCTAAGGAAGCTGACTTGGACTGTAGATAGATTTCTTGGAATGGACCGTGCTCTTGGGGTCTTGGGTATCCCTTGATTTCTCCTTGTTCTTCAAAATTGAGTTAAGGACAACAGATCTTCTCTAGCTGAATTGGATCTGGTATGCCTCTGCCTAGTCCCCAGCCTTACTTATTTGGAAAAGAAGGGTTTATGTGATGTTCAGGCCCTCCTTCTAGTGTCAATTCTATTGCTGGTGTTTTTGGCACGCAACAACATAGGTAAGACACGGAGGTATCTCACCTCTCTTGAAAGGAATCCTATCCCAAAACTTTAGAATAGGACTGCCCCAAGGTTTATACAACTAGGTCTTAGCTTGTAGGATAACTCAGTGGATATGTGCTTCATTGTTCCAACCAAGGGGACGCACATGCAACTAAAGGGTTTATGAAACTATGACAACAAAGTGTGCAACAACCCTTTGATAATGCAGACTTATTAAGTCTAAAATTTCCAACAGATTAACAATGCAAATGTTGCTCAAAACTTAACTCTAACAAATGTTTATAAAGAAAATGCAAAAGATGAAAGGGTAAAGAGAGATACTAAAACCTAGGTGACAAATCACAAATGAATAATATGATGTAGATAGACAAAATACCCTCAATAAACCACCTCCTGTTTGACTAGGTTAAGAAACCATAATATTGCAGGAAATGATGCAATCTTCAAAGGAATCTTATGATTTTCAAATCACATTCATTCATTAAACACCGAGTTAATGGCATAGTTTAACTATTGAAATGCAATCGAACGAAATTCGTTAATGGAGGTTCAGACTAACCATGCAAAGTAACTTACAATCATCAAGTACAAATGGTATGAACTAGGGCATTCATCACATATCCAAACATTTATCTGTCATTGCAATTGGACATAAACTAATTTTAGATTGAAATGAACAATGAATCCAAAATGAGAAAGCACAAAAACATGAATTTCCAACAACCTACAAAACTTTCTTTAATGTATTGATCAAATTTTGGCAGTCTAAACAATTCACTATCAAATCTTACTTACAAGAGAGAAAATGACTATCCCTTATATAGAGGAACAATCATACTGAGTTTTTCATGGATGGTGGAGATTAACTCAACACCAACAGTCTAGATTTACATTACATTTAATGAGATACAGCAGTTTGTTACATTCTCATATTTGTTTCTGTCTTAACAGAAAAAGACAAAAAAAAATAGCTTTCAAATATATTGAACCTAGACAAAATGAGCACCCATTTGGCTAATTAGAAGGAAGAGCCAATTCTCAAGGCAAAAAGAAGTCAAAAGGAGGTCACATGACATGTGAAAACAAGCTCTGATGCAGCATGATGAGATTCTATATGCCGACTGGATCATCCTACTGCTTGTCCCCATCCAAGTCAACCTTGTTTTTCTCTACTTCCCTGTTACTATATGTTGTGAATACCTCAAAAGCTGGATTAATATCAGAGGGTTGAGGATCTTTGATATAATTCATTCTAAATTTCACTAATGCCTATTTCCCATGAAAATTTGATATATATAGCAGCCCTG
The DNA here is from genome assembly GCA_027924645.1 of Cunninghamia lanceolata. Taxonomy (NCBI): domain Eukaryota; kingdom Viridiplantae; phylum Streptophyta; class Pinopsida; order Cupressales; family Cupressaceae; genus Cunninghamia; species Cunninghamia lanceolata. The sequence continues at coordinate 1,506,870 of BSBN01001219.1, read as the reverse complement.
GACCTCTTGTTCTTCTTAAACTCTTTGAACGACATTCTCAGGTCACTAATTCTCTCCAGTTTTCCCACCTTGCTAAGTTTTCTCCAATTGTTGAATAATTAAATCCATTACTCATACTTTAATAGAACATAATAAATAAAATAAAAACCTCACTTACATTAAAATTTAATAAAAAATTTAAACTAAAATAAATCATGGAAATAATACAATCTAATAATAAAGATTAAAATTAAAGAAATATTTAATTTTAAACTTAATCATATATAACTTATTAAAAACAACAATTAAAATTTAAAAATAATAATAAAGCATCCTAACTCCACTAAAAGCCCAAGTTGGCTACATTTTAGGAGTTAATAAAGAAATTTACTATTACTATTTTAAACTTGCTAAAATGATAGAACATAGCATAAAAACTTTTCTATCTCCTTTATCTTTTTATTTTGTCTTAATTGTTTTTGTCAATGGAGTTTCTATTGTATGGAAATGAAGAAATGTAGGAGAGGATATACAAATTTCAATCTTATCATGATATTTCCCCTCTTTTTTTATGCTAAGTTTTTATTGAAATTTTATGGGTTATAGTCAATGCTTTTGGTATTTGATTTTTTTGAATATTTTAATTTTGCAGGGTTTGGAGGTTTTGGTCTACACGTAGGTTAACATAATAGAGAAGAAACAACTTACAGAGATAAAAGAATTAATTATATCTAGATTTTTAGATCTAGATCTAGATAAATAAATCCTATAGTTAGATACATTTGTTCTAATTTTCTCTATATATATATTTTTTCTTCTGGAGGCTCTTAAATTTCTTCTTCTTGGTTTGCATGTAGGGTTGCACAATGAGAGAATTTGAAATAGAGGTGTTTTACAAATTATTTTAACTATTTTATTGTTTAGTTTTTTATCTTGGGAAGATGGTATGTTGGTAGAGTCTAAGGAACCACATGGTTAAATCTGCATCAAAATGGATTTAATAAATTAGAATACTGTTTATAAACTATTTTTACTTTATAGAATGTAGACTAAAGCCCATTGTAATTAGATGTTGCTATTTTGGCACTTTAAGATCTAACACTATAATATTATATTATATTATAATATTGTATTATATTATAATATTATAATATAATATGATATATTATATTATTATAATATATTTGACTAATATATCAAATATTTGATAATATACATAAAATATTTGAAAAATTCATAATATATATTCTTCATTATGTTTCTGGGATCATTTGGTTTGCAACTTCTACTTGTCATAATGGCCCTTGTCAAACCCTAACTATGTTTTTTTTTAAGCTCAAGGTTTCTGATTTGAAGAGTTGCATGTTGCAAGAAGGAAGTTGCAAAAATACAAAACATGCAAATGCATCCAAAGAAATGAAAAATGAAATCTCTTTAACTTTTATCTTATTTCCTCTGTTGAATGCTATGATTGAATGTAGGTTTTCATGAGAGGATCTATTGATTACAAAATATTGTAATCAATCAAAGGTAGAATGAATGAAATAAAATATTATTTGTATTGTGTATTGTTTAATTTTTGAACCTTGGTTTATCTAAATTGACAGGGTTGAATTTATCTCATAGAAAATATCCAGATGTTTTAATTAATTAATGAGTAATTCGATACATAAACAATTCTATATTGTTTCTTTATTTCATCTTAGTGCATAGTGATGACTTCTTTGAAACTGCCATCCACCTTTCTTTCCATCCAGTGTGCATTTTCTTTTTTCTTTTTTTTATTCTTTTCACCTTTTTTTTTTTTTTAAATTTGTGGAGTGACTATTTGGTTTTTTAATAAAGATTCTAGATTGGAATCTTATAAGTTTACATAGAAATTATGGAATCTTTCAGCTCCCATCCATGCTGTGAATGTAGGAATGCATCTCTGCATAATTATATTTATAGTACTTGCCTTTGTAATATTGAAATAATAAAATATGTTTTTGTAATGTATTAATTTTAATGTTTCATTGTTACAATGCACTATGTCAATTAATATGTTGATTAAACTACTATAGATTAAAATAAAGTTATTAATATTTATTTTAATATTTTTTGATGGGCAATATTAATTTTAATATTATTGTTAAATATTAATATTAATTTTTAAATATTTATAAAGCTATATATAAAAAACTAATAATGTTTAACTTATATATAATTTTTAATATATTAATAATGATATTGATATTTAAATATTTCATATTTACATATAAATATTGTTATTACAATGATAATGATAATGTTAATATTGATTAAAAAATAGGCCCCTCGAGAAGGATATCTCTCGGCGTGTTTTAGATATATATTTTTAATATAGATATGCTAGTAGCATTCAAATAGGCAAGCTTAATTCTAACTATATTATATAATTTAAGAATTATTATAATTATATAATATAATATTATAATATAGGTTAGACATATTATTATAATATATTATATATTAATTATATATAATATAACCCTAACGTTAATCCTAATAGTAATTCTGACCCTAACCCTAGTTCTACCTTTAGATCTACTTAAACCTAATTCTATTCCTAATTCCAACCTTTACCCCAACCTTAATTTTAACCATAGCTCTATATATAGATATAAATGTAAATGACTTGTGGTGTTTTATTGTAACTATAACCCTAACCCTAACATTCAGGCCACTACTAATCCTAATTGTAACCCCAACCCTAACTCTGATCCTAATCGTAGTTTTAACCCTAATTCTAACATAAACCCTAAGCCTAATTCTAACCGTGAATCTAACCATAATTTTAACCCTAACACTAAATCCAACTATAATTCTAATCTTGATTTTATCCTTAACCCTAATTATAACTATAACCCTAACCCTAACCTTAATCCTGATAGTAATGCTAACCCTAACTCTAATTTGAACCCTAACCCTAATTGTAACCCTAACCCTAATTCTACTCTTATATATGTCCCTATATAATATAATAGGTATGCTAGAATTATATATAATATAACCCTAACCCTAACATTAATCCTGATAGTAATTCTACCCCGAAGCTTAATTCTATCCCTAACCCTAATAGTAACCATATTTATAATGCTAATTCTAACTTAAGCATTAACCCTAACCCTAACCCTAATTGTAGGCCTAACTTCTAATTTGAACCCAAATTGTAACTATAACCCTAACCCTAATGTTAATCCTGACAATAATTCTAACCCTAATTTTACCCCTAGATCTACTTAACCCTAATTATATTCCTAATTCCATCCCTAATCCCAACCTTTATTCTAATCATAGTTAGAACTATATATATATGACATTTGTTGTTTTATTGTAACTATAACCCTAACCCTAACGTTCACCCTAATTCTAACCTCAATTCTAACTCGTACCCTAACCCTGATTCTAATCATAGTTTTAACCCTAATTCTAACCTAAACCCTAACCCTAATGTTAATCCTAAAAATAATTCTAACCCTAATTATATTCCTAATTCCATCCCTAATCCCAACCTTTATTCTAACTATATATATGTATATCTATATCTATTTATATGACATTTGTTGTTTTATTGTAACTATAACCCTAACCCTAACGTTCACCCTAATTCTAACCTCAATTCTAACCCATACCCTAACCCTGATTCTAATCATAGTTTTAACCCTAATTCTAACCCAAACCCTAACCCATATTCTAACACTAATTCTATCGGTAATCCTAACCATAATTGTAATCGTAACCCTAAATCCAATTATAATTCTAGAAGCACTATCTTGTCAGTTGAATACCTTGGCAATTTATAGGGTGCCCCAGTGAAGCCTTGAATCCTGAGATACGTGAACTTTGGAAACTGAATATACCATCTACCATAGGTTTGTACCACATTAGCAGCTTCCTGAGACAACCTTCTTGACATATCACCTTGCAATAGCCTTGTAATATGCATAGTAAATGCATCATTAACTCTTCTAAAGTACACTAATGATTGAGTAATCTCTAGCCGAGGATAACATTCATACACCTTGTAGTCCCCTTCAGCATTACCAACTTCTCCTAGTCTAGATAAGCCAAGATAAACAAAATGTCTTGCCAACATGTACACTACATAGGAGGTCCACTTGAATATCTTCTTATCATTGAAAGCCACAAAAGCCTCACGAATGTTATCACTTAAAATTAGGGCCCAATGGATCTTCTTATCTCCATGCAATATCTCTTCAATGTATGCAAACATCTAACCTTCAAATGTGGAGGCAGAAGTGGTGCAGGAGCATTCACGGTTAATGGCAATCTTCCATCACCAAAAATATTTTAATTTTTAGTTGTTTGGTTTTTTCAATAATGTTGGAGCTTTGAGAAAATCATATTTTAATTTGCAACAAATGTAATTTCCCTTAGGTACAATTGTAAATGTAATTTTAGTGGGATTTGACTGATTTTGTTATAAGTGGGGCTGCCAAGAATCTTGGAATTGATTTCCAAGAGGTGGGGCCAGAAGCTTTGCATGTTGTTGAATCTTTGGGTCGTTATTATGAAACCCAGTCTCGGTAAAATGGGCATAAATTTCTCATTTTAGATCAAAATTGAGAAATTCAAAATGTTCTGGAAATATGGAAAGGAGAGGCACGAAACCTAGAAACCATTTTTAAAAATCCCAAAAAATGAGTGTGTGGTTAAAGGAATAAGTGACAGATTTTTATTGAAGAGGAAAGAGGAAAAGATGCGGCAAATAGAGGTTGAGAAAGAGATAAGAGAACTGAGGCAAGTTGTGGAAGAGATGGAAAAAGATATGGAAAGAATAGTTTAGTAGTTGCAAATCTGGCACTTATCAGTGAAGAGGAAGGTTACATGGTCCATCAAGAAAATTGTCCAAAGAAGAAGAAGACAAGCAAGGACATCAACATTAGAGGAAGAGAAAAAGCAATCTCAGATAGAGGAAGAGGTAAGAAATTAAATGGTGAGTATACCTATGACTATTTTGACATCAAGCATTGAAGAAGACACGATAAACACATTTGTGGATGAGTGTCCATGTCATTTTCAGTTATTTGAGTTTGATGTTTAAGATGAGCAAGTGGAAAGGCATGCTGATGACCAAGTTGTTGTTGATAATAAGGTTGCTAATGAAGATGTTGTAGATTTGTTTGTTAATGAGGTATATGCAAATTTGTAAGGGTATTATGCAGCTTGTGGTAATGGTGAATATGCTTCTATATTGTATGATGAAGACATAAATGATGATGCTACTGAAGTATATGCACAAGAAATGGAATTTTGGAACTTGAAAGCTGAGAGGATGCTGAATAGGAGATGGTATACAAAAAAGAAGAGGAAGAAGGACTCAGGGACAGTTGCAAAGATGAAGGATAAATTGTAGATGAATTGGAAGACCAGGAAGAAGGAGCAACCAACATTCAATGGGACTTGAATTCTCTTTTCTTCGGGATATGGTGCAAGAGCATTCACGGTCAATGGCAATCTTGCATCACCAAAAATATTTTAATTTTTAGTTTTTTGGTTTTTCAATAATGTTGGAGCTTTGAGAAAATCATATTTTAATTTGTAACAAATGTAATTTCTCTTAGGTGCAATTGTAAATGTAATTTTAGTGGGATTTGACTAATTTTGTCATAAGTGGGGCTGCCAAGAATCTTGGAATTGATTTCCAAGAGGTGGGGCTAGAAGCTTTGCATGTTGTTGCATGTCTGGGTTGTTATTATGAAACCCAGTCTTGGTAAAATGGGAATAACTTTCTAATTTTAGATTGAAATTGAGAAATTCAAAATATCTGGAAAGCTGGGAAGGAGAGGCACGAAACCCAGAAACCATTTTAGAAAATTCTAAAAAATGAGGGTGCAGTGAAAGGAATAAGTGACGGGTTTTTATTGGAGCTGGAAGAGGAAAATTGAGGAGAGACCTAAATGTTGGGAAGGAGTCTAGAGGTGGAGAAAATTATTTCTTGTAGGTGATTGGATGTGTAATTCTTAGAAGCTCACAAGCTTCCTTATTTTGTAATGCATTTTCAGATTTGAATAAAAGATTGTGTGCAGATTTCTCTTCATTATCTTTGTTGTAGTATTTTATTTTCAGCCTTCTTGCATAGGCTTGTTGAAGTGTTGTGTTACAAATTTGAATGGATTAGTATCTCATTGTTGCATCAATTGGTGAATTAGCATTCCTCTCTATATCAAGAAGGCAATCCCATGATCCTACTCAGGAGAGTGACCAAATCCCCTATCTCCTCCTTGAAATTACTCCTATAAAGTACATGAGGAAGCTTGGATAGAATAGCTCTTTTGGTCTTCATTCATCTATCATTTATTACCTTTATGAAAGCCTCAGGGTCTTGATCATACATCCTCTTATTCTCATCCTTCATCATTATTGATAAAATTGGGAAATGAGGAATGTCAAAAGCCTCAGCCAAAGTCAATGCACTAAAATTTTCCAACACTCTACCATCTTGAGTGACCATTGTCCTTGATGGTTGATGATATCTATCTGCACAAGCTACAATTAACTTTGGACATTGAACAGGAGTTGGAAAGGCAACAGCTTCAGCAATGCCATTGTCCCTAATTTTTTGAGCCCAAGCAGTTGGATTTGGCCTAAAGATCCTCAATTTGAATTCCTCAATGTCGATGTGGCCAAGATCTGTGCCTCCTATATGTTTTGCCATGCAGATGTGATCTTGCTGACAAGAGGGTGTCCTTTAAACTCGTACTTCATGTTTATGGTTCTAGAAGTCATCTATCTTGCAAGATAGAACCCTTATGAATAACCTTTTAAAGTTGCTATCCTATTGGTCTAGACCTATGTTTCATGATGCTCAGTAGTCTAGGAATGCTATGAAACATGCATCATTCATGTGTATTCAATGTATACTTCAAATCAAGGTCCTAGACCAAAAAGCAGGGATTTATCCCTCTATAGGATGAATGACCAAAGTGCCTAATAAATCTTTGATTTCCAATTTAAAACCCACCATTTCATTCAAGGAAATAAAAAATGTTCATTAAATTCTATTCCTCAATCCTTCGTCAATCAAACTATGAGCTAAAACATAATGAAATAGCCTAGCGGGCTTTTATCCTTTCACTGCATGTCATAGCAAATGTCTACATTAATATCCATTTGGTGAGAAAATTCCTTCAATTCTTAAATGAACTAGACAATGTATCATGCAAAAAAATTCAAGTTCATTAATCAAATCTCCCTAATGCTCTTAAAATACCTTTTGAAATTTATTTAGAGTAAAAGCAAGCTTTTTGATGTCAATGGGATAACGTGGATTTTGGCTTCAACAGGATATGTGCAAAAGGCTCACTTTTCAACACTAGCCTTTCTAAGAGCTTTTGGTAGGGATTTCAAGGGAAATCAGATTTGTGCTGGTTTTGAGGGCGACATGATATATCGGGTTGAAGTTCCTTTTAGCACAAACTTTTACAGATGCTTTTAGCGAAGTTTCATGAGCAATTGGATAGCTCAGTTTTTAGAGTCTAGTGGATATATGCAATGAGACCACATTTTAGCACCAATCCGGTTGAGGTACTTTTTAGCACAAAACCTTAATAGAATATTTTAAACCCAATTCAACAGGGAATTCGTCAGATGATGGATTACGGGCCTTTTCGGCCCAACAAGATATGTGCAATTCCAAGTCTTTTTAGCACAAATTCTTCAAAGGGGTCTGGCGGGGAAGTCTCATCGTGTCGAACATATCTATTTGGGTGAGAATTCAATGCCAACAGTTGTTTTCAAGGTTTTTTGAAGTTAATGATTTCAGTGATAAAATTTTAAAGGGTCGACTCGAACAAGGGGGGATATCTAAGTCAATAACATATTGATCAAATTCACTTAAAGAGATTACACATAAGTTCCTCTGACTTCATTGAAACCCTAACCTCGAAGCCCTAAAGTGTGTGACTATGGAGAATTCAAACTACATTTCAAACAATATCCCAAGAACCCTAAGACTTTAACGTGCTTTATTGCATGACTTCACAAAACATAATGCATTTTCTATCTTGAAATCAAAATAATAAAGAAATCACAAACTGAATGCCAAAGAACAGACAGGAATTTTCGTACCTAGGAATGCAAGGTTGCAGAGAAGGAAATTGACTCACCATTAGCAAATATACTCTCAATTGACACAAATAGCCAAGTAATTCTTTAGCAGGAAAGATGGAATTCAGAGCTCAAACACTGAAGAGATTTCAAACACAAATGACAAAAATTGAAGGATTCAGACCATTTATACCCCTTAAAACTTGCCATAAATGCAATGTACCCTCGACATCCTATGGCACACTTTGCAGGGATTTAACTATTGAAAGGAAAAGTGGGAATTTTTAGTCCTACGAGATATGTCCTGTTAAGGTCAATTTCAGCGTAGATTGGTGTGTAAAGGAGCCAATGCTAATATCCGGTTGGATAGGATATTAGTGCAAATGTAGTAAAGACCATTTTTAGCACTAAACTAACTTAGGAAACCAATTTGGGAACTTAGTGAACTTCAATCACTCCAACCTAATCATCAAAAGGTACCAATTGGGGTCAAACTTACCCAAACTTGTCCAATTTCACCCAAGCATGCAAAGGGATCAAATCATCAAGACAACATCTTCTCTCAAGCAAAACTGCCAAGACCTAGACCAAACCAAAGCAAAGAAAGAGAGGGAGGGGGTCTCCATTTGGTAAAATGGGGGGTGTGTGTGGGGCACAACAAATGGAGACTCTGCTGGGAAAATGCTCCAGAGCATTTCTAAGATAAACAACAGTTTTGAACCCATAATCTCTATGTTTCCCACTTATTAAACTAGACAACATGATACAGGATCAAAGGAGTAGAGATCACCAACTCAGTACAACCATCCATATCCTGAAAGTCTAAGTGTGTGCAGTTGCATTCATTCCCATCCTTTTGCAACTAAGATCACTAAGGCTTACTTGCATTAAGCTACGTAATGATACTCACATTTTGAACTACCTTGGACATTGCCTCATTTCTAGTCAAGCATCTATAGCCCCAATGAGGTTGCCTCTATTATTCCACTCAAACATTGCTCTACCACCCATTAAGCATCCATAGCCCTTGATAGAGTTGTTTGAATCCTCCAGATAATTGAATGATATTATAAGGATATTAGGAAGGATTGCTTTGACAAATTGTTTAATTGATAATTAATTGAGCTTAGCTTTTGATATGAGTACTAGAAAGCACATCATACCCTTGCAACACATGATAAATATCACATGGGCTACGAATTGGTTCAACTTTGTTGGGCTGGGAATCATAGTGGCGGCAAAGGTGAGCCTATAGATTTTTCACTTAACCCAAGATCACCAAGATTCCTTCAGAAGCTTCAGGATTATTAAAGATGTGAGAGATGTTGGACTAGAAGATATTTCAAGTGAACCAAACTAATGACTCCTTTCCCATGAACAAGCATCTACCACCTGGTAATAATAATAGAACCCATAGGAAGACCTGAGTGGAAAACCAAAGTTTCTCAAAGAAATCTGCAAATTATTTAACCCAAAGAGAACCTTTTGGAGTTTTGCATAGCTACCACCTTATTCAAGAAATGGAGTACCCCATCAGAATAAACACAAAAACCAAAAGCAAAGTAAACAAAAGCAACAAACCTAAACAAAGCAAACTACTCTAACTAAAGAAAAACAAACACAAGAAAAAATAGAAAAGACCAACTAAGTACATAAAAGAAGGCAGAGATGCCTCCTAAGCCTAAAAGTAGTGCTTTAGGAACTGCCCATTGAAAGGCAAAGGGAGTTCCTCACCAGTAAGAGTCATTAATCTATATGTTTTGTCCCCTAAGATTTAACCTATTTGGTAGGGACCTAACCAGAGTTTGTCAAACTTACCATGTTCACCTTTCTTCTCATGAGCCTTATCCCAATATAACACCAAATCTAAGATATGGAAGGATTTTACTATGGCCCTCTTGTCAAACCATCATTTCACTACATCTTGGTGTTTAGTATAGTTTTTAATTGCAGCATCACATTTTTCTTCGAAATGCAGAAGCTGAGTTAAGCGCGTTGAGGATCTATCATCAGGCTCTAGATAGTCGTGCATGAACTGTAATATAGGGATCCTCAAGTGGATGGGGAACACAGGTTCCAAACCATAAACTAAATGGTAGGGTGAGGTTCCTAAGGTGGCCTTATGTCAGATCCTATCTACCCACAAGGAAAATCTAAGATTAGTATGCCATTCTTTGGGATTTTTGTCAAGCAGTCTTTTGATGACCTCAAACATGTTTTTATTAGTAGATTCAACAACTCCATTGCCTTGAGGATAATAATTGGATGAAAACTTCAGCACAATACCATAATCAAATGCCCAATTTGAAAAACGTAAAGATGTAAATGTTGGACCATTATCACAGACAAGAGAAAAAGGACAACCAAACCTTGTGATGACATGTTCTTCAATAAATTTGATTACTACCTCAATGGTGCATTGCTTACAAGCTTGAGATTTAGACCATCTTGTGCAATAGGTAGTAGCAGTTAGAATATAACTGTGGCCTACAGAGGAAGGTGGATTGATCATACCAATGAAATTGAGCCCCCATTGTGCAAATCGATGTACCTCCACCACTAGTGGTTACAAAGGCATAGCAACATTTCTCTCTCTTGAAGCAGTAGTCTAGCAAATGTGGTAAGTTCAGACATGTGCATGAGCATCCTTAAAAAAGGTAGTCCAGTAATACCCAACCAAAAGAATCTGATTTGCAGTAGAATGTCCAGAACCATGGTATGTCCCAAACTTCTCATGGAAACTAGTCAAAACTTGTGCTACTTCTATTTTGTCTAAGCACCTCAAATAGATCCCTTCATGATTTTTCTTGTATAAAACTGATCCTTTAACCATAAAATTACTACTCTTCAGTCTCAAGGCTCTTCTCTGAACTGAATTCAAGTGAGATGGACATCGTTGGTTAAGGAGATAAAAAAGATGTCACCATACAACTCATCTTGTGAGATATCTTCCAGTACATATTGTTCAGATACCAATCCCGGGTCAGTCTCTACCATAGTCTAGGTAAGTGCTTGTCCTCTTACTAGCTTCATAGGTTGTATCTCTATATCAAATTCCTGCAGTATTGTGACCCATTTTCCTCTTCTTTCACCCAACTCATTCTGCATCAATAGTGCTTTTACTGCAGCGTCTAGAACTACTGCAGTCACCTTGCTCCTTAGGATATAGTGACAAAATTTCTTGACTACCTTAACTAGTGCATAAGCTTGCTTCTCCACATTTGGATATCTAAGTTCTACATCTTTTAGTGGTGTACTCATGAAGGTGATAGGACTTTCATCATTAATTCCCCTTTTCTGGATGAGCATGACTGCACATGTATGTTCAGAAGCGAAGGAGTATATACAAAATGCAAGAGTATATTCTGAACTTACTAGTACAGGAGCATTTGATATGGCTTGCTTGATTTCTGCAAAGGCTGCCTTGTCTTTCGATGTCCATTCAATCTTAGCATCTTGTTTCAACATCGCATTCAATGGGTGGACTATCTTAGCAAAACCAGTGATAAATTTTTGGACAAAGTTGATCTTACCAAAATAGGACTTCAATTCCTTCTTGCTCGTCAGAGGCTAGATCTTGAGAGTGGTATGAACTCTATTGGGATCTATAGATATACCTTCCTCTGAGATCACATGTCCTAACAACTTCCCTTCAATGATGCTAAAAATGCACTTCTTAGAATTCAATGAAATACCATAATCTCTACATCGTTGAAGCACTTTCCTCGAATCAAAAATATGATCCTCCCTTCTCTTAGAGAGTATGGTTAAGTCATACATGTAAATAATTATGCATTTGCCTACCAATCCTTTAAAAGTGATGTCCATGGCACACTGAAATGTTGCTCCTGCATTAATTAGACCAAATGTCATCCTTTGATACGCGTATATAACCCATTTGCACGTGAAGGCAATCTTGAGTCTATTAGCATACTCAACCATTACTTGATTGTATCCAGAATATCCATCTAAAAACAACATCATTTGTGATCCATTAACTATTTGTAGCACCTCATCAAGGGACGGCAGTGGTTATTTATCTTTCTCTGATGCTCTAGTGAGGTTTCTAAAATCGACACATAGCCTAATCTCACTGTTCTTCTTTTGTACCAAAACCAAGTTGGCCACCCAAGTAGAATGTCTCACCAAAAATATGATTCTTGCTGACAACAACTTCTAAACTTGTTGAAAAATTAGAGGCTCTAAAAGAGCATTGACTGGCCTCTATCTCTGCCAAAATGGTTTAACTCCAGGCTTAAGAGGTATGGTGTGGGTTATGATAGAAGTGTCAAAAGTCTTAAGGTCTTCATAACTCCATGCAATAACATCATGATAGTCTGTCAAAGCACGAATGATTTTTGCCTTTGCTTCAGGGGTGTAGACTTTGCCAATAAAAGCATTCTTGACATTATCTTCAGGCCCCAAGTTATGTCGATCACACTTACCTCCAGCAGAATTAACTTGCTTCTTTTGGGTTCCTAACTGATCGCGATCAAGCAATCTTTCTAGTTCCACCATCCCTCGGGGAATGGTATTCATTTTGAGATTTAGGACACCCTCTAAATCCATCTCAGCTGGTTCTAAATCTTCTTCATCAATTATTTGGGCAGCGAACACATCTAAAGATGTAAGAAAATCAATGATATGCTTATCATTTTTGAAAACCTGGAAGTGAGTAATATTTTCTGGCACCAAAGGAGTTGGAACCAGTTCTACAGTAAACTTCTTGAAATAAGACATAGCAAGTGGTTCTAAAGAGATTATAGCCTGTGCCAATGCATCAACAACGTGATTTTGTTTCCATGGAATCAATTGGATATTAAAGCCATCAAAACACTCAACAAGATCATAGACCCGGTTTCTGTAGAGGTTTAGTCATTTATCATGAAAAAAATACTATTTTCTCACTTGCTTAACCATGGATCCTAAATCACTAAACACTTGAATTGTCTTAACTTTCTTCTGAATAGCAATCAACAACCCATGTACTAGTGATTCGTACTTTCTGACATTGTTAGTACAAGGTAATTGTAGTCTGTATGTAGCTAAATAAGAGTCTCCTATAGGACTGATCAGGTCAAACCATGCACCAAACCCTTGCTTGGATCTAGATCCGTCAAACCTCAACATCCAAATTTGAGAATCTGCAGGTCTCTTTTTAAGGTTCATATCTTGTCTGTTCAATGGTCTAACCTCTTGATCAGTGGTGGCTATGTTGGCAACATAGTCAAGAGACACTGTTGATTGGGTAATGTTTTCATTGATGGTAACAAGGAAAATAGAGCATGATGGACCTAAGGATGATTTTGAACTCAACTTGGAACAGCCTGCATACAAGGTTCTGGGCTGGACACAAAAGACTAAGGCAGAATGGCTGAGTATTGACAACACAATGTTAGTAGCAGAGACTCAAGTGGTATTCCTCCACAGTTGATAGTCAAGGTATGTGATATAGGTATGTTATTTAGGATTGTTTGGAGGTACTATGTTCAAGATTACAAGTCCTGATGACTTCCGAAAGTTAAGTAGTAATTGGTCTAAGTCCGAGTGAACAGAACTAAGACAGGAGCAGTGCACAGTGTCTGAGAAAAAGGGTCCGCATTTCTCCGCAGTTGCATAATTTGTCTTGCAGTTCTGGAGGTATGATTTATGATGAGTGAAGAGCCTCTGATATGGATTTGAGTAGGTCTTGTGGTCCGCAGTGGAAGATGTTGTCTGATAGTTGAACTGAACTAGTAAATAGTCTGTGAATAAGGCTGACATAATAGTACGATGTGTGTGTGGTAAAGTTTTGGTGTTTGGAACTTAATCATAAGTGGTAAAATAGTTGAGGCTGACATGTGTGATGGTGTTTCAAATATTGTTTGGGTCTACATAGATTTTGGGAAATAAATTTGGTCGGCATAGCACATAATGCATGACTACACAGTACACTTTATTAGGCCGACCTAATATGAAGATTTTGTTTGTTGTGGATATATATGGGATTGATTTTGGTATTTGGTGTGTGAGTGATGTGGATATGAATGTGTGTAGAATGTGAACAACAAAGTAGGTGACAAAAAGTAAAATAAGAGAGATCCTGTCTAATGTAAAAGCAGAGCAGTGAAATAGAGCAGTCAAGATGAAAAGTTTTGAGACAGTATTTTGAGCATACATTGAAGCTCTATTCATGTATGTGTAGATGCAATCTAAGAAGTTCATTTTGGTAGTGAGCCATCTCCTTCTTTATTTCTTTCTATTCTCTTGGTAGTGAACCTTTGTGTAGTGAGCACTTCTTCATAGGGCAGCGAGCCCTAAGGCAGTGAACCTTCTTGTAATTCGGTATTGAGCTATCATAATATATTGTGAGCTAACACTCACCGTGGTTTTTTCCTTTTTGGGTTTTCCACATAAAAATCTTGGTGTCCATTCGTTATGTCTTTATGGTTTCTATGCTTATGCTCATTCTGCTTTCATGTTATTGATTTTGGAAATTGGATAAATAAACTTATTAAGAAGTGGTTTTGCAGAATACTGATTCACCCCCCTCTTAGTATTCCTTATATTCAACAATTGGTATCAAAGCGAGGTTCCTTGGAAGAAGCCTAACAGCTTGAGGAAGATCTTAGAAAGATTACTCATGGCAGCCAGAAGATTTGGAAATCTCTCAAACAATGTTGAACTAGAAGCAGCTCTTATTGATCTTGAAAAATTTGAAGCAGAAATCAAGGATATGAAGGATAACATTCAGGAAGCTGATGAATGCATTCTAAAGTTGAAAGAACAAGTCAAGAAACTCAAAGAAAAATACAAAGATGTTAGTGAACAATTGATATCAACAAATGAGACTCTGGATGATTTGAAAGTGGAAGTTGTAGAAAGAGCTAAAGCAGAAGATCTAAATCTGATGGTAAAAAGCAAGTTAGAAGAATGTGCCAAGCTTGAAACAGAAGTTGTGAGCCTAAAATAAGACTTGGAAAAAGATAAGAGCTATGAAGAAAAGTTCAAGATGAGTTCTGTAAAACTTGAGGAGTTAATTACAAGTCAAAAAAGTTCAGATGACAAGCAAGGCTTAGGATTTGAGAAAGGAGAAAGTCAAAATTAGGTCAAGGAAACTTTCAGTTGAAGCAAAATAGAGGCAACCAGTTCAAGAATCAAAGAAGAAGACCTAGAAGACCTCCGGTCAAACAACTAAATACTCGAAGGTACCCATCTTTCAATGGCCATTGTTCTAATTGCAATAAGTTTGGTCATAAAGCAGCTCAATGTAGGAGTAGAATAAATCAGAATGTTCTATCATTCTCTAGTCAATGTTTCAATTGCAAGAAATTGGTCATAGATCAAATGAATGCAGAAGTCTGGTAAGAAATGGATTTCACAACTCAAGGAATACTCAATCATTTAATGCAAGATGTTTTGCATGTAATAGATTTGGACATATGGCTAATCAATACAGATCAAATCCAATCAATAGAAGGAATCAAGAGCAAAGGAATGTGGTATGCTACAATTGCAACAAGTTTGGACATGTTGCAAGATTTTCCAGAAGCAAGAATGTGAAAAGAAACTACTATGCTAAAGAAAGAAAAACAAAGCAAAAGAATGATAAGGGAAAGGAAAAAGTTGATCCAGGTGATACTAAGAAAGAAATGGGCAAGACCTGGGTTAAGAAAGATGTGATTGAAGTGAAGGATGGATCTGCACCAGCTTCTGGTGCAGATAATTCTTCTAGGAAGTAAATTGGGAGCTTTGGCTTAGGGGGAGTTGTGTTAAAAATCCAAAGCCCACAGCTAGAAAGTTAGTGTTGGAATCTAACACTAAGGTATGTTGTGAAGAACTCTATGACAAAGCCTTTGAAAGAAATTTTGGTAGAGAAAGATCTAATGTGAAGCATTGCGGAGCAATATGGATTGACTATGGTTGTCAGAGAAGTGTTTGGTAGCTTTTTGAAAGACCACATTTATGACGATTAAGTTAAGGTTTCTAGGGGTTAAAAGGCTTGGATTCACAAAAGATTAATCACTTTGCATTCAAACTATCAGGTGTCTATGGAAAATTGAAGCAAAACTCTGAGCAACTTAGAGATTTCCAAAACAATTCAAGCTAACTCGATCTTAGGCGAACAAAATGCAACTCCAGATAAAGAGGTATTTTCCATTTAAAACCCTACTGCAAATTTGTTTGATTATTCATGGAAATGGAAACACCACAAGTGGTGGATATCACTGAGCGAGCCTGACCAAAATTCAAGAAACATCCATTCAAATCAACCGAAGTCGATGAAACAGGTGTATTTTTAGATATTCCACATGGAGTTATTCATGCAGAGGATGTTAGGGCTTACATCCATGTTGCCCTGGAAGAGCATGGTGAAAGCATATTCTCAGACCTGTATCTAAAGCATCTAAGCGGTGATCATTTTGAGCTAAAAGAAGAATACAAAGCTCTGGACGAGAAGAAATTCATTCAATATATAAACTTCCCTACATTTACGAAAGATGAATGGGTCCGGTACATCTTGAGTAAAATCCATGATGAGTTCATGTGGTTGGAATAGTCCTTCAAGATCACCAAAGATGTAATTAGGGCTGTGACTAGATGGTGCAGGAGCACATTCTCTGTAGTGCAGGGTCATCTTTTCTTTTGTTTTCTCATAAGGCTCTTAAGCCATTTCATTTTGTAATAAGGGTCAATTTGGTCCCATGAATGTAATTGTGCAAGGCACACATGTAGTTTGCTTGTATGAAGGGTAAACCAACGGCTAACTGATTTGAAAATTAGTTTGCACGGTTGGAGGGGATAACTGCTGTCTCTACATATTCTTTAGAGGCAGGTTGTATGTCACACGACAGAGAGAGAGAAGTGTGTATTACAACAAGTTCTTTTTGATAACTGAATAAAGAGAGTTCTGGGTATGATCTGTGTTGATTTTCTTGGTTGTTCTTAGTGATTTGATATCTTTATCCTGAGTTTGTATATGGAACCCTAACCGGACGCTATCTGTCAATCCATAGTGACTCTGTAGTGTGCAGACGGTGTAAAACCCACAGTTCCACAGTGGCTAGTTTGTAACCTAGGAGTAGGGTTTTGATTCACACATGGAGGCCCTTTCCTCTGTCCACTGAAGCCCTGTATAGTATCAGTGTGATGGGGGAAAGACTTTTCACGTTTGTTGTTGTTGAATTCTTACCCAGGAAGCCAGCAAACTCAGTCAAGTTCGACTAGACATCGTCATGTGGCTAGTCGGGAAATCAGAGTGAAATTGGATAGTTTGGCTGTGGGATCAGATTGCTACAAGTGATCGAGGGTTGATATATGAATCGGCCAAATTCCATTGTTCTGTCAAAGGGAATCCGAGTTCGGCGCCTCAGAACAATTGGAGATCCATCGGTGTGAAATACTCTCCGTCTTACCGAAGATTGGTATAGTGTCGGAGACACATAGCATCGTTGTTCGCATCGGCGAGAGAAACGAAATCAAGCTAAGGAAAATACACTTAGCCAACGGTACAAGGTTTCACCGATCGGTGAGACATCTTCGGAGTGCCGCCGATAAAGAGTATCGGTGTGAGGAAGCACTGTCGGGAGAAGACTGGGAAGTCCCACCGATGAGCGAAGGTCATGCCGATAGTAGAAGACATATCGGTGTGAGAGTCATTATCAGGAGTTTAAGTAGAAGTCTGGCCGAAGCAAGAGGTCTTACTGACGATTAAGTTCAACGCAATGCACATCGGTAAGAGTTTGTATATCAGATAACTAAAAGAAAGTTATACCGATAGTATCGGTCTGGCCGATGTACCCGACAGTATCGGTGAGAACTTGGCCATCGGGATAAAAGAATAAGGAGCGGCCGATAGTTCATGTCTTTTCGATAGCAAAGACATCCTTGACTTCGGTGAAACACTGGAGGATCTCTTTCCGATAGGGAAGATATAGTCAAATCTTCATCCGCTTCTGCTGGCACTCTGCATCAAATTGGTATCAGAGCCAATATTCTGAATCACAGCCGTGTATGTCAGACGAAGAATTGGAGATAGAAACAGAGGCTAGCACAATGCCTCCCAAGACGATGAGTAAAGCAGCCATCTAGAAGATGGTGGAAGAAATGCTCGAAGAGAGACTGAAGGAAGAAAGATCCAAAGAGAAGGATGGAAGCACTTCTGAGTCAGAAGAGGATGAAGAAGGAGAAACTGGAGAGAATCCTCAAGGAGAAGGTATGACTGCTGATCAAAAGGCATTTCTGAACGCACTCAAGGGTCATGGAGATAGTGGTGATCCGAAAATGGATGTTCCCACGTTCAATGGGAAACTGGATGGAGATACTCTTGTGGACTGGATTGAAGCCATAAGTAATTACTTTGACTTCAAAGAGTATAGTGACAGTAAGAAAGTAAAGTTTGCAAAGACCAGACTGAGAGGTTCTGCATTGGTTTGGTGGAACTACACTCAATGTGAAAGGGAGAAGGTTGGAAAGAGTCCAATCACCAAGTGGAGTAGAATGGTGGCCATGCTGAGAGCCAAATTTCTACCATGTGATTATGATCTGCAGACTATCAGAAAGTTTAATCATCTTAGGCAGAAAGATATGGACGTGGCTACATACACTAAAGAATTCCACAGATTGAGCATGAGAGCCAATCACAGAGAAGAAGAGAAAGAGATGGTGGCTAGATACCTGGATGGTCTGAGGTACAATATACAGGATGAGTTCAGTATGGTGATTCCCAAGACTGTGGATGAATGTTTTCAGTTAGCCTCTAGGGTAGAGGATAAACTGAAAAGGAGAGGTGATCAAAATAACAGAGGAAGAGGTGGCGGGAACAATAGAGGAAGAGGTAATTTTGGCAGAGGACAGCCAAACAAAGGTGAAAGTTCAAGTCAACAAGAATCACGTTCTGATACAGAATAAAAAGGTGGTGGTTTCGGAGGTTGGAGAAGACCTAATGGCAGAGGAAGAGGTGGTGGTGCAGGCAGAGGACATGGAGTCTTCACTGGAAGATGTTACAACTGCAATCAAGTAGGCCACACTGCAAGTAAGTGCCCTGAGAAGGCATCTAGCTCTCATGATGGTGGGAGAAGGAACCAACTATTGCAGGAGGATGATTGTCAAAGTGTAAACTCACCAATTGGTAGTGCTGCACCAGTGCTTGAAGGAGAGAATATGATGATTAAGAGGACCCTCGTGAAGATGCCATTGAAGCAGGAGCCCCCACAAAGGAAGAATCTCTTCAGAACCCAAGGAAAAGCATATGGTAAGCTCTGTAAAATCATTGTTGATTCAGGTTCTACTGAAAATGTAGTGTCTACTGAAATGGTAGAAAAGTGTAAACTGAAAAGATTACCCCATCTTAATCCTCACAAAATATCTTGGTTGAATAAGAATCAGAACTATTTGGTGGAAGAACAAACTTGGGTAGATTTTGAACTAGGTGATTATAGGGATAAGGTGCTATGTGAAATTATTCCTATGGATGCTTGTCACCTTCTTCTTGGACGACCTTGGCAGTATGATGTGAAGGCACAGCATGATGGTGAAAAGAATACATATATGATCACCAAGAATGGTAAGAAGTTTCAGATGGATCCCTTACCAGAGCAGGTTGGAGAGAAGAGCAATGACAACAGTGTCATGTTAGTGAGTGGCAAAGAGTTCCTACAACTCATGAAGGAGGAGGATACCCAAGGGTATGCACTGATGATGAAGCCTGTATCCAATCAGCAAAGCAAACAGCAGAAGGAGATTCCATTGGCAGTGCAACAATTACTGGATAAGTACCAAGATCTTGTGGTAGAGGATACTCCTAACTCCTTACCACCTATGAGGGACATAAGTCATCAGATTGACTTGATTCCTGGAGCCACATTACCCAACAAAGCTGCCTACAAGTTGACACCACAACAGAATGAAGAAGTAGGTAGACAGATTCAAGAACTTTTGGAGAAAGGTTTGATTAGGAAGAGTCTTAGTCCATGTGCAGTCCCTAGTGTACTTGCTCCTAAGAAAGATGGCAAATGGAGATTATGCACAGATTCAAGGGCTATCAATAAGATCACCATAAGGTATAGATTTCCTATGCTAAGAATTGAGGATCTGTTGGACTATCTTGGTGGTTCATGTTACTATTCCAAGATTGATTTGAAATCTGGTTATCGCCAGATAAGAATAAGGCAAGGAGATGAATGGAAGACTGCTTTCAAAACAAATGAAGGTCTCTATGAGTGGCTTGTCATGCCATTTGGTCTCAATAATGCTCCAAGCACATTCATGCGGTTGATGAATGAGGTACTTGTAGAATTTATTGGAAAATTTGTTATTGTTTATCTTGATGACATATTGATTTTCAGCAGGACCAAAGAAGAGCATGTGAAGCATCTTGGACAGGTGTTAAAGAAATTGCATGAGAGTAAGTTGATGATCAACTTGGATAAATGTGATTTTATGAAAACTGAACTAGTGTATCTTGGATTTGTGATTTCCAATGGCTGTTTGAAAATGGATCCTACAAAAGTTGAGGCTATTCTCAATTGGCCTACTCCTAAGACAGTAGGAGATGTAAGAAGTTTTCATGGTTTGGCAACTTTTTACAGGAAGTTCATTAAAGGGTTCAGTCACATAAGTGCTCCTAGTCTCAATACCATCAAGGGTGGAGTGAATTGTAAATTTCAATGGACAAAACAAGCAGATGATAGTTTTGAACTGTTGAAATAGAAAGTGGCCGAGTTACCTACGTTGGTACTCCCTGATTTTGACAAAGTATTTGTTGTGGAATGTGATGCAAGCCAACAGGCTATAGGTGTTGTTCTTAGTCAGGAAGGACATCCAGTAGCATTCTTTTTAGAGAAGTTGAATGAGGCCAAACAGAGGTATTCTACCTATGACCTAGAGTTGTATGCAATGGTGCAAGCTCTGAAAAAATGGAGACATTATTTACTTCCAAAAGAGTTCATTGTTTTTACTGACAACCATGCTCTTAGTTTCCTAAATAGTCAAGAAAAGTTGAATCATAGGCACGTCAAGTGGATGGAACAATTGCAGGCCTATACCTTCACTATTAAGCATAAGAAAGGTGTTGCCAACAAAGTGGCAGATGCTTTGAGTAGAAGGATACTGGTCATACAGGAGGTACAAATGGAACATATGGGTCTCGAATGTCTAAAGGAGTTGTACAAGGATGATGCAGATTTCAAGGCTGCCTATGAAGTGTGTGCAAGTTTGGCTAACACTTTTCATGGTGAGTATTCTGATTTTGTGTTGCAAGACGGACTCCTATTTAAAGGTAGTTTGTTGTGTGTTCCTAAATGTTCAATGAGGGACAATATCATCAAGGAGAAGCACAATGGAGCCTTAGGAGGACATTTTGGGTTGGACAAGACTTTGGAACAAGTCACCAGGTTCTATTATTGGCCCAAGGTACAGACAGATGTAAGGAGATATGTTGCAAGCTGTACCATATGTCAAAAGGCCAAGGGTATGTCTTCTAATGCTGGTTTGTACCAACCACTACCCATTCCCACCAGACCTTGGGAAAGCATTAGTATGGACTTTGTGCTTGGTCTTCCTAGGACAGCAAGGGGTGTAGATAGTGTTTTTGTCATTGTGGATAGATTCAGTAAGATGGCTCATTTTGTGCCATGCAAATGCACAAATGATGCATCTCATATTGCTGGTCTCTTTTTCAGAGAGGTGGTCAGAATTCATGGTTTACCCCTATCAATTGTTACTGATAGAGACTCCAAATTTGTTGGTCATTTTTGGAGGACCCTATGGAGAAAATTGGGCACACAGTTGTCTTTCTCATCAGCCTACCATCCCCAGACTGATGGTCAAACTGAGGTTGTTAACAGGTCCTTGGGAAACCTTTTGAGATGCCTTACCAAACAGCATGGATTGGCATGGGATTTAGTGATCAGTCAAGCTGAATATGCTTATAATGATTCAAGAAACAGAAGTACTGGGAAAAGCCCTTTTGAAATAGTTTATGGTTTCCACCCAAGAGGACCACTTGAACTCAAAGACCTCCAAGGATGGGATAAAAGGAGTGCTCTAGGAGAAGACTTTGCTGCTACCATGAAAACAGTACATGATCAGGTCAAGCTTCAGTTGGAGAAAACTGGCTCCAAGTACAAGGATAGGGCAGATCTGAAGCGAAGGGAGGTACACTTCAAGGTAGGAGATTTGGTGATGGCCTACCTCAGAAAGGAAAGATTACCTAAGAGGCAACCAACCAAATTGTTGATGAAGAAGATAGGACCTTGTAAGGTAGTGCATAAATTTGGTCCAAATGCATATGAGATAGAATTACCATCTGGCCTTGGTATCTCTCCCATTTTCAATGTTGCAGACCTGTTCCCTTTTAGACCTCCATTACATGCTGAAGATGGCTCAGATGCTGTGATTGAAGATGAAGACTGGATTAGAGATTTACCTCCAAGTAAGCCTTTGCAATTGGAATGCATTTTGGATTCCAAAATTGTCAAGAAGACAAGAAAAGGGGTATACAAAGACTACTTGGTCAAGTGGCAAGATCTTCTTGATTCAGAGGCAACCTGGATGAGTGAAGCAGATATTCTAAAGCATGGGAAGACACTTCAGCAGTTAGCAACTCAAGGGACTTGAGTTTTTCCTACAGGGGGAGTATGGTGTAGGAGCACATTCTCTGTAGTGCAGGGTCATCTTTTCTTTTGTTTTCTCATAAGGCTCTTAAGCCATTTCATTTTGTAATAAGGGTCAATTTGGTCCCATGAATGTAATTGTACAAGGCACACATGTAGTTTGCTTGTATGAAGGGTAAACCAACGGCTAACTGATTTGAAAATCAGTTTGCACGGTTGGAGGGGATAACTGCTGTCTCTACATCTTCTTTAGAGGCAGGTTGTATGTCACACGGTAGAGAGAGAGAAGTGTGTATTACAACGAGTTCTTTTTGATAACTGAATAAAGAGAGTTCTGGGTATGATCTGTGTTGATTTTCTTGGTTGTTCTTAGTGATTTGATATCTTTATCCTGAGTTTGTATATGGAACCCTAACCGGACGCTATCTGTCAATCCATAGTGACTCTGTAGTGTGCAGACGGTGTAAAACCCACGGTTCCACAGTGGCTGGTTCGTAACCTAGGAGTAGGGTTTTGATTCACACATGGAGGCCCTTTCCTCTGTCCACTGAAGCCCTGTATAGTATCAGTGTGATGGGGGAAAGACTTTTCACGTTTGTTGTTGTTGAATTCTTACCCAGGAAGCCAGTGAACTCAGTCAAGTTTGACTAGACATCGTCATGTGGCTAGTCGAGAAATCGGAGTGAAATTGGATAGTTTGGCTGTGGGATCAGATTGCTACAAGTGATCGAGGGTTGATATATGAATCAGCCAAATTCCATTGTTCTGTCGAAGGGAATCCGAGTTCGGCGCCTCAGAACAATTGGAGATCCATCAGTGTGAAATACTCTCCGTCTTACCGAAGATTGGTATAGTGTCGGAGACACATACCATCGTTGTTCGCATCGGCGAGAGAAACGAAATCGGGCTAAGGAAAATACACTTAGCCGACGGTACAAGGTTTCACCGATCGGTGAGACATCTTCGGAGTGCCGCCGATAAAGAGTATCGGTGTGAGGAAGCACCGTCGGGAGAAGACTGGGAAGTCCCACCGATGAGCGAAGGTCATGCCGATAGTAGAAGACATATCGGTGTGAGAGTCATTATCGGGAGTTTAAGTAGAAGTCTGGCCGAAGCAAGAGGTCTTACCGACGATTAAGTTCAACGCAATGCACATCGGTAAGAGTTTGTATATCGGATAACTAAAAGAAAGTTATACCGATAGTATCGGTCTGGCCGATGTACCCGACAGTATCGGTGAGAACTTGGCCATTGGGATAAAAGAATAAGGAGCGGCCGATAGTTCATGTCTTTCCGATAGCGAAGACATCCTTGACTTCGGTGAAACACTGGAGGATCTCTTTCCGATAGGGAAGATATAGTGAAATCTTCATCTGCTTCTGCTGGCACTCTGCATCACTAGACTAATCTCTACTGGTAGTGTTCCCTAGTTGAAAACTGTGAAGAATGATATAGTAATGGCAGCCACCGGAGTGAAATTTGATAAAAGGGCTTTAACAATCAATGATATTGAAGATCATGCTATAAGATTTGTATCCATGGTGTTAGGATATAAAGTCTATTTCACCAACTAGGAGAACTCTGTCTCCAGCACAGCTATATACACTACCTATCAGATGATCAAGGAAAATGTAGACTATGATATCTATGAATGCACTCTGACAACAAGTGATGGAGAACCTGAAAAAGACAAGAAAACAAATATCCCTTCAAATTTGGTATGTTAATCATCTATTTGTTTTTCTACTTCATGCACGAGTTGCCAAAGATGAAGATTTTTTTTTGGTTAAATAGTCAACCAGTTGTACAAATTAGGGATCATTTAAATAGCATTAGAAACTATGATGAACAAAATATAGCCCTATGGGGCTATTTCAAGAATTTCTAGAGAATGATGCAATCAAGAGAAAGAATTCCAAAAGCAATTGTGGAAAAATACAAGGATGACATATGTTTTATTGTAACCAAAGACCAATGCATGATGGAGGTTGTTAAGCCTAAAACTATTTGGGTTATGCCAATGGGCTATGAAGTAGATGGAGCTATTCTAGATAACTATGCACAACACTTGCTAAGAAAGCCCCAAGACCTCAAAGAGGAAATATTTGGAACATATGAAGAGTTGTCTGTTAAAATTCATGTTGAAGTAAGAAAACCTGAAATCTCCAAGAAAATGTGGAGAGTGGTAGAGGATTTCACCCTGAGACAAGGCTTGACAAATGAACAAGTAAAAAAGGCAAGAGAAAAAGCACAAGCTGAAAAGGTAGCAAAAGAAAAGAGAGAAAGTGAACCAGTTGAAGCTCCGGAAGAACCCAAGAGAAAACCAGAAAAATCAGAGGTGTCAAGAAGGAGAACCAGAGGATCTACCTCTGTAGAAGCTACATCTATTCCTTCTGATCCCACACCATCTGTAAGTGTGGAAATTCCTATCACCAGCCACAAAAGGAAGAAAGCAAAGGCTAAAAGAATGCATGTAAGCATTGCAGTCGATGAGGAAGAGACAGAAACAGATGGAGAAGTGAAGAAAATGAAAACTGAGGCCACTAAAGCCTCCAGAAGCAGCAAGAAGAAACCCTTTGGTAAGGGTAAAGCTGGAAGAAGGTCATGGCAAGATGAGACAAGAGAAGCCACTATAAATCTCGAGGATGTCCTAAAGGCTATAATTGTTGATGGAAACTTAAAGCCCATAGCCCAACTATAAGATGAGTACAATGATTCAGATAAAAGAATTATTGAGATTGTTGTTGTCAGATACTTGGACATATATAACAAAGCACTTATTGAGATTATTACTGATCTCTTGGATAGCTTGGGAAGTATAATGACTGCTAGAAAGGAAGATGCTATGGCCAAGGACGTAGAGCTCAAAGAATATACATTGATAAAATTATATCTAGAGATCTCATCGGAAGACAAAGCAAAAATCTCCAAAGTGCTGCAAAAGGAATTCAGATCAAAGAAAAGGATGAATACTCTCATGTCAGATGATATTGAGAAAGTAGCCAAAGATACAGAGGAAATCACCTTGAAAGTGTTCAGGAATCATCATCTCCCAACAATATACGACAATGATGAAACAAATGCTGGAGATGATACATCTGTTCCAGAAGTAAATTTGGACCAAGGGTTAGATGACAAAGTGGCTAAAGAGAAAGAAGCTCCAGCTACAATTATTGAGACTAGTATCCCTCCGGAACAACAAACAGGTGGCAAGACTGAAATGGAGAAGACTAAAAATATAGATAAAGCCGATAATCAAAAAGAGAAACAAGACAGAGAAATCTTTGCACCGGAACAAAAAGATGGTGCAAATAAAGCTATGGATTTAGATGCTTTGGAGCTAAACCAAGAAGAAGTATCTAGTATAGCAAGAGACACTGCAGAATCGATTAAAGACTTTTTGGAGAAAGAGAAACAGGTCTTGGATGAGCCAGAATTTTTGTAAGGACCAATAAACATGGACTCAATGTCCCTTGTATAGAAATTCAAACTAGTGTCAATTTTGTAGGCAAAGGCACACCTGAAGAGATTTTGAAGTCTCACATACAGGATAGTGAACTGATTGGTGAGGCATCCAACATTTTGGAGAAGCTAATGCCATCATATTAGAAGGACACTTCTTTGTCTTCAATAAGTTAGCTAAAAAACTCATAAATTCTGTAAGCATTTTGAATCTTTTGAGAGATCTACTGAGACAAAAGTAAGACAAGAATTTGATGAGAAAAGATTAAATGACTTGAAGACTATGATAATAAATGACAAAGCTCTCCTAGACAATAAAATGAAAGGCATACAGAATGCTATTAGAGAAGCAAGTGACCTATACAAATTTTTCCTATCTTGTCCGGTAGCCACAAAAGAGCTAGAAGAAAAGATAAAGAATCTAAAATTGTAACTGATAAATATTTTCAAAACATTTGATCCAACAGCTGAATCGGTAAGCAGCAAAGAATTACAAGTAATTAATATTCATGAAGCCTATAAGATTATATCCCCTTCATTGAGCTCTCCTAATGAATAAATATTATATTAATTTAAAAAAATAAAAGATTCTTTATTTTGTCAAAAGATGCTTTCTTTTTGTCAAAAGATGCTCTCTTTTACTTTCTAAAAAATAATACATTTTAAAAACCTTGCAAGTTTATTAGAAAAGTTGGGTTAAACGTGAGTTACATATTATTAAAATATATTAAAAATATTTTAATTTTTTATAACAAGTTAGAATTGGAGAATGAACTTTCTTTTATTTTCTTAAACTTTACTTGAGTCCTTTTTTTGTTTTTTTTTTGTTTGTTTTTTTGTTTTTTTTTGTTTTTTGTCTTTTGTTTTTTTACTTGAGTCCTTTTTTTATTAATTAATTTATAATAATTATAATAGAAACAAATATAGAAATGTAAACAACAAACAAAGGACTCAAGTAGAATTTAAGAAAATAAAAGAAAGTCCATTTGTTTATTATAAAATAAAATAAATAATATATATTAATTTAGGTGTGTATATATTAATATAAAAATATTAAGATAGAGTAATTGTGACTTTCTAAATTTTATTTATGCTCATTTATTTTGCAACTTTTTAATTTTTATTTATTTTTAGTCAATATTGCTGCACAAAAAAATAAAGAAGTATCAATTGCAAATTTATTTATTTTTATATGTAGCCAATCTGCTTAATTTTTTAATTTTTATTTATCATTTGTGTATATATAATACAAAAATTGAAAATTTATCTTCATCTCCAATATAATACAAAAATTTGGCGGGTAAAAGTTTTTTTTTGACTCTAAAACAAGAAAAAGACTTTATATTTTAAAAGATTTTGAATCTAAAAGACTCAAATTTGGTAGGAAAATTTTTATTTTAAAAAAATATTTTATTTATTTTTAGTCAATATTGCTACACACAAAAAAAAATTAAAAAGTATCAATTGCAAATTTATTTATTTTTATATGTAGCCAATTTGCTTAATTTTTTAATTTTTATTTATTATTTGTCCCAACTGTTTTGATTTTATATATAATACAAAAATTGAAAAAATAAAAAATTTCATCTTCATCTCCAATATAATACAAAAAATTGGTGCGTAAAAGTTTTTATTTTAAATTTTTTGAATCTAAAACAAGAAAAAGAATAAAATTTAGCTAGTTAAAGTTTATATTTTAAAAGATTTTGAATCTAAAACAAAAAAAGACTCAAATTTGGTAGGAAATTTTTTATTTTAAAAAAATTGAATCTAAAACAAGAAAAGGCTCCCTAAGTTATTTGCTGAAAATTATTGATTTTAAGAACTTCAGCAGTAAAATAATTATAGGTGATTTATTTAATGATCTACTTGTGCACATAAGAGATTTTTGAATTTTTTATACCTCCAGCAATCACTTGCCAAATTATGAATTAATATTGAGTATTATGTTTCTTTTTGTAGATTTTCTACAATGAATAATTCAAATACAAGTGTTGCTGAAAATGTTCCATGTTGTAGAGAGTGACGTAGAGCAAATGAATATGTTGATATTGCTGTTCTACCACCAAAAGAAATTGTCTTACAATTTACTCAACCTGGAGGTAAGAGAGCTGCAATGAGAGCTAAACGTGCTCAACGTCAAATCTTTGTAGATGAAAATATTTTAGAAAATAATGGATCCCAGCTACAATCATCTACCAATGATGTTCTTTCAAGATCTACAAATGAATGTGCTATTGTAACTGGTAGGAAACCTTCATCACCTATTTTGAAAGGTAATAATACTTCAACACAACCATCTCCTCAACAAGATTTTCTACAAAATTAAATAGAGATGCAAGAAAAATTGAGAAGATTAGAAATTGATAACAAGGCTCTTTTAGATGAAATAACAATATTGAAGGATTCAATTATAGAAAAGGATTTGCTCATAGCTCAAATGCAAGAAAGACTAAGCACATTTGGGTGTGTTTCTTCTCATCCCTTCACCTTTTCTTCAATTTTTCAGTAATAGAGTAACATGGATAAAACAAATGTAGCAAAAAATCACCCAATCATTAATACAAATGTACCAGCAAGTAATTCATCCCAAGAAAATTTCAATATAGATAAAGACACAATATTTATAGAGATGCAAGAAAATTCTAGAAGCTTGGAAGCTGATAGTAATGTTGATGAAGAGAAAATTAGAAACTATAATACAAATCAAGTGGATTGTATAAGACAAGGTTCACAATATAAAAGGAAACAATTATTAGAGGTGAAAAAAGGGTCAGGATGGTATTATGAGAGATTGAAAGAGGGAAGAAATAAATTTAAAGAAGTTGGAAAATGGTATAGTGGAAAAGAAATTAAGGAAGTGAATGATGATGATATTCTTGCTGGAATTGGGCACTTTATTAGCAAGAATTATAAGGAAGATTCTCAGGTTGAGGATGTACTTGTTCATTTGAATGGAGTTATTGATAAAATTCATTCCATTATTGTCACAGAAATTCGAAAGGACTTTTTACTGAGGAACATTGCTTCTGTTTTTGTCGAATCAAGTATGACTCATAAGACATTGCGATGCCTAAAAAATATAGATAGATATGGTTTACTTAAAGGTGTGACCCCAAATGTTGTTTGTAATGAGATGAAGTTATGGGCTGAGGAAGCTAAAGCATTGAATATGCATTGGGTTAGAACATATGGTTTGACCTTTGGGGTAAGAGTTATGAATGTAGCACCATATGCTACATTTATGGTTGAAACATATGAGAAGAAAAATGGAATATTGGTATCTGAAGTTTCTTTCAAATTAGGAATTGATTCTCGTGTGCATTATGATCGAGGTGGTCAGGTATGTGAGATTTTATTTGAGTTGCTAGAAGATAGTGGGTTGATGTCTTGTATTAGCCTTGGAAAATTTGATGGAAAAGAAGAATACAAACAAGTTTTGTCACATGCAGCAGATCCTAAATTTGAAGATAATTTAATGAAGCAAATAATTGTTCTTTCCAATGAAGGCATTCTCACATCAGATGGTAGATGAGTTAAGGTTAATTTGTATGAGTGTCATGATTTGGTAGCAATTTGTAGTTTGATATGTAATAATGAAGTCTCAGTGACGGGGAATAATTTTTGTCCTTGGTGCACTTGTCAAAAGAGAGACATACACATGGTTTCCACAAAGCATTGTATTAAGGAAGGTGATACAATCCTTAGTATTTCAAAGCTATACTCAATGCCTCCCAAATTATTACTTGTAAGTCATTTTTAAATTGAGTCAATAATTGATATGTTAGTTGTTTAACATTATTTGTCAATCTAATCTTGTGTGTTAATTTTAGGAAATGAAAATTTATGAGGCATTTGATTACAACACACTATGGGAAGAGAAAATGGATTTATACCTTACAGAAATTGATGCAAAGTTATGTGGTGTTGATCTAAAAGTTGTGAAGAAGTGGTCAATGAATAGAAAGAATGAGTTCAAGGTACATTTTATTGTAATTAATTATTTTTTGATTTGTTTTCTAATTAAAGGTATTATTTAAAATATACTAAATTCATTTGCAACCATTGCAGCTTACACCTGGGTCAATGTCAAAGCTCGTATATTGTGCTCGTCATGCTGGAATTCGTACTGTACTAAAGATGTTGCGAGAAATACAAAGAGTGGCACAAGAACATGATAATAAACATCCACCTAGTCCTAATGATAAATCAAAGTTTTCTCAAATATGGGAAGAGTTTAAAAAAATTGGCATTTCTTGTAAGCTTGGGAATGTAGTGACTCATAAAGGCCTAAAGTATCAAGATCTCAACTATGGACAATCTGATGGTTCAATATCTGACAAGATCCTCTTCCACCATGAAGGAATTTTATAGGTGAGCTTTTTTAACATTTATATATTGGTAACACCTAAATTGTTTTGTCTTTATTCTAGTTTTAATAAAAATCCATGAAGTCAATTTACAATTAAAAACTACCTTATATATTGAACACTTATTTTGAATCTATATAACAATCCTCTTAACTTTTATATTGATTTTCATTACAGGTTATTGAAGGTATCCCAAATGAAGAGTCTTACAATAAGTTTGTAAGGATGTGGAAGACTTACAAAGAATTGCACAAGTTACAGTTGCAAGCCTCTCGAGGACATGATCCATATCAATATGAGGAAAGGTAAAACTCTATTAAAATATGCATATATGTAACGCTTAATTACATTTATGATCAATTTTTTTTATCTTAGACAATTTTGGGTAATATAGTAATAATGTTTAAATCTTATCTTATTGTCAATGTAGGATTGGCCTTCTTTCTACAGAGTGGCATTGGTTGTGTTCAAGTTGCTTTGGAGATGAGATGGTTCCATATATGCATGTTCAAGGAGCCCATGCTCTAGAAATGACAAAAGCTATATTTCCATGGACTATAGGACGGTTAAGGAATGAGCTTATGGAACATAAGCAGAGGGAAATGAAAAACTTGAATACAAACCAAGGAGGTGGCATAAAGCCTCCAATGATTGAAGGTCAAAGTTTGGTTGAGAAAAATGCATTTGAAAAAGATAGAATGTGTCTTGTTAATGAGATGAGGGCACAATTTCTCAAGATTATTATAAGATCTCAAGGACACTTCGATAAAGAAAAGAGAAATAAAGTTCTACCCGCTCATGTTCGAAGAGATCTTCATGTGGAGTATGAGAAGGCACCACAAAATGTTGATTTGCAAAAAGCAAGAGAGTTGGCTTCTTATTATGAGGATGTCACTCCTAAGCAAGTCAAGCAAATATTCACTTCATGGCACAAAAGAAATAGGACAATAGCATATCTTCCTATGGTAAAGATGTTCCATGATTATCTTAAATTTTTAAATGAAATAACTAATATAATTTTTTTGAAGTTGTTTTGTTATATTTTGCAGAATCAATATTTATCCAGAATTAGACCGATGAGTGAATATGCAAAAGATGCTTATTTAAGTTCACACCGTTTTGGCAAATCTCGTGGCAAGGAAAAGCGTCAATTGGATCCATTGTTGAAAGTTCACAAAGAACTTGATATACAACATGATCTTGTTACAAATATGGAAATAGAATTAGATATGCAAATGGGCAGTAGTGCTCAAAATTCATGCAAGAGAGCTCGTTGCGTCCAACCTTCAAAAGATATTATTGAAACAACAAAAGGGACATCCAATTCTCAAATAAGAAAGAGAAATACAAAGAAGAAGAATTTTCATAAAGTAGAAGATTCCAGACTTTATTCAAATTGGAATGCATGAAGTTGAGAATAGTGTTAAGGTGGCCCTTAATATCATTAGTATATTGAGATATTGTAACTTCATATGTATTCCTATTATACTATTGGTGTTGCTATCACTGTTGTTGTGATTAATTGTGTTGTTACACTAATGTTATACTATTGTCATGATATATTTATTGCTGCTATAGTGCTATCATAGTCTTAATTTTGATGTCATGTTACTCAATGTTAGTTAAACTTGTAGAAATTTGAGTATCTCGCTATGACTCTATATATACATACACACACACACATGGACAGTTGCTCTGTATTATTATTTATATGACTCTATAACCCTTGTGTATTTTATGGTTATATATATTTAGTTGGCAGTGATACCTCTGAGAGATTCCATGATATCCTATGTACCTATAGCTTGATTTCATAATTATATTACAATGTTTAATTAGACAATGGAAAGACTACAATCTTATATGGGCTTTAATGGAGTTTGTAACAACTACAAGTTTAAAAGTGATTTTGGTCCAAGAGAATTCTCAATAGGTAATTGACCAGCTAAAATGAAAGTGGGAATTGAAACATTAGAAGATAAGAGGCCTTGAGGAGTTTTGAAATGGAATTTGTGCATCTCATAAGACAATAGGATAAATTTCTAGACTTGATTGTCAATAAGAGAGTAGAGATATTGATAGCAGACTTAAACATTCAAATTCAAGAATGTTGTTGTAAGGGAATTTCATGATAAAGGCACTGCCCCAATGCTACAGCCTTCTTTATTCATGTGAACATGACCTAGATGTAAAGAGGGGCATATGGAAAAAGTTATTGTATTTCTGGAGTCCTTAAACTACCCAAAACTACCTCATAATATCTTCAAAACACTTCTTGCTGTCATAAGTACCCCTGTAGGGGCTTTGTGAGGGCTCAAAACTGTTGTAGATGTCTTAGGACTGAGTTTTGTAGTCTCTAATGTGACTGGAAACTTTATTCTTTAAATTCTGCCCTTGGTTGACTGTTATTTCCCTTCATTTACAGTCATTTAGGACTGTTCCTTGTGTGGTAGTTTTTCAGGACTGTTTTGGAGTCTTTGTGCTTATACATTCCTTAGGATCATTTGAAACTTCTCAAACCTTAAGAGTAACAGAGATCATGAAGAGCAATGTACAAATACATGTTGACTGTCATCTTGTATACCCCTTGCTCATTGTCAAACAATATTTGGCTTCCTTACTCGTTAGGGGTCTGTGACCTATCCACTTATCTCCATTGCTTGTTTGTCTTCTAGGATATGTATCTGTAGTTGTCATGACTCTATGAATTTATACAAATGATAGAGATTATAAGAGACTAAATAGGCCACAAAATCTTTGACAGTCCTTCAGTAAGTTAGCAATGCACTGCCCAACTGTTGATTGTAGACCCTACCTACTTTGATTATTACCTTCTAAGCACACTCATTGTGACTATCCATGTGTCCTTTATATACTATCATCCATGAGGAATGACAATAAAAAATAAATAAATTGTCATCTTCGCTCTTGGCAATCCTTTTATTTGACATTGCATACTAATTGTCAAACTGCTTCATGATCATTATTGTGATCTCTGTCAAACCTTGATGGCTCAATACTAGCCAGAGTACAATGAAGAAGTTTTCAGACCTTCTCACATCTTGATAAACATTTCTTGTCAAATTTGTATAGGTCTTATCACTGTTTTCTCTCTTTTTTTTTTCTTCACTCACTTTACTAGGTCTTTGCAACTTGTAGTTGTCTCTCCATCCTCATAAGTAAGAGTTCCATTAATAGTGGAGAAATTATAAGAGTATTTATCATCCTCTTCATCTTCACTTATATTAGATGCATCCTTCTTGAATATCTTTCCCTTCTTGTGCTTGGCTGCCTCCTATTTTTCTCTCTAACTGTTCAAGACTGTCACATAGTCATATTTTACTTTGTCTCTTCACTACTAAAATTCTCATACAAGTCCTCATATGACTGTCATACAAGTTGAAAATACTATCCTAAATGCATAGCCTTCAAATTGTTTGACAGTGACTCCTATGAAACTTCATGGTTTGTATAGAGATGTACCTTCCAAGGGTATGTAGTCATGCAAGTTGAAAAACAACAGCAGCTTCATCATCATCCAATACAATAGGCTTCTCTGCACTCTTATCTTCTTCACCACAACATCATAAAACAAAGAGAGTCCAAAGGTAGATTTGTCATGAAAAGTTGCAGGCCTACCTCCATTTCCTCTTTTACTCTTCACCATTTGACAGTCATTAAGACTATTTTACTGCTCCTTTAAAGACCCTTTTTGTTGCTGCTTTAAAGACCTTTTTTGCTGCTGTTACTATACCTCTTAGACTGATCTTTTTAACTATTTGTTGCTGTTCCTTTGCAGCTGCTACTGTTGTTCCTCTGACAATATTGTTTGCAGCACTTTATGACTATTATTTGTTGCAATTTATGATTGTTTTTTGCTGCAATTTATGACTATTTTTTTGCTGCAATTATCTTCACTGCAGCAAGGAGTGAACCTCTATACCTCTTTTTTGTTACCTTTAGCACCATGAGGTGCCTCTTTCCCTTCTATGTTGTCTACTCCATCTTTCATAGCCTCAGTAATAGGTCTTCACTTTGCCTTCTTGCTAAGGCTTATGACAGAGAAAACCCCATGCGTGTATACACCAATAACATCATTAATGTATTCTTCCTCTTTCTTGTCATGAACATAGACTGCCTTCATACCTATATGGCTGTCCTCTTTATATCCTTCAATCCTTTGACTATTATTACATTGGATCCCAAAAACACATTAAGTAAAAACTGTCATGGATTTGAGGGTTTTTAAATGGTTTTGATCACATTTTCTTCATGACTGTAAAAACTGTCATAACAGGACAATAAGCTTGATTTTGATAGCAGCAATCTAGAGCAGTCCTAGATGACTATTACATGACTATTAGAACAGTCCTAGATGACTGTTAGTCATCCTTATAACAGTCCTAGATGACTGTTATACACTGTCAAAGGTAAAGTGACAGTCAAATGTACATAGCTTAATCTTTTAGTTACACAGAGTGCAGAGTGGGGCTTGCTAGATGGAGATAAGACATAACATTGCAATTCATTTTCTTTTAGAGTGAGTTCTTATTGCAATTTCTTTTCCATGCTCTTACTATTTTGGGTCATATTCTTTTTGCAATGTTGGTCATCATAAAAACTAGGTTGTAGTGTCTTGTGATTATAGATAATGGTGGGGTGAATAGAAACTAGCTATGAAAAATAAAGCTTCCCTTTATAATCCTACTAACTAAACATGGGTGGATGACAATAATTTTAAGCTTCCATCATATATGTAATAGGCACTATGCTTTCCATTTTCTCATATTGTGATTTAGTTCATAATCATGATACACGACAAATTGCATTATGATAAACCTACATTTGTAAGCACTTGTATTAGAAGAGATCATTGTAGTGGAAAAGAATATTGATTATTTGACACATTTTTTTCATCATAGTAATCCAAAATAAGAAGTGAATTCCAATGATGTTTATGCTTGAAGTTGTATGTAAAAGGTGCATAGATGTTTTTTCTTGTTCTCACAAAAACTTATGTTTTCTCTGATATTTAAAGTTTGATAACTTCAATTTGACTCAACTATAGTCATTGTGCAAAATAATATTTGGTTGCATCGTTCAAATACTTGAAATTAAAGCATTTATACAATTGGATCACTAGTCAAAAGTTAGTGTCAATGAGCTATGAGAATGCATGGTATTATGTATGGAGAATTTGTCCCGCCCACAACAAATTAGAGTTAGGCCAAATGATCATTGAAGTTGATGTATGAAGTGCTGTTTATAATGATTTACAAAGGAAAGTTGTGCATATACACCTGTTGTTACTTTATTGGTCTAGTTGCTATCCATGTATTACATTGCTTTGTTCATGCTCTACAAAAAATTTTGGTCAAAGATTTGTTACAATTGTGCATGAAAATATGGTAAAAGACATTGCAAAGACATTGTTGACTAATAGATTGATACTAGATTTTAGAAAAGTTACTTTTCAAAAATAATTAGTAGGTGGATTTCAAAAAGAATGCTAGATTCTAGAGGACAAGGGAGCACATGAAGATCTCTAGGGCTCATAAGAGCTAAGTGTAGTGTGCATATCACTAATATTGATGTGATGAAGCATCAATAAAAAGTTAGAATTGGGAATTATATATCTTTCTTGTCTTCAACTGAAAGATTAAGCTATGTACATCTAGAGATAAGACTCTTGCTAGATAGAGATATGACTCCTAGATTGCCTTGATAGCAGTCAAACTCAGTCGTGTAAATCTGGAAAATATGCTAAGCAAGAATACAATTCTAATGCAATTGAGACTAAGACTGTGGTGCAGGAGCACCTAGTTGACTTCATGCCTCCATGAGGCAAATTGTTCATTTTTTATTTAGTTTTGTGATTTTGATGTAATATGGTCAATTAAGACCATTTTAGGTGTGTTTGAGTCCATTTAGAGGTTGTTAGGTGGTTTGTGAGTTCAATTTGAAAAAATTGTTAAAATTGCAAAAAGTTGTCATAGTTGCAAAATGCAAAAAAATCAAGAATGTGAAAGGTCACCGGTTGTAATGGAGGTAGTTGGACAGTTGAATCCCAAAGGGCAGTTGGGAAACAAGATTTCATGCTTAAATATGCTTGTGTAAGGTCAATCAAAAGGTGGGGAGATCGTTTGGTGATAATTCGAAGCAATAAAGTAAACTAATTTTGTAAAATCTGAACATTACTTTGTTGTTTCAGTCAATTGTACTGTTTTGTACAGATAGAAATTGAACTCTAACCAATTGGGATTTATAGTACTCTGAGTCTTCTTTCTTGTGGTGGTGATTTCATGTAATTTGGTTAAGATTTGAGTGAGATACATTAGTTTTTTCTGAAAACTGTTGTAACCCTAGGTGTGAGGATTTGCAAGAAAGAAAATTACATAGAATCCATTCTACCTGGTGGAAACTAATGAAACTTAGTGGAATGGATATTTTGAAGGTATTCTAGGTTCCCACAAAGTGGTAGGAGCTGGGGAGATAGTTTGATGCATTTGTGATGATGCCCTAGCCTCGTTCATCAGGGATTTGGCATAGGAACTTGCATAGAAGTTGGGATTTGAGGAGAAGCTTTTGGTGAAGGCTTGGAGTTGATTTGAAAGGTTGTAATAGACCATTTTTTACTGGTTTGAGCCATTGGTAAGAAGATTTGGAGTTTGGCATTGAATATTTTATTGCTACATTGTTGTCCCAAGCCTAATTAAGCCTAAAGTCCAGGTGAGACAATCTAAGTCTGAACCATTTGTTACAAAGTAACCTATACCCATTTCAAGATATGTTTTGTAACTTCCAAAAGGGTATCTAAATCCATTCTCACAGTCTTGATTGAAGGTCTGCTCCAAAAGTTACAAAGGACGGTTCCTAATTGGAAGGTTACTAGTGAATAAGGCAGCCTGTGAGGATAGAGTTCATAGCTAGAGACCCATGACTTCTTGAGTGGCTTAGTTGAGTTGAACATGTCATGTTTACCCTATGAAAGACTCTCCAATTGTTGGGTAAGACTTTTAAGCCTTAGAACCAATTTGGGTGTTTGTGACCCTTGAATGGTCAAGAAGGTAACTTGGGACAGTCTATAGGAAGACCTTGTATTTTGAGGAATCTGAGACCTTGTGAGTCATTGTTGTTTTATGTAATGCCCAATCATGCAACCCTAGAGTGCAAGGCTAAAAGTACAAAATTATAGAACTATTATTTTTTTGAAGCAAGTAAATGCAATAAGAGTAACCAAAGATGTCACAATACATGACATGAAGAAAAGTGCACTTCTAACTCCTCTAGGGAAACATAACTGCATTAGAGAATATAAAGTATAAACCACACAAGTGATAACCATTTTACTACTGCTATAAATCAAATCAACTTTTACATTAGCAAGATAGTTAATTTATCAAGGTCTTAGTACAAGATCACAAGATTACAAGATTACAAGATTACAAGACCAATCTTGTTGGTTTACAAAAGAATGCATAAGAAAGTATACAACACCACTGAAGGTAGGAAGCAAACTAGAACTGGAACACCTCTGCGCAGAACTCGAACAGCATCTCCAAAAAAAGAACCAATGGATAGCTCTTACCATCCAACCATGTGGAACCCTGAGGTCCACCCCTCCGAGCTAGGAGATAAAGACGAGGATTCCACTAGGCCAAGAAACAACATCCAAAAATTAAAGAACGATAACTGACTTGACACAACTGACCATATCATCAAAGTTGCACAAGACAAGACATCACTCCAGAGGTACTACCAAGAACAACAGAACTGCGTAAGGAGAGTGTCATCGCATGGTCCTAACATGGGTTACCCAGGCTATCTATCCCCAGAAGCCGGCCCCCATCTATGGTTACCCTGGCAGCCTCTCTCTAGGTGCCGGCCCCATAGGGTGACACATGCGGAGCTGACAAGTCCTCTCATGGAGACCAGGAGGTCGGCCTTGCCAACCAGGCCTTCTCATCCCATCCTTAGCCTGTGAGAGCACTCAAGGCATGGGTGAGGTCTCTTACTTATCTTGTTAAGTGTTTTAATACCCCAACCCTCTTGATTAAGTTATTAAGTTTTCCACATGCTTACAACTTCCATGGGGTTACCCAGGCGACCTCTCACTAGGCACCGGCCCCACCATGAAAGCCACTCCCTTAGCATTCTCTGATCAAACATACATACCACACATACAAGTAATAATCACCAATCAGATCTGAGCCATAACTTACACCATTCACTAGGCCACAACAATAAGTCCATAGAAACCCATCAAAATTTGACGCAATACCATCAAGAAACCAAGAAC